>OX387193.1:15364033-16684033 GCA_947561395.2 Buxus sempervirens
TTTACATTTCAACATAACAAATGTAGTAATAATTACACAGAAACAGAAAAACCACATACTTCTCTGATATGGTTGGCACTACCGATGTTTCTTGAGATTCTACATCTGGCACATCTTCTTTGTTCTGAAAAACAATGAACATCAGAAGACAAGCTTCACTTGATCCAACTGATGAAAAGATACAGATCAATCTCAAATGTAACACTATACAACCATTCAATGCATGTTTTTCAGCAGCCACTTCAACAACAAAAGCTCACCTCTAAAATAGGAGACTCGGACGCCAGTGATGAATGAAGTAGCGGGAGATCCTCAGCATCCAAACAAGTTACCTCACCAACTGGAAATTTGGATCCATAGGAGGAGTCCATTCAGTCCTGGGCCGATCATTACTAGTAGGAGCTTGGCTGTCCCTTCCTTTTGCAAATAAGAGGTACACTAACTAAATTAGTAATAATAACCAAAAGTAAGCCAGAGCACTTCAATTTACCAAACAAGTCAGTCTAGATTTGGACAAAATGATTGATTGGCAACGAAAAAACAATTGTCTCAAACATCCGTTATCAACTCAGTGAATGATAAAAGAAATGGCAGTTGAAGAAAGGCATGTTGTAAAAAGCTGATAAGCTTTACTCGTTTGTTTTGGCTTCAAACTTGACTTATTCAAGTAAATTTCCATGACTTTGAGAGAAGATAGAAACATAACCATCTTTGAAATAAACTTAACTAAATTTTCCAATGGAAACTGTTGGTAAAACAAAAAAGGAAAGGACTAACACTTACTTGACAAGTGACACAGAGTGTGTGACACAACTGGGTTTTTCCTAAGCGGAATTCAGCATACATTTTAGTGATTGATCCAGTCTCAATCCCTCCTGTGAGAAAAAATAAATAAAAAAATCATGCTACTAGAATGCAGAGAAGCATTTTAGACATATACTAAGCTTCTACATACTTTCATGTGTTTCAGTTTCAGAACACATATTTTTAACATGTGTGACACTTACCTTCTAACACCTTATCCAGTTCTCTTGAACCTAATGTTATCTGAATGATTTCAAGCCTCTGGGCATGTAGTTGACTAGCACTAGTGAAACCCAAAGGAACCAACTTGGAGGCTGCCAAAAAAGAGACAAATAAAGCATGAAAATCTCTGTTTTTTCAGTGCTGACTCAGGCTGTCAATAGGTTACATTCTGACTCATACACTGTATTTGAAATCAAAATTCTCAAATAAACAGGTTAAATAAGGATTCAAATATTTGAATAAGCAAAAATTCAAGTTAAAAATTTGAATATATTTCTTAGGAAAATTACCATTGGATATGCCATCCACAATTACCATTACACTTACACACACAAAAATAAACAAAAAGAAAGAAAAAGTTAGATAGTCAAGTTTCTTTAACATTTACAAGAGATAAGGTATGATTTAAATAATTTAGCTAAGCCAAACCCCTAGACGAAATTTTTAACTACTTAGCTCATATAAAAGGATTATTCAACTTGCAATTGCTTCCATATAACTACAGCTTTAATTGAAGTTAGATAAAGAGTTTGGTAATTTATTTCTAGGTGCAGCATAGAATCCAAATTTATATGTACATATTTAGGACAGGTAAGACTGCCAATTACTCTTAAACCCAAACTACTAACAAAATGAAACGGGAAAAGCAAGCCAGCCCATAGATACATATGTTACAGACATAACTAGCTTTCAAGCCATTGTTAAGGTCAATTAGCTTTGCATCTCTTAATACTATAATGACAACAATAACAAAGTAGTTTATTCTGGGGCTGGCAGTATGGATCAAATTCTCTTCAGGTAAACAGATTGGAGCTCACTTCATCTGGTGGATGCTGCTTAGAGCATCCACCATATGAAGTGGAATACAATCAAAGCAAATACCTGTTCTTGATTGCTGCAGCCATGGCCATGAAAGCCTACTCCACATTGGTGGCATTTTTTGCACTGGTTTCCATGAAGGGGCTGCCAATTTCATCAGCAAATGCCTGTTAATAAAGAATGAACAATGAAACCCAAATAAACAAATCTCACCAGGTATACCAGAAGCTTCAAGTGACCTACTTTATTGAGTAGTATAGGTCAAAGGATTATCATTACCTTGGCAATCTCATATGATACAATTTTACAGCAGCAATCCTAATTGTCACAAAGAAACTTGCAAGTCCTTGTAGAAAGGGAAATTTTATTTATTTTAGGTGTTCACAAGAAAGAACTTGATCTACCTGAGAACATAAAAAACTTGGGCTGCATCTTTTTGTCATAATATATTTTCCATTATTAAAGATAAAAAATAATAATTCATGATTAAAACAGAAAGAAGAAAATCAGTAATAAACATTTCAAGCATTCAACATGATAAAGTGTCAAATAATTAGATAGGCAGAGCAAGCACTTCCACTTATTTAAATAATTCAAAATCTCATTAGCCCATATAACATTTGAGAGACAACATGATCCAATTGCTTTGGTATCTCAGAATTTGGCTGATTCAATAGCTTAATTGAAAAGGTAAATAATAAGTGGTTGTAGGCCATTAATACTTAGCTCGTCATATTTTTTGCTTGGTGTAATGCATAATTGGCCTATTTGAGTGCATATTAATCGGAGCTACTTCATGTTAGAGGTGGTGGAGGTAGGGGTGCAACGTGGTTTGGTTTGGGCCGGGTTGACCTCAAGCCAAGACCAAACCGTGGCTTGTGATTATTCACTCAAAATAAAACTGAATCGACTGCAGAACCGAACATATATGCATACACATATTCTGTTTGGGTTGGTTCGATTCAGTGTAAAAGTGTATAGTTTTAAGTAGGATTTCGGTTCAATTCAGTTTGATTTAATAAAAAAACAGACCAAAATTAAATCGATTTCTGTATTTAAATAAGAAAACTGAACCATCTCCATAGCCCAAAACAACTTCCATGGGTTCAGAAAAGAAGGAGAGCAGATGAAAGCCAGGTATCCAGCACAGCCGAAGTTCTCTGTTTCCTGGAGGAGATCACAACCAACTACAGGGCTCAACCAAACTTTATAAATCATTAAACCAAAAGGAGAATCAGCAATCTATAAAAGAATCTAAAACACGTTTCAACAGACACCCCAAATTTTTTTATAGATGGTCAGAATTTGCACACTCGCGTGCGAACAATCGCTCAAGAAAAGATCAAAACAATAATAATCAACTTAACATAATTCACTCTTATAAAACCCAAAATATACTTGCCTATCAGATTAGGCCAGCTTCATAGACTGGGTACATAGAAACTGGGAAGGGATCAAGTACTAAAATAAGACTTTCCACAAGGATTGGCTCCACTCCTGCAACACTCAAGAATCTTTAATTAGAAATACTTAATCAATATATCAACCAAATAACCTTAAAATAAAAAATAGCACCTAAATGAAAATCGTATAAAAACCTTCATTTTTAAAGAATGGCTCTATCAATAATCAACAACTGAACTCCAATTCCAACATTGAAATATGGCCCCTAAAACCTGAAAATAGCAATATGGAAGTCCTTAAATTAACCAACAAAAACAAATTCAGAGCCAACACAACTAAACAGAGTTAAAAGAAAGTGCTAGAAAGGAGCCAAAGTCCCGATCAGTGAAATGCAAAAAAATATTAGGTGATGAAAAGAACAGATCACCTGTTGCGGATGGAGCGGAGGTGAAATGCGGAAAAATATTGAAGGCCCTAATCGAAAATGCAAAGATAAACACTTTGTTGCGGATGGAGCAGAGAAGTCTGGACTCGTCCTCCTGTAGAGACTCCCATGATCTCTCGTCGGCGTAAGCTCTCTCCCATGCCTCGAGACCTCTTCCGTCTCCCACCTCTGCAACCTCGTTCCATGATTTTTAGTTTGATCTTTTGTAATTGCGATTGGTGTTGGTTTCACCATTAAATCGGAAGAGAAAGAAAAGAGGAAGAACATGGACCGGATAGAAATGGTCGGTGAAACAGCTATCATGAGTCCCGGTCCACCTGTGTTTAACTTTAATAACGGCATTTTCTAAATAAGTGCCATAATAAAATATTTCATAAATTATTGTATTGCGGCATCTTATAGAAAAGTGCGGTGATAATTTGTTTTATAAAGTCATTCTCTTACAAAATGCTGTAATAATTTGCTTTATAATGGCATTTCTTATAAAATGCCATAGCAAATTATTTTATAGGGGCATTTAATTAAAAAATGCTGTAGTAAATTATTTTATAGCGGCATTCTCTAGGAAAATGCAGTAATAAATCGTTTTATAGTGGCATTTTTCTAAGAAATGTCATAACAAATCATTTTATAATGGCATTTTTAGAAAAGTGCCATCATAAATTGTTTTATTACGGCATCTGCAGATGAAATGCCGTATTAAGGCACTTATAACGGCACTTTAATATTAGTGCCCTTATATTAGTGTTGTTACACTACCTTTTTTTTATAGTGTTGCTGTGAGACATGGAAATGTCACCTAAGATGACTTCTGATATCGTCACGCGGGGATCGATAAAAATAAAGAGTCGCCACCATCCAAATTAAGGTGTGAATGGACACCAAAGGGATCATAAATGCCAAATAGAGCCAAAGTAGCTCTAAAACAAGGAAAAATCCAGAGATCAGGTAAGGGGAATTAGTTATGAGCAGGGGAAGGTGTTAGGCACCCCCACTCATCCGTCTAAGACGGTTGCCACATCCTTGCTCATGCTAAGGATTGCTTGCTAATAAAAAACAGACAAAGGATGCTTAAAAGTAAGCAAAATGTGTGTGATTATTCCATATGAGTAGTCCAATGAATTTGGACTCTCCTCATCGATATACCACTTATATAACTTCATGAGTGAATGAAAATCCAGGTAAAAATGAAGAAAAACCAAACTAAGGTAAAGCTGGAAAAATCAAGTTATAGGAACTTGAAGACTTCGATCAACCATAAATCACTTGATTTAAATCCAAATCAAATGAGACCAAGGCCATTTGATAGCTGGTATGAAATAGAATATTTAGTAAGAAAATCATCTCATTCCGATTTAACACCAGAGAGTAACATATTACGAAAATCTGCTATTGTTACTCAGAGAAAAGCGACGAGTAAGCATTTTTGAAACCCTATTCGTGGAGTTTGACTCCATATAAATTCGCAAAAACTTGCATGGATGAAGTATGTGGTACCATCTTTCAAACGAAATAGGTCTTACAACAAACTCCATCCATTTGTGACTTGTGTGTCCTCTTGAACATGCCTAGAGGATATAAGATTAACCCAGAACTTTGTTACAGAGCCACTTTGAGTCAATCAAGCACACAAGCCACAAATCAGATCAAATCTGTTGAAACCAGCTGGAATGGAAAATATACTCCTCAAGGAAAACACAGAGACTGAAATCACTCAAAATGGATTAAAATTGAGCCAATGGTGCACAATCAAAGCTGCAAGTTCAGAAATCTGGACTGAACTGACTTACAAACTTTGAACAAATGGTGTCAAAAATTGGCTTCATAAAAATGAACGAAAATTTCCAGATACAAAGTAGGCTTTCCCATCTATCACATGTCTTTGGAATCATTCAAAAATTCATCCGGAGGATGAAGTTATAAGCATTCTAAGACAGGCCACAGATGCTGCCCTGTTTTGAAGATTTTTGAATAAAAAGCCAAAATCAGTGCATGTGTGCAAGTGGATTCGACCAAAACAACTGGAAACCATAAAAAACAGCCTCATGAAGTTCTAAAAATTCATTCTAAAGCCAATGATCTCAGATTCTCCATATTAATCATGGAAAATCCAAGATCTAGCTTATCCTTGCAAAAAATAGTGAAAAGTGTGTTTGGTGGTGATGGAAATCATATTTCTAGGAGAAGGTTGGAATCCATTGCTATTGAGAGCATGGATTCGTATATCTTCTCCAGAGACAAATACACAATATATCAGAGAAAGCTACCATAGGCTCAAAACAACCAAATAACATGCTCTTCATCATATGTAGGTTCTAAGCCTAGAGGATCCATTCTGCTTTTATTTTCCCAAGGCTCTTTCTTCACGTTTTACGGCTAGAGAGAATTCCCAGGTACTTTAGAAGAGGTTTGGGGCTACAAAACAATCAACCACAGGCTTTACACTATAGAAAGGTAGAAGTTGGGAGGTTGCTGGAATGTAAAAGGAAACCAGAAATCTAAAGAGGACTTTACCTTAGGTAGCTTGAGCTTTGAGTAGACAATCCAGCAGAGTCTCCTTCCTTCTTGCAGAGCTTCAATGCTTCAAATTGCCAGCCATTTGCAAGAGGAGGACCCCTTTATTTATAGGCACAACCAAGGGTAGGATAGTCCCGAGGGTATGCCCAAAAATCCCTCTAGATTGTTCCAATTCAAGTTAAAGCCTTGAATTGTTGTAAATATAGAAGTTTCAGAGGGTAAAATAGGGAGTTCAAGTCCCTGAGAGAGGTAATATGCATAAATAAGGCTCAGAGATCGAGTCTTTTCGCAAATGCATGAAACAAGCAAAACCGCATATACAGTGCGGTTTCCATAAAACCGTCACTCTATATGCGGGTTCCATGCAAATTCACCTTAACCGCACATACAGGGCGGTTTCAATTCAGTTACGCTCTTCATGATTGCTGTCAACGTGGCCTAACGGCCTAAGTTTCTAGAAGCCACGTGGCAGCTCACGCAAGAAGCATGAACCTTGACCGTGCTGTGTGTGCGGTCGCAACCACATACACAGGGCGGTTGAAACCAAATTCCCAAAAACCGCATATACAGTGCGGTTAGCACCCTTTTTGAGTGTTTGACACATGCCAAAGCTCAAATAAAACATTTAAAATTCATTTTGATTGTTCTCTCATATTGAAGTGCAATTTGGGGTGTCTACAGTTGCTTCTTCCAAAATTCCTTTAATCACCTGCATAAAATCCCCTTCTATCTCTAAACAGTTACACCCTGTATCAAGAGCTATCTTAATACCTTCTATCACAAACAAAAGTTCAGTATGGTAAATGTCATGTCCAAAAAATGCAATTAGCATACACACATAAAATAGAACCATCAGTTTTAGTAATAACTCCTATTCCAGCATTGCTAGATTGAGTTACAGCGCCATCAAAATTGAGCTTGACCCACTATGGTTCAAAACATTGCCGAACCACCAACTCTTTTGCTGTTCTTCCTATGCAACTCTTTTTGCCACCTGCATTCATATCCAACTTAAACTCATTAGCTTCTTTATATATCATGATACTAAAAGTAGCATATTCGATCACCTATCATGGATGAATATAAATCTTTTGAAATCTCACTTTGTTTTTGTTCCACAAACTTTCTAACAAATATATAGAACTTTCTCAAATAAATTAGATCTTTTATTAGTAATATCTGTTAAGCTTTCCCATATGTCCCCAATATTTAGATTAATGTACTGATTTAGTTCTTCATTAATCTCCCATATTTGCCGCACAAAATCACATTGTTTAAACAAATGAATAATCTCCTCATTATTTTCATTACAAAATGTACATGTTTTATCTACTCTAATGTTTCTATTTGCAACAAAAAAAAAAAACAGGGGGCATTTATTTAGAAAAAACAGATGCAGGGGGATCCGAGACAGATGATGCTGAACTGTCAGATTGCATATTGATGGCGCTGGAATACCATGAGTTGGCAGATCATCGCAAAGGCAGGAAGTGATGGTGATATCTTTCTAATTGGGGCAGTTTTGAGTGCGTTTTAGTATTTTGGCCATAACTTTGGCTATAGTTATCGGAATTGCACATATGACCCCAATTCGGAAAGATATTTCCGGTGCGCACGCCGTGGTACAGAACTGAAGTCGATGTGCATCTTTTTCGACTTCAAATTCTGCTATTTTCCCCTCCGAATCACTAGTCTTAGTTATTTGTTGCTATTTCTGGTAATACTTCGTTTATCAATTAGGAAGTGATTTTAAACCCGATTTGGGCTAGATTTTTCACAGGTTGCTTATTTTATTCTATATTTCATTTAGGCATGCTTTAGGGGTTTTTGCCCTTTTTAATAACTTTCCAGTATAAATGATTTTTGGCTATAAAGTCCGGCTTGTGGACTGATTGTAGTATTACTTGATTAATTAATATTCAGTTAAATCTCAGAGACGTTTTCTTTGTGTTTTTGGGCAAACTATTTGTGTTCTTCCTTGTTCATCATCTGTTCGAACTAGCCTGCAGAATAATCGCTATTCTATCCAGCGTCAAAAACCAAGCAAATGCTTTCATTCTAGGTGAACATTTTAATTTCCACATTTTCTTGATTAGATCCATGTTATCTGGTTTGTATCTATAGATCCTAGATTGTTGACTTAATTGAAAATTTTCCATTTGTTGTTAAACCCCAGGAAACTTCATATGTTTCTTTTTATCTAGAAAGTATAATTGAATTATTTCTTTTATTTGTTCTTGTTTAAGAGGAGTATTACTTAACAATTGTAAATTCCTTCATTGTTATTTGAAATATACTCTTCTATCTTTTGATCTTTAATTATTCTATCTTTGCCCTCTTGTTGAAGATGACTTATCAAAGACTCTCCATTAAGCCTTTTATCTCGCCTGAATTTTTTTCTTCCATTACCCAATTTCCATCTCATACTTTTCCCGAGTATTTCTTTTTCTTGCAATATGTTTCCAGGTACATGATGCCTCTTGTGGAAGTTGACTTATCAAAGACTCTCTATTATGCATTTTATCTGGCGAGAATTTTATTTTTTCTCCATTACCCAATTTCCATCTTATACTTTTCTTGAGTATTTCTTTTTCTTGCAATATATGTTTCTAGGTATATGATGCCCCATTTTTAAATTCAGTTTTGAATAAATCTTGTTTTTTCAAATACTCATATCTTACAATCTTAACCCATAAATTCTATTCTTCACTAATGATCTCCACCCTAGCCTAGCCATTCAAGCTTTATTTACATCAGTTATGTTTCTTACTCCTAACCCTCCTTTATTCTTTGGACTATATATTCTTTCCCAACTACTAGTACATAAATGTTTTTTATTTATGTCCTTGTTCCAGAAAAATTCTCTTTGAGCCTTCTAATATTTATATCTTGTGGTTTTATGTACAATTAAGGTTGATTTGATTAAGGTTAATCTTCTTGCTTTTGAGAGTAATTTCGTTTTCCAAGCTTCTAATCTTTTATTCACCCTATCTTCTAAATACTGAAAAGTGGCTTTTTTAGGTCTCTCTAGCTACATAGGAACTCCTAGGTATTTATCTTCATTTTTGCCCATCTTACATTTAAATACTTTACTCAAAATTTTCTAACCACTAGTAGGTTTTGAACTCAAGCCTTGGGATCAATATCATTACCCACTAGTACTATCTATACTATTAGTAAAGCCAACTAGGGAGAATATTCTCCAGATTTTGGCCCTCCCTTGTTTTTCCGAAGGTTGTCCTCCACAACTAAAACAATCCGAAACTATAACCACCATATCCAACACTCTTTCCGCTTTGAAATTGAAACCACACCCCTACTTCTATGCTACAGTTATTGTATTGAGGACGTGCATTATGCACATGCCACCACTAGTATTAGTATATAGCAAGTATATACCCACCAAAATGGTTTCTTCTTCTTCTTTCTTTTTTTGTGTGTATGTAAATTATATTATAGCATGTAAAGATGGAAGCAAAGTGGCTATGATAGAAGGAATTGAGCTAGAAATTCAGTCTATGAATTTAAAGATCATGGGTGACTTTACTATTCGAATTTTTAGATTTTTATTATTTCAAATAAAAATTGATGAGGAATAAAATAGTTAAATTACATTTTATAAATTTGACAAGGTGGGTAAGAGTTATTTCATAAACCTTAGGAGAGGTAAGCGTAATTTACTGATTTTATTTTTCAATCTGGGATCCTACCGTACATGGTCTCTTGACTGTATGTGGTTAGACCGTAATAAGAAAATGCAATAGAGGATTGCATTCAAGTAGGCACGGTACTGCACATAACAATTAGGGTTTTAGTAATTTATAAAATGGGTTATGATCTTTAGAATTCAATTGAAGGCGACAGCAATTGCATCAACCTTTTTTTTTTTTTTTTTGTAGGAAAATCTTTATAGCTTTATTTCTTATTGATGAGATTTCCTTCCAAAAGTTTCACCCAAAAAGTCAGCATACAAAATCTGGTTAGAAATATTGGCTGTTTCTTAAAGAAGAACTATCAATTGCATAATTTGCCAAATGGTCAGTAGCAAAGTTTCCCTCCCTATAAATGTGTTTTATGGAGCAGAATTCAAAAGTTTGTTTAAGAATACTTGCTTCTAATATGATGCTATCAATTAACCATGGCATTTCATCCTTTCCCGAATTCATGAGCTCTACTAGAGATTTGGAGTCCGTCTCTATTTCAATTCTCCTTAGACCTGAAGATGTTGCCATTCTTAATCCTTCCAATAATCCATAGGCCTCTGCAATTGTTGTTGTCGCCCAACCTGTAAAATCCCGAATTTTAATAAAATTGAAAATTTGAATTTTAGGCTTGATTAATTTATTTAATTGATTAAAAATTTCAGAAAAGGGGATCAGTGTGTCAAGTTTGGATTGCTAGTCCAACCGGATGGGGCAATAACACTTAAATAGGTAAGTGCATTATTGGAATTTTCGATGGCTGAGTTATGAAGGTTCAGTGGTGTGTCAGGCTTGGAATCAAGTGGAAATAAATGGTGCATGTGTAGGAAAATCTCTGGAGTGCCAAGTATAGAATCAGAGTTTAAACACATATTTGGCGGCAATTATAAATAGGAGGAAAATTCAGTTGTTTGGTTATTTCATTGGTTGCTCAAGAGATCCAGAATTCAGATAGAAGAAGAAGAGAAGCTAGGGTTCGAGGAGGATAATCGGATTTTGAGGTGATGAGAGAGAGATCTTAATCTAGTTATTGATCTTTGTTTGAAGTTGAGCTGAAGTCACCTGCGGCAGCTCTTCAAATCACCAAGAGCAGATAAATTCTGCAAATTCAGATTAGGTCGAGCAGGTTAGTATTGATTCAAGATGCTTTCGTTTAACTTCATGGCAAATTCAAATTAGATTTCAGATCTGAAGAGATTTAATGAATAGGAGATAAATTTCAGAGAAGATATCGTGAGTTGGAGCTTTTCTACAGAAATTTTAATCGGCAGAAATTGGAGCTTTGGCAACTCGAAAATTAGCTTTTCTAGGTAAGTAGCATCACTTATTCTGGTTTTGGTTGATTCATTTGAAGTTTGAAATGGTTAGAATTGAATACGAAGTCTGAACTCTGTTTTGACATGTAACTGGTGCATAGTTTTGACTTGCATGAATTTAGGATATAATTTAAGCAAAATGCATTATAAATGAATGTTTAGATGGTTATTGATATACTGAAATGAAGTGATGAAGAAAATTAGATCAGTTGTATGAGAATATGAAATTAAATTTGCAAATTGGGTGATTTAATTAATTTCAAAAGTGTGTTAAATGTCAGTCTAGGGTGTTATAATTCTGTTAGAAATAGTTGGAATTTGCAGCAGTAGTTCAGTCCTAATTATTTTGTTTTAGTCGCACTTGAAGTTGGGGAAAACTTACTGGCGCTGAGCATTCATACCTGGCGCCAACCACTGCTGACTTCTTGTAGGTGGGTGCTGGTTGCATAAATGCTATAGAGGGCAGTGTTTAGTCTTTGCTACTCAGTCCTTTCTAGCCTAGTGCGGCTGTAGTCAGTAGAAGATTTCAATTGCTTTAAAATTAAGGAAGGCTTAGGTTGACTTTTTAAATGGCTCCCTGAGATCAGCACCAACCAAATCCTCATGAGTCACCTTCGGCTGCTGCTGTACCTTTAGTAAACCTAGCTAAAAGCCTATAAATACTATTCCTTAGGGTTGTAAAAGGACTGGAGATGTTCTAACATGGTAATAGAGGAAGTACTTAAAGAGGTATAAGTGAGGATGGTTCTTAATTTACTATGCGCTGAGTGCTGCCAACCTGCAACTGTGTGGCGCCTACCTCCCCAGAGGTTGGCGCCAGATTTTATTTATCTTGGATTTTTGTTGTTATTAAATTCCTATTGTGGTTTTGGCTTAGGGGATTTCATTTGTGGTTATTAAAAGACCTTGGCTGATGAGGAAACATTAGGGATGGGGCTACTTTGAAGATTTAGTTATAAAAAAAAATCAGAAGTTGGCGCTTAGCTCCATTTCAGTTTTATAATTGTTTAAAACAAATCTAATTTATGTTTCCTTTACAGCATTTATCTAATTACTATTGAAGGATTTGTAATGATTGTGAAACACTGAATACGGGATAAAAAAATGGAAGTTTAAATTCTGGGAATTGGGAACTGATTTAAGTCAGGATGATGTGTTGTTGGAGAAGTGATTTGGTGCAAGCATAATCTATAGGAAGTTCAGCTGAGAGTCAATGTGCATATGAGATTTAATAGGGGACTTAATTAGGGATAAACTAAAGTGTTTTGGATAAAATAAAGATGCTGAAATAGTAGCATACTTAATGTAGCGCCCCAGATCCGGGTCTGCCCTATCACGGCACTAACCCGCACCCGAGACCTACTTATGGGCCCAAAAGAACCTGATAAGCATAATTGATGTGGGAAATTACAATGTAGTCCTCAGAGTGCATAAGATAAAGAAGCATGGAATTTAAAATTTTTCATATAATAAAATGGCATCTGTATAATAACTCCAAAATACAACATTTAGGTACACAAGAAGGCAACTAAGATCTCTCCATCACTATCTCTCACATGAGCATTCATACACAAAAATAATCTAAAGATAACTCCCAAGTTTACAAATCCCAAAAAGAATAACTACATTCCCCTTGATAGTTTCTAGGAACTAAATACAATAACATAAAGAGAACCCCTAATACGGATAGTAAAAGTCCTCGGGCTTGCGCTCAGACTCACCCTCAATAGCTGCCCCAGTACGTGGCTCACCAGACGGATCTGAAAACAAATCCGGTAAAACAAAACGCGTGAGACTTAAAGTCCCAGCAAGTAGCAAACATGCATGAATGGAAGCAGTTAATACATTCACATAATATCACGATTGGAACAGTTTAGGCAATTTATATAACATCATGAGTAGAGGCAGTTTATGCAATTCATATTCTCAAGTCAAGCATCTAAATAATATAACCCATAAAAATTAGCTAACAAACCTGGTAGGACTGATAATGTAAAACAAACCTGTGGAACTCACGAGGTAGGACAAACCTTGCTCCGTAGTTATTAGAACCAATGTCACGTTCCACCACCCAAGATATAATATGCAATGAGCAACCAAGTGTCAAGTGTCAAGTGTCATGTGTCATGTGGGACTACTCGTCCACGGATGAAGGCTAAGTGGGACTACTCGTCCACGGATGAATGCTAAGTGGGACTACTCGTCCAATGGTGAATGCTAAGTGGGACTACTCGTCCAATGGTGAATGCTAAGTGGGACTACTCGTCCACTATTGAACACCAATTTTCAAATAATATTCACAATGCGTAAGAAATAACTAATAAGCACTTCACATCCAAAACCAAATCACAGTAGAGTACATACACCATAAAATCCACAAATTACGTATTTGAGAAGTAGGATAGTCTTAGGATCCCTAATAAGAACACCATGCCAAAAATCAACGGATTTTAAGATAAAAAGTTTCGGACCTAAAAATATTCTAAGTCTGGGTAAAACGTTGACTTTTCGGTGTATAATTTTTCTAGACAAATTTACAAGGAGTTTAGGGTTCAAATTCTGGTTGTAGTCTATTGAAGGGTATACAAATCTTCTAGAATTTTCTGGGCTTCAGAATCACTCATTTGGATATCAAACTCAAAAAGTGGCCATTTTTGAAAATCGGGAAAACTGGAAATTTAGGCACAAACTGAAAAGTTGACTTTTTATTGGTTGGGAATTGGGCCCTGGGAGTATTTTTATTGGTTCCAAATGGGGGGTAAAACCTTATTTACATGTAAAGACTTAAGTAAATGGAGCAATAAATACACAGGACATTTACTTAAATGTCTTTCATGTAATAAGGGAGCTATGCGAGAGCCTTGGCTTGGTTGGGAAAGGGTTTGAGAGAAAAAGGCTAAACAAATCATGAAACAGGGTCCACGATTAGGTCGTGGATTAATCGCCCAGAGGCGATTAGCTCAATGTTCGGGCGTTCAGGTTAAAGGTTCGCGCGCCCAGGTTTAAAACAGGTTCAGCGCACGCGCGGTAAGGTTTAACGTTCGCGCGCTAAGGTCGCGATTAGCCCTGGGCGATTAATCCTGTTTCGCGATTTATTTTAACAGAACCTGATTTTTGTGGGTCTTGGCTCAGGATTAATCGCCAAGTTGCAGGATTAATCGCCACCTCGGGGTTTCTACCATTTTTGACTATTTTCAACTCAAAACTCGTACCAACCCTATCCAACCTTCTCAATACCAAATGTGATGATTCCAAAACATCCCAACATACTCAAAAACTCTTCCCAACATAGGAATCCATACAAAACCCTCATGAACATGAATCCAACATATAAAGTATCATTCAATATACCCATCTCAAACCCTAACCAGAAATATAATCATTAGAGGTTGCAAATCCATGGCAAATCGATAGAAAACTGAACAAGATAATTAGATATACCAAACCCTACGAATTTTAGAAACAAAACCCTACATACAAGTGATTCTCCAGTTTATCAAAACCCTAGGAAAGAGAGATACGAAAATCCATTAAATTCATTTTTGTTTAAAGGGTTTGCTACTTACTTGTTAATGGAGAAGCAACCTTCCCTTCAAGCTTTTCTCTCCTTCTTCTTCTTCCTCTTGAAGCTTCAAGCAAGCTCCCACACTTTCTCTCTTGTTCTATACGTCCAAGACAAGAGAAATGGGTTTTCAAACCCTTAATTAGGAATTAGGGCATCCTTTTATATGCCCAAGTTTTGGGTCTTTCAAATCTGCCCCTAAACAAGACTTTTATTCAACTAAACCCTAGGGTGTACCTAAGGCATACCAGGGGTACCTCAGTGTTATTTGAGTGGGGTACCTTAGTGTTAAATGGGGTGTTTGCCTTAGCCACTTCAAAAGGCATGCTTTAGGAACGCTTGGGAGGTGTACCTCAGTTATCACAGAAGGGTACCTTAGTTATATGAGGGGTACTTTAGTTATTTGAGGAGGTACCTCGATGTTTCAAGGGATTTACCTTCGTCATTCTAAGGGGTAAACTTTGAATAAGCTTAGGGGGGTACTTTGGCTATATAGGGGGTGTACCCTAGGTAAAACAGTGGGGGTACCTTACTTATGTGAGTGGAGTACCTCTAGGAAATTCAAGGGGTATACCCTAGGTAATATAGGGGATGTACCTTAGGTATGTTGGAGGTACTTTAGTTATATAAAGGGGGTACCTCTAGCTGTATAAGGGAATGTACCTTAGCTAAACAAGGGGTACTTCAAGTAAGATAGTAGGGTACCTTAGTTAAAACAAAGAGATACCTTAGGCAATACAAATGAGGTATCTTAGGTATAGTTAGGGGATACTTTAAGTATTCGAATGGGGTACCTTGGGCAAAACAGTGGAGTATCTTAACCAATATGAGTGAAGTGCCTTGGGTAATACAAAGGGATACCTTAGGCAAACACAGGGGTACCCTAGGTAAATGCAAGGGGATACCTTAGGTAAACACAGGGTACCTTAGGCAATTAAAGTAGGGTACCTTAGGGATACAAGTGGGGTACCTTAGGTATAATTGAGGGGTACTTTAAGTAACACTTGGATGGTACCTTGGGAAATACTTGGGTGTACCTTGGGTATAGAAGTAGGGTACCTGGGGTATACTTGAGAGGTTAATTGGGTGTTCTTGGGAGATACTTAAGGTACACTTGAGAGGTACTTTGGGCAATATAAGAGGGTACCTTAGGGATATAAATGGGGTACCTTAGGCAATGTGAGTGAGGTACCTTGAGCAATATATGAGGGTACCTTAGGGATAATTAGGGGATACTTTAGGTATACTTGAGTGGTACCTTGGGTAACACTTGGATATACTTTGAGTAATACCTTCGGGTACTTCGGGTAATACATGGGGTACTTTAGTGGTATTTGGGAGGGTACCTTGGGTATATTTTGGGGTATCATGGGTATACTTGGGAATTACTCTAGGTACACATAAGTCCAACTTTTCAGAATTTGATTTCCAATTCATTAAAGCTAATTGGAGAGTATCTTAACCAATTGGAATTGAGAGATAGCATTAATTAAACTTACCTTAATAACTTTCATATCATTCAATTGATTCCTCTAAATCCTCAAGAATAATCCACATCTACCTCATCTTCATAACACAATGTCTTAATTAGTCTAATAATCACACTTTAGATAATTAAGCTTAATAATTAAGGTATAATCTGGGACCGGGTTTTACACTTAAGGTTGCATCTAATGGAATCAGAATTTGGAATTGGGAATAAATCTGGTTTTTCATAGAGTATTGAACCTTTCTCAGCTCACCACCAGCACCCTTGTCTTAGTTTTAAGCATTCTTGTGGGGGTTTAATTAGAGAGTTTAATGAGAAGTTGTTAAGGGACTTTGGAAAAATAGGAAGCAATGGAATTAGGAGCATATCTATGGTATCAAGTAAAGAAAATCTGAAACTTGTTTAGTTAGGTAATTTGGGTATTCTTAGGTGCTGAAATGTCTCCAGCACATACATTTTTTTTCATTGCAAAACAAACCTTGAGAAATTATTTAAAGGGTTATCTAGAGATAAATAAATAGGAGTTGAGTTACTCTTGGGGTGCTGAAGTAAGTATATAACTAAGGAGTTTCTAAATGAATAGGGGAGTTAAATGAAGGCAATAATGTCTTAGGTTCAATAATAGGGAATTAAGTATAATTTCTTCGAGGAAGCTACTGTTTGGGCATAAATCAAGTATTGCAAAAACTAAAATTTAGTAATGGGTCTTAATTCTGATTTTTTTCACATCCGGAATTGCCGGTTAAACTAGAACAATAGATTTTAATACTAAAAATTGTTGGGGCATGAGAATGCTTATTTTAATAAATCAGAGCAGAAATGGAATAAGAAAGGATGGAGTAAATTACTATGCTGAAACTATAGAGAAACCTTTATTATTAGTATTGGATCTAAACTCGAATTAGACAGGATTGTTATGACTATGAAATCTTTTCGTCGAACTGGTTTTATACGGATTTTACGAAAGAGGATTTTTAAATTGATTATGAACGATTGGTTTTCTGGTTTGGAATTGGTTTTCCTCCATGTACTTGGAGAGACGGTTTGTGATGCCCATGTACTTAGGTAGTTGTGATACCTCCGTGTACTCGAGGATGCCCCATGTACTTGGGATGTTGATGCCTCTGTGTACTCAGAGATGCCCCGTGTACTCAGGATGATATGTTTGAGATTGAGATGAGTTGTGCTTGCTAGATTTTACGGTTGGTTTTGGTTTTAGAGTCTAGTGGGCATAGCTCGATATGGATCCATGTTAGGAGCTAGTTAGTGGAAGGGATTGTTCTTTGCTAGTTGTAATACTTTGTTCACGGACGCGTTTCCACTGTGTACTCAGTGAGGCCTGATCGTGTACTTGACTGGTTGCGTCTATCCTTCATGTTATCGTGTACTCGGACTGTGACTGGATTAGTACATGCCAACCCATCACTGTACTGGGTGGGTTCTCCCGCAATAAGATGATGATCATGTACTCGGCATTCGCACCTAAGCCGGGAGGTGGCATAGTGGACATTGGCATTACACTGGTTAAAGGTAGTCTTATTTTCATGAGTCCTACAATGACTTATTAACTACTAATTTGATGATACAGATTTGTTAGTTATGCTGGATTATTCTTGTTATCTTGTATTGATCGATGGTTATTGTTGGATTACTCGGATTATTCGGAACTGATGTGTTATCGCTACTGTTGCATGATTTACAACTGTTTCATATTTTAGAACTAATAAATTGTATTTGAGCATGAATGTGCTACTTATTGGGATATTCGTATCTCATTACGTTCTGTTTTGTTTTGTTTTCAGTTTCTGGTAAGGACAGCACCAGCGGGTATATGCTTGGTTCATGTGAGTTAGCATTGGTTATGGTATTTTATTGTTGAGCTTGGGTTATAGTGCACTTTGATTATTCAGTTATTGATTTATTCATGTTTTCCTTCACTCTGATATTGCTATCCTGGGTTATATATTAACCTTCAGAGATAAGTTACGGTTTTCTCTACGTAACTTGGATCCAGGGTGTTACACAACCTATAAGCCAAGCTTTTGCTGCTATGAAATTCACATTTGGACCTTTACAAGTTATCCCACAACCTGCTTCTCCTGGGATTCCACATGACGCCCCATCAACATTATTTTTGAAATTTTGGTTCTTCAGCCTCTCCCATCCTATCATCTCCTCTCTGTTCTTTTTTCTTTCTCTTGTACTTGATGCCATTCCACTTGAATATTCTTGCAAAGCATTTATTACCTTGTTTCTTTCCTTGCATATTGTCCAGAACAGGTTCGCCCAAGTATCTCTTGGATTATCGTCAATTTGATTCTCCTGAAGTCTCTTGAACCACCATTCTTTCATGTTGGGGTAAGTCTCAAGGTAATCTAACCTTCCCCCAGTGATTGCAAATTGTAATGCCCTTGTGTATGTGCATTCGGTGAATAAGTGGATGCTACTTTCAGTTGCTGGGTTGCATAGTACACATTCTTGAAGAGGTTGATGGAGTCTTTGATGCAATAGGTCCTTTGTTGGTAGCCCATTCTGCATGCTTTTCCACACGAAGAATTTGGTTTTCTGTGGGCATGCTAATTTCTTGATTTTCTTCCATAGATGATTCCCTTGCATATCATTCTTGTTAGTTAGTAATTAATATGCAGATTTTATTGTAAACTTACTTGAATTACCAACTTTCCTAATTGGGCAATCCCTATTTCTTGAAGGATGAAGATGCACTGTCTTAATAATCTTTGCAATATGCTCCGGCCATATCATGTTTAATATGCTGCTGTCCCATTGCTTTGTTTCTGAATTTACTAGATCAGCTAATGTTTCTATTTGGTCCATTCCCGCAAGGTTTGGTTGAGTTGCCTAGTTATCAGTAAAAGGGATCCAACTTGTGTCTAAGATCTTTATTGAGTCTCCATTTGCAATTTTCCATCCCATACCTTTCTTGATGAGGCTTTTGGAGTCATGAAGTTGTTTCCAGAGTAGAGAGTCTGAGCCTTTCTTGGAAATTTCTAAGAAGCTCTTGTTCCAAAAGTATTTTGCTTTAAAGTTAGTAGACCTGAATTTTCTTTCATATGCCATCAGGTCCCATGCCTTCTTGGCTATGAGGGCCTCATTAAAATATTTCAGATTTTTGATATTTAGGTCCCCTCCTTCCTTGGGTTTACAAATTCTCTCCCTACCAATTGTGTGGAGAGTTCTTTCTTTGTTTGGTTTTGCCAATAAGAATTTCCTTGATTCCCTTTCAATTTATTCAATTGACTGGATAGGCATCTTCATGCAAGACATTAGATGTAAAGGCATTCCCATAATAATAGAGTTAGTCAATGTAGTTCTCCCAGCTCGATTAAGAACCCTGGCTTTCCAATTTTCTAGTCTCTTACAAATTCTGTTACTAATGCCTGTGAATAGGGCATTTGTCATCCTACCATCAGGAAGAGGGATTCCAAGATCTTATTTAAAACTGTTTTTTTCTTTGGCACCAAAATACTTCCTCCCCTCTTCCCTTGCCTTTAATACAAGGACTGATAATAAGCTCCGTTTTGGATAAGTTTACCTCATGAGCAGCCACCTTACAAAAGTTACAAAGAATTGAAAGAATATTTTTACCTTCATGTATAGTGGCCCTTCCAAAGAGGAGAAGATCATTCGCAAATAGGAGATGAGACAGTGCAGGGCTCTCGACTTATTTTGGTGCCTTTCAACGAATTATTAGATTCAACTACATGGAGGGCATGATATAAAACATATTGTGTGATAATGAAGAGATAAGGGGACAAGAGTTCCCCTTGTCATATTCCTCTACTTGGTTTGAATCTTCAGATGGAGAGCCATTAATTATGATGGAATAAGAGACAGTGGTTATGCATTGCATTATTAAGTATACTAAGTGATTTGTAGAACCCAACATCTAGGAGAGACTTTTTAATCATGGACCATTTAAGTCTGTCATAAGCCTTGGATAGATCAATCTTAAGAGCAAAGCCTCCCATCTTGCACCTTTTTCTACCTTTGATATAATGCATAGTTTCCTATGCCATGCTAATGTGATCATGTATAGATCTATTGGCCATGAATGCACTTTGATTTGAGGAAATGATTTTCTCAAGTGAAGGTCTCATCCTATTCACCATAGTTCTAGCTATAATTTTATAGCTAAAATTACATTAGCTAATAAGTCTGAATTCATTTGTCTTGTTGGGGTGATCAACCTTGGGAATAAGAGTGACAAAGGTGTGTGCACCTCGGGCCCACACAATGTGTGTTGTAAGCACCCAAATTTTGATCAAACCAAAATATGCTAAAATGAAAGCCCCAGCAAAACAGCTTAAAACCCTAAGGAGCAAAATATGGCTTTCTGCCTGAGCCCAAATTGATTGCTATACCCTATCCCAATGGGTAGAGAATCCCAACACGGTTCCAACGCAATTAAGTTTGCGTGAATCGGAGCCCGGATGGAAAAGATATGAGCAAAACAGTCCCAGGGGCAAATCAGTCAAAGTTTAAAACGTCTTAATTAAGTTAATCAAATGAATAAAAAATACATAAATTGGAGAAGCTTGATTCGCCTGAGTGGGCGGCTGAGTCACCTCAGCCGTCAACTCAACCAAAAAAGGGGGAGAAAAAGCGCGACGACATATGGTGTGCGGTTGATTTTTTCGGCCACCGTTTGTGCGAGCCAATCACAGCGCGCGGTGGACGAAAAGCAACCGCACTGTAAGTGCGGTTGATTTTTTGTCAGTTTGCTACTGTGCCAATTTATGCCCTGTTTAATGCTGAAAAGACGTGGCCGAACCGCACATATCATGCGGTTTAGACCAAATTGCACAGTATGTGCGGTTTCGACCAAACAACACTGCATGTGCGGTTTTGTCTCTGTGTTCTATAAATAAAAAATCCGAGTAGTAGATAGGGGTTGGTTGCTTTTTACTGCTTCCTTCCCCTCTTCTCTGCTGCCTGAGCCTCCGAACCAACTTTCTCTTCCACCATCAAGCCTTCAAAGCCCCTTTAACCTCCTTAAACACCCCTTCTTGGTCCTTTCCTCTTGAACCCAAGTGAAAAAAGAGCTTGTGAACTTGTTGGAAGGTTGAGGAGGAGGGCTTCCAACAGCTGTCCTAGCTTCAAGGGAGGTCACACATACTATTCCAGGGCTTTTAAACCCCAAGGTAATGTTTCCTATCACCTTGTACATCATATATGTAAGAATGGGAGTATTTTGTAATGTTTAGAAAGCCTTGTCCCCATTTTGTTCAAATCGGTTTTTCAAAATAGTTTTCATGTGTTTTTCTTTCCATTTTCATCATGTGAAAGTCTCCCAAGGTAATAGGGAGCATACGTGTAACTCCACGGGAGAATGAGAGGTTTTCCACACACTTTTGGGTCTTTTAGATTACTATTTTGTATGCTTCTTTTTCTTATTCGATGAGGGAGCATGTTCCCTCTTGCTTGACCATCTTTTGTACCCCTTTTTATAAGCCCCTTTATACCTTCTCATGCTTGTTTTTTTTTATCTTCAGAATATCTAGTCTTAGCATGTTTTAGAACTTGACTTCAGCATGTTTTAAATCCCATAAAACATATGTGTACATGTGTAAGGATCCCACATGCATGCTCTCTTCCCCCTATCATGTAGCCATTGTTTGGCATCTTTAGCATGTCATTTTCTCTCTTGAATATCCGCTGTTCAAGTATGCTTCCATTCCCCTAAGGTACCCCAAGTTCAATTTGTATATACCTTGCCGGGAAGTCATGGTAAGTCCTCTTGATTGGGTTTGTTAGTGTCTGTTCATGTACACGCACATACTTTGGGTTTTACCACTGATTTTGGTACTTCATGTGCCTCACCTGTTTGCTGTCATATGAGTTAGGAAACCCGCATACAAGCTAATTGAGCCAACTCGCCTAAATTCCAACTCATGGGAACTCGCTATCTAGCGGGGTAACTCAAGGTGTCCACGGACTTCCCTGGGTTACAACCGAACCACTTATCCAAAGTCACTGGGTAGACCATGCACATAGATGAGCTTTGACATCGTGCGCCCCACGTGCGTACATGTGTTTTATGGAGTCACCACTACCTGAAAGGGTGCAGGTAGATACTTGGTCTTAGAGGTCTGTCTAGGGCGTTGTCTGCGTTTAGAGTTCTAGGTAGGGGCCGATTACGATTTGGTAAAGTTCGTAGACATCCCAGTATGGGTTATCCATGGTTGGATTGTGTCGAGTCAACTCATTCTCGCTCGTCCTATTCCAGCATTGTAGACACCCCAAAATTGTACGATTTTTGATAAATCTTGAAGGAGAGATATTTTATTGGAATTTTCAATTCTTAGCATTGGGTTTGAGATCCTTAACCCATTTGAATCCAAAACCACAAAGGAAAAGGCCCAAATTCAATCTTTTGCGCAAAGTCAAACTTTTCTGGTTGAATTTTGTTGACTTTTGACCCAAAAAATGAAATATTTTTCAAGGCAAGATTTCAAGATAATTTTTCCTGGTAATTAGGTTTTTAGCAATGTTATTGCATAAATGAATTTTTTGAACCTTTAAATCTTGACAAATACCTTGGTATTAACATGTTGAATCTTTTTACCAGACCTGAAAAACCGGAATTGAGCATTGAATTGGAAATTTGACTTTTTATTTACTTGGAATTTGGGTCTGGAACTATTTTTAATGGATTCAAATAGGGGGGAGGGGGGTGTTTGCTTATTTACATGTAATATCTTAAGTAAATGGAGATTAAAAAATACGAGGACATTTACTTAAATGATATTACATGTAAATAAGTATTGCCTGTGCAGGTAAGGGTCAAGGCTATGCAAAATCTATGCAGACAGGCCATTTTGGGTCTTGTCCGCATTTGCTATACGGTTTGGCGTTGACCGCATTTAGAATGCGGTTAAGGCATAACCGCAATACATATGCAGTCATGCGTAATTTGTGTGTTTTTGCAAATACTCTATTTTTGGGCCATATTTACCACTCTTGCCTCTCTCTAGGAGATTCTTCCTCCCCTTTTTTACCCTCTGTTGGTTTTTAGATTTACCCCAATTCAAGTTTTAAAACTAAGTTGAAACATTCTAGAACCTTATTTTGGCATACCCTTGTGACCATCCATGCCCTTGAGTTTTCCTATAAATAGAGGGTCTCTCCTCAAGCAAATGGCTGAGACTTGAAGGCTAGAAGAGCTCCAAGTGAAGAAGAGAACCCCTGCCTCTCTGCTTTCTCAAATCCAGGTAAGCCTCTCTCCCCTTTTATTTTCTATTTTTAATTTCTAGGATTATTTTGATCTTCTCCCTTTCTGTAGAATAAGGCATGTGTATGATTGTAACCCCAAACCTAAATCCAAGTACCTCAAGTATCTTCTCTAGCCGTAAAACGTGAAGAGAGATCTAGGGGAAAGGAGGACAGGAATGGATCCGTAGGGCAGACCCCTATGTGTTGTAATCTTAGATATGTGTAGTTTTAATATTTTGTTTAGGTTGTATGATTGTTTATTGATGAAATATGGAGTAATATCATGAATCTATGCTGTTCATATCATTAGATCTCTTTTTCCTCCTAAAGTTTGGATTTTTCACACCCACCACATTGTTTTCTTCATTTTGATTATTATTAGGCTAGGATTTCGGAACTACCATGATCAATATGATAGATCTGAATTCAGAAGCCTTAAAGTAACCTCTAGGGTTTCATGAGGTTATTTTTGAGTTGTTTTTAATTTTTGAGAGAAGTCCTTATGGTCTAAACTCTCCCTTTTTGTTGTTTTTCATCAACATGGGTGTATCCTGTTTAGATCTTTTAACTAATGAGAAATCTGGACCAGATCTGTACCCTAGAATTTTTCAGATTTATTCTTCAATATTATGAGGTGATTTTTGAGTTGTTTTTAATTTTTGAGAGTAGACCCTATGGTCTAAACTCTCCCTTTTTGATGTTTTTCATCAACATGGGTGTATCCGGTTTAGATCTCTTAACTAATGAGAAATCTGGACCAGATCTGTACCCTAAAATTGTTCAGATTTATTCTTCAATATTATGAGGTGATTTTTTGAGTTATTTTAATTTTTGCGAGGGGACCCTATGGTCTGAACTCTCCATTTTTTATGTTTTTCATCAACATGGGTGTATCTAGTTTAGATCTCTTAATTAGTGAGAAATCTGGACAAGATCTGTACCCTAGAATTGTTCAGATTTATTCTTCAATATTATGAGGTGATTTTTGAGTTATTTTAATTTTTGAGAGGGGACCCTGTGGTCTAAACTCTCCATTTTTTATGTTTTTCATCAGCATGGGTATATCTGGTTTAGATATTTCAACTAATGAGAGATTTGTACCAGATCTGTACCCTAGATTGTTCAGGTTTAATTCCTCAATATTTTGTTAAAAGATTTTTTTTAATTTTTATTATGTAATTCCAAGATCTCAGGGATTTAACTTAGAGCTAGTTTTTGAAGTTTTTACTTTAGGTTTGTTTTCTTTATCTCGATTTTCCTCAATCTTGAAACTCAAGAAATGGTGTATTCATAAGAAGGATCTAGAATTAATTGGATCATTCATATGGAAAAAACCATACATCTTTTATTCTTTGTTCTTTTACTTTTGATTTGATTTTTTATTAGCAAGCCTTCCTTTTTCAAAACATGAACAATACTTGGCAACCATCTTGTGTGGATGAATAGGGGTGCCTAACACCTTCCCCTATTCATAACCTAATCTCCTTACCTATATCTGGATTGTTTATTTGAAAGTAGAGTTATTTTTACTCTAATTTTCCCCTTTTTCATTTTATTTGATTATTTTGGTGTCCATTCACACCTAAAATTGAATGGTGGCAACTCCATGGTTTTTATTGAGCCCGTGTGATGATTTAGGAAGTCATTGAATTGATTTTCCCATGTCTCACAAGCATGTAAGCAGTTTAGGTTTGTGTGAGACTACAAGTCTGGTTTGGTCCGTTTGATTCAATTATCTCCAAGTGTATCAATTGAGTTAACTGATGGGGTGGGCCCCTTTGGAAGGCCCACTTGAATCCAAGGTGGGTTGGGTGCAACCCTTGTCCTATTTGGGTTTTGGGAACCTTTAGGAAGTTTGGTTAGGCTTGGTTAAATTTTAACCATATGGTATGTTGCCTTAATTTCATTGAGTCTGTGATGTTCTTGTGGGTCACTTGGTGGGCCCCACAGTGGTGTCCTTTAATTTTGAATTATCTTGTTTATATTTGATACCAAAGTGGTCTAGGGATTGGCTTGGGGCCTTCCCTAGGCTTAGGTTTGGATGCCAAAGTCTTGTGTGAGGCAAGGGGATAGGGTCCCCTTCCTTGAGGTGATTGGGTGATCCTTCCACTTTTGAGAAAGAAAATGATATGGCCTGATAGGCCCCCCACCATGAGTCTTGGCCAAACCATCTATCCTAAACCAACATGATCCCTTTTGGGCTTTCATTTGGGGAACCTTAGAGGTGAGGCTCTTGGTTTGGTTGATTCTTGTTTAATTATCCTTAATGAGACGAGTTTGAAAGGGTGGGCCCCATTGGAAAGCCCACATGAATCAAATTTGAGCCTATGAAGGTCCCAAGTCCCAATTTGGGCTTAGGGATGACCCAGAAGCCCTTTTGGATGCATAGGATTGTTTTAAATGAATTTTAAAGCCTTAAAAGAATAAAAAAATCACCTTTTTCTGGGTTGAACCGATGATTCAGCTCAGTTTATCTTAATAACGGAAATTAGGTATCGGTCATGACAGAAAAATCTGTATGACCGATATTTAATTTTGGTTATAACTTAATGAATTCTTACCCAACCTGAGATTTCGGTCAAGCATAGAAAAACCCAAAATAAGCCTTCTGGGCAGAGGGGTGAGATGTTGATCTCTCTGGGTGTTTAGGGTTCTTGTGGGCCATTTGGTGGGCCCACGATAGTCTTAGAATGATTTTATTAGCCTAATTAGACTAATTGGTTGATTTTAAACCAAGGGAATGGGGGTAAGGCCTCACGCCTCCATCCATGAGCTGAAGCTCTTGATGCTGAATCAAAGACCTTTAGTGTCTCTTTTCTGGTGCTCAAAAGTGACATTCCTTTCTCTTTCAAGGGGAGAAGAGAGAGGTGGCTTGGTAGGCCTTTGTCATAGTTTAACTGGCCATACCATGTGACATGTTTACTCAACATTCAAAATATGATATCAGTGCAAATTTGAACATGCTAGAACAATAGTGATATTGTGTGCTTTAGGGAGTGGGCATAAGAGGTAAAATATGCTTTATAAGACCAACATGCGGCAACTATAACAATGGGTGTGTGCTTGTGTGCAATGTGTATGGGGATTCAAGCATCTCAAAGGCTGATCACCTTGAGTGTGATGTGAAGTGGGTGCTAGTGGACATGCAAATAAACTAAAGCACCTTAAAAACTCCCTAAAAAAGTGTGTAAAGAAACACTAATAAGCAAAATAAAAGAAAGGTAGTCGGGGGGTTTAAGGGGTTACATTGATCCGGAATGAAAGAAGGAGAAGGGAATAACATCACAAATTAGTAAACTATTGGCAATAACTCCAAAATTAAACCATGAGTATTTACTTAGGTAAAAGAGGGTGCTTCGAAGGCTACCCAAACAAGAAACCAAAACCATGGATTTCAAGACCCATCGGGGACCTCTCTCCCTTTTTCAAGCATCACTATTATTACTTTAGAGGTGACATCACTTGAGATCTCAGCACCAATGATGACAAAAGAACAGGGGAAAGCTCACAGAGAAGGTGAAAGCATGCTATTTATAAAACATTGATGTATTTCCACAAGTCTGAAATATATTATACAAATGTAAAAGGAGAACATACCTTGGGGAAGAAAGGTTCTAGTAGGTGTTTACAGCTCTTTGAAAAGCCTTGAACAGTGATTGGAGAGTACCTTTCTTCTTCTTCCAAGTGGTGGTTTAGTGTTCTCCTAGCTATGGTGAAGATGGAGGAAGCTTTGGAGAGGTTTAGTAAGGATTGGATGGGGTTTGGAGGTGATTTGAAGTAGTTTTTAGGTGGCTCTGTGTGAAGGTTTAATGGTGTTTGGAGAGGTTTGGAAGCTTTAGCAAGGGGAGAAAGGCTCTCTTCCTTCTAGTTTCCTTCTCCTTGGAGCTCTCCCTTTTCTTTTTTCTTTGGAGCTCTCTCCCTCTTCTTTCTCCAAGAGCTCTCTCCCTCTCCTTTTTGCCTTGGACGTCCACCTTCTTTGGTGAGTCTTTCCCTTCCTTTCCTTGCTAGCCAAGAGAATAAACCACCCCCTTTACTTCTCTCCAAGTTCCAAGAGAAGTCTTCTTTTCCAACACTCCCTCTTGAGTCCCCATGAGAGAATATCTTATCTTTTGTGCCAAGGTGGTTTCATGGGGACTTGAGCCGTTAACAAACCTTGACCAAACCATGAACAGCTCATTGCCATGTGAAGCATTCCTTGCGTACACGTGGCATCCAATGTGGAGCACTCCTTGCGCACACGTGGCATCCCATGTGGTATTGCTAAATTTCAATAATGCCCTTAGCTTTGACTGTTCATATCTTGTTCATCTCTAATCCGATTTGGGCACGGTTCTGCCATTGGTTTCCATTTTCCAAGCTTTATCACATGGGCTAAAGTTTTAAAGGATTTTAGTCCAGTGGCTTGACCTCTAATTTTGTGTCCAACCCAGGGTGCAATTATGCCATTTTTGAATTTCTTTTGATTTTCCTTTTATTTAATTCATTTTGTTAAAATATCTTAATTAATTTTAATCAAGATATTTTCTCTTTCCATTTGTATCTTTCCTATTTTGTCCTTTTGTGATTTATTTTACCATTTGACAAATGTGGTGTGCACACATGCCACGTGGCCAGTCTTTCTGCATTTAATTACCATTTCGCCCTTGAGGGTATTTTGACCATATCTTCTTCATCCGGACTTCGATTTGCGCAAACTCAGTTGCATTGGAACCATATCAGCATTTCCTAGCCATTAGCATAGGTTACGGTAGCTAATTTCAGTTTTTGGCTTCTTTGAGGGGTGCAAAAATAGGGTGCTGACAGAAGGTGTGGTTGATCGAAGGTTATATAAAGCCAAACCTGAAGAATTCTTTGACCATTTGGGTGACATGAGGGCCAACATACTCTCAAAATTTTTGGTAGAATAGACCTTGGAATCCATCAGGCCCGGGGCACTTTCTTAACCCCATTTCATTAATAGTTGTAACGCTCCAAACCCGGGTCAATGCAAACCGGCACCTGACCCGAATCCAGTTCGCTACTGTAACAACCCGAATCCAGCTCAACAACTGAATTCGAGATGCTACTGGCCCATATCATATAATCATCAATAATTAACCAGACTAATGAATTAAATAAATCATTTATTAATAAACTATCAGAGTACGGAACATCAATGTGCGGAAGTGTAGTCTAATATCTTCATAAAAGAATCCAATAAACCATCCAATCCAAATAATCATTTAAGTCTGGTAAGAATCAAAAGGTTCTAATCCCTCAATCTCTCAGATACATTAACCAAATAAATAAAATAAATTGTCAAAGAAACTGAACATAATCCTCTCTCCTCGACCTCAGATCAAGTCGGGATAATAGTAATCCTCCGGTGAATAGTCCACAAGATTACTCTGGTAATCACCACTATGATCCCCCTCTCACGTATTAGCTGAAAAATAACATAAGGAAGTAGGGTGAGATACGAATATCTCAGTAGACAACACATGCATGCTATAAACAGTTCATAATCAATAAAATAGATTTTCATGCTCGAATAAGCAGTCTCGAGTAAACAGGCTCGTATAAACATTCATATTGATCATGGAATACAAATAAGCATGTAAAACAGTTTAAGTATTTGTGAACAGATAAAGTATATCAAGATCATGATTCAGAAATCAATAATAGAATCCAATATAAAATCCGGGACGTACTAAACAGTCATATCCAACCATAACATCCAATACATGCATCCTGCATGTGAACAACATCAGAAATAAGTGTTTGTGATCTCAGTATCATTGTAGGACTCACAAAGAAAGATACACGTTTGAGATGACTCTCAACCATATGCTGTACCACCGTGTGGCTTATGGGCGACGCCACTAATGATACTCAAACCCATGAATATCACTTTTGATAAAAGCCGTAGTCATCGACTTATTGCACACGAACTCAACCGAGTTGGCAAGTACCACCAGCATGCAGCATCGGAATCAATACATGGAGATGGTCGCTTATCCACATGTACAGGGAATCACCAGTGGAGCACCGGGGTGTCCCTCCAGACATAGGATCCTCCAGAGCAAACCAACATACAAAGGAAGTGCGTTCGCAACAGGGAGTAACTTAACCCAAATGAAATATCCCTTAGCTATCTAGCCAAAACTATGGATCCATAACCAGCTATGCCCACTAGACACCAACAAAACAATCCCTAAGGACTAATATTTCTGTAAGTAATAGTGCCTAGTGGCATATAATGGTTATATCTGTAATTTCCTTCCTTATTGGGTTAACTGGGTTCAAGATCTGATCTGGAAATCCTGTAGATCATATTCTGGTTAACAGTATAAATTTACATACCACTTATTTAATTAATTCAAGTTTACAAATTCAGTTCTTCCAAAACTTAGGTTTCTTGCTATTTACAAAGCTTGGCCACTAATTACCCTAAATACCTTCCAATTTTTATCTTTTTGTAAAACAGGGAATTGGTAATTTATTTTGGTCTTAAAACATCTTATTTAAAGGTTAAAATTGATTAAAAATAGTTTAGAATTGAATCAGGGGTTCAAAATACGAAAATCTGAATTTTCTGCACAGAGCGCTCAGGATTGCCTAGGATCGCTTAGGCAGTGTAGGGTAGGCGGTAGTTCAAAATCGATCGCTGACGATAAGTCAGTAGGCGGTCTCGGGCGGACTATTTTTTTTCAACGAGCGCCGAGGATCGTTGAGCATAGTAAGCTCGGCGGTCTCCCAAAAACGAACATACAGTGTTTAAACACTTGATTTTTCACGTGCAAGATCATTCTAACATACTTATAAGGTTGTTATCAAACTAAATACATGATTATACAATACAAAAACATGCAATAGGGATTGAACCAATCGTGAATACAAAACGAGCGTTAAAAACAGTTCTGCCTACCTCCTACGATTGTTTTCTTCTCTTCTCTTCTGAACAACGATGAACACTATCACAAAGCAATGTTCAAAAGACCAAAATCAACGTACTCTCTCCCTTTTCCTTCTTCTTCTTCTTCCAGTCGCCAGTCGCTCTCGGTCGCGTGACTTCTCCTTGCGGCTGATCAATACAAAGTCAATACGATAGGTATTCCAAACGTATACCTTAGGGTATCTAACAAGTATTTATATCCTCTGATCTCACGCATCTCACGCACAACAACTAAATATACATCGCCCAATCAGAATACATCCAAATTAAAATATCGATCATACCTCTATATTTCGCAATCAGAAGGTTGGATTTGTGCCCATCTTGCATCCTCCCCTCCTAAAAAAAAATTTCGTCCTCGAAATTTATCTTGCAACTCTGGAAATAGATGAGGATACTTCCTCTGCATTTTTGACTCCAACTCCCAAGTAGCTTCCTCAACTATGTGATTTTGCCATAGCACTTTCACAAGTGGAATTACCTTAGTAAGTAGAACTTGCTCTCGCCTATCCAAGATCTCAACTGGATGTTCCTCATATGTCAAATCCCCTTGCACTACCAGTGGCTCATGTTGAATGATATAAGTAGGGTCATGCATGTACTCCCTCAACATAGAAACATGGAATACATCATGAACTCCTTCCAGCTGTGCAGGCAATGTCAATTTGTATGCCACTGGTCCCACTGTATCCTTAATCTTAAAGGGACCTATATATCTCGGAGCCAACTTACCTTTCTTGCCAAATCTCTTGATCCCACGAGATGGAGATATCTTCAGAAATATCGAATCACCAATCTCGAAATGCAAATCTCTCCTTCTAGTGTCAGCATAGCTCTTCTGATGACTTTGGGCTGTAAGCATATTCTGCCCAATCTGATTTATCTTCTCAATACTGTCCTGTACAATTTGCGGCCCAATGAGTTGTCTCTCTCCAACTTCCACCCAGCACACTGGGGATCTACACGCTCTGCCATAAAGCGCCTCAAATGGTGCCATCTGAATACTCGCCTGATAGCTATTATTATAGGCAGACTCCACCAATGGTAGGTGATGATTCCAACTGCCTCCCCAATCCATAACACAACATCTCAGCATATCTTCCAATGCCTGAATGGTACGCTCAGACTGTCCATCTGTCTGAGGGTGATAGCTGGTGCTGAAACTAAGCTTCATGCCCAAGGCTGCCTGAAATGTAGACCAAAAGTGTGACGTGAATCGTGCATCTCTGTCAGACACTATGGCAACTGGCACTCCATGTAAAACCCCGAATTTTCAGCAAATAAATAAATAATAACTAAATCTGAATATTGGGTATGTTAATAAACTTGTCAAAATAAATTAGAGAATAAACTTAGAAATCTCGGAAGAAATCGAGTGAGTAGATGTAAATTATTAGACTTGAGAAATAATGATAGATTTAAGTTGAGTTTAGATTTCCTATTAATAATGATATTTAAAGCTTAATAATTGGAATAAGGGCATATGGGTGATTATGTTTGACTGGAAGCCTTAAGTTAAGGAGATGAGAATTTTATTGAAGGATATTAATTATAATTATAGATGATCGCTCCAATAGAGGATTTCAGGAGAGTGGCGCAAAATCTGACCGTTGGATCGTGGTAGATCGAGGTAAGAATTAAGTAAATCCGAAACTGTGTTCTAATTGGATGGTTGTCTAAAGGAGTGATGCATGTGTGTTGCGTAGGATCATGGGATATAAAAGAATAGGGTTTATACCCTAGAGAATACGTTTTAGTATTTTGCTATTATACTCATCTGTTTGGGGTATGCGACGGCCGACAAAGAAAAAGAAAGAGACTGAGAAGAGAAGAGGAAGAACGAGAGAGAGAAAGAGGGACCGAGAGGAGAAGCTGGGGAGATCTTGGAAAGGAATGGATTGCTGTGAAAGAAGAGATCAAAGCCACATGAAGAAAAAAGAGGAGAAAGAGGTGATCTTGAGCAAGCAGAGGTAGGTAGCACCTGTTTTGCCGTTCGTTTTGTGTTCTTGGTTATTCGATTCGTGTTTGCATGTTTTATAGATGTGTTTGTATATATTTAGTATGATATCAAACTTATATGTATGTTAGAATTACTTTGAATTGGAAAAATCGGATTTTGGAACATTGTATGTTCGTTTTTGAGAGACCGCCGACCTCGGCTATGCTCTGCGATCCTCAACGCTCTTAGGCACTAGCGCAAATTTTGAGACCGCCCGAGACTGCGAAACGACTTATTGTTGGCGCTCTAATTTAAGCTACCGCCGACCTTTGACCGCCCAGGCGATCTTGAGCGATCCTAGGCGCTCTAAACAGAAAATGCAATTTTTCGTATATTAAACCCTTGATTCAATTCCAAACTATTTTTAACCTTTAAATAAGAAGTTTTAAGACCAAAATAAATTATCAAATACCCTGTTTGGCAGAAAAATAAATAGGGAATTGTTTTAGGTAATTAGTTGCCTAACTTGATCTGAAATAAGAAATTCTAAGTTTAATATAGATAAACCTTTATAAATTAGACTAACTAATCAAGAGAAATTAATTTATATATCAGCAACCAGATTTCTACAAATAGAGACTTTATATTAGAAACCCAACCTTGTTGAAATACCTTTGATAAATCTTAAGTATCAGGACTATTAAGCTTCACTGGTAAAACTTTTAACCAGAAACTACCTAATGGAATTTGGAGAAAGAACCTTATATACCTTTAGGTCTCATTGGTTAATTTAAATTGGATTACTCTAATTTCCCTCCACTAAATAACAAGTATCATATTGCTTTGTGTGACCACCTTTAGACTTTAAATAACCTTTAAATTACCTTAATCGATCCCACCACTACCATTAACCACTTGAGTCTTCCATTATTAAGATAATCCCATAATCAATATGAGTACACACTAATGAACTGGTTATGGAACAAGACTTTGGATTACCGATTGAACATGAAAGAACTATGATTATAAACAATATTGGAATGTAAATGATTTGTACAATGGCTTGGTGGCCAGTTTTATTAATAACCTGCTTGGTGGCAGAGATTATAACCTGCTTGGTGGCAGAGATAACCCGCTTGGTGGCGGAGACCATAACCTGCTTGGCGGCAGAGATAACCCGCTTGGTGGCGGAGACCCTAACCTGCTTGGTGGTAGAGATTACTTGCTTGGTGGCGGAGACCCAACCTGCTTGGTGGCAGAGATAACCCGCTTGGTGGCGGAGACCCAACCTGCTTGGTGGAGGAGACATTACCCGCTAGTGGCAGAGACATTACCTCCCGCAGGAGAGATTTATTACCTCCTGTGATGTATTTCCGATGGATTGCATCCTACAGGAGAGGTACCTTATGTGGGGGAGATGTGATAATGCGTGATTGCATCCCACACGGAGGATGGGTGTGTGAGTTACTACTGAAAGGTGAGGAAGCTATCTCCTATGGTAGAGGTAGATGCTAGGTGTTCACATCCTGTGGTAGAGTTATGGTGTCTCCTGCAGGGGGTACCTGTAGTCTTGGAGATGTGCATTCTCCTACGGAGCTTGTGTGGATACTATGTGTTTGCGTCTTGTGGTAGAGATAGGCTACTACCTGAAGGTTGGCTTTTATTACTGATATAATGATTGATTCTCCGATTGATGGATTGTTTTAGATGTATTTGATAAGATTGTTTATTTAAAAGGAAATATTGAAATGTCATAATTGAACAGAACTGCTATGATTTAATGTGAACTGGTAAAATGGAATATTATGGAATCATGAATAAAATGTAGAATTGTTCTTAAGAAGACACTAATTGAAATAAATCAGAAACCATGGGAATGTCAATTATACTACATTGACCTTTAAATTGAACGGAAATGCACAGGATTAACTTCTTTTATTTCGGGCACTGATTAAATGTTTGTTTTATATCGAGATTATTTGTTTATCTTTTTGACCGTAATTACTCGTCTATTTTACCGAGCATGAAGCCACTGTTATTTTCTATATATAAACTGTTTTTCCTCATGCATGTGTTACCTACTGAGATATTCGTATCTCACCCCTACTTTACATTCTATTTTTCAGGTCACCTTGGAGAGGACGCCACGGGTTAGACTGTAATGGGTTGAAGTCTAGAAAATCCTGAAGACATGTGTAGGACCTCTTATATAGTTGTAATTGTTTTATTGGAATCTTAATAGTAGGTGATCTAGAAGGATTTATGAGTTAGTCAATTTGTAGCTGCCTTTCATTTGATTAATTGATGAAATAGGGAGATTCAGTTTCTAATAAATGATTTAAGCTTCCTAGCACTCTAATAAATCTTAGTTCTTTATTTCCTTATATTTGAACTGATTGTAATGTACCACAAGTTAATGCCTTGATCCGAGTCAAAATGAGAAAAAAAATGACCCGGATTAGGGGTGTTACACTCCATGAAGCCTTACTATCTCCCTGACATACAACTCAGCTAAAGATTTCAACTGTTGTGTAGTGCTGATAGGTAAGAAATGTGCTGAATTAGTCAGTCTATCCACAATAACCCAAATAGCATCTTCCTTCTTCGCTGTCAAAGGTAATCCAGATACAAAATCCATGGTCACCTGTTCCCACTTCCATTCTGGAATAAGAAGTGACTGAAGTAGCCCAGGTGGCTTACGATGTTCAGCCTTCACTTGTTGACATGTCAAACACTTAGCCACATATTTTGCAATCTCCCTCTTCATTCCTGACCACCAATAGATCTGCTTCAGGTTCTTATACATCTTTGTACTTCCTGGATGCACTGCATATTTCGATCTGTTTCCCTCGGTCAATATCTTCTCCTTAATCTCCTCATCAGCCGGAACACAAATACGACCTCTAAACCTTAATAGCCCATCTCTATCTGAAAAATTTTCAGCAACCTCAGATCCTCTGCTAATCAACTCTCTGGTCTGATTCAACTGTGGGTCAGTCAACTGTTTCTCCCGAATCAATTGTACAAAATCTGGTTCTAGCTGAACACGAGCAACTCTAATCACTCTGTCTTGTGGTAAGCTGAACTCTCCCTGCCAATCTCTGATTGAATCAGCCAATCTACACTGATTCATCATAAAGGCTGCTAAAGTAGCTACCTAATCATCAACTGCACTCTTTCTACTCTAGGCATCTGCCACTACGTTTGCTTTACCTCGATGGTATTGCAAAGTAAACTTAAAGTCTTTACGTATATCCATCCACCTACGCTGTCTCATGTTCAAGTCTCTCTGATAAAACAAGTATCTCAAGCTCTTATGATCAGAAAAAATCTCAAACTCTACTCCATAAAGGTAATGCCTCCATAGCTTTAGTGCAAAGACTATGGCTCCTAACTCCAAATCATGAGTAGGGTAGTTTTTCTCATGGGGTCTCAACAATCTCGAGGCATAAGCTATAACTTTGCTTTGTTGCATCAAAACACATCCTAAACCAATTATAGAAGTATCACAATATACTGCAAACGCTTCATCCATGGATGGCACAATCAACACTGGGGCAGTAGTCAACCTCTGCTTCAACTCCTAAAAGCTCTGCTCACACTTCTCATCCCACTGGAATTTCTATGCCTTCTTGGTTAAGTTAGACAAGGGTGCGGCTATACGAGAAAATCCCGCGATGAATCTCCTATAGTACCCTGCCATACCAAGGAAACTCCTGACCTCTATCATTGTAGTGAGTCTAGGCCAATCTACCACTGCCTTAACCTTCTCAGGGTCCACAAATATACCCTCACCTGAGATAATATGACCTAAGAATGAAATCTGTCTCAAACAAAACTGACACTTGCTAAATTTTCCATACAGCCTGTGGTCTCTCAAAGTATGCAATACTGACCTCAAATGCCCTAAATGTGCCTCTCTGGTCTTAGAGTATACCAAGATGTCATCAATAAACACTACTACAAAACTGTCCAAGTATGCATGAAAAATCCTATTCATGAGATCCATGAAAATAGCTGGGGCATTGGTCAGCCCAAAAGGCATAACCAGGAACTCATAATGCCCATAGCGTGTACGGAAAGCTATCTTCTCAACATCCTCCTCTGTTACTCTCAACTGATGGTAGCCCGATCTTAAATCAATCTTGGAAAACCAAGATGCACCTCCTAACTGGTCAAACAAGTCATTAATCCTAGGCAATGGATACTTGTTCTTCACTGTCACTTAATTCAATTGCCTATAATCAATACACATTCTCATAATACCATCCTTCTTCTATACAAACAGAACTGGTGCGCCCCATGGCGACACACTTGGCCTAATAAATCCCTTCTCTAGCAGTTCATCTATCTGCTTCTTCAATTCCTCCTGTTCAGGTTTCGCAAGTCTATAGGGTGGTGTGCGCACCCGATTTCGGTCGCACGACGAGGCGCACGCAAAACGATGCGTGCCTCGGGATTTGTTTGGAGTCGCCACTGCCTGATGGGGTGCAGGCAGACACCTGGGTGCCTAAGTTTCTCTACTAAGGCTTGGTTTGCGGCTTGAGATTCTAAGTAGGTTCTCGGTTGCGGTCTGGGGAAGTCCGTAGACACCCCAGTCCACCCCATCAAGTGACGGGTCCCATAAGTTTCCCTGGTTTGAGTCAACTCAGTTGGTCTCTCACTCACCCGATTCTTAATCCAGCATTCAATTTTGGTTTAAGTCTGGCGGGACCGCCAAAGTGGTGTGGATCCCTTTACTTGATTTTATCTTTTTAATTGAAGTGATGTGAGTCTGATTGGGCGGGCCCCGTTGGAAGGCCCGCGGATTCCTTGGTGGGCTTGGTTGAGCCCATGTGTCCCTTGGTGGGGCCTCAGTCTAGCCTGAGAGGCCCTTTGAGCTTTTGTTCAAGTGAATTGATTTACTTTAAAGTTTAAGTTGAATTTAAAGTGATTTTTATGCAAAGGTGGGCTGGGTTGGTTTGTGGGCCCTTGAGTGGGCCCCACTAGTGGTTGCCAAATGATTTAGTTTATCTTTGATTATCCGTGCCAAAATGGGCCAAGCATTGGGCTTGGGGCCCTTTACCTGGGCTTGGGCTTGAAAGCCCAAGACTTTTTGAGATAGGGTTTGGAAACCCTACACTTGTTTGGTTCAATGGGCTTAGTGGGCCCGACAGGCCCTGCCCATGGTCTCGGCCAAACCATGCCTAAATCTAGATCAACATGCTTCAAAATTGGGCTTGGGTGGGCCTCAAATGGGTTTGGCCCACTCAATTAACTTGATTGTCTTAATTTAGCAAAAATGGGTTTGTCAGGCTTGGTGGGCCCAGTTGGAAGGCCCATCGGAAATCAATTTGGACCGGGTCGGTCCATGGCCCATATTGGGTTTCCGGGTGACCCGGAAACCCTTCTGGTTCGTTCGGATTGATCAATCAAACCAACAAAATAGCACCAAATCATAAAACAGTAAAAACAATATTTTGGCAGTGTAGCCGGCCTGAGATGCCGGATACACACAAGTCTCAGTGTATCCGGCATCTTTTGCCGGCTATAAGTGGGCTTCTGTTGATCCGGCCTGAGTTGCCGGATCAACACACAGAAGCCTCTTTTTTGGATTTTTGCATTGGGGTTGGGGTTTTAGGCTTCATGGGGTGTTCTAGGGATTGTGTGGGCTCCTGTGTGAGCCCACAGTGGTTCGGAGAAGAGCCACCTTGCTTCTTCTTTGAGGCTCTTCAAGCCAAACTAGGGGAGAAGTGGGGGGTTCCCCTTTGATCTTTCTCTTAGGCAGAATCCAGCAAGGGAACAGAGGTCATGTGCCTCTGTTGTGGTTTCTTAATCAATTCCAAGCAGCAACCGAATAGGGCTAGAGAAAGTGCAACCTAGCAAAAATCCAATGCATGCTTCAATCTGAGATAATCCACCAAGGTACAATGCATGCTTTAGTCCAAGGCATGCAAACCAAGGCAAAAAACATCAATACACATGTGCTTGTGTGTGCTCACCCTACTTGTTTCTCCAGAAAAAAACAATGAAAGAAACTATATTCTCACAACTTATAAGTAAGTAGTGACAGGCATTCTTGGTAACTAACCCGCATGCATATAGAAGAAAACCAACAAAACCCTACACATGCCAGAAAACAAACACCGAAATGAACTAGCATGTCTCCTCCCATGGCTTCTAGTAGGATCTGAACCAACCTTACTTTTTAACCCAAGAGCATGTATAGAAAGGAAAGAGAAGGGGGTTTAAAATGGGGTACATTGGATGCAAAATGAAGGGAACAAACTCCCACTTTAGATGAGACAAATCAGTAACCCAAAAGAACCATTAAGAGCATCTTATATGTTACCCTCTTCCTCCCTCGAAGACATGCTTGAAATGGTAAGACATGCTTGAAATGGGGAAGACAAAGTAGAGAAAGAAAAGGCAAGACATGCTTGAAATGGTAAGAAACACATGGTTGAAAACACATGCTCATATGGAGCTCGTTTTTATATATTATGAACAAAATACCATGGGGAACATTACCTTGGGGCCTTGTGACCTTCGAGTGGTGTGCTCACCCTTTCTTGAAACTTGAACACTGCTGGAACACCATCTTCAAGGCACCACCGGCAGCTCCTTTGAGTTGCTTCTTAGGTGGAGATGAAGAAGGCAAAGAGAGAAGAGGGTTTTGGGAGAGATGGAGAAGAAGGGTCTTGGGAGAGAGCAAGAGAGCTTGGGGGAGATGGGGGATTGTGAGACATGGAAAAATCAATTTAATGATTTCCTAATCATCACACGGGATTAAATTAAACAAAGAGTCGCCTCCATTCAATTTAGGTGTGAATGGACACCAAAATATTAAATAAGCACAAAAGGCAATTTTAGGGCAAAATATCCCTCCTTAAAAAAACAACCAGAGATGGGTAAGGGGATTAGGTTATGAACAGGGGAAGGTGTTAGGCACCCCTATTCATCCACACAAGGTGGTTGCCAGGTATTGTTCATGTTTAAAATAAAGGAAAAAGCTTGCTATAAAAATCACATAGAATTACAAAAAAGGCAAAAATATATGGTTTTTCATATGAATAGTCTGATTGATCCAGAACTATCAAACATGATCATACCATTCCTAGGGTTTCATGATCAAAACAAAATTGAGATAAAATCAATTTAAAGTGAAAAATCCAAAAATCTGGCTTCAAGCTAAATTCTAGAAATCTAGAAAAATATGATTTTTATAAAATATTTCAAAATTGAACTTGAATAGTCCAGAATATAGATAAAGCCCAAATTTCACATTAAATCAAAAAATAAAAACCAAAAATACCCACGTTGATGAAGAACACCAAAAGGGGAGAACTTAGACCGTAGGGTCTTCTCTCAATAATGAAAAACAATTTAAAAACAATTTCATGAAACCCTAGAATTTACTTTCAGGCTTCTGGATCCAAATTTACCATATTGATCATGATAAATCCAGGATCTTAGCCTAAAATCACAAAAATCGCAAAAACAGTGCTGTAGGTGCAAAAGTGGCAAAAATCCAAATTTTAGCAAAAAGTGGGGATCTCATGCTGTAAACATCATAGATTCATGTGATTCATTCAGATTCATCATAAAAAGCATTAAAACATGATCAAAATATTTAAAACAGCCACATCTCACAAATTAGAGCACATGGGAGTCTACCCTACGGATCCACCTATTCCCCTTTCCCCTAGTTCTCTCTTCACGTTTTACGGTTAGAGAGACTCTTGAGGTACTTAGAGATAGGTTTGGGTATACAAACACAATCACAGGCCTTATTCTATGAAAAACAGATATGGGGTTCTATTCTAGGGATCCACCTGTTCCCCTTTCCCCTAGTTCTCTCTTCACGTTTTACGGCTAGAGAGACTCTTGAGGTACTTAGAGACAAGTTTAGGAATACAAAAACAGATATGGCCTTATTCTACAGCAATAGAGATGATCCTATTACTTCTAGAATTGAAGACAGAAAATAAAAAGGGATAGGGGACTTACCTGGATTGAGCAGGCAGGCAACAGGAGTTCTTTCTCTTCTCTTGGAGCTTCTTAGAATTCCTTGGACTCAAAATTTCGTGGCCTTTTGCTTGAGGAAAGACCCTCTATTTATAGGCAAACCCAGGGGTATGGTTGGTCCAAGGTTTGGCAAGATAGAGTTTCAGTTTGAGTTAAACACAAGATCATGCCAATCCTTTATCCACAAGGATAAATGAGATAATTCTAACAGATAAATAAGAGAATTCGCTTATCCAAGAGAGATATTTGGGTGCAGATAAGGCTCAAAAATCAAAAAGGTAAAATTCGCACAAAGACCCCCGTGCCCGTATATATATTACGGTCGCGCCCTGCCCGTATTATTAATACGGGCACGCCGTGACCGTATATCAACTGCAGATATGACCAGTCCGTAAACAAAATACGGTCATGACCAGTTTGGCCAGATTTTACACTTTTTTGACTTGTTTCAAATCCCAATTAATATTTTCAATTATTTTCTCATTTTTAGTGCAATTTGGGGTGTCTACAGGGATCAAGACCAAATGAACCCAACAAAAATCAGCCGACCCTTTGTTTGTGCTAGGGTTTTCTTTTTATAAGGAATGACCAAAACTCAATTACTTTCCTACTTTATCACCAAAACCCTAACCATTTTCCACTTGTGCTCCTTTTTAAATATAAGCAATGATTGTTAATGAGTGTTTCAAGACTTAGCCTCCAAGTAAACTTGGAGGCCAAGTCTTGCTTGGACGAATTCTCCACATGGAGAATTCGTCCAACCACATATTTGTTCATTATTATTTTTTATTTTCTTTTTTTTTCTTATGTACTTTTATTATTATTATATTAGGATTTTTTTGTTTCAAGTTTTGGATGCACATGCATCTTTTAATTTTTTTTCTTTTTCTTTTATTTTAAATACTTTAATTAGATTTTTAGCAAAAATATTATTTTTTTAATTCAAAACTTTTCATTTTGCTGCTCTTTCTTCACTATTTGCCACGTGTGCAGATTTTCAGAAACTTTAACTGCTCACAACTCGCTCGTCTGATATCTGATTTTAGCAAACTTAGTGGCATTGGAATCAGTGCGAGATTCCCTATCCACTGAATTTCAGTTTAGCAGCAAATTCGAGTTTTTTAGCAGAAGTGTCGGGCCGCGTCCGGGAGCCGATTTTGCTCATATTTCTTTATCCGGGACTCCGATTCCAGCAAACTCAGTTGTGTTGGAACCGTGTCGAGATGCTCTTTCTGCTGGTATCAAATGAGGTAGTTGATCTGGGGTTTAGCAGAAAGTCAATTTCTGCTTTTCTCAAATTTGACCAATCCATAACTTCTTCATTCGGACTCCGATTTGAGCAAACTCTGTTCCATTGGAATCGTATCGGAATCCTCTTTCCAATGGTAGGAAGCATGGTGACTGATTTGCACTGGATAAAAAGTCAACTTTTTGACTTTCCCAAGTTTGACTTTTCAATTAAAATTTCATTTTCTGCATTTTGGGAGGTGCAAAAATGAGGTGCTTACAGGTGGCTTCGAAACTGGAGCTATAACAGGCATCAATTGAATCTTGAACTCAATATCTCGAGCAAGTGGTAATCCAGGCAACTCCTTTGGATATACATCAGTAAAATCCTGAACTACAGGTACATCGGAGATGACAAGAGTGTCACTCCCAAACTCCTCTACCACTACAGATGCTACCAGACCAATATGTGAGTTCAACCCCTCACATCTGAAACAATGGGTGGTCTGATCTGGCCCTTTGACTGTAATAGTCCCAGCATAACAATCTAGTGTGACGTGATGTCTAAATAACCAATCAATCCCCAATATCACATCTAATTTTTAATTTATAAAATGAGTTATGATCATTAGAATTCAATCGAACGCAACAACAATTGCGTCAACCTGACCAGCCACCACAGCAATCAAGTTGCCTTCGGTTGATCTAATAGTTGAATCTCAATTAATGCCTTGATTGGGTCAATGTCGAGTCCAATTGTTTTCCAAATCAGAAAATTTCTAATTTTTGGTGCAAAGTTTTATAGTTTGCCATCTCTCACTTTACCAAAAAAAAAAAAAATTTATATTATATATAAGGCGAAGCACCTCTTGGGAATCATGCCAAGCAAAATGTGAGACTTTCCAAAACAGCCCTTACGCATCATTGTGAAGATTTATAAATAAAAGGGTACAATAGTCAAAATTGTCAAAATTTTTAAAAAACTTAATAATCAATTGCAAAACCACTTCCTCTCTCATTTACCTCTTTCTTCATATGTGCACTATAGTATTGCATGTGCACCTGGCTAGTAAGTATAATTACCAGTTGATTCCGTGCTAAGCATAGGAAGATATATTTTCCATAAATAATATTTTACAAAATAGTGTAAAATATATATTACTTTCTTTACATTTATGAGTAGGAAATTTTGACAGTTTATTTTTTAAACCATTAATTTAAAAAAGCACAAAAACAAAGAAAAAGTTAGTAAGAAAAAGTGTACTTTTTAAATAAGAAAAAAAGTGTATTGATATAGTGTTGGACGAAATATTGATTTGGCTAATAATTGAGAATGAGTATACAAATATTTAATTTAAATTATGGGTTACTTTTTGATAATTAGAAATTAATGATATTTCATTAAAATAATTGAGAACTAGTCTCACGTTAAAGATAACGAAAAGTTCAAATGTTATTTATTTTAAAAAAATTATTGATTACAAATAAATTATTTTGACGTGGGCCCAAAAGGGCCATTTGAGAAAGGGGGCTTCTCCACGAGGAGGAGAGACTCTATGGGGTTTCAAGTAGATAATTTAGTTAAAGATAACGAAAAATTCAAATATTATCTATTTTAAAAAAAATTATTGATTACAAATAAATTATTTTGACATGGGGCCCAAAGGGCCATTGGAGAAAGGGGGCTTGTCCACCTGGAGGAGAGAGGGTATGGAATTTTACGTAGATAATTTAGTTAAAGATGTATTTTAAAAGTTTATTTATTACAAATAAATTATTTTGACGTGGGGCCCAAAAAGGCCATTGGAGAAAAGGGGCTTGTCTACGGGAGGAGAGAGAATGGGGTTTGAAGACTGCTTATATATATATATATATATATATAGATATATAGATATATAAGTAAACTACCTTGGGCTGACGCGGTAGCCTCGGGCATCTGAACCTTTAATCCTTCCTCTCTCTCTCTCTACCATAGGAATTTTATTTATTTAATTTTTTAACCTATCGTCAGGAAAATTTGGGACCTATTGATATCAAATTTCGGAATGCATTTCCTCTCCTGCGTGCGATGAAACGCATGGATGAGATTATGTTTTGGGGGTGTGGGCCCCCTATTGACATGGGCATGCTGTCCATGTGTTTCATGGATGGTACCATGAAACACAGGAGAGGAAACCATACCGTTAGAGCCTTTTAGGATCCTCCGGTTTCTTTCACCTCTTTTGTCTATCGCTCTTATCTCTCTTATTTCTCACCTCTTCTAGAATGCTCCAGTTTCGATTGTTTGGGTCGGAGGGAACACATCATTTACAGCGAAGTTTTGGTTAACAAAGAGGGAGATGCTCCGGTGTCCCCAGTCGATTTCCCTCTGTCTCAACTAATCACCTGTTCCAATTTTGCGTGTTCCTTATCACGCGGTGTTCTTCATCTCTGACGCTTTGCTTTTGTAAGAAAGGCAAAGATCCTCTTTGCCATAGTTCCAGTAAGAAAACGGCCTCATCTTTTTTTTTTTTCTTCTTCTTATCTCTTTTCAACATTCCTATTAATCGTTCTGCCAGGTCGACAGAACGATTAACCCTATCTCCACGATGTTCCGTTGGCTTTCCTTATCCAAAGAATCGGTGCTTCCTAGCCACTTCCTCCCATTTCAGCATCTTCGTCTTCCCTTGCTTCTGCTTCTCCCGTGCTCAGTTCCAGCAATAAAAAGCAATAAAATTGGGGTTTCAAATGAGGAGGAAGAGAGTAACGAGCTGAGCATAGGGGTTGATTCAACCAGAGAATTTAGGAACTTGATGGTTCAATTTGATCTAGAGGGTTGAACCCTAGAACCAAAAACTATTTTGTTTTCGTATTTTATCTGGGGCATGAATGTAGCCAAGCTAGGTCAGCTTAGGATTGGGTTGCATGAGCTAAATTTAAACTCTTTAATTAGGCCATAAATTGAGTTTGAGCTTCACAAAATGCTCATTTTGTTAGTGTTTACACCCGCCGTAACCCGGCGGTAGAATTGAATCTTATGTGGCTACCAGTCCCCCTAAATAGGAAAGTGGGGTCCATTAAGAAACCCCATTACGTAAGATTGGTTTGGAAAAAGTCTACAAGAGCTAAAAAGATGGAAAGTGGGGTCCCTCACTTCCTAGAAACGTGTGAGGTTTGTATGAAGTGGGGTTTAACTTCCTAAGAGTGGGTCATTAGGAGACTTTGTGATCAAATCAAACAGCTTATAAATAGGGACCTGCAGATAAGGGAAAGAGATCTCTCGATCAACACACAACACAACTACATTAGCTATTCTGGTCTCGTCAGACCACCCTACTCTCATGTTATCTTCATAGCATGAAGTAGTCTATCCTCCTGTTGCTTCCTGTTGCAACAACACATGGAGATCCCCTTTACTCCTTGACAAGGCTAGGAAGATACGCCCTACTCCGATCACGGCTAGGTATGATCTCGCTTATTCTTTCAACTAAGGCTAAGGGCAATCACTATGTGCACCCCAGAACCAATAATCTTCAAGGTGGCCCCCGATCTCTTCTCTCTATACTCCGATCACGGCTATAGGGAAAGAGGCGGCAAGTATTGAGATATTGTTGGTTTTCTTTTTACCTTTTATTAATTCTCATCACCATCCATCCTTGAAACGACGATCACCCCACACGGCCCTCAATTTTTGCAGATTCTACTTCAAATGGCCACCACCAACGTGGCCGTCGTCTATATTGCCATAAAATTGGGGGAAGAACCTTGGAGGACAAACCCCAATCCTCTCAACAATCGTCGGATCAGAAGTCTCCAAATCTACAGGCGGCTGGGTTGTATCTGAACCACAACCCGTCGGGTTCTACGTGCGATTGGTGCCAGGGTCAAAAGTTTCCGATTATTTGCATCGGCACAGATGCTAGCATGCCCGCGCACTCATGGTGTAACGCCCCAAACCCGGGTTAGTGCAAACCGGCACCTGACCTGAACCCGGTTCGCTACTGTAACAGCCCAAATTCAGTTCAACAACCAAATCCGAGGTGTTACTGGCCCATATCAAATACATCATCAATAATATACCAGACAATAGAATTAAATAATCCATTCACTTTATTATCCTATTAGAGTGCGGAAACAAGTATGTGCGGAAGTGTAGTCTAAAATCCTCAAATAAACATTAAAGTTGATCATCAATCATTAATATCAAAGTCTGGTAAAATAAAATGGTTACTGTCTCTCTTATCTCTCTAGTACATCAAATCCGAAATGAAAAATAGCCTATCAAATATGACTAAGTCTAAATCAATCATCTACCTCAAACAAGATCCGGATAAAAGTAATCCTCCGGTGTATACTCAGCTATCTCTCCCTGGAAATCACTAGGATCCCCCTCTCGCGTATCAACTGAAAAATGAAATAAAAGTAGGGTGAGATACGAATATCCCAGTAGGGAACACATGCATGATTAAACAGTTCATATAAGTAAAATAACAGTTCATGCACGATTAAGCAATATCGACTAAGCAGGCTCGTATAATCATAATTCATATTATTCATGAATACAAAACAGTATGAAAAACAGTTTTAGAGATGAATTTCAGCAAGTTCATTTATAAGAATCCAATATCAAAATCATTAACATAATTCATGATTTGCTAGGATGCACTAAACAGTCACATCCAATCAATATCTCAATCACATGCCTCCGGCATATATACAATAATAATAACAAGTGTTTGTAATTTCAGTGTCATTGTAGGACTCACAAAGATAGATAAACCTTTGAGATGATTCTCAACCCATCGCTATACCACCGTGCGGCTTAGGAGCAATGCTACTAATGATACTCAAGTCCCATGCAGCGTAGCTTAGACAAGAGCCTTAGTCACTAACTTATTACACATGTACCCATCAGAGTTGGCATGTACCACCAGCATGCAGCACCAGAATCAATACATGGAGATGGTCGCTTATCCACATGTACAGGGAATCACCAGCGGCTCACCGGGGTGTCCCTCCAGACATAGGACCTTCCCAGACAAACTAACTTGCAAAGAAAGCGCGTCGCACAAGAGAGAAACTCAACCCAAATGACATACCCCTCAGCTATCTAGCAATAACTATGGATCCATAACCAGCTATGCCCACTAGACTCCAAAATTCCCTAAAATATAATATTTCTATAAGGGTTGGTGCCTAGCGGCATATAAAGGTTAAATCTGTCAATTACTTCAATATTCGGTCATCTGAGTTTTGAATTCTCTTTATAAAGTTTTCTGGTTTATAGTGTCATTTAGAGTTGTTTTGATAATCAAATAATAGTTAGGTTTTCCAAAAACTAGATTTCTCAATTACTTTCAAAGTTTGGCAACTAATATCCTAAATATCTTCCTAATTTATTTTCTGTAAAACAGGGAATTAGATAATTTATTTTAGTCTTAAAACATCTTATTTAATCATTAAAATTGTCTAAAAATAGTTTGGAATTGAATCATGGTTTGAAATTTCGAAAATCTGCAAAATTTGAACAGAGCACCTAGGATCGCCTCGGCGGTCTGTGGTCAGCGGTAGTTCAAATCAGAACGCCGACGATATGTTTTCTAGCGGTCTAATATTTTTAACTAGCGCTGAGGATCGCTGAGTACAGTCAAGGTTGGTGGTCATCCAAAAATGAACAGAAACACTTCCAAAACGTGATTTCTCCTATTCTAAGCAATCCCATAATACTTATAATGATTATATCATGCATCATACATATATCTACATCATAAAACATGGTTTGAAGATTAAACGAACGTTAAATACAAAACGAGTGTAAACAGTGTCACCTACCTCTTAAACGTGCATGCTTCTCCTTCTTCTCCAACCAACTACACTCACAGACGTGATATAACCCTCGGACGATGAAGAACTCCAAAAACCAAACCTTTCTTCCTCCTTCTTCTTCTCCCTCAGTCATTCGGTCGCTTGTCGCTTGCGGCTGAAGTTGACGAGCGAAAATACAACGTGTAAGTTTTAGGTTATTTTAATTGGTATTTATACTCTCCGATCACACAAAACTCCATACACACGCCCAATCAGAATACATACCTCGATATCTCAGGATCGGACGGTCAGATCTGCGTCTAATTCTGGATCTCCACTAATTAGATCATCCCCTACAATAATAAAATATTTCCATCAATTATAACTCTCAATAATATTATTTATTAATTTAATTTATTGTTTAAGGAAAATTCGGGGTTTTACACATGGGTCCCCGAGTTGAGCCGAAAATGATGGCAACAGTTAATAAGCATGAGCTGAACTAAAGTGGCCTAGACTTGATTAAGGCTCGACTTAGTTTATATGCAACATTATGTGTCAATATTCCTAAATTTCTCTATTTCATTCGATTTGCATCTTGCTCTCTTTATTCCTCATCATGACCATCATATCTTTTGTTAATTTACGTTTTTGAATTAAGAATTCCTATTTAAAGAACTTGAACAATCTAATTTGTTTGAAAGTTGAGCCTTTCATGGTTAAGATTTTAAGAATCGAGCCTAAGCCTTGCAAAGTCAAATCCTGTACTACATTTTCGTATTATAATCTTAGTATGAAAGGACTTAGATCCTCGACTATATGTTGTCAGAGAAATTTGCACTTATCTTCCTTCTGGTTTCCAACAACTACAATGACCTCTCTTAAGGTTTTTGAAATGATACTTACCTCCCTTATTTTTTTGTTATATACTTCATATCCCTCCCTTTTGTACAAATATTATTAAAATTTGAATATATTTTCACAAATTTACCCTTCTTTAAGTACAAAAAATGCAACATTTTGAGATTTTTTATAATAAAAATAATTTTTTAAGGTTCAAAAATCTTAATAATCAATTTAAAAATCATTTGTGACTTTATTATTGAAAATTTAAAATTTTCATACTTCAAATAAAAATTGATGGGTCAAATTTTATAAGCTTGACAAGGTAGGTAAGTGTCATTTCAAAAACCTTAGGTGAGGTTTCTGCAGTTGACAGAAACCTATTGTACATGGTCTCTTGACCATTGATGGTAGGACCGTGGTAAGAAAATCCAATAGAGGATTCCATTCAAGTAGAGATGGTAACATAGCAGTTTATTAATCCGCATATAACAATATGGGTTTTGTAATTTATAATTAAAATGGGTTATGATTGCTAGAATTCAATCCAGCGCAACCGTAGCTTGTGTCGAATCCCACCTTTTTTTTTTGGTAGGAAAAGGTCAAAAATTTTATTCAATGATATTAACAGTTCTGACAGAGGTTCCCCCAATGGAATCACCATAGAGGGATTGCAACAAAAAACAAGGTGTCTAATCCCACCTTAATTCATTCAAATATATATTTTGAATATCACAATGGTTCTTCTAAGGTTTCTATTGGGAAATATGGGCACATTCTTGTACGGGGAACAAAAGTAGATGGCCTTCATTGTTTGAATACTTCTATAATGAATAATGCAATTGCTAGTTCTTCGGCATATATATGGATAAGAATAATCTATAATAACATATAAAGAGAATTGCTTAAATTCTGACCTGATAATCTATGCGCAAATTACTCTTCACAATTTCCCTATTTTAGTGATTAGTTATGCTACATCAACATAACTGAACCGCATGCGATTTGGACTCTTAAAATGTGGAGTCTTTTTTTAAGTGGGCCCCACAAATGTGTTTTGTAATTTGCTACATTCGTAGCGCGTGCAGCCCCCTAGTGTTTTAATGCGAATATTAATTTTATTTTGTGGAACTTAAGATTATGACATATTAATTATAAGAAATGAAAAATTGAATTAAAATATATTTATTTTTTGTGAAAAATATTAATACTCAAATATCACAGTCGGGTCAACCTGACCAGCCGCCACAGCACTAACGTTGATTTCGGTTGGCCAAATAGTTGATTTTTTGGAATTAAAGCCTTGACTGGGTCAATGTTGAGTCCAATTTTTGGCGAATCAGTAAATTTCTAATTTTTGGTGCAAAGTTATATAGTGTACCATCTCTCACTTTACAGCAAAAAAAAGAAGACTAAAATAGAACAGTGTTTTGAAAACCCGGAAATCGTATCAGTACCGGCTACGGAACCGATATGTCAGGCAAGTACCGATAAGTACCGGCGGTGTTTAATGGTATCGGCCGAGATTTTAAAATCTTGATTCCTTTGCAGGTGAAACCTTGCATGGAGTTATTTATTAAACATTCGGTTCATGGATGGCATCGATCTCACGCGCGCGTGACATCCTGCTCCAAAGCTACCGACCTGCAACACTTAATCAAAATCTTTCCATGATTCCATCCTCTTTATACACACTGTGCGCTATGGAGTTTGGTTACCTTCAGATACTGCAAAAATGAGGGAGATAACAGGAAGCAGTACGTATGGATGTAGTGAAAGTAAGAGGGATCAACAGCTTTTATTTATGACATGACCAGATATAAAGTCATAATTCATGTCTTTCTCTTACAAGTTCATAACATAGCAAGCTAACTAAAGATTACATCTCTCTAGTTTATTTTAACTATTGCAAAAGTAGCAATCCCAGAAAGTGCCGGTTACTTCATGGGGGAGTGGTGATGCCTGCAAAGAAAACAATACCGGTTAATTAGCCAGCCAAGAAACAAGGAGTTTAAGTTCTCAGTTTATATACGTACTAGCTAGTTAAGTTATAGAAGTTAATACGGAAAAAGGGAAATGAGTCTTTCCGCAGCAAATCTCAATATGTGAGTGTTAGTTAATAATTGGGATATATAAGATAATATGAAAAAAGAGGAGCTCTTTGGGCAGCAAATCTCAGTCAAGAATTTGCTTTGTTTCTTTTATAATAGTACGAGGGGATGTACACGCACTATTGCACATAAGCATAGGTAGTGAAGGATATACATGTAGATAGTTATATTGTATAAAGAGAGACAGGGAGCTTACTGCCACACTTGAAGTTACGAGGTACCCTCCTACCACAGGCTTCAATTTGCTTGATCGTTTTTGGGATGTTAAGACGGGCAGCTAACTTCGGTGTAAGGACGGGGCATACACACTCGAAGTGCATGGCTCTTACTCGCCCGCAACACGCTGGTGAGGGGTTCCTTCCGATCAGTACCGGCAGACAAAAGTTAATCAGTAGCCTCTGCTCCTCCTTACACTGGCTACCGCTCACTTGCCCACGCGCCACCACCACTAGCAGCCCCAGCACCACCATCAAAACCCATGAACTCCCTCTCATTCCTGTCATCTTTTCCCTTCCTTCTCACACACTCCTCCAAGCCGGAGATACACCTATATATAGGGTTCAGGTCACTATCTTAGTCCAAACGGGCCATTAATTAATAGACTTTTCTTTGCGTGTGAGATGGTGCAGTGCTTTGTTTTCCAATTCAAAACAAGTTTTCACACCTGAGAAGACGGTACGAACCTTCAAACCGACCATATGTGATCTTTTTTGCCTAAACGGGTTAAAACCGGATAATCAATTAGCCCAACAAAAAACTTCTATTTCATGGTCAGTCTGGTTCAACTTCGAGCCTTCTTTCACATGTGAACCAATCACACTGCTTGTGTTTTTTGTGTGGGCTATATTGTAGAAATAAAATATAATCTTTCAATTGAATTTTTAGTTTTCATAGAACAATCACAGCCTTACAAGGCTGAATGTTGGTAGTAAAATATCCGGCTTGCCCAATTCAACTTTTAGTGATCTTTTGTCTTTTTATTTTTTATTTTTTATTTTTATTTAAAGCATTTGTTTGGATCTTGGGTCAGTTGACGAAGTCTTCTTGCACAGGCAATGAATTATATTGGACATTATATTGCTTAGTCGTATTGATTAAGATTAAGGGCATAAACACCTTATTTGAATGAGAAAACAAACTATAATTAATGTCACGATTATCATTTGATAATAGTTATAATTGGGAAGAATGGGTTGAACCACCGTTAGATTTTTAAACAAATTAGTGGGTGGTACGTATAATATTATTGCATGTGATTATAATTAAGTCTATAGTTGAGATATAGAAGCCAATATGGAAAACAAAAGGGCTCTATAGACAACAAATCTAGTATTCGAACCTGCTCGTCCCTTTTTGGTGGGTGCTAGTTATTAATTGGGATATATATAAATGTTTGTATGGAAAAAAAAAAAAAAAGGTGAGAGACTCTTTGAGTAGCAAATCATAGTCAATAATATACCGACTCTCTTTATAATAGTATAGATTAGCCGCTTAATGAAGACAATTTAATAAATGGGGACTGGTTAGTTTAAGAACATGGTGGGTAGAGTCTTGTCAGCTCTAAGTCTATTGTCTTCTTGATTGTGTGTAATTTGATTCACAATTTAGTCAATGTAGTGGCGATAATAATGAAAGAAAAACTTGTTATACGAGGTTTTTGCAAGGAAAGAGTTGCTGAAAAGGATGTTGTGCGCGCGTCCTAAAACACGGAGGTTGCACATGCGTGCGTGCCTCCATTTTGGGAAGTCGGGATTTTTGGAATCGCCACTGCCTGATTGGGGTACAGCCAGACACCCGGGTGCCTAGAGTTGTCTATTTAGGCGGTCTGCGGCTTGAGATTCAGGGTAGGGTCTCGATTACGATCTAGGGAAGTCCGTAGACACCCCGGCTCGCCCCGTCGGGTGACGAGTCCCTCAGTTCTTTCTGGTTTTTGAGTTAACATCTTGGTCTACTCACCCGGTCCTAATCCGATATGCTTTCCTTGTTTCAAGTCTGGGTAGGGACCACCTGAGTGGTGTGGGTCCCCCTTATTTGATTTTATCTTCTTTTATTTAGATGATCTTTGTCTGACTGGGCGGGCCCCGTTGGAAGGTCCGCGGATTCCTTGGTGGGCTAAGTATAGCCCACATGTTCCTTTGATGGGCTTTGATCTAACCCTAAAAGTCCTTTTAGGTTTTGGCTAATTTCGATTGCTTTTATTTAGGGTTTAAGTGAAGAATTAGGGTTTAAAGCTTATTTGATGGGCTTGGATGATTTGTGGGCCCATTGGGTGGGCCACACAAGGGTTGCCTTTAAGTCTTGTTATTTTAGTTAAGCTCATCTTCCAATTGGGCTAGGAATGGGCTTGGGGCCCCTATCCTAGGCATGGGCTTGAAAGCCCAAGACTTTGTAAGTGCGGGATTTTGGATCCCTCCCCTCTCTTTGGCAAGTGGGTTTTCCTCAAGGAAGGAAGTGGGGCCTGATAGGCCCAAACCCATGGTCATGGCCAAACCATGCCTAATCTAACCAGCATGCTTCAAATCGGGCCTCAAGTGGTATGGCCCACTTACTTAGGTTATTTGTTTGGTTTTTAGTTAAAGCATGTCAATTAGGCTGGGTGGGCCCCGTTGGAAGGCCCACAGATAGTCAAGTTTGACTTGCTAGGTCTAAGGCCCACATTGGGTTTTAGGTTGACCCGGAAACCCTGTTGGAAGACTTGGTTTAATTGAAAATGGGTTAAAAGGAGCAAAGGGATAAAAAAAACCTGCAAATTAAGGTTTTTATGGTGTAACCAAAATTAGATTTTGGTTACACATAACCGAAATAAAATTTTGGTTATGTGTAAACTGTGTTTGCTCGACCCAAGTTTTTGGGCAAACATAGAAAACACCTTCTTTGAGTTTTTTCGAAGAGGATTGCTTTCCTGGGTTTCTGGGGATGCCTAGGCTTTGTGTGGTCCCCTGGGTGGGCCCACAGTGGTTCGGAGATGAGGGAGAGGCCCTATTTGGCCTCTTTCATGGCTTTCAGAATTAAGGAGAGGGAAGCCAAGGCTTGGCGCCTTGCTTCCCCTCTGGGTACTGAAACCACAAGGTAAACAGGGACCATGTCCCTGTTTTGGTATTAGGAGCATTCCTTTCCCCTCCATGAGAAGAGGGAGAAGAGTGGCCCGAATTGCCCATGCGCTTGTCCTCTGGCCACACCACACATGCATACAACAAATTTACATGTTAAAAAAGACTTGAAACATATGGTCAAAACAGAAAACCATTCATGCATAAGCAAGACTTGAAACTTGTCAATAAAGAATGGATTAAAGTGTGTGTGTTCGTACATGCATGCATACGAATGAGATGAGACAAAGGGGGAGCCTACGCATGCTTCCTAAACATGACATTCATACGTGTGTGCAAGGTGTGCATGAGGGGGGGAGGGAGGCATGCAAAGTACAACAAAACAGTAGCTACAAATAAAATAAAGAAAAGGAGGGGGGGACCATAGCAATGGGGATGATGCACAAAAGTGCTTGCTATGCTATGCAAGCACACGTGAAGTATGACAAATCCATGCATGAAAACCTAAGTAACCCATGCAAGCATACTAAGGAGTGTGTGAGTAATACATACAAGCATGCATGTAATCCACACCTACAAAAGAAGAGACAATAATGCCAAACAACATCCAAGGAAGCAAATAGAAGAAGGGACATGGGGGGAAACCTTACGGAGCAATACATTGGATAGGCCTAACGAGGACATATTCTCCTCTAGTCTAATGAAATAATATGAAATGAGCCAGGAAAAATTAGTTTTAAAGTGATGCTCTAGATAATTTTAACATGACCCCTCCTTCTCTCTTTCGAACATGAACCTTTCCCCTTACCATGGGACTTTGATTTTATGGAGGAAATGAAAAGAAAGATAGAGAAGAGAAGATTGAGGAGCAAAGTATAGCAAGAGATGACAAAAGTGTAGAAGCATGCTCATATTATACGCACTTTTATATATGTTGAACAAAACCTGGTAAGGAGGCTTACCTTAGAGATTTAGAGTCTTTATTGAGGGTTGTTGGGGTCCCTTGAGGCAAAATAGTAGCTAGAGCACCCTCCTTTGAAGCTCCATAGCACCTCCTTCAAGCTCTTCTTTGCTTCCAAGTGATGGAAGAGAAGGGAGGAAGGGTTTTGAGAGGGTTTTGAGGGGGTTTGAGGGGTTAAGAGAAGGTTGAGAGGGTAGGCTAGGGGGTTTCGTAAGGGGGAGAAGGGGGAGCAAGATAAAAACCTCCAACCTTGAGCAAGGGGACTGCTGCCCCTATTTATAACCACAATTTTGTAACCGAAAATAAATTTTGGTTACACCTATTTTAAATTTACAGTCATCAAATTGTAGGGATAAGGTCAGAAAATCTGTCGGAAAATCCGAAACCTTATCCCTGGAACCGAAATTTAATTTCAGTTATTTTTTATAAAAATCAGATTTCTTCCAAAAATGCCCTTTTCTCTCACTAGTCTGATTGATTTGATGTGATTTGATTGGATTCTCTCTCTTAATGAGAGAATCCGAATTTTTGATTTTTTTATTTAATTTAATTACCAAAAATAAAGATATTTTTAGAAAAATTATTATTATATTCAAGATATTTTAGAAATATTATTATTATAATCAAGATATTTAGAAATATTATTATTATATTCAAGATATTTTGAAATATCATTATTATATTTCAGATATTTTATTTCTTCTGTCATTTTGTCCTTTTTCTGAATTTAATTTGCCATTTAGCAAATGTGGCTTGCACACTTGCCACATGGACAGGATTTCCGCATTTATTTACAGTTTTGCCCTTGGGGTTAAACTGCTCATAACTTTTTCATCCGGACCCTAATTCTAGCAAACTCAGTTGCGTCGGAACCGGGTCGGCATTCTCTATCCACTGGGATGGAGTATTGCAGTAAATTCAAATTTTGAGCAGGAGGTCGAAACCGCTCCCAGAATTTTAGACTACTCATATCTTTCTAATTTGGACCCTGATTCTGGCAAATTCAATTGCGTCGGAACCGTGCCAGAAATCCCTATCCGTCGGGATAAAGATGGCAATTAATCTGGGTTTGAGTAGAAAATCAATTTATGCTCCTTGGGGTTTGTTTTGCCCATAATTTTCTTATCCGGTCCTCAATTCTGGCACATTCAGTTGCGTTGGAACTGTGTCAGAATTGCCCATCTATTGAGATAGGGCATGGTAGTAATCTTGAATTTGATCAGAAAGTCAATTTCTGCCCCTTAGGGTTTTGAGCTGACTATTAGGGTTTACACTTTCGGCACTTCAGGGAGGTGCAAAAATGAGGTGCTTATAGGGGTGGATTTGGAATTGTATTTTACACAAAAGGGTTTTGATTGTGTGGAATTTGATTCACAATTTAGTCAAGGGTTTGAATTGGAGTTGGTTGGCTGGCTTGAGTCGCTATCTAGTCTTTGTCTCTTCAAGTCCAATTTTTCTGAAGGGGAATTTCATTAACTTTCAATGGCGACTAGTCCTCGGCCTATGACGCATTAGTGTCGTGCCAGTTCTACTTCCTGTCTTGCAAGACACTGCAACATTAGGGTCTTGCCGTAGACCTTGCTACATCTAAAGGTTTCAGGGTTTTCACATTGAAATGTGAAAACACTTTTCACATTCAAAAACCAAAGGCCGTCAAATGCTCATGTGACAACATCTACTGCAAGCTACTGGGTCTATGGCACAAATCCGGCAACAGAAGATTTCAAACCGTTGTGCCATAGTTGGCTTTATTAAAAGTTATATCAGACCTAATGTTTTATCCACTCTAATGTTTCTATTTGCAACAACAAAAAACCAGGTGGGCATTTATTAAAAAAAACCAAGCAAATGCTTTCATTCTAGCTGAACATTTTAATTTCCACATTTTCTTGATTAGATCCATGTTATTTGGTTTGTGTCTATAGATCCCAGATTGCTATTTGGAAGTGGGACTCGAGTGGGTGGGATACGTTTGTAACCATCTCAGTCTAAAATTGGCAAAGAAAGTAAGCATTTTTACAAAAGCATTCGCTGAAATGCATCATAGAAGTAGCAAATCTATAATTGACACAACTGAATTGAAAATATTTAACAGAAAGAAAAAGAAAAAGGAAGAGGAGGGATTTGATACCCAATTAACAATCTCTTTTATAAGTTATTTATAACAAATGAAGGAATGATTTAGGCTGACACATGTTAGCACAACCGCACAAACTTCAATCCCAACCAATGGCCTTGGATCCGTCACCCAGTGAACCTAAATAGCAGCTTCGGTTTGATTACCAAACAGTGGCCAGTATGAATTCCTTGTCAGCAACTACACTGGAATCTTTTGTAGTGAATGCATCACCGATCCCACACACAGTTTAACTGTTGAAGGTATGTTGTTTATCCATCTGAATTATACATTGCAAAAGCATTAAATCAATGCAAAGTGCAAATCCAACTACTATACAGTCAGATACAGTGAAATAAATTCTTACCCTTGACATCAAATTATCAATTGCCATGTCTGCAAATTATCGGAAATTATGATACAACATCTGGAGATCCTTGCAGTGAATGCATGTCCAGGGAACCAAAGGGGGATCCAGGCAATAAGAATGGACACATCGAAAATGGCAGAGATGACAACTAATAAGAAGATCCTCAGGTTCACGACAACGACATACGCAACAAACATTTCCTGTCGAGGTCTATTCATCAAAAATAAAAAAACACTGAGATACACTAAAATTGGTAAATGAAAAGATAACTAAGCATGTATCAAGGGACCACTCAACAGCATATGAGAGAACATGCATAAAATCAAATCTGATTCTTAAGACAGTCTGATTAAAAATTACTCACATAATAAAGCATATGAGGAAATGAAAGATGGTGCCAGGAGTGCTCATTTCACCATAAGAAAGTATTGAAATTCCTGTTACTGAGTCACTTACTGGGCAAACTCAGCAAGTTTTCCAAGGTTTTGATTATCCAATATTGCCAAAATCAACTTCTTATTTTCATCAAGGTACTGCAACAAACATAAAACAAACATTCAATGTAAAGTACTTGCCTACAATACCAGTCAAACTATACAATACCTTTCAAATTATAGAAACATGAGAACTTCAATCAATGAATTCATAAGGAAAAAGGTTTAATTATGCATGAAAACAGAACTATCTAGGCCTAAGTGAAAGTAATAAGAACAAATTAAAAAAAGAAAATACAAACCCAGGAATTCTGGACACAACAACCATTCTACAAATTATTTTTATCATGTTCCCAACAGATAATAAATTTCTGGTAACTGGAATGCTTTGAGGAAAATGGAACAGAGTCAATAAAAAGTAATTGAAATTTATAAAAGCCAACCACTTGTATATCTGCACTCTTCTCCATTGCTAAATACATTGCACTCTTCTTTATTGCTAAATACATCCCCCCTCTACACTCTATTCTGAAGTTTAAGGGCATATTCACCATCAATCTGCAATTCTTATGTTTGTGAATAACAAATGACTAAATGGCAAGACTATATAGTCATCTTAATTGGTATAACAGCTAAATAATGTATGGCTTAGCCTTCCTTCCCTTCTTTAATTTCAGGAAAGAAAAAGCCTTATTTTTATATTTGATAAAAAGAACAAACCTCTCTGTTTAATTTGAAATCATTGTATAACCCTTCTAGTTGAAATTTAAGCTAACAATGAGAACCCTATCTCATCCTAGAGTTAAAATCCTACAATGGAAAATTATAGAGTATGACATCCCAATAAGAAATAAGTTGAGATTGTTCTGACCATGAAAAACAGAGAAGAGTAAAAACCTGGAAGAAGCTCCATGGCACCATCTTCGTAGCCTTGCTGAATCATTCCCAATGACTTTCTAGGCTTCAGTCAGGTATCTTTTATTTTATTGAGACCCAAAGCATAGCTCTTAGGTTGTTCTATGGTCATAAATTTAGGCATTCTAAAACAAAGCATAAACATTCAATATTATTCATGTTCTCCTCGTTGCAAAGGCAACATTGCAAGCGCTGCAACTTCTTAAATATAACAATAATTATCCTTCCACAAATCTTTCTTCCTTTTTATTTGAGAGAGATGTCAAGTGCTAATTACAAAGGGGCAATGTTGCTCTAATCAGAGTGCAAGAAGGTGAGCCACTGCTGTGTTTAAGTCATTGGAAGTCTAGAAAAGAGGAAAAAAGGCTCACGTATTTTATAAGAGATTGCTCAAATTGATTATAAGCATGGGTTAAGTCCCCTTCCTGAACTTTGTAGTCTCCAAAACAAATTTACATTCACCCCAAACATAATTAGCTTCCCGTTTGATTTTTAACTGTCGGCTCACTTCAGAGCCCTAATCAAAACATAGTCAAATCTAATCGAGAAGCAACACAACTGTCCTCGACCGATTCCATCTACCCTAGACAGTCAAGATCTAAACCGTCATATGCATTGCTCATTAAAAAGGAAGAAGAAAACGGAGCTTAAAGAAACAAAATACGATTAAAAATGGCAAGAAACCAAAAATATAAAGCTGGAAACTCACAGAGATCTTATCGATGGAAAGATACCGGCAATCACAGATTCAGCAAATCGAGTTATCGAAATTGTCACGATATTTTGGTTTTAGGGCTATATTTTGAGAGGGGACCTTGAACGGGTTGGGAATCTTCAGAAAATAGTTGCGTTAATAAGTATTAGCAGTGTTGCTATGTCATACTCTAGGCGCAAATCAGGTCAGAGTATAAGCGTTAGTAGCTGTGCTTACCTGAGAGATGGACGTGGGAGAAAAATACCAGAAAATCGAAGGCCTGCAGACGATGGTTGACGATGGCAGTCGATTGCTTCGCCAATGGGAAAGGCGTCTCCAGTAACTGCTACCGCAACAGACAGCAAATGAATTGTAAGAAATGAGATCGATTAGGGTGTGTTTGAGGGAAGAATTGAAATTAAAAGGGTAACCATGACTGTTACCTTGCACTTGGTGAATAAAGGAAGGGGAGGAGTTCCGATTTGAGCGATGGGAGGAGGTGTCGCATAATCCGAAGCAGTTTCAAGGTTATTGTGAAAGGAGGGAATGCTGAAGATGAGCGATGCTGCGCAGGGAAGGCGAAGGCGATTCGAAGGGAAGGAATCCATCGCGCGGTAGACGGAGGGAAGAGGCGACGTGGGAGGAACAGTTAGCAAAACAGACTGGTGGGTTCAGGAAGAGTGCAGGTGCATTGACGTTTTTGTCCTCTAAATGAACCCTTTATTAGGCAAGGTTCGCAAGGATGTAGAGGACTCTCGTAGAAAAGAGGGTATGTTTGTTGGCACACTTTCCAAAGGGTCCAATTCCCTTTATATGTAGTATAGATTGTTCATGTTGTAGTTCATGTTATAATAAGTTCTTAAGTGTTCGAATATGTTGATGCAATGGCAGGCCTAATAAATTAACTTAAAGAAAAAGCGAGCATAAATATCATCAATTTGAGAAGTTAAAATGAAATTCTGGAAACTATAGCTTGAGTTAAAATGCATATATTTTTTTGATAGAGTAAGTACTTTTGAAGTTTTGGTATAATAAGCTATTGTTCATGTTATAATAAGTTCTTAAGTGTTCGAATATGTTGATGCAATGGCAGGCCTAACAAATTAACTTAAAGAAAAAGAGAGCATAAATATTATCAATTTGAGAAGTAGTGTTTAATTTACATACCGGTTCAGAAAACAGCACCTTTAGTGTTGTTACTATATCTTGTGCTGTGCAATATTATGTTGCTGCCAGCAACCGTTGTGGTAGCACGAAAAACTTTGAAGAGATAAAGCTATCACGTTATGTAGAAGAGTTTACCAACTATACAACAATATTTGAATGCACAAATGTCATAATCATTGCTGAGAACTACTCAACCAAAAACCACTGCTGAAAACATAGAAAAGTATAATGAATTGATGTCACTAAGTTGATTTCGAAAAATAGAAAAGCATGTAACAGTAATAAGTAATTGATGTAACATCTAAGGTTGCACCAACAATTTGTACATAATAGTCTATGGTTGTACCAACAAAAAATAGAAAAGTATAATAAATTGATGTCACTGTGTGTGTGAAATTCAGCATCATTATAGAAAAGTATAATAAATTGATGTCCAAAAGTTGCGCAGACTTGTTCTGATTTATCATATCTTCCCAAGCATACCAGCTGCAAGTGTTTGTTGGTAGACCAATTGGAAGTCAAATTATTTTGCCATCAGGGCAAAGCATCTCAACAAAAACAGATCTTGAGGTGATAAGAAAAGGATTTCTTGCTTGTATGTCAAAGAATTCTCCAAAGATTTGATCTTTTCTGACTGATGGAAATCGTAGTTATTTTAAAGATGTTAAGGATCCTATAGATCTCAGCTGGATTGGTGCCACAAAGACTACCGATGAAGGGGATTCTCAGGCTTCCATTGGTGGAAGCAATATGGATTCTTATTGTTGGCGAGAAGGAAGTTGTGGGTCTAGATGTGAATGTGAAACTGAGAAATGCACCAATCAGTTAAGAACAAATCTCTTTCAGTTTGGTGTTCATTGTTTGCTCTATGGAGGGTATCTATCAAGTATTTGTTACAGTCCCCACAGCTATTTGTCTGGTTATGTTAGAAATATTCTCTGCAATGAAGACAACATGGATGATTAAAATTTTGTTTCTTGAAGATACGTTGGATTTAGGGAACATATTCGTATTTCTGTGAATTATGTTAAGCCTTGGCACAATTTATGTATAAATATCATCGATTAATGAAGCAGCACACCAATAATCATAGAGCTATCAACCCAAGGAATTAAATAATAAAAATCTAAAATGATATCACACCTGCTCAATTGCACAAACAATGTTTCTTCATTCCACCATGTTTATAGCAATTATGAGGTGATACTAATTGAAATAACCCACCTGAAGTTGCCACTTGTTTAGTTCCAATGGGTGAAGGAGCTCATAGACTTTAACATGGCCATCTGAATATGCAGTAACCTGCAAAAGCACAATAATGTTATCCCATAAAGAGAAGAATCACAATTGAAGGATTTTTGTTTATCAGTAACAAACGACAATGATGCACCTATTATCTAGATTGTACCAGCAAAATGATCAAACTATTGGACCACTTTGAAAAGCTTTGCATTTTTAAATTGTAAATGCCAAAGCTGGGAAAAACAGAAGTCAATCAAAATGGTATTTTAGAGCTCTTTTATTTATCAAGTATGCTAACCGCTTTCAATAAATTTATGAAATGTGGTTACTATATTGAACCTTTAATTTATAAAGTAACTTTGCCACCACATTCTTACCAGAGTCAAATAACATATTGTTCAGTTTAAAACATTCAATAACGTCTTCGCACTGCTTAACCAGGGGCATTACTTCAAATTGTAAACCCAGATCCCTTAGGGAACCAAGTTCTGACTCAGAAACCTGCATTGGACACAGAAACAAATATAATCAGAAATCAAAAAGGAACTGGAATCTATACAATCATTTGCAAATTACGAGGCCTGATGAGTTAGCTTGAATCAATCAATCACTCATAGTAGAGGCTGTCACAGTTGCCTCAATAACATTCAAGAGCTCCAGAAAGAACTTGTCATATGGACATGAAATAGCAGAGAATGTAGTGCAAAAGAAGTTGCAAACCAGATGTCTAGTAGGTTCTCCGTATTTAATTATGTAGGTTAGAAATCAACCTACTAAAATAATTGTGACCATCATTCTTACATAAAAGCAACAAATAAAATTTGAGAACAGCACCCAAACAAGAAGACAGAGAGATTCCATAGCGTAATCCTCAACACAATGATGATGTGGTGGGTTACAATTTCTGCATAAGAAATGGGTGCAAAGGAAAAAAAAGACACGAAAAAGAAAATCTGTCAAACAGATTTTATCGGTGCTCCTAGTGATGCAGAAACGGGTACTTTTATCCCTTCTCCTAGTTTAATGATTTATTGATGTAAATCATCAAATTCAGCCACAAAAGAAAAGAGGAAAAAGACAAAAACTTGATCTTCCGCCACCTATAGTGATTTCATTATGACAGCACATTCAAGCAATCGTTTCGTTATATAATAGGACCCTTTTTCCCGGGGGGCAAGAATAATACATGGAGCGAATTTTTCAGGAGTAGAACTTTTGTTAGACACCCATCTTTTGTTTACAGTGCTTGGGACATTTTCCCGAACATTTTACGTGCATTGCACCAAAAGTTAAGAAAAATGATCTATGATTCATGGGCAATCCACTGAACCGAACCTCTTCCCTGGATTATGATGGACACGAGATTTTAAACAATAAGCCAAAATCAAAACCACAAAACTTTGCATCGCAAGCAATCGTAGAAAGGAACAAAAAAAGCTGGAACATAGAGTGAGTGTTGATAAATTAGAAAGAAAGAATCCAGAACAGCACAAACGTAGAAGAATTTTACCCATTAGGGACGGAACATCAGAAGTCGAGGAACTATTTATTGCGAAAAAGAATGGAAATTCCCTTATCCTGGATTACATATCCGAGGAAAATCTTAAAATGTACCTTAAAATTGCACCCTTCAGAGAGATTCCATACCGTAATCCTCGACACAATGATGATGTGGTGGGTTACAATTTCTGCATAAGAAATGGGTGCAAAGGAAAAAAAACACGAAGCAGAAAATCTGTCAAATAGATTATAAGCGTCAAACATTTTTTATAGAAGCAAATAGCTGTGCTTACCTGAGAGTGATGGCCGTGCGAGAGGAAAACCAGAAAATCCAAGGCCTGCAGAAATGGATGTTTGGAGGGGAGGAGTTCCGATGCGAGCGAAGGGAGGAGGTGCCGCATAAGCCAAAGCAGTTTCAAGGTTTTTGTAAAAGGATGGAATGCTGAGGATTAGCAAGGCTGTTCGTGGAAGGCGATTAAGAGGAGAGGCTTTGTTTATTGCAGGTTGCGTATTCGAAGGGAAGGAAGCCATCGCGAGGTAGACGGAGGGGAGAAGGCGACGTTGGAGAAACAGTTAGCAAAACGGAGTCGTGCGTTTTCTCGCGGGTTTAGGAAGAGTAAAGTCGCATTGACGTTAATGAACCATTTATCAGGAAGTCTGGCAAGAATGTCAAGGGTTCTTGTGGAAAATGGGGTATGGTTCTTGGCACACTTTCCAAAGGAACCAATTCCCTTTATATATATATATATATAGTATACATATACATATAGATATAGATATAGACTTTAAATAAATTCTTCTATCCATTTAATCTTTAATTACTCTATCCTTGCCCTCTTGTGGAAGTTGACTTATCAAAGACTCTCCATTAGCCTTTTATCCCGCCTGAATTTTTTTTCCATTATCCAATTTCCATCTCATACTTTTCCTGAGTATTTCTTTTTCTTGCAATATATGTTTCCAAGTACACGATGCCTCTTGTGGAAGTTGACTTATCAAAGGATCTCCATTAAGCCTTTTATCTGGCCAGAATTTTATTTTTTCTCCGTTACCCAATTTCAATCTTATACTTTCCCTGAGTATTTCTTTTTCTTGCAATATATGTCTCAGGTATACGATGCCCCATTTTTAATCTTAGCTTCGAATAAATCTTTTTTTTTCAAATACTCATCTCTTACAATCTTAACCCATAAATTATGTTCTTCACTAATGATCTCCACCCTAGCTTAGCCATTCAAGCTTTATTTACATCAGTTATCTTTCTTACTCCTAACCCTCTTTTATTCTTTAGACTACATATTCTTTCCCAACTAATAGTATGTAAATATTTTTTATGTATGTCCTCGTTCCAGAAAAATTCTCTTTGACCCTTCTCTAATTTATATCTTGTGGTTTTAGGTAACTAAGTTGAACTCATTACATATTGAGGAATAGCAGTTAAGGTTGATTTGATTAAGGTTAATCTTCTTGCTTTTGAGAGTAATTTCGTTTTCCAAGATTCTAATCTCTTATTCACCCTATATTCTAAATACTGAAAAGTGGCTTTTGTAGTTCTCTCTAGCTAAATAGGAACTCCTAGGTATTTATCTTCATTTTTGCCTATCTTACATTTAAATACGTTACTCAAAATTTTCTAACCACTAGTAGGTTTTGAACTCAAGGCTTAGGATCAATATCCTTACCCACTAGTACTATCTATACTATTAGTAATGCCAACTAGGGAGAATATTCTCCAGATTTTTGCCCTCCCTTGTTTTTCTGAAGATTGTCCTCCCCAACTAAAACAATCCCAAACTATAACCACCATATCCAGATCTTGGCCCTCCCTTCTAATCTTTTATTCAACCTTTCCACTTTCAAATTGAAACCCCACCCCTACTTCTATGCTACAATTATCGTATTGAGGACGTGAATTATGCACATGCCACCACTAGTATTAGTATATAGCAAGTGTAAGCACCTAATTTTTTGCACCCCTCTAAAACGCCAGAAAGCAAAATCCTAAAAGACAGGTAAAAAACCCTAAGGAGCAGAAGGTGACCTTTTGCCTGAGCCCAAATTTATTGTCATACCCTATTCCAATGGATATAGAATCCTAACACGGTTCCAACGCAATTAAATTTGGACAATTCAGAGTCCAGATGGAGAAGATATGAGCAAAACAACTCCAAGGGCAAAACGGTAATTAAGCATAGAAAGACCCGTCACCTGGCAAGTGTGTGGGCCTCACTTTATAAATGGCCAATTTATGTGCTAAAATGCAGAAACAGGGAAAAGACAGAACAAAGGACATATCGGGAAAAAGCTTGAAACATGTTAATTAAATAAATTAAGATAAATTAAAAAGAAAATAAATGGAAAACCTGGATTCTTCCAGGGTGGGCGGCTGAGTCACCTTAACAGTCAACTCAAGCCAGCCAAGAGAGAGAAAAAGGCAATCTGAAAGATTTGCTACAACTGTATGAAGTATACGATTGATTCGAAATGATAGCATACAATGATACTTGTTTAAGGCCTGATTTCTCACTCTTTATGTACACTTGGTCTAAGCACATACTCCACTACTTTCAGCATGGTTTTGATGTTCCATTTTTCTCCTTTACTTGTCTTGTTTGCTGCATGTGTATGATCATGGTTTGGCCATGTGACTTATAGCAAGAGGCCTTTCAGGCCCTATTTCAACCCCTTTTTCTTGAGGTTGTTAAGTTTGCTGCTGGACCAGAAGTAGAGGATTTTCTATCCATTTCAAGCACCTAAGGCCCCTCCTTAGAAGAGGGAGAAGGAGCCCCAAGCCCTTCTCCCTACACCATTTTGGCTAATCAAGTAGAGAATAGGTTAAAGTTGAGTTCAAAATCAATTTGGTAACCACTGTGGGTCAACTGATAGACCCCTGGCTGATATCCGACTCACATGGGAAGAGGGACCCTAGAAATCCCTCTGAAAAATCAAGAATTTGTAAATTTAGTATAAACTGTAAATTCAGGGCGGTTCTGGCATGTTCATATGCATTATACGGTTATGACAGAACCTGTTCATATGCATTATACGGTTATGACAGAACTGTATGGCATATATAGTTGCTCACGAAATTTTGCAGATTTCAGATTTTCTTATTAATTTTCAAATAAAAATCAATTTTAATCAACTGCTTTGAAGTCAAAAGGGTCTCTAGCCATCTAGAGACCCAAATTATGACTTTAGGCTCATTCCAAGCCCATCTTGGTTTCCAATTGGCCTTCCAATGGGGTCCGCCTTATGTCTCACCTGAGATCCATTATAAATGGATCTTCTGACTAAGTGGACTCCACTGTGGGCCATTCCCAAGCCCACAGTCATTTAAAAGCTGAAAGGAACCAATCCTTTTCCTTAAATTACATCCTTATCTTAAAAAGCTTAAACCAGAAATGGTACTGCCCAGACAGTAACTCTAAGGTGACTTAGGCTGTTTCTAGCCTCACTTGGAATTCTGTGAGCCTTCCAACGGGGCCCACCACTCAGGCCCAGATCACATGGTCTAAAAAGATAAAAATCAAAATAAATGAGACCTACACTATGCATGTGGTCCCCACCAAAGACCAAATCAAGTAAGCATGCTTGCTTAGGATAGGTGAGGTAAGAACAAGTTGACTCGCTTAAAGGATGACCAGGATAACCTGTGGGACCCGTCTTTTGACGGGGTGGATCTACGAATTTCCTCGAATCGTAATCAGACCTTTTCCTAGAATCTCGATGCACAGACCACCTAATAGACATCCTTTTAGGCATCCAGGTGTCTGCCTACACCCCATTAGACAGTGGAGACTCCCAACCCCACTAATTCCTCAAATTTGATATCCTGGAAGCATGCGACCCTTCCATGTTCTCACAGGAGAGCACCGGGCTTTCCCGAAAGAGGGACCCACTCTCCCCTTCGCATCCGTGCGCCACGAATCGACGTGCGCACAGCAAGTATATACCCACCAAAATGGTTTCTTATTCTTTTTTTATTTTTTGTGTATGTACATTATATTATAGCACGTAAAGATGAAAGCAAAGTGTCTTTGATAGAAGGAATTGAGCTAGAAATTTGGTCTATGAATTTAAAGATCATGGATGACTTTACTATTCAAATTTTTAGATTTTTATTATTTAAAATAAAAATTGATGAGGGATAAAATAGTTAAATTACATTTTATAAATCTGACAAGGAAGGCAAGAGTTATTTCATAAACCTTAGGAGACGTAAGCGTAATTTACTGATTTTATTTTTCAATCTGGGATCCTACCGTACATGGTCTCTTGACTGTATGTGCTAAGGCCGTAATAAGAAAATGCAATAGAGGATTGCATTCATGTAGACAAGGTATTGCACATAACAATTAGGGTTTTAAGTAATTTATAAAATGGGTTACGATCGTTAGAAATCAATTGAATGCGAAAGAAATTGCATCAACCTTTTTTTTTTTGGTAGGAAAATCTTTATAGCTTTATTTATTATTGATGAGATTTCCTTCCAAAAGTTTCACCCAAAAGTCAGCATACAAAATTTGGTTAGAAATATTGGTTGTTTCTTAATACACACACAAGAAAAACTATCTATTGCATAATTTGCCAAATGGTCAGTAGCAAAGTTGCACTCCCTATAAATGTATTTTATGGAGCAGAATTCAAAAGTTTCTTTAAGAATACTTGCTTTTGATATGATGCTATTAACTAACCATGGCATTTCATCCTCTCCCGAATTCATGAGCTCTGCTAGAGATTTGGAGTTCGTCTCTATTTCAATTCTCCTTAGACCTGGAGATGCTACCATTCTTAATCCTTCCAGTAATCCATAGGCCTATGCAATTGTTGCTGTTGCCCAACCTATATGCCAAGCTTTTGCAGCTATGAAATTCACATTTGGACCTCTACAAGTTATCTCACAAGTTGCTTCTCTCGGGTTTCCATGTGACGCCCCATCAACGTTATTTTTGAAATTTTGGTTCTTCGGCCTCTCCGATCCTATCTTCTCCTCTCTGTTCTTTTTTCTTTCTCTCGTACTTGATGCCATTCCACTTGAATATTCTTGCAAAGCATTTATTACCATCTTTCTTTCCTTCCATACTGTCCAGAACAAGTTCGCCCAAGTCTCTCTTGGATTATTTTCAGTTTGATTCTCATGAAGTCTCTTGAACCACCATTCTTTCATCTTCGGTTAAGTCTCAAGGTAATCCAACCTTCCCCAGCGGTTGCAAATAGTAATGCCCTTGTGTATGTGTATTCAATGAATAAGTGGATGCTACTTCTAGTTGCTAGGTTGCACAATACACATTCTTGAAGAGGTTGATGGAGTCTTTGATGCAATATGTCCTTTGTTGGTAGCCCATTCTGCATGCTTTTCCACACAAAGAATCTGATTTTCTGTGGGCATGTTAATTTCCAAATTTTCTTCCATAGATGATTCCCCTGCATATCATTCTTGTTAGTTAGTAATTAATATGCAGATTTTATTGTAAACTTACCTGAATTACCAGCTTTCCAAATTGGGCATTCCCTATTTCTTGAAGGATGAAGCTGTCTTAATAATCTTTGCAAAATGCTCGGGCCATATCATGTTTAATATGCTACTATCCCATTGCTATGTTTCTGAATTTACCAGATCAGCTAATGTTTCTATTTGGTCCATTCCTGCAAGGTTTGGTTGTGCTGCCTGGTTATCAGTAAAAGGGATTCAACTTGTGTCTGAGATCTTTATAGAGTCTCCATTTGCAATTGTCCATCCCATACCTTTCTTGATGAGGCTTTTGGAGTCATGAAGTTGCTTCCAGAGTAGAGAGTCAAAGCCTTTCTTGGAAATTTCTAAGAAGCTCTTGTTCCAAAAGTACTTTGCTTTAAAGTGAGTAGACCCGAATTTTCCTTCATATGCCATCAGGTCCCATGCTTTCTTAGCTATGAGGACCTCATTAAAATATTTCAGATTTTTTATATTAGGTGCCCTCCTTCGTTGGGTTTACAAATTCTCTCCCAACCAATTGTGTGGAGATTTCTTTCTTCGTTTGGTTTTGCCAATAAGAATTTCCTTGATTCCCTTTCAATTTATTCAATTGACTGGATAGGCATCTTCATGCAAGACATTAGATGTAAAGGCGTTCCCATAATAATAAAGTTACTCAATGTAGTTCTCCTAGCTCGATTAAGAATCCTGTCTTTCCAATTTGCCAGTCTCTTACTGATTCTGTTACTAATGTCTGTGAATAGGGCATTTGTCATCCTACCATTAGGAAGAGGGATCCCAAGATATTATTTAAAACTGTTTTTTTCTTTGACACCAAAATACTTCCTACCCTCTTTCCCTGCCTTTAATACAAGGACTGATAATAAGCTTCATTTTTGATAAGTTTACCTCATGAGCAGCCATATTAAAAAAGTTACAAAGAATTGACAAAAGATTTTTACCTTCATGTATAGTGGCCTTTCGAAAGAGGAGAAGATCATTCGCAAGTAGTAGATGAGACAGTGTAGGGCTCTCAACTGATTTTGATGCCTTTCAACGAATTGATAGATTCAACTACATGGAGGGCATGAGATAAAACCTGTTGGGTGATAATGAAGAGATAAGGGGACAGGAGTTCCCCTTGTCATATTCCTCTACTTGGTTTGAATCTTCAGATGGAGAGCCATTAATTAAGATGGAATAAGAGACGGTGGTTATGCATTGCATTATTAAGTATACATTGTGATTGTAGAACCCAACATCAATGAGAGACTTTTTAATCATGGACCATTTAAGTCTGTCATAAGCCTTGGATAGGTCAATCTTAAGAGCAAAGCCTCCCATCTTGCACCTTTTTCTACCTTTGATATAATGCATAGTTTCCTAAGCCATGATAATGCGATCATGTATAAATCTATTGGCCATGAATGCACTTTAATTTGAGGAAATGATTTTCTCAAGTGAAGGTCTCGTCCTATTCACTATAGTTCTCACTATAATTTTATAGCTAAAATTACATTAGCTAATAAGTCTAAATTCATTTGTCTTTGTTAGAAATCAAACAGCAACAAAAAGCGAAATAGAAAACAAAGTAAACAAGAGACACAATTTACGTGGTTTGGCAAGGATGCCTACGTCAACAAATAATGGGGTTCCTTTCCTTTATTTGTGAAAAATAGGGTTACAAAACACATAACCCTCTCCTGACTGAAAAACAATACAGTCTCTCAACATTGTGAGACATGGAAAAATGTCATCTAGGATGACTTCCGATATTGTCATGCAGGGATCGATAAAAATAAAGAGTCGCCACCATCCAAGTTAAGGTGTGAATGGACACCAAAGGGTTCATAAAAGCCGAATAGAGCCCAAGTAGTTCTAATATAAGGAAAAATCCAGAGATCAGGTAAGGGGAATTATTTATGAGCGGGGGAAGGTGTTAGGCACCCCCACTCATCCGCCGAAGATGGTTGCCACATGCTTGTTTATGCTAAGGATTGTTTGCTAATAAAATAAGAAAACAAGAGATGCTCAAAATAAGCAAAATGTATGTGATTATTCCACATGAGCAATCCAATGAATTCGGACTCTCCTCATGGATATACCACTTTAGAACTTCATGAATGAAGGAAAATCTAAGTCAAGTTTGAAGAAAATCAAGCCAAGGCAAATCTGAAAAAATTAGACTAAAAGAGCTTGAAAGCTTCGATTAACCATAACTCATTCAATTTAAATCCAAATCCAATGAAACCAAAACCATTTGAAAACTGGTATATATTAGAGTGTACAGTAAAAAATTCAGCTCAATCCGATTTAAAACGAGACAGAAATCCACATCTGAAATCTGCTGTTATAACTCGGAAAAAATAGTGAGTAGGCATTTTCAAAACCTTATTCGTGGAGTTTGACTTAATAAAAATTCATGAAAATTTGCATGGATGAAGTATGTGGTGCCACCTTTCCAAAGAGATAAGCCTCACACCAAACTCCATCCGGATGTGGCTTGTGTGCTCTCTTGAACAGGCCTAGAAGACCACAGATTAGCTCTGGACTATGCCAGCGAGCAGCTCTGAGTCCATCAAGCACACAGGCCACAAATCAGATCAAAATCTGCTGAAACTAGTTGGAAATGAAAATAGACTTCTCAAGGAAAACTCAGAAACTAAAATCACTTGAAACGGATTAAAATTGAGCAAATGGTGCACCATCAAAGCGGCAAGTTCAGCAATCTGGGCTGAACTGACTTACAGACTTTGAACAGATGGTGTCAAAAAATGGCTCCATAAAAATGAGCTAAAATTTTCAGATATAAAGTAGGCCATTCCATCTATCACATGTCTTAGGAATCACTCAAAAATTCATCCAGAAGATGAAGTTATGAGCATTCTAAGACAGGCCACCGATGCTGCCCTGTTTTGAAGATTTTTGAAGAGAAAACCAAAACTAGTGTATGTGTGCAAGTGAATTCGACCAAAACACTTGGAAATCAAGAAATCACATCTCATGAAGTTCTAAAATTCATTCTAAAGCCAATAACCTCAGATTTCCCGTATTAAACACGGAAATCCAAGATCTAGCTTATTTGATGAAAATAGTGAAAAGTGTGTGAATAGGTGGAAATCAATTTTCTAGGAGAAGGCTGGAATCCATTGCTATTGAGAGCAAGGATTCACACAATTTCTCCAGAAGCAAATGCATAAATATTAGAAAAATCATCCATAGGCTCAAAATAACCAAATAGCATGCTCTTCATCATTTGTAGGTTCTAAGCCTAGAGGATCCATTCCTACTTCTTTTTCCCAAGGCTCTCTTTTCACGTTTTACGGCTAGAGAGAATTCTCAGGTACTTTAGAAGAGGTTTGGGGTTGCAAAAATACACAAAGTGGCCTTACACTACAGAAAGGTAGAAGATGAGAGTTGGAATTGTAAAGAGAATGCTGGAAAATCAAATGGAGCTTTACCTTAGTAGCTTGAGCACTTGAGTAGACAATCCAGCAGAGTTTCCCTTCTTCTTGTAGAGCTTCAATGCTTCAAATTGTCAGCCATTTGAAAGAGGAGGACCCCTCTATTTATAGGCAAAGCCAAGGGTAGAAAAGTCCCAAGGGTATGCCTAAAAGCTCTTCTAGATTATTCCAATTCTCCTTAAAGGCTTGGATTCGAGTAATTTCGCAAGTTTTGGAGGGTGAAATAGGGAGTTCAAGTCCCTGAGAGAGAGGTAATATGCGTAAATAAGGCTCAGAGATCAAGTCATTTCACAAATCCCCGAAACAACTAAAACCGTATATACAGTGCGGTTTCCACAGAACCATCACTATATGTGCGGTTTCTATGCAAATTCACCTCAACCGCACACACAGGGCGGTTCCAATTCAGTTACGCTTGTCATGATTGCTGTCGACGTGGCTTAACGGCCGAAGCTTCCGGAAGCCATGTAGCAGCTCATGCGAGAAGCATGAACATCAACCGTGCTGTGTGTGCGGTCGCAACCGCATATATAGAGCGGTTGAGACCAAATTCTCAGAAACCGTATATTCAGTGCGGTTAGCACCACTTTTGAGTATTTTTGAGTGTTTGACATATGTCAAGGCTCAAATAAAATGTTTAAAGTTCTTTTTGAGGGTTCTATTATATTGAGGTGCAATTTGGGGTGTTTACAAACATAGACCAGAAACCCTAACTCTTAGGTTTTATACAAGAGACACCGAAGTTACAAAAATACCCCTTATACGGTTTAGCCCCGAACCCTGAGCAAGGGGGCCGCTGGCCCCCCTACAAACCCCCCAACGAGTTCACCGTGGAGCTCAACCTGTGAAAGCTGGGGCTGAGTGTACAGTATGGCCCGTATCTAAACATTGATTTAATTCAGGTCACATATCCAACAAATCTCCACCTTGACTTGAATCATGTCAATCTCCTGCACACCCTTCCTTCCTGCATTGTCTTCTTCAGAATGCAGCTCCACACCCATTATAGGTATTATTTCCTCAATGTCTGAGCAAGTTGATTAAGACCAAACAATACTTGAACTTCTCTGTTGGTAGCACCTTGGTTAATATGTCTGCAGCATTGTCCTTTGTATTCATCTTACAAAGATGAATTTCCCTTTCTGAGATATATTCTCTGATTTTGTGTATCTCACTGCAATGTATTTTGTTCTTGCATGATAAACTTGGTTCTTTGCTAAGTGAATAGCACTCTGGCTATTGCATCCAATCCGTACGCTTCCTTGATTCATGCTAAGTTAATTAACAAGTCCTTTCAACCATATAGTTTCCTTTGCTGTTTCCAAAGCAGCCATGTATTCAGCCTCTGTTGTTGATAAAGCAACCACCCCTTGAAGTACAGACCTCCAACTGATTGCCCGTCTTGTGAGAGTGAATACATATCCTGTAGATGATTTCCCTTTATCCAAATCTCCAATAAAGTCAGAATCTACATAACCAATCATATGATTTGAAGATTCACTCTTCTCAAATAGAATACCAAGGTTCTTAGTTCCATTCAAATATATGAAAATCCATTTCACTGCACTCCAATGTTCTTGCTCTGGATTTTCCATGTATCTGCTAACCATGCTCACTGTATGAGCTATGTCAGGTCTTGTACATACCATAGCATACATCAAATTGCCCACTGCACTAGCATTAGGAACATGAGACATCTAAGTTTTCTTTTCTTCAGTAGAAGGACACAATCCTGCACTCAACCTGAAATGTGCAGCAAGAGGTGTGCAAACAGGTTTTGCTTTATGCATATTAAATCTTTCTAAAACCTTCTCTATATAATTTCCTTGTGAAAGCCACAACCTCCCTTGTTGCCTGTCTCTGTGGATTTCCATGCCAAGTATTTTTCTAGCATGTCGTACATCCTTCATGTCAAATTCATTTCCCAACATGGATTTCAATGTATTAATATCAAACATATTCTTTGCAACAATTAACATGTCATCCACATACAACAACAAATATATGTAGGAACCATCACGAAGAACTTTAAAGTAAACACAATAGTCATACTCACATCTTGTGTAGCCTTTCTTTGTCATAAATGAATCAAATTGTTTGTTCCTTTGTCTTGGAGATTGTTTCAGACCATAGAAAGACCTCTTCAACTTGCAAACAAAGTTCTCATTTCTTGGTTCTTTGAATCCTTCAGGTTGCTGCATGTATATCTACTCTTCCAACTCTCCATGAACAAAAGCCATCTTCATATCAAGTTGTACCAATTCAAGATTGAACTGGGCTACCATAGCTAACAGAACTCTTATTGAAGTATGTTTCACAATTGGTGCAAAGATCTCATTGAAGTCAATCCCTTCCTTTTGTGCATAACCTTTTGCAACCAAACGTGCCTTATAGCGTTCAAGTTCACCTTTAACTGTAGCTTATTTTTTTTGTATATCCATTTGCAACCAATTGCCTTCTTTCCTTTGTGTAGTTCTGTCAACTCCCAAGTCTTGTTCATGTGTAGGGACTCCATCTTCTCATTCATAGCAGTCATCCATTTATTATTATCTTTAGAATTCATGGCTTCCTAAAATGAACATGGATATCCAGGTCCAGTAATGAGAGCAAAAGAAACCATATCTTCAAAGCCATACCTGACAGGCGCTTTCTTTTCCATTCTTTTTTGTCCCTTGCAATGATTGTGGGTCTCTTGTTCACTAGATGACTCTCCTTGAGGCATATCACAATGCTTTTCATGCTCAACTGTGTCATGTAGCTCCACCTCAACACGAAGTGTACCCTTTTCTTGATGGTCATCTGGTTGCGATACTTCATCATTCTGTTTTCCATGTTTTAGCAAGTGTGCTTCATTAAAAACCACATCTCTACTAGTGAACACCTTCTTAGATTCAGGATCCCATAGTTTGTATCCCTTTACACCTTTCTCAAATCCAATGAAGATGTAATTCTTTGATTTTGAGTCAAGCTTGCTCCTCTCTGTGCTTTGAATGTGGGCATATGCTGGACATCCAAAAATCTTCAACATAAAATAATCTGCTTGTTTTCCTGACCATACGTTCTTCGGGGTCTTGAAACCAATAGCTGTGGAGGGTGACTTGTTAATTATGTTGCAAGCCATGTTGACAGCTTCAGCCCAAAATGACTTATCAAGACCAGCAAGTAATCTCATGCTTCTAGCCCTCTCCAAGAGTGTTTTGTTCATTCTTTTTGCCACTCCATTTTGCTGCGGAGTCCCCTTATTTGTAAAATGCCTGGCAATTCCTTCATTTTGGCAATACTCCATGAATTCTGTATGCTTGTATTATGTTCCATTGTCTGATCTGATACATTTCAGTTGTTTGCCTGTTTGCTTTTCAACTTTTGCCTTCCATCTCCTGAAGATCCTGAATACTTCAGATTTATGCTTCATAAAGTAAATCCATACCTTCCTGGAATAGTCATCCGCAAAAGATACAAAGTATTTTGCCTTTCCTTTTGATGGTACTGGTGAAGGCCCCTATACATCTGTATGACCATAATCCAACACTTCTTTGCTTCTATGAGTTCCAGTATTGAATTTAACCCTGCATTGTTTCCCATACAACCAATATTTACAGAAATTGATCTTGCAAAATTTAACACCTTTCAACAGATTCCTTTTATGTAGTTCCATCATACCCCTTTCACTCATCTAGCCTAATCTCATATGCCAGAGATCACTATCATTATTACTATCATCTAAGGTTGTAAATGCAGCTCCACCTACAACTATATTCTCCAGGAGTTTGTGGAGGTTTCCAACCTTGTGACCCTTCATGACTACCATGGTACCCTTGGATACTTTAAGAACTCCACCTTCTGCTGTATATTTATACATATTGGAATCTAATACTCCCAGAGATATTTGATTTTTGGTTAAGTCAAGAACATGTCGTACATCACTAAGAGTTCGAACTAAACCATCAAAACATCTTAAGTTTGATTGTTCCTATTCAATGGACTTACAGGAAGCATTGTTTCCCATCAAAACAGATCCTCCATTAAACGGCTCATATATATCGAACCAATGTCTATGACACATATGCCAAGAACAACCAAAATCTAAAATCCACGAATCTTCAAATTGATTCTTACTTGATGTAACTGATTAAGTGGTTAAATTGCATATTTAAGCCACTTATTGAGGTGAAAAATACAGAAAAATCCTTTAATAATTGCTTAATCATTCATAGATTTCTGTTTATTGCCTAAGCATCGAATTAAGTTTTTATCGAGCTTTTTCTAGGCTTAATTATGCATGGAAAGTATGCTTAATAAAATTAACTTGAGAGTGCCTATTTTTTCTGGTCTAATTGTGGGTGAAGAAACATCTTGGCCTCAATGTGAAATTAAGCATGAGTTAGATGAGCATGGAATAGATGGAAAAAAAATCAGATGGCCTAAGTTTCATGTGACATTCTGCATTGCCATCACAAGCAAGTATTTTAAATTTTACATTTACACACTTACCCTTCACTAACACTAATATGTTTTATTTGTGCAGGGTTAAATTGGGCACTAAGATGAAACCAACGTGGAATGAGATTGCTGATGTGGCTAACGGTTTGTGAAACCGTTGGAGCTCAACGAATGGGAGAGAATTGAGAGAATGGACGATTGGAAGAGATTGAGTAGGGCAAGAGTAATTCAAGGGAGTATATATATATCTTTTTAGCTGAAGAAAAGGGGGGGACGGTGGTATTCTGGTTCTGCAAGTTTTCATTTCTTTCCTTCTTTTTCTTTTAGTTTAGTTGGTTTTTGGAGATGCTGCATTGAGTTCCGATCCAGGGAGTTATTGGAGACGAACCAGGGAGTTACATTTTTCTGGAGATTTTTTTATTGTATTGATTCTCCTCCTAGGATCGTTTCTTTAAAGAGAATTCTGTTCCTCTGCAATATTCCGAATTAGTTGATTTAGTTTTGTTTTCTTTCTTAAATGCACGGTTGGTTGGTTGAGTAATATTGAATGGTTCTTCTTTAGATTTGTTTCGATATTCCTTGTTTATGCTGTTAAACACCATCTGTAGGAATTCTTTTTTCTCCTGTATTGATGATTTTAATGGAGTTGATGAAGGACGAATGGGAGGTTTTATCTATGTGTGAGTGATCGTCAATCTGAGCTCAGGTGTTGCTCTAAATTGGGTTGCATTCTTTACCTTCAGTGAATTTCATGCTGGTTTACATGTTTAATCCTTCAATGTTTCAAATCAGTGCTTATTAGTAAGATGGGATTTCTTCAATTTAATTGATGATCCATTGTAGACATCAGGCACAGTGGATGCTAGAATTATAATTGGGTTCTCCTTATTAGACGCACAAGCCAATTCTGATTTGATTCCCGAAAGGTACCTTTTATGGTTTAGGTTCAGAATTGCAGTGATATATCACCCGAATACCAATCTCATGACTGAGTTGGTATTTGAGAAAGAGAGGTTCTAAGTTGGAAGAGGAATGCAATCCATGTCTGAGCAAAACCTGTAGCTTGGATGTTTAATCAATTTGTTCTTAAAATTGTTTCAATTTTAGCTTAAAATTACTCTTGAATTAAACCCCTGTTCTCTTAAGTTTTTAGTGATTTCTTTCTTAATAACTCAGATTTGCTTAGATAATTAGAATTGGGAGTATTGAAGGTATCTTTAGGATTCTTGGATAACACACCTTAGAAAAAAAATAGTTTAGCACCTTCAATTCTTTTCTTTCACACAAGTAATTTGATCTGACTTTTCTTCTCAGTTTACCTAACTTGTGTAGTGTAGTTAATATTTTGTTAATTAGATTGTTAAGGTTTGGATTTATTCATTTCTCTCTGTTAATTTAGTCTTTCAGCACTTATCATTTCTGGTTTACTTCTAATAGCTGTTGTCCCTGTGGAAATCGACCTTGGGGCTCACCCAAGTAATACAACTTGACACTCCTGCACTTGGGAGCAGCACATTTGCGAATACATCAAGTTTTTGGCGCCGTTGCCGGGGACATCGGTGTAATTAGAAGTGCTTCCACCAGCTGAGAGGAAAATTTGGTGTTGTGAATCTCTTCACAACTTTGGTGATATCTGAACCTCTTAGTCTAATTTTTCTTTTATTTTGGTCATTTAGTTTGTTTTCTTTTTATTGTTTGCATTACATTTGCATGTCTGGTTGGGAAAGGGATCCCACGCATAGGTTGGTTAGAACAAATTCAATTGCTGATTTAGAGTCTAATTCCCTTGAGTCTGAAACTTGTTCTGAGATTCAAAGTGTCATGGCTGACCAAGAGCAAGAAAGGGGTATGGTTACTCAAAATAGGACACTTAGGGAGTACTTACACCCTGTGAGAACCAGCACACCTTCATGTATCATTCAGCCCCTAAATGCACATACTTTTAACTTCAAACCTGGGATGATTCCATTGCTGCCACACTTCCATGGTATGGAGTCCGAAAATCCCTATTTGCACATTAAAGAGTTTGAAGAAGTATGCTCCACTTTTTTGGACCAGACTTGCACTGAAGAAGTAATTAGGTTGAAACTCTTTTCATTTTCATTGAAGGATAAGGCAAAGACATGGTTAAACTCTTTAAGGCCTAGATCCATTGGCACTTGGCAAGAAATGCAAACTGAATTTTTGAAAAATTTTTTTCCAATGCATAGGACCAATGGCTTGAAGAGGCAATGAACTTTGCCCAAAAAGACCAAGAGACTTTCTATCAATGTTGGGAAAGGTTTAAGGACCTTTTAAATGCATGTCCTCATCATGGGTATGAGAATTGGAGAATCATAAGCTTCTTTTATGAGGGTTTGCAACCCAAAATGAGGCAATTTGTTGAAACCATGTGCAATGGTGAATTCTTCAACAAAGAGCTAGATGAAGCTTTTGATTACTTTGATTACTTGGCTGAAAATGCACAGTCATGGGATGTTTCAGATTCTCATGCAAGAGTTGAGCCAAGTCAAGTCACTTTTGGAGGAGGTAAACATACTTTAAGGGAAGTAGATGACTTGCAAGCAAGGATGGCTCTAATTTCTAAGAAAGTAGAACATTTGGAGTTAAAGAAAGTTAATGAAATCCAAGCCATTCCACCAAGGTTTGAAAAGTGTGGTATATGTGAGGAAAGTGGGCATGCAACTGATGCTTGCCCCACCATACCTGCTTTTAAAGAGGTTTTATTTGAGCAAACTCAAGACGTTAACATGATTTCTAAACCTAATGCAGGTCCTTACTCAAACACCTACAATCCCAATTGGAGGAACCACCCAAATCTGAGTTGGAGGCAAGATCAAGCAACTCAAGTTCCAAGTACATCTAATTCTCCTTCCTACCCCTCCAATGTATCTCCAACACTCCCAAGGCAGCAACATTACCCTCAACAAGTCCCATATATGCCAAGAAGAAACTTGGAGGATACAGTGCACCAATTGGCTTCAAGCTTGCAACAATTCATGCAAAGTCAAACCTCAATCAATAATCAGAACCAGCAAGCAATTGGGGATATTAGGAGCTCAGTCACAAGGCTAACCACCACCATAAGTGCCCAAGAGAAAGGCAAATTCCCAGCTCAAGCACAACCCAATCCTCACACTCTAAATCAACCACATCAAGCTCAACAAGAAGGTTCAGCCAATGAGAATGCAAATCTGAGATCATGCAAGGCCATAACCACTTTGAGAAGTGGTAAGGTGATTGAAACCTCTCCTAAGGGTTCAGAAAAGCCAGGTAAAGCATCTAATCCCATTCAATTGGGTGATGAGAATGAAGTGCAAGATCAGAATTCTGGTGCACTTGAACTTGAGAATTCAAATTCTCAAAATAAAAAACCAGAATCTGATATAATTGATATTGACCCACCCAAAGTGAGTTGTCAAGCCCCCTTTCCACAAAGATTAGTTCCCTTGCATAGGAATAAACATCATGCTGAAATCATGGATATTTTCAAGCAAGTTAGGATCAACATCCCATTGTTGGATGCAATTCAGCAAATCCCAACATATGCAAAATTTTTGAAGGATTTATGTACTGTTAAGAGGAAGCTTTGTGTGAAAAAGAAAGCCTTCTTAACAGAGCAGGTGAGTGCAATAATTCAGACCAATACACCACCTAAATATAAGGATCCTGGCTCTCCTACTATAGCATGCACCATTGGAAGTTCAAGGATAGGCCGTGCTTTGTTAGACTTGGGTTCAAGTGTTAACTTGTTGCCTTTTAGTGTGTATGAACAGCTGGGATTAGGTGAGTTGAAACCCACTTCAATTACACTCCAGTTGGCCGATAGATCCATCAAAATACCTAAGGGTGTAGTGGAGGATGTTTTAGTTCAAGTGGATAAATTTTACTATCCAGTTGACTTTGTAGTCTTGGATATGCAAGTTTCAGCTCATTACTTGAACCAAGCACCTGTAATTCTAGGTAGGCCATTCTTAGCTACTTCTAATGCTTTAATTAATTGTAGGAGTGGTGTTTTAAAGCTTAGCTTTGGTAATATGACTTTGGAACTGAATATCTTTAATCTTTGCAGGCAACCACAAGAAAAGGAGGAGGTTCAAGAAGTGAATGTGATAGATAGCATCCTAGCTGAAAATTTTCAATTTATTAATCATGCTAGTGATGAGTTACTTGATTTAGAACATGAATATTGCTTACTTGAGGATTCTAATGACTTTTCTCCTGTTTCTTTTGTAGGCAACTCACAAGACCAGTTTTGGAAGCCCAAATATGAGACTTTGCCTCCATGGACAGCATCTATCAAGCCTTCAACTGATCAGATTCCAATTTTGGACTTGAAGCCACTACCATCAGATCTAAAGTATGCATTTTTAGGACCCAACGACTCATTCCCTGTGGTGATTTCTTCCCATTTGACCCAAGAGCAAGAAGGTAAGGTGTTAGAAGTTTTAAAACAGCATAAAGGTGCCATTGGATGGACTTTAGCTGATCTCAAAGGTATAAGCCCTTTCACTTGCACTCATAAGATTTACTTGGAAGATAATGCTAGACCTTCTAGGGAATTACAAAGGAAGTTGAACCCTACCATGAAGGAAATAGTAAGGGGGGAAGTGCTCAAATTGTTAGATGTTGGGATCATTTACCCCATTTCAGATAGCAAATGGGTTAGTCCCATCCAAGTGGTCCCAAAGAAGTCTGGGGTAACTGTAGTTAAAAATGACCAAGGTGAGTTGATTCCCACACGAGTCCCCACTAGTTGGCGTATGTGCATAGATTATAGAAAGCTAAATACAGCCACTAGGAAAGATCACTTTCCTTTACCTTTTTTGGACCAGATTTTGGAAAAAGTTGCCGGTCATGCTTTCTATTGCTTCTTAGATGGCTATTCTGGTTATTACCAAATAGAAATAGCACCAGAGGATCAAGAGAAGACCACCTTCACTTGTCCTTTTGGTACTTTTGCATTCAAGAAAATGCCATTTGGATTATGCAATGCACCGGCTACTTTTCAAAGGTGCATGCTTGGAATATTTAGTGACATGCTTGAAACCAAGCTTGAAATTTTTATGGATGCTTTTTCAGTATTTGGCAGCTCTTTTGATCACTGTTTATCTAACTTGCAGGCTGTCCTTTCAAGGTGTGAGGAGAAGAATTTGCTTTTAAATTGGGAAAAGTGCCATTTCATGGTGCAACAAGGCCTGGTTCTTGGTCATTTAGTGTCTTCTAGGGGTCTAGAAGTGGATAAGGCTAAAATAGAGCTGATATCTAAGCTTCCCATACCCAAAACAGTGAAGGAAATCAGATCTTTTCTAGGCCATGCTGGATTTTATAGGAGGTTCATAAAAAATTTCAGTTCAATATCTAAACCTCTATGCCAATTGCTAATGCAAGAGGCAAGCTTTAAATGGACTCCTAGATGTCAAGAAGCCTTCGATCAACTAAAATCCTTGCTGACCAAGGCCCCCATCTTGCAGCCGCCTGATTGGACTCTTCCTTTTGAAATTATGTGTGATGCTAGTGACTTTGCCATAGGAGCTGTGCTTGGGCAAAGGAAAGATAAACTTCCACATGTTATTTACTATGCTAGTAGAACCTTAAATTCCACCCAAAGGAATTATTCCACCACAGAAAAGGAACTATTAGCTGTAGTATTTGCATTGGAAAAGTTTAGATCTTATATACTTGGCTCACCCATACTTGTTTTTACTGACCATGCAGCCCTCAAGTACTTTTTGGCAAAGAAGGATTCCAAGCCAAGGCTGATTAGATGGATCCTTCTACTTCAAGAGTTTGACATCACAATAAAGGACAAGAAGGGAGCTGAAAATGTGGTGGCAGATCACCTATCTAGGCTGATCTTTGTGGAAAATGAGAAATCTGACCCTATAGTTGATTCTTTTCCTGATGAGAACCTTTTAGCATGTGAGACACTTCCATGGTATGCTGATATAGTTAATTTCTTGGTGACAGGGCAAACTCCTCCAAATTGGGGCACACAGGACATCAAAAGGCTCAAGCATGAAGCTAAGTATTTCTTCTATGATGATCCGTATCTTTTCAAGTATTGTGCTGATCAAGTCATTAGGAGATGTGTACATAACATAGATATCCCAGCCATACTCTCATTTTGCCATAATGAAGCATGTGGTGGGCATTTTTCAGCCAATAAGACAGTTGCAAAAATTTTACAAAGTGGTTTTTATTGGCCTCATATGTTCAGAGATGCATTTAATTTCTGGAAATCATGTGAGTCATGTCAAAAGTTAGGGGCAATTACAAAAAGGAACATGATGCCATTGCAACCCATTTTAGTGATTGAAATTTTTGATTGTTGGGGATTGGACTTCATGGGACCATTTCCTCCCTCCTTTGGTTATTTGTACATTTTAGTGGGGGTTGAATATGTCTCAAAGTGGGTTGAAGCCATCCCTTGCAAGTCAAATGATCACCAAGTGGTAATCAAGTTCTTAAAAGAAAACATCTTTGCTAGATTTGGAATGCCAAGGGCTATAATTAGTGATAATGGAACTCATTTTTGCAATAGACCCTTTGCTGTCCTGATGAAGAAATATGGCATCCATCACAAGGTTTCAACCCCCTACCATCCTCAAACCAATGGCCAAGTTGAATTAGCCAATAGGGAGATTAAACACATCCTAGAGAAAACAGTTAATCCTACTAGGAAAGACTGGTTTTTAAGGCTGACTGATGCTCTGTGGGCCTATAGAACAGCCTATAAAACCTCTCTAAACATGTCTCCCTATAGGCTAGTTTATGGAAAGCCTTGTCACTTACCAGCTGAGCTTGAGCATAAAGCTTATTGGGCCATCAAACAGTTCAATTTTGGCCTGAGTGCAGCTGGTAATGTGAGGAAGCTTCAAGTGTCTGAACTTGAAGAATTGAGGAGGGATGCCTATGATAATACTCTCATTGCCAAGGAAAGGATGAAGGTTCAGCATGATAAACACATCCAAAGAAGGACTTTTGAACCAAACCAACAAGTGTTACTTTACAATTCCAAACTCCATCTTTTTCCAGGCAAGCTTCGGTCTAGATGGGTAGGTCCTTACATTGTGAAAAGTGTTTTCCCTCATGGAGCTGTAGAAATCACCAATCCTCAAAATGGCAACAGTTTCAAGGTGAATGGCCAAAGGCTTAAGCCCTTCTTGGCCAATTTCTCACCCGAGGACACCACCATCCCTCTGCAAGACCCCACTTACCCAGGTCATGTTTAGATTAGGCCAAGATAGTCTTTTCCTTTTTGTTTTGCTTATTTGCTTTTGTTTTTTTTTTTTTGGTAGTTAAAATTCTCTTTATTTTAACTTCTTAGTTTTTAGCTTATTTTCTTTACCAAGTTCAGTTTTTTTTTTATGTAATTCTTTTTAATTGTTTTTAATTTGTGCTTAAAGTGGTGCTTTAACTAGCTTGGAAACTGTTTTTTGTAGTATTTCTCATCAATGTGAACTGTGATTTTGTTCCTTTCATGATCATCCTTAGTAGCACAGGTGCTGTCAAGGTTCTGGGAAAGTGTGGTCATGGAAGAATTTGGGTTATTTTCAGAGAAGAGAGACTTTTAGAGGTTCTATAGTGAGATTGGAGTTGGATTTGATGAAGGGGCTAGCACCATAGAAGCCTGAGAGAAAGATTTGAATCTGTTCAGAATAGAATCATTTGAAACAAACAATTGCTTTGGGAAAGAGGCTTGGCAAGTCAGAGAAGTAATTAAAAATTTGAAGGCTATGCTCTCCCATTGTGAATTCTTGTTTTGATTGTTCAATGCATGGAAAAAGAAGATAAGCTTTTGATATGAAGTTCCAAATTGGTTAGTGATCACAAAGAAATGCTTCTGAGTTTGGGGTTACTGTCAAGTTCACCAATTCAATGAAAACTATGGGAAATAAAAAGGGAATTAGATGTTCAAGACAACATTGGGTGGTTTGGGTGACCATTGCTGATTTATAATGGTGTTCAGAGCTCAATTTATAGGCCATGATGGGGAGAACCTTATAAGTCTTTTCAATTAAGGAATTGATCTCAGAATCACAGAGGAATTCTCAGGTTAGACAAAAATTCAGACCTGAGAAGGATGTAAGGAACAGCATAATCTGAAACTCAGGTGTAGAATTAAAAAATCAAAGATGGTCTATTTGAGGGCTATGATAAAATTCTTACCTTCCAGTAGATATGTTCAGGTCATCTAAAGCTTAAATCAGTTCAGAGGACATATCACAGTATTCGAGCCAAGGGAGCTGTCAAGGAATGAAACTTAGATATGGCTTGGACAATTAAGACCCAGAATTAAGTCAAGGAATTTGGAACAACTCACTATTCCAAGTCATGAATTGAAAACCCACCTAAGTGTCCACTGCCCAACCCAAATCAGTATATGATATGCAAGCCACTAATCAGTTCATGCCAGTTGAATTCAAAAAAAAAAAAAAAAAAAAACCTGAGCAAGTCAGTACTTCAGTTAGTGAACAAATGAGGTTGGCATAGACATCAAAACAGGGGATTTTGTTTGAGAAACCTAATGTAAAGGGGTCATAAACCAAGTTTAATACCCAGGTGTGTTTCTAAGGAGGTCCTTCACAGGATTCAGGGAGAAGTGGGCATGGCTTTGTGAATTATGACTATGATACTGAAAGATCAAGGAGGCCACCTCATATAGCATCACAAGTGCATAAGGTTCAAGTTGCTGCTATCACTGCCATCTATGGTCTTCCCATGAACTTCACAAAGCATTAGGAAATGGATTCAAAGGGTGGAGTACACAAGGATATGGTGATATTCAAGGAAGAGTTTCAAAAACAGGGGAGTCAGTTCAGATTTTTACCCTCTAAAGAGGGTCAAACCTGATTCAATCTGGGGGATTTAAATTTTTGCATGCCACTTCACTACTTGGAGCAAATTTTTGCTGATTTCTCTGTTTTTGAGATATTTTGAGTGAATTTGAGCTTTGAAGCCCATGTTTATATTAGTTTGAGTTCAATTCATTTGGGTGAATTTTCATGCTATTGGTAAGGGTGATGCATGTTCTTGGTAAAAGAAGTGCTGTCTTGTTTTTTCTGCTATTGCCATGAAAAAAAAAAATCTGCCATTACTCTCTTCATAACAGCCATGCTTTTCTTGCCCTTAACCTCTAAATTTTAATTGCATTGCTTGATCTTAGTTGGGGGTATTAGGGGCAGCTCATGGTATAAGCTTTCATGAATGTCCTCATGCCTTGTTTACATTCCCTCAAGTGTGCAAACTATTCATGTTAGTCCTATGCTTAAGATTATTTATCTAGGTTTAAGCTTGCTTTTCATTTGAAAGTTGTCAATTTCCTTTACTGAAATCTAGAACAGTGAGTTTCATGGTCTACATTAATTCTGAATGGTTGGAGTGTAGTTCACATGGGGCTATAGTGATGTTCTTGACCATTCAAACCTGGGTAATGCAATGTATAGTTGCTGTCACTGAATTTCATGCACAACAGTGAGTGTTTAGTTGATTTTTAAGCCTCAATTAGTGTCTTTCACCAATCAACCCCCAAGAGCTCTATTGAACCATATCTTCAAGGCCAAAAAAAAAAAAAAAAAGAAAAGAAATCAAAAAAAGAAATATAAAAAGAAAAAAAAAGAGAAAAAAGAGCAGAAAAATTCTGCTAGAAAAAAGAAAGAAAGCAAAAGTGAAAGAGTGGCCTGAGATCAAGTGAAAAAGAAGAGGGACAATGTGACCTCTTTGTAAAGTGCAATGGAAAAGGCTACCTATTACCGGGGCTTGAAAAAAAAAAGAGACAAACAATGAATAAGGCATGTGCCAATCAATAAAGGCCTTTTGTAGTGTAATAGCGTGAAAGCCGCCATTGCAATGGTTTTGACTTAGAGTAAAAAAAAAAAAAACCAACTTGGTTTGCTTGGAGGGTTGCTTGGTTGAATAACATTTTGAGAGGTCTTAGAAGTCACTAAATGCAAATTGTCCACACACTTACACTCAGTGAAAGTAATTTCAGAACCTTACCCTTGGTTGAATTGTTAAGAACTCAAGAAGCTCCATGTGGCCTACAGGCTCAACTAATTTAGTCTTAATGCCCAAGTCACTTATCTTGTTCTATTTTTCAGCAGAATAATATGATTTCAGAGAATTGAGGCATGCTTAGACTTAGATAATCAATGCATTTGCTAGGGACTAGCAAGTGGTAAGTTGGGGGGTGTGATTAAGTGGTTAAATTGCATATTTAAGCCACTTATTGAGGTGAAAAATACAGAAAAATCCTTTAATAATTGCTTAATCATTCATAGATTTCTGTTTATTGCCTAAGCATCGAATTAAGTTTTTATCGAGCTTTTTCTAGGCTTAATTATGCATGGAAAGTATGCTTAATAAAATTAACTTGAGAGTGCCTATTTTTTCTGGTCTAATTGTGGGTGAAGAAACATCTTGGCCTCAATGTGAAATTAAGCATGAGTTAGATGAGCATGGAATAGATGGAAAAAAAATCAGATGGCCTAAGTTTCATGTGACATTCTGCATTGCCATCACAAGCAAGTATTTTAAATTTTACATTTACACACTTACCCTTCACTAACACTAATATGTTTTATTTGTGCAGGGTTAAATTGGGCACTAAGATGAAACCAACGTGGAATGAGATTGCTGATGTGGCTAACGGTTTGTGAAACCGTTGGAGCTCAACGAATGGGAGAGAATTGAGAGAATGGACGATTGGAAGAGATTGAGTAGGGCAAGAGTAATTCAAGGGAGTATATATATATATCTTTTTAGCTGAAGAAAAGGGGGGGACGGTGGTATTCTGGTTCTGCAAGTTTTCATTTCTTTCCTTCTTTTTCTTTTAGTTTAGTTGGTTTTTGGAGATGCTGCATTGAGTTCCGATCCAGGGAGTTATTGGAGACGAACCAGGGAGTTACATTTTTCTGGAGATTTTTTTATTGTATTGATTCTCCTCCTAGGATCGTTTCTTTAAAGAGAATTCTGTTCCTCTGCAATATTCCGAATTAGTTGATTTAGTTTTGTTTTCTTTCTTAAATGCACGGTTGGTTGGTTGAGTAATATTGAATGGTTCTTCTTTAGATTTGTTTCGATATTCCTTGTTTATGCTGTTAAACACCATCTGTAGGAATTCTTTTTTCTCCTGTATTGCTGATTTTAATGGAGTTGATGAAGGACGAATGGGAGGTTTTATCTATGTGTGAGTGATCGTCAATCTGAGCTCAGGTGTTGCTCTAAATTGGGTTGCATTCTTTACCTTCAGTGAATTTCATGCTGGTTTACATGTTTAATCCTTCAATGTTTCAAATCAGTGCTTATTAGTAAGATGGGATTTCTTCAATTTAATTGATGATCCATTGTAGACATCAGGCACAGTGGATGCTAGAATTATAATTGGGTTCTCCTTATTAGACGCACAAGCCAATTCTGATTTGATTCCCGAAAGGTACCTTTTATGGTTTAGGTTCAGAATTGCAGTGATATATCACCCGAATACCAATCTCATGACTGAGTTGGTATTTGAGAAAGAGAGGTTCTAAGTTGGAAGAGGAATGCAATCCATGTCTGAGCAAAACCTGTAGCTTGGATGTTTAATCAATTTGTTCTTAAAATTGTTTCAATTTTAGCTTAAAATTACTCTTGAATTAAACCCCTGTTCTCTTAAGTTTTTAGTGATTTCTTTCTTAATAACTCAGATTTGCTTAGATAATTAGAATTGGGAGTATTGAAGGTATCTTTAGGATTCTTGGATAACACACCTTAGAAAAAAAATAGTTTAGCACCTTCAATTCTTTTCTTTCACACAAGTAATTTGATCTGACTTTTCTTCTCAGTTTACCTAACTTGTGTAGTGTAGTTAATATTTTGTTAATTAGATTGTTAAGGTTTGGATTTATTCATTTCTCTCTGTTAATTTAGTCTTTCAGCACTTATCATTTCTGGTTTACTTCTAATAGCTGTTGTCCCTGTGGAAATCGACCTTGGGGCTCACCCAAGTAATACAACTTGACACTCCTGCACTTGGGAGCAGCACATTTGCGAATACATCAGTAACTGATAGGACATCCGCGTCAGACTCATCTGAATTGCCTTCAGCTATACTTACTTGATCAGAAAAAATACCTTTTCCTTTATTCTTTTCCAGATCCATCTTGCGTTTCCTGCAATCTTGTTTCATGTGTTCTACTTTCTTATAGTAATAACATTTGAACTCCCCCTCACCTTTAGACTTGGATCGAGTCCTGCTACTGTTGAACTTCTCTTGTCTTGTTCTACGACGTCCTCGACTCTTTCCTTCAGCTACAAGGCCTTCAGCTTGTGAACCTGCAATTGCAGGTTTCCTCCTCATCTCGTTTGACAGAAGTGCTGCAGTAACCTCTTCCAGTTCCAGAGTATCTTTCCCATAGAGCAAAGTGGTTGCCAGGTGTTCATACGAAGCAGGAAGTGATGCTAATAACAGCAGTGCCTTATCTTCCTCTTCAACTTTAACTTCTATGCTCAGCAATTGAGAAATGATCCTGTTGAACGTATTCAAGTGTTCCAACAACCCAACTCCTTCTGCCATTCTGAGTGTGCACAATTGCTGTTTTAAGAATAGCTTATTCGTTAGGGATTTTGTCATGTACAAGCTTTCGAGTTTTGCCCAAATCCCAGGAGGAGATTCATCATCGATGACATTGTACATCACCTCATCCGCAAGACATAATCAAATAGTGCTTATCGCTTTTAGTTCCAACTCTTCCCAATCATCATTGCTCATACCTTCTGGAATTTTCCTTTTTTCGTATAGTGTTTTATGTAGACCTTGCTGTACGAGGAGATCTTTAACCCTCCGTTGCCATAAACTGAAATTTCTCTTTCCATTGAACTTGTCTACCTCAAATCTACTCGAACCCTTTGTTTCCATCCCTTCGATGCAAAGAACCTCGCTTCGATTCCAATTGTTAGAAATCAAACAGAAACAAAAAATGAAACAAAATAGAGTAAAAAAGAGACACGATTTACGTTGTTCGGCAAGGATGCCTACATCTACTGATGATGGGGTTCCTTTCCTTTATCTGTAAAAAATAGGGTTACAAAACACATAACCCTCTCATGACCGAAAAACAATACAATCTCAACATCGACCAGAAACCCTAACTCTTGGGTTTTATACAAGATACACCAAAGTTACAAAAATACCCCTCATACAGATTAGCCAAAGTGTATAGTATGGTTCGTATCTAAACATTGACTTAATTCAAGTCACATACCCAACAATCTTGTTGGGATGATCAACCTTGGGAATAAGAGTGACAAAGGTGTGCAAACCTTGGGCCCATGCAATGTGTGTTTTATGGAGTCGCCACTACCTGAAAGAGTGCAGGTAGATACTTGGTCTTAGAGGTCTGTCTAGGGCTTTGTTTGCATTTAGAGTTCTGGGCAGGGCTCGGTTACGATTTGGTGAAGTTCGTAGACACCTTGGTATGGGTTATCTATGGTTGGATTGTGTCGAGTCAACTCATTCTCACCCATCCTATTCCAACATGTAAGCAGTTTAAGTTTGTGTGAGACTGCAAGTCTGGTTTGGTCCTTTTGATTCAATTATCTCCAAGTGTATCAATTGAGTTAGACTGATGGGGTGGGCCCCTTTGGAAGGCCCACTGGAATCCAAGGTGGGCTGGCTGCAACCCGTGTCCTATTTGGGTTTTGGGAACCTTTTTGGAAGTTTGGTTAGGCTTGATTAATTTTAACCATGTGGTATGTTGCCTTAATTTCATTGAGTCTGTGATGTTCTTGTGGGTCACTAGGTGAGCCCCACAATGGTGTCCTTTAATTTTGAATTATTTTGTTTATATTTGATACCAAAGTGGTCTAGGGATTGCTTGGGGTCTTCCCTAGGCTTAGGTTTGGATGCCAAAGTCTTGTGTGAAGCAAGAGGATAGGGTCCCCTTCCTTGAGGTGATTGGGTGATCCTTCCCCTTTTGAGAAAGAAATTGATGTGGCTCGATAGGCCCCCCACCATAAGTCTCGGCCAAATCATCTATCCTAAACCAACATGATCCCTTTTGGGCTTTCATTTGGGGAACCTTGGAGGTGAGGCCCTTGATTTGGTTGATTCTTGTTTAATTATCCTTAATGAGGTGAGTTGGAATGGGTGGGCCCCATTGGAAGGCCCACAGGAATCACATTTGGGCCTATGAAGTTTTCGAGTCCTTGGGCTTAGGGATGACCCAGAAGCCCTTCTGGATGCATAGGATTGTTTTAAATGAATTTTAAAGCCTTAAAAGAATAAAAAAATCACATTTTTCGGTTGAACCGATTACTTAGATCAGTTAGCTCAATTTATCTTAATAACGGAAATTAGGAATCGATCATGACAGAAAAATCTATATGACCGATATTTAATTTTGGTTATAATCTTATGAATGCTTAACCAACCTAAGATTTCGGTCAAGCATAGAGAAATCCAAAATAAGCCTTCTCGGTAGAGGGGTGAGATGTTGATCTCTCAGGGTGTTTAGGGTTCTTGTGGGCCATCTGGTGGGCCCGCGATAGTCTTAGAATGATTTTATTAGCCTAATTAGACTAATTGGTTGATTTTAAACCAAGGGAATGGGGGTAATGTCTCACACCACCATCCTTGAGCTGAAGCTCTTGATGCTGAATCAGAGAACTTTAGTGTCACTTTTCTGGTGCTCAAAAGTGACATCCCTTTCTCTTCAAAGGGAGAAGAGAGAGGTGGCATGATAGTCCTTTGTCATAGTCTAACCGGCCATACCATGTGACATGTTTACTCAACATTCAAAATATGATATCAATGCAGATTTGAACATGCTAGAATCAATGGTGATAGTGGGTGCTTTAGGGAGTGGGCATAAGAGGTAAAATATGCTATATAAGACCAACATGCGGCAACTATAACAATGGGTGTGTGCTTGCATGCAATGTGTAAGCACCCAAATTTTGCACCCCAAAACTCATTGAGCTGAGAATCATATTCTAGCAAAAATAAGAGCAAAAAAACGAGATTTTTAAATAAGTTGAGTTGCTATTGAAAAGAGGAAATCGACACGATTCCAACGGCACTAACTGTGTGTGAATCGGAGTCTGAACAGAAAATTTATGGCCAAAACAACTTGAGGGCATTTTTTAAAATTTTTGCAGATTATAACCGCCACGTGGCATGAGACATGAGCATGCCACATTCCAACAAAAAAAAAGGGGTTGTTTCGTAAAAGAGAAGCCGAACATTAGATAAATAAATAATTATAAAATACTAAAATAATAAAAGTCAATGTTAAAAAAAATTTAAAAATGTAATAAAAACATGCAGCTTGTTCGTCATTTAACAAGGACGGTGGGTGTGCGTTGGATTCGGCCGCACGCCCAACCGATAATTCATGGCACCGAGGCACCATTAGATCCCATGACTTTCGAGGATGGCTCTCCTCTATAAAGAGGAGAGTCTCCAGAAGAACAAAGAGCAAAGAAAATTGGAAGAGAGAGAGTGAAACCCAGGACAGCTAGTGGTGAAGAAAGGGTTCATACATGAGAGAAAAGAGAGCTCGGAGGAGTGTAGCCGAGAGTTAAATGAGTAACCAAGATAGCAGGGGAAAGGTGATTTCTGGAGCTCGACCCCAAGCCAAGCCACGGATCCTTCATATCAGGTGATATAATGTGAACTCGTAATATAACGTATTGTTGAATGTTTATGGAAAAATAGAAATGATGAAGAGAGTCCAAGTTCGGTCCAACTTGTTGGGTTCTTCTTTAGATTATGTATTTTTTTCTTCTTTAGATTATGTTCTTAAACTCTTGGGTCTGTTATGGTTGCACGGCATGGGGAAATCTTAAGGGAGATAATGAGTGAAAAGGTCTGATTTTTCATGTTAATACTTATTCTCCTTGAATGCATGAAACGGAAGGATGGGTTTCTCTGCTGGTTCTCAAGTTATCAAATGCATCCTCAAACCTTCATTCCTGTAGAATCTTGAACTTGAAAGTTATAAAAATGGCATTCATGCCCAGAAAAGTGGCTGAATGGAGATGAAAACCTTCACAAAAAAAAAAAAAAAACAGAGTAACCGACGCTCTATCCTTTCTTCCTGCGTTTCTTCAGTTGCTTTAGCACCCATTTTGAAAAACACGATTTAGACTCTAACAACACCTAGAGGGGGTGAAAAGGTGTAAACGATTGCGGAATAAAATTCTACTAATTAAAGACAAGTCCTTAATTAATAGGCATACACAAGTCTTGAACAAATAGCAACCAATCACACAAAATTGCAAATAAAGTAATGAGACAACACAAGCAATTTTGGTGACGAAGGGAAAACTCTAAGAGAACTCTCAAAGAGAAAACCCTTCGGGCGATCAGGTGCCACCTCAGAAAATTCACTATAAGAAGACTTACAGACAGTGGTTCAGACGACCCAATACAGACTCTGACTCACAGTGTGAGTATCTAAAAGAACTCTTCAGATTTGCAACCTTGCAACGATCCAGAACTCTTAATATCTTCTTAGTGAAGTGCCAAATGAACTCGCTCAGCAACCGTAGGAACTCCCACGAGCAAAGCTCTCCAACCCGGAACTCCAAGGTAAGAGAAGAGAGAAGAAAGAAAGGTTTTGATGGCTCAAAGGTAGAAAGGGAAGGAGAATAATTTCTCTTCCTCACACACACGATTTTAGGGTTCTAAAAACGTCTTGGGTAGCCCTAAAGAATGTCTAAACAATTCTTATATAGGTTAGAAAGAAGTGGAGAAAGAATAGGAAACAAATCAGAAAAGATCGGAATTTTATAACTGATTTTCCGTATTGAACGTTCGAACGTTCATCGAATGCGGCTATAACGTTCAATACGTAGAACTACTTCACCTCTTCTCATTCAAACGAAAGACTTACATTGAGTTTAAATAACACGAACGGTTGAACGTTGAGACTAACGTTGGCGAACGCAACTCTTGGGTTTGTCTGCAGACCTTGAACATTCGAACGACAAGTATTGTCTTCTTGAACACAAATCTTGGGTTTGTCTGTCTGTATTGAACGGTTGAACGACAGGTCTTGTCTTCTCGAACGCAACTCTCGGGTTTGACTGTATTTGAACTTTGCACTGAGCGTTCGAAAGACACAACAAACGACTATTTAACGATCACTATAACTTCCTCAATTTGACTCCGACTTAGACACCGTTTGAGCCAAGACTCCTACAACCTATCACAAACACTTTGAACACATTGAACACTTAATTTTTTGGCACGGAATTAAGCCAATATAAAATATTGAACCTAACACATTTGTATAAGATGAAAATCTTGAAACCTGCAAGTAGTTGAAGCAAAGTCAAGAGAAAGGAGTTTCAAGCATTTCCCAAGAGATGAAGTAGCAAAAAAAAAAAAAAAAAAAAAAAAGAGAACTTGTCATGGGTTTTTGTACTTGGCTGTGCACACAGTCCAATGCAACACTCAAACTCCTTCTCTTGGTAAATTCTCTAATTTGTTAATCACTCTCCTTTTCACTCTCCTGTTCATCACTCTAAATCCATCAAATCATCTGCAATTTGATCAAAATGGAAGCAAGATAAGAGATTAAAAAAACAAAAAATAAAGCAAAAGAATAAAAAAAAAATTGGTTCTGCTGCTGTAACCGAACCCAACAATGAATGAATCCATATCTTCTTTCATCTTGTTCCATACAAATCAAAAAGCATAGAAAAGAGAAAAGAGTGTGATAACGAGCCAAGATAGTCACCCGAATTGCTTAGGTACCTTCATAAAATTTCAAATGATCCTTTCTTTAGCTTCAACTAAGGTTCCCCATCATTTTGTGTACATGGCATCATTTGTAAAATCTCATTAGGATGAGTTTCCACATTTTTTTTAAGGATTTTTATGCACAAATCAAGAGCCCACCAAAAGCACATGGTAAGCTTTGTATGTTGAACTCTAGGGGTCAACTTTTGAGAATTTGAAGAAGTCCTTAGATATTTTAGAAAGCTTAGGGTGTAAAAGAAATTTCTTTAACTTTTCTTTCTCCTATTTTTTGAACTTTTATTTCAATTAAGTCCTCCCATCGTTTTTCACTCATTTTTAGAGCTTTTAGAGTGCGATTTCTTGTAGTGTTTCATGCATTGGATTCTTTACTATGTGAGTCAGTGACTTTTGAGGATTTTCAATTGTAAAAAGATCATTCTGCCCCTAAGAGAAATTGGATTTCTAATGGGTCCAGAAGAACTAAAAAGCCACATTGGGCATGAGTCCAATCATCAAGTAAGCACCTGTTCGGCCTACTGAGGGGCCCGACTCAGGTTTAACTCAAAATGGATCCTAATAGACCCAAGACATTTGATTTGTAGAAGCCTACATAAAACACCACATAAAGTGAAAAAAAAATAGTCCAACTAAATTCATAGATGGGAACTTGCTATATAGGGTGTCCCGGGTTGTTCATGGATTTCCCCAGGTCATAATCGGGTCACTTAGCCGGACTCTGGTTTAGACCAAACAAGTTCGGGTGACTGCTTACACCCTCAAATCCATGAGTAGTGGCGACTCCAAAATAAAATTGAATTGGCTAAGGACATTAAAACCAAAAAAAAAAAAAAAATACAAAAGGCAAGTACCCAGGCAAAAAAAAAAAACACACGCAACTGTGCGACCCGCGACCCGGAGGGGGGTGCACACACAATGTGTATGGAGATTCAAGCATCCCAAAGGCTGATCACCTTGAGTGTGATGTGAGGTGGATTCTGGTGGACATGCAAGTAAACTAAAGCACCTTAAAAACTCCTTGAAAAAGTGTGTAAAAACACTAATAAGCAAAATAAAAAAAAGGTAGTAGGGGGTTCAAGTTACATTGATTCGGAATGAAAGAAGGAGAACGGAATAACATCACAAATCAGTAAACTATTGGCAATAACTCCAAAATTAAACCATGATTATTTGCTTAGGTAAAAGGGGGTGCTTCGAAGGCTACCCAAACAAGAAGCCAAAACCATGGATTTCAAGACCCATTGAGGACCTCTCTCTCCCTTTTTCAAGCATCACTATTACTTACCTTAGAGGTGACATCTCTTGAGATCTTAGCACCAATGATAACAAAAGAACAGGGGACAGCTCACATAGAAAAGGTGAAAGCATGCTATTTATAAAACATTAACATATTCCAACAAGTTTGAAATATATTATACAAATGTAAAAGGAGAACATACCTTGGGGAAGAAAGCTTATAGTAGGTGTTTACAGCTCCTTGAAAAGCCTTGAATAGTGATTGGAGAGTACCTTTCTTCTTCTTCGAAGTGGTGGTTTAGTGTTCTCCTAGCTAGGGTGAAGATGGAGGAAGCTTTTGAGAGGTTTGGTAAGGAATGGATGGGGTTTGGAGGTGATTTGAAATAGTTTTTAGGTGGCTCTGGATGAAGGTTTAATGGTGTTTGGAGAGGTTTGTAAGCTTTTAGCAAGGGGAGAAAGTCTCTCTTCCTTCTACTCTCCTTCTCCTTGGAGCTCTCCCTTTTCTTTCTTCTTTGGAGCTCTCTCCCTCTTCTTTCTCTAAGAGCTCTCTCCCTCTCCTTTTTGCCTTGGACGTCCACCTTCTTTGGTGAGCCTTTCCCTTCCTTTCCTTGCTATCCAAGAGAATAAACCACCCCCTTTACTTCTCTCCAAGTTCCAAGAGAAGTCTTCTTTTCCAACACTCACTCATGAGTCCCCATGAGAGAATATCTTATCTTTTGTGCCAAGGTGGTTTCATGGGGACTTGAGCTGCTAACAAACCTTGACCAAACCATGGACAGCTCATTGCCATGTGGAGCATTCCTTGAGTACATGTGTCATCCAGTGTGGAGCTCTCTTTGCGCACACGTGGCATCCCATGTGGTATTGCTAAATTTCAATAATGCCCTTAGCTTTGACTGTTCATATCTTGTTCATTTCTAATCCGATTTGGGCACGGGTTTGCCATTGGTTTCCATTTTCCAAGCTCTATCACATGGGCTAAAGTTTTAATGGATTTTGGTCCACTGGCTTGACCTCAATTTTTGTGCCCAACCCAGGGTGCAATTATGCCATTTTTGAATTTCTTTTGATTTTCCTTTTATTTAATTCATTTAGTTAAAATATCTTAATTAATTTTAATCAAGATATTTTCTCTTTCCATTTTTTATGTTTCCTATTTTGTCCTTTTGTGATTTATTTTACCATTTGACAAATGTGGCGTGCACACTTGCCATGTGGCCAGTCTTTCTGTATTTAATTACCATTTCACCCTTGAGGGTATTTTGACCATATCATTTTCATCCAGACTCTGATTTGCGCAAACTCAGTTGTGTTGGAACCGTATCGGCATTTCTTATATATTAACATAGGGCATGGTAGCTAATTTTAGCTTAGGCAAAAAGACATTTCTTGCTCCTTATGGTTCATACCATTTTTAGGGTTTTAGTTTTTGGCTTCTTTGAGGGGTGCAAAAATGGGGTGCTAACAAAAGGTGTGGTTGATCGATGGCTCTATAAAGCCAAACCTGAAGAATTCTTTGACCATTTGGGTGACATGAGGGCCAACCGACTCTCAAAAGTTTTTGGTAGAATAGACCTTGGAATCCGTTAGGTCCGGGGCACTTTCTTAACCCCATTTCATTAATAGTATTCCATATTTCCTCATCAAAAACAGGGAGAAGCAGGCTCTCATTGTCGTAGTCATTAATGGCCACAGGGAGAATAAATCTTTCTTGATTATCATGAAAAATTTTTGAGAAGTAATCAACAAAAGCTTTCTCAATGTCTTTCAACTCAGTGTAGTCCTCACCATTTTCATCCCTAATTTGAGTGTTCTTGTTCCTTTGTCTCCTAGAAAAAGTAGAGAAATGGAAAAATTTTGTATTCAAATCACCCTCTCTAATCCAATTAATCTTGGATTTTTGGGCAAGGTACCGGCCGGTCTGAAGCGAGACTCAACATGCTTAAGAACACAAAATAGCAAGCAAATCAAAAACATGAACAAACACCAAAAGGCTCAAATCCTCAAGTTCCCCAGCAGAGTCGCCAGTTGTGAGACATGGAAAAATAAAAATCTAATGACTTTCTCTTATCATCACACGGGATTAAATTAAACAAAGAGTTGCCACCATTCAATTTAGGTGTGAATGGACACCATAATATTAAATAAGCTCAAAAGGCAATTTTAGGGTAAAAATAACCCTCCTAAAAAAACAACCAGAGATGGGTAAGGGGATTAGGTTATGAACAGGGGAAGGTGTTAGGCACCCCTATTCATCCACACAAGGTGGTTGCCAGGCATTGTTCATGTTTTTCAAAGAAAAAAAAGGCTTGCTATAAAAATCATAAAAAAGACAAAGATGTATGGTTTTTTCATACGAACATTCTGATTGATCCCAGAACCTTCAAATATGATCATACCATTCCTAGGGTTTCATGATCAAAACAAAATTGAGATAAAATCAAATAAAATCAATTTAAAGTGAAAAATCCAAAAATCTGGCTTCAAGTTAAATTCTAGAAATCTAGAAAAATATGATTTTTATAAAATATTTCAAAATTGAACTTGAATAGTCCAGGATATAGATATAGCCCAAATATCACATTAAATCAAAAAATAAAAACCAAAAATACCCACGTTGATGAAAAACACTAAAAGGAGAGAATTTAGACCGTAGGGTCTTCTCTCAAAAATAAAAAAGGACTCAAAAACCACATCATGAAACCCTAGAATTTACTTTCAGGCTTCTAGATCCAGATCTACCATATTGATCATGATAAATCCAGGATCATAGCCTAAAATCACAAAAATCACGAAAACAGTGCTGTAGGTGCAAAAGTGGTGAAAATCCAAATTTTGGAAAATATTGGGGATCTCATGCTATAAACATCATAGATTCATGTTATTCATTCAGATATATCATAAAAAGCATTAAAACATGATCAAGATATCCAAAGCAGCCACATCTCACAGATTAGAGCACATGGGGGTCTATCCTACGGATCCACCTGTTCTCTTTTCCCCTAGCTCTCTCTTCACGTTTTACGGCTAGAGAGACTTCTTGAGGTACTTGGAGATAGGTTTGGTTATACAATCACAATCACAGGCCTTATTCTAGAAAAAGGAGAAAAACAGATATGGGGTTCTATTCTAGGGATCCACCTGTTCTCTTTTCCCCTAGCTCTCTCTTCATGTTTTACGGCTAGAGAGACTCTTGAGGTACTTAGAGGCAAGTTTAGGAATACTAGATACAAAAGATGGCCTTATTCTACAGCAATAGAGAAGATCCTATTACATCTAGAATTGAAGACAGAAAATAAAAGGGAAAAGGGACTTACCTGGATTGAGCAATCAGAGCAGCAGGGGTTCCTCTTCTTCTCTTGGAGCTTCTTAGACTTCAAATTTTCATGGCCTTTTGCTTGAGGAAAGGCCCTCTATTTATAGGCAAACACAGGGGTATGGTTGGTCCAAGGTTTGGCAAGATAGAGTTTCAGTTTGAGTTAAACACAAGATCATGCCAATCCTTTATCCACAAGGATAAATGAGATAATTCGAACAGATAAATAAGAGAATTCGCTTATCCAAGAGAGATATTTGGGTGCAGATAAGGCTCAAAAATCAAAAAGGTAAAATTCGCACAAAGACCCCCGTGCCCGTATATATATTACTGTCGCGCCCTGCCCGTATTATTAATACAGGCACGCTGTGACCGTATATCAACTGCAGGTATGACCAGTCCGTAAACAAAATATGGTCATGACCAGTTTGGCCAGATTTTACACTTTTTTGACCTGTTTCAAATCTCAATTAATATTTTTAATTATTTTCTCATTTTTAGTGCAATTTGGGGTGTCTACAAACATCTTGAAGCTATTGCTCCTTGTGAGACATGGAAAATAACCTAGATGACTTCCTCATTGTCACATAGGGTTTACAAAATGAAGGAGTCGCCACCATTCAATTTAAGGTGTGAATGGATACCAAAGGGATCATAAAAATGTAAAATAGAGTTTAGAGTAACTCTAATTCATGGTCAAATCCAAAGATCAGGTAAGGGGATTAGGTTATGAGTACGGAAAGGTGTTATGCACCCCTACTCATCCACACATGATGGTTGCCATATGCTATTCATGCTTGAAAATTGTTTGTTAACATAAATCCATCAAAAGTGCTTGAAAAGCGACAAACACATGTGTGATTCCTCCATAGGAGTAGTCCAATAAATTCTGGACTCTCAATGGATATATCACCTCTAGGACTTTAAGATCAAATAAAAATCAAAGTAAAGATTGAAGAAAATCAAATTAAAACAAATCTGGAAAAATCAATAAGAGATGAAGCTACATTAGTTTGAAAACTTCAAACAATCATAAATACTTCAATTTAAACTCAAATTGAACGAAACCAAAGTAATTAGAAAGCTGGTATGAAGTAGAATACTCAATAAAAAAATCAGCTCAATCCAATTTAAAACGAAATAGAAATACTCAATCAAATCTACTGTTGTAAATCTGCAAAAGCGGCGAGTAACCAACTTTGAAACTCTATTCGTGGAAATTGGCTCCATATAAATCCCTGAAAACTTGAGTGAATGAAGTATGAGGTGCCATCTTTCGAATGAAATAGGCATCACACAAAACTCCATCAATTTATGATTTGTGCGACCTCTCAAACGTGCTTAGAGGATTACAGATTAACTCTGAAATCTGCTACTAAGTAGCTCTGAGTCAATCAAACATACAAGACACAAATCAAAGTGAAAACTCTTGAAACTAGTTGGATTTGAAAATAGACTCACAGAGGAAAACACAGAGATTAAAATCACTTGAATCATAGTTAAAATGAGCAAATGCTACTCGATCAAAGTGACAAGTTCAGTAATCTGACTCGAACTGACCGGTTGACTTTGATCAGACGGTATAAAAAATTGACTCCATATAAACTGCTGAAATTTTACAAACACATACTAGACATCTTCACCTATCATATGTCTTTGGAATCACTCAAAATTTCATCCAAATGATGAAGTTATGAATGTTCTAAGACAGGGTACAGATTCTGTCCAGGTTTGTAAAGTTTTGGTAAAAATGAGCAAAAGAGTGTTTGTGTGCAATGGATTCAATTAAACCTACTTGAAATTACTAGCATTGAGTTGAAAATAATCCAAAAACACTTTAGGATGAAGATTTAGCCTAAGCCTCTCATTAGTTGGAGAGGAAGAACTAAGTTCATCCACATTGAAAACCAAAGCTCGAAATAGAGAGTTTAGACCATAGGGTCTTCTCTCCAAGATTGAAATCACCAAATCAACTCATGAAGTCCTAAGAGTTTACTCTAAGGCCATTGATCTCAGATTTACCATATTAAGCATGGTGAATCTAAGATCTATCCTATTCTTGACAAAATGGAAGTGATATGTGTGTGATTGTGTGGAAATCATATTTCTAGGAGAAAACGGGGATCTAATGCTGTAGAGAGCATAGATCACCATGTTTTTTTCCAGATTTAAAACACAATCACTTTAGAAAAATAATAATCACAATCAAATCAAGAATGCAATCACAAGATGATTCTAAACCTAAGGTTCCATTCCAACTTCCTTTTCCCCAAGCTCTCTCTTCATGTTTTACGGCTAGAGAAAATTCTTAGGTACTTTAGAAGTGGTTTGGGGCTCTAAACACACACCAGGGCCTTACACTATAGAAAGGTAGAAGGAGAGAATGCTGGAATGTAAGAAAAATGAAGAAGAGAAGGAAGTCGTCTTACCTTAGTAGCTTGGGAGAGTTGAGACAGCAATTCGGCAGAGCTTCACTTCTTCTTCCAGAGCTTTCAAGCTTCAAAATCGCAGCCCCTTGCAAGAGGAGAGCTCCTCTATTTATAGACACAGCCAAGGGTATAAAAGACCTAAGGGTAGGCCAATAAATGCTTCTAGATTACTCCAATTCAAATTAAAGGTATAAATTGATGTAATACTACAAGTTTCGGAGAGCAAAACATGGAGATCAGGTCTCCCAAAGAGAGGTAATATGCGTAAATAAGGCTCAGATCCCGAGCCTTTTACAAATGACCAAAATGAGCGCAACCGCATACGCAGTGTGATTTAGACCAAACTGCCCTCTGTTTGCGGTTGTAGCAAAACTCCTCCAAAACCGCATACTCAGTGCGGTCAAAATTCAGTTACGTGCTAATGATTGCTACTGACGTAGCCTAACGGCCTAGGCTTCTAGAAGCCACATGGCAGCCGCCTTGCGCACACACAAGAAGCATGAGCTCGACCGCACATCACATGCGGTCGAAACCAAAAGACCAAAAACCAAATTATATGTGCGGTCAGCACCTTTTTTGAATATTTTTGAGTTTTTGACACTTGTCAAAGCTCAAACAAATCATTTGAAATTCATTTTCATTATTGTAGTGCAATTTGGGGTGTCTACATTCCTCTGAATTGTCCATTACTATCCCTTGCTATGGCACCCAACCCAGCACAACCTGAAGACAAGCGCAAGGCACCATCAAAATTGATCTTGAAGAAATTTTTTGCAGGTTTGCACCATTAGACAGGTAGCTCTCGGTATGCTTCAGTAGTATTACTAGTAGGCTTGCGTAAGGAAACCTCCATCTTTAATTTCCTGAAATGATGACTCACCTTAAATGCATTAGGAGAAGAATTTTCAAACATCACCTTGTTTCGATGTAACCATAGAACCCAGCCATACATAGCAATATCAAATAAAAATTCAGTGTGGCATATAGACTTGTCTAATGTTTTCAAATTTGCCAGATTTGTGTACCATTGAAAAAATGACAATTGAGGGCCAAAGGATTGGGTTGAGCTCCCCATCGAGATCAACCATGCTACCGTTGAATAGGGGCAATGTAGCCATAAATGCTCTACAGATTGAGTAACATCACCACAGAAGCAACATTCAGCTGGTGCATCGGGTCCTCTGGATCTGAGCAATCCCACCAAAGGAATGACTCCATGCAGGCTTTTCTAAAGGAAGAGTTTAATTCTCGCTGGGCACTTAAGATTCCACATTTTTAACCAGATTTTGTGGTCATTAGTAATTAAGTTCCCCATTAGAAGTCTGTATGCTGAAGCTACTAAGAACTCCCCTTTCAATGTTAGTCTCCAGATCGCTCTATCTTCGTGAAGTACAGGTAATTTAGCCAAGTTATTTGAAAGTATGAGACACTTATACTATTAAACTTTGAATTACTAGTCCTGTTCGGGTATAATTTAAACTTTGGACCAAACCATTTGAGACAGACCACACTACTTGTGTTTTTGGTGTGGGCTATATTAACAACAAAATGTCCTTCAACTTTGCTAAAGCTAGGCTGTGATTGATTACAATTTGAATTGGAATTAATATATATATATATATATATATATATATATATATGTAGAATAGTCAATTGAATTTTTAATTTTCATGGACCAATCACATCCTAATAAGGCTGAAAGTTCTTTTGCTGCAGATGATATAACCCATTTTTGGTGGGCTGGGGTTAAATATGAATACCCAATGGTTCGACCAAAAACTTTCATTTCGTGGCATGTCCAATTCAGCTTTTAGTATGATCTTTTTAGTCTTCTTACTATTTTTTTTTGAAGCATTTGTGTTGAGGATCTCGAGTCAGCTGACGAAGTCTTCTTGATTAAGTGCATAAACACCTTGTTTCAACCATAAAGCAACCTATAATCTCACGATTATCATTTGAAAATAGTTATAATTGGGTTAGAATGGGTTGAGCCACCCTTTGATTTTAAAACAGACTAGTGGATGGTACATGTATATTGCATGTGAGTATAAGTTGGTAATTGGGATATAGAAGTTAATATAGAAAAGTAAAAAAGGATGTATGAATAGCAAATCTTAGTTGCGAACTTGCCTGTTCCGTTTTCTGTGGATGCTAGTTATTAAATGGGATATAAAAGTTTATATGAAAAAAGGGGAGGATCTCTTTGGGAAGCAAATCTCAGTCAAGGATATATTGGTTCTCTTTATATAGTACTAGGAGACTACATGCACTACGTGTGTAGCAAATTACAAAGCACCTAATATGTAAATATTTTTGTGGGGCCCACTTAGAAAATCACTCCAGTCCTAATCTCATGCGGTTGAGTTATGTTGACATAGCATAACAAATGGATAAAATAGGAAAATTTGAGGGGCGATTTGGGCATGATTTGTCAGGCCCGAATCTCCTTTATTCACTTTATATTAGTATAGATAAATTAGCTGGTCAATGAAGACAATTTAATAATATTTTAAGAATATGGTGGGTAGAGTCTTGTCAAGTCTATCGTCTTCATGATTGTGTGGAATTTGAGTCACAATTTAGTCAATGTGGTGGTAATGATGAAAGGAAGACTTGTTCTACCAGGTTTGTGCAAGGATAGAGTTGTTGAAAAGGATGTTCTGTAGGAGGAGTGGATTTGGACTTGTATTTTACATGATTGAGGTTTCGTGGCTTCTTGACTCGCTATCTTTATGTTTAGTCTACTGTATTTTTAGTTTTGATAAGCCTCAAAATTGAGACTTAAATTTTGTGTTCTATCCAATCCCACATTGGAAATTTATTGAAAATTTTAAATGTTTTTTAATATTTTGTTTTAATCTCTTTACCTTTTATTTATTATTTACATGTTTTGTATTTGGTGCTTTTCTGGGGATTTTCTAGAGCTTGAGCACCAAAACTATTTTTTATGTTTGAAGTTTTTTTGAAGATTTGTGGAAGCTTGAACGTCAAATGCCTGTAGACAACCCGAGAGTGAAGAGTTTCGGAAGATTTGCGGGCACTTGAGCGTCAAATGCCTACAGACAACCCGAGAGGAAAGAGTTCCGGAAGATTTGCAGGCGCTCGAGCTTCAGAACGTGATTTTTATATCCGTTTTTTATAGTTTTGAGCGATCTGGTGTTTTAGTTCACACACTATTTAAAGGAGTTTTCTCCCATATGCTATGAGAAGATCTCTAGCCCTATTTTCTAAGAAAAATGGCTGTGAGAAACCCTTGCTTTCATCATCTTCTTCTACCTCTATTCATCAAAGGTCTGATTTGAGTATACTCAAGAAGTTTGTTGTCATTGATATGATTCGTGCAATCTATTGGCGAGGTCTTGGACCGTTGAATGCTGGGAAACCAGACGCTAAGAGCCCGTTGCACTGAGGATATCATCCGAAAGGGGGCGTCTAAAGGTTTCAAGTACAGAAGTTCTTAAATCTCGCCTCGGTCACGATGAGTCCCTTCTGACCTACACTTTTAATCTTCGATTTACTGATTTGGTTGAGATCTGAATATTTGGGATTTTCGTTTGGATTTTCTACTGCATATCTGTGATTATACTTTGGGTTTGATCTACATGTTATTTTGATTGGTTGGTTTGGTTTGATTTGCCCTTATTTTCGCCAACGTAGGCTTGGTCTCCTCAAGTCCAATTCTAAATGTACTCCACTCACTTTTTTGAAGGGGAATTTCATTAACTTCCAATGGCGACTAGTCCTCGACCTATGATGCATTAGTGTTGTGCTAGTTCTGCTTGAATACATCACTTTTTATACTCATAGATATCTACTATCATTTGTATAACAATATGTATAGCGCTCCAGAACCAGGTTTGCCCTATCACGGCACCAACCTGTTCCCGAGACCTACTTATGGGCCCAAAAGAACCTAATAAACACAATTAACCTGGGCAATTACAAAGTAATCATCAAAGTTCACAACTAAAGAAGCATGGAATAAAAATTTTTCCATCCAACAAAAGATCACCGGTATTATAATCTCTAAAACATGATATCTGTGTATACAAAACACAACTAAGGCAACTAAATGCTTACAAGTTCTCTCCCAATATATACAGACAGATACAAAAGATATCTCCCAAAAGTGTATGTCCAAAAATATTATTTACATCCCATTTGCAACTCCCTAAGCAAAATATAACATCATAAAGAGAGTCCTACTGTGGGTAGTAGTAGTAATCCTCGGGCCTATAATATGAATCTCCTTCAATCTCTGCCCCAGTGCATAGCTCACCAGGAGGATCTGAAAACAAATCCGGTAAAATAAAACACGCATGAGACTTAAAATCCCAGAAAGTAACAAACATGCATGTATAGAAACAGTTTATGCAATTTTATAACATCATGATAACGCTCACAATATAAAATACCAAATGTAACCAAAACATCTCAATCAGATATGAAGTGTAATTCCAAGTCAAATATCTCAATCGGGTAACACATGAAATCAAATTGACAAATACAATCAAATACTGCAAGCATTTCTTGTTAGGACTCATGGATTGGCATTTCTCTAACTTAGGTTAATGTCCACTGTCTATTTGTCACCTACCCAACTTACAAAGAGAAGCCTAGCTAGGGACATCTTAGCAAGCGGAGCACCCACGTATGGGCTGGCAAGTGACAACCAAACCAATAATCAAGGCAAAGTGGAATACCCCATCCACTACCGAACCAAACCATATGAATCACAAGAACTCCCACCGATTCCCCACGGTGGGTGGTTGCCGCAGCACCTCTGTTCCCCGAGGGGGCCTCACTGATTCCCCACAATGGAAAACTATATGGACAAGGAAATTAACGCTAACAAGCCAACACCAACACACAACTAGACTCATAGTGGATCCACACTAAGAACAACGTCCAATTAAACGACTCACAATTCAAAACCAAGCCAATCAAATGAATGAGTAAAACCAGTGCTTAAACCAAGGCCAAGTGAAATTCCCTATCCACCGCCAAATCACATCATAAGCCAAGTGAAATTCCCCATCCATAATCAATTCAATCGAGACCAACTGGAATTCCCCATCTACCACCAATAAAACCATAGGCCAAAAGCCTTTGTCAAATCATATAAAAGTTTTTCAACATCACTTTCATAAATCAAAATCGATCAAAACGAATATCATTAAATCCTCAAAACACATTTTGGATGTGGGATAGTCTTAGGATTCCCAAATAAGTCACCATACAAAAAATCAATGGATTCCGCGACAAAAAGTTTTGGACCTCAAAAATATTCCAAGTTTGATTTAAAATGTTGACTTTGGGTATATAATATTTCTAGACAAATCCACGAGGAGTTTCAGGCTCAATTTCTGGTTGTAATCTAATGGAGGGTAAACAAATCTTCTAGAATTTTATGGGCTTTTGAATCACTCATTTGGGTATCAAACTCAAAAAGTGGTCCTTGATGAAAATCGATAAAACTGGAAATTTATGCACGAACTGGAAAGTTGACTTTATATTGGTTGGGAATTGGGCCTTGGGAGTATTTTTAATGGTTCCAAATGGGGGGTAAAACCTTATTTACATGTTAATACTTAAGTAAATGGAGACATAAATACACAGGACATTTACTTAAATGAATTTCATGTAATAAGGGTACTGTGTAGGAGGCTTAGGTTGTTTGAGAAAGGGTTGGGGAAGAAAAGGGTGAGAACTGTCAAAATAGGGTCCACGATTAGTCTTAGGATTAATCACCCAGGGGCGATTGGTCTTGACGTTCGGGCGTTAAGGCCAACGTTCGCGTGCCCAAGCTTAAAATAGGACCAACGTGCGCGGGTCCTCTTGGACGTTTGCGCATCCCTCCTTACGATTAATCACCCAGACTAATCCTGATTGGGGATTTGAATAATAGAGACTGATGTTTTTGGGGTTTTGGCTTAAGATTAATCACCAATTTTTAGGATTAATCGCTAGGTCGAGATTTTGAAATATTTTGGCTACTTTCAACACAAAACTCATAAATCATTTCCAACATCAAATGGGATGATCATAAAACCTCCCAACTTACTTAAAAACACTTTCCAAAATAGGAATTCATTTCAAATCCTCATGAACACAAATCCAACACATGAAACTTCATTCAAAATATCAAACTCAAACCCTAATCTGAAATATAATCAATAGAGATTGAAAATCCATGGTAAATCAATAGAAAACTAAACAAAATTATCATACAACCAAAACCCTACAAATTTTATAAGCAAAAACCAACATGCAAGATCATTTCTTCAAAATAAATCAAACCCTAAAGAGAGAATACGAATTTTGTAATACATTTTGTTTTGAAGGGTTTGCTACTTACTTGTTTAATGGAGAAGCTCACTTCTCTTCAATCTCTCATCTCCCTCTCCTTCTTCTTGAAGCTTTCAAGTAAGCTCACAATCTTCCTCTCTTGTTCTATACGTTCAATACAAAAGAAAGTGGGTTCAAAACTCTTAAAATTTGAGCTAGGGCATCCTTTTATATGCCCAACTTTTGGTCTTTCAAATTTGCCTCTAAACAAGGCTTTTATTCAACTAAAACCTTAGGAGGTACCTAAGGCATACTAGGGGGTATCTTAGTGTTAAGTGGGGGGTACCTTAGCTATATAAGGAGGGTGTACTTTAGGCAAAACAAGGGGGTACCTTAGACAAAACAAGGGGTACCTTAGGCAAACACATGACGTACCTTAGATAAATCAAGGGGATACTTTAGGTAAAACAATGGGGTACTTTAGGTATTTAAATGGGGTACCTTAGACAACACATGGGGGTACCTTAGACAAAACAAGGGGTACCTTAGGCAAACACATGAGGTACTTTAGATAAAACAATGGGGTACTTTAGGTATTTAAATGGGGTACCTTAGACAACACATGGGGGTACCTTAGGTATACCTTAGTGGAACCTTGGGTAATACTTAGGTGTACTTTGGGCATATAATGGGGATACCTTGGATAATACTTGGGTGTACCTTAGGTATAGAAGTGGGGTACCTTGGGTATACTTGAGAGGTTATTTGGGTATTCTTAGGAGATACTTAAGGTACACTTAAGTATTCTTAAGAGTTACTTTAAGTATTCTTAGGGGATAATTTGGATACACTTGAGAGGTACCTTGGGTATATTCTAAAGGTACTTTAAGTACACTTAAACTAATTGGAGGGTACTTTAACCAATTGAAATTGAGAAATAACATTAACTAAGCTTACCTTAATAACCTTTAATAGAGATTAATTTGATTTCCCTCAAATCCTTAAGCATGATCCACATCCACCTTACCTTCATAACACAAGTACTTAATTAGTCTAATAATCACACTTTAAGTAATTAAACCTAATAATTAAGGTATAATCCGGGTCGGGGTTTTACAATGTGTGTGTGTGTGTGTGTGTGTGTGTGTGTGCGTACTTACGTGCGTGCGTGCATGCATGTGTGTGAAATAAAAAAATACAAGATTATTGCAATATCTCATTATGAAATATTTTTATGAAGATAAGATAGTCTTTACACTTTTTATTTTTCAAGAATACCTCTTTAGATTTATATTTGTGTATTCGTTATATCCTATTGCCACTATTGATAAGGTCCCAATCAAGAGTTTGCTTAGCAATGAGAAATAGTAGCTATAATTCCTCTTCAGGTGAGGATGAACTACAAGTATAATACGATGAAAATTGCCTACCTTTTAATTCTTGTTCTTTGCTTATAAATAAGTCAATCTCAACAACTACTCATCTACAATCTTAAAATAGAGGAACTAAGATAATAAGAAAGCCTATATAAAATAAGGAAAACAACTAAGATAATGATAATAACAAAAATCAAATATCAGAATCCTAACTACTTTGGGTTCCTATATGCAACAATAACATTCTCGTCCCTAATATTTTGGGTTTTGCTTCGGTGCTCTCCTTGATCTTTGTAGCTTATCAATACTCCCCCCACGAAGCAGATACTTGTCCTCGAGGTCCGCTATATTTTGGAGTTCATCCGTATTCTCCGAAGTCACCAAGTTCTTCACATATGATGCCAACTGATCTGTCACCTTTCTCAAGCAACAACAATTGTGGTTCGTGACATTTTGCCCAATCTTAAACTTGTTATTACAATTAAAACAAAGTCCTTGATCATGTCATCGTTGCATCTCATCCCATATTAAGCGCTTTACGGGTGAAGGAGAAGCAGCTCTTGGTGGTGTTGGAATTGCTAGCTAGGTGCTAGCTGGCGGTTGCATAAAGTGTTGTTGACATAGCAACTGATCGGCTTCATACGAGCTTAACTAATTGCCTCTTTAAGCATATTTGGTTTGAACATGCAGATGTCCTCAGCAATTTCTGGTTTCAAACCATCCATGAATGTGCCCACTAATGCCTTCTAAGTCCATCCATGAACTCGGTTGCCCAAACGCCCAAACGCTCAAACTCCTTCTGGTAGTCCCGCAAGGAACCCACTTGTTGTACTCTGGATAATGCCTCGTTGAAGTCTTCGCTATTTTCGGGTCCAAATTAAGCCCAGAGTTCCTCCTCGAAATCCTTCCAAGTCACTAGTCAATCTTCATCCCAATAAGCCCGATGCAACCACTGCCACCACTGATTTGCTTCACCCTCTAGGTGGAATGAAACCAAGGAAACTTTTTTTATCATCAGCCGTGTTCTGATATTCAGAAATTAAGCCACCCTGTTGAACCATTTGATTGGGTCCCCCATATCTGGGAAACTCCAGTTTGGCCATTTTGGACGAGAAGAGTTGTCTCCCACCGTTGTTGTCTTCACAGTGTGTATGTGAGGACCCTTCTCGTTCTTGATTATGGGGACTTGGTGATACCTTGGTTGAAATAACCAGATTGGAGAGCCTATTGAGGGAATCCTCCAAACGTTGCACCCTTTTAGCTATGGCCACCTCCATCCTCTGCATGCCGTCCTGCACTCCACCTAGTCCGACCTCCAAGACCTCAATATGTTCTTTGTTTGATGTCATTGAAGCAAGGCTCTAATACCAATGATAAGGTCCCAATCAAGAGCTTGCTTAGCAATGAGAAATAGTAGCTATAATTCCTCTTCGGGTGAGGATCGATGAACCACAAGTATAATACGATGAAAATTGCCTACCTTTTTATTCTTGTTTGTGTCTTATAAATAAGCCAATCTCAACAACTGCTCATCTACAATCCTAAAATAAAGGAACTAAGATAATAACAAAGCCTACATAAAATAAGAAAACAACTAAGATAATAACAACTAAGACAACGGTAATAACAAAAATCAAATATCAGGATCCTAATTACTTCGGGTTCCTGTATGCAACAATCTCATCCTCATCCCTGATATTTTGGGTTTTGCTTCGGTCCTCTCATTGATCTTCCTAGCTTATCAACTATTGATAGCAAGATATATTAGTAGGCCTCACTGGTAGTGCATGTGTATTGCTTCATCCTTTGATCACCAACTACCACATAGAGATGATCAGAAGACCTTATTTTGGGACATATTAAAATGGGTGAACTGGGTTATGAACTTAGGCCTTGGGGATTAATATCCCTACCCAGTAGTAGCATATAAGTATATAGCAAGTATATACCCACCAAAATGGTTTTTTTTTCCTTTTTTTTATATCTACATTAAATTATAGTGCATAGGGATGGAAGCAAAGTGGCTTAATTTGACAGAAGAAATTGAGCTAGAAATTCAATGTATGAATTAAAATAGAGCTAAAGAATTATAAATTATGTGTTTGGTGGGAGATAAGGAATTAAAATTAAGAATCTCTATCAAATTCCTTAAAATTGAGTTTTAAGCTTACCTCAAGCAATTGCAATTTTTTTCTCCCTCTAATTTTTATAATTCCATGCCTAATAATCAGGAGAAGTCCATCATAGCTTCAATTGGCATTGAGTTATCCACTATCAATGACCACTACCACCATCATCACACCACACCAAACAACTATTACGATGACCACTACTTCACAAATAATTTCTATACAAGTATAGCATGCATGTATAGCTAAAAATATATACATATATATACATACAAACATATCTAAAGCATTAGCCATACAAGAGTGTTTGGAAATCACAATAGCTATGTACAAGGCTTACATAGTATGTTTAGATATTGAGAAATGCGTGTTTCTATTGACAAATTTTCTTGTATTTCTAGACTTCAAGAGCAGGATGAATTTTGTTTTATTTTATTTTATTTTATTTTTTTAATTTTACCATAACATGAAAAACAACACCGTTGCATTGTTTCTCTCAATCCAAATCCATGTGAGCAAGGAAAAGAGGAGAGAGTCTTTTCAAGGCCTACCCACATATACCAATTAAAAAGAAGGTTAGAAAACCAATGTGATACATAACAAATATTTTTTTGGGGGCGTCACTCCTTGCCTTTGCTACTCAAGGGTGGACATACCTCTGCACTTTTTTTTTTGCATAACTTTTTATTTTCTAAGATAGATGTCGTCATGTGGAGCATCTAATGGTTATTTTTTTTAAGTGAATGTGACATTAAACATTTACAAGGGAAAAAAATGTCAACCATTAAATATTTATTTGGCAGCATTGTGTGCATGTGATCTCGCATGGGCGAGGCGCACGTGAAGGGGCGCTGCGTGCCTCGGGACATTTAGGAATCGCCATTGCCTGATGAGGTGTAGGCAGACACCAGGGTACCTATTCAGGTCTAATTTGATTGGTCTGCAGCTTTCTAGAGACTCTGACTAAGTTTTCGGTTATATCCGGGGAAGTCCGAAGATACCTCGGGCCACCCCGTCGGTTTGACGGATCCCTCGAGTTTCCCTGGTTTGAATCAACTCAGTCTTACCCAATTCCTAGGCCAACATGCATGTTTATTGAGTCTGAGTGGGGGCCGCTGAAGGTCTGGGTCCCCTTTATTTTATTTTATTTTATCTTTTTATCCTTTTTAGTGAAATAGGTCGGATATGGGTCCCGTTGGAAGGCCCATTGGATACCATGTTGGGCTTTAATCAAGCCCAAGGCCCATTTGGGTTCTTGGGTAACCCTTTTTGGATTTGGTTATTTGATCTTGGATTTAATTATATTTACAATAATCAGTGGGTTAAAGCTTCTAAGGCCTAATGAACTTGGACTTGACCCATGGGTGATTATCCAAGTGGCCTTGGGTCCATTATTAAAATGGGCCTTGATTCGGGCCGGACTGGATGTGGGCCCGTTGGAAGGCCCACAATGCCTTATTGGGCCCAAGTCTCAAAATGGGCTTGGGTTGACCCAAAGGCCCAAAAGGTCCAAAATGATTAAAATCGGGTCGGGTCAAATGGATCCGGATCAAATAAATAGACTTTTGAAAGCTCCCTGGGCCTGACAGCATATCCTATGCGGACAAGGCCCATCCACATATGCAGTGCGGTTGGGTCTAATCCGCACTGTATATGCAGATCCGCCCGAATCCCCATAATAGCCAAAACTACAATGGGGTTCTGTTCGCCCGTCTTCCAGGGGACATTCGCGAATTGTTGTGGGTCTCTGAGCAGACCCACAATGGTTTCATACTCTCTTTATCTATCCAAACGTACTTTCTTCACCTGTGAATCCATATATACGTATAACTGATCAAACAAATGCATAACTTAACATATGAATGGAACAAAATACCAATCATCATGTATGCCAGTAAGGACTCAAAGGACTCATGAAAATAGTGGATAAGCAAGACAGATATTTGGAGAACCATGCATATTACTAGGAGATGTGCCAAACATGAATATAATGTGCTAAAAGTAATAAATGGAAACCTCATTCGTTAGTATCCCTATTTGTTAGAGTTGGCAACGGGCCGGGTTTGGTCGGGTTCGGGTTGGGTCGTAATCGGGTCAAGGTTAAGCGGGTCGGGTTCGGGTTGACCCGATTACTGTCGGGTTGGGAAAACCCCAAACCGAACCCAACCCGCCAATCCGATTATATATTTTTTATTTTTTCAAAAATATTATTAAAATAGGATTATGGGGTAATCGTGTCATAATCGGGTCGGGTTCGGGTCATAATCGGGTTGGCGGGTCATAATCGGGGCGGGTTGGGAAAACCCCAACCCGCACCCGACCCAATTAATAAACGGGTCAACCCAACCCATTTATAATCGGGTTAGTCGGGTTGACCTGTTGGGTCGGTTCGATTTTTGCCGGCTCTACTATTTGTGCAAACTCATGTAGATGCATTGTAAAACCCTGGATTTTCCTAAATAAAGTAAATTAAATAAGCCTAAATATTGAGAAGTTAAGATTTAATTTAGGTATTAGAGGAATAATATTATGATCCAAAGAGATATTAGTAACTAAATAAATAAACAATAATTTTGAGTAATTAGGAATTTAAATAGTGGCTGAATTTAAATAGGAAAGAGCAAGGTTGATTTAAATAAATTATAAAAGTGACTTAAATATGAATGTTGGAGAATATAGGTATTAATCCAAGTGCATTATATGGTTAAGATGGATGTGAGGAATAAAAAGGAGAATTTTTGGAAATAGATCCAAATGTTAAGTATGGAATTACAAGGAAAGGGTATTTTAGTCATTTTCCAATTAGACAAATTAATATATTGAGTAATTAAATGATTATTAGACTTGAAATATTTAACTAGCCTTAATTTGGGTTAGGTTTGAATTTAAATAGCAAATTATGGCTTAAAAGAAGGAAAAATGATATATTGGTGATTATGGTTGATAAGGAGCCTTAAATGTGAGGATAAGAGGAGCTTTGGGGTGTTTTAGTAATATTTTAAGATAGGAAATTTAATTAGTACGAAAATAATTTAAATCAGGACCTTCTTTTATATGAGATACTTAAAAGAGGAATTAGAAGGAGGGTTAAGATAGGGAGGTCTCCAATTAAGAGTGGGAATTCTATTTAGAAGGTCTCCTAAACCTAGTGGGATTTCTAATTAAGAGAACTTATAAAAGGAGAGGTCTAGGAAAGGTTTAATATTTTTAGCAAGTCAAAAATAAGCAAGAAAGAGAGGGGAATTCGTGCTTAGGCTTGGGAGAAAAATAAAGGGAAGAAGAGAGGGAAGAAAAGAAAAGAGAGATGCTGCAGGGGTCCAACCAGCATACTTTGAACAACGATCCCCGGAGATCCAGTCGTTGGATTGTCATGAAATTTGGAGGTTATGATCTAGACATGAGATACTTTAATCTGAACAGTGAAGATTGGATTTGGATGAATTTAAGGTGGTACGAATTAACCCAGAAGTTGGTGGAAAATCAGATTTAGAAAGAAAAAGGAGTTGCAGAGATGGCCGACTAGCTAACTTTGGGCAAAGAGATAGGAAGATCCAACCGTTGGAATGGGCTGAAATTTTAGTTGTTGTTTTTACTCATGGAGGACTTCAAACTGAACAGTGGAGATCTAAATTGGAGAAGTTTAGAGGGGTGCGATCGAGCTCCAGTTTCAAGTAGCAAACACTTGAAACTGGAGGAACTGCATGTTTTCTTGTGTTTTTTATGATTGATCGTATTGGTTTTTAAGTTGAATTTCATTGGAAAAGTTAAATGATTATAAAATTTTAGTTTGGTGATTTGAATCTCTCTTTAAGAATCAAGAAAAGTGTTGTTCATGGGTGGTTTGATTTAGAAAGAAACCTTAGTTAAATTTTAATCACCAAGATTTGTTTAGCATCGTTTTGATCGGTGTTTTGATTTTGATCTTTAAGTTGGCCGTGAAGCATGGTTTCTGAAAAACGTAGTCTTCGAACGTGGATTTTGGGTAAGTTTTAGGATCGTGATTTAAGTTGTTTAGATTAAATTCGAATCATGTTTAAACGTCTTTTGGGGATGGTAGAAGCATAGAAAAATTGTCACAGAGGTCTAAAATTTGGTCAGTCATAGAGTTTTTGGATTAACAGAGACTCGTCAATCGAAGGGGTATCCGCCGAGCTGCCGCCAACCTTTTGGCTCTCAGCGGCAACTCAGCGCAAGGGAGATTTTGAGTCCGCTGAATTGGCGCCGACCTAGCACCAAGGACTTTAACTCAGCGCGAGTTGTTTTTTTTGTATTCGCCGAGTTGGCGCCAAGCGATAGAGGTCAGCGCACCCTCAAAATTTTCCAGGGGTTGTGCGACTGACCTATTTGAATCAAATTTTGACACTTTGAGGTTTCAGCCTCTTAGCCAAAGACTATATTAGGATATCAGAATTATATTATATGCTCAAAATACCCTGAGATCCTTAAATCAAATTATTGGTAGCTTTAGGAGTTTCCAAAGTGATAATTGAAGGACTGTTGGTAGGTTATTATGTTGTTCCTGACACTATGGGTTAATGATTTAATTTTCTTTTATGTCTTATAATGCTTTTCTATTATGAATTTATTTAATCTGAATTTGCTTGATTTCAAAGTGTTGAACTGTATTTGTAAATTTTATCTTGGTGTGGGTAAATGGATTTTACTATCAGTTGGACATGTGCTTTGGGTTGGAATATTTTACTGAAATATCATGAGATGTTGTTCTAGTCTGGAGTGACCTGTTATGAGTTATGTTAGTTTATTGTTTTGCAAATGCGGAGTTTTATGTAATTGTTAATCGGTTTTGGTTTAGCTTTACCTGGATCCTTGTCAAGCTTAGTAATGTGATGGTATTGTTGGTTAGTGTAATTGCATGGCCTTGTGTGTTGCCACAACCGATGTAGAATAGCCAGAAACCTTGAGTAGGCCTGGTTGTCAATGCCGAAACCCGGGGAGTAGGCCAGCATTAGATAACGAAACCCTGAGTAGGCCATCACTTCAGAGTTTCCGAAACCTTGAGTGGGTTGGAACTGTGTACATGGAGGTGTGGATGTCTCCTTGGCATGTCAATTAATCAATTCAAACAATAGTCATGACATTGACCATTCGATGTTTTATCGGTATTGTTATTGAAATATGATTTGATAATATTAATGGGATTGGATTTCAACTTTGGAATTATCCTTGTTGATGTTATCGTTGGTTTAATCGTACACCTCATGACTTATTTTATATAAACATTGACTGATTTCATGCATGTACCTTGCTACTTGTTGAGATTTATTCTCACTCCGGTTTCTCTCATTTTTCAGGTACTCTTGGTGAAAACATCAAGTTGTGGGCTAGTTGTAGCTGGGTAGTCTATATAGATGTAGGATTGCTCAAGTAATTGAAATCCTTGTATATCATAATTGTTGATTAATAAAGAGAATTTGAATTCAAGTTTCCACATTTACTCTGATTATAAAGTTAGAAAAAGTTTTAAATTATTCCATATTTTAGTTGCTTTTGCTACTTACCATAACATCTCGGGTTTTGGGAATCGGACCCAGAACCGGGGCGTTACATGCATGGAAGGAAATAAACCATTGGCTGAGTCATCTAGACACCATGTGCGAGTGGGTGCATATGTGATGCTTACCTCTTACTTATAAATCCTACTAAAGCTACAAGCAAACATGCATGTGATATAACCCACTTAACATCGTGCAAACATACTTGGAGATGAGAGAAAATAAAGCTAAAGAAGGGAAAGGGGAGAAGAATATTAGGGATACAGCGGATGCACTAATAAGAGGACAATCCCCTCTTTTAAAGGAAATGAATTAATAAAGGAAGCTAAAGATAAACCATTTACACAATAATTTATTTCTTTTTACCTATAAGGTTCTCTCCTCCCATATTTTGTGTGAGGGGTCCCCCTTATCATGGGAACCCCAATAGCATGCAAAATAGAAAGAAATGGTGAGAAAACACAACAAAGAACAAGATTCAAAATAATCAAAAGGAGAACTTGCTTATAATGACTTGATTTTTACATATATGAAATACAAGATTGGTAGAAGGCTCACCTTGGTATTACCTTCTCTTTTTGAAGTGATGTGGTCCCCCAGTTGGTAATAACAGCAGCTTGAAAGCCTCTTTTTGACCTCAAAAAATCTCCTCCCCTTACTCTTTTGTGAGTGGAAATGAGGAGAAGGGAAGGGAGAGGGAGAGCCAAGGGTATTTTGGGTATATAAAAAGAAAGCTTAGATGAGGGAGAGGAGGTTCAAATGGTTGCAAGTCGCCGGAGAGACAGGGTAACGACAAGGGAAAAGGAGATCCCTCAAACAATGGCTGCTGGCCTCTATTTATAGGCAAAAATTCTGGATCTACACTTATAGTGCGGGCAATCCGTACTATAAGTGCGGATTGCATTACAAACGTGCACGATCCCAGTAAATCTGTCAGTTTTCGATTCGGATAAGATCGGATCCGCATTGTATGTGCGGACGAGGCATGTCCGCACATACAATGCGGACGCGCACGTTTTTTAAATGCGGATTTCAAACTTTTATTCATTTTGGTGAATTTTTCAAATCTTATCTGTTTTTAAACGATTTTTATCCAATTTTTTATTTATTTAAATTATAAAAATGAGAGATTTTTTTAAGAAAAATTCAATATTTTATTCAAGATTTTTATTTGTTCATTCATTTCTGCTTCTTTGCCACGTGGGCAGTTTTCCTGAAATTTTGACTTGCCATAACTTTCTCATTTGATGTCAGATTTTAGCAAACTCAGTGGCGTTGGAATCAGGTCGAGATTCCCTATCCACTGAGCTAAAGTTTGACAGCAAATTCAAGTTTTTAGTAGAAGTGCAAAAATGCGTCCCGGAATCCAGTTTTACTTATATCTTTTTCTCCGGGACTCCGATTCCGATAAACTCAGTTGCGTCGGAATCATGTCAAGATCCTCTACCCTCTGAGATCAAATTGGGTAGCTAAATTGCGTTTGAGCATAAAGGCAATTTCTGCTCCCCCTAAGTTTGATCAGCTCATAACTTCTTCATCCGGACTTCAATTTGAGCAAATTCAGTTGCGTTAGAATCGTGTCGGAATTTCTTATTCAAAGGGAAGAAGCATGGTGGTTGACTTGCACCAGACCAAAAAGTCAATTTTTTGACCCGCCTGGGATTTGACTTTTTCCGTTAGGATTTTCATTTTCTGCATTTTTTGGGTGCAAAAATGAGGTGCTAACAAGCATCTCACTCAAATTGCAAGAAATAATGCAAAAGAAAAGTACCGCAAATGTGTCATCATGCCACTCGACACATGTTGTAGCAAATATTTTGTTTCCCGCAATCTTTCACATTCTTCCGCTGTTCAAGCACAAACTTGTAGGTAAGAAATCAAATAGGTATGAACTAAACTAGTTATTGAGGCCTTGTTTGGTGTTCATCTTGCAAACTCATGCCACTGTTTAGAATGAGTTCCAGGGCTTAGAATGAGTTCCTATAAGGGAATAGATAATTCAGGAATGAGTTTTAAAAAATGCATTGAAAGGAAGAATCACCCTTAAACCCTTTTCTAGATTATGAAAACATGTTTTGCAAAAGTGCGGTTGTAAGATTTAAAAACTTTTAAGGGTATACTTAAAACTTGATTTAAAGACTTCTTTACTAGACAAGGACAGACTTGTCATTTATGAAAAGTTCTTTTAAGTTAAAATAATGGTAAACTTGTAATATTTATAAGCTTCAAAAGATTGGAAAGCAACTTAATTTTATCACACCTTCAAACTTCAAACCCGGCTTGAGATATCTTGTGCAAATCCATTCAACTCATTTCAAATTGAGATAGAGCAGCTAACGAGGCCCAAAAAGCAATCACTAATCAAGAACAAACGAGGGCCGAGTCTTTGTACATGATTCTGGAATCTATCCACACGCCACCTAAGTTTCAATTGGGCCTCACATTGAGTCACCCTGATGAAGCCTGCCCGTTATTGGGCTCAGCTGCCCAGCCTAGCCTAGCCCATATTTAATAGGATGCGTAATGCGCACGTATTTTATGAAATCCACGTGCGATGGCAGGTACAGAGTCAGACAGCCGTTTCAAGTTTCAACTTCTTTACGTTCTTCTCTGGCTGCTTTGAAAAAGCCGCGAAAATTCCGGTAAGTTTGCCATTCCAATTAATCAGAGCTATCTGATCGGAAATAGCTTTGTACCTGATTTGGAAGACTCTCAAAGACTCCGAAACCCTCATCGAGCTTATTTCTGTTTCTTCGGAAAACGGCATTCCGCCGGAGATTTACATCGGAAACATCCCATCCGGTGAGTCCTCCTTTGATCAATTGCTCAATCGATCACAGAAGATTTATAAGTTATTATTATGGGTATAATGATTGTCAATATTACTACTTTCCAGGTTTCGAGGAGGGAAACATATCTTTTGCATTTTGTTTCTTAATAAAAGAAGATTTTCTCGTTGATTTCGTGGAATAATCATTTGGAATGATGGATGTTCGAAGCATTATACGTTTTTCACCCTTTTTTCCCGATTGAGGACCTGTTTATCTGAAAATTTCAATGTTTGTGATTGGATTTGTTTCGTAATTTTCATTCCTTCTATTTTTTTGTTCGTCTTTTGTATATAGATACGCATGATTGAGATGATACTGGCGAATTACAGAGAAGCATAGGCTTCAAACAAGTTGCAGGCTGCAATATTCTTCCAACAAATGGGTTGTTACAGTTCAAAAGCTAGAAAGCAGTTTCCTGGACACCAAGACCCAGTGGTTCTTGCTTCACAAACAGCTTGTAAGTCGTCTTAAATTCTTGGAATCCTCGCTTGAGCCGTTGCTGTCTATGCAATATTTCATTTGAAAATTACAATAGCATGATCATTTTCTGGGTCTGCATATAGCTCTTTTCCCTTCTTTCTTAAAGTTTAGATGCATGATATTTTTTATTTTTTTATTTTTTATTTTTAAATTCATGGAAACCTGGCAAATGTTACCATGAGTATGTGATACTCACTATGTTCTGTCATCCGTGTCATGATTTGGGGGGTTTTTCTTCCATTTAAATGACTGAAGAAATCCTCTGTGACATGCATCCATTGCGATTGGAGAATGGTTCATCTGCATTAATTGCACTCATCTCAAAATTAGAAATTTTCTTTTCTCAAAGTCCTTGGTTAAATGCCAATTATTGGGGAACAATTTTCTTCCCATTGTCCTTCCTGTGCCTCGTTTTTGTGATATCTATATTGGATTAAACGAAATCTTGAAATCATTCTTTTTTTCAAACACAGTTATGCTTGTTTGGTGTGATGCTTGATGGATATTTGCCTGACTATTTTTCCTTGTCTTTTGATCTCAGTTACTGTTAGTGAAGTTGAGGCATTATTTGAGCTATTCAAGATTATTAGCAGTTCTGTAATTGACGATGGTTTAATTAACAAGGTAATCTACCATTACTTGTTAACCTCCCACACATACATCAATCTTCAGTTATAAATTTTTCTTTTGGCAGTAGAATGTAGGAATGCCACGTTTTGGCACATGTGTGGACTATGATGGAATTCTCCTTTTGTTGTTCTCTTCTTTTTTATTTCCTTTTCATCATGGCTATCAAGATGTTGCCAATATAATTTTGTCTTTAACTGAACTATTAACTGTTTTGGATGGTTTGCCATATCTACTGCAGCAGCAGTAACAATGGGCAATATGAATCCTGTTCCTCCATTCCAGCTTATTTAAAACCATCTTTTGTTTGCTGCTTGTCTTCTTTATCCATCAAGCATAAATTGAAATTATCATGACTTGCAAATGCTGCAATTAGTCTTCGTCCCTTATTGTCTGGTAACTTGAACACATGATTAAAATCTCAGTTCCATCTTGAGTTAACTAAAATCTTTTTGGCTCATACATGGCAATCTATATATACAATAAAGTAGCAGATGGAAGTACAACTGCCTGGTTTTGTTCCAGTCCCAATACAAAGCAAAATGTTATGTTTCAATTTCATCCAAAATTTGGACCCATTCTTGAACGTTCTACAAATCTGTATTTTATATTTAGCTGTTTAATCTTGCTGGTCCAACAGATCTAAGACAAATGCAACTACTTTCTCTCTCTCTCTTTCTATATTGGATTGTTTGTCAATAGGACATGATTGGAAAAGGAAACCAAACTCACATTACCTGTTTGTCCTGTGAAGTCTTGGATACAGTTTAGTTGTAGGCCTACAGCTTGTTGCACAGGAATTGGACCTGGACCTGGACCAGATACTTATTCTTTGTCCTAGCTCAACCAGCCTAATCATATTACTTTTATAATTTTTGTATACATGGTCAGCTACATGTGTTTTGTACTCCTATATCCATAGTTGTCTACGTGTAATTGTATCAGACATTAGTAACAGCCCAGAGAGAAGTCCTTTCCTACCTGAATCCAGAATTCTAATTAACATTCTGGTGTAGGAAAGTATAAATATTCTTAAGCCAATTCAAACTTATTTAAACAATTTTAGAAATAGTAATTAAGTTAGATCAGTGTAGTCAGGGCTTTCAGAGCTTTCTGTGCCTAGGTTGTGCTGGAAATTTCCAGCCTGACTTCTGGACAGATCTTTCCCCAGCATGAACAAAAAGCAGGTTGTCTAAAAATCAACCTATCCTGTTGTATTCCAAAAATGGAGACCTTTGGCAGTCTTCAAGGAACACAAAGAAGTGCTGGTGGTGGATGGTAGGTGTGGTTTTTAATTTTGCATTAACTGGTTGGTATGTAATTGTTCTGTTGGCTATGAATGTTGAATAACAGATAAATGCAATGCTGAACTTAGTTACAGTAAAGAAAAGGATAGTTTATTGAAAATTTTAACCATTTTTGCCAAATTGATTCTTGGTATGCCCCCTCTTGCACTGTGATTGTAATTTCATGAGCTCCAGGGTTAAAACACATGCATTCAGATTTACAAGTGCATTGTTTCTCGGATGAATTTTCTTTCATTATCTGACAGTGGTTTTTTATAGAATTGTGGGTTGCTTATGAATTATAACTTATGACAGTTCTTGTTTGCTTCAAGTTGATGGCTAGTATTTTATCCTCATACTGAAGTTTTTTTAGGTTCTGGGAATATATCTACTTTTTCACATTTATAAATGTCACAAATGCTTTTCGAGGAAACCTTGTATCTCATGGATCTTGGTTAAGAATGTGAATTGGGCAGTGTCCCTGTTGTATGTGCAGGAAGAGTTTCAATTTGCTCTATTTAAGAATGGAAAAAAGGAGAACATCTTCGCAAATCAGGTACTGTGACGTTTTTTTTTAATTATTTATTCATCTGAAACTGTTGAAAATCAAATCGATCTTTGTTGTGCTCACAAGTATCTCAAATTTAAATTATTTATGGTGCTAATGCTTTGTTACTATAAATTTTATATCATAATTTTTTTTCTTTTGGTATGGTTGGGCGCATAGTCCATAGACCATCTCCTCATAGGGAAGACCCAGCCCACGGAAGGCAACGTGTGTTACGGGGCATCTTGCAAGGTAGGGCTGTAAATGGATCAGATTCGTACCCGATCCACCAAGATCAAAATCCGATTAAGTTAAAAATCCGATTATATATCCGATGGATCCTTCATACTTGTTACTGAATCCGAATCCGATTATAGTTATAAAATCCGTATTCGAATCCGATTATCCTATTAAATGTTTGAATTCCAATTAAATAGGCTTTGTTTACTATAATTATGCTGAATAATACATCAAATAGTCTTAAGATCTATATCTTAGGTCACATTTAAGATGATATATATATACTATTTTAAAAGAAGAATATTAAAATTACTTAAGCATCCTTAGATAATCTAAAAAAATTACAAACATATATATAATTTAATCGGACTCAGATCTTAATCGGGCGGATATGGCCTTGATCCGAATCCTATTATAAATGGATCCTATTTTCATATCCGAATCCAACCCAACGGATATTTAATCAATAAAAAATCCGATTATTTAATTGGAAATGGGCGGTAAACGAGTCATGATCCGACCCATTGACAACCCTACTGCAAGGCGTGGAGGATTGAACTGTGGCTTTGGAACTATCTTATTACCTGGGGCTTCAGCTGCTTAAAATTTTGAACAATTTGTGGATGCCACTTAATGAATTTTTTCACCTTTTGACCAATGAGTTTCTAAAATTTATGTCATTGCACTTCTTTACAGAACAATATCAATAAAACTTGTGGTCCAGAGTTTTTCTATTTTAGATCTTCTTATGAAATCTTTGCTACCTCTTCAAAAGACTTCTAATGTTTGGGATAAGTTTGGTGTTACTTGATTCACAATCTTGTCCATTTTACTTCTGTAGTAATCCTTGTATTTGTTTTTCTTTTCTTTTTGTTATGTACTTTTGAACATTGAAAAGTCACATTTTCAGAAGAAAATATGTGCTTGTGATGACCTGACACATTTATTTTGCATGCAGATATTTGACTTATTTGATGTTAAGCACAAAGGGGTAATTGATTTTGGTGACTTTGTTCGATCACTAAATGTCTTTCATCCAAATGCCCCACTGGAGGACAAGATCAACTGAAAGTTGGTGGAAGTTGATGAAAGGCTCCAAGTATAATATGTTTCACTGTGGTTGTGCGTAACTTTTCTGTGCTTCCTAAGTTTAACATGGTATTGCAGTTTCGTTCAAGCTATACGATTTGAATGGTACAGGATTCATTGAGCGACCAGAGGTATGTTAAAATCTTTGCTTTTCTTCTTATTTAAATGGATTATATCAGTCCTTTTTAGGTACTCCTGAAATAAAATTTTCAGAACCCTGAAATCTAATCTTTGTGAAAGAACTGCATTTGGATCCAATTGATCTCCATTATTTCAGTATATTATTACTATCAGACATATGATTGGTGAAATCTTTGTTTTTTGTTTACTTTTTTTTTACTATCCTCTTGATTTTAATGCTAAGTTCATATGTATTTATTGAATCACCTGTTCATCCATTCTCCTTTTCGATTATGAGCATTGCAACTTCTGGATCTTCATTTTGCTTCTTTACTTTTCATAGTTCCTAGTTCTACCTATGTATAGCATACCATTAATAGGTGGCAAGTGGCTTTGTTTCAGTTGGACTGTAATATATTTCTGTGGTGCATAAATTTTTTTTTATTAAAGAGTGGATAAATCTCTTGTTAAAATGCACTCCAACTTAAAACTTATTTGACAACAAAATCCACTTCTTTTTTCCAATAAAGATGTTTTAGAACACAAAAGCATGAGCCAAGATGTTTCACTCAAACAAAGTGCAAGCCATAAGCCTCGTGAAAATGCCATTGAAAACACTGATCAATACAATCATTTTCACTGCAGTCAGCTTTATTTTTATTTCAACCAGTTGGTCATTTTGTAGTCCAATGCCTTAAATTATTTTCTCAACTTTTATGCTGACTTTGTAATCGAACAAACAACAGCAGAAAATTTTTAGTTAGTCTTCCATGGTTAATTTAGTATCATGTTATTGCAACCTTCTGAGCATTCTTCAATGTTCTTATGTGATTTTGCAAGGTCAAGCAAATGGTAGATGCACTTTTATGTGAATCAGAAATAAAGCTGGCTGATGAGACTGTGGAGCTAATTCTTGATAAGGTTTGTGACAATGTTCAGACTTGTTATCTACTGCTGGCATAAGTGGTATCAAATCTCTGCCGAAAAACTTGATGTACATGCTCATCTGTTGTGGCATTTGAGTCTATGTTTCATTTACATGGTCAACCCTGTAACAACTAAAAATATCAGAAACAGACCAATACTTTTCTGCATTTAGCATTTTAATATCTTTCACCAGAAAAGACCAATACTTTTCTGCATAAAGCTGTATACATCCATTAACTCTGTATATATAATCATTTCAAAAGAAACAAAAAGAAGAAAAAAGGGGGGAAATCATCTTACAATAAATGATAGCATCAAACAGTTAATGGAGAAAATACTCAAAAATTTTCATGTTGTGTGGGGGTTCAAGAATACATCCAAATTTGGGTCCATTTTAGAAGGGCAATTAGAGATAAACATGTTTGGTGGTTCATATGTATCAACAAGATACAACATAGAACATGTTTGAAGAAGCTTGAACTAAGATGAGAAAATTAGCAGTGGGGAGTGAGACAAATGATTTTCTGCTATTGATATGTTTATATTAAGGATCATATATGATCCCTAACCTTTTGCTTATTATTGATAATTGCCAGTTTATATTTAGGATATAGATGCTTTTGTTTCATTATTTGTGATTGTTATGATTTTGGTTTGACCAAGCTGGATAAAGAAAATGCTAAACTAGAATTATAAAGGGATACCTCAGAATCAAAAGGTTTCAAAATAAGTTAAGTTTATTATATGTAAATTTAGCACCAGTTGTAGAGAGTAGGAAGCAATGATAAGAAGGTTAAAGCTAAATAGAAATTTTTAACATCTGCTAGGGCTGATATAATCGATGGAGCTGAATGTTAGGCAACAAAAAGGCAAAATATTGCTCATAGGAGTGTCTCTAATATGAGAATATTGAGATAGATATGTAGCAAGACTATTAAGAATAACGTATGGATAAACACATCAAAGAGTTTTCAGGCTGCACCCTAATAGGAGATAAGATAAAAGGGTAATACTTCTCATAGTTTTGGCATATAAAATGGAGATGTTGAGAGGCACCTGTGAGGAGTTAAAAGTTGTTGCAAAATATAAGTTTGGAAGTTTAAGATGAGGACATAGGGAGATGCTTGTAAGAAGGTACAAGATGTTGCATATTGAAGGGTGTGAAAGGCAAAATAAAGACCCAAAAAGATCATGATAGAGTAGGTTAGAAAAGATTTGAACACACATAATCTGAACCCATATGCCATCATTTACACCCATGGCTTCGAATTTGATTTCAAAATGAAATTTTCACATTTATAATAGGGAAATTTCAATAGGAATGCTGCTTCTCAGATATATTTTCCTTAAAAATCAAACAAAAAATTTGTTGATGCAAAGAAAATTTTGTTTGTACCCAAGAAAAGGAAATTTGGGAAGACATTTGATTTAATTTTGAAGAAAGTGTAAGCTATGATTCTGCCCCGACAGTAAACTACCACCATTATCATCACAACCCTGGCCTTGTAGTCCACTTCCACAATTCCTTGCAATAATCGTCACTGATGTCATCTTTCTATCCCTCAGTCACTCTTATTAACTTTGTCAGATGCTATAAGGCCATTTTAGTTTCCTGTTGGCTATGAAATCTATATTGACTCCTCAATTTTCATTTCCTTTTTCGTTTTCTCCCTTCAAATATAAATATAAAAGATAAAGTCTCAGATTTTATCTCTTTTTCGTTTTCTTTTTTCATTTTTTCCCCTAATCTTGGTTTCTATGAATTTAAGCAGATCATAGCAGCAGATAAGAAATAATATTATTAGGTAGTTGCCAAGTCATATTTGTTATCTAATTTCATTTGAGCATCCAAAAGAACCAGTGGCAAATGGTTCCTTCATTTTCCAAAGAAGCTTGTCCCAATTGCGAGGATTACCTTGTTAATATTGCCTTCAGGTTAAGCAATTTAGGCGAATGATCATTTGTTTCATACCTCTGGACATCAAAACAAAATCTCGGATAACCAACCCATTCTTCTTTATTAATCTGCATGGTTGAATTACATACGAGTTTTTTTCCTCTTCTTGTTTACTGAGCACTTAACTATGTGAACAGACGTTCTTGGAAGCCGATGTAAATCAAGATGGGAAGATTGATAAATCTGAATGGCATGAATTTGTTCTACGGAACCCATCATTGATGAAGATTATGACTCTTCCCTACCTCAGGTAAATAAACAATGCTTCCATTTCACCACCATGAAAATGAAAACAAGTTTCTTCACTCTTAAAGGTATGATGATCTGTCTGTATTCTGAAAATTGCAGTGATATAACAACCACGTTCCCCAGTTTTGCATTTAATTCAAAGGTCGATGAGGTCGTCAAATGAGGAGATTGCAAGATGAGTGGTAGTATATTAGTAGGAAAGTATTGAGATATAGGTTTGTTTTTTAACTATAAAGGAAAAAGTGTTTTTGCAAAGAAGTTTACAAACCCGACAAAGCTAAGAACAAAAGATGAATGTCAAAAGTTTTTTTGCTTTTTTTCCCCTGAAAAGTTAAGAAAGAAAAAAAAAATTTTTTTTTGAGGGGCTGAATCCACCAAGTCTGTATAAGGGCTTGAGGGCTTGCCCCGGCTCAGTGTATCCATTTTTATTTCTTGCACATGTTATTACATTACCAACAAGGATACAGAGTGGGCACTAGTTATCACTAGACACTAATAAAACTACCTTCTTTTTTCTGAATTAAAGAGGAAAAATTATGGTACGGTTCATTTTTTTTTTCCCCTTAAAAAGGCCCTTTACATGTGCAATGCAATTTTTTAAAGTTTAGGGCCAATAAGTCCTCTACGTCAACTCTCATTTCATGTGTAGAAGAAGACATTTTCACCCTCTAAATTAGTTGGTTTAACTATGATCAGAGCAATTAAACCGTTTACATGTTAAAAACCGGTTAACCCTTCTTCCTAAACGTTTGTTACAAACCAAACAAAACCCTTCTCCCTTCCGTGAGGTTTGTTCGGAAGATGAGACTGTTGTACCTTCCACCTGGTTCATCTCTCTCTCTTCTATAAGAAGGCAAAACCGAAACCCTTCTTCTCCCTTCCTCCACGGAAAATTAGTTAGGTGAAGAACTCTTGAATAAAATCAAGAAAACTCAGATTCTGGACAAGAACTGAGAATATTAGGAAGCTTCTGTAACTAATTTCTTACTGAAAACAAAGAACTCAGATTTAAATGATTGATCTCTGTTTATATATCAATACAATGAAAACTAAACTACAGTCAATTAACTACAATAAGTTACATTAACTCTAAGTAATTCTAACAGACTGAACTCTATTCTAACTAACTCCAATTGATCCAACATATTGAGAACTGCCTTGCTAATCTATCAATGCTGATGTGGCAGAATCTCAAGAGTTTGTTCCGAAGATAAGACTGTCGTATCTTCCACCTAGTGCATCTCTTCCTCTTCTATGAGAAGACGCAACAAGAGGCCATTCACTCTCATCTTGTCCACATGATCCAAGCAGTTTAAAAGGAAGAGGGTTTTTGCAATTTTTGTTTCTTGTTTGCATAACATAACATGCAAGAGTTGCAGATGTAATCGCCCCGTACTTATAATATTTGTAACCGTGAATGAAATGAAAGGAAACATGAGCGTATCCGGGATCCAAGTATAACATCTTTGTGCGCATAAAAAGCAAAATGGCTGGTAAGATTGAAGCTGCCGGTGAGCCATTTTCATGGCGGGATAATAAGCTGAGCTCTGCCGTAGGAAGTGAACTGGAAAAGATTATCAATGGCAGCTTTAAATGCCTTGGTGTTGGACGTCTTCTCGTCGCCCTCCCCTCCAAAATCCGTCAAAGACAGCTCGGAAATTTATGGCCCGATACTCAAATGTCTGGAATCTCTATTTCTCTTACGCATGGTATTGGCAACAGAACAATTAACATCTCAATGCTTTGGGTTTCCCAACAACATTACATGCGAACAAAGTCACACTTCCATTGTCAGTTAGGTTTTTGACTCGCCAATGAAGTTTCAGCCACGTTAACTTTCATTTTCTAGGATGAGTGAGTTCATTTCATTTGAAAAACTAGTTTTTCGTTTTTTAAGAAGCTATTTTTAAAGTTTATCTATACCATAAAGAGAAGAGGGGAGTCTTTGATTCTGACCCCTTTTTTTTTTTTTGCAAACTTTGCCATCCACAAACAAAACAATCTTAACATATAACCACCACAACTAACTTCCACTTTTAAATTGAAACCCTGCAACTGTTCCCTCGTCTACATGCAGTTTTGCACGTGCACCCTACTAGTTAACACAAAAAAGGAAACGAGTAGTTTCACACAAAAAGTGTTTGGTAAAAATTTAAAGACTAATTTTTTTATCAACTTTAATCTACTCAAGATTTTCACCACAATAACAAAACTCATGAGTAGAAGTTTATCACCGTAAAAATAATAATAATAATAAAATAAAATAAAAGATCATTTTATTTACATATTTGACCCAACAAAAAAAACTGTTGAAGACTCATTCTAAAAATTCAAAAAATTAGAAGTTATTTTCAAAATCCCAAAAAAGGGCAAAAGGTGATTCTCTAATAATGTTTTCGGAGAACTCATTCTCCCACATCTAACCAAATATCCACCTTTTTTGCTTTAATTAATGCATCACCGGTGATAAGGAAGATTGACGAGCGGTGGATTCAAATATTAGCCATGTATCTACAAGGCCTTGTCTCACAGTAACCATAATGAGTGAGACCACAAATACTTTTTCCTTCATTAGATTTAAGCTCATAAATAACTATGATTTTCATAACCACAACCCTAGTAAAAGTACGTCAGCCAGTATAACATCAACCTTTTTCATTAATCATAGTATTCATTACAATTCAATACCGAATCTCCAACAAAGGTTACATACAGTAGCTACATCTTCGAAGGATAAGAAATTACATACCCACAAAAAAAAATCTAATTTTCTTTACAAGTCAACTTATAACGGAACTACACCCACACACTCGACGCCAAATCAGAAAACACTATCACATTGTTAATTAACAAAATTACCACACAATAGATCTTCCATCAATACAAGTAAGACTCTTAGAGGCTAAAATATGTAGATGTCACACAATATTTAGTTTGCAAGGCAAATTTGACTTAACAGTCTCATTTCATGGATTGAGGTATGGTGTCAAGTAATCATGGTAATAGTATTAACAATTCATTTATCAGTAGCAAAAATAAACAAATCTAAAAGTTACCCAACAGAAAAAAAAAAAAAAAAAGAATTCATAAACTGAATCCCCAGCAAAGGTAAACCATTCAATTCATTTACCTAACAATTGTTTGGTACTTGGTAACTACCATAACGTGGTCAATGCCAAAATAACCATTCAAGTGCCACACTGAATCCCCACCAAAAGTAAGAGCATTACAGACACAATATAACCAAAACCATGCCCATAAGCAAACATAACTTGGCTTCATACTGCATATACCTAGCTCTTGCACTACTCTCTTGCATTACCATCAAAACACTCATCCAAGCTGATGAATAAATTTAGGAACATGCGAATGAGATGGACTAAATCCAATCCAACAAGTCAAAGCCAAAGTTGACATGGCTTAGCAATAGCCCTTCGGACCAATGCTGTAATGGTGAGCCACTTGCTCTAGCACCATCCCATGATACATCAGTGAGGTCCAAACAGATCCTAGATAAGTCCTTCAACATTTCAAGATCTACACACAAATTCCTTTTATCACACTCCATGGTGAGGCGTGGGTAGCAACCGCACATCAAAATCTGTCTTAGGAACATACCAGGATTTTTGCATTCCACAATGAAGAAGCTTCACTATAACCAATAAAATCATATATGAGTGTTCTGGAATTCAAAAGAAATTCAAAACCAGGACTCTTAACATCTTTATCCTAAACATAACTGAATAAGATATACTACCAAACATCAAAACCTTATTTAAGCACACAGGCCATGTACAAATATCTCACTGTCAAAATCACAAGATTCATCCATCAATTCGAGTTGAGAACATGACCAAAGTAGAGATCTATCTGAATCAAATCTTTCCAAGATATACAGAGTCTGTAGAACATCTCGAAGATAACGTTACACCTAAAAATGATACATACAGTAAAAGTTTTCGGCGTTAATGGGATAGAATCAACAATCTTGGCAAAGGAACCATGAAATCTTCCCATGGGTACTCAATATCCAGATGTTATACTAAAAATCTATCTTCAAACCTATCTGTATAGGAGCAGTGTAACCATATATACATGAAAACAAACCCTTATTGGAAATAAATGAGGTCCGCTCCAAGGTAGTTCTACCAAATTGACTCCACCAAATGGAACGGCCTCAAGTTCCAAAAGGAAAAAAAATTGTTATACACGCTTGAGGATGCACAAAGATGTAACCAAATCCAAGTACAAGCCGGGATGAAACTATATCTTCAACATTTTTTCCTTTTTGAAACAATTAGCATAAATAGGATACCAAATTCCAATCAAAACTTCTACAAATCTGAATAAAGTGCCCTTGGTAGATCCTGATCAAGCTTGCTTTGACAAAAGCTAAGAACCAACTTGATGGAATGTAGGTAGAATATATAGAACTCTCTGATAAAATCAAAGGAATTTGCTAGCTCAAAAAAAGAGAGATGCACTAATCTTCCCTGCATGATTGAATGGAGGTCCCAGAAAGGTATGAACCATTTAGACCTTGAGATAATTCCATCACAATCCTATATAACATTTTCATTTAATACCACCAGCTATAAAATGACAGAAGAGCACAGGCTATCTAGTCATTCTTTATACTTAAAAAGAGAATTTATTCAATTAATACCACCAGCTACTTGCAGATATCAGCTAGTCTATTTGGAAGCACTTATACTACATTTTCCATGCTGCAATTACAAGCAGCATCTATCAGAAGTACAAATCAACACTGATCTACACTAAAATACTAAAATGGCAACCATTGATATCAAGGAGCACAATGATGTGATCTAAACAATATAAAAATCAAACAGGTGTTCTAATCTCCAAGACAAATACAACAGAGACCAACATCAAGCCCCCATCCCCCATCGACAAAGATTATTATTTGCAATAGGTAAAAAGCCATAATTACTGATATTTAAGAAAGCAAAATCCAAGTAATCTGCCAAATCAGAATGCTAAAGAAGGGAGGTCCTGTTTTTCACAGTTGTAACGCAATTTTGTACACTAGGATGGGCCATTTCAGCTCTTAAAGCCTATTACCCAAGCACAGAAATGGGACTATGCATTTTAATAAAACACTGCATCACTTGTGTATAGAAAATCCATGGACTGTTGGCAACAGTCATCCTTCCCTGTTTTTTTATTTCTTAAATCCATACCAAAACAATTTCAAATGGCAAAATTGTTATCCAAGTGAATTTAAAAGTATAAGGTCAAAATTATACTTTGCATGCAACAAGTTGCATCACAACTTCCTTTTCTTAGCAAGTTGACATTGTTTTTCAACTGATAAAGCAAATGCCCCATGCACCAGACGTTCAAAACAATGTATCATAACCACACACAAAATCACTTATACATGGATTTATCCAGATCCAGATACTGAATTTTATTGAAATCAAGCACCATCCAGAATGGCGGCGATCCATCATAAAGACCTTGACCAGAAAAAAAATGACTCTCAACAGTTTTTTGCCAGCAATTCACACCTTCAAGAACCAGAAGAGGAAGAGGGATATGTCTGCCAGGGTAAAGCTTAATTACCATATATTTCAGATTAACCCAGATGGTAATAAAAAGTAACTGTCATCCAATATATTATATTGCTCAGTGTTAGCAAATAGTTACCAACTTAACCTTCAATTTTCCAGGTTAACTTAATAAAAACTCCTACATGTATTCGTATGCAGCTCTGGAAAAAATTTTCATTTACATATGCCATAATGTGTGGCAGAGACATAACTAGAACTCAATCCAGTAATTCAAGCATCCAAAAGGCCCATAACAGCTTACAACCTCATCATCCATCAGGTTGAGTTATTGTATGGAGAAACAGATATGCATTTCATACATGCAACACTTGGCTTTACTTGTTTTTAGCTCCAAATAATTCAAGTTTCCATAAAGCATGGAAGAATGGTTAGACAGAGAATCCATCCATAAATCTACCATTGGCATGGACGTAAAGCCCTTGTATTGTAAATATCTGAACTCAAATTCCTTCTCTCCAATTACATGTGCTTGGCAATATGCACTCTTTCCCACATGGTAGGCCTCATATGCACAAAGCTTCAACTAATGCCAGCCTACAGCATCCTCTTGTCCAAATCTGTGCCAGAGATAAATTCATGTGACCATAGTGCTCCATCTTTGTCAATCATATCGTTTATAGGGAAACAAAGCAACACCCTCTTCAACAAATAGTTGCCAACATAAAATCATATTCCTAGGCACGATGACTACTGGATATCAAGGGTGCCTAAACATGTAAACATATAAAGATGACAACAGCATCCAATGAAAATAATTCACATACCTCAGTAATATGACCCAGAACCACTACCTCCCAGATAACCACTACTTCCCAAGCTACGGCCAGAATATAGAGATGAGTAAGATCTGCCACCAACCTGCAATTCAAATCCCAGTAAGATATGGACATGCATTATACATTCACATAGCTAAGGATCAAATCAGCATCAATAAGACAGAGGAGAATATGAACTTACATCAGGTCCACGAGACATATAATCACTGCCATAGCTTGAAGAGTACATTCTGCCAACGTCACTACCTCCATAATTACCTGCTCCAACCAAAAACAAAGTACAGAATAATTTATTTTAAAAAAAAAAACCAAAAGCAAGATAGTTACTTGTTGCACATATCAACATTTTTCAAAACGTACCTCCACCATAACTCATACCCTGACGACTACTATAAATCACATGAGAGTCCTGACTGGAAAGAGAATTTCTGCTGCTGCCATAACCTACATGAGATCTCCCAAGCCTACCATACATAACAAATCAGATAAGAATCTTATAAGACTAGAACAATACAGTTAGCAGGAAAAGTGAACCTACTGCAACCAGTAATAACCTAAACAGGCATAAACAGACCTATCACTGTAAGCATCTCCATACTGAGAAGCACTTCCACCGATTCCATAGTCCATACGAGCCCTCGACTGACGGACACCAGCATCAGCATAACGGGGAGCGTCATCCTTTGAGAGCATCAGAATTTAACAAGAAACTTATATTGCACTCGTCATGCTTAAAAGTTGAGAAGATATAACACTCTAAACAAAAATTAGAAAATAAATAAATAAAGGAGAGTCCGGTAGCAAGAAATGACGGATACTTACCAATGCAGAGTATGGACGCTTCGACCCAGAAATGGAATCATAGTCACGTGGACGCCCTTCATGGTAACTTGGAGGAGGAGGCCTTTCAAATCTTCGCCCATAGCCTTCATCTATATAGTCTCTCCTTGCTGCAGAATGTGCAATACTTCGAGGGACATCATCAGAGTAGACAGATCCACGGGAAGGATAGTCATCCCTGAAGGATGCCCGCCTCTCTGAGACAACCCTGGAACCGTGCTCCAGAACTGCCCTATTCCTCGGGGGAAACTCATGTCTATCATAGTCCCTCTTCAAACTACTTTTAGGGTATGGAGGAACTGCTCCAGAAGAATCCAGTGTCAGGAGCATGCAAACAAAAATTGAAATTACAACAAACCCATACCAGATACAGCAGGAAAGAGTCACAAATGGATTCATACCAGGTACTCTCCTGCCATATGACCTCTCCATAGGAGGCAAAGGCCTAGCTCTACCAGGTACACCCAGGACAGGACGTCTATCTCTTACTGCAATAGGCCTCTTCAGTCCACGACCAGTTGCTTGCGGCACACGACCCCCAAATCCCCTAGCCCCACGTCCCGGGAAGCTCCGAGTCACTGGATAACCACGGGAACCCCTGAGACCTCTTGAAACTCCCCTAGCAAGCCGGAAATCCCCACGGGCATGCTTCCCTCTACCTTTCTGATGTGGCCGAGATAATCTGGCCCTAACTTTTGCCTGAAATGTAACTATAATGGTTAAAAAAGGTTTACTTGCATATAATTGCGATTTAAATTTGTCCTAGGAGGAAGCAATCAAAGACTCACCTTGTTGGCACCCTCACCCAATTCTGCATTGTTAATAGCTTCCGCACATGCCACTGCAGCATCATGAGTGTTGAATGTAACAAAACCAAAATCCTTTCTCTTGGCTGATGGCATATTACGAGCAAGCTCAATCTTTTCAATCACTCCAAATTTCTTAAGATATTCCTGAACACGGTCCTCATCCCATGAAGCAGGCACACCATCAACAAATACGGTTTTAACCTGAATCAAAAAATTTGAAGTCACATGTTGCAATCTCAGAATTGATTACAAAGAAGATACAAGGTAAGTTTCAACTGATAGACTCACAAAGAAACATCCAAATTATCCTTATTAGGTTCATTGCATCTTTTAAACAGGAAATTGGAATCATGTTGTATTTTATTGCTGAGGCTCTCATTTTCGTGATGGTAAATTCAATGCTAAATTGCACCATGAAACCAACAGAATCAAAAACAAGGTTATAAGCTCCAACCATAACATGGAATATCAATAACATATATGACCCTCAAGCAATCACAAAAATTCCAGATAAATTATTTCTGCCATCTTGGGCAATAAAATTCCCATGAAAATTGTTATGAAGTGTGAAATTAAAACTAATGTGACGAATATATTCCACAAACCAACTGGAAAAATAACTAAAAGTTGTCCATATTATACTTTCACAGTCAACATATATACCTGTGCCATGATTTCATCATCTGGCTCAATGAAAGAATCTGCAAAAGAAACCTTGGCAGTTCTATCAACACCAAACACAACATCCCTCTTTTGAAGACACTTAAAAGCTTCCATAGCATCAGAACGACATGAAAACTCCAAGAACGCAAACCCACGATTCATTCCTTCATTATTACTATCTTCGACCAACGTCAAATCTTCAACATCCTCAACTCCATAATACTTCAACTTCTCTTTCAACTGGAACCAAATAAAATATCAAGCAGTGAGGACCATGAACTCCATGCTATCAATATTTAATATAACTTCAATAAGCACACCATATGGTACAGCCTACTTACAGCCTCCTTTGTCCATGTTTTGCATATGTTACCCAGGAAAAGGGTGTCTGTGTCTTGACTTGGAGAAACACCACACTGCTTCCCCTTGACCTATAATGGCAGTTGTTAAGGTCATCAGACATACGACTAGTATAACTGATATTTACTTATCATTATAACTGTAAAAAAGCAAGGCAGTACCACTGGATTTTTTAGCTCTGTAACAGCTTTTTTTGCTTGTTCAACAGTTGCAAAACGTAAGAATGCAAAGCCCTTGTTTTTCTTGGTCAGAGGGTTCATCATCAGTCTGACTTCAGTAACCACACCTACTTCACAGAAAACCTTCTTTAGATCATCTTCAGTTGCATCCTTGTCCAAGCCACCAACAAATACTTCAAACTCCTTCCGCTTACGCCTCTCCTGGAAAACTTCATGGTGCTCCTCATCATCAGCATCACGCATTTCCTCGTGCTCCTCTTCAGCAGCCTCAGCATTATCAACATCCTCTTCACCTTCAAGTTCCTCTTCAACATCTTCGATTTCTTCTTCAACCAGTTCTTCCTCCTCGCCTACATCCCCCTCTTCATCTTGTTCCTCTCCTTCATCTCCATTTTCCTCGACATCCCCAACTTCAATCTCCCTTTCATCATAGTCCACCCCACCATCCTCTTCAGGTTCATACTCAGGTTCGTTATCGTCCAAGTCCAATCGCTCACCTTTGTCATCTTCATCATAAGATTCCTTCTGATCATCTTCGACTGCCATTTCAACAAATAGATACTAATGCCCATACCAATCATTGACAACAAAGCTACAACACTCAAGTGCAAAAACCAGAAAAATCCTTCTAAATTATGAATAAATGTGCCAGCTTATAACCAGGGTGCATGAAGTTTGCACTTATAACATATGCAACAAAAATCTATTTATCACCAACAAGAAAAACACTAATAAATCAGGAAACACTATAGGGACATGAATAAATGGGACTTTTAATCCCATTTAATTTCATCACAAATTCCACAATAGAAACTTAAATTCTACAGCAAATAAGTTTTCTCTTCATCTCCAAGAATAATATCAGGAACAGAAACACCACAGAGTAGAACAATAATCCCATAAAAAATACCACAAGTTTCAACAAACCTTTAAGGAAAATTCGTTCAATTTTCCAAACCTCAGTAGCATAATTAAATAGAAGAGCTCAATAATACAAATAATAAAATCTCATCGAGCTTTGCCACAATGAGCCAATATTCCTAAAACAAAGACTGCAAACCAACAATGTAGCTCCAAGAACAACATCAGGAACTGAAACGTAAATTCGTCTCACATTCCATGTAGCTCCAAGAACAACATCAGGAACTGAAACACAACGAATCTCACAACACCATACATAAAATCCACATCTATTTTACAGCTTCCCACGTAAATATTATGAAAAAAATACGAACATCCAAATTTCATTACCAAAATTAAATAAATCACAACAGCACAAGTAAGATAATCCAAGAAGAACCCATTATGTTTAGAAGTTTCAACAATTCCAATAAAAAATATACTATCTTTTCTGAATTTCAACAACAAAAATAAATTCAACAGCTCAATCCCATCATAGCAGTGACACAAAAAAGCCAAATTCCGGGAACAGATAGAAAGGTACACAACCGAAAAAGAAATTTCGAGGCTCAATCTCACCGGATCTGACACAATATCCAATCCAATGCAAGACACAGAAAACAAAAGCCTACCTTTTACAGAAACGGATCCATTGGCAACCGATTTCTTCTCAGGTTCGGGTTCCGAAGGCTTCTCCTCTGATTTCTCCTCAAAAATCTCCTCTACCTTAATCTCCTGCTTAACTTCAACAACAGAAGCCGGAGACTCTTCAACCTTCGCAGGTTCTTCTGTGACTTCAGGTTTGGGTTGAGACTTCGGGGTCGATTTGGTAGCTCTGGGCGTCCTCTTAGGCCCGGGAGCAGCCACTTGCTTCTTCACCGCTCGTGGAGGCATTGGTATGCAGAGACTAGAAGCTCTTAATCACGAAAATTACAGAAACAACGAAGGAACGAACAATCGAAAACGCGGGAAAGAAGGATCAGAAACCCTAGAAACGAGAGAAAAAAACAAAAGGCGTAATTGTGCACTAAAGAGAACAGAAACAAAGCGAACCTTAGAGATGCCCGTTTAAGGGAGGAGAGAAGCCCTAATCTTATATCTTCGGTTGGAGAAATATCGTATTCTACGTATTCCAGTACGACAGCACCACTGAGAATTTACCGGGAGGCACAGATTCTGCAATCTCATCCGTCAATTGGAGAATCCGAAATCATCTTACACCGTAGATGACACTTATAAATATCCTCTCGTAATAAAAAAAAGGGGTCTTAAGGAATAATTAAAAAATTATTAACACTATTGTTAGTTTAGTTAAGTTGATTTATACAACAACTTGTTAATGAAGAGGCAAAGAAAACATTCTCATACCATTCCCAAAGTCATTATATAAACAAAAAAGGACCATTTACCCTACTATGTTTCATATTACCATCTATGAAATGTGGGCTCACACCCCAAAACACAATCAAAGCAATAATGATCGTCTGTAGAGCAAATGCGTTGCAACACATGTACGTCAAGACACACAATGGTAGGGCCCACCACATATTCACTTTGGCGGGTCCATCACCATGTGTCTTGGTTTACATACGCTGCAAACGATGATCAAATCAATCAAAGTCATGGTACAAATGGAAATGAGTTCTATAAATAATACTAGTTGGGTCACAAGCAATACTACACATATGAAGCAAGAGGTAAACGGATAGATAACAAATTTGTAATTGATTATTAAGTTTTAAAAAATTGAGACATTTTTTACTATTGTACCATTTTATTAATGAATCTTGGCGTTGATATGCAAGGGTTTTTTTTAAAAGTCCAACATATTGGTTGGTGCGATTCCCGAGGAGTGCCTTGCGTTATATATGAAGCAATTTCTTTAGAAGTAATTCCTATTATAAAACTTCTTCAGTTAAGAAGACATTATGTCAAGAAAATTACTCACACTATATATGCTATATTAAATGGAGCAAAACAAGTTGTTGGAGACACATAGATCAAAATTAAACAATTAATCCTATACAAACCCTAATGAGCTTTCCATGAATTAATACAAGCAACATGTTTAGACCATTGGACACTTGATGTCTCATTAGCAATATACGTCTTGAATCTCTTCCAATCATGAAGAATTGTCGTCAGATCAGTAAGCTTGGCACTTATACTTCGGCAACAATTTGCATGAACTGTTTTCACAGCTCTAAAGTCCCTACTATCTTGACAAAAACCACTGAAGAACAATGTATCCAAGAACCTGACCTTAAGCCCTAGCTTTCTAAACACACCATCATGCATCATATTGTCTAAAAAATCCTTCTCTTTCAACCCAATTGAGTAGTCTTTCATGGCATACCACCTATCAAACAATGATATGGTCTTCTTGTTCGATCGAATGAAATAGAAGCCGATGTTGATGCGATTCTTTTCCGACCATGGGTCGCCATTGAATGTATCAGTGCTGATCTTTAGATCCTCGCTTTCATCTTGGCTCAATTGTTCAAATGGGTTCCTTAGCCACATTATATCTATGTCCTGCCATCACAAAAATTATATATATACTGTTTGACTAGAAATTTTATCTGTTAAAGCTTTTTTAAAAGGATTATAAATTGTACTGCTTACAATATTTTTGATTGATCAATTGGGTACAATCCAATATTCATGCATGTAACTAAAAATAAGTAATTAAATGTGTTATTTCGAATTATTTAAGTATAGCTTTCTAATTATGATTCACATTAAGGAAGAGGCTATTTGGTATCGTTTCTTAGAACCATTTTCTAATTCTTTTCTAGAAGTTTCAGTTTTTAAAAACAAAGAATTATTTTCTAATTCTTTTGATGGCATTTTTGTAATTTCTTATTTGGCAATTGAATCACTCATGCCTTCATTCACTTACCACTGCTATAATCATTGCCGCCACCACCGGACAACCACCATCACTATTGCTACCACCACCACTGTTGCCATTGCCACCGCCGCTACCTCCACTAGCACCACCACCGTTGTCACCACTGCTACTACCACCACCACCACTATGTCCTCTTAACACCACCTCACCACAACCAACACCAACTTCACTATCACCACTATCACAAGCACCACACCACCACAACCACCACCACAAGCACAATTACAAACTCCACACCAGTAATACTGGGAAGAGCTAGTCCAACCCATTGAGTAAAAAATCTTGTATGATTCAAATATAACATACTAATCTCACATTAAGTTTTTCGTTCTACAAAATTTAATGTGCAGCTAATAGTTAGAATTTAATGAAAAGGCGAATAAAGGACTAGACCATGAGTGAAAATTTTAAAAGTTTTTGACATGAAAAGACAAAATAATAAAATACTTAACTTCTTAATACACATGAGTAAGCATCTATATCTATACTATATTTAATGTGAGAAGGTCCCTTGGGAAGTGTGCCAAGCTCTATGCACGAGTTCCCCAAAAAGCCCATATCTTATGTCGTTAAGGTTTCATTAATATAGGGTTTCAACAGTCATAATTTTGATTCTTCATTTAAAACCAAGCAGTTACAAAACTATTTTCTTTCTGGACGTGCAGCATGCATCCTTGCTACTAGCTATTAGTGTGAGAACCTAAAGTATCAGTGCCAATTAAGGGGTGCAACGTTGTTCGGTTTTAACTAAGAACAGAATGACCCAAATAACTTTGGGTCAGTTTTGGTTTTAAAATCTACAAATCGGATTAGTTTTGGGTTGCTTTTTTGATTAAACCAAACCAAACCGAACCAAAAGACCGAATTAAAAAATGCTTAAAATATGCCTTAATAAAGTGAACCAAAGCGAACCCATATATACATTTATGTTTACTTCGGTTTAGCGATGGCAACTATTCGGTTTTGTAGAAAACCAAAACTGAACCAACATGTTTACAATGAAAACCATAAATGAATCGTAACCACTACGGTTTAGTAATTTTTAAACCAAAACTGTTTTTCATATATTCTTGAAACTGTAACCAAACTGAACTATTTCACCTTTTTTGGGAGTTCAAATAGATTAAATTTTTATTGTTTTACTATGTTACACAAGAACACGCTAATGAAAAACTGTATCAAAAGAATTCATTCTAAAGTACGATAACAAAGAAAAAATAAAATGAAGTTTTTTGCTTCAATAACTATTCTAGACCATTCAATGCTAGAAGGGACATGTCATACTCTAGCAATGTTTGATCAAAAGCTTGTACATATTATATATAGTTGGTTTGGTTTCAGTTTGGTTTGACCTTAAAACTGTAACCGAACCAAAACCGCATTGAATGGAAATCAATTATTAAGAACCTAACCAAAACCGCATTGAATGGAAATCAATTATTAAGAACCTAACCGAAATCAATTATTAAGAACCTAAAACTGACTCTAATAGATTTGGTTTGGTTCGGTTTTTCGGTTTTAACCAAACCGTTTCCATCCGTACTTCAGTTTTCTTCTTGGAATGATCTGTTCTCAATCTGGTTTATTTCGGTTATGGTTTAAGTCGCAAACCTCAGAGTCTTCGGTTGATATCTAACCGGAGCATAGAGAACCGAGTTGCACCGAAGTAAAGATGTAAATCTATCCTATCACTGGGGAGATGAAAAGTCTTTAAAATACAACGCGGGCTATTTTATAATTTATACCGAAATCTGCCCCTTTGCTTTACATGATGGTAAAGAGGTTTTATGGTAAGCACTAAAATACAATGAAATTATAGATTTTCTTAGAAAAAATTAAGAAAATTAGTAATTACCCTAAATTTAAAATATATATATATTTTTAGCATTTAATAATTACCCTAAACAGACATACCAATGGGGGGTTTTTGTAATTATAAGAAAATTTCAGATACCAAAATGAAAATATGTCCATGGAAATTTCACACCTAGGACGTAGTAGTTTCCTCAAGATACAAAGACTCTCAACGTACATCTTGGCCGGCTTGGCCTTTAACTTCCAAACCGTCAGATTGGATTACCAAATGTTGATGAAACAATAATACCACATTAATCCAACGGTTAGATATATGCCACAGCTTGTTAATTCAATAGTCCTGCTATTGTAGAGAACACTGAGAAGAGATTCTGTTGGAACGTACCGTGAAGATGAAACTGTAGCCACGTTTGAGAACATCACCGAGAAAGAGAGTTCTTCTCCACACACTTACACCATCCGTTTGAAGACGGTAACAATGAAGCCGGAGGAAGTTGCACCGATCAAATGCCGTTTGATCGACGGGAACAAGTATAAGGTGATGTAGCAAGGTACGGGTGTTTTCGCCGAGCCAGAAGCCGTCGACGAAGAGGTCGAGCATCGCCTTATCGCCATCGGTGCTATTGACTTGAGCTTTGTTTAGTACAGCGATTATCACAATCTTTGTCTTGGTTGAAGCTCTGTCCAAGGCTATCTCAAGGTCATCCTTGTGGATATAGTTCATGGAGGTCTGGAACACAGTAACACAGAAAAATATATAGCATAAAATAACAAAAAATTTATATACGTATATATTTGGAAGATTTAGCCAGAAGGGTATCCGAAAGAACAGATACTTAGTTACTTACCATGTTTGATAATTGACGTCCAAGATTTTCGAGGGAAAAGAAGGGCTTTGAGATGGTAAAATAAAGAACGCCGGCGAACAGAAGCGATATCATAGCCAGGCTTATGATGCGAATCTTCGAATAATCCATGGTTCTTATGCCCTTTCCCGGTGATGAGTCACCGGAATCCGGTGAAAGATGACTTCTTGTAGCGATGGTTAAGAGGCCATTAAGAGTTGGGGATATATAAACGACCATGGCGTGCGTTGATGCTTCGTAGAAATTGAGACCGTGACAGAGATTTGGATTTTGATACGCCAATAGAAGCCAACTCTGATTAAGTTGTTGTCCCTGGATTCCTGGCATTTTTCCAAGAGTCGGCGTTAGCTCAATGCGTGACACGCGTCCAGGCAAGGCACGTTAGTTGGCGTTAACTCGCTGTACGACACGCATACGGGACAGAAACACGGTCTTAAGAAAGTGAAGAAACTCATATTTTTTCATTTTTCTTTGGGCTTTTTGCATATATACGCCTACATTAAGATATATTTGCATCTATATCCACTTTTTTTAAGTATTTATATTTATACCCCTCCACTTAGCATAATTGTTACAGATGTACCCCTAATGACAAATTCCATTAATTTTTATTGTTTATTTTTATTAAATGACTAAATTAACCTTCTATGAGATGAAAAGTTTATTACATAAGTAAATGAATATGGGTCTAGGTGGAATTCATATAAAAAATTATGAATTAAACAAATTAATATCAATGATTTAAAGTACATATGCAATAAATATAATAATGTAAGTGCATAAATAAATTTATAAGAATATAAGAGGATAAATGCAAAATATTTTTACTTTATCAAATGTTACTTTGATCATTTAATAAAAATAAATAATAAAAGTTAATGGACTTTAATGTCAGGGGTATGATTGAAACGGTTATATAAAACAAAGGAATATAAATACAAATATTGAAAACAAGAGGGTATACATGCAAATATAATATAATGTAAGGACATGGATGCAAAAAGCCCATTTTCTTTCGGGCTCTCGCGGATTCCCTCTCTCTCTCTCTCTCTCTCTCTCTCTCTCTCTTTTTAGACACTCTCCTCTTGTGATACTTATAGATCTGTCTCTCCTCGGCATGGTCCCCCTCCCCCCCTCTCTCTCTCTCTCTCTTTTATATATATATATACACACACACACTAGCGAAAACCCCGTGTTATGGAAGAAAATAAGGCGCTGAATAGGTATTTTCATAATAACTATCAAGAAAAAAATACTATAATATATTGTGTAATAAACAAGGTTTACAAACTGAATATTTTTTGGAAAAAAGTCACCTTACAATCAAATTTAGAATAGACATGCAATATAATCTATAGTTACAAAATCTTCGAACCCAAAAATGATTATGTAGTTTATTGGTCCAAAGAAAAAAGCATACATGCATATCAAGACTAATAATATTCATTTGTTTATTCTTGTAGTGTTAAGGACTAAATAATATCTTAGCATAAGTGAAGAATCCAACGTTGTAGGTCCTGAAATTTAACATAATATTTTTACTCCATTTTGAAGATATATTATTATTTGAATTTCGTAAGGAAAAAACTACCATGGCATTCGATCATAGGAAAAAAAAACTAAAACTTTGCTCCCAAACACATTTAAATCATCATGTTGTTCTTCTGTTACACAATTTATTGCAGTGCCGGCCATTAATAAGAACTTGTTGCAAGGTTGGAGAATTGAAAGAAAAGAAGAAAAACGGGAGACTTAAACTCCCTTAAACTCCTTCATTAATAGATGCCTATTTATGGTTCTTCTCCCCTATGAAAAAGGGCCTTGCCGTGCCCTAGGAAGTGTGTCTTCTCTTGAGCAAGCTCCTCCTAAAGAGTTCTGCACAAGTGAGAGAGTTTCAACTGTGTGTAGAAAACCAATTGTCTTAGATCTCGTAGTATTGAGATCTTCTGGAATTCGTCCATCAATTAGATAGGCTTTACGTCATGGAAAGAGAGAATTGCACATCCAATTCTCTAACGTGGGTGTAATCAGCAAACGATTTGCAATTTCCACTGTGCAAAGGTATGCTTTATATTTCCAACACATCCAAACCACTATTGCCTCTCGTACATCACTTGATGCTCTTTAGAAATGGCAGTAGAATAGCATTTCATGTATATATGTAGACACCCCAAATTGCACCTCTATATAAGAGAATACTCCAAATAAACTTTAAAAGTCTTATTTGAGCCTTGACATATGTCAAACACTCAAAAACTCTCAAAATCGGTGCCAACCGTACTGAGTATACGGTTTTTGTAATTTTGGTCTCAACCGCTCTGTATGTGTGGTTGCAACCGCACACACAGCACGGTTGATATCCATGCTTGTTGCGTGAGCTGCCACGTTGCTTCGCGAAGCTTCGGCCGTTGAGCCACGTCGACAGCAATCATGACGAGCGTAACTGAATTGAACCGTCCTGTATGCGCGGTTTGGTTAAATTTGTATAGAAACCACACTTTGAGTAACGGTTGTGTTGAAACCGCACTGTGTATGCGGTTTTGGCTGTTTCGGGGATTTGCGAAATGGCTCGATTTCTGAGCCTTATTTACGCATATTACCTCTCTCTTGGGGACTTGAACTCCCTATTTCACCCTCCGAAACTTGCTGAATTACTCCAATTCAAGCCTTGGAGGAGAATTGGAATAATCTAGAAGGCCTTTTAGGCCTACCCTTGGGACTCTTCTACCCTTGGCTTGGCCTATAAATAGAGGGGTCCTCCTCTTGCAAATGGCTGAGAATTTGAAGCTTGGAAGCTCTGCAAGAAGAGGGAGAACTCTGCTGGATTGCTGCCTCAAGTATTCAAGTTACCAAAGGTAAAGCTCTTTATATTTTCAGCATTCTCTTTACATAACTCTCTCATCTTCTACCTTTCTGTAGTGTAAGGCCACTTTTGTGCATCTTTGCAACCCCAAACCCCTTCTAAAGTACCTGGGAATCCTCTCTAGCCGTAAAACGTGAAGAGAGAGCCTTGGGAAAAGGAAGGTGGAATGGATCCTCTAGGCTTAGAACCCACAAATGATGAAAAGCATGCTGTATGGTTGTTTTGAACCTTTGAATGCTTATCTGATCTATTTTGTATTTGGAGAAGATGCAGGAATCCATGCTCTCAATAGCAAGGGATTCAAATCTTCTCTTAGTTAGGTATTTTTCACATTATCACACACTTTTCACTGTTTTTGCAAGAATAGGCTAGATCCAGGATCTTCCATGCAATATGGAAAATCTGAGATCATTGGCCTTAAAATGAATCTTAGAACTTCATGAGATGGTTTTTTGTTGATTTTTAAGGTTTTGGTCGAATCCACATGCACACATGCACTGGTTTCCATGTTTTATCCAAAAATCTTCAAAACAGGGCAGATCTGTGGCCTGTCTTGGAATGCTTATAACTTCATCATCCGGATGAATTTTTGAGTGATTCCAAAGACATGTGATAGATGAATATGCCCATATTATATCTGGAAAATTTCGTTCACTTTTATGTAGCCAATTTTTGACACCATCTGTTCAAAGTCTGTAAGTCAGTTCAGCCCAGATTGCTGAACTTGCCGCTTTGATGGTGCACTATTTGCTCAATTTTAATCCGTTTTGAGTGATTCCAGTTTCTGAGTTTTCCTTAAGAAGTCTATTTTCATTTCCAGCTGGTTTCAGCAGATTTTGATTTGATTTGAGGCCTGTGTGCTTGATTGACTCAGAGGTGCTCGCTGACGTAGTCCAGAGCTAATCTGTGGTCTTCTAGGCCTATTCAAGAGAGCACACAAGTCGCATCCGGATAGAGTTTGGTGTGAGGTTTTTTTCTTTGGAAAGAGGGCATTACATACTTCCTCCATGCCAATTTTTATGGAATTTTATTGAGCCAAACTCCACGAATAGGACTTTGAAAATGCCTATTCATCACTTTTTCCAAGTTATAACAGCAAATTTTAGATGTGGATTTCTCTCTCATTTTAAGTTGGATTGAGTTGATATTTTTACTGTACACTCTACTACATACCAGTTTTCTAATGGCTTTGGTTTCATTGGATTTGGATTTAAATTGAGTAAGTTATGGTTAATCGAAGCTTTCAAGCTCTTTTGATCTCATTTCTCCAGATTTGCCTTAGCTTGATTTTCTTTGTTTTTTACTTTGATTTTATTCACTCATGAAGTCTTAGGAGTGATGGATCCACAAAGAGAGTCTAAGCTCATTAGACTTCTCATGTGGAATGGTCACATACATTGTGCTTGTTATAAGCACTTTTTTGTCCATTTCATTAACAAACAATTTATAGCATAAGCAAGCATGTGGCAACCGTCTTAGACGGATGAGTGGGGGTGCCTAACACCTTCCCCTGCTCATAAATAATTCCCCTTACCCAATCTCTGGATTTTTCTATATATTAGAGCTACTTTGGCTCTAGTTGGCTTTCATGATGCATTTGGTGTCCATTCACACCTTAAGATGGATGGTGGCGACTCTTACATTTATCGATCCCCGCGTGACGATATCGGAGGTCATCCTAGATGACATTTCCATGTCTCACAATATATAGATGGGTTCACTTCACACCTTGTAGTAATGATACATCTTTATATGACTAATCTATTTTGTCCTAGATCAAATCTTTCATCGAAAATAGAATCAAAAGCAATGAATCAAAAGCTCATAGATTTTGATTGACTCACATTTCTCTTAATATGCCTCAAAATTTACGAAAGCTCTCAAACACAAAAAAAAAATAGTGCTTTCCTTAATGCTCCTTTAATTGTTAATACAGTATTTAGATATTTCTCTTAAAAATAATCCGTCAATTCTATTATCCATCCCACGATGCATTGCAATTAAATTGAAATTAGCTGCTCATTTGTGTTTGCGAGATGGATCTTATACACTCATTAGAAGTTGTATAATATACACTTTGTTGTTTTATCAAATGTTAGTTTCTAAAACTTTGCAAATTATGAACTAAAAAATGCTTCTGCTAAAAGACTAAGAAAACAAAAAATCTCAAGTATTTGATTTTATTATTGTTTATCATCAAAACTAAAATCCTATAAAAAGTACAGGAAAAAGATAATAAATACTTATGATGAAGTAACATAAATGGATCTATTTAGAAAAAATTTAAAAAATAACCAAGCTAAAACATTAAAAAAAAAACTCTAATGTTAAAATATTGGTGTTTGTCAAAGCCCATAGAGTAATCCAATTAGCTCTATCAAGGTTTTCTATTTCTCAAGTGGACTGGTTGAAAGGGACAAAAGCAAATTTGTAGGACCTCGACATCATTTTGTATAATTACAAAGGAGAGTGGGTTAACCTTAGAGATATCCCTTTACCAAAAATTGGTATTACAACTTACATATGAATTACTATAGAGAGCTCTGCATATATGCTACCTGATGAAATCAAGGCTGCGAGTTTGTATTATTTGAATGTGTCCACCTCAATTTTTTATTTAGGATTGTAGCTCAACCACTCAATTAATGCTTTCATGGATTTGAACATAATATAATGCTACCATCTATAAATATAAGTAGATAAATAAATGTAGTGATATCTCTCATAATTGGCATGACTTGGGTAAAAGCTATGTTAATTTTTTTTTGGATCCAATCAATATAAGTACTAGATCATGAACCAAACTTGATGATAGAAGCTCACTTTTGTCCATAGCATGACCAACTTTCTCCACTCTTATACTAACTCTTGTAAATATGCTATAATAGATTATTTCATGAATTGAGAAGAAGGCATTCATCATAAGATCAGTAATCTAGAATTTATAAGAGAATAAGAAAACCAAGTTCATTTAAAGATGGTTTTGTTAACTCATTAAGTTTTTATTGATTTGGATTAACTTTAATACCTAATTAGGAGGTTATTGCTCGGAGCATCATTTTGAGCTCCTTACTAAAAACTTATTATTATTATTATATAAAAAACATGAAATTAATCATAAAAAATGAATCAATTACCTTCTATTCCCAATTTAGTTAAACTTAAACTTTATTAAATGTTCTCACATAAAGCCCAAAAAAAGAAAAAAAAGAAGAAGAAATTCCTAAGGATGAAACAATATATATGTGTGTACTGTTGAAAATTCCATATAAACGTGAAATTAGAACTTAGAATAGTCACTAAAAACCAAAATCAAAGATATTGAAAAAAATGAAAGCCCAATTTGAAATCAAGCTATTTTATGCCTCAAATCAAAGATATTGAAAACAAAAAAGAAAATTTGGATAATACTTTTCCAAATCAATAAAAAAATATATGTTCGTATATGTATACCTAATCCATCAAATTTGCATGTATAGGAATCAAGGCATAAGTTTTTAACTCTAGCCTAAGTTTTATGTACTATATATGATTTTAATTAACTCTAGCATAAAATTTCCATTTTAGTGTAAAAAATATAGCTCTAGCCACTACTGACCCTTATAGGAAGAGGGCGATTTAATCCATAAACATTTTGTGTTTATTGAAGACACCACTAAAAGTAGTAAAAATTATAAAACTTAAAAATATGAAAAATAGAGAAAATAATGGATTTTATATGGCTAATATACAAAAACCGTATAATTTTAAGTGGAAATTAACTTTTAGTGATACTTTTTGAAAATAATTAAAATTAAATCCACGTGCTAAGGAAACCTTTATCAAATTATTAAATTTTAGTGACATTTTAAGAAAAATCCCAAAGTGTATCTTTAGCCATAAAACTTTGGCCAATTTTCTTTCATGCACCTTAGGTTGCACCTTGAATAGTGAATACCCAAATGTTTCAATAGATTCCGGCATTTTTCGCAATGCATTTTCTAGCATTTCTCAAACTCTTGAATGGGATGAATTTTAGGCATAAACTTTTCTCATGATTTCTTCCTACTATCTAAAAGAAACAACAAAATGAAGGGGAAGGTGATGAAGCAATTTCTTTAGAAGTGATTCCTATCATAAAACTTCTTCAGTTAAGAAGACATTATGTCAAGAAAATTACTCAAACTATATATGCTATATTAAATGGACCAAAACAAGTTGTTGGAGACACATAGATCAAAATTAAACAATTAATCCTATCCAAACCCTAATGAGCTTTCCATGAATTAATACAAGCAACATGTCGAGACCATTGGACACTTGATGTCTCATTAGCAATATACGTCTTGAATCTCTTCCAATCATGAAGAACTATCATCAGATCAGTAAGCATGGCACTTATACTTTGGCAATAGTTTGCATGAACTGTTTTCACTGCTCTAAAGTCCTTACTATCTTGACAAAAACCACTAAAGAACAATGTAACCAAGAACCTGACCTTAAGCACTAGCTTTCTGAACACACCATCATGCATCATATTGGCTAAAACATCCTCCTCCTTCAACCCAGTTGAGTTGTCTTTCATGGCGTACCACCTATCAAACAATGATATGGTCTTCTTGTTAGATCGAATGAAGTAGAAGCCGGTGTTGATGCGATTCTTTTCCGACCGTGGGTCGCCGTTAAATGTATCAGTCCTGATCTTTAGATCCTCGCTTTTATCTTGGTTCAATTGTTCAAATGGGTTCCTTAGCCACATTATATCTATGTCATGCCATCACAAAAATTATATACTGTTTGACTAGAAATTCTATCTGTTAAAGCTTTATAAAAGGATTATAAATTGTACTGCTTACAAATATTTTTGATTGATCAATTGGGTACAATCCAATATTCATGCATGTAACTAAAAATAAGTAATTAAACGTGTTATTTCAAATTATTTAAGTGTAATTTGCTAATTATGATTAACATTAAGGAAGAGGCTGTTTGGTATCTTTTCTTAGAACCATTTTTTTGTTTTTGAAAGATAAATCACCAAAATAGCATTTTGTAAGCATAATTTTCAAATTGTTTTTAAGAAAAAACAATCCAAGGATAGCCTTGTTTTAAGAAGCTAGAAGTTTCAGTTTTTAAAAACAAAGAATTATTTTCTAGTTCTTTTTTATGGTATTTTTGTAATTTCTTATTTGGGAAATTGAATCACTCACGTCTTCATTAACTTACCACTGCTATAATCATTGTCGTCACCACCGCACGACCACCATCACTATTGCTACCACCAGCACCATCACCACAACAACCACCACCACCACCACCACTGCCGTTGCCGCCGCCGCTACCTCCACCAGCACCACCGCCGTCGCCACCATTGCTACAACCACCACCATCATCACCACCAGTATGTCCTCTTAACACTACCTCACCACAACCAACACCAACTTCACCATCACCACCATCAAAAGCACCACACCACCACAAGCACCATTACAAACTCCACACTAGCAATATACTGGGAAGAGCTAGTCCAACCCACTGAGTAAGGAATCTGGTATGATTCATGTTGGAAATATAAAGCATACTTGTGGATTATACTTGTCCAAGTCGCACAGCGGAAGTTGTGGATTATCTGCTAATTACACCCACGTTAGAGAATTGGATGTGCAATTCTCTTTTCCCACAACGTAAATTCTATCTGATTGATGGATGGATTCTAGAATATCTCAGTATTACGAGGTCTAAGACAATTGGGTTTCCTACACACAGTAGGAACTCTCTCTCTCTCTCTCTCTCTCTCTCTCTCTCTCTCTCTCGCTCTCTCTTGTGCAGGAGTCTTATAGGAGGAGCTTGCACAAGAGTATGCTTGCTTCTCAGGACTTGGCAAGGCCTCATTTTTATAGGGGAAGAAAAGAACCATTAATAGTCATCTATTAATGAAGGAGTTTAAGGGAGTTGAATTCTCCTATTTTTCCTGTTTTTCTTTTTTTTAACCTCTCAACAAGTTACTTCTCATTAATGGGCATTAAACAAAAATTGAATAGAAGAACAACATCTCCCACTTGTCTAACTATGAGTATTTGAAACTCTTACTACATTTGACCAATTATCACATTCTGGGTCATACAAGGAAATACGTCGTGCGACCGACGAGAGTGTTACAAGTTGAGCAACTCTATACCAAATTCCATCTTACCAGCATAGAGATACACTCAAAATCTTGCCTATGCCCTAGATCCATATAATCACATCGGATTGAGCTTTCCTAATCCCTCTTGAGTAGTAAATTCAAGTCCAAGCTCAACCTCCTTTGGAATTTCTTATTTCATGCTTTTTAAAATATGGATATATAAGTACTATATATATATTCCATGTACATAGATGGATATTTTAATAAAAATATAAAATATCACCTGAATTTTAAAACAAAGCATGATTTGAACAAATTCCATCAAATTCTCAAGGATGTGATGTCATATGGTCTTTCTAATGCCACATGCCACTCCACTTTGACCTGAATGCTTTCCAAAACATTATTCGTTAGGCCGAATCAAACATGACCATGGGGAGAATGCTAAAGTAGCAATCTCCATATCTCCACTTTATGACATTGTCATTAGTATAAGGGCACAAGGAGGTTCCTTAAAAGGAAACCAGTTTGGGCTCACATGGCAAGGAAGTAGGGATTCATTCACTTGCCCTCAAAATCTAGGTCGACAAGCACATGTAGCATGAGTACATGCTACGATGGAGCTCACTATAGTGAGTATGTCAACACTCCAACATCATACGAGCCTTAGTTTAGTCACAACTCATGCAACTAACCTAAACTCTTCGCCCAAGTCACAACCTTATTGCGCTAAGGCAAAAAGTGGTCATGCACGGCTATCAGGTCATGCAAAATCTGTGAGTCTCCCACTCAAGCAAAGGATGCTTGATTCTCTCAAAGAATCTCATTTCGGTCTTCATCCAAGGCAACCTTTAGACATATTCTATGATATATTTGTCTAGAGTTTTCTTAATGCCCTCTAATAGGCACAAGTCCTCTTATGGTCTCATCTTGCTCGCACATTATACGCCAAGGCAGGTCGCCATGTGAGTAGTCTACCCACGGGCCTGGTGACATATCTATACTATGTGTGTATAATATCCATCATTTTATAACATATATGAATATAAATGAATAAATGAACACGTCTCAAATACATTGATGTAATCAAATAATTAAAAACAAATCAATCCCATATCTTTAAAATGTGACCTAAAAGCTTCTCTAGGAATAGGATTGGTCAATGGATCAGCAATCATGCGATCTGTAGGGATATAAGTCAGTATTACATCCTTTTGCATCACTCTTTCTCCAATGTAGTGATATCTGATGTCAATGTACTTCATCCTCCCATGATATTTAGGTCTTTAGCATAAGCCAACGCTGACATACTGTCATAATGGATCGTAACAGGTTTCTTTGAGTTGGCTATTACAGCAAGATCCCGCAGAAACTGCTTTAACCAAACGACTTCTTGGACAGCAGCACTACACGCAATATATTCTATCTCCATGGTGGATAATGCGACACATGGATGTTTCTTGTTGCACTATGAGATGGCTCTGCCATTGAGCAAGAAAACGTATCCAGATGTGGATACACGATCATCCACACTACTAGCCCAGTCAGCATCACTATATCTAGACAGCTGTAAGTTTGCTCCTCTGTAGCATAACTTATAATCAGCTATAGTTCTCAGGTATCTGTAGACACCCCAAATTGCACAAACAATCATCAAAAATCATTATCTCCTTGAAAGCCAGCACAGAAATTTAAGAAAATAAACTTTTACCTGTATCCGGATACTCAAGCCGGATACAAGTACTCCTTCCTGTATCCGGTTACTCATACCGGATACATGTGAGCCTTAGTGTATCCGGTACCATGTACCGGATACCTTAAGGCCCTTTTGTATCCGGTCTGATATACCGGATACATTAAGTTTGCTCAAAATTAGGGTTTTCCGAGAGAAATCAATTGTTACCATCATGTCCCTCATTAAATGAAGGGAAATCTCGGAAATAACCCTAGGGTTAAGGTTGGGGGGTTCTAGACATTAAGTTGTGTCTACCAATGACCTTAGCCTTTGCCTATAAATAGGAGCCTCCTCCTTAAGCAAATAGCAACCAACTCTTGTTTTGAATTCTCGCAAAGAAGAACTCCAAGAGAAGAAGGAGATCGCTGCGGGAGTGCTTCCAGAATCCAGGTAAGCCTCAAACTTGTCTTTTATTTTCTGTCTTTACATTCCTAGATCTAGATCTCTTCTTCTACCTTTCTGTAGTGTAAAGCCTTCTTTGTGTGTGGAAATCCTTCCCCGGCTCAAAGTATCTCAAGACTCCCCTAGCCGTAAAACGTGAAGGCGGATCTAGGAGAAACGAGACTGGGGATTGACCCTAGTGCTAGAACCCATGTAGCATAAGGCTTTTGAATGTTTGAAAACCGTTCTATAATCAAAGTACCCTTGATTATTTCGAAGAACCGTGTTTAACGGGGAGAGAGAACAGAGGGAAACGATAATGGAACGGAACCCTAGGCTATGCTAGAACCTATCTTGTTGAATCTATATGCATGATATGTTGTTGTATTAATCTTGCTTGGTTTTTCACTCTTGCACACATATTACACTTTTTTGGTGAATAGGCTCACATTTGGGGATTTATTACATTCATTGTGATAAATCTCCAATAAATGGCCTCAATCAAATTCTGGAGTGTTTTTAAATGTTTTTCAAAGGTTTTGGATTCATCTCACACGAATCTCACACACTTTATAAATTTTTGGATTTGATTTTCTTCAAAAGTGGCCTAACTGGACAGCACCTGTACCCTTACTTCGGACGCTCATAACTTCATCGTCCGGATGAATTTTGGAGCGATTCTAGAACCATGGGAAAGGTGAGGCTGTCTAGTTTATGTTCACCAAATTTCATAAAGTTCCATCAAACGGATTTTTGACACCTCTCTGTCGAAGTTAAGTGGACAGTTCAGGTTCAAATACAGAACTTGTCACTTCGACGGACCGCCATGTGTTCGTTTTAAGTCCGATTCGAGTGATTTTTGCTTCTGAGTATTCCTTTATGAGTCTATTTTCAAATCCAGTTAGTTTCATAATTTTTGAATTCCATTTAAATTATTGGTAGCCGATTTACTCAAAACTGTTCATTTGTACTTTTCTGGGTAAATCTGTGATCTTCGGGGCCTGTTCGGGAGACCACCCAAGGCACATCCGAAGGGATTTTTGTATGAGACTAGTTTCTTTTGAAAGATGGCCATACAAACTTTAATCACACCAAATTTCGTGGACTTTTATGTAGTGGATTTTTCTAGACAATTTTCCAAAGTTGCTCACTTACCACTTTTAAAAATCCCCAGCAGCAACTTCAAAGGAGCATAACTCCTAGGTTTTCAACCGGATCAACTTGAAATTTTGCATGAATCTCTTATTTATCCTAATCTTTCAAATGGATTTGGTTTGATTTGATTTAAAATTGGATTTGATTAATTTCAAGAGAAATTGCCTTACTTTTACCAAACTTCCCGGATTTGATGCAACCTCTACTTTGATTTCCATCTTTTTGAAATACTCCAGAAGTGATATTGACATAAGAGAAGATCTAAAATCCATTTGGATCTTCATGTGAATATATCATACACTTGTTCCTTTTTCAAGGCTTTTTCATGATTTTTAGCAAGCTTCTTATTTTCTTTTTAGCATGAAAAAACACTTGGCAACCACCTTGTGTGGGTGAATGGGGGTGCCTAACACCTTCCCCCGTTCATAATCTAATCCCCTTACCCATCTCTGGATTTGATTTTCAAGTAGGATTATTTTTATCCTAGAATGTTTCTTTTTTCACTTTTTGCTTATTTTTAACTCTTTGGTGTCCATTCTCACCCCAAAATCATGAATGGTGGCGACTCTCCCATATTTTTGCGTTGAGCCCGTGTGTTGACGGAGGGATGATCATTCCGGTGATTTTTCCCATGTCTCACAACAGTTGTGAGACATGGGAAAAATCTGGGCCGGGACCTTGTTCAGCTGATCCACAAGATTAAATTCACTCTTTTTTATTATTTTTATGAGGTCGGCTCCCTCATTTTCTGCACCCTGGGGGGTGTCTTCTCCCACTTTATTTTTTCCTTTTTGTTTTCTTTTTTCATTTTCTTTTTCTATTTTTTCTTTTTCTGCTTCTGTCTCCTTTTCTTTTTCTTCACCCCTTGCACATCTCCCTGACCTCGTCATGAGGTTCACCTCCTCCTGGTTCTGGTTCCTGACCATTGGAACCGTAGCCGTGATTCCCTCGCTGTAATTCCATGGTACAGCGGCCTCAGAATAGGCTAGTTTGGGGATGTTAACCACTAGTGGCTGGAGTTTGGACCGGGATGTATGGGCCGGTTTAGGGATAGTATGGGCTGGCTGCACATTTACAACCAAGGGTTGAAGTTTGGATTTTGTGGGGACCGAAGAAGTGATGGAAGCAGTAGTGGGGTCAAGATTGATGACCAAAGGAGCCTTGGACGGCTTGGATGGGGAATAAGTGGGTGGACTGCAATTGAAGACCAATGGAGGCCTTGCAGTATTCATCTGGGCCATCAGAGAAGAGACCCGGTTTAAAGAGGAACTTATGTCCTCAGCAGCTGGATTATTATTTTGGGAGACCATGTTGATCTCCTCTTCTTCTTTTTCTTGGAAGAAATGGACCTGGACCGTGGTCCCCACGGGAGCTATGAGCTGTGATGGGTCAAAGGCCCTTCTGTTGGTGGATATGGCCGTGATGGAGTTGGATGGGCCTGCCCCATTGTGGTACGGCAGAGGGTTCTGCCCAATATCATTTCCCGACGAGGCGGGTGCAGCAGTGTTAAAAGACCAAAGCCTTCTGGTCCAACAGGTCCTGGACCGCATGCTTCAATACCCAACAAGCATCTGTAGAGTGCCCTGGTGCACCCATGTGGAAGTCACAGGTGACTGCCGGATCAAAATTCCTCCCCTTAGTGGCATTCGGGCTTGGTTCCTTCAAGGTCACATATTCCCCTTTCAGCAGGGTTGGCAGTAATTGGGAAAGAGATACCGGAAGGGGAGTAAAGACTCGGTTCCTCCTTGCTGCGAACCAGGCCTCCCTCTTTTCCTTGGAAAAAGTCCTCCTTGTGTTAGCTGGCACAGAGGGAGAGAAGTTGACATTCAGCGGGGTCTGGTACGACTGCTGGGCCTGTTGGGGTGCAGAGATGTTGACGTGAAGTGGCTTCTTGGCTGGAGGAGCCTGGACTAGGTTCACCTCCCCTTCTTTTCGGGCCCCTGTCTTCTTGAACCCGGTTCCCTTCTTCTGGGCCATGGAGGCCGAGGAATCAGACTGCCCAGCCAGAGTAGAGTAGTCTATCAGCCTTCCTGACCTGACTCCCTTTTCGATCCGGTCCGCCACTTGCACCAGGGCTGCGAAGTTGGTGGTTATCTGATCCACCAGATGGTTGTAGAAGGGCTGGCCCAGTGTGCCCATAAATGTGGAGATCATCTCCGGTTCTTGCATAGGTGGCCTGACCTGGGAGGCGGCCTCTCTCCACCTCTTGGCGTATTGCCGTACCGGCTCATCTTTTCCCTTGGTCATCCTCATCATGTCGTACCGATCTGGCACGATCTCAGAGTTGAATTTATATTGGTCCAGGAAAGCGTCGGCTAGGTCCTTCCACCTCCTGATCCTTCCATGGTCCACTGTAGCGAACCACCGAAGGGCTGACCCGGTCAGACTCCTCTGGAAGAGCTGGATCAGTATGCCATCATCCCGGCCAAATTGGCATAGGGCCCCGCAGTATAATTTCAAATGGCTCAATGGGCAGCCCGTGCCATCAAATTTGTCAAAATCTGGGCACCTGAACTTAGCCGGTAGACATACATCCGGGTACATGCACAGGTCTTCAAAGGTGGTGCCTCCATGGTTGCTTCCCCCCTTCACCTCCTTCAGTTCTGCCTGAATTCTTTCTATCCTGAGCAGCATTTTCTTTTCCATCTCATCCCTCGCCTTTTCTTTTTCCAGCTCTTTCTCAGACTCCGCTGTATTTTCCTTGATCAGAATGGGTTCAGGGATTGGTTCAGAAACGGGCTCCGGCAAGGGTTGAGCCGGAGGCGGAATGTAAGCCTGAGGTGGTGGTGCCTGATGAGAAGTCGACGCCTGATTTTGGGCTTGGGCCTGCTGGGCCTGAGCCGCCAGTAAATCTCCCAGCATTTTGACCAGACCGGCCACTTGCTCCTGCAGCTGAGTAAAGTCCTGAGCGGGGACAGTAGCTTGGGCTTGGTTCTCTTCAGTATTCATGGCTCTTGCTTTGGATCTGGTCACGGGAGCAATGGCTGCAAATAAGGCACCTGGGTTGAAAGTAAATGTACCTGGTGAAAAAAAATGAACAGAACATGTTAGCTTCCATTTAACTTGAGTCACACCCCTATATATGTAAACCAGTAGGTTAGGTGAACACCAATCCAGATTTTTTTTTGTTTTTTTGTTGTTTTGATTTTGTGTTGGAATATTCTAGGGCTTCCAAGGGTCCCAATTTTTTTTTTGATTTGATTGATAAAAATAACCAACCAAGGTTTTCATGGAATATTCTAGGGCTTCCAAGCGTCCCACACATGTTTTGATTTGATTGATAAAAATAACCAACCAAAGGTTTCTTGGAATATTCTAGGGCTTCCAAGTGTCCCACAAATGTTTTGATTTGATTGATAAAAATAACCAACCAAAGGTTTCTTGGAATATTCTAGGGCTTCCAAGTGTCCCACAAATGTTTTGATTTGATTGATAAAAATAACCAACCAAAGGTTTCTTTTTTTTTTCAAATTTGCTGAATTTTCTCAGTTTTCAAGTTCAAAAGTTTGACTGACACATGTTTGAATTGAGTTGGTATCAAAAAAAATGACACCTTGGTTCCTTCTTTGAGTTTCAGAATTAGGTTAAATCCTGAAAGAATGTTTTATTTTATTTTTTTGTTTATTTTTTTTTGATTTTGTATTTTGGAACATTTTTATGTTCTTTTCGGGGTGCCTAAGGATTATCCACAGTGTTTTAGGCATTTTGTTCTGAAAATTTGGGCTGAAAAGCCAATTTGTGCATTTTTTGAATGTATCCGGTATAATATACCGGATAAGAATATGCCTTATTGTATCCGGTAACCATGACCGGATACATGCATACACCTTTGGAACCGGTATTATGTACCGGATACGAATAGAGTTGTTCTTAACCGGCCTGAGTTGCCGGTTATTGCCGAAATGGCCATTTTTGACTCATTTTTTCACCAGATTTGATTTTTTTTCATTCCCACTTGGTGTTCACCTTAACTTGACCTTCAAAACTTGCCCCAAATTAGGCTTGGACATCATACTTGCAAAATTCCCCAAATTTAGGAAAAGAACATGGCTTTACCTTGCCACCTTGTATTACCTTCATTCAATATGGTATTCACATTATACCTTGGCCTGTAAAACATGCAAACGGCCTTCCCACATTTACACCTAGTTCCCCCAAACGCAATTGTGTGCTTTTAGCTAAAAACGTGTTTCTCCACCTTCAAGCGTATGGTTTTTGGGTTTTGGCTTAATTGGCAACTTAGAACTCAAGTCTAGTGATGCCCGGAATCGAATCACAGATCCCATTGTCATCACATCATTGACCCAAATTCTAAGGTAAATGTTTTCACTTTCGCTTTCCGAAGTCACGACCTCGGTGCGCCAAGCTACACACATTCATGGTTCAACTTCCTAATAGGTAATGGGTAGGCTGTGCAAATTGTTTCAAGTGCTCAAGTGCAATTTAAAATTGTGGTAACATTCACAACGTCCCAGCCCCTTGCCACTCTTTTTCGTAGCCATGCATTCACTTTCAAGCCAAGGTACATATGACAAAATAATGAAGCTAAATACAAGCAAGCAAGCACCAAAACAACTAAATATGCACAAAAAATATTACATGCCCAAAAAGTGGTATGCAAAACATGTTATTTGTACAAACAATAATTAAATCATGTAAGCATGCTTGAAACCCACAAGCATTCCTAACATTCCAGATTTCATGCTCTTTTTCATGCTCAAAGTGTACCATTTCTACCCAAATTGGAGCCTAAACTTTTAGCACTACTTGACATGGTTCAAAAGTGTTTCAATGAGGTAAAACATGCTTGAAATCTCCCGAAATATGCACTAAAATTTTCAGATTTCTCATGCCCAAAAGTGCATCCTTTATACCCCAAATTAATGCCTAAAAGTTTAGCAACTACTTGACATGGTATATTGGTGAACATACTAAAAAAAACCACAATGTGCACTAAAATTCCAGATTTCATGCTCTTGGTTTTCATGCTCAAATTGAATTCCCCTATACCCCAAATCAAAGGCATGGCATAACAAAAAATTTTTAAGCACAAAAAAAGCATGTTTTATAGGAATCATGTTTGAATACCCAAAAATTCTGAACTCCTAGATTTCATGCTACTAATTCTCATATTCAAACCATGGTATTCAAAATTCAAATTAAAGCATGTTATCACCAAATACAACCAAATCATGCTTCAAGATAGGCTTTTCCTAAATCAACCTTTAGGCAACATCAAGCAAAACATACATGACTTGATTCATATAAAATTCAAAAGCATCCCAATCTGATTTGAAATACAAGAATATATGCAAATGAATTAAACAAAGTAGCAAGCATTCAAAAATAAGTAAAAAGCATGAATATACACAAAAAGGCTTAAATCCACAAGTCCCCAGCAGAGTCGCCAGTTGTGAGACATGGGAAAAATCACCGGAATGATCATCCCTCCGTCAACACACGGGCTCAACGCAAAAATATGGGAGAGTCGCCACCATTCATGATTTTGGGGTGAGAATGGACACCAAAGCGTTAAAAATAAGCAAAAAGTGAAAAAAGAAACATTCTAGGATAAAAATAATCCTACTTGAAAATCAAATCCAGAGATGGGTAAGGGGATTAGATTATGAACGGGGGAAGGTGTTAGGCACCCCCATTCACCCACACAAGGTGGTTGCCAAGTGTTTTTTCATGCTAAAAAGAAAATAAGAAGCTTGCTAAAAATCATGAAAAAGCCTTGAAAAAGGAACAAGTGTATGATATATTCACATGAAGATCCAAATGGATTTTAGATCTTCTCTTATGTCAATATCACTTCTGGAGTATTTCAAAAAGATGGAAATCAAAGTAGAGGTTGCATCAAATCCGGGAAGTTTGGTAAAAGTAAGGCAATTTCTCTTGAAATTAATCAAATCCAATTTTAAATCAAATCAAACCAAATCCATTTGAAAGATTAGGATAAATAAGAGATTCATGCAAAATTTCAAGTTGATCCGGTTGAAAACCTAGGAGTTATGCTCCTTTGAAGTTGCTGCTGGGGATTTTTAAAAGTGGTAAGTGAGCAACTTTGGAAAATTGTCTAGAAAAATCCACTACATAAAAGTCCACGAAATTTGGTGTGATTAAAGTTTGTATGGCCATCTTTCAAAAGAAACTAGTCTCATACAAAAATCCCTTCGGATGTGCCTTGGGTGGTCTCCCGAACAGGCCCCGAAGATCACAGATTTACCCAGAAAAGTACAAATGAACAGTTTTGAGTAAATCGGCTACCAATAATTTAAATGGAATTCAAAAATTATGAAACTAACTGGATTTGAAAATAGACTCATAAAGGAATACTCAGAAGCAAAAATCACTCGAATCGGACTTAAAACGAACACATGGCGGTCCGTCGAAGTGACAAGTTCTGTATTTGAACCTGAACTGTCCACTTAACTTCGACAGAGAGGTGTCAAAAATCCGTTTAATGGAACTTTATGAAATTTGGTGAACATAAACTAGACAGCCTCACCTTTCCCATGGTTCTAGAATCGCTCCAAAATTCATCCGGACGATGAAGTTATGAGCGTCCGAAGTAAGGGTACAGGTGCTGTCCAGTTAGGCCACTTTTGAAGAAAATCAAATCCGAAAATTTATAAAGTGTGTGAGATTCGTGTGAGATGAATCCAAAACCTTTGAAAAACATTTAAAAACACTCCAGAATTTGATTGAGGCCATTTATTGGAGATTTATCACAATGAATGTAATAAATCCCCAAATGTGAGCCTATTCACCAAAAAAGTGTAATATGTGTGCAAGAGTGAAAAACCAAGCAAGATTAATACAACAACATATCATGCATATAGATTCAACAAGATAGGTTCTAGCATAGCCTAGGGTTCCGTTCCATTATCGTTTCCCTCTGTTCTCTCTCCCCGTTAAACACGGTTCTTCGAAATAATCAAGGGTACTTTGATTATAGAACGGTTTTCAAACATTCAAAAGCCTTATGCTACATGGGTTCTAGCACTAGGGTCAATCCCCAGTCTCGTTTCTCCTAGATCCGCCTTCACATTTTACGGCTAGGGGAGTCTTGAGATACTTTGAGCCGGGGAAGGATTTCCACACACAAAGAAGGCTTTACACTACAGAAAGGTAGAAGAAGAGATCTAGATCTAGGAATGTAAAGACAGAAAATAAAAGACAAGTTTGAGGCTTACCTGGATTCTGGAAGCACTCCCGCAGCGATCTCCTTCTTCTCTTGGAGTTCTTCTTTGCGAGAATTCAAAACAAGAGTTGGTTGCTATTTGCTTAAGGAGGAGGCTCCTATTTATAGGCAAAGGCTAAGGTCATTGGTAGACACAACTTAATGTCTAGAACCCCCCAACCTTAACCCTAGGGTTATTTCCGAGATTTCCCTTCATTTAATGAGGGACATGATGGTAACAATTGATTTCTCTCGGAAAACCCTAATTTTGAGCAAACTTAATGTATCCGGTATATCAGACCGGATACAAAAGGGCCTTAAGGTATCCGGTACATGGTACCGGATACACTAAGGCTCACATGTATCCGGTATGAGTAACCGGATACAGGAAGGAGTACTTGTATCCGGCTTGAGTATCCGGATACAGGTAAAAGTTTATTTTCTTAAATTTCTGTGCTGGCTTTCAAGGAGATAATGATTTTTGATGATTGTTTGTGCAATTTGGGGTGTCTACAGTATCGAAAAATCCACTTGACGGCTTGCCAGTGTTTCATACTAGGATTGCTTTGAAATCTACTAACCAATCCGACAGCATAACTTATATTCGGTCGGGTGTGCACCATTGTGACATCAAACAGCCTACAACACTTGAGTAGGGTACTCGAGCCATTTGTGCCTTCTCTGCCTCTGTCTGTGGACAGAGTCCTGAATCCAACAAAGACCCTTTTTCAACAGGGTGTCTATGGGTTTAGCATTCTGCATGTTAAAGCGCTCAAGGATTTTTTTAATGTAAGTTTCTTGAGACAAACCCAGAATCCTTTTGGCACGATCCCTTTGGATCTTAACACCAAGAATATAATTTGCTTCACCCAATCCTTCATCTCAAAAGTAGAAGACAATCACTCTTTAGTAGCAACAATCAACCCCATGTCATTACTAGCCAATAGTATATCATCAACATATAATGATAAAATCAAGAAACTTTTCCCATTGTACTTAACGTACACGCAATAGTCTTCTTCGATTATCATGAACTTGTACTTAACTATGGCTCTATGAAATCGTAAATACCATTGTCTAGATGATTTTTAAGGCCATAAATGGAACGCTTGATCTTGCACACTTTGCGCTCTTGCCCTTCCATTACAAAGCTTAGAGGCTGATCCATATAGATTTCCTCGTCCAGTTCTCCATTGAGAAATGCCATTTTTACATCCATCTGGAAAAGTTCAAGATTTAAACGGGCAACTATGGCTAGAATTAGGCGAATAGAAACAAACCTCACCACTGGGGAGAAAGTTTCTTCATAGTCTACACCCAATCTCTGAGTATAACCTTTCGTTACTAATCGGGCCTTATATTTATCGATGCTCCCATCTACCTTACGTTGACTTTGAGAATCCATTTATTCCCAACAGCCTTACGTCTTGGCAGAAGATCTACGAGTTTCGAGACTCGATTCTTTTTCATGGAAGCTATCTCATCTTGCATTGTAGTAATCCATTCTTTGGATGCGGGAGATGATAAAGCCTCTTGGTACAAACCGGGCTCATCATCTTCTAGTGAAGCGATCATGAAAAATTCTCCCTCAATCTCAAATCGACAACGTGGAATCTTTCCTCGCTTACTCTTCCTTAAGCTAGACTAATCTGATTCCCTTTCTATTTAGGACCTCCCACTTCGCAATAAATCTTTCCCACTGTCCTCAACACTTTGGTTACCTCTATCCTCATTAGGAGAAGTCTCCATAGGTGTCTCTGTAGGATATTCTGGAAGAACTGCTGGGATAGAGCTGAGCTTTTCCATTTCATAGAGCTCTAAGCTATCATCAGATCTTTTTCTGCTTGGGAAGTCACTTTCTATGAAATCCACATCCCTAGACTCAATCTCTAGCAAACCTCTATCACTTCATTCACGTACAAAAACATAGCCTTTAGAGTGCTCAGAGTACTTAACAAAGATGCACTTTAAAGCTCTTTTATCTAATTTCCCAACCTGGTGGGATGGTACAAGAACATAGGCTGACGATCCCCAAGGCCTTAAATAGTCAAGATTAGGCCTTCTTCCTGTCCACAATTCAGAGGGAGTATGAGGAACCGACTTTGTAGGAACTCGGTTTAGAACATAGGTTGCAATTAATAAAACATCTCCCCAAAAACTAATTAGAAGATTTGCTTGAGCCATCGTAGACCTAATCATATCCATCAAAGTCCTATTCCTTCTTTTTGCTACCCCATTTTGTTGTGGAGTTCCTGGATTCGTCACTTGTCTACGGATTCCTTTTTTCTCACAGAGCTCCCAGAAAAGCTCAGATAAATACTCGTGACCTCTATTAGTTCTTAGGCACTTGATATGCCTATAACTGATTTTTGACCTTTGCCATAAATCGTTTAAAGCAATCTAATGCTTCAGACTTATGCGAGATAAAAAAATACATAACCATATCGTGTGTGGTCATATATAAATGTGATAAAATAGGATCCTTCACAATGAGTTTTGACATTTATGGGTCCCCATACATCAGAATGGATTAACTCTAATGGTTTAGATGCTCTAATGGCTTTGCCAAAAGGTTTTCTTCTTGACTTACCAGCTAGACAGTACTCACAAAGAGGCAGATTAACTTTGGCCAGAGTTCCCAAAAGACCTTCTCGAGCCAATATACTTAATCTATCTAGGCCAATATGCCCTAGTCTAGCATGTCATAATAAAGATTGTGACATAATATCTGTAACGCCCCGGAACCGGGTTACGTGAAATAAACCGTAACTCGTTCCCAAGGAGTTAGCTTTTTACACAGGATCGCTATATCAGAGTAAGGAAAACATGAAATGGCAACAAACATAATCAGAGTCAACTAACATTTTTCCCCAACTCACCTGAACCAAGAATATACCCGCCTGAATCATCCTCTCTAAGATCTGAAAACAAAACAAAACAAAACAGTGAGATACGACTATCTCAGCAAGTAGCAATGCATGCACAAAATATAGTTATAACAGTACTAAAACATGCACGATTAAGAATACACGACGATTAACCACGGTTAATCCGTCTAATCTCGGAAATACATCGTCAATCACATTCGGAAAACTTTATATAAATTGGGACTCATGAAATTTGTCTATTTTGTGTGGCTAAGCACTAGTGTTCCAAACAATCCAGTCTAAATACTGCAACAGCTCAAATGACCCAATTCATCGCCCTCATGGCGGAAAATACTCAAGTGACCTCACCCTCATGGTGGAAACGGAGTTGCTGCAGCACTTCCCTCATGGAAGGCCTCTCCATCATGGAGGAAACGCATGAAGGAACCCTAGACTTAATCCAAACAAAATGTTCAAAATTCACTTACAACTAGACTGTGGATCCACACTAAGTCTCGCCCTATTACTTTGGAAAAATTATCAATTACTGTGCAATTTAACGGAAAACAATGCTTATAATAAGAGAAGACAATTATAGATAACAATAGCAAATTTAATTTCAAATACTCTCTAAACCATCCAACAGTAAAAATTTCCATCAACTTGTTCATATAGTGAAGAAACTGATATTTAATCAAGATAACAACCAATAAACATACGTAGAATCCAAAATCAAATACAAATAAGATCAGAATGTAAAAATCAGCAATTCCATTGTGAGGTGACATCAATTCGATAACTTCCCAATGAACATCCCATTTAGTTCACTATTTCAAATTTGCTACTCTTACTAATTGGGTCTACGATCAAATATTTCCTCATTCTTATTGTATAATTTCCATAGGTTACCCCAAATTAATGAATCCCAAAATAACTTTTGAATAAACCAGATGGAGTAATACCATAAGCTAGAACATGAAAATCTGCTCCCAATGAACAATTCCACAATGCAGAAATTTGCTACATGCCATTGGTATGATGTCTCCCAACAATACCCTGAATCCATTTTAATAATCTGATCTTCATATGAACCTAACACTCTAGATGTTACTTTGATCTTAAATACACTGATTTAATCAGGTTTAAGAAGCTAAATTTATAGCTTAACACAATTACAAATCAGCCGCATTTTACATTTACATTGAGCTGGAAAATCAGATTTGACAAACTTCTACTAATTGATTCCATTATCAATTCATATTCATTCATTGTTGTCAATCTAATTCTCATAAGTTACTACAAATCCGAAATTCCAATTAAAAAACCTAAAGAGTTTAGGTGGAGTAATTACATAGGTTTTGTCACCAACAATAAGTTCAAAGGAGACCAAAATAAGTTGGTATAGAAAATCACAGGTTTTAGTTAACAATTGTTTCTCAATAAAACCCTTAATCCACACCATTACCTATCCTTCATATGACTCTAACAACCTTTAGATGCTGTTTACCTTAGATTGAACTTATTTGCAAAGGTCTAAGAAGTTACAGATTGAATTTAGTGCCCAAAATTGGGTCAGCCGCACATTGCATTTGATATTGGACTGGTGCTAACCCGGAGAGGTTGGCCCCAGGTCAAAATCTCTTAGCGCTAAATAATTTTTGAGTCTGGTGCTAACCTCTTTGAGGTTGGCGCTAGGTCCATTAGGTTGGCACCAGGTCCCAATTCAACTCGGTAAGTCTCCAACTTGCAGCAGTTGTTTATTTTACTCTTCTGAATCAATTTAGACCTTAAGGGAACCCCCCACACAACACATATGGTCCCAACCACCCAATAAAACTCCTTCGAAAATATATAAACCAGATTATACCACCATTAAAACTCATCTGCCGCACTGTTAACAAAACTAGAAATTATCCCCCACACATTCGTATCCTTTATTAGATCTTAAAAGAAGACACAGAAAACATGCTATTATCGAAGGTGCTAACTTGCCTGTGTTTTGCTTAACTCCAACTTCACCAGAAATAGCAGCAAAATCCGATGTCTCTCCACGCTCAGATTTTCCTCGACGGACTGATCTGAAATGAGAGTTGGATGAAAAAATTGCACAACCAGATCTGCTCCACTTCCTCTAACGAATAGAACTTCTCCTTCTCTAAAATCTTCAGTTAGCTCTCCTCCATACGTTTGGTTTCTCCGGAAATTGAAAAGTTGTAACTGTTCCAAACGCTCGGAATAGACAATGACTCTATACGTTAAGAAAACTCCTCAACTTCTTGATGATCCACCGGTGTGTAACTCCATCACCACTCCTTACACCTACAGCCTAACCACCCTCGATTAAATGGTTAGCCACCCAAACAAAAGATCGACACTACTTTATTTATTTTACATAAAGTTTCTAATTAGTATTTATTTACTATAAAATTTATACATAACCACACTTAATTTAATCTAATAGAATTTACCTTAATAACTTACTAAATTATTACGATATGATATAATTACCACCTCTTACCCCAAATTTACTTAATCTCCGAATTGCTGAACTTTCCAAATTACCCTTGCGACAACTACTTGAATTATTGGCTCATTATTAATTTTTAATAATATTAACAAATTCCTTATTTTAGGCTAATCCAAAAATCCGGGGTCTTACAATATCACTTTCGGAAGTAGCCAAGAATAGTGATGAATTAAAGTCAAAAACATCATTCAAACAGTATACCCCATCACTTACATACCCTTCAACTATTTTTACATTCCCAGAACTGATCACACAGGAATCCCACTAAAAGAAATGTTGAAATCAAGTTTTGCTAATTCAACTACAGAAATTAGGCTACGGTGAATTTCCGAAGCATAAGGAACATCATGGAGCATTAGTGAGCGATCTTCTTGCGTCTTGAGTATGTATGTGCTAACACCTAGCACATCAATACTCGAACTATTCCCCATATAAATCTTTTGATTCTCAGTTGGCACACACCTATAGTCCACAAATCCTTCTTGATCTCTCGTTACGTGCTGGCTTGCTCTTGAATCCATAATCCACACAAAATACGAATGAACAACTAGAACATCTATACAAACTAATGAATGAGAGAAAGGGAGAGTTGTAGCCTTCTTCGGCTCAGGACAATCTCGAGCGATGTGGCCAGCTTTCTTGCAATTATAGCACTTGAGTTTCAATATATCCTTCTTACCTCGTTTGCCTCTGCGGCGCTTAATTCCCCTAGCTTGTATTTTGGCATTTTGATCTCTCCCTTCATGATTCTGAGCATTGCTTTTGTGCTTGCGCTTGGATTTATTACCTTTGCGTTGTGCCGGTTCAGCAATATAAAGAGATGATTCTGTGGTTGAAGCTCGTCTCTCTGCCTCCAGCTCCAGATGAAATTAGAAAAAGTTTTTATACTTTCATTGTGCATCATGGTGAGCTTCACATGCTCCCAAAAATCAGGAAGAGATCTTAAAACTGCCAAAATCTGTTGTTCATCACTTAGATTGTTACCAACAGATTTCAGATCATGAATCATAGACGACATCTTTCTAAGATGCTCAACCATCATGTCCTTGGGAGACATCTTATAAGTGTCGAATTTCAGGGTTAATGCCCACAATCTTGTAGCTGAAGTGCCAACAAATGCAAGACAAAGATCATTCCACATTTCTTGGGTTGTCTGGTAACCCTCAAATTCACCAATAAGATTGTTATGCATGCTTCTTAGCATGGTAAATCTAGCACACCGAACTTTCTTAGCCCAAGCATGGAATGCATCTTCATTACGTCTGTGCTATGCTACTGAAACTCCCTCAGACTCTTGAGGACGAGTCAAGCTATGGGTTAAAGTTTCAAGTACATCCTGCTCCTCAAGAAGATACTGAATCTTCTTATGCCATATGTCATAATCCTTGTCGTCTAATTTTTCTCCCTTGGTTAAGTCAGCAACTATTTGCTTTGAAGCCATTATCACTACAATAAAGAGTGCGCATTATTCGACTTGTTCAATACACACATTTTAGATTTTTGAGGAAATTATCCAGAACTAGCTAGAAAATGCCATTCCAAACTTTGGGTCGAAAACAACACAAGGCCTAAGCCTCAGCGTGAAATCATCTCCAAAAATAAGGAACTCTCACTTTTTATTAGTTCTACATATTCCTAAACAATCATGCAAGGAGTTTTAACAACTGCTACTTGCTTAATTACTTTAAAACCAACACATGATTATAATTGTAAATAAAACATTTCATGTATTTACAAAAGTACCACAATAATCCCTGATTACTATATGCATAATGCGTACCTTTTTGCGCTTTAAGATTTGCACCAATGCAGATACACGCAATTACAATAATTTAAAGCATGTTGTTGCAAAAGATACATATCATGCAATTACTAATTTTCATGTAACTCATACATGCAGTGTTGTGTAAGTCAAATCACACCTTTAAGACACCAATATATGCAAAAAGTAAGGTTAAACAGGTATTGGGTTACATAAAAGTTTTTATAGGCCCTTGGCCCTTAAAACATACACTCAAGCCCCAAAACAGCCAAAGCACGCACAAAACGCGCTTAAATGATCCTGCAGGGCACCTAATCCATTACCTCGTATAGTAAAGTGGGGACTTGTGTACGCAAAATGCACCAAGAAAGCTCCCAGGAAACTGGAGGGGTCATAAATGGTCCTGCTTAAGACCCAGTCTCCTTAGGCGATTATAGTACTTTTTTGATAGAACTTTCCTAGACATGCACTTAGCTATACAGTGAATCTCCCACACCATTATACTAGGCTTGCAAATAGAAACTAATGCTCTGGGCCACCCCTGAGCAGTTGGGTCGCAAGCCAGGCTCGTTGGCTGCACCCGTACCACGAGCGGCACCTGGGCTACACCTGAGCTCTACATGTAAAGATCACTCGTCTGGGCCATGTGTCACCACAACACTTAAATAGAAAGAGATTATACAAAATTGCACAAATAATCCTCTCAAATATGGGGTGTAATTTTGTAAGCTCTGATACCAATGTTGGAAATATAAAGCATACCTGTGGGTTATACTTGTCCAAGTTGAACAGCAGAAGTTGCGAATCGTCTACTAATTACACCCACATCAGTTACTTCTTATCCGTTTGATGGACGGATTCCAGAAGATCTCAGTATTACGAGGTCTAAGACAACTGGGTTTCCCACACACAATAGGAACTCTCTCTCGCTCTTGTGCAGGAGTCTTATAGGAGGAGCTTGCTCAAGAGAAGGCTTGCTCAAGAGTAGGCTTGCTTCTCAGGACCTGGCAAGGCCTCCTTTTTTATAGGGGAAGAGAAGAACCTTTAATAGTCATCTTAAGGGAGTTGAATTCTCCCGTTTTTCCTTTTTTTATTTTCTTTAACCTCACAACAAGTTACTTCTTATTAATGGGCATTAAACAAAAATTGAACAGAAGAACAACAATGCAAATATAACATACTAATCTCACATTAATTTTTTAGTTCTACACAATGCGCGCAAATATAACATACTAACCTTACATTAATTTTTTAGTTCTACAAAATGTGCAGCTAATAGTTAGAATTTAATGAAAAGGTGAAAAAAGGACTAAGCCATGAGTGAAGAATTTAAAAGTTTTTGACATGAAAAGACAAAATGATAAAATACGTAACTTCTCAATACACGAGTAAGTTCATCTATATCTATGCTATATTTAAACTGAGATGGTCCCTTGGAAAGCGTGCCAAGCTCTATGCGCGAGTTCCCCAAAAAGCCTATATCTTATGTCATTAAGGTTTCATTAATATTTGGTTTCAATAGTCATAATTTTGCTTCTTCATTTAAAACCAAGCAAGTACAAAACTGTTTTCTTTCTTGATGTGCAGTACTGTGCATGCTTCCTTGCAACTAGCTATTAGTGTGAGAACCTGAAGTATCAGTGCCAATTAAGGGGTGCAACTTTGTTCGGTTTTAACTAAGAACAGAATGACCAAAATAACTTTGGGTCGTTTTGGTTTTAAAATCTATAAATCGGATTATTTTTGGGTTGCTTTTGTGATTAAACCAAATCGAACTGAACCAAAGACCGAATTAAAAAATGTTTAAAATATGCCTTAATAAATTGAACCTAAGCGAACCCATATATACATTTATTTTACTTCAATTTTCTTGTTGGAATGATCTGTTCTCAATCTAATTTATTTCGGTTATGGGTTAAGTCACAAACCTCAGATCGGTCTTGGGTTGATATCAAACAAACCGGAGCAAAGAGAACCGAGTTGCACCGAAGTATAGTTGTACATCTATCCTTATCACTGGGGAGATGAAAAGTCTTTAAAATACAACGCGGGGCATTTTATAATTTATACCAAAATCGGCCCCTTTGCTTTACATGATGGTAAAGAGGTCTTATGGTAAGCACTAAAATACAGTTAAATTATAGATTTTCTTAGAAAAAATATTAAAAAAATTAGTAATTATATATCCTAAATTTAAAAAAAAATATTTTTAGCATTTAATAATTACCCTAAACAGACATACCAATGGGGAGTTTTTGTAATTATAAGAAAATTTCAGATACCAAAATAAAAATATTTCCATGGAAATTTCACACCTAGGACGTAGTAGTTTCCTCAAGATACAAAGACTCTCAAATCCCAAGGTACATCTCGGCCGGCTTGGCCTTTAACTTCCAAACCGTCAGATTGGATTACCAAATGTTGATGAAACAATAATACCACATTAATCCAACGGTTAGATATATGCCACAGCATGTTAATTCAATAGTCCTGCTCTTGTGAGGAACACTTAGAAGAGATTTTGTTGGAACGTACCGTGAAGATGAAACTGTAGCCACGTTTGAGAACATCACCGAGAAAGAGAGTTCTTCTCCACATAATGTTTACAAAATCATCAGACCTATTGTACAGATTCTCACCCCCGAAATCCACACCATCCGTTTGAAGACGGTAGCAATGAAGACGAAGGAAGTTGCACCGATCAAATGCCGTTTGATCGACGGTAACGAGTATAAAGTGATGTAACGAGGTACGGGTGTTTTCGCCAAGCCAGAAGCCATCGACGAAGAGGTCGAGCATTGCCTTATTGCCATCGGCGCCATTGACGTGAGCTTTTTTTAGTACAGCGATGATCACAATCTTTGTCTTGGTTGAAGCTATGTCCAAGGCTATCTCAAGATCATCTTTGTGGATAAAGTTCATGGAGGTCTGGAACACAGTAACAGAGAAAATATATATGTATATATATTTGATAATTGAAGTCCAAGATTTTGGAGGGAAAAGAAGGGCTTTGAGATGGAAAAATAAAGAACGCTGGCGAACGGAAGCGATATCATAGCCAAGCTTATGATGCGAATCTTCGAATAATCCATGGTTTCTATGCCTTCTCCCGGTGATGAGTCACCGGAATCCGGTGAAAGATGAACTGTTTTGATGGTTAAGAGGCTGTCGGAGTTTGGGATATATAAACGACCCACGCGTGCATTGATGCTTCGTAGAAATTGAGACCGTGACAGAGATTTGGGTTTTGACCACACCGAGAGAAGTCATTAACAATAGAAATTGAGAGAGATTTGGGTTTTGACCACACCGAGAGAAGTCATTAACAATAGAAATTGAGAGAGATTTGGGTTCCGACCACACCGATCGAAGTCAAACTGTCGTTGCACATGACACTAATTTTTGGCAAAATTGGTTTTTAGTTATACTTTTTTAAAAGAATTCAGATTCAGTCTATCAATTCTTCCTAATTAAGAATTAATGATACTTTTTAAATAATTAATAATTAGTTTTATTTTAATATTCATTAAAAGTTTAATGAAGTAAAATACTAAAATGGCACGGATTCTTAATTATTTTAAAAAATATTACTAAAAATTAACTACCAGGAATTGGCCGACTCTGAAAAAGAATTACTAAAACCAATTTCCCCGTAATTGTTCCCCGCCCGTATCTTTCATAGTTTAGTTCACATCCTGTAGGGCCTTTATCTCACTACAGCCTTATTTCCATCACCATCAAAGCTTATTTCCATCGCCATCAGTTCAGTAAACATGGCATGATCCATGGTTGAGACCGTGAGAGAGATTTGGGTTTTGACTATCCATACTAACTAGTTGTTTTACCCCGAACATTTTTTTTAAATAACATATAATTAAATAATTATAATAAATAATGTGTAATAGCTTTTATTGACAAATAATGTCAACTTTAACATTTAGTAAGAATCTAAGATTCAACTTTAAAATATTAAAAGATTTTTTGTATGTTATACAAATTTAAATTAGATTATTTAAATAATTTTATATTATGCTTTTAACAAATGTTCTAGCTACTTATATAATCATAAATAAGAAAGAGAATTTTATAATATGTTTTATGTTATAATTCTATATAAAATGAAAAAAATAATAATATTCTCTCTTGAAACTTTAACACTTTTGGTGTTTAAAATTAGAAAAAAAAAACTCGAGTAAGATGGACTTTTATATCTTGTATGGATTTATGGTTTTTCTTTATTATTTAAATTAGTATATTAAAATTATTTAGTTATTGAGGATATATTTTAATGACATTAAAAATTATGTCCTCAGAAAATTTTAAAATTGAATTTATTTAAGAAAACCCATTATTACTCCCACCACCACCATTACCACCCACCCTGTACCATCACCACCACTTCGACCACCGGACCACCATCGTGACCATCCATTACACCACCCAACTATCATCACCACCCCACCACAACCCCCACCCCACCATCGTCGCCGCTGTTGACACCTTACCGTCATCGTCGCCGCTGCCACCCCAACCACCACGACACCTCCACTACCTCCCACCACCACTTCCACCACCACACCCCCACCCACCATTTTATTAAAATGTATTTATCCTTTATTCCTATTTCTCATCTCATCCAGACACTAGAACTTTTCTTTCCACAATTTTTCTTTTTTCATGTACATATATATTATTTGTCTTTTTTAAGGATGAGAAAATCACTTGTAAAAATGAAAGTATGTTTTCATATTTATTTATTATTAATTATACTTGATTGGGAATTCAAGATTCTAAGCATTTTATTTTTTGTTTTTCTCTACATGATTTATTATTATACTAGGATAACTATATTATTATTGTTTCTTATTTTTCTTATAGATAAAAGAAATTATTTGTAAAATTTAAAAATTTTTTTCCTAGGATTTGTACCAATTGAGACTCAAATTGATTTACTTGTAAAATTAAACTATTTTTTAAGATGAAGAAAATTATTGTGTCGTTGTTAGTAAATGCGTTAAGTCACGATTAAATTAAGATTAAAATATAATATTATAGGATAATCTTATTATTATATTATAATATTTAAGTCATGATTAAAATATATTATTATTATGATTTTATTAGATAATCTTGTTTTGATTATAGGATAACATTGAGATATATTTCCAATAAAAGACCTTATTATTAAGAAAATATCTAATTACTAAATACATTTATTGGAGAAGTGGGACCCAAAAGTAATATGAAGATATATATTAATTAAGTTAAAGATAAGGCAAAAAATCAATATTATTTACTTTAATAAATTATTGATTTTAAATCAATTATTTTAGTGTGAGGCTCAAAAGGGCCATTAGAGAAAGAAGGGGATGTCCACATGAAGGAGAGAGAAGGTTGGTGTTTCAAGACTCTGCTTTAGTATATATATAGATGATGAGATTGATACATTGCCCTTTAGGAAGTTAAAAGGAAATTGGTTTTTAGTTGTACTTTTAAAAATACTTTAGATTCAATCATCCAATTCTTCGTAATTGATAATTAGTAGTATTTTTCAAATAATTGAGAACAAGTGTCATTTTAATGTTTATAGAGGCTTTCTTCCAAAAATACCCATAAAAGACTTACAAAATTTTTTAATAGTTGCAACAAACCATGATTAGAAAAGACTGATAAGGGCATTTTTGGAATTCTTAAAATGACAGTTGTTCTTAATTATTTAAAAAATATCACTAATTATTCATTATGAAGAATTGGATGATTGAATCTGAATTATTTTTAGATAGCACCAATAAAAACCAATTTTCCCAATTTAATTTAAAATGCAATGGAAATTGGTTTTAAGTGATACTTTATTTCAACATAATTCATATTTAGTACTCGACACCCAATGAAATCGGTCCTAAGTGATATTTTTTCAAAATAATTCAGATTCAGTAATCAAAACCAAGGTTTTCAATATTGGTGCTGCTAGGCGTGCGGCTACCTGAAAAAAACGGCACGCCGATGAAATTTCTCCGAAACACTGGAAAAATAGCGTTTGGAAATTTCAACAGAAATTAATTTTGTTGGTTTTTGTTGCTTAAAATCAAATATTATTGATAAATAAGATGATTAGAAGTTTATAATACATGAATAACATAAGCACATGTGCAAATAATCACTAAATTAATGATAATACTTAATAGTATACTAATATCATGCATACTCACTCATAGTAATATAAAACTAAAGGGCAAGTGGAAATTGATAAGTTGACAACTAATAATGATGTAAACAATAACAAACATAGCATTCATAAATAGTAAAATACAATAATCATACCATCAATAATGGAAGAAGTGACGTCCCGATTGGAACATAGGAGGCTCAAACCCTGTTTAATCCTTGATGTAGTGGCAAAATCCCTTCAATGACATTCGATACATGTACACTTTCTTGAACAACCTAACATGGTATTCATACTGCTCTTGAGATATGTGTCCAATAATATCAACATGAGGGAAGTCAGGATAATAACTGCACAAGCTATCTGGCTCTGGATGAAGCGGTGCCAGTGGTGGTGGAGGATAAGCAACAACGCCGTATCCAACGGGCATCACTCTACCCAATGCGGTGTAGTATCCATATGGATATGGGTTCACTGGAAATATCCCAAAAGGATCAGCGGTCTACATATGCTGTAAATTAAGATATCCATATAACCCATAACTACTAATGTCTGACGACTCTGCTGGGTTAGGCTGCTGAGGATAATAATATGAGTTGTAATGTCCATAGCCCTGATGTTGATAGTGGTCCCCATAAGATAAACTTCCAACGTCCAGTCATCCAAAACTCTTAGCTATAGAGGACTTGTCGTCGTGTACACAGGTATGCTGCTGCTGCTTTCCTTTGTCCCTCCTCTGAAATGCCTGGTTGGTGTTGCACTCGTACCGGTACCCCTCCTGACCCCATAGTCTCGGTCCTGCGTGGCATGATCGTACCCTGCATCTCTAGTGAACAGACTCAAATCTAGGGCACTACCGCTAGTAACATCGCCCTAGGCATCATCATCTCCTCCATCATCATTGTTGTCGTCTGACTCATCACTATCACCATCATCATCATCATCATGTGCTCGTGAGGATGAAGTTGGGGCTGGGGCTGCTGAAAATGAGGGAGGAACAACCCTAAGCAATCGATCCAATGAGTCTCTGCTATCCTCTCCCTCTCCTCCTCCACGACGACATTGACATCTATGCCCATATCTGTAGCTGCACGGGTGGTGACTGGGCTAGGCCCACCATCTAGCTAGTCCATCTTAGCAGTACATCTAACCCACTTTGAAAATGGATCCTCCTCGTCAATCTCATTGCTGAATAATACCTCAAGAGGATCCCTAATGGGCGTAGTACAATGCTCAATCTCTAGTTGCTTCTTCCGTAGCTTCATATTATAGTGGCAGAACAAGAGCTTCTACAATCTCGTGTACGCCAATTTGTTCCTCTGCTTCGTATAAATAAGAGCAAATGTGCTCCAATTCCGCTCACACGCAGAAGAAGACGTCGTCTAAGCTAGGACCCTAGCAACTAACTTACGCAAAGTAGGCGCATCGTACCCGTACATCGCCCACCATTCACCTGTGATTTGAAAAAGAATAATAGTTTATTAGAAAATATCAAATTAGAAGTGTATAAAGTTAAAGACTAATGACATTATTTTTTATGAAGTTCTATACACGACATCATCGTTTCCCTCGATGCAATCGCCGTGATCGATTCAAATGACCCAAACACATCTCTAAACAGTATCAACTGGGAAAACCAAACTTAAATGTTAGTATTTATTATTTAATAAAATGTCATTACAATGTGGACTTATATTTAACAACTATCATATTCCTAATCCTACCTCATTTTCGAACTAGCCAGTCACATTTGAATTAGAGTCCAACTTCATAAATACCTGATGCATCATGCTACTCAACTTAGGATGCGTGCCAAGTTGGTGCTTATAGTGATACTTGGGGTTCAGATAGCATGTATCAGAGGAAAATTTTAGTATAATGACAATTGACAAACTATAATATAAATGTAAAATAACATAAATTTATTCATACTTACCAGCTAAATATGAGGGATGTACCAAAGTCTTGGTCCATCTTGCGTCAATAATCTTGTGCACCCATTTGTATGACCGAAGTGTTTCATCCTAAATCTAGGTCTTCATGACTCTCATGTACTCATATATGGACCTTATCGTGGATAGGCATCCGTATCAATAATCTTCAATACACGGTATATAGGCTCCAAATATCCCACAATGTCTCAGACATCATCCCGAAATGAACTAGACAATACAATGTCCTCGACTCTCCTGCCCGTTGCCATGCTACTATGATACCAACTAGACCAATCCTCACTAGTAAAAAGTGTCCTCAATCCTGTTCGGTGCTTCAAAAGACTATCCAGGGCAATGTAGTTCACGCCGAATCTGGTAATACTTGGCCGATCTATGTCTCGACCACATATCTCTATCATCTTTGCAAATACGAATTGAGGTTGTAAATAAATATTGTTAGGGATCAGGCATCTTGTAAAACACTGACTACAGTGCTCCTCTGTGCAATCGACTCCAACATTAAGTCGATGCAATCTGCTGCACACAGCGTCCAATATATACTTTACTTTTGCTGTAACATCTTCCCAGCCTTCTTGTAGTTACTTCCATTATCTGTGACAACCTGGACTACATACTGTGCACCGACATTAGGTATGAACCTCTCATGTAGCCCTGCTATATAGTTTGCATCCTTAATTTTATCTGATGTGTCCACTGACTTCAAGAACACTGCCTTGGCTCTACAGTATACCATGAAGTTGATGATGGATAGTCTAATAGGACCTATCCAATCTTCACACATAACAGTCACCCCGAACTGCTCCCAATGAGGTTGTAGGAATGTAATAAAATCTCTCATCTCCTTTTCCTCCTCACCCAGATTTCCGCCTATAATGTCACGAATTGTAGGCGGTTGGACTCCTAGACCTACCTCTTGAATAGTGTCAATCATGTTCTTGAAGTGGGGAGATGTTGCTGAATTTTCCGGGATGTGATTAAAGATGAAGCACTTTGATTGCACTTTCCCATTCTCTCTTTCAGTGATCCCTTGCTCCAAAAATCCCTAAGTCTCTTCTGTCTCGATCCAAAAGAACGATATAACGAGGGCTCAGTAGGGTAGTCTGGCATCCTCATACTCTTTGTCCACCCTAAGTCAGGCTTAGACTTATGCCATGAACCTCTAGCACCAGTAGCACGGTCACCCCTTTCAAAGCCCAATCTGTGGCTCTCCCTCCTCTTATATTCATCCCGTAAAGAATCTTGAACAATAGCTTGATATGTGGCCCTCTTTGCCTCAATCACCATATCAGCGGGGTAGAAAATTTCATCGTCTAAATCCTCAGTCCTAGTAGGTGGTCATACAAGCTCCCCTAGTCTGAGTGTGATCTCATGCTCTATGGCCCTCTTCTCCTAGCGGTCAGTCATCCTTACATGTAGATGTTCTCTCATTTGCTTTTTCAATTCTGGAGGTACTCTTGGATAATTTACTACGTTCTTGTAGCCATGTGCTAAGTGTTGCTTCAGGCTTGATATCCCACCACCCTTAAATTTCTGGCCACAATAATTGCATTCTATTTTTTTTTCTGTCCCCATACACTTTGTTACAGTGGTTCCAACCAATATCTAGTTGCCTACAACCCTGCTGGTCATCTCTACTGCCAGTGCCAGAATCAAAAGCCATACCAGATCAATACACTAAGTAACAATCATCAACAATCAACAATCACCTACACAACGAATAAATAAAATACCAACAACAGCTTAGCTACAAAACAAACTTATAATGTTAGATACATTATAAATCAAATTAATAAGGCATCACAAACATAATTTCTTATTATTATTCTTATTATAATTTTTCAGATTTTTAAATAAATTTAGATTAGTTCATAACATTATTTGTTGTATTTTTATATAATTTCCCTATTTTTAATTAATATTTGTGAAAATAATTAAAAACAATTGATTTTCATACAAATAATTGTAGGTGGCATTCATAGTAATTTTTACTAATTTATAACATTATTTGTTGTATTTTTATATTTTCCCCTATTTTTAATTAATTTTCGTGACAAATAATTTAAAAAAATTAATTTTCATACAAATAATTATAGGTGGCATTCATAGTAATTTTTACTAATTTATAACATTATTTGTTGTATTTTTTATATTTTCCCTATTTTTAATTAATTTTCGTGACATAATTAAAAAAATTAATTTTCATACAAATAATTATAGGTGGCATTCGTAGTAATTTTTACTAATTTATAACATTATTTGTTGTATTTTTTTATATTTTTCCCTATTTTTAATTAATTTTCGTGACAAATAATTAAAAAAATTAATTTTCATAAAAAAATATGGTGACGACACCCAACGATAGATCGGGTGCTAATGCATAACATATCCAAAAATCAATTGAATTTAATACCTTTAAGCCTATAAAGTAGAAGAAAAACATGTTTACCTTCTTTAGGATCGAACACAAACGTCGTAAAAATTCCAATCCAACTCCAAATCATGTCTAGCTTGCTTCTACAACATAGATGTTCAGATTTGAAGAAGTTTAGGCTAGATTTCACAGCAAACAGAAGAGATTTGAGGAAGAAATCGCATAAACAAAGGGTTTTCTATGTTACTGTTGGCACCTCTGTTGATTTGGGCGAAATTTTTGCCCAAATCGACACTTTAAGGCTTCAATTTCGCACACATGTGCACGCGATAAAAATTAAAAAAAAAGGGTTTCGACGAAACGCAACGAAATTTCGTTGTGTTTCGTCAAAACGCGTCAGCACGCCAGCATCGACAAGGCTAGCAGCACTTCACCCTCGAAACGTGTCGCTAGCTGAGAAAAAACAATTTTTTGAAACTGAAATCATTGGTCAACACCCAATAATTAAAAATTTAGTGATAATGTTTTAAAATAATTGATAATCAATGTCATTTTACCGTTTCATGAAGAATTTCTGTTGAAAATACCTTCAAAAGACTTGCAAAGTGTACTTGTAGCAAATTGAGTAAAAAGGTTTTCAAATTATTTCGAGGGCATTTTCAAAACGAACTATTCATGAACAGTGAAATGACATTTATTTTAAAAAATATCATTAGTTCACAATTACCAAAAATTATACAACTGAATCTAAATTATTTTGAAAAAAGTATCCCAAGAACAAAAGTTACTACAAAAAGAAAAAAAATGGGGAGCGTCGACTGTGCCAAGTATAAGTAAGAATTTAAACAATTAATCTTTTATCTATTTTATATGACTAGCAAACACCCCGTACAATGCACGAGGATAGGTAAAAGTTATATATGCTTTGATTGTTGCATGTTTCATAATAGATATTACATGTTTAACGTTTAAACCATATCATAGTTATCAAGATTAATCATTGTTCATATACCTTTAAAAAAAAAGATTAATCACGGGTCATTTATGAAATTATGGAAAGCAAAAATAAATAAATAAAGATTGAATCAACAAGAGAACCTACAAATATAGGGACGACATAGAAATATGCATTTAATTAGCTTATAGGAAATTGGGAATAGCCTTACATTCCCATAAAGATATGACCCAGTGAAAGATTTTCAAAGTACAAATAAACTAAAATAACCAAAGAATAATCATGCTTCATTTCCTTCGTTTTTATCACACCCCACTTCATGGCAGCTAAAGAAAGCATGTATTCTCTGCTTATCTGGAAGTAGCTGATCATATTATCCTTCGTTGGAAGGTTTTCCTTGATCTTGGAACATGGACACAATTCTGTGCCCATTCATGGAGTGAGGGGAGCTTGACGGCATCGAGAGTCTTCATGCCTCCAAATTCCTCCATCACGCTAAGACATTGAGGGATATCCCATTACCATATCCAGAAATGCAATTGTTTTCCCCCCAAAGAATTTCTTCCTTTCCAAGTACTTGTCCAGGTTTCTTGGTGCTTCTATTGCAAACTCCACAACTTTCTTTTCATGTCCTTTCTCACTGCAACTTGCCCACACACTAGCTGAGTCAAGCATACACTACAAACATAACAAAAGAAAGAAGAATATTTAGTCCTCAAGTGTATAATGATGAACTGTGCAGTTGTATGTATTCAATTACTAACATTTTTATGAGCAAATTTAGTCTAGAAACATGTCATGGTTCTCTCATAAGGATCTTTAGGTAATATTGGGTTCTATTCCACATTTCTTCGATGTACTCAAGGATGACAAATGACTCAGAGATTGGATTCTATTTGTCCACAAGCACTCGGACCATCTTGTGAATAGGATTACATTTGAGAAGCATGGGACTTTTGTTTCTTAGGTCTTCTTCCACATACACAGACTCTACCCCCTTATCTTTAAAGCCCATTCGACTCTGCAATAGAAGAGGCTAAGAGAAACCCCAAGTGCCTTCACTTCACCCATAGCACAAATATCTGAAAGCTTCAACACAGACTCTATAAGGATAGATAGTGTCTTTCATGGGAAGTTTGTGCCTTTAAAGTGCTAAATTCAACTGAAAGAAACAAAGAAGTTGCAAGACATAGAAAATCACTTAGGTGACTTCCTCATCATCACACGGGGTTTACAAAAGAGTTGGAGTCGCCACCATTCAATTTAAGGTGTGAATGGACACCAAAGTGATCATAAAAGAACAAAATAGAGCTAAAGTAGCTCTAATTCGTGGTCTTGTCCAGAGATTGGGTAAGGGAATTAATGTATGAATAGGGGAAGGTGTTAGGCACCCCTACTCATCCACACAAGGTGGTTACCATATGCTGTTCATGCTCAAATACTTGCTTGCTAACAAAACACTCAAAAGGTGTTTGAAAAGAGACAAACTAATGTGAGTTTTTTCCATATGAGTAGCCCAATTGATCATGGGTTCTCTCTATAGATGTATCCTTTCTAGGACTTCATGATCAAGTAAAAATGAAAATAAAACTTGAATAAAATCCAACCAAATCAAATCTGGAAAATTCAACCCAAGATTAAGCCCTTTTAGCTTGGAAAACTCAATCAACAATAAATCATTCAAATCAAACTCAAATTGAATAAAACCAAAGCCACTTGAAAGCTGGTATGAAGTAGAAGACTCAGTAAAAGATTCAATCTAATCCGATTAAAATAAAAGGAGAAATGCCTGTTAAAATCTACTATTCTAAATCTGTAAAAGGGACAAGTAGGCAACTTTGAAAACCTATTTGTGGAGAATGGCTCCATATTGTGAGATATGGAAAATCAATCTAGTGACTTCCTATCTTCACACAGGATTCATAGAAGGGAGGAGTCGCCACCATTCAATTTTTAGGTGTGAATGGACACCCAAAACCATCAAAATAAGCACAAAAGGCAAATCTAGATTAAAAATTATTCCACTTTAAAATAAAAATCCAGAGATGGGTAAGGGGATTAGATTATGAATAGGGGAAGGTGTTAGGCATCCCTATTCATCCACATAAAGTGGTTGCCAAGTGTTGTTCATGCTACAAAAATGCTTGCTAATAAAAATCAAAACAAAGTAAAATGAAACAAAAGAATGTATGGCTTATTTCCATGTGAATGATCCAATTTATTCTGGATCCTTCTTTATGAAAACAAAAGCCATTTCTTAGGTGCGCGCGCGTCGGAAACGTGGCATGGGAAAATTCGGAGTCGCCACCGCCTGATGGGGTGCAGGCGGACACCTGGGTGCCTAACCTGGTTTATTAGGGCTTTTGGTCTGCGGCTTTTGAGATTCTAAGTAGGATCTCGGTTGTGGTCCGGGGAAGTCCGTAGACACCCTGGTCCACCCCGTCGGGTGACGGGTCCCTTAGGTTTATCCTAGTTTGAGTCAGCTTACTTGGGTCTCACCCGATTCCTAATCCGATATGCAGTTTGGTTAAGTCTGGCGGGACCACCTGAGTGGTGTGGGTCCCTTTAATTGCTTTTATCTTGATTAATTAGGTAATCTGAGTCTGGTTGGGTGGGCCCCGTTGGAAGGCCCACGGTGTCCTTGGCGGGCTTTGGTCAAACCCATGTACCCTTGTGGGCCTCGGTCTATCCTAGGAGGCCCTTTGGGCTTTGGTTAAGTGCATTGATTTTACTTTAGGTTCAGATTTGAAGATTAAGTGTTTTCCATGCAAAGGTGGGCTGGATTGGTTTGTGGGCCCCTTAGGTGGGCCCACATGGTAGCCAAGTAATTTAGTGGTATTATCTTTTTAAGTTTCCAAAAATGGGTTGGGCATTGGGCTTGGGGCCCGTAGCCCTGATTAGGGCTTGAAAGCCCAAGTTACGGGAAGTTAGGGTTTGCACCTTTCCTTGGTTCGGTTGGTGGGCTTTGGCGGGCCCGGTAGGCCCTTGCCCTTGGTCTCGGCCAAACCACGCATTTCATACATCAATTCACTAATAAGTTCGGGTGGGCCGCATTAGGTTTGGCTCGCCCGGTTTAACCAGTTAATTTTACTTATCTTGATTAAGTTGCATGCATACATTTCATTGTGTTTATTGGGCTTGGTGGGCCCCGTTGGAAGGCCCACTAATGTACAAAATTGGACCGATGGCCCATGTCCCATGTCCCAAGTTGGGTTTCCGGGTGACCCGGAGACCCTGTTGGTTTATTTGGTTTGGTTCGAAAATGACACCCACATCCAGTAATAACCACAGAAAATATACAAAGTTGACACTTATTGGGGAGAGACTGGCTCATTATGCTGGGTCCAAGGGGAGGGACCCGGGGCCCCTCCCCGCGCCAAGGAACGAGTTAAAAGCGCGGTGAACAAAGGGGTTGGGGGTGCGGGGGGGCTTCGCCCCTCGCGGTACGGTGTAGGGGTATTTTCGGAATTTTAAAAAATATAAGCAACTCGGCCTTAAAGGGGTATGTGCTGACCTCCGGGGCACTAGGCGCGAGGTGGGCGGACCGAAAACCGCGAAAAAAGCATCCGCGGGCGAAGTGGGCGCGAGGTTCGCGCGAGCTTCGCGTGAGCTTCGCGCGAGCTCGGCGGACACCTGATGCTCTGTTTTTTTTTCTTTTCTTGATTTCCAGCCTCTGTAACACCTCCTAGGTGCTAATACCAGACACTTAAACATGCTTTGAAGCTTAATCTAAGCCACTTCGAACCACGACCCAAGATCCCTTTACAAAAAAAAAAAAAAAAAAAACCCGACTGTTATCAAGCAACTACAGACATCTATCAAGCAACTACAAACAGGTAATGGGGTGATGGGAGCATGCTTACAGGGACACAAGGAGCAAACAACATGTGGCAGGGGGTTGGGGGAGCAGGTTGGCAAGTCTAGCAAATATATATAGAAAGAAGAAAAAAGAACAATGACAAGCAGATATAGCATGAGTGAGAGACATTTTACTTATGCCTGACCAGACCTCCGTGCATGCATGCGAACACTCGGGGACGAGAAATAGAAAGGGAGGGGGGGGGGGGTGTTTACATGGGATACACAGGACATGCTCGAAACAAGGGAACAGACTCCCTTTACTCAATAATCCACAAATAGAAACCCTCCGAACGATGGCCGAAGGCGGGATGGCAAGCTTCCCATCTTCTCATGGGGTCTCCCTTACCCTCGGAGACTTCCATGTTATCAAAATAGAATGATGTGCATGTTATATCCAGGAGAACAAAACAAACCCGGTAATCTGCTCATACAACTCCCACTTTCATATATGTAAAGTAAAACTAGGCTAGGAACAATACCTGAGAGTTCTTATCCCTTTTGTGGAAGCGCGTGACCTCCTTGAGGCGAACACACCAGCGATGAGCTTCTTCTCCAACAGCTTGGGCAAGTGGCTCCTCTGGCTTTCGGTAGAAGAGTGACGAAGAAGGAGAAGAGAGGGAGTTCGGAAGGTAAGGCCGCGTGTTTGGGTGAAGGAACGTAGGGGAAATGGGAGTCGGTCCAGTGATCCCAAGGGAACCAACAAAGAGAAAACCCCTTGACCAAGAAAAGTTTTTTACTGACCAACCTGAAATGAGCCAGCCAAAAATCTTTCAACCAAAAAATCTTCCAACCTGAAATGATCCCACCCTTTGCGCGAAATCTCACGCGGTTTATATAGGCGAGGAAAAAAGGGGTATCCGCTAAGCTTGCACTGAGCGCATACCCGCTTGCCACGTCCGCGCGAGCGGCAGCATGATGAAAAAACATTTAATGTGGCCGCTCGTCGGTCGAAAAAATCCGAATTTTTCGGATTTAGTCCATGGGTATTTTCAATTTAATCCTATATTCTTGGATTTTTACAGATTTAGTCCCTGGGATATTTCGTACATTTGGATATTTACGGATTTGATCCCCAAGATATTTTCCGGCGCAACTCGCCACGTGTGCAGCTTTTTGCCACGTGTGCAATTTGCCGGTTTTTGCTGCTCGGAAACTTTGTCAGCTCATATTTTCTCCATCCGGACTCCGATCTGGGCAAACTCAGTTGCGTTAGAATTGTATTGGAGCCCTTTATCCAATGACACAAGGGTAGGCATCTGGATCGGATTTTAGCAGAAAGTCAACTTTTGGCTCCGCTCAAGTTTGACCGCCCGCAGAACCCTCATCCGGACTCCGATTCCTGCAAACTCAGTTGCGTTGGAACCGTGTCGGGATTCTCTATCCAATGACATAGGGGTAGGCATCTGGATCGGAGTTTAGCAGAAAGTCAACTTTTGGCTCCACTCAAGTTTGACCGCCCGCAGAACCCTCATCCGGACTCCGATTCCTTCAAACTCAGTTGCGTTGGAACCGTATCGGGATTCTCTATCCAATGACACAGAGGTAGGCGTCTCGGATTTTATCAGAAAGTCAACTTTTGGCTCCGCTCAAGTTTGACCGCCCGCAGAACCCTCATCCGGACTCCGATTCCTGCAAACTCAGTTGCATTGGAACCGTGTCGGGATTCTCTATCCAATGATATAAAGTGAGGTGGTCAATTTTCACTTGATCAAAAAGTCAACTTTTGACCCCTAAAAGTTTGACTTTTTGTCCAGGGTTTGCATTTCCAGCTCTTCTGGGAGCGCAAAAATGAGGTGCTTACATTAGGCTTCATGATTGACAAAAGAAAACAAATTTAAAATGAAAACTTCAAAAATCAGGCTTTAAATTAAATCCTTGAAATCTAGGCATAAAATATAAAAAAAATGTATCTTTACAAAAAATTGCAGAACTGAATTTGAGTAGTCCAGGACATAGATCTAGCCCATATTTTTCATTAAATAAAAGAAATCGAACCAAATATACCCAAGTTGATGAAAAACATCAAAAGGGGAGAGCTTAGACCGTAGGGTCTTCTCTCAAAAACCAAAAATGACTCAAAACCCACTTCATGATGCAGAACTAGATCTGAATAATCCAGGGCATATATCTATCCTACATATTTTTATAAATAAAAGAAATCAAACCAAATATACCTACGTTGATGAAAAACATCAAAATGGGAGAGCTTAGACTGTAGGGTCTTCTCTCAAAAACCAAAAATGATTCAAAAACCACCTCATGAAACCCTAGATATTACTGGAAGGCTTCTGATCCTAGATCTACCATATGGACAATGGTGGATCCAAGATCTTAGCCCAAATGACTAAAAACATCAAAAAGCATAAAAGGGAGAAAACAAAGTGAAAAATCGAAATATATGTGAAAAATGAGATCTAGTGTTGTGAACAGCGTAGATCTATAGTATTCCTCCATATTTCATCAATAAATCATCACACAAACTAAACAAAACATTAAAACTATACATTTCTAAGATTATCACATATGGGGGTCTGCCCTACGGATTCACCTGTCTCCTTTTCCCCTAGCTCTCTCTTTACGTTTTATGGCTAGAGAGTAATCTTGAGGTACTTAGAAGTAGGTTTGGGTAACAACCACACACAAAGGCCTTATTCTACAGAAGAGGTAGAAGACAGAATAATTCTATAAATTAAAACTAGAAAAGAAAAGAGTTCCAGACTTACCTGGAGTTCTGAAAGCAGCGAGGCAGGGGTTCCCTTCTGGAGTTCTGAAAGTAGCGAGGTAGGGGTTCCCTTCTTCACTTGAAGCTCTTCAATCTCTAACTTTTGGTCTTTTGCTTGAGGAGAGGCCTCCTATTTATAGGCAAAGGCTAGGGCAAGGGGTGCCCTAATGGTAGACACCAAAATGAGTCTAGAATCCTCCAATTGAAACCCTAAGGCTATTTTCAAGAATTCCCACTCTTAGAGAGAGGTAAAACAGTAAAAAAGTGAAAACTCTCGGAATTTTCAAAGTTTGCAGCAAAATATTAGTATCCGGCAACTTAGGTCGGATACTAACAAAAGCCTTTGTATCCGACATTATCTGTCGGATACAAACAAAACAATTTGTATTCGACAATTACTGTCGGATACACAGGAAGAAGCTCTTATCCGAATTTTTACTTCGGATACAAAAGGAACATTGCTCTTTTAATGATTTTGGCCAATTATTCATCTTTTTATGCAATGCAATTTGGGGTGTCTACACATATAAATCCTTGAAAATTGGTATGGATGAAGTATGAGGTGCCATATTTCAAGCGAAATAGGCCTCACACAAAACTTCATCCATTTGTGACTTGTGTGCTCCCTCAAACATGCCTAGAGGATCACAGATTGATTCTATTCTCTACTACTGAGCAGTTCAGAGTCAGTCAAACACATCGAACTCAAATCAATTTTAAAACTCTTGAAACTAATTGGATTTAAAAATAGATTTATAAAGGAAAATTCAAAGATTGAAACCAATCAAATTGGAGTTAAAATGAGCCTTTGGTGCTTAATAAAAGTGACAAGTTCAGCAATCTGATCTGAACTGACCTGTTAACTTTAATCCAATGGTATAAAACATCGGCTCCATATAAGTTGCTCAAATTTTACAGGATTAACCTAGACATCTTCACCTATCACATGTCCTTGGAATAACTAAAAAATTCGTCCGGATGATGAAGTTATAAACGATCCAAGACAAGGTACATGTTCTGTCCAAATCTGAAAACTTTAAGTAAAACCAAGCTAAAACAGTGAGTGTGTGCATTTGATCCATATGATCTGAATTAAAATCATTTGAAAAGAGTTGAAAAACACTCAAAAAGAATTTAGGGCAAGGATTCGGCTCAGAACTCTCATTTATTGAAGAGATTGAGCCAAATATACCCGCATTGAGACAAAAAGCTCCAAATAAAGAGATTTGACCATGGGGGTCTTTTGTTGAAGATGAGATCACTTGAAATCGGCTCATTAAGTCCTAAGAGATTGCTCTAAGGCCTCTGATCACAGATCTACCATATTGAGCATGGTGGATCCAAGATCTAAGCCTATTTTTACACCAAATCAAGTGATATGTGTTTGTGTAGGAAATCAAATCTTTAGGAGAGAACGGAAATCCAATGCTATAGAGAGCATGGATCCTTGTATTCTCTCCAGAAAATGAAATCAAAACTCACAATAATAACAAGCATACAGAAATAAGCATGAATATGCAAGTTTATCATTCACAAGAGGTTCTATACCTAGGGTTCCATTCCAACACTCGTTTCCCCTAGCTCTCTCTTCACGTTTTACGGCTAAAGAGGGTGCTTGAGGTACTTTGAATGAGGTTTGGGGTTTCAAGAACAACCAAGCCTTACACTACAGAAAGGTAGAAGGAGAGACTACTCTAATATTAAAAAGAAAAGAGAGGAGTAGAGACTCACCTTGGTGAAAGTAAAGAGGTAGGGGTTCCCTTCTTCTCCTAGAGCTTTTCAAGCTTCAATTCTCAGCCATTTGCTAGAGGAGAGACCCTCTATTTATAGGCAAAGTCAAGGGTATAGAAGGTCACAAGGGTAGGCCAAAGTTTTTTTCTAGATTCTTCCAACTCAATTTTAAGGCATAAGTTGGAGTAAATCTATAAGTTTCAGAGGGTAAATAGGGGAGATCAAGTCTCCTAGAGAGAGGTAAAAATGGTAAATAAGGCTCAGATCCTGAGCCTTTGCAAAATTGGGCAAATTGAACGTATCCGCATATAGCATGCGGATCTGTTCTGTGCGCATACTATATGCGGACAAGACCAACATACTTGAAAACCGCACAATGTCTACGGACAAAACACATCCGCACAATGTATGCGGGCAGGGCAAAATTAATAAAATCAAAACGCGGCAGTACTTATTTACATGTAATATCATTTAAGTAAATGTCCTCGTATTTTTTAATCTCCATTTATTTAAGATATTACATGTAAATAAGCAAACACCCCCCCCCCCCCTTTGAATCCATTAAAAATAGTTCTAGACCCAAATTCCCAGTGAATAAAAAGTCAACTTTCCAGTTCAAGGCTAAATTCCAGTTTTTCAGGTCCGGCAAAAAGATTCAACATATTAATACTAAGGTATTTGTCAAGATTTAAAGGCTCAAAAATTCATTTATGCAATAACATTGCTAAAAACTTGATTACTGGGAAAAATTATCTTGAAATCTTGCCTTAAAAAATATTTCATTTTTTGGGGTCAAAAGTCAACAAAATTCAACCGGAAAAGTTTGACTTTGTGCAAAAGATTGAATTTGGGCCTTTTCCTTTGTTGTTTTGGATTCAAATGGGTTAAGGATCTCAAACCCAATGCTAAGAATTGAAAATTCCAATAAAGTATTTCTCTTCTTCAAGATTTTTCAAAAATCGTGCAATTTTGGGGTGTCTACAGAAGTGTATTTCATGGAAATATCAGGTAAATTGTATAGTTTAAAATACAACAAAAGAAAATGATATTCTAACAAAAGAATATGATATATTAGAAGTTAAAACCATTACCATTATCAAGGATCACAAAAATGAGAAAAAGCTGAAGAGAGGATGGAAAGAAACTAAAAATGGTACAAAAGTAGAAAAACTATAGTAGAATGAACATATAATGAACGCCGAAATAGATTATCACCAAACACTGAGTAATGGATACTGAAAGAGAAAACAACACACTTTATAATACAGAGCTTCAGGTAGATGCAATAGCCTAAACAAAAGCAATCAACAAAATGATCTTATAGATTATATAAGAATCAAAACAAGACTTGTTTTGATACCAAAATAAGAGCTTCACTCTCATTAATATCTCTAGCAAAGTATGTCTTAAAACAAATCCTTTTATAATCTTTTATTGGCCCAAATATCTTAGAAGAGATAATTGAAAAAGCATCTAATTTTGACACTTTATATCCCTGTATCCCTCCTTAATTCCATTAATCTTAAGTTCTTTTTCCTTAAAGGATACTTTGTTCTTAAAATCAGGGTAACAATCAAAACCACCAAGATGGATACTATGTTATCTTTTTTTTCAAGAAACAAAGATTTGAAAAGAATAAATGAATTTTCATTCAATATCGACAAGATTCTCAATAGTTTTCTCACTTGCCACCAGCTTGGACATGAAATTACTTCTTCTACCATTTGCATTGCTTCAAAATGACTTGATTTTGCATAGCCACTACAAGCCATTTCACCATGGATTTCTACCTCAAGCTTATTTCATCATGCAATAAAATCATCTTAGTCACTTCCAATGTTGGCCCTCTTAAACCCACCAGTAAAACTATCTCCCTTCATCATGTCTATTCAATATTTTCATAAGGCCATTGGATCTACTAAGGCTTAGATCTCTATTGGTGTCCTCATTTGGAGAGAGCTGGTTAAAGGTCTATAAAATTGAACAAATTTTTTTTGTCAAAAGAGTTTTGGCTCACATGCAACAAGATACATTATTTGTAAGGAAGTTTATCCCAGAAACTATCTATCACTGATATATGACAAACAAAAAAATTTAATTTAGGCATGCATATCTACAAAAGAATTCAAAAATTTTTTGAGCTTATGAAATGCTATTCATTTCAATTTTTTGTCCTTCCTGTCAGTACCCCATTTTTGCACCATAGAATTGCTCAAGAAGCATATCTTAAATCGGCATATATGTTGGCACGTAAATCGAGGTTTTTATAGTGGATCCGTCTTTTTGAAATAATAAGCCCATAATAAAGAGAATTTTGAGACGATTCCAATGCACCAAACTGTGCTCAAATCGGATCTCAAATGACTAAGTCATAGATAAAAGAAGTAAAGGGTAGTTTGGGGATTTTTATAAAACTAAAAATGGATGCCACATAGTAGCCACGTGTACGCCATGGTGGCTGCCATGTAACCAATGAGAAATTTAAAATTTTGAGGTTCTTTTAGTAAATAAGTAAGTTTCCTAATGGGGTTTGCTATGCAAATAAATAAAAAATTTAATAACAAAGTTAATAAAAGTTTTGAGATTCAAAGAAAATAAAAAAAATATAAACAAAGAGAAATGAGTTGGACAAATTGGTCCAACTCATATTCTCTTGAGATATTGAGACTAAGCATAAAAAAATATAAGCCTAAAAAAAATATGGGACAAAATAGACTTTGACCAAACCTAAATGAATGATGGTGTTTAAGAGAAGAAGAAGAAAAGTTAGAGGTTCAGGTGCTTAAGAGAAGAAAAGGAAGAGTTAGGGGTTTAGGTGTTTAGGAGAGGAAGAGGAGAAGTTAGAGAGAGGAGAGGTTTAGGAGAGGAAGAGGAAAGGTTAGAGGTTAAGAAGTTGAAGGGGTGGGAATTCTCTATAAAAAGACTTGAAGTTGGGAGCAAAAGGGGGGAGGAGATCTAAAGAAGAGTTCTTTAAAAAAAAAGCAAAGAGGGAAGAGAGAAAAAGAGGAGGAAGAAGGTTGTGCAAGAGGAAAGAGGGAACATCTGGAGTTGAGCTCACTATCTTCCGGGAAATCAATCCTATACCAGGTTTTTTTTTTCTCTATTTTTAATCAAGTTTTTTTTAAATGTTGTTGAATTATCAAATGAAAGTATGATAATACAAAGCATGTCATTGTTATGGACATGGCTGAATGTTTTTTTCTTCTTAGTATTGTTCAATTGTCAAATAAAAAATGATATATCACTGTTATGTTATGACCAAATGTTTTTTTCTTTAGTGTTGCTCAATTATCAAATAAAAAATGATATGGTAATCACTGTTATGGCCGAAGCATGCTTGTGTTCTAGGTTCGAATCACTGTTATGGCCAAAGCAAAATTGTGGTTTTTGGTGTTGAATTGTTAGTGAATAGAATGATAATCATGCCTGTGATTTTTTTAACCTGTAAAAATGATCATTTGATGCATGGCCAAAGCTATGAATCCTTATTATTATTTTTATCCTATTGTTTAATTGTCAACAAAAAAAAAATGATGAGTAAGATAAAACAAAAGAAAAAGAAAAATAAAAAGAAAATAGGATTGAAATAAAAACAGGAGAATGTTCGGCAATGGCCGAACAGATCACTTTCGGCCATTGCTGAACATCTCAATTTTTAGTTAATGTAGTGTTTTAGTTATTTGATGTACAAGGGAAAAAAAATAACAAACACAAAAAAAAAAAGGAAAGAAGTGAGAGGTAGTTCTTGAAGATCAGAGGAAAAAAAAAGTGATATGTGATGTTCAGCAACTATTGTTTTTGATCGAACCCAGAAGCTGTTTATTTTGCTCAAAATTTTTTTTTACAATTCAAAGCACTTAGAGAACAGAGAATGTGTAAGATTAAAGAGGCATTGGCTCAGCCATTTCAGCTGAGCCTGATTCGCGAATGGAAGCGGCTGTTCTTAAATTGTTTTTCTTGTGATTGAAAGTTAGAAAAGAATTCATAGAATTTGGAATGAAATAAAAGAAGAATTGAAAGAGAAATTATGTGGGATTGATGGGGGATTGGCTCAGCCGAAATGGCTGAGCCTGGTGAAGAAGATAAATAGCCGCAGGTGGCTGTTGGACAGCCACTAGCGGCTGTTCTTAAATTTTTTTTTCTTTTGTTTGAGAGTTGGGAGGGAATAGAGAGAGATTAGAATGGAAAAAAAAAAGGATTAGATGATAGGGAAGCCAAAAAAAAAAAAAAAAAACAAGCAAAAATTCTGTTGAACAAATGGTTTTGGGGGTGGAGTTTTGAAAATTTGATGAACTATTGTGGTTAATTTGTTATTCTAAAAAGTTAGAGGATTTAAACAGAAATTATTCTATTTCATGTTTTAGCCCTTCTTTAAAAGTTTTTTTATAACCCTCAAGCCTTTATTTGTTATTTCTATGATTAAAATAAATAATAACATACTTAGCTATAATAACGAGAATTGTATTCTTAATTCTTTAGATAGTAGGCTTAACTAACATATTTAATTTTTAAATTATGTTTTTAGATCATAGGCTTAACATTTGTAACTTTTATTAATTTCTTATAACATCTCTCCTTTTCTCCAAATCCTTGGAAATAAGAATAAAAAATAGGGAAAATAAAGTGTAATCTTCAATGATCAAATATAATTGAATTTTTTTTATACATGTTTTGTGCAAATAAATTATCATAAAAAAACCATAAGAAAACAATAAAAATAAAAGATTAAATGATGTGGATAATGGAGCATGTTAATTCCTTTAATCCCTTGTCTATATGAGAAAGATAAGAAAATAAAAAGAAAAGAAAAGAAAAAAAATAAATATATATTTCTTTTTGAAGTAACCAAGTACATTGCTCCATGTTGAAACATTTGATTTGGATTTTTATTTTGAATTTTTGTACGTATGTATTATATTTTGTATAGGATGTAGCATAGCAACCCCCATTCCTCCAATGTTGGTACACATGTGAACATAAAAGAAATAAATAAAAAAATATATAAAAGATAAAAGATAAAAAAACTTAAATAATAATAAATTAGCCCAAATATGATCCAACTGATTTAAGGGAACCCATTTCGGTGGGGCAACCCAGGGTGTTCAAGGACTTCCCTGGATTGTAATCGGGTCACTTATCCGGAATCACTGGTTTAGACCAAAAATCAGCAAGGTGTTTACCTGCACCATTTCAGGTAGTGGTGAATCCATAAAACATGTAACACGCATTTTCAGTGCGCCCGAGGTGCACACACTTCCACTAATAATTTGTCCTTGTTGGATACTCAGCCATGAAATTTTTAATAGGAACATGCACTTGTTCATGTAATGAAAGGGAAGGAAAGAAAGAAAAAAGAAAGAAAAAGTATACTTGGTTCTTATGTCCTAAAAGCTAAAAAGTAAGAATCACATATTAATTCCCAACAGAATATGATTATGCATGAACGTGCATTAATAAATTCTATAATAATTACAGGCTTCATAGATATTTTCTGCTACATAGAATGGAAGAACTCATGTTCAATTTGATAAAATCATACTCATAGAACCAAAACCTCTGAAATTTTATCCGTATTGAATAATATGAAGGTAATTTGTGTGCAAATTGAATTAAAGGCTTTAAACTTTTCTAAGGATATGGGTGAACTTCCATGGATCGTGTATCCTAAATTAATCACACACCAACTCATTCAGGTGTAGAGGGGATAGAAAATGCTCAACTGAACTTGCCTTGAAACTTGCAGATCTTAGTTCAACTACTAATGAAAAAAACCTTGAGATTCTGAAGTATCAACAAGCTCTTCAAATAACTTTAGTCTTTCAAGAATATTAACCTAAAGAAAAGAGTCCATTCTTTTTAGAGGACGAACATACGAAAAGCAAAAAAAAAAAAAGAAGGTATCTATTAAATTGAAAAGATTGTAAACTTTAGAAGTTTACAGGGGCCATACCGCCTTTCCATCAAATATCTTAGGAACTGCAAAAGTTTTTGGGGTTAGAATGAGGCTTTTTCCATCTTTTTTCTGGACATAACCTGAAGTTTGAACCACTCTTCATGAAGACATCACAAGGTCTTGATGTAAAACATTAAAATCAAAATAAATAAATATTAGAAGCTTTTTTTTTTATAATCAAATGTTTTCTAGCACAGTTCAATTTTGTTTGTCATTTTTCCAACATCTCAAACAGTTGAATTTTTTAGTGGATTATCTAATGAAATAATAAAACATTTTTAGTGGATTATCTAAAGAAGTAATAAGCCATAGAACGAGAAAGCTCCTATTGTAAGAATTATATTGGTCTCTTTCTAACATATAACTCCTATTGAAAAGTTCGGTGTTTTGTTTTTCATCCTTTTTTCTCAAAAAAGAGAGTGAATGGTAGCCAAAAGCATCATAGTAGTTTTAACTTTTTTAATAGGTAGCTAATGTATTGCCATTCAAAAGAGAGAGAGAGAGAGAAAGAGAGAGAGAGAGTTAACACTACACCATTGTTAGAAACATATACACTGTACAAAATGGAAGTTTAACCTACTTTTGACTGCATGTTGTCTTGATTCTCTCTTGCCTTAACCAAGAGCTTGGCACTTAGTTTTCAAAACTTTCATGATGGATGAGCAGCTGCCAAGAATAAGCTATTTGATATCCTAATAGATTGAGATTGTGGTTTTGAATTGCGATAATATCTGAATAATAAGTTGATGATTCAATCTTGGGAATGTGCTTTTTTTTTTCTTTTCTAAAAATTTTCCTCTCGTGCAAGTACCATACTGCTTGGTTTGTTCTCCTCGAGTGGATGTGGATTCGTTCCAGTTAATGTAAGCAATCCTCCATGATTGAACAATAAAGGCCACTTGAGATTTTTCTGTCGTATTTTTGAGGATTACCAAGTGACCCAAGTATTCACTATCCTGCATTTTGTGGTTATTTTTATGTCAACAAAGAGGTTTCATTGATTGGAATGCACTCTACCTTTGAATCTTGTGGTCTTTACTGAGTCTTGGTTGCTAATGTAAACTAAAAACAGAAAAATAAGGTTTGTTCCGACATTTCTTCTCTGTCAAATGAAGCTGTAGTGGTCCTTGGAATTCTATATTGTTTAAAGTCACCATCTTGTCAAGAAAAGTCTGTTTGGTAGAATTATGAACTCTAGAATCTGTCACTTGATTGGAACTCAAATTGTTGCTGAAGAAACAACTTGTATGCAAATCAGTGCTTTAATCTAGTTCTCAAGGCACAAATAGAATAATAGTGAAAAAAAAAGAAAAGATATCAAATAGGAATTTTTTCAAACAGGTAATAGGTGCTGGCAAACTAATTCAAAACAATCAAAAAGAACACATCAACAAACTTTTATGAATGAAGTTATCAAACATGTAATAGAGGCAAATAGCTGTACTTACCTAAAAGTGATGGTTGTGTGAGATATCTGTATGAGAAGACTACAAGAAAATGCAAGGCCATGTGAGAACAGATGTGTGAGAATGGCGATGTCTTCCCGAAGAGTGGTTCACTTGTATGTTAAACGGCAATGTTCTGCAAAAGTGCCACTTGCTGGTTTTGGATGTGAGGAACTGAACTGTGTGAGGAAGTGAGGAAGGCCGACGGCCATAGCATTTATGTCTGTTGTTTACAATTGCCTACCGTTACAGTCGACTATCTCAGTAATTATTTGCTTCCAAATAGGCAACCATGTCAGAGATGGTGTGTGGCTACCGTGTTTATTACCGTAGACAAATTCTTCCCACAAAGGAATGAAATCGTCTACTTGATGATTTCTTCATTTGGGGACACATAAGCTGCCGCGCCAGCTGTGACGTGGAGCTATGGGGGTTGAGGGATGGAGGTTTGGAGTCTCTCTAGTGAGTTTCCAATTGCTATATATTATATACAGATCTGAAGTAGAAAAAAGTTTAAATTAATGTTTCTAGCAAACGTTTTTTTTTACAAGTGAGTGCTTTTTATTTAAACATGACATTTATTTTCATCACTGCCGTTATAATCTTATAAGATTCCTAAAATACACATTATGGACCAATCACTTAAGCCAAAAACAAGCCATCCTACCCCCTTAAAAAAATCCCTAATTCTTTGCCAATCCCAAATCCCTTCTAACCCACATTCCCTACTTGTTTACAAACTCCAAATCCTTCTAACCCCATATTTCTTTCATTTCTTCTTGTTTTTTTTTAACTCTCTCTATCTCTCTTGTGTTCTTTAGGATGTAAGGTGTGACGTGTGAGTAAGGCTTGGCGCATCCCTACTGGAAAGGAAGTTGCGAATCAACACTTCTCCAAGTAGCACCTTAAAAGCCCTATTAGCTTTATCCCTAATCAATTCATTTTCATTAGTTCCTGAAGACAGAAACAAAACAAATTTTCATTTGAAATATATTTCTTGTTCAATGAAGAATCAAGATCTAATTTTCCCAGCTTTTCTCTGTTCATCTCCTCTTATTTCTTGTCCCATGCTCATCAAACCCACTAAATCTACCTCTTCTAATCAATTAAGAAATGCAAAATAAATTGGGAAGGTTGAGATGGGAGGAGCCCTAATGGCTGAAAATCAGCTCTTCCAACACATCAATAGGAAATCCACAGTACTCTGAGATTGAAATCGATGAAAACATGAGTAAATCCTTCCTTCACAGGCTATCCACAATACTATTTATTATGACAAACCTTTGATTGATGCAAGCTATTCTTCTGAGTTCCAACGGAGCTTCCCAAATGTTAAAATGCCATCGATGAGAGAGAGAGAGAGAGAGAGAGAGAGAGAGAGAGAGAGAGAGAGAGAGAGAGAGAGAGAGAAGGAGAGCTAGATGGAGAATGGGAAATGGAGAAAATAGAGTTGTAGAGAAAGAGATATAGATGGAGAATGGAAAAAAAAACCTTGAAATTCTGGTTCAATGGTTGAATTGGTTGGTAAGTAAAGGGTATTTGGGGAACTTAATAAGATTATCATGGCAATAATGTAGATTTTTTTTTGGTTGAATGAAATAATGTAGATAAATGTCATGTTTGAATAAAAAATCATTGATGGTATCACAGTACCACCGTGATAAATGTCATGTTTTAATAAGATTATAATGGCAATACCGTAGGTAAATGTCATGTTTGAATAATGGTAATAACATATGAAAAATCAGGTTTAGACTCCAAATACACCTAGGGGAGGGGGTGAATAGGTATAGCACAGCGGAATTAAAATTCTTTGCTAAATTAAAGACAAGTCTATAACTAAATAGCATGCACAAGTTAATAGCCAACCAAACTGCAAGTAAACTAAAGTAAGTAAACAGTAAAGGAGACAAGAAATTGGTGATGAAGGGAAAATTCAAAGAGAACTCTCTATGAGAAAAACCCTTTGGGTTATACAGGAGATACCTAAAGATCCACTATGAGAAGAAGGCTTACAATGTGGTTCAAATGACTCACAAACCTTACTAGATTCTGAAAGTAGCTAACTTTCAAGTAACTGAAGAACTCTTCAGATTTGCAACCCGCAGCACTCTGGAACTCCAAAGATCTCATCACACAATTTTGGCAAACGTCTTGTTTGGTACTGTGGGAACTCCCACGTTTAATTCTCCCTGACCCGGAACTCCAAGGCTTTGAACAATGAAGAATAGAAGAAGAGATGGCTCAAAGAAAAAAACTTGTAAGGAGATTTCTCTTGGCTAAATAGGATCTCTAGGGTTTCAAAAATATCTCCAATCTATTTTAGAAATGACCCCTAGTCCTATTTATAGGATCCCAAGAAAAAGGTAGAATAGGAATCGAATTAGTGAAGAAAAGCAGAGTTTTTGAAATTCCCGAAACTTCAGGCTTAAGTGCAGGTCAAGCGCGGGACTAGCTTGAAGGCTTAAATCTCAATTTCTTCTTTGTGTCAATGCTAGGCTCGAGCTTAGGTCAGACTCAATGCTCAAAATTCACTTCTTCTTTAGGCTAGTCTCAGGCTTGAGCCGCTATCTGGAACCAAACTCAAACTTGCTTATTTATCTCCTTTTTCAACCCGGTTTGAACTGTAACTCCTAGAACCTATCCTAAACAATCTAAACCACGTTTTGGCATAGAATTCAGCCAACTAAACATTCTAAACCTAAAACCATAGATAAATGTCATGTTTTAATAAGATTATAATGGCAATGGATTCCCATGGTAGGAGGGGATCTAGACCCCCAAACCCCATCTCGGCAAATGGTATCACGGTATCACCGGATTCTGGGACTAGAGGAAATTTTTCTTGAATTGATTTCTACTAAGATGCTACCATGTGAAGATCACAAATTAATTTGGTCCAACATGTTGTATGTTTGTTTTTCGTTTTAGGAAAATTGGTTTTTAGTGATTCTTTTTAAAAATAAATCAGATTTAGTCACCTAATTTTGGGTAATAATTTTTTTAAAATAATTTAGAATGAGTGTTTATAAAAGATTTCTTCAAAAATGCCCTCAAAAGACTTGCAAATGATTTGTTTCCATCTTGAGTAGCGGAAAGCACGCGTTATGCCCATTTTCTTTTTTTCTTTTTTATTTTTTTGAGATAACGTGACTTCCTAAAAGAAAATACAATAGATAAAAAATTTTAAATTTTAATTCGCTAGAAATAATATCATTATGTATTAGAAAATAATTTTACTATATTTTAGAAGACAAAATATTATTATATAGATTAGGAGTGTCAAGAAAATAATTATCTATTATTAAAAATTAACAAAAACTTTATTTTTAAAGATATCTAATTAATCCTTACATAATGATTATTTGTTTACATAATTCTAATATATGTGATTGATATATGGGAATTTTATTGATGGAGATATAATCCTAATTTATAGGGATTTTATTTATAGTATGAACAACTAGGTGGAATTTTATTAATATAAGAAACTAAAGAAACTAATAGGATTTAAGATCAAAATAACGTAGATAGCAATAGGGAGTTAGTTTCAAACAAACTAATGATGCATAGAAGGATAATATTAGGGAGTACTGTTGTAACTACCTAAGTTTCATGGAGGCAGTTTGGGCAACAAATGTTAGGCACGAACCTCCCCCTTCGCTTTATATATTAGTATAGATGAGGTTAAGAAGACTTTTGATGGTTCTAACGCCCCGGATCCGTGTTGTTCAATAAAGATATAACACGTCTCACGGAGGTTATGTATGGGCCCACATTTCAATCAACAACTCCACTTGATACATGGATCATACATCAGAGTGCGGAAAAATATAAGGGTTCATTTATTAAGCGTGGGAATCAATCAACATGAAGGTTAAAAGTTCTAAACAAAACTGAATATCAACTAGGTTTAATCCATTACAACTTTCACAGTTCAAAAACCAGAAATAGAACCTACAATCTCTAATGAAAGTAGTAATCCTCTCCCCTATAGTAATCAGCAGGCTTTACCCCAAAAGAGGGTCCTCACCGAGAGTATCTGAAAAACAAAACAAAACAAACGTAATGAGATTCGAATATCTCAGCAAGTAGCACATGCATGGAGAAACCAATTTATATCAGTTCTAAAACATGTCACGAATAATATCCGATCCCAAATAACAATAAGAGTTGACATAAATTCCGAAAACACAAGTTCTCAATAGAAGGATAAAGCAAAAGTCCAAACAGCAATGATAAACGATGCACACGTGGCCAATGTTATGAAGTTCACTTGTATTGTGTAATTTACATGCCGGAGCGACATCCAAGCCTCCTGGAACACAGTTTGGTCAACATAGACACAAAACTCTGAAATGACTGCTTACCAAGGAACTTCGTCATTCAATGCCGGCCTACTCTGGGTTTCGGCATTGACAACCCGGCCTACCAAAGATCACGGGCTGCTCTACCCTCGTCATGGGAACACTCATGGCCATGCAATTACCACAACAAAGATAACTCATTACATTACTAAGCTTAGTCTAGGATCCGGGACAAGTTAGACCAAAACAAGACATTCAACTCATAAACCAACCTCTGGTAGCAAGGTATACCAACCTCTGGTAACACCCAAAACAAATCTACAACCTCACGGTCACTAAGGACCAGCATACAGACTCATAAAACTTTAAGTGAAATTCTAAAACCAATAACAACCATCGAAAACCTTTAGTACAAACATTTACTAGAGAAAGCCATTTTTACAAATTCTGCCCAGCATATTAAAGTCTGATAAAACTCCACTTAAAAAGATGCTACAAAACGGAAATGTATAGTAAAGCAGGAAACAACCCAAACCAGGAACTCAATGTGCTAAACTAGCAAGTAACCCCCTAACAATGCCCTCAAAACCTAAATTTAACCCTCATAATTCCTCCAAGTAATTGATGGAATAGAACTAAGTAGATTACAAACATTTATAAATACTCTTAGCATCTTTATTCAGCTTCTAGATAAGTTTTGGAACCATTGACATTGAAAAAATAAACTAAAAGTATCAGCCGAACTCAATCTGGGAAAAATTCTAGGTGCACTGACTTCGGGTCAGTAGGTGGCCCTGGGCGACAATCGGCGCATACAAAATTTTGAATTGCCGCTGAGTACTGCCGAACACTGTCAGTGGACGGCACTCAGTGCACACCCCTTGATTTCTCTGACAGAGGTTTTTAGCCTCTATTAGCTCAAGTCCACCATGACTAATCGGAAATTAAACCTCTACGATGGCAATCTCAAACTCCTAACACCTCTAACAGTCATTTAAACCCAAATTGAAATTAATCCTACTAATATCATGCTCCGAACTTGAATTTAACCTCAATAATCAGTTCTTAACGACAATCTCAATTTTTATTGCATATATTCAAATCAAGCTGTGTAATCGGTTACAAATCCAGGTATAAATCTGGTGCTACTTACTTGGATAGCTAACTCAGTCCTCTAGCTTCCAAATTCTTTGATCCACACACCTCCTAAGTGAGAACTTCCAACAACCGATTTACTCCGATCTACAGGAACAATCAGATCGGATTAGATTTGAGTTCAATCCTTGCTTCACACTTAATTTGCTCATAATCGAAGGTTTAAACTGATCTTACCTAGTCTCTTGTAGATCTGCCACTGAAAATATCGACTTCCACAATTTTCAGTCGCCGAGATCTCAGATCAGCAAGTAGTTCCTCCTCCGATGATCTCCAACGCTCTCACTCCCGATTCTCAGCTCACCTTCTCTTCTCCTTGCTTTGGTTATGCTCTGACAGCAACTTCCCTCTCCCAACAGTTTGTGCGAAACCGCCCAAATGAAACAAGCTGACTCTTTATACCTCTCCTTGGCGCTCGAACCAAATTGAACCATGATTTGCTAGTTGCTCGCCTACACATTTCCTACATGAACAGCTTCCCCAGCCATTCGATCCCCTGATTTGCTTCTCCACTTAATCACCTACATTAGCACCTCTTTAACAATTGAAAGTGAATAATATAATAATTCCACTTATTAATAACAAAGCTACAAACCATAATTTATTGCTCTCCGCGCTTAAGTTAACGAATCCCCAATTTACCCCTGCTTCTCGGATATCTGAAAATTCCACAATTAACTATAATTTAGAATTTCTTAATTAATTTTCGCAATTAATGCTAACAAAAATTCGGGATCTTACAATGGTATTTTTGGAAGAAATCTTTTTCTGTACAGTAAAATGAACTCATTCTTAATTATGTTGTAAAAGTATCATTGCTTTAATATTATCAAGAATTAGATCACTCAATCTAGTTTCCAGTTGACCCGGTCCGAGTCACGGTCCTCCTTCGGCTCTCCCATTACAAATAGCCAACCCAACAACGTCAAAAAGGACTATTCGGGTGTAAGCACGATATCTATACTATTAATAAAGTGAATAGGGGGTAATATTCCCCCAGGCCTACTTTTTGTTTTTTTCCAACCATTTCCCTCCCCAACTAAATCAATCCAAAATTATAACCAACCCATTACTATTTCCACATTCGAATTTAAACCCCTACTTAAATGCTAAAGTTAAGGGTGACAACGTGCAGTATACACATGCCACCACTAGTCATTTTCAATCCCAACATCCAATACGGCACCATGCAAATTGGACTGAAGTTCAATTGGTTCACTTGGTTAGATCTGCTTCTTAAACTTGGTGAGTTAAGACGTAATTCAATCGAGTTTACTGTAAAACCTCGAATTTTCACATAATAAATAAATAAAAGAAAATATGAGTTCAAGTCCTAGTTATAAATAAAAAGTGAAGATTTAGAGGATAAGTAATTCGAATAAGTAATAAGTTGTAAATAAAGAAAGAATTTTGAGGAAATTAGCCAAAAAGGGTATTTTGGTAATTTTCAGAAAATATAATTTATGAAATAAATCAATATATAATAATTAGGATTAGAAAATAGAAGGAAATAATTTATTAAGTCAAGTTAGAAATAAAATAGTGATAATTAAGGCATAAAGTGGGAAAAAGGGTAATTAGGTAAATTTGGGTCTTAATTGGGAGAAAAAGTAACTTAATTAGGTTTTAGGTGATATTTAGGAATTAAGTGAATGTTAGGCACGAAATTAGGTTGTAAGGAGAAGTTTAGATGATAGGAGATTTAATTAGTATTGTTTTAGTAGAAAAATAAAAGGTGGAGAAAAAAAGTAGGAATTAATTAGGAGTTAGACTCTAATTAGACCACCCTTAGGTTAGCCCAATTAAAGGAGCCTATTAGGGTTGGTTTAGGACTTTTAAAGCCTAATATAAATAGAGAAGAAAGGGGTGAGGAGAGAGAATTTTCGTGTAAAAAATATTGAGAGAAAAGAGGGAGAGAAAGGAAGAAGAAGGTTGTTTCTGGAGATGTCCGACCAGTCTTCATCAAATTGCGATCAGGGAAAATCCGGATAGTGGATCGACTTCAAATTTGGAGGTTTTGGTCATGACTGATGGATCTATAATGTGAGCGGTGGAGATTGGAATTGGAGAACTCTAGGTTGGTGCGATTGGGAGCAGAAGTTTGGTCCAGATTTAGAAACTTTAGAAAGAAGATGGATTTAACTCATGAGGCAAGTAGTAACCTTTGAAAACTGGAGGAATTGCATGGTTTTGATTTCTGTGATTTATTATGGTTTAGATTGATTAGCCGGAAAGGATTTTACATGGAATTGAATGGTTTATATTTTAGAGTTTTGTATTCTTCAAGGATTTGCTAAAGTAATGAAGAAATCTCGGTTTGATCATATAAATAATCATAGGATGGTGTTTATTTGATACAAATTAATCTAGAGGGCTTTAGGTATGATTTAGAATGTTAGTAGATTAATTTAGACCGATTAAACTCAAAGGCAAAGCATGAAAATCCGAATTTGGTAAATCTGGAAATTTATAGTTGAAATTTGCATGAGCGCCTAGGACCGCCTAGCCTTCCAAGGTAGGCGCTCTATGCAGAAAATTCAGATTTTGGGGATTTTTGTAATCCAGATAAATTTCTAATAATTTTTCTAGTATCTTAACTATTCTAGCATCTTTATAAAGGCCTAATTGAGGTATGAAAATTATAAAAATTAAATTTGATAAACATCCAACTAATTAGAGTCTTAATGGTAGGTTAGTGGATGTAAAGGGCTAAATGATGGGGGATAATGATAGGAAAAATACTAACTTGTAATTATGGGTTAAAATCATCTTCTAAGCTTCGTTTCAGGTTTATAGAATGTGTTGGAAATTAAAAATGCTGAGAATTGGATTAGTGGTTATCTTAGGTACTAGTTATGGAAACTTGGAATGTAATAAGGGAATGAATATGGAAACTTTAGGGTAGTCATGAATCATTGGTGCTTGTACTTTAAATATGAATACTGATTTTCTAGAAATTACTTTAATTCTGATTTCTATGGAATTTATGTTCAGGAGCCTTATTTTGAATATAATTTGGACTGTGGATTAAATGCCATGATGGCAATAAGAGATTTGTACCATCTGCGGATGAGATATGTGACCACTTGTGGGTGAGATGTGTAACTCTTGTGAAAGAGACCTATTGTGGGGGAGATGTAATCACGATGTGATTGCATCCTACAAGGGAGATGTATGTATGACCACCTGCGGGTGAAATGTGACCTCCTATTAGGGGATATGTAATCTAGATTGGATTGCATCCCACAGGAGAGATATGTGACCACTTGCGGGTGAGATGAGACCTCCTGTTGGGGGAGATGTAACCCTGATTGGATTGAATCCTACATGGGAGATATGTGACCTCTTGTGGGAGAGATGTGACCTCTTGTGGGGGAGATGTAATCACGATGTGATTGCATCCTACAAGGGAGATAAGTGATTACCACCTGCGGGTGAGATGAGACCTCCTGTTGGGGGAGATGTAACCCTGATTGGATTGCATCCCACAGGGGAGATATGTAACCTCCTGCGGGAGAGATGTGACCTCTTGTGGGGGAGATGTAATCATGATGTGATTATATCCTACAAGGGAGATATGTGATTACCACCTGCGGGTGAGATGTGTAACTCCTGCGGGAGAGACCTCTTGTGGGGGAGATGTGTGTGTTACCACCTGCTGGTGAGATGTGTTAACTCCTGCAGGAGGGACCTCATGTAGGGAGATGTGAATACTAGGTATTTGCACCCTACATGGGACAATGTTACTATCGGATTTGTGAGATTGACCATTAATTATGAATACATGTTTTATCGCTAATCGTCGGTTTTATCTATCGATAACATCTTTTTACTGGTATTTACGTATGATTACATATCCTATTGCTTTATTTGGAATTGGCCATGTTGATTTGAATTCATCACCTTATCGTTGATTAATCGTATACCTCATGACTATTTGCCTCAATGAGACTGTTTACTTGCATGCACCTACTACTTGCTGAGATGTAAATCTCATTCCGTTTTCTTCTATTTTTCAGGTTGCTTGGAAAGATCACGAAGATGGGGTTTTATTTGATGGGTAGAATTGTAATCGATATTAATGTTCACATGTTGATTAGACAAATGTTATTGTAAACTGAATTGATTAAATTGAATAAAGAATTGTTTTATTTTCCACCAGAACTCTGATGTAATTAATTAGTTTTAAATTTTATTGTGATTCTTAGTTTGCATTTGACCCTAGCTTCGTGGTAACACCTCGGGTTTGGTTGTTGAACCGGACTTGGGTTGTTACAGTAGCGAATCGGGTTTGGGTTGGGTGCCGATTTGCACTGACCCGAGTTCGGGGTGTTACAGTTTACTACCAAATATATGTTGAGAGACTAGGCGTAAACGAGAGTTCCTCGCAATTACTTTCAGATTCGAAACGTGAATGTGTGGTGTGACAATGGTCGGGCTTTTAGCCACAAAAAAAAAAAAAGAAAAAAAAATACAATGCTAGGGCGTGCCAGTTGTTAGGATCAAGCGTAGGTCAACACTTGCCAGCTAGGGCAAACCGTTGGTGAATAGCCAACAACCACCACAACCACAACCCCTCATCGTACTTGTGAACCATAGATGAACAGCCAACACCTACCACAACCATAGTATGCATTTTGGGGATTGAACCCCCCCATTAACGCCTGTGCAAACATAGGCTGCGAGTACGCCCACACAAACCGCACAGCATGTTCTCCGGGGGACTTGAACCTAAGACATGGGCTCCGATACCAATTGTTAAGATCAAGCGCTTACCAGAAGACCAATAAGTTAAGTTATTGGTTAGAGCGCAACTTTATTTCTTTATACCATAGCGGGATTCTGGACCTTGGCCCAACATCCCCAACACCAATACCACTCGGGTAAAATTAATCAGATCGGATCTTGACCCTGAGTGCATGTTCTAATCCAAGCCAAATACAGCTGGGTTGTAAGCTACCTGTAATAAATAATGAATCAGATGATAATACAAGGTTTGGGGTTCGTCCTTTGTTTAATGTTCCTGGTTATTAGGTACGGTAAATGGGAATGATAAAGAGCTATTTCAGCTGAAGCCCAGCCACTATAATCTAGTCAAGGTAGCTCACGTGTATTTTGTTACAACAATTAGCGGCTGTTGAGGATAACAGCCTCCTGATGGCAAAGAAAGGTCAACCACTATAATTAACCTTTTACAAGAAAAGTAGAATAAAGAAAACAAAGAAAACCAATAGAATTAATGGTATCGGCCTCTCTTCCTCATCACTGTAGTGTCGATGGATAAAAAAGGGTTAAAGGGGGCGTCCACTAATGATGTTGATTAGGGATTCTTGCTAGTTGTATTGTCTGAACATAACATATCAGTTACTTGCCTGACTTGATCAATGCTCACTGTGGTACCAACTGTTCCCCTTTTGTTGTAGTGTCAATGGAAAAGAATATCAAAGGTAGCCTAAGTTAGCTTGCCAGTGGCAGGATCTTCATCTAGTCTAGGGCAAACAATATCTTCACACATCACTACTACTGGAAGCTAATGAGAAGAAGACTTAAGCTACTTCTTTGCTACTATAGAATAAGTGGCATAAATGATAGTTTGATTCACGAATGATCTCATTAATAATAGTTGTGGGACCATGGAAATCATCTAAATGAACTTTCAAACACCACATGGAATTTATACAAAACAGGAGTCGCCACCATTCAAGTTCTTGTTGTGAATGGGCATTAAAGTGTGCATAAAAATAACAAAATAGAGCCAAAGTAGCTCTAATTCATCTTTTAGTCTAGAGATAGGGTAAAGGGTTAGGTTATGAGTAGGAGAAGGTCTTAGGCACCCCCAATTATCCACACAAGATGGTTGCCATATGTTATTCATGCTTAAACTTACTTGCATACAAAAATTACTTGAAAATAACCAAAAGAGAAGAAAAGAGATGTGTGATTTGCCTTGAGATACATCCATTGGATTTGGATGATCTTTGAGGTTTCATCACTCTTTGGACATCATGATTCAAGTAAAAATCAAAACAAAAATTGAAGAAAAGAAGATCAAATCAGATCTGGAAAAATTTGTGCAACATGAGGTATTTGAGCTATGCACCTTCGATTAACCATAACTCACTCAATTCAAGTTCAAATTGAGTGAAACCAAAGCCACTTGAAATCTAATATGGAGTAGAAGATTCAGTAAAAATTTTATTCAAATTTGATTTAAAATGAGAGAGTTAGGATTGCTCAAAGCTACTGATATAACACAGTGAAAAGTGATGAATAACAAACTTTGAAAGCCTATTCGTGGAGATTGGCTCTATATAAATCCTTGAAAATTGATGTAAATGAAATATGAGGCATCATATTTCGAATGGCATAAGCTTCATTCAAAACTCCATCCATTTGTGGCTTGTGTGCTTTCCCAAATATGCTTAGAGGATCACAGATTGACTTTTTAATCTGATACTGAGCAGCACAAGGTCAATCAAGTATACAGAGCACAAATCAACTTGAAAACTTATGAAACCAATTGGATTTGAAAATAAACTCATAAAGGAAGACTCAGAAATTGAAATCACTCAAATCGGAGTTGAAATGAGCTTTTGGTGCTCAATCAAAGTGACAAGTACAACAAACTGTTCTGATCTGACTCATTAACTTGAATCAAATGGTTTGAAATATTAGCTCCATATAAATTGCTCACATTTCACATGCCTCTAGAATCATTCAAAAATTCATCCATATGATGAAGTTATGAATGTTTCAAGACAAGATACAGGTTCTGTCCAGATTTGTAGAAAATTGAATGGAGATTATACCAAATCCTTAGATCTAAGCATCCAGCTCTTGAAATCAAATCCAAACGAATTCAAATGAGTTATGAGGTCTATAAAAACATCTAGGACAAGAATTTAGTCCAAATCTCTCATAATTTGGAGAGTTTGAACCAAATAAAGTCCAAATTCCATAAGGAATTGTTTAGATCTAAAGAGATTTGACTATGAGGCCTTTTCTAAAAGATCTAAATTGAATAAAAAACATCATGATAGTCCTGAGATTTTATTTTAAGGCCAAATTCCCAGATCTACAGATCTACCATATTGAACATGGTAGATCTAATAAACCATGCCTAGACTTGAAAAAAGAACACTAGTGAGTATGTGCTTTGTAAAAATATGTGAAAAATCAAATCTATGGAGGAATTTCAGACCTAGAGCTATGAGGTAATTTAGATCTTCGAAATTCCTCCCAATTTGAGGATAAAAATCACACAAAATAAAAAATATGACATATCACATCAAAATCAAACAAAGAGGGATCTAACCTAGGGATCCATCCCATAGCTTGTTTCCTCTAGCTTTCTCTTCACGTTTTACAGCTAGAGAGGTGGTTTAAGGTACTTTGAGCTTGGTTTGGGGCTGTAAACACACCCAATGGCCTTACACTACAGAAAGGTAGAAGATGAGAGTGCTTGAATTGAAATGAAAGTAAAAAGAATGGTTTAGAAGTTACCTTAGATGCTTGAGAGTTTAGTAGAGAATTGGGCAAAGGTTCCCTTCTCCTTCAAGAGCTCTAGATCTCAAATTTTCCAGTTCTTTGCTAGAGGAGAGACCCTCAATTTATAAGGCAAGGGTGATGGTAGAAAAGACCCAAGGGTAGATACAAAAGTGTGCCTAGAACCTTCCAATTCAATCTCAAAGGGTGAATTGGAAGTCATTTGACCAATTTTGGAGGTCAAATTGGGAAATTCAAGCTTCCCAGAGAGAGGTATGGATGTAAATAAGTGAAAGCTCGCAGGATTTTTCAAATTGAAACAAATCACTTGTAATCGAGAACTTAGTTTGAGTACAAAAAAAAAAAAAAAAAAAAAAAAAAAACTTTATAACCGAAATTATATTTCGGTCATAATCAAATATATGTATAATCGAAATTTGATTTCGGTTATACATAAAAATTTCATGACCGAAATTTAAATTCGGTTACACATGAAATTGAGTTTGATCGAAATGAGTTTTCGGTTCAGGGCAAAAAAGACTATTTGCACAGCTTCTGCATAGCCTTAACCCTTACCTGCATAGGCAATACTTATTTATATATAATATCATTTAAGTAAATGTCCTCATATTACATGTAACCAAGAAAACACCCCCCATTCGAATCCATTAAAAATAATTCTAGACCCAAATTCCAAATGAATAAAAAGTCAACTTTCCAGTTCAAGGCTAAATTCTGGTTTTTCAGGTTCGGTAAAAAAAAAAAAATCAACATGTTAATGCTAAGGTATTTGTTAAGATTTAAAGGCTTAAAAAATTCATTTATGCAATAAAATTACTAAAAACTTGATTACCGGGAAAAATTATCTTGAAATCTTGTCTTAAAACAAATATTTCATTTTTTGGGTCAAAAGTCAACAAAATTCAACAGGAAAAGTTTGACTTCACATAAAATATTGAATTCAAGCCTTTTCCTTTTCCTTTATGGTTTTGGATTCAAATGGGTTAAAGATCTCAAACCCAATGCTAAGAATTGAAAATTTCAATAAGATATTTCTCTCCTTCAAGATTTATCAAAAATTGTACAATTTTTGGGATGTCTATAATAATCTGGTTGAGTACTGTTGTGTGGAGCTGGTCCTTTTTCTTTTCATCGCCACCAACTTTATACTTGAGCTTAAACAGTTATTCAGTTTTGTTAACTTCCCACTAGAGCATAGTTAGGCCATCTTCAAATTCTTCATTCAACAATCCACATTCACATATATGAAGACTGTTTCTTATTTATTGACCATGTGAATGCTGTGGGACCATGGAAATCACCTAGATGACCTCCTAAACATCACATATGGAGTATAAGATATAGTAAAATTTTTATTCAAATCCAATTTAAAACAAGAGAGTTATGCTTGCTCAAAGTTACTAATGTAACACAGTAAAAGTGATGAGTAGCCAACTTTCAGAGCCTATTCGTACTCCATATAAAACCTTAAAAATTGGTGTGAATAAAGTATGAGACACCATCTTTTGAATGGCATAAGCCTCACCCAAAACTTTATCTATATGTTATTTGTGTGCTTTCCCAAACATGCTAAAATGATCACAAATTGACTCTGTAATCTGCTAATGAGCAGCATAGAGTCAATCAAGCACACAGAGCTCAAATCAAATTGAAAAATTATGAAATTAATTGGATTTGAAAATATTCTCATAAATTAAGACTTAGAAATTGAAATAATTCAAATCGGAGTTGAAATGAGCCTTTGGTGCTCGATCAAAGTGACAAATACAGCAAACTGTGCTGATCTGACCCATCAATTTTAATCAAATGGTGTCAGCAAACGGCTCCATATAAATTGTTCAAATTTCATAGGATTAAACTAAACTTCCTCACCTTTCTAATACCACAAAAATCATTGGAAAATTGATCCATATGATGAAATTATGAATGATACAAAATAGGGCACAGGTTCTGTCCAGATATGTAAAAATCAAGATAAAATCATGTGTGTACGCACTTGATTCATTAGATACAATTTTAAAATACTTGGAATGACTTGAAAATAGTCTTAAAACATTTAGGATATGGATTTGGTTCAGATCTCTCATTATTTGGAGAGTGAGAGCCAAATCTACCCAAATTGATTGAGATTTGCTTAAATTGAGAGAGATTAGACCTTGAGGTCTTCTCTAAAAGATTAAACCAAGTAAAATCAAATAAAAAAGTCCTGAGATATTTCTCTAAGGCTTCTAATATCATATCTACCATATGGAGCATAGTAGATCTAAGATCTATGCCTAATTTGATGAAAACAAGTGATTGTGTGCATAAAAGTATCTAAGAAATCAAATTTGAGGAGAGAATTGAGATCTAATGCTATTGAACAACATAGATTTATGTAATTCCTCCAAAATTGAAGCCAAAAGCTCACACAAGCAACAATCACAAGCAATTGTAAACGAATCATGCATGTATTTTATCAAAAGAGTTCTAAATCTAAAGAATCCATTCCATTACTTATTTCCCCTGGCTCTCTCATCAAGTTTTATGGCTAGAGAGGTGGCTTAAGGTACTTTAAGCATGGTTTGTGGCTACAATCATACTCAAGGCCTTACACTACAGAAAGGTAGAAGATGAGAGTGCTTGAATTGAAAGAAAAATATAAAGAGATAAAGCTAAAGCATTACCTTGGATGCTTGGAGGCTCGAGTAGAGAATTAGGCAGAGTTTCACTTCTTCTTCCAGAGCTCTAGATTTCCAAAATTCCAGTCCTTTGCTAGATGAGGGACCCTCTATTTATAGGCAAGAGGAGGGGTAAGAAAGTCCCAAGGGTAGACACAAAAGAGTGTCTAGATTCTTTTAATTCAAGCTAAAGGCATAAATTAAAGTAATTCAGGGAATTTCAGGGGGTATATATGGTAGATTAGATCTCCCAGAGAGAGGTAAAAAAGGTAAATAAGGCTAAGATCTCGAGCCTTTCCGTAAATAGCTAAATAGGGGCAAACCGTATACATCATACGATTTTGTTCAAACCGTATACTACCTACGGTCGGCACAAAACTTAATGAAGGTTACGGTCTAAATTCAGTTAGCCTCCTATGTGCGCTGCTGACGTGGTAGCCCTTGCTCTTCACGTACAAATCATGAATCAAATCGTATTACCAATATGGTCCTGACTATATTATTAATATAGTCGAAACAAAACTAACTCCAACCGTATGACATATATGGTTGCCCATTGTTTTTGAGTTTTTGAAGTTTCAACACACGATAGACTACATGTATTAAATCTTAAATACTTTTTTATTATTTCCTCATATTCTAATGCAATTTGGGGTGTCTACAAATGCATGGTGTCTATCCCTTAGATTTCGGCCTACACTTTGCTACATGAAATTATCTAATTCACCAAGATTTGCTGGGTGTAAACAAAAGTTGTCAAAATCTACGTTAAATCTTGAGTGTGCTCACTTGGTTCAACTCAATGCGGGATTGAAAGTTTAAAGACTTTGGTTTCCTAGAAATGAAAGTTTAAAGACTTTAATATCCCCTAACTACTCTTATTTGAGCACATATTGTTTGCATCCAAAGTATCATGCACTTTTACACTCACCACGTTGATTGGTGCATTTAATTTTAAAAAAATCATTTCATGAGAGAGATGATGTTTTTTTTTTCTTTTTAAAGTTTAACTAAGGGAATGCACACACTATGTGCATAGCAAATAAAAAAAAAGGAGGGTTTTGGGTATACAATGTTAAGTAGTTAGTAAGTCATACACATAAGATTAACAAATAGGTATAAGAGTTAATTTAACAAAAAATGAAGGGCATTTTGGGTATGAAATGATAGTGAGAAAAGGGTTCTTAGCTTTATATAATAGTATAGATGCACAAATCACCATATGGCAGTGTATGGGTGCATGATATTTTGGGTGCAAACAAATTCTATTCCTCCTAGGCCTATTTTTTAACATAGTAGGTATTTTTAATTATTTTAATTCTTCTTACTAAAAAAAATAAAGTAAAACCTTAGTGAAGAAGTGAATGAAATTTGTTTCGATACACATAGCAAGTCTAGTTAATTTCAAATTAACTAATAGAAGATCTTAACTTGAGGAGGTCTAGACTTGAAAAATCTGATTATCAAATTGGAAAATATATGGGAAAAAATTATATATAATCTACAATTTTAAGGGAAAAAAAAAAGAATAAAAAATGGTCCCCTTTCTCAAGAAAGGAATTAATAGTATTTTTTGTCAAAAATACTAATGGAATGGTCTTCTACAACTGTCAAAGGATCATGAAAGATGTAAATGTCCCCTTAGAAGACCATAAAAGACCAATTTGCATCCCATGCATTGTGGTTCTATATGTTATGCTTGTATCATAGCATGTTTAGCTTGTATGACATATGACTTTTAGCCTTTATTCTATGATGATGTTAGACAATCGTTGCACCTCCAAATACGTTATCTCAACACTCTTCCGCACATGTGACTTCACACGAAAACATACATCGGGAGGATCAACATAGAACATTTACATCTAGAATACAAATAAATTCAAGGGCAAATACACACCCCAAAAGTTGAACAATAGACCTCCCATACGATGTTAAACAACTATTGCACCAAAAAGTTTAAGTTGATAGGTTGAAGTTACAAATGTATATCAGAGGGCCAAATACGATATGTTAGCAGATTTGCTTATTTCCCTTGATTGCAGGTAAATTATGCTTGTATCCTACGATGTTCCACTTGTATCTTTTAGGTTGTGAATCGACTATTCCTATATCCTATGGTGTTTCGCCTGTGTCATATGATACCTTATTTTCATCTCTTATGACCTAGATCATGCTTGTACCTTTTGATGTTATTACTTGTAACCCTCAATGGTTTAATTGTATCCCTTGAAATATAAATTGTACTTATATCATTATATTTTCTTACTTGTATCAGTCGATAGTTTGCTTGTATCATATAATGATGCCCATGTATCCTACAATGTCTTTGCTTATATCCTTCAATGGTTTGCTTATATCCCTTAATGTAACTTTGACTAGCCGGGTATATGCACGTGCAATACTGCACATATGAAGAAAGAGGTAGGCGGTAAGGGAATGGTTTTGCAACTGATTGTTATGTTTTTAAAAAATTTATGCTATTTTCACTATTGTACCCTTTTAGTAATAAATCTTCACAATATAATGTGTAAGGGTTGTTTTGGAAAGTCATCAAATTTTGGTTGGTGTAATTCCCAAGGGGGCGCCTCCCATTATATGTAGTATAGATTATGCTTGTATTTTAAATGTTACTTCTTATATCCCATGTTGGTTTACCTAGATCCCTTATCCCACGTTCAAATGATCGATATAGAGTCCCGCAATATAGATAGTGGTCAGTCTCTTGAAGGGGCAAAATTGTCTTTTATGATATTCTTCAATAATCAATATTCTCTAAAATTTATACCATATAGGTCATTTCTTGTGAAAGGGAGACCATTTGGTCCTCTTTTGAAAAAAAAAAAAAAAAGATAAAGAGTCCAAAAGATAATTTCCCAAATCTATCATTTTTTCAATTTTCTTTATGGATATCAAGGAAAATCAAAAGTTCAATTTGAAATCAAGCTATTTTAACCCTAAAATCGAAGATCTCAAAAAAAAAGAAAGAAAAAAAAAACCATAGCTTTATCCACTACTGACCCATACAGGATGAGGGCAAGATAATCATTTGATCCATAAACATTTTGTGTTTGAAGACTAGTAAAAGTAGTAAAAATTATAAAACAAATAGGAAAAAAAATGGAGAAAATAATGGATTTTATATGGCTTATATACACAAACCCTATTAATTTTAAGGCAACAATTTTCTCAATCTATGTTTTCATAAACTTTCCAATTGATGAGGCTTGAATGATGTAAAACCACATGATCTCGACTTAAATCTCGATAAATAATCCGGTTACCTTCTGTTGTACGAATTGAATAAATGAAATTTTAATTTGCAAATCACTTTGATTCCAATTGGATTAGAAAATCTTTATGAATTTTTGTTGTAATATTTACCTTTGGAATTTTAATCAAGGATTTTTTTTGTATGTGCAAGAAATGATAGAGGGAAAGAACAATATATGGAAGAATGCTAGCAATTGGCATTCTTTTTTATTTCACATTTTAATCAATTGCCTAAATAATCAATTGAATATAAATTAATATAGCTTATTCATAGGAAAGTACTATTACTAGACTATATATTAACTTTAGAACTTTGAAAATCCTTTTATATTTTTCAATATTGAATATAAAAACCCTAACATATTTTAAGAATAACTCCAAAACTTATCTTGAACCATAAAACTTTGCTCCATTTTCTTTCAACTTAAACAAACAACAAAACGAAGGGGGAAGCTTTTTTTTTTTGGTAATAAAATGAAGGGGGAAGCTGCTGAAGCAATTTCTTTAGAAGCAATTCCTATTATAATACTTCTTCAATTAAGAAGACATTAAGTAAAAAAAAGTATTCACAATATATATGCTATATTAAATGGAGCAAAACAAGTTGTTGGAGACAGAGAGATAAAAAATTATACAGTTAACCCTATACAAACCCTAATGACCTTTCCATGAATTAATACAAGCAACATGTCTAGACCATTGGACGCTTGATCTCTCATTAGCAATAGACGTCTTGAATCTCTTCCAATCATGAAGAACTGTCGTCAGATCAGTAAGCTTGGCACTTATACTCCGGCAACAGTTTGCATGAACTGTTCTTACTGCTCTAAAATCCCTACTATCTTGACGAAAACCACTGAAGTACAATGTATCCAAGAACCTGACCTTAAGCCCTAGCTTTCTGAACACACCATCATGCATCATATTGGCTAAAACATCCTGCTCTTTCAACCCAGTTAAGTTGTCTTTCATGGCGTACCACCTGTCGAACAATGAGATGGTCTTGTTGTTTGATCTAACAAAGTAGAAGCCGGTGTTAATGTAATTCTTCTCCGACCATGCATCGCTGTTAAATGTATCTGTGCTGATCTGTAGATCCTCGCTTTCATCTTGGCTCAATTGTTCAAATGGGTTCCTTAGCCACATTATATCCATGTCCTGTCATCACAAAAGTTATGTACTATGTAACTAGAAATTTTATTTGTTTAAGCATCAAGATTTTCAAAAAGGATTATGGTTAACATTAAGAAAGACTTTGAAATATAGCCTTAATGCTTTAGTTTGTGTAGAAACAGGCAAAATAGACGAATATTTGGTATTATTAGTATTGAACAGGTCATAATTTTAAATTTTGCCATTCATTAATACATATACATGGCAATCCTTCATATTTCTTGCTGGATATATGGCTAGAAAAAATTATGTTAGATCAAGCTTGAGTAATTTGTTTAAGAGCGCTAGAACCCCGTATACTGAGAAGAGCTAGTCCAACACATGGAATTCAAAATCTAGTAATTCAAGATTAACAAATTAATCACAAACATTTCTTGCCTCCAAAAAATTACTATGGGGATAATAGTTAGAATTTAATGAAGAAGGGGAAAAAAGAAGGGAGTAAACTGTTACTGACAAATTTTGAGTTAGGTTTCAAAGCATATGTTTTGGTTTTGGTTTTAAAATCTATAAATTGAATTAGTTTTGTTTCAATTTGGGGTTAATGTTTTGATTAAACCAAACATAATCGAACTAAAATTGACTTAAAATTTTACTTCAATAAACTTAATAGAACCGAATAGAAACTGGTTCTTATTTGGGTGGATCAATTCGGTTTTGGTTTAACAGACACAAACTCATAGACCTTAGTTTAGTCTTGGGTTGATGTCAACCTAGACCAAACCAAACTAAGTTGCACCCCTAAGTATCATCATACTAATACAGTAGGTGAATAAATTGATTAACTATGAATAAACAACAATATGAACAAATACTTGCTTGGGATTTCAATGGCTAGCTCTAAAATACAATAAGGGCATTTTTTGAAATAATTTATACCAAAGTCTGCCTCTTTGCTTGTATAGTAATAGAGAAGTTTCATGTTAATTGTAAAAATTGAAATTTAATTATAGATTTTTAATTTACTACCAAAAAAATTTTTCGCAAGGTAGACACGTGTACGGTTGGACCAAAAAAAATTGTTTCTAAGGGTGAATCATCTACAGTTGGACCTGTAAAATGGTCCAACCGTAGTCAATGCCATGCAGCCACATCTGCTGCATGGCAGATACAGACCTGACATGTGTCAGTGTGTCAGGTTTGTGCCTACCATGCTGGCCATGGCATTGGCTAGGTTGGACCCATTTTACAGGTCCAACCGTAGATGATTCAAATCTTTTAATAATTACCCTAAACAGCCATATTAAGAGGGAGTTTTTCGGTGTTTAAGAAAATTTCAGGATTTATACAAAGACTCACTCTTAACAACTTCTGTTGAACAAACATGCCATGAGAGTACCAGTACCATCATACTAGCATATAACCTCATCTCCAAACCGTCAGATTGAATTACCCAAAACTTGATGAAACATTAATACCATAATCCAATGGTTAGCCACATTCAATAGCATGTTAATTCAATACTCCTACTGTACAGAACTCTTAATCTCTAAGTCACCATTAGAGAAGAATTAGAAAAGCTTCTGTTACTGCTATGTTTTGTTGTTAAAGATAGAAAACGAAACGTACCGTGAAGATGAAGCTGTAGCCACGCTTGAGAACCTCACCGAGAAAGAGGGTTCTTCTCCACATCATCTTTATAAAATCATCAGACATGTACAGTTTCTCGCCCCAGAAATCCACGCCATCCATTTGAAGTCGGTAACAATGGAGCCGGAGGAAGTTGCACCGATCAAAGGCCGTTTGATCGACGGTAACGAGAATAAGGTGATCTAGCAAGGATCGGGTTCCTTCGCCGAGCCAGAAGCTGTCAAGGAAGAGATCGAACATTGGCTTATCGCCATCAACATAAGCTTTGTTTACCACAGCGATGATCACAGTCTTGTTCTTGGTTGAAGCTCTCTCCAAGGCTATGTCAAGGTCATCTTTGAGGGTATTGTTCATGGAGATCTAGAACACAGGGATAGAGAAAAAAAAAAGCTTAAAACAACAAGATTTATGTATATTTGGATGATTTAGCCAAAAGGATATCTGAAAGAACAGATACTTACCATGTTTGAAGACTGACATTCAGGATCTTGGAGTGAAAAGAAGGTCTTGGAGATGGTGGGACTAGTTATGGAAAAATAAAGAACGCCGGCCAGCAGAAGAGATATTGCACCCAAACTTATCATGTGATTCATTGAATAATCTATGATTTTCATGCCGTTCTCCGGCTATGCGTCTCCGGAATCCGGTGAAAGATGAACTGTTGTGTAATGGTGAGAGGATTTTGGGTTTAGGGTACAAGAAGCGTTGATGGTTCGTAGAAAGTAGTTAGGTCATTTAAGTTATGCTTTGATGAGGTTTCATAATTGTGTTTTAATGTAGTTAAAAACGGATGGGCATCGTCTACAGCATCCGCCCCTCTCAAATAAAAGGTGGGGCCCTCGAATAAATGGTGGCCCTCATTGAACCGGTGTATACAGCGTTTGCTGTAAGGGGTGTTAAGGATTCAAATCACCTGCTGGGCGCCCAGCACTGCTGGTGCCCAGCAGCCAATGAGAATCCCCCAAGGATGGGCCCCATTTGAAAAATTGGCTTTTGTGTCAGGGCTGCCCTGACACAAAAGCCCCTTGAGGGATTCTCATTGGCTGCTGGGCACCCAGCAGTGCTGGGCGCCCAGCAGGTGATTTGAATCCGGGTGTTAATCCCGGGAAATCTTGTTCCAAGTCAAAATCAAATACCATACATAAGAGTCTAAAGATTTGGCTTCATCTCAAATTTCCTAACCTTTGTCACTTCGGTTCTTAGATTTTGTTTAAAGGTTTTAGATATGGATGGTAAATGTTACGGTTTGGTATTGCCAAATTCAGGTTATGAGCGGGTTCGGGTTTAACTTAACCCTAACCAGTCCCGACCCGAGCTTTAATTCAATGAAAATTTTAATTTATTAAAATATTATTTCCATAGAAAGATATCATATATAAAAAAAAAATACATAATTTATTGATAATTATTATTAATTTATATTTTATATTTTGAAAATACACTTTTTGACATTTGATAGCACAACGGGGTCAACCCGAACCAGTAAGTGCGGGTTTGGGTTTAGTATTGGATAAGAGGTGGGCCCGTTGCCATATTTAGGTATGGAAAGTCTTTTGAGTTAGGTGGGACCAAGAAGATGGTGGGTCCTTCAGGTACCTTGATAGATGTGGGACCTATCTGATCAAGCCTCTGATGGATTTGGGACCTTAATTTGGGTCCTCATCTATGCCGGGCGGTGAGAAATTAAAAGGGCCTTCAAATAGGTTTAATGTTAAGACTGATTATCACATATTTTTTAAATAGGGTTGGATGATGGATCAGGATTGTTCTCTTTCTGATTCAAATCGGATCTTGATCCATGTCAAGATTGGAGGATCCATGACTGGTCCAAGTAAGGAGTTTGATCATCACTCGCACATCATACTGTTCAGGGGCTCGATCCATGGCCCAGGTGGTCAAGCTTTCCTTGCAGGCTTGAGTGGGGTTATGACTGGTATGGTCTCAAGTCAAACAAATGGAGGCTATTCTGCCTAAATCAAATGGATCCTAGCGGTTATGGCAGCTATCGGTTGGTTTCACAAAAAACCAAAACTGAACTAACAAGTTTACAATGAAAACTGTAATTGTAGACACCCCAAAATTGCACTAAGAAAATGATGAATAATTGGCCAAAACATTAAAAAACAGTTTGTTTTTTTGTAGCCAATGCAAAATTTCAGATTACAACATTTTCCCTTGTATCTGACACAATTCATCGGATACAAGCAAGCTTTTTTATATCCGACACAAGTCATCGGATACAAGCAAGTACTATTGTATCTGACGACATGTGTCGAATACAAATAGGTTCCCTTATATCCGACCTGAGTTGTCGGATACAAGGTTTTTGCTCAAAATTAGGGTTTTCCGAAAGTTTTCACTTTATACCATCATATCCTTTGTTTAAGGAGTGAAAATCTCGGAAATAACCCTAGGGTTAAGTGGGAGAGTGCTAGACACTTCTTTGTATCTACCATTAGGGTTCCCCCTAACCCTAGCCATTGCCTATAAATAGGAGGCCACTCCTCAAGCAAATGGCCAAGGGAAACGGGAATGGAATGGAGCCCTAGGTTTTTTAGAACCCCATTTGATTGATATGAATGCTATATGTTGTTATGTATGTGATTGAAGAGTTAATTTGTACACATGCACATATTGCACTCGTTTTGTCGGAATCGGCTTGTATTTTGGATCTATCGTATTCAATGTGATAGATCTAAAATAAATGGCCCCAAGCATTTCTGGGATATTTCTTATTGATTTCAAACAAGTTTATCTCGAGTATTGAAGACCTCTAGGTCTAACCTCTCGGATTTGGGCATTTTTGCTCCATTTTAGGGTTTTGGCATATTCTCTTCGATCGAAGAGAATGTTGAGCCAAACTTGTGCCCTATTTCCTCCTAGAGGTTTTTCAATGCTTTATTAAATGATTTTAATTTAGATTGCACGGATTACACACACTTAATCACCATTTTGGGTTGATTTTACTTAAAAATGGCAAAATTGGACAGCGTCTGTACCCTAACTTTGTACACTCATAACTTCATCATCCGGATGAATTTTGGAAGGATTCCAAAGACATGTAAATGGTGAGACTGTCTAGTATATGTCTGTAAAATTTCAGCCATTTTTATGGAGTGGATTTTTGACACCATTCAGTCGAAGTTGACAGGTCAGTTCAGGCCAGATTGCTGAACCTGTCAATTCGAAAGAGCACCATCTGCTTGATTTAAGTCTGGTTTTTGTGTTTTCCTTTGGGAGTCTAATTTCAAGTCTATTTGGTTTCATAATTTTTTGATTTCATTTGTGTTTTGGGTAACAGATTTACTCAGAATTGCTCAACAGCATATTTCTGGGCTAATCTGTGATCTTCGGGGCCTATTTGGGAGGTCACCCAAGGCACATCCGGATGAATTTTTGTATGAGGCTAGTTTCATTTGAAATATGGCCCTAAATACTTTATTCATACAAAATTTAACGGATTTATATGGAGCCAACTTTTCCAAATGAATTTCCAAAGTTGCCCACTTGTTACTTTTACCGATTTCCAACAGCAGATTTCAAATGAGCATAACTCTTAGGGTTTTAACCGGATCTACTTGAAAATTTTCATAAGTCTTCTATTTATCATAATCTTTCAAATGGATTTGGTTTGATTCAATTTGAATTTGATTTGAATGATTTATGGTCAAATGACACCATCTTTTACCGAATTTTCCGGATTTGTCTTAACTTGTTTATGTTCAAGTTTCGCTTTGATTTCCATTTAATTGGTGATGTCCCATAAGTGATACTTCCATAAAAGAAAGTCTAAGATTCATTAGACTTCTCATGTGGAGGAATCATACATGTATTTAATCTTTTTTAAGCCTTTTTGATTACTTCAGCAAGCCTTCTTTATTTTGAGCATGAATAACACTTGGCAACCACCTTGTATGGGTGAATGGAGGTGCCTAACACCTTCCTCCATTCATAATCTAATCCTCTTACCCATCTCTAGATTTTATTTTCAAGTAGAGTTATTTTTACTCTAGTTTTTGCCTTTTTGCTTACTTTGATGATTTTGGTGTCCATTCACACCTAAAAAGAATGGTGGCGACTCTCCCATTTTGTTGAGCCTGTGTGATGATGAAGGGAATCATCTAGGTGATTTTTCCATGCCTCACAGTAATCCAACCATAACCATTTATGGTTTACTAATTTTAAAACCAAAACTGTTTAACTTTCATATTCATGAAAACATAACCGCACTATTTCACCTTTCTAGAGGTTCAAATAGATTAAATTTTTATTATTTTACCATTTCCACGCAGAGATGTGCAAATGAAAAATTGTATCAAAAAAATTCATTTGATAGAAGTACAATAAAAGCACAGTTGTGCTAATAAATCCCTAATGGGCTAATTGGCTAAGGGGTTGGGTAGTTGTGTAACTCAAAGTTTATGCATATTATATGAAGTTGGCTTGGTTTCACCTTAAAACCATAACCAAACCGAAACCACATCTATTTTTTCAATTAAAAACCAAAACCAAACTGAAATCGATTATTAAAGACCCAAAACTGACCTTAATAGGTTTCGTTCTGTTCAGTTTGTTGATTTTAACCAAACCGTTGCCATTCCTAATGACAACAACTTTCTATTGATTTTTATTATTTTCTAGGGATATCTATTTCAATTTTCCAGTCTTACGTATATGGCCTAACCAAGGAAGCCGGTTGGTTAGGCCAGGGTGGCCGGTTCGAGCAGATGAGCCACCTATTTGCATCATAACTAACTCACGTACTGTCATTATTTGGCCGCACAAGGCTTTTCCTTTTGTGAGTTGAAAACTTGGCCGCACTTGTAATGTTGGATCAGGGGCGGCTCAAAGGGGTAGGCCACTAAGGCTACCACCTAAGGTCCCCCCCCCCCCCCCCCCCCCCCCCCCCAAACTATGAAGGCCCCTTCACTAAGGCAAAAAAAATTTTTGGTGGACCCCACCCCTCACTAAGGCTATCGCCCAAGGAGTAAAGCCCCCCATTGCTTTCTCTCTCTCTCATTTTTATAGAAACTGATTACTTTCTCTCTCTTTCATTTTTAAAAAAAGGGAAAAGGGAGATTAGAGTTTCTTTGTAAAAAATAAAAGATTCATTGTGAAAACAAATAAAAGATTCATTGTGAAACCCCATTCCTATATCCCTAGCACATCCTAATTAGTGAGCTTGATGTGTAGGTGAAACTAGAGCAACTCAAGCCTAAAGCCAACCAAAGTAGCTAAGCCCTTGGCTATCAGCAGCCTATGAAGGTGAGCATTTGTCATTTGGTTAAATAAGATTTCCATGGTGAGACAAATAGCTAAGTGTTGTTTGGGCATGTGCAATATAGGATGAAGGAGTGGCAAACTTGTAAATGAGGAGTCTTGTGGAAGTCACTTAAGTGAAGACCCAAAGGGGAAGAGCCCCATACACGACCAACTCATTTTCCCAAAACCCTTTCTTCCTCTTCTTTTCTCCCATTCTCCCCATTTCTTCATCACCTTTTCCCCCATTTTCGTCCCCATCCATTTCCAAACCATTGGAGGCATTAGTTTGCAAGAAAAGAAAGAGAAGAACATAAAGGAAACCATTTTCATGTGGGTATCTTGGTGGAGATTTGTGGAGGAAACCGCTAAAGAGCACATTGAGAGCTGTTCATGAGTTGCAATAGGAGCTAGGAAGCTTGCTAAAGAGTTTGCAAGAGGTAAGCAACACCACCCCAACTTTGTATTCAATTTTCGGCCAAAATAGCATGTTTAGATGAATGTTAGGGTTGAGATGTGAAAACGAGTCCTAGGCCAAATAAGAGAGTTTTCTTTGAGGGGTTTTGTTGGTAGTAGATTTCCACACATGCTAGGAGAGATGTCGAGCCAAAAAACACTAAAACAAGTCAGATTTGAGAAAGATCGAAATCCCTAAAAGTTCGGATTGCTCGAGCGACTGTTCTAGCGAGTTAATAGAAGAACCCGAGAGCAAATATTTGGCTGCTCGAGGCAGGCTCGAGCGATTCATCAAGCGCCCTTACATGAATTTCCAAAATTTACACTTTTAGCCCAGATTGAGCCACCCTTTGTTTTTATTCAAATCCAACCTATGTATAAGTGAGAGTTAGGTGTCTAGGAAGTGTTCCAACTAGAAGTAACTCAAAATTTCAAATAACAAAGATTTTTGGGTACGTTTTGCTCAAGAAGGTCTTAGAATGAGTTTTCTGTCCCAGATTATTATAGGAATAGGATAACTTGATTCCACCATTTCAAACACCTTCCAAATAACCCTTAGAAGTAGAAGTCAAGAGTCAAAACCAAGTTGTATAAGTATTAAAAGAGTTGAGGCATAGGTTGCCCCAAAATGAGTCAAGAAAGGTAGAAAACTCTGGAAACCAAACCTTTACCATTGACCATCAAGGTGAGTACACGACACATGATGAGACGGGCTTCGGCGTGGTATTTTACACCTAGAGTGAAAGGCATTGGCTTGTATTACATTTGCTCCTCAAGGGCTTTTGCCATCACTTGTAACATGAGATGAAAGGGCAGTGGCCCATGATCATTAATCATAAATGAAAGGGTAGTGGCCCGTTGTATTGATATTGAAAAGAGAGCAATGGCCCCAATGGCATTGAGTACTATTGAGCAGAGGGCAGTGGCCCAAGATTGACTCGGGTAAGGCCATGGGCTACCCTTGAGTATTTTACATGCAAGAAGGCATGAGGTATTGATCATGAGTAATTGACCAGCAAGTCTTGGTGGGTTGTTGAGCGATTCATCTCAGTTGGGGTAGTGGACCCTTGTTCCTCCAAACTTGGAGATAGAGAACTAGCATCCTCCACTCAAGCTTGGATATATTTGATGTGTTATTATTACGTACTTTGTTGTTATACTAGTTATGAAATTGTTAAATGAACACATTCGCATAATGAACCTTAAAGTATGGATCCATAGTCTTAAATGGGAATGTTTGTATATATATGCCATGGCCAGTGTTACTGCTACTGTTCTGCTCTATTGTGATATCATCCCGGCACCAGCATCATCGGTGGCCGATGCCCACTTGCAACGGGGAATTGGTAGTGGATGCCTGTACGTCAAGGGGAATCGGCATATGGATGCCTACATCAAGGGGAATTGGCGTAGATGCCTAGCCACCACGTGGAATCGGTGAAGCTAGATGAGGCCATGTGTAGTATATATAAACATCATAGATAACAAATGATAAGTTGAATACATGATTGCTATTAAATGGATTATCTGTACACTGAGGCATATGCATGCACTATTGTATGTCACATGAGATGCCGTGGGTTGTGTAGTATTAGATATACCCCATGTCATGGTTTATCGAGAGATATTTGCATAAACTATGTTTTCACCGAATCATGCATGTGTTGCTTACTGAGACATCCTTCTCACAGTTGCTTTCTATCTTATTTTTTAGATCCATCGACGTCCGGTGTGAAGGACCGGGCTGGGGATAGAGGCAAGGAAAAGGCCATCGGGTATAGAGAGGAAGACTTCTATAGGCCTTAGGATTTTATTTTTGTAATACTGGTATAGTTTTGGTTTGTGAAACCCATACATTGAGAGGAGTGATTAGTCACCCAATATTTTGTAACTAAACTCTCATGTCTCATTTCATTTCAATTATATATATAGGATCACACTTTTGGATATGCACATGTATAAACTGTTGCACTTACACTTGTACGGAAAAAGTTTTAAAACCCTCGTAGTTTTATCACGTAAATGGCCCACTTGCCACGGTTTGGGACGGGTTGTGCCTTGGAGGGGCAGACCTGGTTCCTGTAGACACCCCAAATTGCACAGTAAAAATGATACATAATTGGCAAAAATCATTCTTTCCTTTGAAACCAGCAAAAAATTTGAGAAATAGGCATTTTTTCTTGTATCCTACAACTCAAGTCGGATACAAGTATATTCTTTCATATCCGACAGAAGTTGTCGGATATGAGCTGAGGTTAATGTATCCGACGACATATGTCGGATACATATATGTGCTCTTGTATCCAATCTGATATGTTGGATACAAGATTTTTGCTCAAAATTAAGGTTTTCCGAGAGTTTTCACTTTTTACCATCATATCCTTCATTAAAGGAGTGGAAATCTCGGAAATAGCCTTAGGGTTAAGGTTGGTGGGCTCTAGACATTATTTTGTGTCTACCATCATGCAAACCCTAACCCTAGCCTTTGCCTATAAATAGGAGGCTCCTCCTTAAGCAAATGGCCAATAAGTTGGAGATTGAAGAGCTCCGAGTGAAGAAGGGAACTGCTGCTGCACTGCTTCCAGAACCCAGGAAAGCCTAAACCCCTCTTTATTTTTCTGTCTTTACACTCTAGAGTTAGTTCTTTTCTTCTACCTTTCTGTAGAATAAGGCCTACTCTGTGTGTATGTAAACCCTTCCTCTACTTAAAGTACCTCAAGACTCCCCCTAGTCGTAAAACGTGAAGGCGAGATCTAGGGGGAAACGAGATTGAGGATTGATCCCTAATGCTAGAACCTTGTTAAATAGCCCTTTTGAGTCTATGAAAACCGTTTCATATTCAAAGTATCCCAAGATTATCTCGAAGAACCGTTAAACGGGGAGAGAGAACTAAGGGAAACTATAATGGAACGAAACCCTAGGTTATTTTAGAACCTCATTTGATTGATATGAATGCATGCTATATATGTTGTGATGTTATTGAAGAAATGATTTTTACACATACACACATAGCACTTGCTTTTGTAGGAATCGGCTTATATTTCGGATTTATTGCATTCATTGTGATAGATCTAGAATAAATAGCCCTAAGCAATTTTGGAATATATTTCAATGATTTTTGAATTGATTTCAATCAAGCTTATCTTGAGTATTGAAGACCTCTAGGTCTAACCTCTCGGTTTTGGGTATTTTTGCTCACTTTTGGGGTTTTTGGCATATTCTTTCCAATCGGAGAGAATGGTGAGCTAAGCTTGTGCCCTATTTCTTCCTAGAGGTTCTTCAACTTTATTTAAATGATTTTGATTCATATTGCACGGATCACACACACCTTATCACTGTTTTGAGTTGATTTTCTTTAAAAGGCTAAAACGGGACAGCAGATGTACCCCAACTTCGGACATTCATAACTTCATCGTCCGGATGAATTTTGGAGTGATTCTAGAGCCATGGGAAAGGTGAGGCTGTTTCGTTTATGCCTGTAAAATTTCATTAATTTTTGTCAAGCGGATTTTCGACACCTCTCAGTCGAAGTTGATAGGTCAGTTCAGGTCTGATTGTAGAACCTGTCACTTCGACTGAGCGCCATGTGTTCGTTTTAAGTCCGATTCAAGTGATTCTTGTTTCTGAGTTTTCCTTTGGAAGTCTAATTTCATATCTAGTTGGTTTCATAATTTTTTGACTCCATTTGTGTCATTGGTAACAGATTTACTCAGAACTGCTCAACAGCACTTTTCTGGGTAAATCTGTGATCTTCGAGGCCTGTTCGGGAGACCACCCAAGGCACATCCGAATGAAATTTGTATGAGACTAGTTTCATTTGAAAGATGGCCATACATACTTCATTCACACCAGATTTCATGGATTTATATGGAGCCGATTTTTCTAAATGATTTTCCAAACTTGCCCACTTGTCACTTTTAACTATCTCCAGCAGCAGATTTCAGAGGAGAATAACTCCTAGGATTTTAACCGGAATTGATTGAAAATTTGCATGAGTCTTCTATTTATCATAATCTTTCAAATGGATTTGGTTTGATTCAATCTAAACTAGATTTGAATGATTTCAAGACAAATGGTTCTATCTTTTACTGAATTTTCCGGATTTGACTCAACTTGGTTTTGTGCAATTTTTGCTTTGATTTCCATCTATTGGTAATATTCCAGAAGTGATATTGACATAAAAGAGGATCTGGAATTCATTTTGATATCTCATGTGAAGGTATCACACATTTGTTTAATCCTTTCTCAAGGTTTTTGATTATTTTAGCAAGCTTTCTCATTTTCTTAGTATGAAGAACACTTGGCAACCATCTTGTGTGGGTGAATGGGGGTGCCTAACACCTTCCCCCTTTCATAATCTAATCCCCTTACCCATCTCTGGATTTGTTTTTCAAGTAGAGTTATTTTTACTCTAGTATTCGCCATTTAGCTTCTTTTGCTTATTTCGAATCTTTCGGTGTCCATTCACACCCCAAAAATTCGATGGTGGCAACTCTCCCATATTTTGTTGAGCGCGTGTGTTGACGGAGGGGGAATCATCCCGGTGATTTTTCCATGTCTCACAACTGGCAACTCTGCTGGGGACTTGTGGATTTAAACCGTGATTGGTGTATTTGTTCATGTTTTTCTTTGTTTTTGAAAGCTTGCTGTTTTGCCTATTTTGTTTGTGCCTATTGTTGTATTTCAAATCTGATTAGGATGCTTTGAAATTGACATGGATAAAGGCATGTATGTGTTGCTTGATGTTGTCTAAGAAATTTGTCTAGAAAAAACCTATCTTGAAACATGATTTTGATGTATTTTGTGATAACATGCTCTAATTTGAGTTTTTATGCCATGAGTTGAACATAAAATTTAAAAGCATGAAGTCTTGGAGTTTAAGGGGTGTTTTTGGTGCCTTCAAGCATGTTTTCCCTAAATTAAAACTTTTTTTATATCATGGGATTAGTTGCTGTATTTTTGGGCTTTAATTTGGGTTTCAATACCATGTTGATCAAGAAAAAGTGTGAGCATGAAATCTGGAAAATCAGTAGCTATGTTGGGGGTTTTCGAGCATGTTTTCCCCAATTCAAACCTTTCCTGTGCAATATTTTTAGTTATTGAATTTCTAGGCTTTGATTTGGGTATGAAGAAGGCATGTCGAGCACAAAAATGAAGAATACAAAATCTGGAAATTTAATGTAGTCTTGGGAATTGTCAAGCATGTTTTACCTAATCAAAACCCTTATTGTACCATGACAAGTAGTTGCTCGATTTTTAGGCCTTGATTGGGGGTATAAATAATGCACTTTGAGCATGAAAATGAGAACCATAAAACCCAGAATTCAACAAATATTTTGAGGAGTTTTCATGCATGTTTTCCCCGGTTAAAAGCTTCTTGTACAAAATGCCTAGTTGCTGCATTTTTTAGGCTTCAATTTGGGGCATAAATGATGCACCTTGAGCATGAAAAAAGAGCATGAAATCTTGAAATTTATGGGATGTTTTGAGTTTTACAAGCATGCTTTTCATGATCTAATGGTTGTTTGTACAATATGATACCGTGTTTGTGTAGACACCCCAAATTGCACTTCAACACAAGAGAACACTCAAAAAGAACTTTAAATATTTTATTTGAACTTTGACATGTGTCAAAAACTCAAAAACTCTCAAAAATGGTGCTAACCGTACTGAATGTGCAGTTTTTGAGAATTTGGTCTCAACCGCCCTGTATGTACGGTTGCAACCGTATACACAGCACGGTTGATGTTCATGCTTATCGCGTGGGCTGCCACGTGGCTTCTGGAAGCTTCGGCCGTTGAGACACGTCGACAACAATCATGACGAGCGTAACTGAATTGGAACCGCCCTGTATGTGCGGTTGAGATGAATTTGCATAGAAACCGCACATGTAGTGACGGTTCTATAGAAACCGCACTGTGTATACGGTTTTGGCTGTTTCAGGGATTTGCGAAATGGCTCGATCTCTGAGCCTTATTTACGCATATTACCTCTCTCTCAGGGACTTGAACTCCCTATTTCACCCTCCGAAACTTGCTAAATTACTCCAATTCAAGCCTTTAAGGAGAATTGGAATAATCTAGAAGAGCTTTTAGGCCTACCCTTGGGACCTTTCTACCCTTGGCTGGGCCTATAAATAGAAGGGTCCTCCTCTTGCGAAGGGCTGATAATTTGAAGCTTGGAAGTTCTGCAAGAAGAGAAGAAACTCTGCTAGATTGCTGCCTCAAGTACTCAAGCTACAAAAGATAATGTTCTAGTTCAGTTTCTAGCACCTCATTTACATTCCAACTCCCATCTTCTACCTTTCTGTAGTGTAAGGCCATTTTGTGTCTCTTTGAAGCCCCAAACCTCTTCCAAAGTACCTGGGAATCCTCTCTAGCCGTAAAACGTGAAGAGAGAGCCTTGGGAAAAAGAAGAAGGAATGGATCCTCTAGGCTTAGAACCTACAAGTGATGAAGAGCATGCTATTTGGTTATTTTGAGCCTATGGATGATTTTTCTGATGTTTTTGCACTTGTTTCTGGAGAAAATGTGTGAATCCTTGCTCTCAATAGCAATGGATTCCAGCCTTCTCCTGGAGAATGAATTTCCACCTATTCACACACTTTCACCATTTTCATCAAATAAGCTAGATCTTGGATTTCCATGTTTAATACGGGAAATCTGAAATTATTGTCTTCAGAATGAATTTTAGAACTTCATGAGATAATTTTTGTTGATTTTTAAGAGTTTTGGTGTAATTCACTTGCACACATGCACTAGTTTTGGTTTTCTCTTCAAAAACTTTAAAATAGGGCAGCATCTGTGGCCTGTCTTAGAATGCTTATAACTTCATCCTCCGGATGAATTTTTGAGTGATTCCAAAGACATGTGATAGATGAGTATGTCTAGTTTACATCTTGAAAATTTCGTTTACTTTTATGGAGCCAATTTTTGACACCATCTGTTCAAAGTCTGTAAGTCAGTTCAGCTCAGGTTGCTTAACTTGCCGCTTTGATGGTGCACCATTTGCTCAATTTTAATCCGTTTTGAGTGATTCCAGTTTCTGAGTTTTCTTTAAGAAGTCTATTTTAATTTCCAACTGGTTTCAGCATATTTTGATTTGATTTGAGGCCTGTGTGCTTGATGGACTCAGAGCTGCTCGCTGGCATAGTCCAGAGCTAATCTGTGGTCTTCTAGGCCTGTTCAAGAGAGCACACAAGTCGCATCCGGATAGAGTTTGGTGTGAGACTTATTTCTTTAGAAAGATGGTACCACATACTTTATTGAGCCAAACTCCACGAATAGGACTTTGAAAATGCCTACTCACCGCTTTTTCCGAGTTATAACAGCAGATTTCATATGTGGATTTCTCTCTCGTTTTAAGTCGGATTGAGCTGAATTTTTTACTGTATACTCTACTATATACCAGTTTTCAAATGACTTTAGTTTCATTGGATTTGGATTTAAATTGAGTGAGTTATGGTTAATCGAAGCTTTCAAGTTCTCATAATCAGATTTTTCCAGATTTGCCTTGAATTGGTTTTGCTTCAATTTTCACCTTGAATTTTATTCACTCATGAAGTTCTAAGAGGTGATATATCCATGGAGAGAGTTCATATTTATTGGACTACTCATGTGGAATAATTACTTATATTTTGTTTACCTTTAAACAACCCTTGTCATTTTTGATTAGCAAACAATCCTTAGCATAAGCAAGCATGTGGCAACCGTCTTAGACAGATGAGTGGGGGTACCTAACACCTTCTCGCGCTCATAAATAATTCCTCTTACCTGATCTCTGGATTTTTCCTTGTATTAGAGCTACTTTGGCTCTATTTGACATTTATGATCCTTTTGGTGTCCATTCACACCTTAACTTGGATGGTGGCGACTCATAACATTTATTGATCCCTGCATGACGATAGAGGAAGTCATCCTAGGTGACATTTCCATGTCTCACAACTGGCGACTCCGCTGGGGACTGTAGGAATTGAGCCATGTTTTGAGTGCTTATGTATGTTGATTGACTTTTATGAATTGTTTGCTGTTTTGTCAATTTGTGATAAGCATGCTTGATTTGTATGCTCCTGTTTTAGAGAATGTAAGACCCATGAACATAGGGCATGTGATGTGTGATGCTTTGGTTATGCTCAAAACCATGTTAGGGGACTTAGATAGTCTTACTATGCTAGGTTGCCATATTTTCATGATAAGCATGCTTTGATTAGGACTTCGATGTCATGAGCATGAGATCAGAGTTTTTGAGAAATGTTTGCCTTGTATCAAGCATGTTCACCATGATTTACTGGTTTTCTATATAACATGATAACATACTTTCATATTTTCATGATGCTTGTTTGAATACATGCTTAGTATGAGCATGCTAGGTTTTTTAATTGCCTTGTTTTACTCATGTTTGTTTACTTCAAATATGATTTCTATATCATGCCTTGGTGAATGTGATTGCGCTTGCATGGCTACGAAAAAAGAGTGGCAAGGGTGGGACGTTGTGTTGAATGTGACCCATTTTTCAAATGCACTTGTTGTGAGACATGGAAATGTCATCTAGGATGACTTCTGATATCGTCACGCGGGGATCAAAAAGATATAGAGTCGCCACCATCCAGGTTAAGGTGTGAATGGGCACCAAAGGGTTCATAGAAGCCAAATAGAGCCAAAGTAGCTCTAAGATAAGGAAAAATCCAGAGATTAGGTAAGGGGAATTATTTATGAGTAGGGGAAGGTGTTAGGCATCCCCACTCATCCGTCTAAGACGGTTGCCAAATGCTTGCTCATGCTAAAATATTGTTTGCTAATAAAATGAACAAAGAGGTGCTTATAATAAGCACAATGTGTGTGACCATTCCACATGAGAAATCTAATGAACTTAGACTCTCTTCGTGGATTCATCACTTCTAAAACTTCATGAGTGAATGGAAATCAAAGTAAAGAAAAATCAAGCTAAGGCAAATCTGGAAAATTCAGACCAAAAGAGCTTGAAAGCTTCCATTAACCATAACTCGCTCAATTTAAATCCGAATCCAATGAAACCAAAGCCATTTGAAAACTGGTATATAGTAGAGTGTACAGTAAAAAATTCAGCTCAATCCGATTTAAAACGAGGGAGAAATCCACATCTGAAATCGGCTGTTATAACTTGGAAAAAGTGTTAAGTAGGCATTTTCAAAATCCTATTCGTGGAGTTTGGCTAAATAAAAATCCATGAAAATTGGTATGGAGGAAGTATGTGGTGCCTTCTTTGTAAAGAAAAAAACCTCACACCAAACTCTATCCGGTTGTGACTTGTGTGCTCTTTTGAACAGGCCTAGAAGACCACAGATTAGCTCTGGACTATGCCAGCGAGCACCTCCGAGTCAACTGAGCACCCAAGGCACAAAACAGATCAAAATCTGCTGAAACCAGTTGGAAATGAAAATATAATTCTCAAGGAAAACTCAGGAATTGAAATCACTCAAAACGGATTAAAATTGAGCAAACGGTGCACCATCAAAGCGGCAAGTTCAGCAATCTGGGCTGAACTGACTTACAAACTTTGAACAGATGGTGTCAAAAATTGGCTTCATAAAAGTAAACGAAATTTTCCAGATATGAAGTAGGCCAACTCATCTATCACATGTCTTTGGAATCACTCAAAAATTCATCCGGAGGATGAAGTTATGAGCATTCTAAGACAGGCCACAGATGCTGCCCTGTTTTGAAATATTTTAAGAGAAAGCCCAAAACTAGTGCATGTGTGCAAGTGAGTTCACCAAAACTCTTAAAAATCAGCAAGAATCCCCTCATGAAGTTCTAAGATTCATTCTGAAGCCAATAATCTTAGATTTCCCGTATTAAACACGGAAATCCCAGATCTAGCCTATTTGATGAAAAATGGTGAAAAGTGTGTGAATATGTGGAAATCCACTCCCTAGGAGAAAGATGGAATCCTTTGCTACTGAGAGCAAGGATTCACATATTTCTCCATGAGCGAGTGCAAAACATCAGAAAATAAACATCCATTGGTTTAAAATAACCACACAGCATGCTCTTCATCACTTGTAGGTTCTAAGCCTAAAGGATCCATTCCACCTTCCTTTTCCCAAGGTTCTCTCTTCACGTTTTACGGCTAGAGAGGATTCCCAGGTACTTTGGAAGGGTTTTGGGGCTTGCAAACAACCACAAACTGGCCTTACACTACAGAAAGGTAGAAGTTGGGAGTTGGAATGTAAAGAGGAAGCAATAAACCCAAATGAGCTTTACCTTTAGGAGCTTGAGTAGTTGAGTAGACAATCCAGCAGAGCTTCCCTTCTTCCAGTAGAGCTTCAGTGCTTCAAATTATCAGCCATTTGCAAGAGGAGGACCCCTCTATTTATAGGCCAAGCCAGGGGTAGAAGAGTCCCAAGGATAGGCCAAAAAGCCTTCTAGATTATTCCAATTCTCCTCCAAGGCTTGAATTGGAGTAATTCAGCAAGTTTCAGAGGTGAAATAGGGCGCTCAAGTCCTTGAGAGAGAGGTAATATGCGTAAATAAGGCTCAGAAATCGAGCCATTTCACAAATCCCCGAAACAGCCAAAACCGTATACTCAGTGCGGTTTCAATAGAACCGTCACTATAAGTGCGGTTTCTATGCAAATTTAACCAAACCGCACATACAGGGCGGTTCAATTCAGTTACGCTTGTCATGATTGCTGTCGACGTGGCTCAACGGCCGAAGCTTCGCGAAGCCACGTGGAAGCTCACGCAACAAGCATGGATATCAACCGTGCTGTATATGCGGTTACAACCACACATACAGAGCGGTTGAGACCAAAATTATAAAAACCGTTCATTCAGCACGGTTAGCACCACTTTTGAGAGTTTTTGAGTTTTTGACAAATGTCAATGCTCAAATAAGACATTTAAAGCCCCCTTTGAGTATTCTCTTATATTGAGGTGCAATTTGGGGTGTCTACACTTGTGCACCTTTTTCTTTTTTACACGGCCTACCTATAACCTATAGGAAGTTGAACAAAGAATGTGTGTAGCTTGGCGCACCGAGATCGTTACTTCGGAAAGCGAAAGTGAAAACATTCACCTTAGAAGCTTTGAGCCAATGATGTGATGACATGGTGGATCTAGAATTCTGGTCATAGACTAGGCTTGAGCTCTAAGTTGCCAATAAGCCAAAACCCAAAACCCCCACGCTTGAAGGTGGAGAAACACGATTTTGGCCAAAGCAAACCAAATGCGATGGGAAAAAGGTTTGTAATGAGGGAAGGCCTTCTTGCATGGCTCAGGTGATCCAAGGTATGATATGGACACCATTTTGAAGGTAAACATGAGGTAACAAGGTATTTTCATTTTATTTCTTATAATGACCTCTATACTTTGTAAAATCAAGCTCATGATGTCCATTTGGTTCGGATTTTGTATTCCCAGAAAGCTGCTGTATCCTAGGATTGGTATAGCCCGTAGGGAGAGTTTTTACTCTTCTTAGGTGTCATTCTACCCAAATGCCCATAGGAGGCAACCCAAAGTCCAAAATCCATGCATTGGGTGTCCATTTTGGTGGGAGCTTAGGCCCTCCTTTGTTTAAATATTACTAATCCTCTTTTTTGCAGGAAAGTCGCATGGGAATGACACCCAGGAGCTGCTAATGTAGAGGGCATCCTCTAATTTTAGTTTAGGATTTTTCTTCCTCTTTTCAAGCCCGAGGCTAAATTGTAATTTTATTTTGATTCATGCCCTTGAAGGCCAATTGGTATTGTAATTCATTTCCTTTATTGTAAGGGATCTTTTTGTGCATATTTGTGGTCCCTTATGCAATCTCATAAAAGTTCATGGTATATTTGGGTTTTTAGTACCATTTGATGTGTCAAATGCCTAATTTGGGGCAGTCTGGAAGCCACCCAATGGTGAACAGGGTGTTTGGGCAAGTAATCAAGCTAATAAAACCAATTGGAAAAAGAAACAATTCGAAAATCTGATTTATGGCTTAAAACTGTCCTGAATATGCGGTTTCCTGCATTTTTGATGCAACTGCAGAATATATGCGGTTTCGACCAAACTATTCTGAATGCACGGTTTTAAGCCAAAATCCTTTTCCAGCCTTGCTTATCAAACATTTCTGGGTCCTTTCATCCCTAAGTCATATAAGCAAATGGGTAGGGGCTCCAAATAAGATAAATGGCATTTAAACCATTCCAAATTCACCCAAATCAAGGGATTAAGATCATTTTGAACATATTCACCTAAATTGAACAAATTAACTCAACTCAAAGGTGAAAATGACAAAATAAAAGTTGGTTCAAACCAAAAAACAGGTCAAGCACCTCAATTTCGGGGTTAAGTCTACATTGGGCTCTTTTTATCCAATTTGACCGCTTAACCCATTTTTAAGTGAAGTAAATGATCAAAAGAAAATTAGTTCAAATAACCAACCAAACCTTACTTCAACCTCAAGAATTGAATTTGGAAATGACCATAAGCTTTAAAAACATATTTCAAGCTTAAAACTCAATCTAATCCAGAGGAAGCTTAATTCATTCCTAAAATGGAGCAAAATCCAACCAATCTTTAAATCAGAAGTCTTAATCATAAAGTATTCAAACTTTTAAGATTTCTTCCAAGCAAATAATCATTTAAAAATCAAGTGAAAGGAAAATTTTAAATAAATCATCTCCTTGAAAGCAATTTGAGTCTCTTTTTAACTCAAAAACACCTAAGGGGAAATCAAAAATATTTTAGGCATCTGAAAGCCTTGGAATTTCAGAAAATCAACTCATAGGACCCTGGAAGCTTGAAATTCCAGATTTTTCCCAAAAACTTCATAGGCCTTCTAAAGCCTTAATTTAGAAACTCATAGGACCCTGGAAGCCTGAAATTCCAAATTTTTTCCAAAAATTTCATAGGCCTTCTAAAGCCTTAATTTAGAAACTCATAGGATATTGGAAGCCTGAAATTCCAGATTTTTCCCAAAATCTTCATAGGCCTTCTAAAGCCTTAATTTAGAAACTCATAGGACCCTGGAAGCCTGAAATTCCAGATTTTTCCCAAAATCTTCATAGGCCTTCTAAAGCCTTAATTTAGAAACTCATAGGACCCTGGAAGCCTGAAATTCCAGATTTTTCCCAAAATCTTCATAGGCCTTCTAAAGCCTTAATTTAGAAACTCATAGGACCCTGGAAGCCTGAAATTCCAGATTTTTCCCAAAAACTTCATAGGCCTTCTAAAGCCTGAATTTAGAAACTCATAGGACCCTGGAAGCCTGAAATTCCAGATTTTTCCCAAAATCTTCATAGGCCTTCTAAAGCCTTAATTTAGAAACTCATAGGACCCTAGAAGCCTGAAATTCCAGATTTTTCCCAAGATCTTCATAGGCCTTCTAAAGCCTTAATTTAGAAACTCATAGAACCCTAGAAGCCTGAAATTCCAAATTTTTCCCAAGATCTTCATAGGCCTTCTAAAGCCTTAATTTAGAAATTCATAGGCCCTTGAAAACCTGCGTAATTTCAATAGGCTGTGGAAGCCTTAATTCCAAAGCATAAGCCCTTGGAAGCTTGCGTAATTCCAAGTTATGTTTTGTCTAAGGGCTTTTACCTTAGGCATCACCTTTTTGTGGGACGTTGGAAGCCCTATAACAGTCCAACATTGGTAGGTCTTTTTCGCACCAACCAATTCATAAGCCCTTGGAAGCTTGTGTAATTCCAATTCTTGATTTGACTATAGGCTTTTACGATAGCCACATCACCTTTTTGTGGGACATGTTGGAGGCCCTAGAATACTCCGACAAAATTCCGTCGATTGATATTTTCCGTATCAATCACCTTGTTTTAATAAGGTTATTTTAACCATAAATCCAAAAAAGGAAAAAAATATGAACACAAGGAAAGTTCCCAAACTCGTGTTCACCAAGCTTGCATGCATGCATTCATGGGTGTGTAAACATGATTTAATGGGATACTGATAGTTTTCTTTGTTTAATTTTTTCTTTTACAAAGGTCTTCAGTCCCTACTGCAACCATTGCTCCCCGACGTTCTCAAAGACTCAGATATGCAACCATGAACCCTATTGAAGAACAGTCCACTGTTTCTGCTGAAGCTTTTGCTCAACTGCAAGAGCAAGTGGCAGGGATGACAAAACTGCTGGAAAATCTGCTGGCCAACCAAGCGGCTCAGGCCCAGATTCAGGCGCAACAGGCGCAGGCTCAGGCTCACCAGGCTTCATCATCCCATAATGCACCACCAGCTCCACCCCAGACTGACCTTCCACCACCAGTCCAACCTATCCCACCTCAACTTGAACTCTACCAACCAACCCCCGAACCTATTGTGATACAGGAGGAGGAATCCAAATATGAAAGGGAGAAGGAGAAGGAGAAGGAAAGACTGAGGGTAGAAATGGAGAAGAAATTCTTGGACAAGTTGGAATCGATCCAGGAAGAGCTGAAAGAGGTAAGGGGGATCAACACGTTGGGCGGGTACCAACTTCAAAGATCTATATATGTACCTCGACACATGCCTACCAGCCAAATTTAAGTACCTGAACTTCGAGAAGTACGACGGCACAGGCTGCCCAATGAGCCATCTGAAGCTCTACTGTGGGGCATTGTGCCAATTTGGTCGGGATGACGGCATCCTGATCCAGCTATTCCAGAGGAGCCTGACTGGGGCAGCTTTAAGGTGGTTCGCAACAGTGGACCATGGCAGAATTAGAAGGTGGAAAGATCTGGCTGATGCTTTCCTGGCTCAATATCGATTCAACGCTGACATCGTGCCGGATAGGTACGATATGATGAAAATGAGCAAGGGAGGAGATGAGATAGTAAGGCAATATGCCAAAAGGTGGAGAGAGGCCGCCTCCCAAGTTAGGCCGCCCATGATGGAGACAGAAATGGTAACAACCTTCATTGGCACACTGGGGCAGCCCTTTTACAATCACTTGGTGGGTCAAATAACCACCAGTTTTGCTGCCTTAGTGCAAGTCGCAGACCGGATTGAAGACGGAATCAGATCCGGGAGAATCTACGACCATTCTGCCACGGCTCGTCAGCAGGAGCCCACATCTGATTCTTCTGCCCAAAAGCAAAGAAACGGGGCAAGAAAGAATGGAGGGAAGAAAGTGGGGGAAGTAAATATGGTACAACCCCAACCCTCCAAGAAACCTCTCCAAGTTAACATTTCTGCACCTCCATCCATGCCAATGCAACCACAATTGACCTATCAAAACCCTCTCAATATTAATGTTCCTCAAGCAGCAATGCCCAACCAAAAAAGGGTATTCTCTAAGGAGGAGAGGGACGCTTGGATGGCGTCCAGAAGGAATAGGGTCTTTTCCCCTCTTCCCGTGACTCCATCTCAGCTTTTGCCAACCCTGTTAAACGCAGGGTATGTTACTCTGAAAGAACCGAATCCGAATGCTTCAAAAGGAAAGAACTTCGATCCCTCTACCACCTGTGAATACCATATGGGTGCACCAGGACACCCTACAGACAGGTGCTGGCCATTAAAGCATGTCATTCAGGATTTGATCGATCAGAAAACCCTGTTGTTTAACACAGCTGCACCCTCTCTCGCCAGAACTGACATTGGTCAGAATCCTCTGCCCCAGCATAATGGGGCAGGTCCTTCCAATTTTGTAGGGGCCGTCTCTTCTAGACCTAGGACATTTGATCCCTCGCAGTTGATTGCGCCTATAGGGACGTCCGTTAAGGTCTATTTTGACCAAGAAGATATAGGGGAACAAATCAATGTCATTTTGGGAAATAAAGGAAATGGCAAAACTGCAGAGGACATTAATGCCTCTTTGAATCGAGCCGCTTCTCTCATGGCCCAGCTTAATGTAACCAAACCCCCTCTCATCATTAATTGCAACCAAGCCGTTGTTCCTCCACCCACTCCATCATCCAAACCACAGTTGGTCATTAATTATGACCCCACCACAGCATCAATCACTTCAGTTTCTTCTCAGACCTTAAAATCTTCTCAACCAAAGGAACCCAGGCAACCTTCGCCTCTGGTCATTGGAGTGCCTCCATCCAACTCTACTCCCACATCAACTCCTGCATTGAGATCTCATCGCCAGCCTCTGGTATTCAATGTTCCTAAACCCTCCTACTCGGAAACTGCTGTACCTTGGAACTACAGCGAGGGTTTTACAACCACTATCCCAGTGGCCAGGGATCAGAGTCAAGAGAAAGTAAATCTCATGACGAGATCAGGAAGGTGTGTGGAAAGAAAAGAGCAAGAGTCAGAGAAAGAAAAGAAAGAGGCAGAACAGAATCAGAAGGGGAAGGCCAAGATAGGTGAAGACACCCCCCAGGTCGCCAATGATGAGGCAGCAGACCTCTTAAAAATATTGAAGAAGAGCGAATTCAATATTGTCGACCAACTAATTAAAGTCCCTGCCCAGATATCAATACTGGGATTATTGCTTAATTCAGAAAAGCATAGGGACTCATTAATGAAGGTACTTCAGAGTGCTCATGTGCCAAAAACGATTGAGCCAGAACAGCTCGGAATGATGATCGGCCAGATCTTATCTCATAATGTGATAAGCTTTTCTGAAAGCGAAATAAGCCCTGGTGGATGTTATCATGTAGACCCTTTGCACATGACAATGCTTTGTAAGGGTAACATGATAGCCCGAGTCCTAATAGACAATGGGTCAGCCTTAAACGTCTGTCCCTTGGTAACATTTGTTAGACTTGGTCTGGATCAATCCAGAATCAAACAAAACGGAAGGATATTGAGAGCTTTTGATAGCTCTAAAACACACTCCCTAGGGGAGATTGAATTGCCGATTACTATCGGACCAAATATCTTCAATATCACATTCGAAGTGATAGATATTCCTGCTGCCTTCAATCTTCTCCTAGGAAGGCCGTGGATTCACTCAGCTAGGGCGATACCATCTACCCTTCATCAAAGAGTGAAATATATAAGGGGTCAGAGGTGGTAACAGTCCTAGCCGAGAGTTTAGTCCCTTCCGTCATACCACCTGACGTACCATTCATTAATGTAGAATTAACGGCCGACAAAATTGCGTTTCATTCTTTTTAGTTTGAAACAGTCAACTTCATACCTGGGGGGTGTTTGAAAAAGAAGGAGAAGTTGACATGCGCTGAAAAAATGGTAGAAAAGGTTTTGAAAGAATGGGATTTCCACCCAGGAAAGGGGTTGGGAATTAATCTGCAAGGAAGGGTGGAGCCTATAAAGGCAAAGAAGCTGGTCCCACGAGCAGGACTAGGAATGAAAATAAGGAGATGGAAAAGAGGACAGCAGAAAGAGAATGGCAATGAAAAGGAAAAGAGTCAAGAAAAATTCCCTCATTTAAGGGAAACTTTTCCGAAGCCTTCTCATACTATTCAACCGTCTCCTCCCGCGGATTCCTCCAAACCTCCATACATCAATGATAATCCCTTCAAAAAACCTTTATCCTCAACCCTTCAACCTTTCATCCCACTTTCACCCATTTCGGCACCTAAAGCCGTGGATGAGCCTGTGCCACTGCCACGAGAGCAGCAGGACTTCACAGAAGAAGCTGGGGCATTCTTTGTAATGACAGAGGATGAAGGAAGAGAGAAAGTAGAAAAGGAGGTTCCTTTTATTGACTGGGCCTCGATCAAGATCCCAGATGAGGTCACCTCTGAACTCAGCCCCGAAGCAGAAAAGGGCAGTTTTTCAAATCCGGTAATGATGGTATCGAATCAAGAGCTTGAGAAAGAGCAGGTTTGCACTATACCACCTGCTCCAAAGGGCTTTGTCTTAAAAAATTGGGAAGAAATCCTTTTGACATTTGAGGTCACATATGGTTGGCAATCAGTTGCGGCCTCCAAAAAAAAACTCTATTAGTGGATTGCCCTTTTCCTGAAAGTTTTAATGAACCCTCATCTTCAGGAAAAGCCTCTTTAGAAGGTTCTCAAAAAAACCAAAAAGATTTTTCAACTTTTTTTAGAAAACCTAAAGCTTTCAAAATGGTCCAGACGGCTTATGAACCATATCTGCAGACTGAATTAGAGCAAGTTGAATACGACTTCGACCTCGAGCTTGACTTCGACCTAATGGGGATCGAAGAGGAGACCGAGGCCGAAGACGATGACCTTCCAAGAGAAATATCATATCAATTGGAATGTCACGAAAGGGTATTCAACCTAATATTGAAGAAACCATTTCCATAAACCTGGGAACCGAAGAGGACCCAAAAATTGTAAAGATTGGTGCATGCTTGTCTAATATGCAGCAGAAGGAAATGTCCCAGTTCTTGGCCGATTACAAGGACGTGTTCACATGGTCTTATCGGGATATGCCAGGGTTGGATACAGATATAGTTGTACACAGGCTGCCAATCCTGCCAGGAGTGAAACCCATTAAGCAGAAATTGAGAAGGTTGAAGCCTGAATGGACTTTAAAATTCAAGGATGAAGTGGTAAAGCAGTTTCAGGCCGGATTTTTGGCGGTTTCAATATACCCTGATTGGTTAGCTAATATAGTCCCAGTTCCAAAGAAGGATGGAAAAGTCAGGATGTGTGTAGATTACAGAGACTTGAATAAGGCGAGCCCGAAGGATGATTTTCCCTTGCCACACATTGACATCCTGGTTGATAACACGGCAGTGCACAGCTTGTTCTCCTTTATGGACGGCTTTTCCGGATATAACCAAATCAAGATGGCAAAGGAAGATCAAGAGAAAACCGCTTTTATCACTCCTTGGGGAACCTTTCACTACACAGTCATGCCCTTTGGATTGAAGAATGCTAGGGCAATTTATCAGCGAGCCATGACGGCCCTCTTTCATGACATGATCCACAAAGAGATGGAGGTCTATGTAGATGACATGATCGCCAAGTCCTGTGAAGAGGATGACCACTTGATCAATTTGAAGAGGGTATTTGACCGTTTAAGGAAATACAGCCTAAGGCTCAATCCAGCAAAGTGTGTTTTTGGAGCCACGTCAGGGAAATTATTGGGGTTCATTGTAAGTAGAAGAGGGATTGAGATAGACCCGTCTAAGGCAAAGGCAATCATTGAGATGCCACCTCCTAAAACAGAAAAAGAAGTTAAGGGTTTTCTGGGAAGAATTCAATACATTAGCCGGTTCATAGCATAGCTCACGGCTATCTGCGAGCCGATCTTCAAACTTCTAAGGAAGAACAACCCAACTACATGGAACGAGGATTGCCAACAAGCATTCGATAAAATAAAGGATTATCTGTTAAATCCACCTGTTCTAGTACCGCCAACTCCAGGAAAACCATTGATTCTGTATCTATTGGTTTTAGAAATATCGATGGGATGTGTATTGGGGCAGCATGATGAAATAGGCTGAAAAGAAAAGGCTATCTACTATTTGAGCAAGAAGTTCACAGATTATGAGACGAGGTATTCGCCTTTGGAAAAGACTTGTTGCGCTTTGGTCTGGGCAACTCAGAGGCTTAGGCATTATTTCTTAAGCTATTCAACTTTGCTGATTTCAAGGATGGATCCTTTAAAGTATTTGTTTGAAAATCCGGCTTTAACTGGTAGAATAGTGAAATGGCAGCTTTTTCTTTCAGAATTCGAGCTAACATACGTCACCCAGAAAGCAATCAAAGGTCAGGCAATTGCTGATCATCTAGTTGAGCATCCGTTACCAGATTATCAGCCTCTTAAGATAAATTTCCCTGACGAGGCTATCTTATTTGCTGAAGAAAAAGAAAGTGAAGACTCCTGGCAGATGTTCTTTGATGGGGTTGCAAATATGAATGGAAATGGAATTGGCACAGTATTAGTGAAGCCAGATGGTTCGCATATCCCAATCGTAGTGAAGTTGAGGTTTCAGTGCACAAACAACATCGCCGAGTATGAAGCGTGTATAATTGGATTACAAGCTGCTCTAGATCATGATGTTGAAGAACTTGACGTATATGGGGATTCGAGTCTTATCATCTTCCAAACAACTAGTGAATGGAAAACCAAAGATCACAAGTTGATCTCATATCACCAGTATTTGGAAGAAATAAGTACCAAATTTACTCGAATTTCTTTTAGCTATATGCCAAGGTCAAAAAATCAGTTTGCGGATGCCTTGGCGACATTGGCTTCGATGGTTAGTATTCCAGAAGGGGTAGACATACAACCACTCAAAATTGAAGTCAGAGACGAGCCAGCTTACTATCTTGTTTTAGAAGGAGTGCAAGAAGCAGAAATACCATGGTTTCAAGATATCAAGAATTTCTTGAATAATCGGGGTTTTCCAGAAGGTGCTAATTCTATTGAAAAAAGAACGATACAGAGGTTAGCAGGGCAGTTCCTCCTAAGTGGTGGGCAGTTGTACAAAAGATCTTACAACAATGTTCTACTTAGATGTGTCACCAAGGTCGAAGCAGAAAGGTTAATAGAAACAGTGAATGGAGGAGTTTGTGGGCCGCATATGAATGGACACATGCTTGCAAGGAAAATACTGCGATTGGGATACTATTGGTCTACAATGGAGCACGATTGTTGCACACATGTTAAGAGATGCCATTTGTGCCAAATATACGCTGATAATAAGCATGCACCGCCAAGTGAGCTGCATAGCATGACCTCGCCATGGCCTTTCTCTATGTGGGGTATTGATGTCATTGGGATGATTTCTCCAAAAGCGTCTAATGGACACCGGTTCATCCTCTTGGCGATCGATTATTTCACGAGGTGGGTTTAAGCTGCTTCATATGCGAATATTACAGGGAACCATGTTCTTAAGTTTCTGAAGCACAACATAATTTGTCGCTATGGATTGCCGAAAGCCATAGTTTCAGACAACGCTTCGAATATTAAGAATAAGGATATGAAGAAGATGTGTGAGCAGTTTCAGATAACTCATCACAAGTCAGCCTCATACAGGCCAAAGATGAATGGAGCAGTAGAGGTAGCGAATAAGAACATAAAGAAAATAATTCAGAAAATGGTGGTGAGTTATAGAGATTGGCACGAAATGCTACCATTTGCTCTCCATGCTTACAGAACCTCAATCCGAACTTCTACTGGGGCAACACCGTATTCCTTGGTTTATGGAACGGAGGCAGTCTTACCTGTTGAAGTAGAAATCCCCTCACTAAGAGTGCTTATGGAAACAGAACTTGAAGAAGCTGAATGGGTTCAGTCTAGATATGAGCAACTCAATTTAATAGAGGAAAAGCGTCTGAATGCGCTTTGTCACAGCCAACTGTATCAGAAGAGAATGGCCAGAGCCTACAATAAGAAGGTGAAGCCCAGAGCTTTCCAAGTGGGTAATTTGGTTTTAAAGAAAATATTGCCATTTTTGGAGGACCCTCGCGGAAAGTTTAAGCCAAATTGGGAAGGACCTTATGTGGTGAAAAAGGTCCTATCAGGAGGCGCTCTCACCTTATCAGAAATGGATGGGAAAGACGGTCCTGAGCTAATCAACTCTGACGCAGTCAAGCAATACTTTCCTTGAAGGAATATCACAAAGAGATGATCCGAGGCCATTTTTTTCTTTATCTCTCAATTTTCAACACCCCTAGTCTAAACCAAGTTGAGCCTGTTCGTGTTTTAAAGAACCCAAGCTGGGGCTTACAGTTGCAACAGGGGCAAAGCCAATAGAGGCAATAATAAAGAAAAAGAAAAAAGGTAATAAGGTGGCGAAGGAAAGCCAAGTACAAAAGAAGAGAAAAAAGGGCCAATGTTGGGAATTGGGGTCACATCCATCATGACTGTAAGCCCAGTTGTCCTATTTCAAAATGTCAAAATTTTGAGCCTATAATAACTTTCTTTCATAAACTTAACCCAGCCTTCATTTCGTCCTCAAGTCCTCGGTGATTTGGTGTACTCCTTCAACTCGCAGTATTGGATTGATAATGACAGAACAAATGAGCCGGCCCTAGTGAAAACCATAACAGGCACTAGGGGCAATATTGGCCAGAAAAAAGGCAAGAGAAAAAAGAACAAAAAGCAAAAAAAAAGAAGAAGAAACAGAAAAAAGGGTGTCACAACCGCACTATGGGTACAGATTGGACCAAACCGCCCTGTGAATACGGTTTTGACAGAAAGGTCAGGCAACCGCACATTAAAGACGGTTTTTGCCAAACCGGTCTGAATGTACGGTTTTGAGCAGCAAAATTGAGTTGAGAAAATTTTCAGCACAGGACTGAACCAGTAAGCAGTGGTATGACCCCTGGATGTAGGAATGAAACTTGGGGATGAGTCTAAGGGTTCCAAGGGTGACAGAATGGCTTCTTCCTCATTAGTTAAACTATCCTTTTTGCCTAACTTACTTCAATTCATCAAACTATATGGGAGTAAAGCATCATGGACTGACTTAAAACAAAAACACACAAAAATGAAAATTATATTTTGGCCGATGATGAGAAATCAGTGACTTTTCATTAAACTGTCAGTTTTTACAAGCATATGAGAGTTCTAAGGCCAATATTATAAAAATCTATTTTGTATTCTTTATCTTTCCACTAATGGAGTTTCTCTTTGTAAAAAAGTGTAAAAAAGGGAAAAAATACAATAAAAGGGCTAATCTCTATCCCCTAGCCTCTCCTCAAGCTCTTTGATCCGAGCCGCCTGAATCGCAACAAGCCTTTCAGCCCCCTCTGCATCTGGGTCGCTGAGGAAAGAAATGACATCGTCAGAAAGGGTCTGTCTGGTCCTCATATCTCTGAGCCTGGCCATGGTCTCATCATGCCTACACCATGCGGCTCTAACCTCGAATCGACGGGCCCGTATCTGCTCTGAAAGCCGTCTCTCCAGGGCTTCCTTCTCCAATCTCATGGCTCGGGCCTCCTCCACCCATATATGCTGAAGCCGCCTATGAGATGCCCTCTCAGTCTCCAAGAGATCCTCGTATGTAGGACATGGATAGCAGGAGGATCCACCGGTATAGAAGCACAGCTCTGCACCTGCTCCTTAATCCAAAAGAGGTAGTCCTTTTCATGCAATTTGGAGAAGACAGGACCTCTCAAGAAGCAAGCCTGCGACCAGTCGTTCACCAGGCGAAAGCATAGCCCCATGGTGGCCGGTGTGAGAAGACCAATGAACTCCTCGTACCCCTGAGGTACCAGAATTCCCTGCGCCTCCTCTCCGAACTGCCGGATGACTCTCAAGGGCAAATAGAGCAAGGCGGAGCTCAAGCCTATAAGCACAGCAAAATTCCGATCAAGGAAGCTGATCACCGTCTCGGCGGAAGGCTGATAAGCATCAGGCCATCTCACCTGGTCATCCTGAAGCGTCCCCAAGAAAGTGAACCATCCCTGCTTGCCACCTTGGATGTTGGGACACCCCCGGTTGCTCATCAAAACAGGAACGTTCAATCGGGGGAATAGACGTGTTATCTCTTCAACTTGACTCAGGTGGTCAAGCAGCCAGAGCTGCAAAGAAAAGGGAAGCATTTTAAATATGGAAAAACCTCAATAAAAACTATAATTCAAGAGAGAAATTCAGATTTTACCTGAAGGATAGGGGCGTAGGCGAGGAAACTTCTCTTCTTCCGATGATAGCAGTCAGTCATGGCCTGGTATATTTCAGCCAGGATCATAGGGGCAAGCCTTTCGCGCTCCCTAACTTGGCAGATGATTGAAATGAGGGATAAATCAACCTCACTATCATCTCGGGAGAATAAAAGTTGATTGACCACTATCAAGGTCAAAGCATTGAACCGAGCCGACCGGTTCGGGCTACTCAATAGCTTCTCAATCAAAAATGACTTTGATAGGGTCAATAAGGCGTCAGTTTCCCCTAGCTCTTTCTTGCCAATTCCTAAAAAGGTGGAGGCTTCCTTTTTGAAGCTTGGTTTGAGAGGTGGGTTGACTACTTTCTTGGAGAACCTAAGGTTGAGGATGGTTTCAACCTCCTCGACTGTAGGGGTCATCTCCTTCTCTCCAAACCTAAAAAGGTTCAATTGGGATTCCCAGTGCCCAATCAATGCCTCTATGATTTCCCATTTTAAGGGAATCTTTGAGAGTGAGAGGACATGGCCTAGATTGGTGGAATCCCAATCTATTTCATCTTGTGGGGTCATTGAGTCAGCCCACCTCTCATAGCAGGCGTCTACAATGGCATACCTAGTCAAATTTGGGGCTTTGGATCTAATATTTGGTCTAGATGCTGATGTTTCAGGTACAGAGGATGAAGAAGGCGCAGAAGCTGAATCGGAGTCCATTAGCGGTCAAAAGTGGACTAAAGGCAGCTAGGAGAGAGAAAATCACCGAAAAGGGGGTTTCTGACCTAAGCAAGACATCAAAGTGACGTTCTGCCCGCGATTCGTGGCTTTAAAATTACAGAAGGGCAAAAACCACATACACAGAACGGTTGTGCCTGAACCACACTCAATGTGCGGTTGCATTTCCGCGGAGTTTAAAAACCGTGGGACAAGTGCGGTTCGTGCACAACCGCCCTGTATGTGCGGTTTTTGCACAAAAACAGTTTTTCTTCTTTCTTTTAATAAGTCATGTTTTCCCAAGGGTACCAGTTACCTGTATAACAATCACAACATGATAACATAAATAAAAAAGCAAAAAACAAGAGAAAAGAAGTAAAAAAGGAATAACTGTCTCTTTTCATACAAATATAAATGAATACATCATGTGTTATGTACAAGTATCAGATGAAATAAATCCTAATCTAAGCCTATCTCCTACAGGTCAATCCCCACCGCTTCCGCCTCGCCGTCGCCGTCGGATGAAGAAATGGTCTGAGAAGCGGGGGCTAGCAGGAGAAGACGACTCATCAAGAGTAGATGGACCAACAGGAGGCACTGGATCTGCAGGAGGCGCCAGCTCAATTGAGGGGGCAGGAACTGGATCGCCGGGGTCATCACGAGAGAGGTCCATAAAGCAAGAAACTGAAGTATCCGTCACCAGGGGAACCAGATCCAGGATCCGAGAATCCTCGGCAGGAGGAGATGAGTCGATGGGATCCGCTGCCTCGTGCACCTCTGCCACCTCAGGCTCAGCTACACCAGGCACATCCTCCTCCCTCGCGGGCTCAGCTGCCTTAGGAATCATGGGAACCTCTGAGTCACCCTCTACTGGCTCCGTGACAATCACAGGATCCTCCATAGGTGCAGTCTCAGGCGCAGGAGCAGTCTCAAGCAGGGGCACAACCTCTGGCAGCTCAGCTGACTCAGGAACTGCAGCAGCAGAAGAAGCCTCGGCCCCTGTAAGCACCCAAATTTTGATCAAACCAAAAAAGAAAAAAAAGAAAAGAAAATAAAATAAGAAAACAAAAAAATGTGCTAAAAGACAGCAAAACAGCTCAAAACCCTGGCAGAAAGTCAAACCCCGAGGGGACAAAAAGTTGACTTTTTGATTAAGTGATATTTGGCCACCTTGCTTTATATCATTGGATAGAGAATCCCAACACGATTCCAACGCAATTGAGTTTGCAGGAATCGGAGTCCGGATGAAGGTTCTGCGGGCGGTCAAACTTGGCCGAAGCCAAAAGTTGACTTTCTGCTAAATCCGATCCATAGGCCTTGCTTCATATCATTGGATAGAGGATCTCGACGCGATTCCAGCGCAACTGAGTTTGCGGGAATCGGAGTCCGGATGAAGGTTCTGCGAGCAGTCAAACTTGGGCGAAGCCAAAAGTTGACTTTCTGCTAAAATCCGATCCAGGTGCTTACCCCCATTCCATTGGATAGAGGGCTCCGATACGATTCTAACGCAACTGAGTTTGCCCAAATCGGAGCCCGGATTAAAAAAATATGAGCTGACAAAATTCCCGAGCAGCAAAACCGGCAATCTGCGCACGTGGCAAAAAGCTGCACACGTGGCGAGTTGCGCAGGAAAATACTCGGGGATCAAATCCGTAAATATCCAAACATTCAAAATATCCCAGGGACCAATCTGAAAGTATCTGAAAATATTTGAATAAAATAATATTAAACCTAAATATCCCAGGGACTATATCTTAATTTTCAGATTTTTTAAACAAACCCGCGGCGGCATTTAATGTTTTAATGATTTTGTCGCTTGCGCCTAGCGACAGCAAGTGGGCACAAGCTGGGCGCCAAAGTGGGCGGATGCCCATTTCTCCTTCTATAAAGGCCGCAGCAGCCTTCATTTGCGGGGGGGATTTTTTTGGTTCAGCATTTTTCTTGGGGGTTGGTCATTGGAGGGTCTATTGTTCCTCGGCATTCGAAGGTGGTCTGGGCTACCATCCTCCCCAAAGAAACCAGTTACTTGGCCTCCCCATTCCTCTCTTCCTCTTCTTCCTCATCAAACCCGAAGGAGATAAATCCTAAGGAGATCTTGCTGTGGGCGTGGAGAGGTGTCGCTCCGGTGGCTGCTCGCACAAGGAGGCTCCACCCACTTCGGAGAGGTGTTGAAACACCCAGGTAATGTTCCCGATGGCCTCCGGCCCAAAATAAATAATTTCATTGCTATATTCTCTTTTCTGTTATTTCGTTTAGTGCTTGTGTGATTCAAAGGGGAGCATGTTCTCCTTGATCTTTGCATCTCTTGTATCCAGATAACCCCCCCTGTTCCCTTCGTCATTATTCATGTTCTGTTTGGTAGGTTTTTGGATTTGGGTGTGGGCGGGGAGATCTCGGGTTCGGATGTTAGAGAAGCCTACATTAATTTCCATTTATGTTTAGAGGTCTTCTGGGGTTCTAAGGATCCCCAGAAAGTGCGTAGAGAGCTTAAAAACCATTAAAAATGGATTACATAGCTTAAAAACCATCAAAAATGGAGTTCGGGCTAAAAAACAGAAAATCAGGGTATATGCGCTCACTTCATTTTTGGGTGCGCTCACTTGGCGCCCACTTAGTTTTGGATGCGCTCAGCTCGCGCCCACATAAATTTGGATGCGCTTAGCTCGCGCTCACCTCACGCCCACTTAAATTTGGATGCGCTCAGCTCGCGCTCACCTCGCGCCCACTTAAATTTGGATGCGCTCACCTCGCGCCCACTTAAATTTGGATGCGCTCAGCTCGCGCTCACTTAATTTTGGATGCGCTCAGCTCGTGCCCACTTCATTTTTTTGGGTGCGCTCAGCTCGCGCACACTTCATTTTTGGGTGCGCTTACTTCATTTTGGGTGCGCCCACTTCGTTTTTGGGTGCCTTTTTCGCTGTTTTCGGTTTGCCCACTTCGCGCTGTCCTAGCGCCCGGAGGTCGGCGCCTACCCTTTTAAAGCCGAATGGCCTATATTTTTTTTAAATTCCGAAAATACCCCTTGGACCCAGTGTATGTGATTTTCGTATATTTCATGTATTTCATGATTTATGACTATGGGGTGACATTCTCAAACCGAACCAAATATGCCAATAGGGTTTCTGGGTCACCAGGGAACCCAACATGGGACCCGGACCACCCGGTCTGACTTGATTTCCAGTGGGCCTTCCAACCGGGCCCACCAAGCCCGACCAATTCATTTTTGCTTAACTAAGATAAATAAAAGACTTGAGTGGGCCAGACCACTTGAGGCCCACCCAAGCCCTAATCGGGCCATACATGATTAAAGTAGAATGTGGTTTGGCCGAGACCACGGGCAGGGCCTATCGGGCCCATTAAGCCCATTGAACCCAACCAAGTGTAGGGTTTCCAAACCCTATCTCAGAAAGTCTTGGGCTTTCAAGCCCGAGCCCAGGTAAAGGGCCCCAAGCCCAACACTTGGCCATTTTGGCACAGATAAACAAGATAATCAAAGCGACTTGGCAACCAACTGCGGGGCCCACCCAGGGGCCCGCAATGCAATCCGACCCACTTTGCATGAAAAAAAAACTAAATAATCAAACTTGAACCCTAAAGTAAAATCAATTCATTTGAACCAAAGCCCAAAGGGCCTCTCAGGCTAAACTGAGGCCCACAAGGGACACGTGGGCTCAACCAAGCCCACCAAGGAATTCGCGGGCCCTCCAACGGGGCCCGCCCAATCAGACCCATGTCACTTTAATTAAAAAGATAAAATCAAGTAAAGGGACCCACACCACTTTGGCGGTCCCGCCAGACTTAATCAAATTACATGCTGGAACAGGAATCGGGTGAGTGAGAGACCAACTGAGTTGACTCAAACCAGGGAAACTTATGGGACCCGTCATTCGACGGGGTGGACTGGGGTGTCTACGGACTTCCCCAGACCACAACCGAGAACCTACTTAGAATCTCAAGCCGCAGACCAAAAGCCCTAATAGACAAAGATTAGGCACCCAGGTGTCCGCCTGCACCCCATCAGGCGGTGGCGACTCCGAATTTTCCCGTGCCGCGTTTCCGACGTGCGCACAGCTTGGCGACTCCACTGGGGACCTCTCAGCCCAATAGGACCCTTGGTTAGAATGAGTCAACCTAAAAGGGATTTAGTCGATTTTAGGGTTTTACTACCTCGCTTAGTAAGACGTGGAATACACGCAATTGCGTATTCTGGGGAGTCCTATCACAAGGACATGATAATCGCCTAAGGAAAGTGGGATTTAAGCGGTCCCCTGTGACCCCCACTTACCTGGGGACTCTCCCGGGACCTCGTATTGCGTGCCAATTCTGCACCTTATTATACGAGACGGTAAAAACTCCTTTGTCAACAAAATCCAGTCAAATCTCACCCGGTTAGACACCGCACTCAGCCCAACTGCACACAAGGGCACTCCACCACACCGTGGATGGATTTAATTTTCAATTTCGTGATAAACTGCGTGGGGTGACACGCACGAGGGAGGATGTGTGGATGATCCGACCTTGAATGAATGAGAGCGGATACTGCATCTTCTTTTCCAAGACTTAGACCTCTCTAGCAGCCTACCCTTCTGATTCCTATGAACTGACTCTTGGGCTGGTATTAGCACCTACGCTCCCGTGGCTTGCCAGGGAAAGCAGGGTAAACCCATCCCCCCAGTTTTCTGGAGTCCATCAGCACCACTGGTTTCTTGTCGTGGCACGCGAGGATCCAGTACTGGTCTAGACCCTTGTAGGCTTATGTCTCGGGCTGGGTATCCTCCCCCACCTAACATTTCTGAACAAACCGCGCTTGATATTGCGAGGGTGATATGAATGATGAATACAAAAGGAGTAAAATCAACTTAAAATCCAGGAGTCCATCAGGGGCAGCAACCCCCGCTTTTTGCATCCAACTGAGTAAACACTAGATCATGGGCTACCTCAGCCCTAATTTAGGAAACCTACCAAACTTTGATCAGGGGAACCACCCCAGATCCATGCATTGAGTCCTGTGTGCCGTGGGCCTTGACCCATTGAGTCCGCGGGAAGCACCCTAAGTCCGGATCAGTCTTTTGTTTTTAGCAGACGAAAGCCGGCCAGATCAGAAAAAGCAGACAAAAGCAGGCCAAATCAGAGCAGGGGCAGGGAAACCCTAGATCTAGGACTTTTCAGCCTACCCTTTTGAAATCAATTGTATCCTATCTTAGGGTTCCCAACGACCCTGGGATCGAACACTTTTCTAGCTTTTTAGGCTTTAAGTGATTTCGCCCTTGCTGGCAAGTTGTAAGCAGTTCTTCAATCAGACAGCAGAGATCCCTCAGAACAGATGAAAAGACTGATTTGGACTTGGATGTGCTTCCTTACACAAGTACGTCTAGGAGTCGTGCCTTCGCTGGCGCCAACCCTTTTAGGACTGCACACACATTTCAATTTTGTTTGTGTTTTTCCGTTTGGAGGATGTTAAGCCTTGCAATACTTGCCCTTACCATCCTGCGCATGCATAAATCATTTGCACATCTAGTTGCACCAATTTCAAAATCAAAACCATGCCAACACTTTTGGTCAAAACTGCTTTGAAAAATTGCACAAAAAGAATTTTCAAAATTTAATCGCCTCCGGGCGTACATCAAAGTGCCTCAGGGCATACATCAAACCGCCTCCGGGTGTACATCAAGCCGCCTTCCGAGGTGCAAATCGCTTTTCAAAAAAAACACAGCTTTAAGTGGCCTCCGGGCCTACATCAAAATCGTCTTTCATGACGTACATTTGTAAAGATCTCCCGTGACCCACGATAAACCACTTTCCATGGTTATATCGGGCCATCACCCTGGAGAAACATCGAATTGCCTTTTTTGGCATACATTCCTTTTCAACCGGGGCAATGCCATCCATGGCATGACATTTGGAACCAATTCCAATACCCCCCATTTTTGCTTCCTCATAGCAATAATTTCAAATTTTGCCCAGTCTCGGAACGATTTCTGGTTTCGCCGTCAAAACGGTAAAACCTCAAAAAAAAAAAAAGATTTCCAAAGAATGTTTTAAGCCAATCTCTCAGAATCCTAAAATTCCTAAAATTTTCAAAGAATCATTGTGCCATAAACGGCACATTCCTAAAATTTTCAAAAAAATCCATTTGCCGTCTACGGCACCGAACCAATAAAAGGTCTTCAAAAAAAAAATCACTTTGCCATCTGCGGCACCAAAACCAAGATTTCAAAAGTCACTGTTAAAAATTTCCAAGCACAGCTACCCTTCTTGTACGTAAGATAGCACAGCTCAGGCTACCCTTCTCATGTGCAAGATAGCACAGCTCTCATACCTTTCAGCTACCCTTCTTGTACGTGAGATAGCATAGCTTAAGCTATCCTTCTCATGTGCAAGATAGCACAGCTCTCATACCTTTCAGCTACCCTTCTTGTACGTGAGATAGCACAGCTCAGGCTACCCTTCTCATGTGCAAGATAGCACAGCTCTCATACCTTTCAGCTACCCTTCTTGTATATGGGATAGCATAGCTCAGGCTACCCTTCTCATATGCAAGATAGCACAGCACTCTTACCTTCTAGCTACCCTTCTTGTACATGAGATAGCACAGCTCAGGCTACCCTTCTCATATGCAAGATAGCACAGCACTCTCACCCTTGGGCTACCCTTCTCGCGTCTGAGATAGCACAGCTTCGGCTACCCTTCTCGCGTCTGAGATAGCACAGCTTTCAAGACGACCACCCTTGGGCTACCCTTCCCATATACGGGATAGCACAGCTTTCAAGAAGGCCACATACGGCATCCACCCTTGGGCTACCCTTCCCATATACGGGATAGCACAGCTTTCAAGAAGGCCACATACGGCATCCACCCTTGGGCTACCCTTCCCACATACGGGATAGCACAGCTTTCAAGAAGGCCATATACGGCATCCACCCTTGGGCTACCCTTTCCATATACGGGATAGCACAGCTTTCAAGATGTTTCTTTTTCATGTATAACCATATACGGCGTCTCCCCTTGGGCTAACCTTCCCACGTACGGGATAGCACAACTTTCAAGATGTTTCTTTTTCATATATAGCCATATACGGCGTCTCCCCTTGGGCTACCCTTGCCAATCCTTAGCATAGCACAGCTTTCAAGATGTTTCCTTTTCATGCATAGCCACATACGGCGTTTGTCACACACGGTCGTAGCGCTGTCTGCAGTGTAAAGATTCCTTGTCACCACTCACAGCACCAGCACAAAGCAGAGTTTACCTTTTAAAAAAAAAAAAAAAGCACCACTTTTCTGCCACACACGGCACTCTAAACCACGGCTACCCTCGCACAGGAGCAGACCATTTTCGGAAGAAACTAACATATTGCTTGTTTGTCCTTCCTTTTGTTTTATTTTTGTAACACCCAGGTTGAAAGCGGTGCAACCATTGCCAACCGGATCCCATATCTGCATAGATCCCGTGCAAGGATGAACCCAGAAGAGCCACCTGTACCTCAGCCACCAGTACCACAACCTCCAGCACCGCAACAACCTCTGCCTCAGCGCCAGATTGAGGATGAGCCTGTGATTATCCACCTAACGCAGCAGATGGGGCAAATCACCCAACTACTCCAGAGTTTGGTCAGGCAAATGCAGCAACCAGTTATCCCGCAACCTCAAGGAGAACCACAAGCATTGCCACAGGCACCGCCAGGGCCACCACATGCCCCGCCGGTACCTGTCCATCTCATGCCTCCACAGGCTTTCCCTCCACAAGTTCCGCCTCCGGCGGTGCCACAAGGCCAACAGCTGCATCAGCCACCTCCTGAAGAAGCATTACATCTCCCACACATCCCGAAGATAAACCAGGAAGAAGAGGAGGAATGGCATAGACAAAGGGTCGAGGTAAGGGGCATCTCGCCTGAACTTAGTGCCACGATCAAAGACCTCAGGGCAGAATAGCAAGAGATGAAAAGAGGGGCAGTACCAGATAGGATGACAGTTGACAATTTCTGTTTCTTCCCTGACATGCGACTCCCGGCAAAGTTTAGGTGTCCTGACTTTGAGAAATTCGACGGGACCGGCTGCCCCACTGCACACCTGAGATCATACTGTGGAGCCATGATGGGGTACAACAGGGATGAGCAGTTGATGATACAGCTATTCTAGAGATCCTTGACCGGGCAGGCACATCGTTGGTTTTCTACCCTGAGCCCTACACAGATCCGAACTTGGTAAGACCTGGCACACCTCTTCACTGAGCAGTTCAGGTTTAACTCTGAGGTTGTACCTACAAGAATGGAACTGATGAGAATGAGCAAGAAGGCAGGCGAGATAATCCGGGATTATGCTCGAAGATGGCGCGAACATGCAATGATGGTGCGCCCACCACTGACAGAGGAAGAGATGGCCAGCCTATTCATCTCAACCCTGGGGCAACCATATTACTCCTACATGATCGGCCAGCAAGCTACAAGCTTTAGTGCCTTGGTCCAAATCGCCGACAGGGTTGAGGGCGGCATCAAGGCAGGACTGACAGAGGCAGGTTCACCTGGGGCAATGTCGAGAAGGCCAGTGAATGGAGGCAAGAGGCCTGAAGGGCAAAAGGACGTGGCAAGTGTTGACGCTGCACAGGGGCAGCAGCCACTCCACCTGCAAGGAGGGTCACATCCACATGGCATAGGGCTTACCGGGTCGGCGCCGCCACAGGGTGCACGAAGGGAAGATCGGAGACAGAGGGTATTTGCGCCGCTTCCCTATACACTGGCAGAGCTTCTTCCTACATTGCTGAAAGGAGGTTATGTAAGGTTGATAACGCCCAACCCGAATGCGGCGTTGAACAGGAACTATGACCCCAAGGCAATTTGTGAATATCACATGGGGTCACCGGGGCATGCCACTAATCAGTGTTGGGCCCTTCGGCATGCAATCCAAGATCTAATTGATGCCAGAAGAATCACAGTGGACCCTCCTGCTCCTGCCAAAATACCACCAGCCGCCGTATATGTGAACCCTCTCCCGGATCACAGCAAGGGGGCATCCTCCAATGGCACAGCTGAGAGGTGAGTTGCGGGGCGCAAACAACTCCCAAGAATCCAAAATCTGCACCGGACACGATCCCATGCCGAGTCCGCCGTTCCCAAGCTAAGTTTGAATTTACTTTTTGCATCAACCGTTCCTGGTGAAGGGTCATTCTGTACATATTTTTACATGCTTTCGCTTTCATGCAAACTTTTGTAAAAAACCTTTTGAAAAAAAACACAGAAGAAAATACTTTTTGAAAAAAAATGGCAAGTGCTTGGGTCGATGATGACATCATTCTGAGACCGCACCTTTTGGCACGACCATGATCATGGAAAAATGCTGAGTTGCTCAAAGGTGTCTTCAGCCGGGTGCAATGTACTGCTCCCATGAGAACCTTGACTGAGCCAAAGGCAATCGTTCCTGATCCATGCGTTGATTTTCCTCCCAAACCTATCTTTACACTGGGGCAAAATGATCCTTGAGAGCAAGGGAAGGAAAAAGAAAGAAAAGTGAAAGTGCTAGAACCAGCTAAGGGCCGAGGCCGGCTTTAACATCATGTCTTTAAGAAAGGATGAGAGGCCGTCCTTCATGAATCCTGAATCTTAAGAATCGCTAGTCAAAACACTTTGGGCTTGATCGTGTTATTCAAATACCCGAGTTGTGTCTAGCCACCCCACACCGGGGCAAAGCTAAGAAAGAAAATAAAACGGATGAATAGATTCTTGAATAAATTTGCATGAATATTTCAACCAAGTTGTCACAACTTCTGCAAAAGGACGAAAGGCCATCTTTGCTTTATTTTCCCAGTTTCAAAATCATATCTCTAGTCAAACCATTTGAGCCTAACTTTTCTTTCTTCTAACCCACTGAGTCATGAGCCCTAAATATGGCGCCTGATAAAGAAGAAAAGAGACAGGAATGAGCAAGAACAAAGAAAAAGAAAGGAAAGCAGAAAATAAACCGGGGCATGCTAATCAAAGTAAAAAGCTAAGATGACCCTAGAGCAAAGAAAAAGAAAAGCAAAAAATGCTAGAGGAAAAAGTGAAAGTCACAAAAGGCCTCCAGAAGAAAAACAAATGAAAGTCAGTGAACAGGTATTGGCAAAGCCCAAGCAGTCAAGAAAAGGGTAGGACATGACTCAACCCATTTGCAAAAGACTTTGAGCCGTATTCCCTTCCTTTCATAAACCAAAAACCTCAGCCTACGTTTCGTCCCATCAGAAAGTCCTCTCTGATTGCAGAGGATGTGATAATTGAATTCATGCAGATCTATGATGAAGGAATCTAAAAAAAAAGGAAGAATGAGCTTCGGCAAGACACAAAGTAAGACCTGAAAATGAAAAGAAAAGAATTTGAGCCTTATATCCCTTCATTTCTCAGACTTAAAACTAATCCTATGTTTCGTCCTAATGTGAAGACCTCTCTGATCTATGAGACATGATGCACAAAAGTCAGCCAAAGTCCCTAAAGCTGGGGCAAGCACTAACCCAAGGGAAAGGAAAAAGGGAAAACCCTCAATAGCAAGATCTTGAAAGCACCCTAAATAACTGGGTCAAGGTGAGAGAAACCAAAACTGGGAAAGGGAAAACACTCCTTGAGACATTCCCCACCTTCTAAACTTGTACAGAACCACTGAGAGCCAATGACAGGCATAAGTCAAAAATTCCATGGAGATACGTGTCAAGCACACCGTCCCAAAACACTTTAAGCTGACAAGGCAAATCACCATGGTCATTGGTCCTGCCATTCCTTCTGAAGCACTTGTACAAGAATTTTGAAAAAGCTTTTGAAAAAAAAAAAAACATATTTCACTTCAATCATGTGCACTCGCATACACAATAAAACCAAATAAGCCACAAGTGCTTATAGTGTGAATTTCAGATACCTCACCATGTTGTGAGAATTCTGCAGGCCCATGCGAGGCAGGAAGAATCAGAGGATATCAGGAAGCATCCTCAAGTTGGAAGAAAAAGAAAGAAAAGAAAGAATGAAAGAGAGGAAAAGAAAAGCAAAGCGGAGGAAAGCCATGCGGTAATCCAACGCACACCAAGATGGGGTTTGAAGAAAGCTCACCTGCCCCTTGCGGGTTCTTTCCCCAAATAAAGAACCCCCAGATCCCCAGCGAAGAACCGTCCAAAGGTCAAGCAAGCTCACGATCACGAAGAGAAGGCGTATTTTGAAGACAAATGGGCAAATTGGCCCCTCATGTAATTTTTGATTTCCCACTTTTATAAGTAGAGTAGGACAGGTGTGTCAGTCCCCTTGAGGCACCGGACAGCGCCAGGAGCACCTCCTCACCAAGAGCACCTCCTCCCTCCTTTCTCCTTCCGTTCCTTGGCCCACCTCCAACCCCCAAAGTTTGAAAAAAAAAAAGAAAAAAAAAAGAAAAGGAAAAAAGAAAAAATGTTTACATCCTCACTGAAATCTGAAAATTGCATCCTCACTGAAATCTGAGAAGCTGAATCATCCAGAAAACCCAAAACCGGAAAGGTGCTAATCACCACTTATTCCAAAGAACCCAAACCCGGAAAGGTGCTAATCACCACCTTTTCCCCAGAACCAGAATCTAGAAAAGGTGCTAATCACCACCTATTTCTAAGAACCAGAACCAGGAAAGGTACCACACGCATGACCAGCTCGCGTTAATGTGCTTTGTCTCACCAACCAAAAATTAAATCCTAGGCTCTCTCAGAAGGATGTGAGGAATGCAAAATTTGGGTTTCTTTCAACCTTTGTCGTTCATCAAACAAGTGACTCCGACAAAGGGGGGCAGCTGTAAGCACCCAAATTTTGATCAAACCAAAAAAGAAAAGAAAAGAAAATAAGAAAACAAAAAAAATGTGCAAAAAGACAGCAAAACAGCTCAAAACCCTGGCAGAAAGTTGGTGACTGTCGTACACAACCAAATTTAAACCACTACTTAAAAATATGCATATAGCAAAGTGAGTAGGGATCGTTCCACCGAGAGTTTCTATCTCTTCTTATGCTTTAGAAAACAGAATTAAGAGGGGGTTTTGTCACAATGAGATCAGAAAATAACAGATTACTAAAAACTTTAATAAATCAATCAAGAAAACAAACCTTGGTCTAAGTTAACATCCACCATCGGAATATCAAAGCTGATCATAGATGCTAAAATATATCAATTCACACATTGAACATTCATCCCTGGAAATACTTTCCAAACTCTTTCAATTGTAGTTAATCAGAAAACAAACGATCTAATTAACCCTAACTACTAAACAACCTCACACAAGCGGTAAAGATTTAATCCGACAGCAGCTTTAGGGACCAGAAAGATTGATGAATCTAGACAATACAATCACAAGCGGCTATATTTAATCTAGCAGAAAATTCTTCCTAAAGTCTAACAATTCCTGACGCAGCAAATTATTAAACCTCAGTTGCTTCACAGATTAGAGGGATCAAACAATTACGGATTTGATATCTAGCCTAGCAATAAATTGCAACGAATAATAAACTAGTAGGCCTCCTAGCGATTAGACGGAACAATCATGAGAATAAACATAGAAGAATATCAATGCTCAAGTATAAACTGAATAATTAAAACATTAAGATCTCACAGCTTTATTAATTCCGAGGTTTCAGCCTCCTTTGACCAAGAATAAACGTTTAGCCACACATGGCCATGAATCACAAACTCAGAAGATGAATAGAAGAAGAAAGGAAGAAGAAGAAGAAGAGAAAAGAGGACCCCCCAGCACTCTCCCAAAAACTCCCTTTTAAAGAGAAAAATCATGAACTTTCCTTCCAAGCCTCCTTAGGAAGAGAGAACTCCCTTTCCTAGTATATCCACGACTTTCCAAGTCCAAAAACGACCTAATCTCTTTAATTAGAAACCCTTAAAACTCTCCCTAAAAACTAGAAGAAGATCCCCAAGAAAAAGGAAATAAATCCGCAAAGTTCGGAATTTTATAACAGGTTTTTCTTCTTGATCGTTCGAACGCTCAGCGAATGCGGGTCGAACGCTCAAGTTAAAAAGCTATTTCTTCATCTCTTGTTCGAACGCTCAGCGAACGGTCAGCGAACGCTGCTCTCGGGTTTCTCTGCAGAACACCAACGTTCGAACGGCAATCGAACGGCCAGCGAACGCTGCTCTCGGGTTTCTCTGCAGAACACCAATGTTCGAACGGCAATCGAACGGCCAGCGAACGCTAAACATATCTTCTTCAATTTGACTCTGATTTTTACGCCGTTTGAACCATGACTTCTATAATCACCAAGAGTATCTAATTAGCTTTATTTTGCCCACATGCTGCCAATTGTAACCTAAATCAAAATATGAGCATAATCAGTATATTTAGGCACAAAAGTAAATTCAAAAGGTTACACATTAGTAAAGAAAAATATAACAAATTGAGTTCTTATCAAAAGTCAAACCCCGAGGGGACAAAAAGTTGACTTTTTGATTAAGTGATATTTGGCCACCTTGCTTTATATCATTGGATAGAGAATCTCGACACGATTCCAACGCAACTGAGTTTGCAGGAATCGGAGTCCGGATGAAGGTTCTGCGGGCGGTCAAACTTGGGCGAAGCCAAAAGTTGACTTTCTGCTAAAATCCGATCCAGAGGCCTTGCTTTATATCATTGGAGAGAGGATCTCGACACGATTCCAGCGCAACTGAGTTTGCGGGAATCGGAGTCTGGATCAAGGTTCTGCGGGCAATCAAACTTGGGCGAAGCCAAAAGTTGACTTTCTGCTAAAATCCGATCCAGGTGCTTACCCCCATGCCATTGGATAGAGGGCTCTGATACGATTCTAACGCAAATGAGTTTGCCCAGATCGGAGCCCGGATGAAAAAAATATGAGCTGACAAAATTCCCGAGCAGCAAAACCGGCAATCTGCGCACATGGCAAAAAGCTGCACACGTGGCGAGTTGCGCAGGAAAATATCTCGGGGATCAAATCCGTAAATATCCAAACATTCAAAATATCCCAGGGACCAATCTGAAAGTATCTGAAAATATCTGAATAAAATAATATTAAACCTAAATATCCCAGGGACTATATCTTAATTTTCAGATTTTTTAAACAAACCCGCGGCGGCATTTAATGTTTTAATGATTTTGTCGCTCGCGCCCAGCGAAAGCAAGTGGGCGCGAGTTGGGCGCCAAAGTGGGCGGATGCCCATTTCTCCTTCTATAAAGGCCGCAGCAGCCTTCATTTGCGGGGGGGATTTTTTTGGTTCGGCATTTTTCTTGGGGGTTGGTCATTGGAGGGTCTGTTGTTCCTCGGCATTCGAAGGTGGTGTAAGCACCCAAATTTTGATCAAACCAAATAAAAGAGAAAAAATGTGATAAAAGACAGCAGAAAAGTCAAACCCTGAGGGATTAAAAATTGACCTTTTGATCAAGAGAAAATTGGCCACCATGCTTCATCTCAATGGATAGAGAATCTCGACACGGTTCCAACGCAACTGAGTTTGCTGGAATCGGAGTCCGGATGAGGGTTCTCCGGGCGGTCAAACTTGAGGATGAGCCGAAAGTTGACTTTTCCTCGTACCCCGTGCCAAGTGCTTAACCCTATGTCATCGAATAGAGGGCTCCGATACGAGTTCAACGCAATTGAGTTTGCTCAAATCGGAGATCAGATGAAAGAGATATGAGCTGTCGAAGTTTCCGGGCAGCAAAAGTCGGAAACTGCACACGTGGTGCAGGAACTGCACACGTGGCAGCCAACGCAGCAAAATATCTCGGGGCTAAATCTTAAATATCCAAAAATCTCAAGGACCAAACAAAAATTCGTGCGGGGCAATCCGTAGATATCCAAAAGTGTCAAATCGGTCGAATCGGTCGAATCGGTCAAGTCGAAGGGCAAATCCGTAATTTTTTGATTTGTATCCGGTCAAATATACCGGATACACATACCCTTACGTATATCCGGACTTCAAGACCGGATATATGAAGATATTTCTACAGGATTCACGCCACTTGACCGACAAGCTCGCAGCGGCATTTAATTTTCAAATGATTGTGTTTGTATCCGGACTTGAAGACCGGATACAAAGGAGCCTTAGTGTATCCGGACTTCAAGTCCGGATACAAAGGAGCCTTAGTGTATCCGGACTTGAAGTCCGGATACATTAAGTTTGCTTATAAATAGCAAACAGCAGCCTGATTTCCGGGTTGGCCTCTTTTTGCTTGCTTCCACCTTTCTTCCCCTCTATTCCAGCTCCGAAACACCCTCTTTGGCTCCCCAAAACACTCCAAGCTCCACCTCAAGGCTCTCCCCTTCTCTCCTTCTTTCTTCTTCTCCCTTTTTCACCCAAGCCAAGGGAGGACTGTTTGCTGGTGGTGCCAAAAGGAGGAGCTCCGGCGGTTTTCTCCACTCCAAGGAGGCTCAACACACCTCATTCCAAGGATCTAACCCCAAGGTAATGTTTTCTATGGCATTTTGTTCAACATAAATAAAAGGAGGTTTATTTCAAGCATGTTGTATGTCCATCATCCTTTGCATGGTATTTCCCTCTATCTTTTGGCATGAGTAGCGCCTTTTCTCCCCTCCTTTCTCCTTCGTATTGGACGTGGAAACTCCTGTGGTAAGGGGAGAGTATGTAGATGGCTTCATGGGAGGATGAAGAGGTGATCTTGCTCACTTCTAAAAGCCCTTTATACACTGGCTTGTCGTGGATTCGTCTCATTTGAAGGGGGGAGTTTGTTCTCCCCTTTCGTGACTCTCATGTATCCCATCATAAGCCCTCCTCTATCCCTTCTTCCCTTGATTCCTTTATTTGTGTGGAAACTTGATTCTTGTATATTTTTGGTAGCCTCTAAGGCATGCGTGCATGTACACCTTCACACATCCACTAGAGTTAGGCTAGGCCATTATGCATGCTTGAGTCGTTAGCTATCTCAGGGCATGCACGAGCACACCCACAGGCTCTTCACTTTTCATGCTCACAACACACAAGAATGCACGCATATTCTCCATGGTTCAAAAGCATGTTTATTGGGTTTAGTTTACCGTCTTCGCTTCACCTTATTAGTTTGCTGTTATGCGGAGTTTGTGAAAACCAAACAGGGACATCAAGGCCCCTGTGTGATTGCTAGAGGTGGGTTCAAATGAGAGGAGGCAAGACCTTAAGCCTCCTCCTCCTTGCTTGGACCATCCAAGTCCCCAAAGAAGGCAAAATTGGGGCATTCCCTCTCACCTGAACCACTGTGGGCTCACACAGGAGCCCACACCAATGCTAGAACACCCTAGGAGACCCAAGAAACCAACCCCATTGGAAAAATCCAAAAAAATGGATTCTGTGTGTTGATCCGGCAACTCAGGCCGGATCAACTGAAGCCCACGTGTGGCCGGCTAAAGATGCCGGATACACAGAGCCTTGTGTGTAACCGGCATCTCAGGCCGGCTACACTGGCAAATTGCATTTTTGCTATTTTTGATGATCTTTGCTATTTTTTGTGCTTTGTTGACCAATCCAAGCAAACCAAAAGGGCTTCTGGGTCAACCAGAGACCCGATATGGGCCATGGACCGACCCGGTCCAGCTTGATCCCGGTGGGCCTTCCAACGGGGCCCACCAAGCCCGACACACCTATTGTGCTTAAATCAGATAATTAAAAGAATTGAGTGGGCCAGACCCTGCGAGGCCCATCAAAGCCCAACTGGGGCAACACGCATGCTTAGATCTAGGATTGGTTTGGCCGAGACTGCGGGTAGGGCCGATCGGGCCCACTAAAGCCCATTAAACCAAGGTTAGGGTATCAAAACCCTAACTCAAGAATTCTTGGGCTTTCAAGCCCAAGCCCAGGTAAAGGGCCCCAAGCCCAATGCTTGGCCCATTTTGGCAAAGGTTAATCAAGAATGACTCAAACCACTTGGCAACCAATTATGTGGCCCACTCAAGGGCCCGCAAAGCAATCCCGGCCCACTTTGGCATAAAATCCATTTAAATAATCCCACTTAAACCCTAAAGTAAAATCAATTCATTTGAACCAAAGCCCAAAGGGCCTCTTAGGTTAGACCGAGGCCCACAAGGGACACGTGGGCTCAACCAAGCCCACCAAGGAATCCGCGGGCCTTCCAACGGGGCCCGCCCAATCAGACTCACACCACTTTAAGCTAAGAAAGATAAAACCAAGTAAAGGGACCCACACCACTTTGGCGGTCCCGCCAGACTTAATCAAAATTACATGCTGGAATAGGAATCGGGTGAGTGAGAGACCAGAGTTGACTCAAACCAGGGAAACTTATGGGACCCGTCACTTGACGGGGTGGACTGGGGTGTCTACGGACTTCCCCAGACCGCAACCGAGCCCCTACTTAGAATCTCAAAAGCCGCAGACCAAAAGTCTTAATAGAAAATCTAGGCACCCAGGTGTCCGCCTGCACTCCATCAGGCGGTGGCGACTCCAAATTCCCACTTTTACCCAGTGCGACCCGGAAAGGGGTGCGCACAGCTTGGCGACTCCACTGGGGACCTCTCAGCCCAATAGGACCCTTGGTTAGAATGAGTCAACCTAAGAGGGATTTAGTCGATTTTAGGGTTTTACTACCTCGCTTAGTAAGACGTGGAATACACGCAATTGCGTATTCTGGGGAGTCCTGTCACAAGGACATGATAATCGCCTAAGGAAAGTGGAATTTAAGCGGTCCCCTGTGACCCTCCACTTACCTGGGGACTCTCCCAGAACCTCGTATTGCGTGCCAATTCTGCACCTTACTATACGAGACAGTAATAACTCCTTCATCAACAAAATCCAGACAAAACTCACCCGTTTAGGCACAGCACTCAGCCCAACTGCACACACGGGCACGCCACCACACCGTGGATGGATTTATTTTCCTGTATTGAGATAAACTGCGTGGGGTGACACGCACGAGGGAGGATGCGTGGATGATCCGACCCTGAATGGATGAGAGCGGATATTGCATCTTCTTTTCCAAAACTTAGACCTCTCTAGCAGCCTACCCTTCTTATTCCTATGAACTGATATTTGGGATGGTATTAGCACCTATGCTCCCGTGGCTTGCCGGGGAAAGCAGGGTAAACCCATCCCCCCAGTTTTCTGGAGTCCATTAGCACCACAGGTTTCTTGCCGTGGCACGCGAGGATCCAGTACTGGTCCAGACCCTTGTAGGCTTATGTCTCGGGCTGGGTATCCTCCCCCACCTAACGTTTCTGAACAAACCGCGCTTGATATTGCGAGGGTGATATGAATGATGAATACAAAAGGAGTAAAATCAACTTAAAATCCAAGAGTCCATCAGGGGCAGCAACCCCCGCTTTTTGCATCCAACTGAGTAAACACTAGATCATGGGCCACCTCAGCCCTAATTTAGGAAACCTACCAAACTTTGATCAGGGGAACCACCCCAGATCCATGCATTGAGTCCTGTGTGCCGTGGGCCTTGACCCATTGAGTCCGCGGGAAGCACCCTGAGTCCGGATCAGTCTTTTTTAGCAGACGAAAGCCGGCCAGATCAGAAAAAGCGGATGAAAGCAGGCCAGATCAGAACAGGGGCAGGGAAACCCTAGATCTAGGACTTTTTAGCCTACCCTTTTAAAATCAATTGTATCCTATCTTAGGGTTCCCAACAACCCTGGGGATCGAACACTTTTCCAGCTTTTTAGGCTTTAAGTGATTTTGCCCTAGGTGGCAAGTTGTAAGCAGTTCTTCAATTAGACAGCAGAGATCCTTCAGAACAGATGAAAAGACTAATTTGGACTTGGATGTGCTTCCTTACACAAGTACGTCTAGGAGTCGTGCCTTCGCTGGCACCAACCCTTCTAGGACCGCACACACATTTTAATTTTGTTTGTGTATTTCCGTTTAATACTATGGTGAGCCGCGCTACACTTGCCCTTACCATCCTGCACATGCATAAATCTTTTGCACATCAAGTTGCACCAATTTCAAAATCAAAACCATGCCAACACTTCTGGTCAAAAACTGCTTTCAAAAATGCACAAAGAAGATTTTTCAAAATCAAAGCGCCTCAGGGCATACATCGAACCGCCTCCGAGCGTACATCAAGCCGCCTTCCGAGGTGCACATTGTTTTTCAAAAAAAAAAAAAAAACAGCTTTAAGTGGCCTCTGGGCCTACATCAAAATCGTCTTTCATGACATACATTTGTGAAGATCTCCCGTGACTCAGGATAAACCATTTTCCATGCTTATATCGGGCCATCACCCTGGAGAAACATCGAATTGCCTTTTTTGGCATACATTCCTTTTCAACCGGGGCAATGCCATCCATGGCATGACATTTGGAACCAATTCCCATGCCCCCCATTTTGCTTCCTCATAGCAATAATTTCAAAATTTGCCAGTCTCGGCACGATTTCGGGTTTCACCGTCAAAACAGTAAAACCTCAGAAAAGATTTCCAAAGAATGTTTAAAGCCAATCTTTCAAAATCCTAAAATTCCTAGAAATTTCAAAGAATCATCGTGCCATAAACGGCACATTCCTAAAATTTTCAAAAAAATCCATTTGCCGTCTACGGCACCGAACCAATAAAAGGTCTTAAAAAAAAAAAAAAAAAATCACTTTGCCATCTGCGGCACCAAAACCAAGATTTCAAAAGTCACTGCTAAAAATTTCCAAGCACAGCTACCCTTCTTGTACGTGAGATAGCACAGCTCAGGCTACCCTTCTCATGTGCAAGATAGCACAGCTCTCATACCTTTCAGCTACCCTTCTTGCACGTGAGATAGCATAGCTCAGGCTACCCTTCTCATGTGCAAGATAGCACAGCACTTTTATCTTCCAGCTACCCTTCTTGTATATGGGATAGCACAGCTCAAGCTACCCTTCTCATATGCAAGATAGCACAGCACCCTCACCCTTGGGCTACCCTTCTCGCGTTTGAGATAGCACAGCCTCGGCTACCCTTCCCACATACGGGATATCACAGCTTTCAAGAAGGCCATATACGGCATCCACCCTTGGGCTACCCTTCCCACATACGGGATAGCACAGCTTTCAAGAAGGCCATATACGGCATCCACCCTTGGTCTACCCTTCCCACATACGGGATATCACAGCTTTCAAGAAGGCCATATACGGCATCCACCCTTGGGCTACCCTTCCCATATACGGGATAGCACAGCTTTCAAAATATTTCTTTTTCATGTATAGCCATATACGGCATTCACCCTTGGGCTACCCTTCCCACATACGGGATAACACAACTTTCAAGATGTTTCTTTTTCATGTATAGCCATATACGGCTTCTACCCTTGGGCTACCCTTGCCAATCCTTGGCGTAGCACAGCTTTCAAGACGTTTCATTTTCATGCATAGCCACATACGGCGTTTGTCACGCACGGTTGCAGCGCTGTCTGCAGTGCAAAGATTCCTTGTCACCGCTCACAGCACCAGCACAAAGCAAAGTTTACCTTTAAAAAAAAAAAAAAAAAAGAAGCACCACTTTTCTGCCACACACGGCACTCTAAACCACGGCTGCCCTCGTACAGGAGCAGACCATTTTCGGAAGAAACTAACATGTTGCTTGTTTGTCCTTCCTTTTGTTTTTATTTTTGTAACCCCAAGGTTGAAAGCGGTGCAACCATTGCCAATCGGAGCCCGTATCTGCTAAGATCCCGTGCAAGGATGAACCCAGAAGAGCCACCTGTACCTCAGCCACCAATACCACAACCTCCAGCACCTCAACAGCCTCTACCTCAGCGCCAGATTGAGGATGAGCCTGTGATTATACACCTAACGCAGCAGATGGGGCAAATCACCCAGCTGCTCCAGAGTTTGGTCAGGCAGATGCCGCAACCAGTTATCCTGCAACCTCAAGGAGAACCACAAGCATTGCCGCAGGCGCCGCCAGGACCACCACAGGCTTTCCCTCCACAAGTTCCACCTCCGGCGGTGCCACAAGGTCAACAGCTGCATCAGCCACCTCCTGAAGAAGCATTACATCTCCCGCACATCCCGGAGATAAACCAGGAAGAAGAGGAGGAATGGCATAGACAGAGGGTCGAGGTAAGGGGCATCTCGCCTGAACTTAGTGCCACGATCAAAGACCTCAGGGCGGAATGGCAAGAGATAAAAAGAGGGGCAATGCCAGGTAGGATGACAGTTGACAATTTCTGTTTCTTCCCTGACATGCGACTCCCGGCAAAGTTTAGGTGTCCTGACTTTGAAAAATTCGACGGGACTGGCTGCCCCACTGCACACTTGAGATCATACTGTGGAGCCATGATGGGGTACAACAGGGATGAGCAGTTGATGATACAGCTATTCCAGAGATCCTTGACCGGGCAAGCACATCGTTGGTTTTCCACCCTGAGCCCTACACAGATCCGAACTTGGTCAGACCTGGCACACCTCTTCACTGAGCAGTTCAGGTTTAACTCCGAGGTTGTACCGACAAGGATGGAACTAATGAGAATGAGCAAGAAAGCAGGCGAGATAATCCGGGATTATGCTCGAAGATGGCGCGAACATGCAATGATGGTGCGCCCGCCACTGACAGAGGAAGAGATGGCCAGCCTATTCATCTCAACCCTGGGGCAACCATACTACTCTCACATGATTGGCCAGCAAGCTACAAGCTTTAGTGCTTTGGTCCAAATCGCCGATAGGGTCGAGGGCGGCATCAAAGCAGGATTGATAGAGGCAGGGTCACCTGGGGCAATGGCAAGAAGGCCAGTGAATGGAGGCAAGAGGCCTGAAGGGCAAAAGGACGTGGCAAGTGTTGACGCTGCACAGGGGCAGCAGCCACTCCACTTGCAAGGAGGGTCACATCCACAAGGCACAGGGCCTACCGGGTCGGCGCCGCCACAGGGTGCACGAAGGGAAGATCGGAGACAGAGGGTATTCGCGCCGCTTCCCTATACAATGGCAGAGCTTCTTCCTACATTGCTGAAAGGAGGTTATGTAAGGTTGATAACGCCCAACCCGAATGCAGCGTTGAACAGGAACTATGACCCCAAGGCAATTTGTGAATATCACATGGGGTCACCGGGGCATGCCACTAATCAGTGTTGGGCCCTTCGGCATGCAATCCAAGATCTGATTGATGCCAGAAGAATCACAGTGGACCCTCCTGCTCCTGCCAAAACACCACCAGCCGCCGTATATGTGAACCCTCTCCCGGATCACAGCAAGGGGGCATCCTCCAGTGGCACAGCTGAGAGATGAGTTGCGGGGCGCAACCAACTCCCAAGAATCCAAAATCTGCACCGGACGCGATCCCACGCCGAGTCCGCCGTTCCCAGGCTAAGTTTGAATTTACTTTTTGCATCAACCGTTCCTGGTGATGGGTCATTTTGTACATATTTTTACATGCTTTCACTTTCATGCAAACTTTTGTAAAAAAGCCTTTTGAAAAAACAACAAAGAAGAAAATACTTTTTGAAAAAATGGCAAGTGCTTGGGTCGATGATGACATCATTCTGAGACCGCACCTTTTGGCACGACCATGATCATGGAAAAGTGCTAAGTCGCTCAAAGGTGTCTTCAGCCGGGTGCAACACACTGCTCCTATGAGAACCTTGACTGAGCCAAAGGCAACCTTTCCTGATCCATGCCTTGATTTTCCTCACCTATCTTTACACCGGGGCAGAATGATCCTTGAGAGAAAGGGAAGGAAAAAGAAAGAGAAGTGAAAGTGCTAGAACCAGCTAAGGGCCGAGGCCGGCTTTAACATCATGTCTTTAAGAAAGGATGAGAGGCCATCCTTCATCCTGAATTTTAAGAATCGCTAGTCAAAACACTTTGGGCTTGATCGTGTTATTCGAATACCCGTGTTGTGTCTAGCCACCCCACACCGGGGCAAAGCTAAGAAAGAAAATAAAACGGATGAATAGATTCTTGAATAAATTTGCATGAATATTTCAACCAAGTTGTCACAACTTCTGCAAAAGGATGAAAGGCCATCTTTGTTTTATTTTCCCAGTTTCAAAGTCATATCTCTAGTCAAACCATTTTGAGCCTAACTTTCTTTCTTCTACCCCACTGAGTCATGAGCCCTAAATATGGTGCTTGGTAAAGAAGAAATGAGACATGGATGAGCAAGAACAAAGGAAAAAGAAGAGAAAGCAGAAAATAAACCGGGGCATGCTAGTCAAAGTAAAAAGCTAAAGATGACCCCAGAGCAAGGAAAAAGAAAGGTAAAAATGCTAGAGGAAAAAGTGAAAGTCACAAAAGGCCTCCAAAAGAGAAAAAATGAAAGTCAGTGAACAGGTATTGGCAAAGCCCAAGCAGTCAAGAAAAGGGTAGGACATGACTCGACCCATTTGCAAAAGACTTTGAGCCATATTCCCTTCCTTTCATAAACCAAAAACCTCAGCCTACGTTTCGTCCCATCAGAAAGTCCTCTCTGATTGCAAAGGATGTGACAATTGAATTCATGCAGATCTATAATGAAGGAATCTAAAAAGAAAAATGAGCTTTGGCGAGACACAAAGTAAGACCTGAAAATGAAAAGAAAAGAATTTGAGCCTTATATCCCTTCATTTCTCAGATTTAAAACCAAGCCTATGTTTCGTCCTAATGAGAAGACCTCTCTGATCTATATGCACAAAAGTCAGCCAAAGTCCCTAAAGCTGGGGCAAGCACTAACCCAAGGGAAAGGACAAAGGGAAAACCCTCAACAGCAAGATCCTGAAACCACCCTAAATGACTGGGTCAAGGTGAGAGAAACCAAAACTGGGAAAGGGAAAACACTCCTTGAGACATTCCCCACCTTCTAAACTTTTACAGAACCATTGAGAGCCAATGACAGGCATAAGTCAAAAATTTCATGGAGATACGTGTCAAGCACACCGTCCCAAAACACTTTAAGCTGACAAGGCAAATCACCATGGTCATTGGTCCTGCCATTCCTTCTGAAGCACTTGTACAAAATTTTTGAAAAAAAAAAAAAGCTTTTGAAAAAAAATATATATTTCATTTCAGTCATGTGCACTCGCACACACAATAAAACCAAGTAAGCCACAAGTGCTTACAGTGTGAATTTCAGATACCTCACAACTCTGTGAGAATTTTGTAGGCCCATGCGAGGCAGAAAAGTTAGAGGATATCAAGAAGCATCCTCAAGTTGGAAGGAAAGGAAAGAAAAGAAAGAAGACAAGAAAAGCAAAGTGGAGGAAAGCCAGGCGGTAATCCAACACACACCAAGATGGGGTTTGAAGAAAGCTCACCTGTCCCCTGCGGGTTCTTTCCCAAACAAAGAATCCCCAGATCCCTAGCGGAGAACCGTCCAAAGGTCAAGCAAGCTCACGATCAAGAAGAGAAGGCGTATTCTGAAGACAAATGGGCAAATTGGCCCCTCATGTAATTTTTGATTTCCCACTTTTGTAAGTAGAGTAGGACAGGTGTGTGAGTCCCCTTGAGGCACCGGACAGCGCCAGGAGCACCTCCTCACCAAGAGCACCTCCTCCTTCCTTTCTCCTTCCATTCCTTGGCCCACCTCCAACACCCCAAAGTTTGAAAAAAAAAGAAAAAAATGCTTACATCCTCACTGAAATCTGAAAATTGCATCCTCACTGAAATCTGAGAAGCTGAATCATCCAGAAAACCCAAAACCGGAAAGGTGCTAATCACCACCTATTCCAAAGAACCCAAACCCGGAAAGGTGCTAATCACCACCTTTTCCCCAGAACCAGAATCTAGAAGAGGTGCTAATTACCACCTATTTCTAAGAACCAAAACTGGGAAGGGTACCACATGCATGACCAGCTCGCGTTAATGTGCTCTGTCCCACCAACCAAAAATTAAATCCTAGGCTCTCTCAGAAGGATGTGAGGAATGCAAAATTTGGGTTTCTTTCAACCTTTGTCGTTCGTCAAACAAGTGACTCCGACAAAGGGGGGGCAGCTGTAAGCACCCAAATTTTGATCAAACCAAATAAAAGAGAAAAAATGTGATAAAAGACAGCAGAAAAGTCAAACCCTGAGGGATTAAAAATTGACCTTTTGATCAAGAGAAAATTGGCCACCATGCTTCATCTCAATGGATAGAGAATCTCGACACGGTTCCAACGCAACTGAGTTTGCTGGAATCGGAGTCCGGATGAGGGTTCTCCGGGCGGTCAAACTTGAGGATGAGCCGAAAGTTGACTTTTCCTCGTACCCCGTGCCAAGTGCTTAACCCTATGTCATCGAATAGAGGGCTCCGATACGAGTTCAACGCAATTGAGTTTGCTCAAATCGGAGATCAGATGAAAGAGATATGAGCTGTCGAAGTTTCCGGGCAGCAAAAGCCGGAAACTGCACACGTGGCGCAGGAACTGCACACGTGGCAGCCAACGCAGCAAAATATCTCGGGGCTAAATCTTAAATATCCAAAAATCTCAAGGACCAAACAAAAATTCGTGCGGGGCAATCCGTAGATATCCAAAAGTGTCAAATCGGTCGAATCGGTCAAGTCGAAGGGCAAATCCGTAATTTTTTGATTTGTATCCGGTCAAATATACCGGATACACATACCCTTACGTATATCCGGACTTCAAGACCGGATATATGAAGATATTTCTACAGGATTCACGCCACTTGACCGACAAGCTCGCAGCGGCATTTAATTTTCAAATGATTGTGTTTGTATCCGGACGTGAAGACCGGATACAAAGGAGCCTTAGTGTATCCGGACTTCAAGCCCGGATACAAAGGAGCCTTAGTGTATCCGGACTTGAAGTCCGGATACATTAAGTTTGCTTATAAATAGCAAACAGCAGCCTGATTTCCGGGTTGGCCTCTTTTTGCTTGCTTCCACCTTTCTTCCCCTCTATTCCAGCTCCGAAACACCCTCTTCTTGCCCCTCTTTGGCTCCCCAAAACACTCCAAGCTCCACCTCAAGGCTCTCCCCTTCTCTCCTTCTTTCTTCTTCTCCCTTTTTCACCCAAGCCAAGGGAGGACTGTTTGCTGGTGGTGCCAAAAGGAGGAGCTCCGGCGGTTTTCTCCACTCCAAGGAGGCTCAACACACCTCATTCCAAGGATCTAACCCCAAGGTAATGTTTTCTATGGCATTTTGTTCAACATAAATAAAAGGAGGTTTATTTCAAGCATGTTGTATGTCCATCATCCTTTGCATGGTATTTCCCTCTATCTTTTGGCATGAGTAGCGCCTTTTCTCCCCTCCTTTCTCCTTCGTATTGGACGTGGAAACTCCTGTGGTAAGGGGAGAGTATGTAGATGGCTTCATGGGAGGATGAAGAGGTGATCTTGCTCACTTCTAAAAGCCCTTTATACACTGGCTTGTCGTGGATTCGTCTCATTTGAAGGGGGGAGTTTGTTCTCCCCTTTCGTGACTCTCATGTATCCCATCATAAGCCCTCCTCTATCCCTTCTTCCCTTGATTCCTTTATTTGTGTGGAAACTTGATTCTTGTATATTTTTGGTAGCCTCTAAGGCATGCGTGCATGTACACCTTCACACATCCACTAGAGTTAGGCTAGGCCATTATGCATGCTTGAGTCGTTAGCTATCTCAGGGCATGCACGAGCACACCCACAGGCTCTTCACTTTTCATGCTCACAACACACAAGAATGCACGCATATTCTCCATGGTTCAAAAGCATGTTTATTGGGTTTAGTTTACCGTCTTCGCTTCACCTTATTAGTTTGCTGTTATGCGGAGTTTGTGAAAACCAAACAGGGACATCAAGGCCCCTGTGTGATTGCTAGAGGTGGGTTCAAATGAGAGGAGGCAAGACCTTAAGCCTCCTCCTCCTTGCTTGGACCATCCAAGTCCCCAAAGAAGGCAAAATTGGGGCATTCCCTCTCACCTGAACCACTGTGGGCTCACACAGGAGCCCACACCAATGCTAGAACACCCTAGGAGACCCAAGAAACCAACCCCATTGGAAAAATCCAAAAAAATGGATTCTGTGTGTTGATCCGGCAACTCAGGCCGGATCAACTGAAGCCCACGTGTGGCCGGCTAAAGATGCCGGATACACAGAGCCTTGTGTGTAACCGGCATCTCAGGCCGGCTACACTGGCAAATTGCATTTTTGCTATTTTTGATGATCTTTGCTATTTTTTGTGCTTTGTTGACCAATCCAAGCAAACCAAAAGGGCTTCTGGGTCAACCAGAGACCCGATATGGGCCATGGACCGACCCGGTCCAGCTTGATCCCGGTGGGCCTTCCAACGGGGCCCACCAAGCCCGACACACCTATTGTGCTTAAATCAGATAATTAAAAGAATTGAGTGGGCCAGACCCTGCGAGGCCCATCAAAGCCCAACTGGGGCAACACGCATGCTTAGATCTAGGATTGGTTTGGCCGAGACTGCGGGTAGGGCCGATCGGGCCCACTAAAGCCCATTAAACCAAGGTTAGGGTATCAAAACCCTAACTCAAGAATTCTTGGGCTTTCAAGCCCAAGCCCAGGTAAAGGGCCCCAAGCCCAATGCTTGGCCCATTTTGGCAAAGGTTAATCAAGAATGACTCAAACCACTTGGCAACCAATTATGTGGCCCACTCAAGGGCCCGCAAAGCAATCCCGGCCCACTTTGGCATAAAATCCATTTAAATAATCCCACTTAAACCCTAAAGTAAAATCAATTCATTTGAACCAAAGCCCAAAGGGCCTCTTAGGTTAGACCGAGGCCCACAAGGGACACGTGGGCTCAACCAAGCCCACCAAGGAATCCGCGGGCCTTCCAACGGGGCCCGCCCAATCAGACTCACACCACTTTAAGCTAAGAAAGATAAAACCAAGTAAAGGGACCCACACCACTTTGGCGGTCCCGCCAGACTTAATCAAAATTACATGCTGGAATAGGAATCGGGTGAGTGAGAGACCAGAGTTGACTCAAACCAGGGAAACTTATGGGACCCGTCACTTGACGGGGTGGACTGGGGTGTCTACGGACTTCCCCAGACCGCAACCGAGCCCCTACTTAGAATCTCAAAAGCCGCAGACCAAAAGTCTTAATAGAAAATCTAGGCACCCAGGTGTCCGCCTGCACTCCATCAGGCGGTGGCGACTCCAAATTCCCACTTTTACCCAGTGCGACCCGGAAAGGGGTGCGCACAGGTGGTCTGGGCTACCATCCTCCCCAAAGAAACCAGTTACTTGGCCTCCCCATTCCTCTCTTCCTCTTCTTCCTCATCAAACCCGAAGGAGATAAACCCTAAGGAGATCTTGCTGTGGGCGTGGAGAGGTGTCGCTCCGGTGGCTGCTCGCACAAGGAGGCTCCACCCACTTCGAAGAGGTGTTGAAACACCCAGGTAATGTTCCCGATGGCCTCCGGCCCAAAATAAATAATTTCATTGCTATATTCTCTTTTCTGTTATTTCGTTTAGTGCTTGTGTGATTCAAAGGGGAGCATGTTCTCCTTGATCTTTGCATCTCTTGTATCCAGATAACCCCCCCTGTTCCCTTCGTCATTATTCATGTTCTGTTTGGTAGGTTTTTGGATTTGGGTGTGGGCGGGGAGATCTCGGGTTCGGATGTTAGAGAAGCCTACATTAATTTCCATTTATGTTTAGAGGTCTTCTGGGGTTCTAAGGATCCCCAGAAAGTGCGTAGAGAGCTTAAAAACCATTAAACATGGATTACATAGCTTAAAAACCATCAAAAATGGAGTTCGGGCTAAAAAACAGAAAATCAGGGTATATGCGCTCACTTCATTTTTGGGTGCGCTCACTTGGCGCCCACTTAGTTTTGGATGCGCTCAGCTCGCGCCCACTTAAATTTGGATGCGCTCAACTCGCACTCAGCTCGCGCTCACCTCGCGCCCACTTAAATTTGGATGCGCTCACCTCGCGCTCACCTCGCGCTCACTTAATTTTGGATGCGCTCAGCTCGCGCCACTTCATTTTTTTGGGTGCGCTCAGCTCACGCCCACTTCATTTTTGGTTATGCTCACTTCATTTTGGGTGCGCCCACTTCGTTTTTGGGTGCTTTTTTCGCTGTTTTCGGTCCGCCCACTTCGCGCTGACCTCGCGCCTAGCGCCCGAAGGTCGGTGCCTACCCATTTAAGGCCGAATGGCCTATATTTTTTTAAATTCCGAAAATACCCCTTGGACCCAGTGTATGTGATTTTCGTATATTTCATGTATTTCATGATTTCTGACTGTGGGGTGACATTCTCAAACCGAACCAAATATGCCAATAGGGTTTCCGGGTCACCCGGGAACCCAACATGGGACCCGGACCACCCGGTCTGACTTGATTTCCAGTGGGCCTTCCAACGGGGCCCACCAAGCCCGACCAATTCATTTTTGCTTAACTAAGATGAATAAAAGACTTGAGTGGGCCAGACCACTTGAGGCCCACCCAAGCCCTAATCGGGCCATGCATGATTAAAGTAGAATGTGGTTTGGCCGAGACCACGGGCAGGGCCTATCGGGCCCATTAAGCCCATTGAACCCAACCAAGTGTAGGGTTTCCAAACCCTATCTCAGAAAGTCTTGGGCTTTCAAGCCCGAGCCCAGGTAAAGGGCCCCAAGCCCAACACTTGGCCATTTTGGCACAGATAAACAAGATAATCAAAGCCACTTTGCAACCAACTGCGGGGCCCACCCAGGGGCCCGCAATGCAATCCGACCCACTTTGCATGAAAAAAAAACTAAATAATCAAACTTGAACCCTAAAGTAAAATCAATTCATTTGAACCAAAGCCCAAAGGGCCTCTCAGGCTAAACTGAGGCCCACAAGGGACACGTGGGCTCAACCAAGCCCACCAAGGAATCCGCGGGCCCTCCAACGGGGCCCGCCCAATCAGACCCACGTCACTTTAATTAAAAAGATAAAATCAAGTAAAGGGACCCACACCACTTTGGCGGTCCCGCCAGACTTAATCAAATTACATGCTGGAACAGGAATCGGGTGAGTGAGAGACCAACTGAGTTGACTCAAACCAGGGAAACTTATGGGACCCGTCATTCGACGGGGTGGACTGGGGTGTCTACGGACTTCCCCAGACCGCAACCGAGAACCTACTTAGAATCTCAAGCCGCAGACCAAAAGCCCTAATAGACAAAGATTAGGCACCCAGGTGTCCGCCTGCACCCCATCAGGCGGTGGCGACTCCGAATTTTCCCGTGCCGCGTTTCCGACGCGCGCACAGCCGCCATCTCAGTATCTCTCTCTGGGATCTCTGCAGCCCCTAAGGAAAAGGACAAGGTGCGGGAGCTAGATGGTGAAGTAGCCACATCCTCCTGAAAGAAAAAAAGATTGATCAAAAGCAGAGAATATAAAAGATAAAATGCAGAAATTGAAAAGGATAGAAGAATGACCTGAACTCCTGAAGGCCCCGCATGGCCCTGAGCTCTAGCCAATTGGGCCCGCAAGTCAGCAATAAGAGCGGCCTGCCCAGTGATGATGACATCGCTCTCAGCTATGGTAGCATCCCTCTCAGCCAACTGACGCTCCAGATCCGCATATCTAGCCAGGACCTCCCCTAGCTATGCCTCCTGAAATGAGATAAGAAGAAAGGATATCAATAACTGCAAATAAGAAAGAAGACAAAAGGAGTGGAGCAGGAGAAGATTCATACCGTAGTGTCGTACAGGCGGATCACTACCCCTCCTATCTCAGTAACTCCACCTTGAACGGGCATGGGCTGCATAAGACAACCCACTGAGACCTGCCCGAACCAGGTATCATAGTCACCCTCGGCTAAAAGGGCATCTCCAGCCTCCCAATCGCCGAAATGATCAGGGTCAAATGGACCAGGAGGGGTGAAAGGCGCTGTATCTGGAGGAGCCACAGGGATCCGGAGCTCGCCAGTATGCTGGAAGAAGAAGCGCTCGCCGAGGTACCATATGCTATCCAACTGCCCGATAAAGAACCGGTACCTCTGACGCCGCTGATCTAGAGCGAACGCCTCATCCACGAATGGCTGAAAAGCCAACTCATCATGCAGGCCGTCTAAACGAAGGACAGATAGCTGAAGATAAACAAAGGTAAATGTCAGATTCTTGCAAAAGAGGAAAAGAAAAAAAATAGAGAGAAAAGAGGAAAGTGTTTACCTTTCTCCTAAAAGTCCTGTCCAGGTGAGCCCTGGCCGACCTAGGGCGACTCTTCTCTGAGTCACGCCTAATCTGACTCCATCTGCAGGCTACAGGGAATGTCCCCTCGAGCAATGTGGAAGTCGGGTGAAAGTGGGCCACGTAGACCCGAGCAAAAAACTGAAAAAGAAGAAAAAGAGATAAGCATGAAAAGGAAAAAAAAAAAAGAGAGAAGAAAAAAGAAAAGAAAAAAAAGAGAAGAAGAAATGAATTCATACTTGCAGAAAAGGCCAGAAAAACCTGTAGCCAACTCCAGCCCCTCTGGGAGAGGACAGGCTGGAAACCACTCGCTGCAGGCCCGCCAATAGGGTGCCATAGACAAGCTGGCTGCAGGCATAGTCCCTCGCTCGAGGCAAATCTCAGAGAAGACTCAGGAAATGGGGACTAACTGAGGTGGTGTCCTCCAAGCAGAAGCATGACCCCACCATCAAAAGGAAAAGGAAGCGGAAGGCCACTGAAAAATGGGGATGGTCCGCTGCCAGGGTATTGTATCACCTCTCTAAGAAGGTCTTCCTCAACCAGGTCCGGGAAATGCGAGTAATCCTACTCCTATCCCACGCCTCCACCGGCATCTCATCATATCCCAATAGCTCGGCAATCTCCAAATCGGCCAGCCTATCTAACTCAGTTATGACATCTCCAGTCATCCTGATCCCAGTGATAAGAGCGAAATCAGAGGGACGAATCGCAATCTCTACATCAGGCAAGTGGAAGCTCAGGGTCTCTGGGAAAAATCGCTCCATCATAGCCGCAATCAAAGGTCGATCCTGATGAACTCCACTGATGGTGATGAAGGGGCCAAATCCAAAACGGCCCATCTCTCGACGCAAAGGAGTCGAACATGCAGCCACTACATCAGCAAAAAGGGCCCAGCTCCCGCGAAAATGAGAGGATGGGTAGACAAGGGGAATGTCAGCCCTGACGCCCGCTGAAGGGTGCGTCCTCAAATCATGAAGAAGAGGGGTGTCTCGTATCTGATCCGCTATCCCCGCAGGAACGGCAACGCGAGTCGCTCGGGCCCCTGCCCTACCTCTACGACGAGCTCCCCTACGATCTCGAACCTCGACAGCAGGCTAGAAATGCAAACAATAGGGGTTCAGGTTGAATGTGTTAAAAGAGAGGCCTGGTTTTTGAAAAGAAAAGAGAATACCTCTGGGATCGACTCCTGCTAACCCCCAGACGCTCCAGAATCTGAATCTGAGACCTCCAGACTACTGGGAGAAGAAGGATCAGGGTCCGGCTCGGCTCTAGAAGAAGATGCCACATCAGCCGGGTCCCTCCGAACCCTCGAAGAGGAAGGCTCATCTGCGGGACCCTGGTGTGCGCACCTAAATCTGGATCGCACACGGGGCGCACGTGGAGTTCGTGCGTGCCTCGGGACTTTCGGAGTCGCCACTGTCTGAGAGGTGCAGGCAGACACGGTGATTGCCCTATCTGGGTCTAAGTCTGGTCTGCGGCTTATTAGAGATCTAGCTAAGTCCTCGGTTACGTCCGGGGAAGCCTTAAGACACCCCGGCCCGCCCTGTCGGTTTGACGGGTCCCTCGGGTCTCCCTGGTTTTTGAGTCAATTTCACCCTTTTCCTAGACCAGCATGCTGACTTGTTAGGTCTGGCGGGGCCCGCTGGAGGTGTGGGTCCCTTTTTATTTGATTTTATCTTTTTTATTTATTTAAGTGAAGTGGGTCGGACCCGGGTCCCATTGGAAGACCCGTGGGTTGCCATGGTTGGGCTTTGGGCCCAATTGGGTTATTGGGTAACCCATTTGGTTATTTACTTAAACTATTTACAGATGCCAATGGGCTTAGTGGGCTTGAATTTGGCCCATTAGCTAAGGGTCAAAGGGCCTGGGCCTGTTTGTTGAAAACATGCCTGGTATAGGCCAGTCTAAGTGGGCCCCACTAGTGGGCCAAAGGGATCTTCATGGGCCTATCTAGGCCCAAAGTCCAAAAATGGGCTTAATATAGCCCAAGTGGTTTAAGGGAGTGGTTCAAGCCAGCTTAGGCCGGGTCAGACCCAACCGAACCAAGAAGTTACACTTTTTACATTATTTTTACATCTGCCCGTATTTTCTTTACGGTCTCGCTTGCCCGTGAATGGAATCCGGTTGGCCTTGCCCGTGAAGTAAACACGGTCCAGACGGGACCGTTCTGAGTTTACGGGCGCCTCCTATTCTGCACTTTTGCTACCGATTCTTCCTGGGATCAATTCCGTGGCCTCTTCAAGTGTTCTGGTAACTTCAGCAAAGGTTGAAAGTTCTTCTAGAGACTTCATTTGCCTCATTTGGCCCAAATGACCATCTTCCTTTTCTTTTAATGTTTCTTGAAGAAAGACTACCTTGCATGGATAGTCTCCAGTTCATTTTGAGGATGGAAAAGGGGGATTTTTACAGGGAATATTAGGTGTCTTTAAGAAAGAGCTTGATCCTTCCACATTAAAGGATTAGAAATAACCACTTTGTTCTAAAGAAAAAGCACTTTCTTTTCTTCATTTCCAGCAATGGTTAATACTTTACTTCTAAATTCTTATGGCACCTCTCATATCATCCAAAACAGCAAACAAGTTAGTGATAAAAAAATGAGTAAAGAAGAGGATAGCATAAGCAAAATTTATTCAAATTAGAGAATGGTATACTTACAATGTAATTAGCTTGCTTTGTTAGATTTGTGGTTCTTCGAAGATTCGGGCAGCGCTTCCGCGTCCTCCTAGGTTTGCTGGGATGAATTGGGAAGGGCTTGGTTAGATTCTTCAATCTAAGAAGATGAAAGGTCAAAGTTTAGGCAAGGTTATGGGTGTTTGAGCATGGTTTTGGGACATAGGGGCAATTTGGGCATTAAGAAGATTTGGGGTAGTCGAGTGGTGGCATGATGACAGGGTTCGACCGTGGATAACTTCAGGAGGGCAGGGGTTATGGCCAGAGGAGAGGGCTTCTTGAAATGAGGGGGGTGGCCTCTCTATTTATAGGCAAAATTTTTGTGCCCGTACTTGAAGTACGAGCGTGCCTTGCCCGTACTTCAAGTACGGGCGTGCCTTGCCCGTAATTCAAATACGGGCGAAAAACGCACATTTCCAAATCTCGCAAAATCGGCCGTATGGGACGCGTGTCCCGCCGTACAGCGACGCGTGTCTTCTTCCAGAAGCTTGCCCGTATTTCAAATACGGGCATGCCCTGCCCGTAATTCAAATACGGTCCAGCACGTTTTTAAAATGTTTGGATTTCAAACCTTTATTCAATTTAGTTTTTTGCAAGATTCTTATTCGATTTTTCGATTATTTTATTAAAAAAGCGAGATTCTCTTTATTAAAATATTATTAAACACATTTATCTTATTTATTTTATTGGTTTATTCCATTTTTGTTGCCTTTTTTGCCACATGGGCAGTTTTTCTGAAACTTCAACTGCCCATAACTTCTTCGTCCGGTGTCCGATTTCAGCAAACTTAGTGTCATTGGAACCGGCTCGGAATCACCTATCCACTGGGATCAAGTTTGGCAGCTGAATTGGGGTTGAGCAAAAGTCAACTTTTCGCTCCCCAAAAGTTTGACCAACTCATAACTTTCTCATCCGGACTCTGATTCCAGCAAACTCAGTTGCGTTGGAACCGTGTCAAAATGCTCTTTTTAATGAGATGAAGTTTGATGGTCAAATTTACTTGAATCAAAAGTCAATTTTTGGCCCCCTCAGGGTTTGACTTTTTAATTGAAATTTTCATTTTCTTCATTTTTTGGGGTGCAAAAATCAAGTGCTAACAGCTGCCCCTCTTTGCCGGAGTCACCTTTGGGGATGAACGGCAAAGAAGAAAAAAGAACCTTATTTTTGCACCTTGCATTTCTGTCGACATGGTCGATGAGCTCATTTCTTGAATTGTTTCCAGGGGAAAGGGAAGTGTCAGATGTCTGGTATCACTTCCTGACTTTGGAATCCCTATACCCTCTTTCGGGTTTGAATAGGGTTGTTCCTTAGTTCTTTGTTTTTTTGAAAAGAAAGATAAGATTAGATTTGAGCTCATCAGCCTGTTTCGGCGTTGATGCAAGGCACTTAACAATGTTCTTTTCTTCTTGTTTGTTCCATTAAAGCTTTTAGTGATTTCAGTTTTTTTTTCTTTTTTAAGGGAGGCCAAGGTATGGGTTTGGCAGTGCAGGTAGGAGGACGGGAGGAAGCTTTCGCGCTGCTGTTCATCATCTGGGAGACCACACACCTATTTTAGCCTATGCTATTTACAAAAGTGGGAAATCAAAATTTACAATAGGGGCAAATTTGCCCATTTTTGCTTTTCTCCTTCTTTTTTGAAGAGTTTGTTGTTTCTTCTTTGCCAGTCTCTTTCTTTGTGGAGGAACCTTGCTCCTTATGGACACCTTGTCCTTCAGTCATGATTCTCTATCATTTTAGGAATGGGGAGATCTTGTTCCATTTGCGGAGACGCCTTGCTCCCTACGCACACCCTGTCCTTCACCATCGATTCTTTGTTATTTTGTTCAATCTTGTTCTTCAATCTCGGGAGACACTCTGCTTCTTGAGGGACACATTTCCGTGTCATTCAGAAGTGGGAGACGGCTTTCATTCAAATGGTGGGAGACGTCTTGCTCCTTAGAGATTTCAGATGTGGGAGTCGCCTTGCTCCTTAGAGGTTTCAAATGTGGGAGTCGCCTTGCTCCTTAGAGGTTTCAAATGTGGGAGTCGCCTTGCTCCTTAAGGATTTCAAATGTAGGAGTCGCCTTGCTCCTTATGGATTTCAAATGTGGGAGTCGCCTTGCTCCTTAGAGATTTTCAAATGTGGGAGTCGCCTTGCTCCTTAGAGATTTTCAAATGTGGGAGTCGCCTTGCTCCTTAGAGATTTCAAATGTGGGAGTCGCCTTGCTCCTTAGAGATTTCAAATGTGGGAGTCACCTTGCTCCTTATGGATTTCAAATGTGGGAGTCACCTTGCTCCTTATGGATTTTCAAATGTGGGAGTCGCCTTGCTCCTTAGAGATTTCAAATTTGGGAGTTACTGAGCCCATTAATTTGGGGTTGCCTGGTTCCAGGGATGCCTTGCTTTTTGAGACACGCCTTGTTTTTTGTGGCTAGGAAACACCTCGTTCTTTTATGCCTTCAATTTTGGGATATACTGGCTCCATTAATTCGGGGTTGCCCTTTTTTTTGTTTTGGAGTTGCTTTGTTCCAGGGACGCCTTGCCCTTTTTATTCTTGAGAGACGCCTTGCTCTCTTTCGGAGTCGCCTTGCTCCAGGGACGCCTTGCCCTTTTAGTTTCGGAGTCGCCTTGCTCCAGGGACGCCTTGCCCTTTTTGGTTTCGGAGTCGCCTTGCTCCAGGGACGCCTTGCCCTTTTTGTTTTGGAGTCGCCTTGCTCCAGGGACGCCTTGCCCTTTTTATTTCGGAGTCGCCTTGCTCCAGGGACGCCTTGCCCATTTAATATTGAGAGACGCCTTGCTCTCTTTTGGAGTCGCCTTGCTCCTCTTAGTATTTAATTTTGGAGGCACCTTGCTCCTTTCTGTTTTCAATTTTTCGGAGACATCTTGCTCTATCTAATTAGGGAGACGCCTTGCTCCTTAAGGGACACTCTTTCGTGTCATTCAATTTCTGTCCAACACGTGGAATGTGCTGGGATGTCTTTGTCTTTCTGTTTCCAATTTTGTCGATACCTGCAAAAGTTCACATAAAATTAGAATTTATTTGTTTGTTGTCAAAGTGATGTGCAAATCCAAACAATTTCTTCAATAGAAATCTTTTTGGAATTCACCAAATATTTGGAGTTTCCTCTTTCAAGGTGGGTCCTTGGCAAGACCAGCAATCTTTGGGTCAGTCACCTGACACTCTCATTTAGAATTATGAAACTGTGCCTCCCGGCACTCCCTGCAAGGGTATCAAAATTTCTGCCTTCAATGGCATGCCCCAGATTGAAATGAGGGGAGTTGTTCTGGTTGAGTGGGGTTTCTTTGGCACTGCCCTTCCCCAGTTCTTTTGATTTTCACTCTCATTTTTCCTTTTTCCCACCCTTAGTTGGGGCTTTGAAATGGTTTTTCTCTCATTTGGCTCCCTTTTTCGGGTTTGGTGCCCTGCCCCAGTCTAGGGGTCCTATCAATTCCCACGGATCATGATCCAACGATCAGAGAGGACTTATTAGTAGGACAAAATGTAGGCTTTGGTTCCAGTGTTTAGAAACGAAGGACAAATAGGTTCAAATCCTATATAACTTCATTCTATGGGTAACCATTATGTCTAGCCAAAGTTCTTTTGCTCCTTGGATTCTGTCATTGCCAGTTTGTGTGAAAGTTAGTGTCACATTCTCTATAATCAGAAAGGACTTCATAACAGGACGAAACGTAGGCTGGGTTTATGGGTCCAGAAGAATTGATATAAATGCTCAAAATTTGTGAGTAAGGTAAGAGCCATGTCCTGTCCACTTTTCTTGGTTAGGGCTTGCTTCATCTTTTGCCTTTTCAGCTTTACGTAGCTTCTTTACCCTTTTTTCCATCTTTGTTCTTTTCTTTTCTTTCCTTTCTTGGGTTCTTTGCCCCAATCCTTGACTTTTGCTTTTGGGGTTTGCCCCAGCTCTCGTTTTTCTTTTTTCTTTTTTTTTCTTTTTCTTCTTTTCTTTTCTCAAAGGGAATTGCCCTAATTTTTTCTTCTCTTCACATTCTTGTTTTCTGGGTTTTATCCCGTTTCTCCTTTTTAGGGCGCTTTTCGCTTTGCCCTATCTTCTCCTTGTCTTTCCCGTGTCTCCCATTTCATGAAGCTTGTGTACCCCAGTTTTGAAGACAGGATATGGTAGGGTTAAATGAAGAGATTGTTAGGCTCAAAGTGTTTTGCTAGGGTTTCATCTTATGTCAGATGATTTTTGGAGAACATCAAGGATGGCCTTTCATCCTTTTACAGAGAATGTAACACTTACTTGTCCGTGTACAATTAACTGGCTCAAAAACCACTTTTATCTTTATTCATTTTTCTTTTTGACTTTGCCCCAGTTTGGGGTGGCTAGACATAACGTGGGTTAGAAATGAGACGATCAAGCTCAATCATGTCTGACTAGCGGAATTTGTTTGAAGTATTTTAGCCAAAAATGGCCTCTCATCATGTCATTGGGATCATTGATCCTGGATCATGTCAGTGACCTTTAACTGGTATGGGCACCTTGACCCTTCTTCCTCTTTCTTTCTTTCAGCTTGCCCCACTGTTTGGCAAGGTAGGGTTCAAAATGTGGTGCAGGTGGGGCATCCCTTGGCTATGTTGAGACCCGCACAGTTTGTGCTGTTCAACACATTTCATCTGTCAAATTTGATTGTTCAAGTTTGTCCTGAGATCACAGTTATGCCTTGGTGTGGCTCAACACTTTGGTGATTTCTCAAAAGATTTCATTAGCTTGCAAAAAAGAAGCATGTTGTCAAGTTCTGAAATTAAATAAAGCATAAACAAAAGCAAAGTAGCAAATTATGCAAAAAGGTGGCTGATGCAAATCAGCATTCTTGGAATTCGGTTGCATGCCATGGGAGGAAACCTTCAGGTGCTCTCCTCATCCTTCTTTTTCACATCATCTTCTCTTTCCTGCGGGAAGATGGTTGATTCAAACATTCGGACCTGTGCCAACTCATCAGAGATGTCTTGTCCTTTAGCAGATTCTGATTGCTCAAATAGTTCTTTCAAGAACCCTTGATCAATCAGATCTTGAATGTCATGCCTCAGATCCCAACACCGGTTTGTGTGGTGTCCTGGAGCACCAGAATGGTACTCATATCGTTCTGCAGCGTTGTAGTTTCTGGACCGAATCATTCGAGGGTTCGGGAGCTTAATCTGCACATACCCCTCCTTCAATAGTGTTGGAAGCAATTCTACCGGTGCATATGGTAAAGGGGTGAAAACCCTCCTCATTCTGGCCTCTGCTTCCTCTTTTGTTCTCCTTGGGGAATCATCTAAAGGATTCTGCTTTTTCATGACTTGAGGAACATTTGCTGCTACAGCTTTCCCTTTCTCTTTCCGCAGTTGACCACCTACTATGGTTAGTGGGTGGCACACTTCTTGACTGTTTAGAGGTACCTTTCCCTTCAAGCTCTTGATCTCTCCTTCAAAATCTCTTACTCGAGATCGTAGTTCAAAATTTTCTTCTCCTAATGCTTCCCAGCATTTGTTCCATGTTTCTTCTTCCCTGATTGTTATCATTCGTAGTAGGCTCCATAGAGAGGCTACTATATTGGTTATTTGTTGGGCCGCATCACGACTTGTCTCTGAAGTGCGGTTCATGTCGACTACTGACGGGGTTCCTGCCAGAAGAAACAAGCATCAGAAAGTAGAATCCATGAAATGCTAGGCTGCATAGAGATGATTTTTTTCTTTTTTTCCCCAACATCCATCAGTATCATGCCCTTGTGCACCCATATGGTACTCGCAGTTCTTGCTTGGATCATAGTCCTTCATCTTTGAAGCCTTGGGATTTGGCGTTGCCAGTTGCAAGTGTCCCTCCCTCAAGAGAGTTGGTAACAACTCAGCCAGCGTATAGGGAAGCGGGGTGAACTCCCGGTTCTTTCTCTCCTCTTTGGTAAGACGCCTTCTGAGGTGAGCCACTGTATTGTTAGCGGAGGGGAGGCTCATACTTCTTGAAGAAGGGATGTGAAATGGCACAGGAGATTGCACAAGGTGAACTGTGCTTGTGTTGTCATCACCCTCTTGTCTTTTGCCACTTGAGGTGTTTCCATGCAACAAGCTCATTATGGGACCCTCGAGCTTTTCCATTTTAATTGCATCTTCAATTCTGTCCGCTGCCATAATTAGGTCGGCGAAATTTACGGTGCACTTTCCCAATAGCATTGTGAAGTATAGTTGCCCCAGTGATGATATGAACAAGGAAGTCCGCTCTTGTTCAAGGAGAGGGGGTTGTACCACGCTCGCCAGTTCCATCCACCTTTTAGCGTAGTCTCTTACAGACTCGCTATTCCTTTCTGACAGTTTCTGCAATTCGGCTCTGGTCTGAACCATTTGGCTATTTAAGTGATACTGCTGGATGAACACAGCGGCAAGGTCATTCCATGTCTTAACCTTCTGCTTATCCAGACTGAGGAACCATGAGTATGCTGCCCCAGTTAGAGATTTCTGGAAGAATTGCACCATGATCTTCTCATTTTTCACGTATTGGCACATGTCGGCCGAGTAAGATCTGAGGTGGTTCAATGGGCAACTAGTGCCATCAAATTGGTGTAGCTCCGGACACTTAAACTTGGGTGGGAGCTGAATATCTGAGAAAAAGCAGAGGCTCTCCAGAGTAGCCCCGCTTGGGAGCGTACTAGGTCGCAGCTGTTCCAATTCCTCTCTCATGGCCGGTAGCTCTGCTTTGCTTTCTTCCTGTACCACTGCCATCTTTTCTTCAAACTGGATTTGCTGGGTCCTGTACCAGTCCACTTTGTCTTGTCTCGTTTGGACAGGCGTGGGCCATTCTTGTGGTGGTGGGTGGATTGGTACTGCTATCGGGTGTGGGAGTGAAATGTCCTGCGGTGGCAAATGTGCCGTCATCAATGCTGGCTGAGATGGCTGCCCTTGCTGGATTTCTGGCATTTGAATCCCCATGGCATGTGTCACGGTCACTTGTTGACTTAAATCCATTGTGATCGGCTGTTCCTCAGCCCTTTGCTGTGATGATGATGGAATTGAGGCCTCCGAAGAATCCATTATAGTCCTTTCTTATTGCAAATTCAGCTTTCTGGGTAGTGCTTTTAATGTGAAGTACCTGAATCGTACCCGCTGATTAAAGATCTCGATCAGTTTCTTTTCAACTTATGAACAAGGTGTTGTGTGTGACGAGATCATTTTCACCGTGACTGGTGCTCTTGGGCCGTGGTTGACAAAACAAATACAAAACGGCTCATGCATGAAAAACATCACTGTGGAGAGGGTGAGATAATGCCCCAGTCAATCAACAATTCCTTCGGAGAATTGTGCAGTTAAAAAGCTTGTGATTTGGTCTTTCAGAGATTGAGACTCTGAAGATCATATCATGTCTGATGGTTTTCAAAACACATGCTTTATGAGTGCAAACCTTAGGAAATCATGTTGCGGAGATTATACCTCAACATCCGTGCCTTGATGGGTAGTGACTGCAAAATCATGAAAAGTTAAACAAATCATGCCATGAATGGCAGGGAGAATTTACGCCGCAAGGTGGGCGACTTGATTTATGTCTAAACAGCTAGCTCAATATAACCACAGATGATGGTTTTATTGCGCATAGCACGAGACAAAGTTAATGTTTGTCATGAAAGACGATTCAATGTAGGCCCGAAGGCCACTTCATTGTGTGCTTTGACAAAGCAGTTTTGATGCACGCCTTGGAAGGCGGCTTAATGCATGCCCGAAAATTTTTGTTTTTGTGCATTTTGAGAATGGTTCGGCTAAACAGGTTGGTGTAAATGATCTCGAAGTGTATGTATTTAAGGCAAGAACAAATGTATACACAAGTAAAGTGGAAGTTAAATGCTTAAAAAAAACCAACAAGTGTGTGCATAATCCTAAAAGGGTTGGTGCCTGTTAAGGCACGACTCCTAGACATACTTGTGTAAGGAGGCACTCCTAAGTCCTGATCAGCCTTTTATCTTTCATCTGTTCTTTCATCTGCTTTTGGGTGTCAGACCATAACAAAAATGTTTACAACTTGCCATCGAGGGCGAAATTTACAAAAATAATTCTGTAAAGAAAATCACCTTTAGGGTTGTTGGGAACCCAAAAGGAGGGTACAAGTTTGCTTCTTGGCAGGTGGGCTGAAATCCTAAATCTAGGGTTTTTCTGCCCTTGTTCTGGCCTGTTTCTGTCTGATTGTCTGATCTGGCCGGCTCTCATCTGCTCAAAAGGCCGACTAAGACTTAAAGTGCTTCCAACAGACTCAATGGGTCGAGGCCCACGGTTCACAGGACTCAAATGCATGGATCTGGGGTTAGACCCCTGATCAAATTGGGTTGGTTTCCTAAATTAGGGCTAAGGCAGCCCATGGTCTAGGTTTTACTCAGGTTGATACAAAAAACGGCCGGGGTTGCTACCCCTGATGGACTCTTGGGTTTTAAATTGATTTTTCCCTTATTTTGTTCCAGCATTCACATTCAGATTCAGATCCATTCATATCAAGGTTTTTCAGAATCAATAGGTGGGGAAGGGTACCCAGCCCAAGGCACCTGCCTTCATGGGTCTGAGCCAAGTACTAGACCCTTCGCGTACCATGGCAAGAAACCAATGGCGCCTGAAGAATCCAGAAACCTGGGGAGATGGGTTTACCCTGCTTTCCCCGGCAAGCCACGGGAGCGTAGGGCTAATACCATCCCAAAAGTAAGTTTTTCGATTGAAGAAGGGTGGCTGCTAGAGAGATCTAGGTTTTGGTTAAGAAGAGCATTCACATGTTGTAGGCAGTATTCAATTTGGATCATTCATGCAGACTCCCTCGTGCATGTCACCCCATGCAGTTAAAAAAAATTCATTCATGGTGTAGTGAAGTGCTTGTATGTGCAATGGGGTCAAGTGCTGTGTCTATTCGGGTGATTCTCGGATAAGGGCCAACAAAGGGTTCCTTAGTGTCACATTTATAGTAAAAGTGCAGAACAGCATGTAATACAAGATCTGGGTGGATCCCCAGGTAAGTGGGCGGGTCACATTGGTCCCTGTTAAAAACCACTTGCCTTAGGCGATTATCATGTCCGTTTGACAGGATCCCCCAATATCATGTAATTACATGAGTTCCATACTTTTACTAAGGTTGGACAAGAAGTACTTCCTAAATTAGCCTATATCCTCCTAAGTTGACTCATTTGATAACCAGGGTCCGACTGGGTTGAGGGTGTCCCCAGCAGAGTCGCGAAGCTGTGCGCACCTAAATCTGGATCGCACACGGGGCGCACGTGGAGTTCGTGCGTGCCTCGGGACTTTCGGAGTCGCCACTGTCTGAGAGGTGCAGGCAGACACGGTGATTGCCCTATCTGGGTCTAAGTCTGGTCTGCGGCTTATTAGAGATCTAGCTAAGTCCTCGGTTACGTCCAGGGAAGCCTTAAGACACCCCGGCCCGCCCTGTCGGTTTGACGGGTCCCTCGGGTCTCCCTGGTTTTTGAGTCAATTTCACCCTTTTCCTAGACCAGCATGCTGACTTGTTAGGTCTGGTGGGGCCCGCTGGAGGTGTGGGTCCCTTTTTATTTGATTTTATCTTTTTTATTTATTTAAGTGAAGTGGGTCGGACCCGGGTCCCATTGGAAGACCCGTGGGTTGCCATGGTTGGGCTTTGGGCCCAATTGGGTTATTGGGTAACCCATTTAGTTATTTACTTAAACTATTTACAGATGCCAATGGGCTTAGTGGGCTTGAATTTGGCCCATTAGCTAAGGGTCAAAGGGCCTGGGCCTGTTTGTTGAAAACAGGCCTGGTATAGGCCAGTCTAAGTGGGCCCCACTAGTGGGCCAAAGGGATCTTCATGGGCCTATCTAGGCCCAAAGTCCAAAAATGGGCTTAATATAGCCCAAGTGGTTTAAGGGAGTGGTTCAAGCCAGCTTAGGCCGGGTCAGACCCAACCGAACCAAGAAGTTACACTTTTTACATTATTTTTACATCTGCCCGTATTTTCTTTACGGTCTCGCTTGCCCGTGAATGGAATCCGGTTGGCCTTGCCCGTGAAGTAAACACGGTCCAGACGGGACCGTTCTGAGTTTACGGGCGCCTCCTATTCTGCACTTTTGCTACCGATTCTTCCTGGGATCAATTCCGTGGCCTCTTCAAGTGTTCTGGTAACTTCAGCAAAGGTTGAAAGTTCTTCTAGAGACTTCATTTGCCTCATTTGGCCCAAATGACCATCTTCCTTTTCTTTTAATGTTTCTTGAAGAAAGACTACCTTGCATGGATAGTCTCCAGTTCATTTTGAGGATGGAAAAGGGGGATTTTTACAGGGAATATTAGGTGTCTTTAAGAAAGAGCTTGATCCTTCCACATTAAAGGATTAGAAATAACCACTTTGTTCTAAAGAAAAAGCACTTTCTTTTCTTCATTTCCAGCAATGGTTAATACTTTACTTCTAAATTCTTATGGCACCTCTCATATCATCCAAAACAGCAAACAAGTTAGTGATAAAAAAATGAGTAAAGAAGAGGATAGCATAAGCAAAATTTATTCAAATTAGAGAATGGTATACTTACAATGTAATTAGCTTGCTTTGTTAGATTTGTGGTTCTTCGAAGATTCGGGCAGCGCTTCCGCGTCCTCCTAGGTTTGCTGGGATGAATTGGGAAGGGCTTGGTTAGATTCTTCAATCTAAGAAGATGAAAGGTCAAAGTTTAGGCAAGGTTATGGGTGTTTGAGCATGGTTTTGGGACATAGGGGCAATTTGGGCATTAAGAAGATTTGGGGTAGTCGAGTGGTGGCATGATGACAGGGTTCGGCCGTGGATAACTTCAGGAGGGCAGGGGTTATGGCCAGAGGAGAGGGCTTCTTGAAATGAGGGGGGTGGCCTCTCTATTTATAGGCAAAATTTTTGTGCCCGTACTTGAAGTACGAGTGTGCCTTGCCCGTACTTCAAGTACGGGTGTGCCTTGCCCGTAATTCAAATACGGGCGAAAAACGCACATTTCCAAATCTCGCAAAATCGGCCGTACGGGACGTGTGTCCCGCCGTACAGCGACGCGTGTCTTCTTCCAGAAGCTTGCCCGTATTTCAAATACGGGCATGCCCTGCCCGTAATTCAAATACGGTCCAGCACGTTTTTAAAATGTTTGGATTTCAAACCTTTATTCAATTTAGTTTTTTGCAAGATTCTTATTCGATTTTTCGATTATTTTATTAAAGAAGCGAGATTCTCTTTATTAAAATATTATTAAACACATTTATCTTATTTATTTTATTGGTTTATTCCATTTTTGTTGCCTTTTTTGCCACATGGGCAGTTTTTCTGAAACTTCAACTGCCCATAACTTCTTCGTCCGGTGTCCGATTTCAGCAAACTTAGTGTCGTTGGAACCGGCTCGGAATCACCTATCCACTGGGATCAAGTTTGGCAGCTGAATTGGGGTTGAGCAAAAGTCAACTTTTCGCTCCCCAAAAGTTTGACCAACTCATAACTTTCTCATCCGGACTCTGATTCCAGCAAACTCAGTTGCGTTGGAACCGTGTCAAAATGCTCTTTTTAATGAGATGAAGTTTGATGGTCAAATTTACTTGAATCAAAAGTCAATTTTTTGGCCCCCTCAGGGTTTGACTTTTTAATTGAAATTTTCATTTTCTTCATTTTTTGGGGTGCAAAAATCAGGTGCTAACACCTGGGAAGCACGACATGTGCGAGCCATCTACAAGACCAATTACAGGGAGAAATTCATTATGTTTTCGGCATTTAAATAAAATCATTATATCTGCTTTCATGTTTCTGTTAATTTTGATTTTCTTTAGTTTAATCAAATTTATTTTGTTTGCAGAAGAAATGGAAATCGGAAGAAACACTCCAAAAAGTGCCCGACCGAACCAAGATTGGATTGCTTTTAGTCTTTACTATTGTTTTTGTTATCCTTATTATTCATAACATATAGGAAGTAAAATTCCTACATATCCTCCTTAAGAGTTTCTAAGAGCCTAATTTCATTTCTAAAGGTTATAGAACTCTAATGTGTTTACAGACCACCTAAAATCCCTAAAATTCTGAATTTGTGTCCTTTTCAAGTTTACAGATGGAAGACAGCCAAAAGTAATCAAAGCATCCCCAAAGTAATATAAAAACTGTTCAAGTCTGTCCATGTTGAGGTACTGGACTCACCCAAGGTAAAAGCAGAAACATATGATGATGAAGTTAAAACAATTGGATAGAAGTGTTCTCTATCACCAAGGCAGACCCACAGGTAGTCCCAAGGTCAGGGTTTTCAAATCAGACCAGAATGGGATTATCACAATGACACAGATCCAATCAGGCAGAGCAAACCAGCAGATTAAAGAGAAAAAAATCAGTTTCTAAGAATTCCATAAGCATCCATCAAGGAAAAAACCAACAACAAGGTACTTAAAAGAGAACAAAAGCAGTCATATATGCATCAAAGCACGGTGCTAACATGATCAAAAGGGAATCCACCAAGTCAATGTGGCAAATCAAGGCACAATAACAGGCAAAATCTAGTGCTCATCCAGACATTGGTTCATATATGATGCGCCCTAAGTTCATGTTCACAGACAAGAGCTAAAGGGCAATAATCAAAATGGGAGCAAGCCAAGAACATTGGGGATTCCTTTCAATCAAAGACCAGAAGTAAAATTCATGCATTCAATCATGAGATCAAAAGGCCAGCTTTCGGATTGGCTGAGAATAAAGAAGGTTCCAGGGTTTGGCCACTTACTTGTAGTAGCTGAAATCCAAGCTTTACAAAGAAAAGTCGAAGCTAGGACCTCACCAGAGCTCCAGAAGAGACTGTTTGGACGATTGGCGAACTCAGAAAATCCTCGATCAATGAGGAAGCTGGGGCTGAGTCGTGGTAATGCGGCAAGAGTTCGTAGGAATCCACCAACACAGGAGGTTGTCGATCACTTGTCAAAGTGGAAGAACCACCGGAAAAGCAGAAGTCGCCGGAAAGGATGATATCGCCGGAGAAGAAGAGATCGAAAGCCGAAGAAAGGGCACGGTCGCAAGAAGGAGCGAAGAGCACTGGAGTTCGAGGGTTTTCGCGAGCAAAGTGAAGCCAGTCGCAGTCGCGTTTATATGAAACCTAGAAAACTGCACATACAGAACAGTTGGTATTAAAATTGTCAAAAACCGCATATTCAGTACGGTTGGCACCCAAAAAATGAACTTTCAAAACTTTTTCCAATCTCTTTCAAAATATTTATGTCCAAGATAGTCGTAAATTGCAAGTAACACCACCCTATCAACTTTTGTTTTAAAAATTTGCTCAAATCTCACTTCATAGCCACGAGTGCTCTGTGGGACGCGAGAAGAGGATCTGCTCCTTAAAGTTAGGGACTTTTCATCAGATTTTCTAAATAAATTCTCTTTCAAAAATCGGGTTTTGGAGTTCTTACAGCTCATGATTGAATGGACGTGATCTTGGGAGGTGCAATTTGCGGGTCTTTTTGCTCTCCGCTATTAATTGATTCCAATTCCAGCGAAGAGGGGGCAGTTGTAGACACCCCAAATTGCACTTCAACACAAGAGAACACTCAAAAAGAACTTTAAATATTTTATTTGAACTTTGACATGTGTCAAAAACTCAAAAACTCTCAAAAATGGTGCTAACCGTACTGAATGTGCGGTTTTTGAGAATTTGGTCTCAACCGCCCTGTATGTACGGTTGCAACCGTATACACAGCACGGTTGATGTTCATGCTTATCGCATGGGCTGCCACGTGGCTTCTAGAAGCTTCGGCCGTTGAGACACGTCGACAGCAATCATGACGAGCGTAACTGAATTGGAACCACCCTGTATGTGCGGTTGAGATGAATTTGCATAGAAACCGCACATGTAGTGACGGTTCTGTGGAAACCGCACTGTGTATACGGTTTTGGCTGAGCCTTATTTACGTATATTACCTCTCTCTCAGGGACTTGAACTCCCTATTTCACCCTCCGAAACTTGCTAAATTACTCCAATTCAAGCCTTTAAGGAGAATTGGAATAATCTAGAAGAAGAACTTTTAGGCCTACCCTTGGGACCTTTCTACCCTTGGCTTGGCCTATAAATATAGGGGTCTTCCTCTTGCAAATCGCTCAATTTGAAGCATAGAAGCTCTGCAAGAAGAAGAGGAACTCTGCTGGATTGTCTACTCAAGGCTCAAGCTACCAAGGTAAAGCTCTCTTTACATTTCCAGCTTCCTCTTTACATTTCCAGCACTCTCATCTTCTACCTTTTTGTAGTATAAGGCCTTGTGTGCATTTTTGCAACCCCAAACCTCTTCCAAAGTACCTGGGAATCCTCTCTAGCCATAAAACGTGAAGAGAGAGCCTTGGGAAAAAGAAGAAGGAATGGATCCTCTAGGCTTAGAACCTACAAGTGATGAAGAGCATGCTATTTGGTTATTTTGAGCCTATGGATGATTTTTCTGATGTTTTTGCACTTGTTTCTGGAGAAAATTTGTGAATCCTTGCTCTCAATAGCAATGGATTCCAGCCTTCTCCTGGAGAATGAATTTCAACCTATTCACACACTTTCACCATTTTCATCAAATAAGCTAGATCTTGGATTTCCATGTTTAATACGGGAAATCTGAAATTATTGTCTTCAGAATGAATTTTAGAACTTCATGAGATAATTTTGTTGATTTTTAAGAGTTTTGGTTGAATTTACTTGCACACATGCACTAGTTTTGGTTTTCTCTTCAAAAACTTCAAAACAGGGCAGCATCTATGGCCTGTCTTAGAATGCTTATAACTTCATCCTCCGGATGAATTTTTGAGTGATTCCAAAGACATGTAATAGATGAGTATGTCTAGTTTACATCTGGAAAATTTCGTTTACTTTTATGGAGCCAATTTTTGACACCATCTGTTCAAAGTCTGTAAGTCAGTTCAGCCCAGATTGCTGAACTTGCCGCTTTGATGGTGCACCATTTGCTCAATTTTAATCCGTTTTGAGTGATTCTAGTTTTTCAGTTTTCTTTAAGAAGTCTATTTTCATTTCCAACTGGTTTCAGCATATTTTGATTTGATTTGAGGCCTGTGTGCTTGATGGACTCAGAGCTGCTCGCTGGCGTAGTCCAGAGCTAATCTGTGGTCATCTAGGCCTGTTCAAGAGAGCATCCGGATAGAGTTTGGTGTGAGACTTATTTCTTTAGAAAGATGGCACCACATACTTCTTCTATGCAAATTTTCACGGATTTTTATTGAGCCAAACTCCCCGAATAGGACTTTGAAAATGCCTACTCACCGATTTTTCTGAGTTATAACAGCAGATTTCAAATGTGGATTTCTCTCTCGTTTTAAGTCGGATTGATCTGAATTTTTTACTGTATACTCTACTATATACCAGTTTTCAAATGGCTTTCGTTTCATTGGATTTGGATTTAAATTGAGTGATTTATGGTTAATCGAAGCTTTCAAGTTCTCATAATCAGATTTTTCCAGATTTGCCTTGAATTGGTTTTGCTTCAATTTTCACCTTGAATTTTATTCACTCATGAAGTTCTAAGAGGTGATATATCCATGGAGAGAGTTCATATTTATTGGACTACTCATGTGGAATAATCACTTACATTTTGCTTACCTTTAAGCAACCCTTGTCTTTTTTGATTAGCAAACAATCCTTAGCATAAGCAAGCATGTGGCAACTGTCTTAGACGGATGAGCGGGGGTGCCTAACACCTTCCTCCACTTATAAATAATTCCTCTTACCTGATCTCTGGATTTTTCCTTGTATTAGAGCTACTTTGGCTCTATTTGACATTTATGATCCCTTTGGTGTCCATTCACACCTTAACTTGGATGGTGGCGACTCATAACATTTATTGATCCCCACGTGACGATAGAGGAAGTCATCCTAGGTGACATTTCCATGTCTCACAGTTTGTATGCTACTTTTAGGTATGTAATAATTGTGTGCATATCTAGATTGCTTGGGCTATCTTGCTTGCTTGTGATTTGCTTTCATTATAATGTCATATTACCTTGGCTTGAAATTGTATGCATGGCTACGAAAAGAGTGGCAAGGGGCTGGGACGTTATGAATGCACCACAATTTTAAATGCACTTGAGCACTTTAAATACTTTGCACAGCCTACCCATTACCTATAGGAAGTTGAACCCGAATGTGTGTAGCTTCACGCACCGAGGTCTTTACTTCAGAAAGCGAAAGTGAAAATATTTACCTTAGAATTTGAGTAAATGATGTGATGACAATGGGATCTGTGATTCGATTCCGGGCATCACTAGACTTGAGTTTTAAGTTGCCAATTAAGCCAAAACCCAAAAACCATACGCTTGAAGGTGGAAAAACACATTTTCAGCTAAAGTACACAATTGCGTTTGGGGAATTGGGTGTAAATGTGGGAAGGCCGTTTGCATGTTTCACAGGCCAAGGTATAATATGAATACCATATTAAAGGTATCACAATGTGGCAAGGTAAAACCATGTTTCTTTAATGTCGTGTAAATTAAAAGCTATCGTGTCCATATGCTTGGGATGAAATTTTTCCCAAAAGTGTCTATAGCCTAAGGTTGGTGTAACCTATAGGATGAGTTTCCAACTCAATTTAAAAGTCATCCTACCCAAAGTCCATGTAGGAGGCAACCAAGAGTACCAAAATCCATGAATGAGTGTAGAACTTTGGAAGGTACAAGTACCCTCATGAATTTGTGAATTGTTGCAAGTATGATGTCAAGGCCCAATTTGGGGCAGGATTTAAAGGCCAAGTCAAGGTGAACATCAAGTGGAAATGAAAATAACATGATCTGGTGAAAAAATGAGTCAAAAAGGGCCATTTCGGCATTAAACGACAACTCAGGTCAGTTAAACGGAGTTTTCTTCTTATCCGACATATTTCATCAGTTACAAAAGGTTATGCATGTATCCGATCATTTATATCGGATACAATAAGGCATAGCCTTAGCCGACATATCATTTCGGATACAGCCCAAAAATTGGCAAATTGATTTTTCAGCCCAATTATTTTGAGAATAAAATGCCTAAAACATTATGAATAATCTTTAGGCACCCCAAAGAGAATATAAAAATGATTCAAAAAAAAAACAAAAAAAAAAAAGAAGAAATTTTTTTTTTGGATTTAACCTAATCTACCCTTTCCACAAGCTTAAAGAAGATACATAAAAAGGGAACCAAGGTGTCATATTTCTTAATACCAACTCACCTCAAACATGTTTAAATCAAACTTTTGAACTTGAAACTGAGAAAATTCAGCAAATAATAAAATAAAATAAAAAATAAAAAAAATAAAAAAACCTTTGGTTGGTTATTTTTTCCAATCAAATCAAAACATTTGTGGAACACTTGGAAGCCCTAGAATATTCCAAGAAACCTTTGGTTGGTTATTTTTTCCAATCAACTCAAAATTTGGGGGACATTTGGAAGTCCCAGAATATTCCAAAAAAAAAAACCTTTGTTTGGTCACTAGAATCAATCAAATCAAAAATCTTATGGGAAATTTGGAAGCCCCAGAATATTCTAAGAAACCTTTGTTTGGTCACAAGAATCAATCAAATCAAAAATCTTGTAGGACATTTGGAAGCCCCAGAATATTCCAAAAAACCTTTGTTTGGTAATGAGAACCAATCAAACCAAAAATTTGTGGGACATTTGGAAGCCCCAAAATATTCCAAAAAAAAAACCTTTGTTTGGTCATGAGAATCAATCAAATCAAAAATCTTATGGGAAATTTGGAAGCCCCATAATATTCCAAGAAACCTTTGTTTTGTCACAAGAATCAATCAAATCAAAAATCTTGTGGGACATTTGGAAGCCCCAGAATATTCCAAAAAACCTTTTTTTGGTAATGAGAACCAATCAAACCAAAAATTTGTGGGACATTTGGAAGCCCCAAAATATTCCAAAAAAAAAACCTTTGTTTGGTCACGAGAATCAATCAAATCAAAAATCTTATGGGACATTTGGAAGCCCCAGAATATTCCAAGAAACCTTTGTTTGGTCACAAGAATCAATCAAATCAAAAATCTTGTGGGACATTTGGAAGCCCCAGAATATTCCAAAAAAAAAAAAGAAAAAAAACCTTTGTTTGGTCACGAGAATCAATCAAATCAAAAATCTTATGGGACATTTGGAAGCCCCAGAATATTCCAAATAAAAACCTTTGTTTGGTCACGAGAATCAATTAAATCAAAAATCTTATGGGACATTTGGAAGCCCCAGAATATTCCAAAAAACCTTTGTTTGGTCACGAGAATCAATCAAATCAAAAATCTTATGGGACATTTGGAAGCCCCAGAATATTCTAAGAAACCTTTGTTTGGTCACAAGAATCAATCAAATCAAAAATCTTGTGGGACATTTGGAAGCCCCAGAATATTCCAAGAAACCTTTGTTCGGTCACAAGAATCAATCAAATCAAAAATCTTGTGGGACATTTGGAAGCCCCAGAATATTCCAAAAAAAAAAAAAACCTTTGCTTGGTCACGAGAACCAATCAAATCAAAAATTTGTTGGACATTTGGAAGCCTCAGAATATTCCAAGAAACCTTTGTTTGGTCAAGAGAACCAATCAAATCAAAATCTTGTGGGACCTTTGGAAGCACTAAAATATTCCCAAAAAAAAATGGAAAAATATATATAGAAAAAAAAAGCAAATAAATCCTGACTTGTGTTCACCTAACTCACTTATCAACATTTATAGGTGGGACTAGGATTAAATGGGAACTGACATGTTGCTTTGTTTTTCCTCCCCAGGTACACTTACTTACAATCATTGCTCCCGTAACCATATCGAAAGCCTGCACCATGAACACTAAAGAAAATCAAGCTCAAGCCATCGTACCTGCTCAGGACTTTGTTCAGCTGCAAGAGCAAGTGGTTGGATTGGCCAAAATGCTGGGAGACCTACTGGCGACTCAGGCCCAATAGGCCCAGGCCCAAAATCAAGCATCAACTTCCCATCAAGCACCGCCACCTCAAGTCTACGTTCCGCCTCAGGCTCAACCCATGCCTGAGCCCATTTCTGAACCTGTCCCTAAGCCTATTCTGATCAGGGAAAACACTGTGGAATCTGAGAAAGAGATGGAGAAGGAAAAAGCTAGGGAGGAGATGGAAAGGAAACTCCTACATAAGATAGAGAGGATTCAGGAAGAACTTAAAGAGGTGAAGGGGGGAAACAGCTACGGAGGTACCACCTTCGATGAATTATGCATATACCCGGTTGCATGCCTACCGGCCAAGTTCAAATGCCCAGACTTCGACAAATATGATGGCACGGGTTGCCCAATGAACCATTTGAAACTATACTGCGGGGCTCTATGCCAATTTGGTCGGGATGACGGCATTCTGATCCAACTCTTCCAGAGGAGTTTGACAGGGTCGGATCTAAGGTGGTTTGCCACCGTGGACCACGGTAGGATCAGAAGATGGAATGACTTGGTCAACGCCTTCTTGGACCAGTATAAATTTAACTCGGAGATAGTGCCAAACCGATACGACATGATGAGGATGAGTAAGGGAAAGGAGGAGTCTGTAAGGCAGTATTCCAAGAGGTGGAGAGAGGCCGCCTCCCAGGTTAGGCCACCGATGTTGGAGCCTGAGATGATCTCAACCTTTGTAAGCACATTGGGCCAACCCTTCTATAATCATCTGGTGGGTCAGATTACCACCAATTTTGCAGCCCTAGTACAAGTGGCCGACAGGATTGAGGAAGGGGTCAAGTCGGGAAAACTTATTGACTACTCTACTTTGACCGGGCAATCTGATTCCTCCGCTTCCCTGGCACAGAAGAAGGAGACTGGGTTTAAGAAGAACGGGGCCAGAAAAGAAGGAGAAGTAAACCTGGTACAGTCTCCTCCTGTAGACACCCCAAATTGCACTTCAAAATGAGAAAATAATTGAAAACATGTAATTGGGGCTGAAAACAGGTCAAAAATGCATAAAATCTGATCAAGTATGCATTGCCCGTATTAAATCTGCGGGCTGGTCGCGCCCGTATTGAAAATACTGGCACCATTTGCCAGCAATATATATACAGGCACGATGTTTTTGAGAGAATTTTATCCTTTCTCGATTTCTGAGCCTTATCTTCAGTCTAATATCTCTTTAAATGAGCGAATTATCTCTTTTATTCATTTGAAATATCTTTGTTGGCCATGGATGGGCATTATCCTTATTTTTAACCCAATTTAGGGAGATCATGGTATATCCCTCTGGACCAGCCTTACCCCTGGGCTTGCCTATAAATAGAGGTGAGATCCTTAAGCAAAGGGCCACGAAAATTTGAAGTCCAAGGAGCTCCAAGAGAAGAGAAGAATCCCTGCTGCTCTGCTTGCTTAATCCAGGTAAGTCCCTTTTCCCTTTTAATTTTTGTCTTCAATTCTAGAAGTAATAGGATCTTCTCCATTGCTGTAGAATAAGGCCTCATTTTATCTTATATTCCCAAACCTGTCTCCAAGTACCTCAAGAATCCTCTCTAGCCATAAAAGGTGAAGAGAGAGCTAGGGGAAAGGGGAACAAGTGGATCCTTAGAATAGAACCCCATAATCTGTTTTTCTTCTTTTTTATATAATAAGGCCTTTAATTGTGTTTGTATCACCAAACCTATCTCCAAGTACCTCAAGAATCCTCTCTAGCCGTAAAACGTGAAGAGAGAGCTAGGGGAAAAGAGAACAGGTGGATCCGTAGGGTAGACCCCCATGTGCTCTAATCTGTGAGATATGGTTGCTTTGGATATCCTGCTAATGTTTTAATGATCTTGTAATTGAATCTGAATGAATCATATGAATCCATGATGTTTATAGCATGAGATCCCCACTTTTTTTTTAAAATTTGGATTTTTCACATCTTTGCACTACAGCACTGTTTTCGTGATTTTTGTGATTTTAGGCTAAGATCCTGGAGCTATCATGATCAATATGATAGATTTGGATTTAGAAGCCTGAAAGTAACTTCTAGGGTTTCATGATGTGGTTTTTGAGTCCTTTTTCATGTTTGAAAGAAGACCCTACGGTCTAAGTTCTCCCCTTTTGATGTTCTTCGTCAACGTGGGTATTTTTGGTTTTGATTTCTTGAATGTGAAATTTGGGTTATATCTATGTCCTAGACTGTTAAGGTTCAATTCTGCAATATTTTATAAAAATCATATTTTTCTAGATTTCTAGAATTTAACTTGAAGCCAGATTTTTGAAGTTTTCACTTTATTTTGGTTTTATTTGATTTTTCTCAATTTGATTTTAATCATGAAACCCTAGGAATGGTATGATCATATTTGAAAGTTCTGGATCAATCAGGCTATTCGTATGAAAAAACCATACACTTTTGTCTTTTTTGTGATTTCTTATGATTTTTATAGCAAGCCTTTTTTCCTTTGAAAAACATGAACAATACCTGGCAACCACCTTGTGTCGATGAATAAGAGTGCCTAACACCTTCCCCTGTTCATAACCTAATCCCATTACCTATCTCTGGTTGTTTTTTTAATAGGGTTATTTTTACCCTAAATTTGCCTTTTTGTGTTTATTTGATTCTTTGGTGTCCATTCAACCAAAACAGAATGGTGGCGACTCTGTGTTTTTAACTAATCCCGTGTGATGATTAGGAAGTCATTGAATTGATTTTTTTCCATGTCTCACAACTGGCGACTCTGCTGGGGACTTGTGGATTTCAACCTTTTGGTGTTTTTGTTCACGTTTTTTATGTTTTGGTTTTGGGAGTGTTATGAAAACTTGGTGTTCAAGATGTGGTTTTATGATGATATTGGATTTCGTGATTATTCAGATTAGTTGACATCAATACTATAGATTTGAATTACATGCTGGTCTTCATTAGCTATATCATGTTGTCTGATGAATTACTGTGAGCTTAGTCAGATTAATCGTGTTATTGCCATCGTTACTTGAGTATTATTCGATCCATGTTTTAAAACTATGAAAAATGTATTTGTGCATGCATGTGCTGCTCACTGGGATATTCGTATCTCATTCCATATTGTTTGTTTTGTTTTCAGCGGCTCTTGGAGAGGACGATTCCTGCGGGTGGTTGCTCGGTCATGTGAGTTTATTTCAGTTTCGGATTTGGTAGTGTACTCTGATTAGCTAGGTATTGTCATTCATGTTTTTCCTTCACTTTGATATTGTGATCCTGAGTTATATTTTAACCTCTGGAGACGTGTTATGGTTTCTCTACATAACTCAGATCCAGGGCACTACAAAACTGTATCGGATTGGGGGGTCCAAGGCTATCCGACAAAAAAATTAGAAAAAAAATTTGATTTGCTTTGGATCAGCCGGTACTGGTTTGATACCGGTCGGGTCAAGCCGGTCCAAAACAGTACTATCTAGTCCGGAATGGTACTGGCCGATCCATAGCCAGTCCAGTCCAATCCGATTTTAAAAATTCAGAAAAATTTAAAAGTGTCAAAAAATCCAAAAACATAAGGAACATTTATTTGTAAATGTTATAAATTATATATGATTGATATAAGATGTACTAAAATAGAAAATCTATGTTAAAATGTCAAATTTTAACATATAATTTGATATGTTATAATTATAAAAAAACAGTATGTTATTTTTTATAATTTAACATTGTAGCATATCATATTATATGTTATAACACATAATATAATTTAACATTATAAGTTGTTTTAAATATAATTTGATATATATCGAATTATATGCTATGATACAAATAACATATAATATCAAATTATATGTTATATGTTATATGTTATTTTTTGTGATAATCTAAGTTAACAAATAATGATATATTATAATATTATAATATAAAGATATAATTTGATCTTATAACATATAATATCAACTTTATTATATTTATATCAATCATCTATAATTTTTAACAATTATAAATGATATTTTTTCTTATTTTTTAGATTTTTTTTATATTTTTAAAATGAATTTTACAGATGGGACCGGTTATGGACCAGACCATACTAGCCGGTATTGTTCTGGACTAGTCAATACTGCACTGGACTGGACCGAACCAATACCGGCCAATCTAATGTCATCCGCTTTAAAGGATGATCCCAGTCCAGTAAACCATGCTCGTGATACATGCTTCATACCAATTTGGATGATTCGCATCTCCTACAGCATGGGGTGTATACATCCCCACACATCATGGTGGGGCCCACCACTTAATTCTTGGTGAATGTGTGGGGGTGCATACACCCCACACTGTAGATGATCTCCATTGCAATTCGAGATGCTTTGGCATGAGATGCAACCAGTGTTTTATCATTGTTGTAAAGGTTTCAAGTGGGGCCCACACTAAAATTAATGGAAAGGGAAATCAGGTAAATATAACAAAGGGATAAATCGTCTGCTATGTTTAGCTGAATTGTCACTTGCTTTGGTCATAAGATGTTGCCATGTGGACATCTCACGTTTATGTTTACTTGAATTTTTCATGTGGGCACCACTTCAAACATTTACAATAATAAAAAACAGTGGTCGTAAGATGCTCCACATAACAGCATCTTACGGTCACATAAGGGACCAATTCATGCAAATAATGTAGAAGACTTCATTCCTATAGCAGAAGATTGGTGGAGAGGGAAGTAAAGATTCGAATGGGGATCGAATTATCAAAGACTACAATCCATAGCCACAAAATCGTTGTAGAAGCCGTTTGGCTGATGCATCGCATGTAATGTCAAGTTCGTGTTATTTTGCCATGTGTGTCTCTACACCGGATGGGCATCGTCTACAGCAATGCTATACTCTCACAGATAAATGGTGGGCCCTTAAATGTATGGTGGGTCCCCCATTGAATGTGAGGGTGTGTATAAAGCATTTGTTGTAGGGCTTACACCACTTATCACAAGATAGAAGGGACTACAGATAATGGGAACCGCACTGATCCTATACTTTTTTTTTTTTTTTGTTTTTTTTGACTACAGATGATGGGAACCGCACTGACCCTATACTTTTTTTTATTTTAATTTTTACTGACCCTATACTTATGGTCACCAATCTGCCACATTTCTTTCATACGTGTAGTAGTGATTTAAAAAATGGTTTACCTTTTTTGGTATTTCTCTGCATGTTACATGAATTATTGGACAAAACCAAACCTACCACCACCACCCTGGCCCACACAATGATTACACGTGTTATACTTCATTCAAACTTCAATGAAAATATGTGTTTTTTCACATAAAAATATATGAAAACACTTTTCTGAAAATAAGATGATAATCTCACTGAAACAAGACGGTCTAGTATATCTATATCCTCGTGCATCAGATGATTTCATTCCAAAAAAGACTATATATGACTTCAAAACGACCCTCAACAGTTTAGTTTAATGAACCACCCTATAAGTACGTTCCAGAAACAGAAACTTTCGGATTACCCTATAAGTACGTTCCAGAAAGTCAGAAACTAAATGAACCAACCCAATCAAACTCTCACCTATCTTCCTCCAATCTGCTCTGATCTCCTCCTTCTAAACCCCAGTTTCTGCCATACATGGCATCGTCCACATCCTCTCTAGTGTTTTATGTGAGAAGGCGTGAACCAGTGGTGGTTGCTCCATCACAACCCACACCCCATGAGTTCAAGCACCTCTCTGACATCGACGACCAAGAGGGTGTCCGGTTCCAAATCCCGGTGATACAGTTCTACCGATACGATCCCAAAATGGGAGACCGAGACCCCGTGAAGGTAATCCGAAACGCACTTGCAGAAGCACTTGTCTTTTACTATCCCTTTGCGGGTAGGCTCCGAGAAGGACCTGGTCGGAAGCTCATGGTGGAGTGCACCGGTGAAGGTGTCATTTTCATCGAGGCTAACGCCTATGTGACGCTCGAGCAGTTCGGTGACGAGCTTCAGCCACCGTTTCCATGCTGGGAAGAGCTTCTCTATGACGTCCCCGGCTTCGGCGATGTCCTTCACTGCCCTTTGTTGCTGATCCAGGTAAGGCAATTTATCAAGGAAATTATTATGGAGCCGAAAAGTATAACTGATTTAGTTATTCAACTAAGTGGTCTTCATTTAGGCAATTTATACTAAATGTTGGCGATTTAGCTAAAATCATGTGGCTGCACATAAAACCGAACTATTGCTTATGTATATTATATGTAGTCGGTTCGATTTCGGTTTGATTTCACATTAAAACCATATCGGTTTTTTTAGTCAAAAACTAAAACCGAACTGAAACCTATTATTAAAAACCCCAAACCGATCCTAATAAAACCGAACTATTGCCATCCCTACATCTACACAGCCAATATCTAGAGAGACCCCAAGGAGCTGCAAACAGCAATAACTCAAATGATTATCAAAGATACCTGCAGTAGCAACTTGAATGACTTACAATTAAACATTTCAATTGAGATAATGTTGTCAAGCAATCTCTCCCATTTTAATAAGAGCGTCGGTTAAACCCAAGCCTTGGATACAATTAGCAGAAGGCTTTGGCCCTTTTTATATGTTTGATCCACATTTATGGTGTACGTGATTGATATTGATTTGAATTTTTTTTTCTTTATTCAGGTCACCCGTCTCATGTGTGGAGGTTTCATATTTGCCGTCCGTCTCAACCACACAATGTGTGACGCAGCCGGATTGGTCCAATTTATGAATGCCGTGGGAGAGATGGCACGAGGCGCGCGTGCACCATCAATCTTACCCGTGTGGCAGAGAGATCTCCTAAACGCCCGGAACCCACCACACGTGTCCCATGTGCATCACGAGTACGATGAAGTTCCCGACACGAGAGGCACTCTCATGCCAGTTGGCGACATGGCCCACCGATCCTTCTTCTTCGGCCCTAAAGAGATAACCGCAATGCGTAATCACGTGCCAATGCACCTTCGCACGAGTTCTAGCGTAGAGGTGCTGACCGCGTGCTTATGGCGATGCCGCACGATCGCTCTCCAACCCGACCCGGATGAGGAGATCCGGCTGATCATCATTGTCAATGCACGTGCGAAGTTCAACCCGCCGTTGCCGGTCGGATACTATGGAAATGCAGTTGCTTTTTCGGCGGCATTAACGACGGCAGGGAAGTTGTGTCAAAATCCGTTAGAGTACGCCTTGGAACTGGTGAGGAAAGCGAAGACGGCCGTAACGGAAGAGTACATGAGATCGGTGGCAGATCTAATGGTGAGCAAGGGTCGACCCCATTTCACCGTGGTCCGAACCTTCTTGGTCTCGGATGTGACCCGGGCCGGGTTCGCAGAAGTGGATCTCGGATGGGGAAAGCCAGTGTATGGTGGACCTGCAAAGGGAGGAGCGGGGGCTACTCCAGGGGGGACCAGCTTCTACATACCCTTTAAAAACAAGGGAGAGAATGGGATTGTTGTGCCTTTGTGCCTGCCAGGTCCTGCCATGGAGAGATTTGTTTTGGAGCTTGAACGCATGATTAAGGATCCCACAGAGGGTCCGACCACAAAAACCCCACCCGTTATTGTGTCTGCAATGTAGAAGGAGATCTAAAGTCTTACATTAGTTCAAAACTAGAAATTTGTCCCGTGGGAAAAAAAATTTCGATCTGTTACTAATATAAACCATAATCAGCTGCAATTCTAAATATGAAAAATAAGAATCTTCAAACGAATAAGAATGGAAATTTCATAGCATACAATCAAATCAAATCTACGAACACTACAAAAAATTAATTTTTTAGCGTCAGAAATTTTGCGGCGAACATAAATATATGTCGCAATATATATTATATGGTGACGTATTTGAATGTTCGTCGATAAAGAAAAAAGAAATTGTATTAATAGAAAAATCTTAAAAAAATATTAGTGGCATTTATTAAAAATCGTCGTTAATTAAAGAATTATTTGCAACACTCGTAGAGTTTTGTTGCTATAATTCACAGATACGCGCATTTTTTTCCCACGTCCGCTCAGAAACTCATACTCACGATCAAAACAGAGACTACCTCTTTCTCATCAGTGATCCCTTTTTGATTCGGCCCTCTCGTTCTGAACGATCAAAATCGTTATGATCAATGAAACTGCTTGTTCGATCGATCTTGGTGTCATTTTGAAATAGAGATCCTACCAATCGATCTCGTCAATTGGATTGGATGCCCCACAATTTCGAAGGAGCAAGAGCAGGATTGTTACATAATGCTATTTGTATTTGTTATTATTCCCTTGATAATAGGTTTTTGGTTTTAGATTGAGATGCTGTTCTTTCTAACATTTACTTTCTTTTATATGTTCTTCGTTTCTTACTTCTGTGAAATATTCTCTACAATTCATGCTAGATCTCTCTGTTGCCGTTTGGTTTTCGTCAAAGCTAGTTCCAGATCTTTGGTTGTGTCGACTGGTTCTACTAAATTGCGAAGAATTGCGGAACAGAGCTTGTGACGCCCCGAACCCGGGTTAGTGCAAACCGACACCCGACCCGAACCCGGTTCGCTACTGTAACAACCCGAATTTAGTTCAACAACCAAATCCGAGGTGTTACTGGCCCATATCAATTACAACATCAACAACATACCAGACCAAAGAAAGCAAAATCCAATCTTTTTATTAAACTATCAGAGTTGCGGAAACAAGTATGTGCGGAAGTGTAGATCAAAATCCTCAACTAAGCATAAAGCTTGACCATCAGTCAGTAATATCAAAGTCTGGTAAAATTAACTGGTTACTATCTCTCTCTTATCTCTCTCATACATCAAATCCAAATAAATGATAATAAACCAATCAAAAATGCTAAGTCTATAACATCAATCCACCTCAGACAAGATCTGGATAATAATAATCCTCCGGCGAATACTCGGCTATCTCTCCCTGGAAGTCTAAGAGATTCCCCTCTCGCGTATCAGCTGAAAAAAATGGAATAGAAGTAGGGTGATATACGAATATCTCAGTAGGCAACACATGCATGACTAAACAGTTAATATAAGCAAAGTAACATTTCATGCACGTTTAAGCAACATCGATAAATCAGGCTCGCATAATCATTTATACCATTCATGAACACAAAACAGTTTGATAAACAGTTCTAGAAATGATTTTCAGCAAGTTTTAATATAAGAACTCAATAGCCAAATCAGTAGCATAATCCACACATTGCCAGGATGTACTAGGCAGTCACATCCAACCAATATCCCAATCACATGCATCCCGCACGTGCACAATAATAATAATAATCATATCAAGTGTTGTGTTTTCAGTGTCATTGTAGGACTCACAAAGATAGATAAACCTTTTGAGATGATTCTCAACCAATTGCTATACCACCGTGCGACTTAAGAGCGATGCTACTAATGATACTCAAGCCCCATGCAGCGCAGCTTAGACAAGAGCCGTAGTCACCGACTTATTGCACACGTACCCATCAGAGTTGGCATGTACCACCAGCATGCAGCACTAGAATCAATACATGGAGATGGTCGCTTATCCACATGTACAGGGAATCACCAGCGGCTCACCGGGGTGTCCCTCCAGACATAGGACCTTCCCAGACAAACTAACTTGCAAAGGAAGCGCGTCGCATATAGGAGTAACTCAACCCAAATGACATATCCCTCAGCTATCTAGCTACGACTATGGATCCATAACCAGCTATGCCCACTAGACTCCAAAATTCCCTAAAGTATCATAATTCTATAAGGGTTGGTGCCTAGCGGCATATAATGGTTATATCTGTACATTTACTTCATTATTCAGTCATTCGGATTCTGAATTCTCTTTATAATGTCTTATGATTTATAATGCCATTTAGAAGTGTTTAGATAATCAAATGGTAGTTAGGCTTTTTCAAAATCACATTTCTCATTTACCTTCAAAACTTGGCAACTAATGTCCTAAATATCTCCCTAATTTGTTTTTCTGTAAAACAGGGAATTAGATAGTTTATTTTGGTCTTAAAAGACCTTAGTTAATCATTAAAATTGTCTAAAAATAGTTTAGAGTTGAATTAGGTTCGAAATTATGAAAAATTGGAATTTCTGCTTAGAGCGCCTGGGATTGCTCAGGATCGCTCCGGGCGGTCTCCAGTCGGCGGTAGTTCAATTTCGAGGGCCAACGGTCCGTCGTCCCGCGGTCCACGGCGTCCTCAATTTTATAACCAGCGCCTAGGATCGCCGATGAGCGCCGAGTACAGTCGAGGTCGGCGGTCTTACCAAATCGAGCAGAAACAGTTCTAAATCATGATTTTTCTCGTCTAAACTCATTCTAATGTATTTATAACATGCTTAGCTAACTAAATACAACATTACATAACATAGAAACATGCATTTGCGATTAAACAAGGGTAAATCCAATTTTAAAACCAAAACGATGTCACCTACCTCTATACGCTGATTTCTCCTTCTCTATTCTGAACAGTGGCGAACCTCTAGCACTGAGAAACTCTCTGGACGATGAACGCACGCCCAGCCCTTCCTTCTTCTTCTCCTTCTTCTCTCCTCTTTGGTCCTTCAAACAGGTTCGTCGCTTGCGGCTTCAATACGAGCGACAATACAAGTATAAAATTAGGTTATTTCTTTATACATATATATACCCCCTGATCCTATGCATCTCCCATGCAACTCTTCTATACACCTTGCCCAATTAGAATACATACCTCGATATCTCACGATCGGACGGTCAGATCTGCGTCTAACTTTGGATCTCCGCTAAGTTGATCACACCCTACAATATTAAAATGTTTCTATCAATCATAACTCTCGGTAATATTATTTACTAATTTAATTTATTATTTAAGGAAAATTCGGGGTTTTACAGAGCTGTAGGTCAGCGATCGAACCCTAAATCAATCCACATATAAATTCTCTCTTATTTCATTTTTGAATTGGTTTATGATTCGCTTGATTCCCCTTTGATCTGATTACCATTGACTCATTGATCGTCAGTATTTCCATTTCATTTCAGCAACGGGTGTGAATCTCCATTGAACTAGGTGAGGAACTTGCACTCAATAATCCGTTTGTGTATGTTAAATAGAAATTTAAAATTTTCAAGACAGTTGGAAATTCAATATTTTTTAGGGATTCGAAATAGCAGATTTTGGTAATGGATGATTTAATTACGTTTCTTTTATGCCTTCAATTCGTTTCTCCTTTAGTTTCGCTTTCTTCTTACCTCTGCTGTTGTGTCGATTTATTTAATCGAGCTCATATCTTCTATAATAAGGTACTTTTGAATTCAATCATTGGCATGATGAAACCTTTTATTTTTTATTTTCTCATTTACAAAATGAATATAAACTTATTTTTCAGCAACAAGGGTTTTTTTTGGGCTTTGTGCAATTTGAGGTGGCTAGTGCTGTGCAAAGTGCAATAGAGGTATGCTGCATTTACTAGTTTCTCCCATTGGTGAAATATGTTTTCTATATTCTGTTGTGTTTTTAATTTGGTTGAGGTGGATGTTTATTAGTTTTAACTTATTTGATCAAGAGAAAAGATAAGAGCTTTCTCTTAGATACAAAGAACTGATGCTTGATTGTAAAACGGGATACTTTTTTGTCATACTTTGCTTCCCTTTTTGGTATTGGCTTCTTTTACTTGTTACTGATTTTTTAATGCTTTGAAGCAATTATAGTTCATTTCAGCTAGATATTCTGCCACTTTTTGAATCTTCCTCTAGATTTAAGTCCTTTTCTATCTTCATTGCCTAACGATTTACAGAGCTGGCTTAGTTAAGTCTTACTAAATGTCACTAAAATTTGGTCTGTGTGCCACACAAATTTACTGTTACATGCATTAAATATCAATTTGGTGGTAGAGCCTTTAACACACCATTGCAATTAGATTAGAGAACACTCTTAAATTCCATCTCAGGTCTTCACTAATTGGAGCTGAGTTGCTGCTCAATGAAAGTGATTTATAGCAAAACAGAACATAGTTTATGAACAATAGTCAGGCTGTAAAAAAACAGAGTTCCAAGTTTTATCAAATAAACATGGACACACCAACTTCCTAAGATGGGTCTCCTCATCAGTTGGTTCTACCCAAAAAGCATATTGGGCTCCTAAAATCTGTTTTATCAATTTGGGCTTAATTTTGGGAACTGTTTTAGCTTTTCCTCAGGCTTCTTGAAAGCATTTAACGATCCTAGGTCTGTAAATTCAGCCCTGTTAGTGTCAACATGTCAGGATATTTTTCTTTGAAATAAAAGAAGGATAAGCAAATCTCTGCCATTTATACACAAAGTACAAATATGCAAATGAGGATATTCAAGGCATGGTTTCTTTCTGCAATTCATTGCTAGTACATATATGCAAATGAGGATATTCAATACTGTCAAATAAATAAAACAGGAGCTACAATAGGACTTCAAAAGTCAGAAATCCAAGGGAAGATCTGATATAGCATGCAAGGATATGACTGTAGTTTCTAGGTTTAAATATCAGATTTAACATTTTTTTTTATCAAAACAAAAGCAGCCGTTCAGTGGTAGTTAGGATTTTCATTCAGGGTGAGCGAAGAAGATGACTTGAATTTGAATTTCATTTCAAACATATTAAGTGATATTCACTTTGTTTAAATTTTAGATGTGTAACTCAAATTGTGATATATGTGTCGTCTTTATGAGCAATTTCCTCTCCTATTGTTCTAATATTTCTTGTTTGATTAATTTTATGCATTTGTTTTTTCTTTCAAAATGGAGAACTCAAATAGCAAAGTAAAATATAAATATTAATTTCAAGTGATGGATAGGTGTTGGACAGAGGAGGAAAGGTATGATCGAGAAATTATGCTTAATTTCAGGTGTTTCTATTATTGTCCTATTATGATCGATATAATTTTTAAATTTGATTGATTTTAAGGACTACTCCTGAGTATATGGAATTGGTGAAGGATTTCGTCATATTTGCATTTACTCACAAGAAACCCAACAGGGGGAGGTTGAGGTGTCCATGCCATAAGTGCAATAATGCACTTTATCAAGATAGAATTACAATAGAGGATCATATGATTTGTAATGGTTTTGACCATCGTAACATGAGATGGTACAATCAAGGGGAGTCTAGTAATCAATTAAATTCCAACATTGAGAATGTGATGCAAGGTGATAGCAATGTGCATGTGGAAAGGGCTGAGATGGGTGACATGTTACGGGCTGCTTTAGGATATTCTGAAGTGGATGATAGAATGGATGAGCCTGAGCTAGAATCAGGGAGACCACAAGGTGAAGATTTTGAAAGATTTTCCAAATTTGTGAGGGATGACGAGCAAGAATTGTACCCAAGTTGTGTAACTCATACCAAATTATCGTATATTTTGCAATTATTCCATTTGAAGTGCTTAGGTGGTTGGAGTGACAAATCGTTCACCTTGTTACTTGAACTCCAAAGAGAAGTTCTCCCCGAGGGATCAGTGTTGCCTGATAGTTTTTATCAAGTGAAAAAGTTTATAGATGAGTTGAGCCTCAAATACAAGAAAATTGATACATATCCCAACGATTGTATGTTGTACTGGAAGGAGTCTTCTAATATTGATTCATGTGTAAAATGTGGCACTTCTAGATGGAAGAATAAAGGCATGCATTCAAAAGGAAGTAAAAAACCCACACCTGCTAAGGTTCTACGGTATTTTCCACTAAAGTCAAGGCTCCAAAGATTATTCATGTCATCAAAGATAGCTTTAGACATGAGATGGCATGATGAGCAAAGAACAAAGGATGGTTTTCTAAGGTATCCAGCTGATTTAAAAGCATGGATTGACTTTGATTGCAAGAACCCAGATTTTGCTTTAGACCCTCGCAATGTGAGGCTTGGGCTAGCAAGTGATGGGTTCAATCCCTTTGGAAATAGGGCTAGTACTCACAGTACATGGCCTGTCATAATCATTCCTTACAATTTGCCTCCTTGGGTGTGTATGAAGCAGTCAAACATGATATTGTCTTTACTCATCCCAGGACCCAAAGCACCAGGTAACAACATTGATTTGTACATGCAACCTTTAATTCAAGAGTTAAAAGAGTTATGGGAAGTTGGGGTGGAAACATATGATGCTTCTAGGAAAGAGACATTTCATATGCGAGCAGCATTATTGTGGACCATCAATGATTTTCTAGGTTATGCAGATTTGTCAAGATGGAGCACAAAAGGTAGACTTGCATGCCCTTCCTGCTATAAGGATACTTGCAGCCAATACCTAAAATATGGTAGGAAGTTTTGCTATATGGGTCATCGGTTCTTTCCTTTTGATCACAAGTTTCGTACAAATAAGAATTGGTTTGATGGCACTGTAGAGGTGAGATCTCCTCCCATAATGATGTCTGGTGTAGAAGTGCTTGAACAGTTGGGAGGAATAAACTTTGCATTTGGAAGGAAAAGATTAAAATCACAAATAACATATCCTTCGCCATACAATTGGAAGAAGAGGAGTATATTCTTTGAGTTACCATATTGGAAGCATAATCTTTTGAGGCACAACTTAGATGTTATGCATATTGAAAAAAAATTTTGTGATAATGTGATTGGAACTTTATTGAACATTGATAAAAAAGCAAAGGATTCTTTAAATGCTCGCAAGGATTTAGAATGGATGGGGTTGAGACAGCCATTGCATGCTGTCAATGTTAGTGGTAGTGGAAAATTTATACTCCCACCTGCATGCAACACAATGTCCAAGCACAAGAAAAACCTATTTTGTAAAGTGATGAGAAGCTTAAAGGTTCCTGATGGTTATTCGTCTAATATAGCAAGATGTTTTGATCAGAAAGAGCGTAAGCTAGCAGGATTGAAAAGCCATGATTGCCATGTGATTATGCAGCAATTTCTTCCACTTGCTATAAGGAGAGCATTGCCTAAAGGTGTTAGTTCGGTGTTGATAGAGATAAGCAATTTCTTTAGTGAAGTATGTTCAAAAGTGTGCAAGGAGGAAGATTTGTTACGATTACAGAAAAGAATTGCAGTCACACTTTGTCATATGGAGAGAATTTTTCCACCAGCATTTTTTGATGTGATGGTGCACTTGCCCATTCATTTGGCAATAGAGGTGATACTTGGTGGACCTGTAAATTACAGATGGATGTATCGTATCAAGAGGTATGTTTCATCTTTGTATTAATAGTAATTCATTTATGTGTTTTAATGGATTATAATTTTCCCAAATATTTCCATATTAGGTTTTTGTACAACCTCAAATCATATGTACGCAATAGAGCACATCCAGAAGCGTCAATTGCCCAAGGATATTTAGCAAAAGAATGCCTCACATTCTGCTCACGATACTTCCCTGGTGTTGAAACGAAGTTGCAACGACCTAAGAGGATTGTTGATGAAAGTCTGATGGGTGCTCTAGAGCAATTTGAACTTGGTGAATTGCAATTGATGCAAGTGAATCGTTACTTGTTGTTTGATAGTAGCAAAACATCAGCTTATTTGAAGTAAGTTTTATAATAACAAATATTCACTTTTCACGTTACATCTTAGTTCTCAAGTAATAGTGATATGGTTATATGTAATACAGGAGGTATGAAAGTCATCTGAAACAAACGATTCGAAATCCTCACGATTTGCAAAAAGTTCATAGTGCGAAATTCATTGATTGGTTTAAAAAACATGTAAGTAATGCAGTACTGTTAGTAGGCCAATTCTAATAATTTTTTGTATTTATATGTTGTATATGTGTGATTGTCATGACATAGGTTGCCGAGTTGATTGTTGTAGGGGCATATCTGCCTGATGAAATTAAGATACTTGCTCGTGGTCCCAATAAATTTGCAAGGCGGTTTAAGGGATATATGGTCAATGGATATAGATTTCATACAATGGATAAGGAGGTGGGAGGGTACATGTCAAAATAGTGGTGTTGCTGTGACTGTAACAACTACAAGTTATGCAAGTGCCAAAGATAAGAGACCTATTACCGGATCAATCACATATTATGGCCGTATACAAGAGATAATTGAGTTGGTATATTCTTCAAGCGTTAAATATGTAATGTTTAAGTGTGAGTGGGCCGATGTAAGGGTATCCGGCCGTAGAATAAAAACTGATGATTTTGGACTAACACTTGTGAATTTCAGCTGTTTGTTGCCTAGCATGCAAGTTACAGATGAACCATATGTTTTGGCGGATCAATTAGAGCAAGTCTTCTATGTACAAGATCCTATTGATGAAGATTGGCTTGTAGTTGTTAAACATAAGCCACGAGATGTGTTTGATAGGAGTGGGGATGAAGACAGTCATGATAATAGGTTTTGGGCTAATTTAGCATATAATGAACAACTTAATTCCATGGCAACATATGGCACCTGGAGAGAAGACCCCTATTATATTAAATAGGGATGGAGTGCCAATAGGGAAGACTGCTGTGGTTTTATCTTCTTATTTAGGAGTTAAATGCAAGAGCGGTGAGGAATTGCCATTGGATAGAAGGACATGGTGGCAGATGGATTCTGAATTAAAGGAGAGTATTTGGATGGATGTTAAAGTAAGTAAAATATTGATGATTTTGTGAATTGCATACTGAATTGAGTCTGTTTGGTATGGCATTAGCTTTTTTTTTTAACTAATATCTTTCATATGCTAGCAATTTTTTGATATCGACATTCGAGGAAAGGCATACGTCATGAAAACTGTTAGTAAGTTGTGGAGGGAGTGGAAATGTAGATGCAAGCGTAAGTATTTTGATCCATACGCTACACATGATGAGAGGTTGAAGAACATACCACCTGCTGTTGTCCCTGATCAATGGCCACAACTTGTTGAATGGTGGGAAGACGAAGAACATAAGGTATTAAATATGTTACTTAAATGAAAAAAATTATTATTACGATAACTAAGTTGCTTAAAATTTTGTAGGATAAATGTGAAAAGAATAAACAAGTTCGAGCCATGCAAAAACTTTTGCATACATCCGGACGGAAGAGTTATGCCCGTGTTTGGCATGAATTGGTAAAATTGACCATAAAAGTTTGTTTCTTTTAATTTCTCATGAACTTAATTTATATGTTGTTATTTGTTTGTTCCTTTAACTATTTGTTTTCTTTTTTTTTTTGGAATTCTAGGAGGAGAAGAATCCAGGAGCAAACATTACACGGTCAAAAGTATTTCTTCAAACACATAAGCATAAAAATGGAGAACCTGTAAATCAGTGGGTAGGCGAAAAATTGTAAGTATGCCTTCTTGGCTAAAAATTACCATCAACAGTTAGATAATTGGATGGTCTGGTGTTTAAGTTAGCCATCTAAAACAGCTTAGACATGTAGTTAAAGTTTCCAAGATAGGAGAGTGAGTGTTGAGTGGTACTTACTTGAATTAACATTTGCAGAGGCTAATGGAAGATTTGTTATCGCAACCTGAAATTGAATCTCAAGATAATATCGGGAGAAATGATGTTTATTCCCAAGTTATGGGAACAGAAGAGAGGCATGGCCGAGTATGTGGATATGGGTTGGGCCCAACTCCAAGCACCTTGTGGGGATCTTCTACAACTCGAGGAAGTGCAAATACAGATATTGCACTATAGGATGCAATTAAATCATTAAAGGAAGAGCTTCAAGCCAAAGATGCAAAAATGTCCTTGCTGAAAGGATCAATGGCTGCAAAGGATGTAGAAATAGCCTCCATTAATGAATCAATGGCAACAAAGGACATAGAAATAACCTCGATTAACGAAACTGTGGCATTGCTTTTATATCGAATCGACAAAATGGAGAGAACATGGGTAAGTAATTTGTCTTCGCAATTGATTGTAAAAGTCTAAGAAAAGGATTTAATATTTATTGTTTTATTAACATATATTCTCCAATTTTCTTACCAGAAATTCTATGGAGGATTGACTAACAAGGGGAAACAGCGGGCTTGAGAACTATCCTTTGTTTTTTCTTGTTCATATAGGATTTGCGCCTTTTTTCTTATACTTGAAGGGAAAACAGTTGGCTATGTTTCTTCAATAGTTGTGTTTTTTTTCTGAGACTATTGGAGGGCAGTAATAGTATTCTTTAACAAATTGTTTAGAACTAGATGTTGGATACTGTGTTGTCCTTGTCCAAATGTTTATTTTCTTCGATCTTCAATTAGTATTTTTATTTTCCACAGATGCTATGCTCGTCTGCATCCAAGGGCTGTGAACTGCAGGAAAAAGAAGTGTGGTCATAACAATCAGGTGCTATTCATGTTATATCATCTTTATATCGCTAATCTTCTTCTACTTTTTGTTTCCTTTAATGAAAACTATATTCAGACCATTATTCACTGGATGGATACATTTCTAAAAATATCATGGACTAGGCAACTGAAAATCTGTGTTTTTTTTTGGCGGCTGAGGCCTAAGAAGAAGATCAAGTAAACTCAGGTTGAATCCCTTTTTGACTATATTCAGACCATAATATGCTACGCTTTTGATCTATATTACAAGATACTGTATTTTTATAGGTAGGAACTAGATTGATCAATTCCTCACAAGAAAATTCAAATGATAAGTGATGCAGGGTAGGTTTATGCCTTCAGAGAGGATTCTTTATTTTACTGATGAAATAATTCTTAGTGTAAGTCTCGTTGGTATTTTTTTCCTCTATTATTTTTATAGGTAGGAACTGCTCATTTTAATGCATATCTCCATTTCAGATGTACTCGTACTGCTGTTTTTGTGTAAGTGCATTCATATCTTTTTAGTTGGATGTAACTTAACTTACTACTTTTGTTGCAAACCAGTAGGAGTTGATAAGCCCATTTTCAACTATTGTCTGATCTGGAAAGTCAAACTTGATTCTCTCAATTAGGCCAACTAACTTCACTGCTGCTTCAAAACAGTTTGGGTATGCATTTTGATAATTCTATTTATTGTCTTTCTATTTTTTTTCCAGGTTTTTGTCTTTCTATTTTTTTTCCAAGTTTTTGTAGTCACGGGTCTCAGAATATTTGCAGATAGTTGAACTAAATTAAATGATTTTGCTTGTGAATCATTTTGGAGCAGGTTGAATTATCTCATCTTAATGTAGAGCTAAGATTGCTTGAAGGTTTCTATCACAAGATCTATAAGGTACTGTATCAGCCAAAAGGTTTACATGTTTCTCTCACAAATTTTGCCTCATCAAAAAGAAAATAGATTTGTTTTTTGGGGGTAATGTTAATGTCTGTTGTCATGATAAATAGTGCTCATTTGAGGGGAAATTAAATGGAAAAAATTTGTAAAGCGGTGAGAAAAAACCATTTGACTTGACATTGTTGACCCTATTGCTTGGTTGAGCTCCTTTGAAATGGCTGCAGCTTGATGAACCCTATTGTAGTTAATCTTGGTGGTGAATGTGGAGATGGATGGTAAAAAAGAAGTTTGTACTGATGCTTCTTGAGCAGGCTGTAATCACTTTATTTGAGACTGTCCAAGGCCACCTTATATTTTTCATTCATTTTTATTTTGCAATCACTTGCTTGCAGATTTTCCCACCAAATGCAAAGATAGAGAACATAAATGATCAATACTGGACGTTACGTGCAAAGGAGGTAAATATTTTTCTACTCTTTATATTGTTGACTCTGATGTAGGGATTGCTTCCTTATTTTTACTTTTTGTTTCTCGTTGTACCTTTTTTATTTTTGGTGGTTTCTTTTTCGTAGGAAAACATGGTGGGAAGTGCTGGCACATATGCAAAGGAAACAAGGGGGTTATATAGGGATTATTGCTCATGCTCACATGTTTGAACCTTTAAGGGATTGTTGAATGTATTATTTTGTTACAGAACGTTGGAATTCTATTGGATTTATTGGTTAATTAATTCTTACACAGGTTCAAAGGAAGCTACAAAATGAACTTTAAAAAAAAAAAAGAGAGAATTTAAATCTATAATGTCGTACATTTGTTCGTCGTTAAATAACACTTATCGCGGCATTCGCAAGTGCGTCACTAAATTAAGCAAATTACGGCGTTCATATGTGTGTTGCTAAGAAAAATAAATAGCGGCATTCATATGGGTGTCGTTGTACTACATTTAAAGTGTCAAACATAGCGACACTCATAGAATGTCACAAATGTTTAGCTTTGGCGACGAACTCAAAGAACGTCGATAAATTATTTGCGACACGGCCTTTAGCGATAAAAGTAAGTTCACCGCAATGTTCGTCGCTAATAGCTATAGCGAAATTCATTTTAGATTTTGCGGCATTCTTATGAACCCCGCAAAAAATCTAATTTTTTGTAGTGGAACACTAGATTAAATGCAGCTAACCCATCAAGCATTTCATGATTAATAATAATAATCATCACAACTTGTTGATTGCAAAATAGTTTTTCAATTTTATTTTTAAAATAAGGGAATAGTCGAATCCCAATATTTAAAAAAGGGAATAGTTGAAACCCCACCAAATAAACTGAGGTCTAACATCTACTAGGTACTAAATTATTAAAAAATTAAAAAACTAAATAAATTAAGGAAGAAAGTAAGAAAAAAAAAGAATAAAGTTATAGAAAAAAAAAATAGACTGCTATGCTGAAAAAAATAGCAAAGAAAAAGGAGAAATGGTGCTAATGTTAATTTCTCTTATAACCTAGAGAACATCAACTACCCATCTAAATCCCAAGAAACTCATGATGCCACAATATGACATATATGCAAATCTTTTCCACCTTCAGAGATGTATCATATAAAATCTCAAGTATTAGATCACAAATTTTCTCACAACCCAAGCAACACAAATAAAAATCATCAATTCACAATAACCAAGTCAACATTTATCTCAGAAAACCAGATAAACAAACACTAAAATGAATAGGTATGTAACAATAAGGATATATATGCAAAAACACCAATCAATATCATCACAAAGATACAAACTTATTTCATAGGGAAAATTACGGGAAATGCCTCCTTTTTGGGAGGTCTTTCCCAGGAGGCCCGTATGTCAAAGTCAAGACGCTGCAGGCCTCCTTTTCCCTTAAACTTACCAAAAGGGCCTCACATGCCTCATTCCCTTACTAAGACCTAAACCACTCACCCATTATGAACCCAATCGAATACATTCTTTGGTTGGATTCCAAGAAACCCAAAAAACAAAACCAGTGTTTTCTTCCTCCCAAATAGACAAGCCTTAAACTCCCCTTCTACCATTCTAACCCCATCCCAAAGGTATTCGTGAAGAGAAAGGGTGGGTTTTCTCTTGCCATGAAATGTGATCAAAATCTCTCTTCTGCTCTTGAGGTAAGTTCTCCGACTACCTAAATGTATGCTTTGGTGAACTTGCATGTTGTTGTAATCGTGTAGGTTTGCTTGCTTTCTATTTTTATTTTCTTTTTAATTTTTCCCCAGTTCATATGAGATGCCATACATCCTCATATGAGTCTACATTGAATTTAGACAATTTCTTATTGTAGGACCATGATTCCATTCTTCCTTGGTCTTGTTGAATTCATCAGTGTTCATTTCTTTTTTCTTTTTCATTTTATTTATCTATTATTATAGTAATGAGCTGTGTCTTCAATGACTCCTAGCTTTTGTCACAACAGTTGTATATTACTATATAAAAAAGTTGGGTTTTCTATGAACACTATTTTTGTCTTTCTCCTTTTTTGAGAGAAGGGTCAAACGACTAGTTTATGTGGACAAAATAAAGCAAATAAAGCAAGCTTGTCTTTCTCTTTTATTGGATTGCATGATGTCCAATCTTGTTTCCGCTATTTTTTAAAGTGGTTGAATACATCAATTACTTTTGAGGGTTTAAGCAACATGGTTTATCATTATTTTGGTTGTAGAAATTTTTTTTTTCAGACATTTGAATGAGTGAAAAACTATGAAAAGAAGAGAATAAAATATACCCCCCCCCCCCCCTCTGAAAAATAGAAAAGAAAAGAAAAAGAAAACAATTGCTAGTGTGAGCTGTTGAAACAACTGCACAGTTTCTTTGAGTTTTGCCATGGTGGCATAACTCAAATCACATCTAGTTCTAGTTTACCTTTTTTTTTCTTATCACTTTAGTTTAATTTTTCATTTAATTTCCTTTATTTTGTTGTCTTGTTTGTTTCAATTTTGCTTGTGTCACTTGCATATATATATCCAGCAGTTTGATATTTTGATCAAAGTATTCAAATAATTAGATAAGATTATGGTATTTTTTGTGTAGGGAAATGTAAGGTCAAGTATCATGGTTTCACAGTTGAAGAAGTTATTTTGCTTTTGCCACATCGGTGGCGAAATAGTCATTGGTAATACTGGAGAACTCACCTATGATAATGGTCGGGTTGATGGCTTGGCTATTGATGAACAATTTGAATATAATGATTTTGTTGATTGGGTATGCCTTAAGTTTGATGTTAGTAGAGAAGGATTAACAATGAAGTATACCATTGGAGTCGACAGAAGTCACCTTCTCCCCTTCACGGATCAAGAATCTTTGTCTAATTTGTTATACTTCAATGAAGGCAAGGCAAGTTTGTTCTTATTTCAAGAACAACAACGAGAAGGCTTCACCTATAATATTAGTAGGTAATACTTCTAGACTTAAACTACCAACAAAGTATTAAATATTTCTAGCATGGATATATTATTAATATTTTATTTTATTTACACATGTTAGGCCTTCAATAGTTGGGACGAGCTATCAGCTAACAACATCAGTGAATGTTGATAACATGGTAGCCCAACCCTCTCAAAATCCAGAATGGATGGATGCAAGAGCTTTTGATGGTAGTATTGGGAGTTTGAATTCAAATATGCAGCTTGCATCTAATTTATGGGAACATGAGATTGCTGGGGTGGGTTAGATGTTTCAATGTGCAAAGGATGTTCAAGTAGCACTTCATAAGTTTGCCGTAGCTGGAGGATTCTCGTTCAAACTAATTAAGAATAATGGAGAATGTGTTAGACGGAGATGCTCCATAGAGGGATGCCCTTGGAAGATAACGGCAAGTTGTCTTAGTGGCTCGAAACTCTTTATGATTAAATAGTACGATGGTAGACACGAGCATATGGCACAGGATTGTATGAATATAAAGCCTGTAATTAGGTCAAAGTGGGTTGGTAATGTTATTGAGGAAAAAATGCGCCAAACTTCTAGTTATCTTCCTAAGCAAATAGTGAAAGATTTCAGCATGGATTATGGATTAAACTTGTCATACCATCAAGCATGGCGGGCAAAGGAGGCAGCTAAGCAAGAAATTGATGGTGAGATTATGGACTACTCTTGTTTCATTTCTTTGATGTGTGAAAAGATAATAGAATCTAACCCAGGAAGTGTGGTAGTGTGTACAATAGGAGAACAATCAAGACTTTGCCAGTTATTTATTGCATTTCATGTCTCCTTGTATGGGTTCTGTAATGGATGTCGTCCGATTCTTTCATAGATGGAACCCATTTGAAGTCCCTTTTTTGGGTACGATGCTATCTGCAACCACTCTCGATGCAAATGATGGGATGTTCCCAGTTGCATTTGGAGTGGTCAAGTCAGAAACATTTGAAGATTGGTTTTGGTTTCTACATATGTTGAAGATGGCATTGGCTGATGGACGTGAGATTGTTATTGTATCAGATAGGAACAAGAATATTATCAAGGTTGTTAATGAGATATTTGATCAAAATGTTCATTCACATTGCTATCAACTTTTGAAAGAGAATTTCTTAAGTTTCTTAAGTAAATATACATTATCAAGGCAAGTGAAAACGTCACTTGTGCATCAACTCGATCAAGTTGCATATACTTAAAGTAAAAGACAGTTTGAAGCTACATTGGGGAGAATGTTTGTCATTTCAAATGAAGCACACAAGTGGGTTGTGGATAGTGAGCCTTCACATTGGGCTAATGCAATGTTTGCCAAGAGGCGTTATAGTCAAATGTATTCAAATCTTGCTGAGACTTTTAATGGATGGGTGTTAAAGAAGAGAGAAATGCCAATATTGCATGCTGTTGAGGTCATACATAGGAAGTTGAGTGAAAGAATGTTTAACCAACAAGTTAAGGCAAGTAAATGGCAATTGGTGGGAAAAAGAATTGATGACAAACTAAAGGCAAACATAAAATCCGGTAGCCAGCTATATGCTATACATTGCTTAGAGTTTGAATTTGAGATTGAGTGAAAGAAAAAGGAATGTGTTGTTGATCTCCAGAACAGGGTTTGTTCATGGAATGTTTGGCAAGCCACAGAACTTCCATGTCAGCATGCATGTAGGGCAATACAATTGAGTAACTTTGATATCTATGATTATGTGGAGGATTGCTACCATAAGGAGACACAAATGTTGATATACTCCCAACTGATGCATGGCATAGATACAAGTGAGATTCATTTTCATTGTTCATCAAATAGCGATGATTTGGGTAATGAGGATGAGCATAGAAATGATGAGCCAATTCTTTTTCCCCCTATAACAAGAAGGCCCCCAAAGCATCCTAGAAGGAAACGAATGGAATCACAGAGTGTTGATAGGAGACCATTGCATTGTAGTCATTGTAAGGAGGAAGGCCACAATAGGAAAACTTACAGGGCTCCTATTTAGTGTGTTTTCATTTGAAGTATTGTAATATGATATGTTAACAATGGTCTACTTTATTATGGTGTTTGGATGCTTTTTGAACTAGCAACTATGTTCAATCATATACTATTTGGAGAACCAAATGTGGCTTATATATGATTATTGTGATTCGTATAAATTATTGCTTTATTTGAATTAGATTATCAATTTGATCACACACCTATTTGGATATATTGTTTGATTACACTTTGATTTCAATGCAATCAGCACAATATTGGTCTTATATGTTTTCATTCCATTATGTTTTCCATTATAAACCACTCCTTGAAACAAAACAATAAAATATATTTGGATGACCTCTTTTTGATGATGTAGATTTATGCACAGTACACAATACCATATGGCAGAACAAAGTGCACATACAACGGGGGGCGAAGATGCCTATGATGAAGATCAACGTTGTTTCACATTGATTCGGGCATCACGTATACAGTTGGGTAAGATGATGGACGCTGCTAGAGAGATGCAATGTTGTTTCATGGAGTTGGATCTGTATATCCAAAAATCCCACCCCTAGCTCCCTACAGTGAGCAACCAAGCTCACCCATGATAGGGGCCAACCATCAAGCTCCATGCAGTATCCTTCTCATGTAGTATCAGAAGTAGGCCACAATGATCAACCAAGTTCACCCCATGATGAGGGTTAACCAGGTTCATCCCATGTAGTATCGGATGTAGGCCATGGTGAGCAACCAGGTTCACCCCATGATGGGGGTCATATAGTATCTGATATAGGCCATGGTGAGCAACCAAACTCATCCCATGATGGGGGTGGTCCATTAGTATCCATGCAATCTCCTTGTCATGAAGTATTAGATGCGGGCCATGAGTCTTGCACCATAAGTCAACCTCCAACTAGAAAAAGGCGAATAAAAAATAAAGCAACAAAACTTCGTTCTCCATTTGTGATGGAATACAAATTCCCACCACTTCATTCACACAAAAAGCACGTTGTCAAATATATATCTTTCTCATAATAATGAGTAAGCACTCCTATACATCCTATTGAAAGATATTGATTGCTTCTGTTTATTGATTTTATTAATATGATTTACTCGACAAGTTTCTTTTTGTATAGCTCAATAGTTATAGATTTTGATGTCATTCATGTTACGATGGGCGAGTTGCACTGCTTGATGGATGGGCACATGATTAGCAGTGTGGTATGGGTAGTAATACAATCCTAACATGTTTTACAATGTTGATTTTTAATGTCGTAATGCAAGTTTCATTCTTATTATGTAGGTGGTGGCAGCATATGCTTTTAGCCTTGTGAAATGGCAACAACTAAACTCGTCTGCAGTTAGTAGGCATTATTGTGCACCCTACATTAGTGTATGTATATCTTACTTTATTTGAACCTAAACTACAAATTTCACATGTAGTACGTAATGCATTTTACTAATCTAATATGGTAATTTACAGGAAGCAATCATCAAGGGTGAAATTACTGTGCAAGCTGCCTATAAAATATATTTTGATCCCGAAGTACTTGGGTATGATCTCTGTTCTTGCCAAAATGGTACGTTTTTCTTTTGTTATTATTGATGGCTACAATATCCCGATGGTTTTATTGAAGGTATAGTGTACATATTTCACTTGGTTAAATATGTTCAAATTTTGTTGATCTTTTTACCCATATGTCAGAGGAACCATTGGTTCCTCGTTGTGCTAAATTTCAAAGAGGGAAGGGTTGAAGTGTTGGATTCCAAAAAATGTAGATGACAAGATATTCATCGGCATATCATTGAAACCTTAGTATCTTTGCTTATAATGAACAAAAAATTCAATTTTTACCTTCATAACGTTTACTAAAACTCTACACTAGAAAAACATAGCTTGACATTTTTTGGTATGCAAGAGCAATTTTTTCAGAGTTTGTATGAGTTTTGCAACCCTGGAACACCAATTAGAATTAGACTTTGGAGCAAGCACTATATATCTGTGCCCCATCAAGAGAACATGTAAATCATATGGTTTATGATTCTTATGCTTTACAGGTTCAACCCATGTACAAATATAACCTTGCTGTCCATTTGTGATGTAGGGTTGATTGTGGAGTTTTTATGTTGAAATTTATGAAGTTTTGGGATGGGCATGCATTGTCATCCCAATTTGGATAGGTAAGTTATTTATTGTTAATTAAGAATTACTATTGAGATTTTCCTTATTTCATTACTTGTTTGAGCATATATTTTGGATTCTTACATAGCCACATGTTTTTAAACAGGATAATATTTGGTTATTTCGGAAGAAGTTGATGGCGGATCTTGTGTTTCATCCAGCAAATAAATTAAAGGAATATATTTCTCATGTTGGGACTCTTGTTAATCTCTTATATGATGAAGATCCTAGCTCTTAGATGGGGCTCTCAATATTAAACAGAAAGGGTTTTTTTTTCCATATATGTCTCATATATTGTGTTTTGAATACACTTATATTTTGAAATTGGCATTTGGTATCAAAAGCCTATCCTCCTGAACTAATTACTTTTGGGAAAGCAATACTTGTTCAAGTTTTCCATGGATTATGTGTGATATTTTGCTGAACATAAAGTCTGTGAAGAAGAAAAAAATCTGAACAAGAAAACCATATGAATTCAGAACACATTGTGGACATTTGTGTATTAAACCATAGAGGGATGCAAATATTTTCATAGGAGGATACAAGTCCTATCAGACAGGGATACAATTAGTTTCATAGTAAGATGCAATCACACTCATAGGGGGAAACAAGTATAAACATAGAGAGATACAAGCATTTTCATAGGAGGATACAAAGTCCAGTCATACGGGGATACAATTATTTTCATAGTATGATGCAATCAAACTCATAGTGGGAAACAAGTATAATCATAGAGGGATGTAAGCATTTTTATAGGAGGATACAAGTCCTGTAATACAAGGATACGAGAATTTTTATAGGAGGATACAAGTATAATCATAGAGGGATACAAGCATTTTCATAGGAGGATACAAGTCCAGTCATATGGGAATACAATTATTTTCTTAGTTCACACTCACAGGGAAAAAACTAGCATAGTCAAATGCCGTTATATGTCTTGTCATACGGGGATACACGTATTTTCATAGTAGGATGCAATCACACTCATAGGGGGAAACAAGTATAGTCATAGAGGGATACGAATCCTAGTCATAGAAGGAGATTCATATATTCTATTCACGGAAATGGAATTTATGGAAAGATTACCGATCTTGAAGTCAAACAAAATATGTAGAAAATGAAGCAATTCCCATATGTATGTATTGTTCTATTTCAGTGACAATGCCGTTTTGATTTTGGTGAAAAAGTTCAAGATCTATGATCCCTTAAATAGAATATTAGTGATTACTTCCAGTGACAATTGTTCAGTCTATCAAATAGATAAGTAAAGCTCATATTCTTCTGATTTTTATTTTATCAATCAATCAATCAGATAAAAGAATAAAGAACTAAACCTTACCTTACATGAGTCTTTTCTATCCATACCACGAAAGAAAGAAATTTTCTTTTTTTTTAATCTAACATTCTAGTTTCAATCATTGATGATTCCATTGGAAAAGAAACATGGATTTATCTCACCTATCATTATTAAATTCGTGTCTCTTTAATCAACGAAGTACTTGTTTCCCCTTATGAGTGTGATTGTATCCTACTATAAAAACAATTGTATCCCCGTATGACAGGACTTGTATCCTCCTATGAAAAGGCATGCATCCCTCTATGATTATACTTGTTTCCCCCTATGAGTGTGATTGTATCCTATTATGAAAATAATTGTATCTCCCTATGACAGGACTTGTATCTTCCTATGAAAATGTTTGTATCCCTCTATGACTCTACTTGTTTCCCCCTATGAGTGTGATTGTATCCTAATATGAAAATCATTGTATCCCGGTATGATTGTACTAGTTTCCCATGTGAATGTGATTGTATCTATGAAATTTGGTGTTTTTAGAACCCTTTGTAGAGGTGGAAGCCTTCTATATTTCCAACCAACTTATGCAATTTGGAGTTTTTAGCACCCTTTAGAATTGAATTTCCTGATTTGGATTAGAATTGGATTATAGAGGTAAAAAGAATTAACGAAGTTATGTTTACAAACCGCACGGCCTATTAATTCTATACCTTTTCCTTCAAAAAATAAAGTTATATACATACATTGAAATATGAAAAGAATGAAATATGTCAAAATATCAAAAGAATTAACGAAAATCTTTTGATTTCCTATTTTACCAAAACTAAATTTTCAAAAACATTCAACCATGTCATTGGGCTTCCAAGTCACTTCTAGCTTGCGAGGCATTACCCATATCTTTGTGCCTCCCATAGACCTCTCGTACAAGTGCTAATGATGACGAATATGCATAACTCATAGTCTGTAATAGCACCTACATATGCTCCAATTGACTAACCACCTCCTAACAAAGTTTGATTATATGGTTAGATTCACAACTCAAAGAATAAAGAAAATGTAAAACAACAGTTCTTCCAATTAAATCATGGAATTATTTGTGGAAACAAATCTTACAGGGTCAATGTCTGTAATTCGGATCGAATATCTTTTATGCATACAGCAGCATCCTCCAAAAAACTTTGGTGTTCAACCTATATAATGCGCCATTACATAAGTCAAAAACGAAAACAAAATAAATGGGATTCTAGAACTAATGTACATGTTTGTGAAGTTAAATGACAAATTTCCAAAAAGTATAAGTGAAAATCTTAGAGATGCTTTCTTATAAGATCATTGTTTGCAATGCAAGTTCTAGTGTCTCCATTGGCAATGCCAGTAGCATCCTCGAATTCAGGAGGATCAACCTACACAACACATCATTAGGGAATTTGAGAATATTATAACACAACAACTAAAGCGGGAACCTTCATTAGGGAAACTGTGGAGATACTTTCTTACATGATTGATGTCTGGGATTTTATTTTCAACATACTTCCTCAATCTTGTTGGATCTACCTATATAACACACTACATATAAGCAAAATTCTTATTTTAGTGACAAGGCAGTTATAAAATACAATATACCTGTCCACACCCATAACCACCAGCAACTTTCTCTGCTTTTTCTCTATTCTTGACACGCTCTTGAGTCCAAACCAACAATCATGGTGTCTGTATTTTAGCCTGGGCCAGACACACAAGAACATGCTCATAATAAAACAACTGAAAACAAAGGTGGTCAATCATCTTACTTGACACGAATATCTTTAATAAGTAAAATAACATTAGGAATATAACAAATACTATAAACATTTATTGTAAGTCTTCACCTGTAAGAATAAAAGGCAACCACCGATACACTGCTTCTTCTTGATTTGGAAAATTTTTATTTCTTCAAAAAGCCGGTCAACCACAAATGGTGTCCAATTTAATTCAAATAAACTACCTACATCTACCACAGTATGTAAAAAGGTAATACTGGCATGTAGGTTCGAATTTGGACACAAGAGTGAACCTAATGCAAATAAAACAAATGCTCTTTTAAATTCAGGGCCACCTCCTAGTGAACACAACCTAGATTCTAAGTCCGACAGTGGTATTTCATGCTTCTCAATTTGAAACATATCACGAACCTCATGTATTATATCATCCGGTCTGGAGGTGATGACAAGATGTCCAAGGTGTCTAAGTCCTAGAATAATACTAACATCTACACTGCCTATGGGTATAGAATACTCGCCAATTTTTAGGCTATGGGTATCTACATCTACTTGCTCAATTAACCATGCATATAACTCCCTGACAAGGGATGTGCATTGGAGATGGAGAATGGGCCCAAAACCAATCGCATAAATAGCCAATCGCTGGTCTGTCGTAAGCTGTTTGCAACAAGCCATGAACTTTCTAGGCGAGCATCTTGTCACCACACAAGGTTGCAGTTGCACATAAAGTGCTAATTAAACACAACACGAAGATATTTTGGGAAAAAATCTAATAATAGAAGTGTAGGACAAAACCTTGACTAGATGATATAATATGTGAGTTGAAGAAAAGCCCATAAATGGTTTTCAAAAATCTATTTTCAGAAGAAAATAGAAAGTAACACCAACAATATTTTGGCCTGGCACAACAACAATAGTAGCTCCTAACAACAAAGCTACAACTACAAAACTTTCTGAATTATATCAAAAACATGTTTCAGTTGGTGTTACCTGCACATTTCTTCTTCTTTTTTGTGCAGGACGCAAAGATTGATACTCTACTATACTTTGGGTCAACAACGCTTGATAGTGCTGCCTTGCTTCTTGTGCCAAAGTGTCCCACTCTAGTTTTGCATCTCTCATCCCCTACAAATTAAATTATTCAAGATTAATTATTCAGTTTTAAATAAAAGAACCCAAATCTAACTTGAATTAGGGGAAGTGAGAAGGAATGACAAAAAACATATATGCCGACATCAGAATTACTGTTCAAGGAGCCTCAAATATAAAGAACACCTAACAATATGCTCTATAATATATAATCATTAAGATAAGACTTTGAATGCATGCTTTGCGTTGTGTGATTGTTTCTCCTTCTCTTTTGCGTTCCACAATATACTCCCTCCTATAAGAAGTACACAAATATTTTTTAAACATATACTAAAGCATATAATAAAATAAAACCTAGTTGCATTTTTCATATTCAATTCTCTTCGTTATTTTCTATTTATTGTATTCGTAACAACACTATATATAATTGATGAAGCATTTCTTATTTTTACTTAGACTCGTAACAAAGATAAATTTTAATGCTAAATTACAAAATTTAATGTTGGATATTTTTCTTACATGAATATAACCCATGAGTTTAATGGTCTTCATGGAGCAACTGATGCAATAGGAGAGGTTGCTGCTGCATCCTTTGAAATTGAACGAGTTTGTCTTCTTACACGGGATGGATTTAGCACTTTCTTCCTTGCCATGACTATTGCAACAAATAAAATGAACATTATAATTACAATTTGCAATCCACCCTAGAAAACCAAATAACACAAATAATCCTCACATAAGTTAAGATCTCTTCATTCGTATCTATTGTGCAATGAGAAGTCATTCATCTGCATAATCTTGTTGGAATTCGCATGAAATAAATTACGCATTGTACTCAGTGCCATAATGCATGCACATGAATTGGTACTAATTCTATATAAAACATAGCTGATATTTTAATGAGAAATATTTACCGTTCATTGAATATTGATAGGAACATGACAAAGAAGTTAGTATATGTTATCTAGTCTATGTTATGCACCACAGGTATTGTTGGAGATTAATAGCTACAATCCAAAAGGGAAGAAAGATACATATCATATCAATTTAAGCATATTTGTACTAAAATTTAACTTATTTAACTATCTTTCTCTTAAGCTGTGAAAAGGATAAGAGAGTTTTTCTTTATTTTTTTTGGTGGGGTTGATAGATTGATAAACCAAAAAACTTGGGACGTGTCCACCTCAAGCAGAGAAATTGTAATTTCTTGACAGCTTTTTAAATTTATATGATGAATGAAAGAAGGGTTTCCATCACTCCTTGATTGCAAGATGGCTGTGTAATGCAATCTTGTGCACTTGACTAGTAATAGTAACTATAATAATAGATAAATAAAATGAAAAAGAGAAAAGAAATGAACATTGATGGATTCAACAACACCAAGGAAGAATAGAATCATGAAGTCCAACAATCTAAATTCAATGTAATGTTAGACATTATGTAAATGAAAATTCAATTGGGTATCCATTACATGGATGAGGATATGAGGACAATGATCGGGGTCAAGACAATGGCACGGGTGAAAGAGAGAGATCTGCATTCCCTCTGCTCTGGAATAATATATTTTTTTTAAAGAAATGTTTCCAATTACCAATTGGATTTTCTGTGGTTTCATTTTCTATGGTTTTAAATTGGCTATTGCATAAATATTGAATCAAAGGAATTGGTTGCACTGAGTAATTATAAAGACATTCTAGATATAGAAGATCTTTGTACTTTTGTAGCTTCTGCTCCTTGGCATGGGAAAGAGTAGCTCATTCTAAGGTAGATTTTCATAATAACTACTGCATTTCTAGTTGAACTTTACCCTAAAGCATACAGACTTTACAATAAAGTATCAAAATGAGAAAGTTTAATGCAACCAGTTTTACTTAATTTGAGAGTGGAAGTTATAATGTCCTTTAATGACCAAATAATCATAAATATTTTCCTTTGGCATGTTTTCGAAGTTTGATTTTGCATTGAGTTGTGAAAGTTTTTGATTGAACCCTCTCTGTTTGATACCAAAGCCTATATTGGATTTTCTAACACAGACATCTTGTAGGAGAAAAATGAATGCAAAGAGAGAGTAATTGTATCTTTAAGGCAAGGAAACTTGCTTGGGATAGCATTTGACCCTGAATTAACCATAGACGCTCGATGGTATTTGTTTTGCATTTACTGACTGACTTGTAACAGCAAATAAGTCTTAGAACCATTCCACATACCTCACTTGAGTTTCCATGTGTTTGCTTGCGCAGGTATAGTTACTTCTTGAAGATGGTCAATGAGGTTGGAGAACAGATCCCAAAGTCCATCTCTATTGCAAAGGGAGAAAGTAATAGTGACAATCAAGAACCAAGAACTGAAAGGCCCTAAATTCAATGTAGATTCATATGAGGACGTATGGCATCTCATATGAACTAGGGAAAAATTAAAAAAAAAATAAAAATAGAAAGCAAGCAAACCTACACGATTACAACAAAATGGAAGTTCACCAAAGCATACATTTAGGTAGTCAGAGAAATTACCTCAAGAGCAGAAGAGAGATTTCGATCACGTTTCGTGGCAAGAGGAAACCCACCCTTTCTCTTCGCGAATACCTTTGGGATGGGTGTCAGCACCTCATTTTTGCACCTAGAAAAATGAAAAAATAAAACCCTAATGGAAAAGGTCAAACCTGAAGGGGTAAAAAATTTGACTTTTTGATTGGGTGCAAATTGACTACCAAACTTCATACCATTGGAAAGAGGATTCCGATACGAGTCTAACGACACTGAGTTTGCTCAAATCGGAGTCCGGATAAAGAAGTTATGGGCTGGTCAAATCTGGAAATAGCAGAAATCGGCTTTTTGCAAAACTCTGAATTAGCTGCTCAATTTTATACTAGCAGAAAGAGAATCTCGACACGATTCCAACGCAACCAATTTTGCTGGAATCGGGGTCCTCGGATAAGGAGATATGATTAAAACTCGCTCCGGGACGCGACTTTGCACTTCTGCTAAAAAAAATCCAAATTTGCTGCTAAACTCTGGCTCAGTGGATAGAGGATCCCAACTTGATTCCAACGCCACTAATTTTGCTGAAATCGGATACCAGATGAAGAAGATATGAGCAGTTAAAATTTCGAATAATCTGCACATGTGGCAAAATTTGAAGAAAGGACAAAAAATAAAAATCTAATAATAAAATATTAATATTTTGTAAATATCTACTAATTAAATTAAATAAAAATCAAAAGGAAAACTAAAAGAGCACATGCGTATAGCAAACAAAAAATCTCAATAAAATATTAATATAGATTAAATATCTAACAATTAAAATAATTCAAAAAGAAAATCAAAAATCAATGAGCACATGGGATAACTTAGCGGAGAAGAATGCTCAAAAGCCATCATTGGTTCTTTTAAAAAATAGGGCACATTTTGAAAATGTTGATCATTTGGTCATGGAGTGCAAAAGTAATTGTGTTTTGGTCATGGAATATAAATAGACTTCCTTAGCCCATTTTGAGGGGAGGTCGGCCATTACATTTGTCTCTCCAACTTTTCTTCAAGGTTTGGCCTCTCCATTCTTCCCCCTCAATACCCTTACACGACCACCCCTTTCTCCTCATCTTCCATTTAATCCCAAAACCATTAAACCCCTCCAATCTCTTCTTTTCCTTCTTCTTCCTCTCCTAACCTCTTGAAAACAAGGAGGAATCAACTCTTGGAGACAAAAGGAGGTTTCCAACTTGCTGTCAATTTATTTTTGGGGACCATAACACTTTAAAAAAAAAGGAAAGTAATAGTAAGGCGAGATCCCTAGTGACTTTGTGTTCATCATATATTTAATACATAATTTTCTTGAACATATTTCTTTTATTTGTACTAAGATATGCTTTTGCTGTATATTTCTCACTGTTTGCTCTTTTGGCATGATGTGGGAGTCCCCATGATAAGGGGGACTCCATGTGTGTAACGATGGGAGGAGAGTTGTATTTGCAAGGTAAAAAAAAAAAAAAGGGATCATCCGGTTAATCTCCCCTTTTGTTCTCTTTACTCTTATTTCATTTTTAAGAAGGGATTTTCCTCTTTGGCAGATCTTTTGTACCCCTAAATTTTTCTCCCTCTCTCCTTTCAGTTAGGATGAGATTCTTGTTCCACATGTGTGTTTGTTTTATATGTTTTTTACTTGCTCTTATGGCCATATACTAAGGCTATTTGCATCCATCTAAGCATGCATACTTTGGCACTTTTTAGTATACTATCCTTCTCCTTATAAATATCAAGATGAAGGTTATGCACACACAAAAGTCTTTTTTAAGAAAAAAAGAAAAAAAAAGAGATTGAGTTCTCTGTTGTCTACTTTCTTCTTACTTTATAAATTGAAGTAGATGTATTCTTACTTGACATGCTTTCATCATCGATTGGTGTTCGTGATCATCTTACCCACTCATGTTAAATACTTCTTTAAGATCTGTTTTCAATTAATTTCTATCTATTGTAAATACTGATATGGGATTTTGTTTTCATTAAGCCCACTAGGCCACTAGTATATATATCTATATTCTAGATCATTTGAGGTATTTCCAGCTCGCTTTTAAAATCAAGATTGGTCTTTTAAATCTTTGTTTTCTAGTTACTGTAGCTATGTACTATTTTCATGCATAGTTGTCATCAATTTGTTTGAGTTCTCATACATGATTGTCACCATGTCATTTGATTCATATACTTTCTCTGGTTTTGTTGAACATACATAGATGGTTTGTTCATTTAAACTTGGATTTAGGTCTTCCTTGATTTTTTGGTTTTCCTCCAAGGAGGGGAGAGATGAGCTTCATATTAATACTAAACAGGGACCCCTAGAGTCCCTGTTTCAAGACCCTAGAGGATGATCAAAGGCAGGAATCATCTCCTGTTCGAAAGCACCATGAAGGAAGCCTTTTAGCAAAAATCAAGCCATGAACACCATTGCGCAACTCATGGAAGACAGCGGCCGCCCTGGGAGATGGCCGAGAGAAACCCACCTACATTCAGGTGTTTCTCGGATTTCGGGCATGGACCGCATCGGGTTTGCGATCAGACCCAATCCGTAAGGTAAAGGTGGTTGGACCCTGAAAGTTTATAAAACTTGATTTTTCCGACTCAGGTCCATCCGGTTCGATTCAAATAAGATTAGTTTGAACCCTTTGGGCTTTTGGGCTAACCCAAGCCCACTTTTAGTGACCTGGGTCCATTCAAACCCACCAAGGCATTGTGGGCTCTCCAATGGGGCCCACATCCAGACTGACCCACACTAGGATCCGTTTCATAAATGGGTCTCGGGTCACTTGATTAAAAACCCATGGGCCAAGTCCAAGCCCAATGGGCCTTAAAACCTTAAACCCACTCAATTAAATTGCATGTTTAATTAACTTCAAAATTAATTGATCAAATCCAATAAGGGTTACCCAATAACCCTAATGGGCCATGGGCTTGACTTAAAGCCCAACTTGGCAACCAATGGGCCTTCCAACAGGGCCCGCATCCGATTCACTTCACTTAAATGGCTAAAAAGATAAAAATGAATAAAAGGAACTTACACCTGCAGAGGTCCCTACCACACTTAATCTGATACATGCTGGGTTAGGATTAGGGTGAGACTGAGCTGACTCGAACCAAGAAAATCCAAGGGACCCGTCAGATTGACGGGGCAGACTAGGGTGTTTTTGGACTTCCCCGGACCGTAATTGAGAACTTAGCCGGAATCTTGAACTGCAGACCAATAGGCAAATCTAGGAACCCAGGTATTTGTCTGCACCCCATTAGGCAGTGGCGACTCCTGAATTCCCGAGGCACGCACTCCCAAGTGCACCTTGTGTGTGGCCATGCGCACAATGGGGTTAGAATGGTAGAAGGGAATTTTAGGGCTTGTCGATTTGGGAGGAAGAAAACGCTGGTTTTGTTTTTTTGGGTTTCTTGGACCCAACTAAAGAATGTATTCGGTTGGGTTCATAATGGGTGAGTGGTTCAAGTCTTAATAAGGGAATGAGGGTCTCACATGCCTCTCATGTGAGGCCCTTTTGGTAAGTTTAAGGGAAAAGGAGGCCTGAAGTGTCTTGACTTTGACGTACAAGCCTCCTGGGAATGACCTCCCAAAAAGGAGGCCTTTCGCGTAATTTTCCCTATTTCATATTAACCATGATGAAACGAACCCCATCACGCTCTATCTGGTTACTAAAGTTGAACTAAGAAAATAATAATAATGGAAAGAAAGAGAAGAATATTGGAACCTTTCTAAGCATTGCTCAGGAGTTAATCGTCATCTTGCTGAATGTGCGTGACTTTTCATTCACACACATTCAGCAATTTCCGTTTTATCCATAACGTTAATAAAACGGTAAATAGGGAAAACCAAAATTAGTTTAAGGAAAGGACAAACCAAACCAATAGTAACCAAAAATAAATTAAAATATACAAATTGAAGTGAGAAATTATCACACACGCTCGCCCGACCAGACGGGTGGCGGCATGCATGATTTAAAAGCACACCGGCACACAACAATATATAGTATCTCACTTTAGGGGTTGCACCCCTTTAGTGCACACTACTATTAATAAACACAAGAAAGTGTTGATAAACTTCCAATGTTGGACTATTGTTCCCATATAAGACAAACACAAGAAGACAAAAAATTTTGAGCCCTTTATAAAACTACAAAACACAACAACGCCCACATGAAAAAAAAAAAAAAAAAAACAAAACACTGATTGTGAAATGCTCCACATGTCATCATCTCATGTCTTTGATTACTTTGGTTGTCATACTCAACATAGATCCAAAGGGATGTTTGTAGCCACAGTGTACCATGTATGTGCGGAGTGTAATATAAGAATATTTCAAGGAAGCTCACAATTGAATAGTGATGTATTGTCTAAGGTATGCTTGAATATTCGGTTGAGATTCAACAGCTTAATTAGTTGAATACCAAGGCTCTTCAAATCATGAACTGTCTTTGATCAAAGACATTGACGAAAACACAAAGAAACACGTGTTGGCTACAGTCAGGTAAAACTGTATAATACTTTTGTTTGATAAATACAAAAGTTATGATTAGAACAACTTGTTCTAATTGTCTTATGTAGATGAAATTTGATATTGAGGAATCGGGTCACCAGTTCATCCTACAATCGGTGAGCAAAAAGTGGAGGGATTTTAAGTGTGGTATAAAGAGGAAATATTATGACCCTGAGATGGCTATTCCAGCATTGTATGCCCGTCACCCCGAGGGAGTATTGCACAACCAATGGCGTAATCTTGTGCAATTTTGGACTTCTCAGGAGAGTCAAGTATAATTTTCTATAAAGAAAATAAGATCTCTTGCATGATTTTATCCACGTTATGTTCTAACCAACTCTAAAATTTTTCTAATGCAGAAAATTAGTGATAGAAATAAAATAAATCGTTTGCACCAAGAAATGTCTCATACCTCAGGGACGAAAAGTTTTGCCAATTTAAGGCATGAAGAGGTATATCTCTTTTATGATTTCATGTAGTATGCTCATTTTTTTTTTCATATTGTATGTCAATACATGCTTTACTAATCTATATATTGTGTTATCAATAGCAACTGAATAGTGCCAGTCAAGCTCTCCCAAGTAGAGCTGATGTTTTTATTAAGACACACATTAGGAAAGATGGTTCAGCTGTTGATGTATTGTCACAAGAAAAAATTGTAAGTTGAATAATTTAATTTTAGATTTGTTTTGGACAATTATAATAGTAAATGTCAGTTCCAATTACTAACAAATGTTTCAACATATTTTGCAGAAACAGATGAAGGAGTTGAAGGCACAGATGCCAAAGGGCTCACAAGATAGCACGGACCGCTACGATATCTTCTCTCAGGTCATGGGACCTGAGAGAAGTGGTCGTGTTCGTGGTTGTGGATTAGGCCCCAACCCCACCAAACTTTGGGGGTCATCTTCAGCCTATTTTGATGTCTCGTCTAGTCAGTCAGAAATATGCAAGTTGAAGGACCAAGTTAAAAGATGCAGGAGCTTAGGAACATAGTTCAAAGCTTATCTAGACAGGTATTTTTTTCTATTTATTTATAGTTTGCCGAAAGATACTTTAGGATGAAACTTGAATAGTCAAATAATATCTTAGCATCTTTTTATGTAGGTTGGTGAACATTTTAGCCGACAAGAGGCTCCTACAGAACCAGGGAGGTGATCAACTGAGGTAATCGTTATTATTAGATATTAATATACCATTAGTTTAACTTTAGGTTTTACTATATTTTTATTGAGTAAATTAAAATACTTTTCAGGAGGGCTCTAACAATGATCGATGAATCTTAGATGAGTATACTTAACACCTGGTCATGGACAGGTATGTTTAAAGCAATTGGAGCATGTGTATTTAGTCACTTTATTATCATGACTATTTTTGGTGTTATTGGTGTTTTCGCAGTGGAGCTTGAAGGTTGTAAACAAATTTTTTTTGTTTTTTTGTTTTTTCTAATCAGGTTTGTAGATGAATTTTGAACTATCAAAGGTTGTAATGGAAAGTACAAGTTTCAAATTAATGTTTTTTTTAATTTGTAAATTATTATTATTTTTATTTGGTTGAATGGGTGGTTGCAGGCAAGAGGGAGAGGGAGAGAGAAAAGGGGGGGTGTGTGTTTATTTGTGAAAATAAAAAAAAAACGGGGGTCGTGGGATAGCGCCAAATGCATGGGGGGTTTATTTGTGAAAATAAAAAAATCGGGGGTCGTAAAAATAAAAACAAAAACGCCCAAAAAAAAAAAAAGACCTGTAGCGGCAGGCACGACCGCCACTACGCCCGTCGCTGAAAGAATCAGCGACGGGCGAATCTTCGGCGGACAACTGTCGTTCCGTTTGATTTTTAGCGGCGGACATTTGGCCTTTAGCGGCGGTCTTAGTCCGCCGCTAAAAGTGACTTTTTTTGTAGTGTGATGTGGGAAAGAACATGTAGTTAGGTGGATGGATCATCCATTCATGTTGAAAACTATGGTTGACCTTTAGTCTTCAAATCTTTGGATTGGTAGTCATAGTTGCTTGATGACCACGGTTCGTAAGGAATGTGAGGAGATGATCATTGTAAATATGTTTTGTTAGTTACATAAAAGATGTTCTATTATATATGCTCATAAATCTCACGTTGATAACGCACACGTAGTACTCTTCTGCTAGTCAAATTCAACGTTAGTGTGCAATAATGATCACAGCCTGGTCCTTTTAGCCTTCATAGCAAACCTCGTGATCAAGGTTTTCTAGATCGAGATTGGGGACCAGACCAGTCAGGCCCGATCCCAATACAAACTATACTAGACTGGTTGAACCGGCTGGTCCAAGGTGATCCAGCAGAAAAATTAGAAAAAAATTTGATTTGCTTTGGATCGGCTGAATACCTGTCCGGTTAGGCCAGTCCAGAATAGTACTATTTGGTCCGAAATGGTACCGGCCGATCCAGTCTAGTCCAGTATTAAAAATTCAGAAAGATTTAAAAGTGTCAAGAAAATCCAAAAAAATAAGAAAATTTTATTTATAAAGGTTATAAATTATAGATGATTGATATAAGATATAATAAAGTTGAAAATCTATGTTAAAATGTCAAATTTTAACATATAATTTGATATGTTATAATTATTACAAACAATATGTTATTTTTTTATAATTTGATATATATCGAATTATATGCTATGATAAATATAACATATAATATCAAATTATATGTTATATGTTATTTTTTTGTGATAATATAATTTGACAAATAATGATATATTATAATATTATAATATAAAGATATAATTTGATATTATAATATATAATATTAACTTTATTATATTTATATCAATCATCTGTAATTTTTAACAATTATAAAAGATTTTTTTCTGATTTTTTTAGATTCTTTTTGATATTTTTTAAAATTTTCTGAATTTTACAGATGGGACCGATTATGGACCGGACGGACTATGGACTGGCCGATACCGTTTTAGACCAGTCAGTACCGCTTTGAACAAGATGCACCGGATCGGTACCGGCCGGTCCAATGTCATCCGTTTTAAAGGATGATCCTAGTCCAGTAAACCATGCTCGTGATACACGCTTTGTACCAATTTGGACAATTCACATCTCCTACAACACATTATGGTGGGGCCCACCATTCACTTCTTGGTGAATGTGTGGGGGTGCATACACCCCACACTATAGACGATTTCCATTGCAATTCAAGATGCTTTGGCCGTGAGATGCAACCGGTGTTTTATCGTTATTGTAAATGTTTCAAGTGGGGCCCACACTAAAATAAATGGAAAGGAAAATCAGGTAAACATAGCAAAGGGATAAATCGTCTGCCATGTTTAGCTGAATTGTCACTTGCTTTGTTCGTAAGATGCTGCCATGTGGACATCTCACGTTCATGTTTATTTGAATTTTCATGTCACCATTTCAAACATTTACAATAATAAAAAAACAATGATCGTGAGATGCTCCACATGACAAATAATGTAGAAGATTTCATTCCTACGACAAAAGATTATTGGAAAGGGAAGTAAAGATTCGAATCGAGATCAAATTATCGAAGACTATAATCCGTAGCGACAAAATTAATCGTTGCAGAAACCATTCGTCTGACGCATAGATATCACAAGGTACGATGATGTGAAGTTAGTGTGATGTTGCCATGTGTGTCTCTAAACCACAAATATCACAAGGTACGAGAGACATCACACACGGGCAACACGTCATACTAACTTCACATCATCTACGATGTGAGCCTGCAGTGTATCGACACCTCACATCACAAGATACAAGGTACTATAGATAATGGGAACCATTGACCCTGTACTTATGGTCACAATCTGCCATATTTCTTTCATAAGGATAATAGTGATTTGAAAAGTGCATGATTTACGTTTTTTTGTATTTTTCTGCGTGTTACATGAATTATTGGACAGAACCAAACGTACCACCACCACCCCGGCCCACACAATTAAAACATGTAACGTAGAATGCTCCACATGTTCCACATGTTACATCTCATTCAAACTGTGCAGATTCCACATGTTACGTCTCATTCAAACTGTGCAGATTCCACATGTTATACTTCATTCAAACTTCAACGAAAATATGTGTTTTTTCACATTGAAATATATGAAAACACTTCTCTCATTGAAAATAATTTAGAACCTCTCTCTCTCTCTTACGCGTTTTCTTTGTTTCACACACACTCCCACAGCCTCGCCCTATAAGTACGTTAATCCAGAAACTAAATGAACCAAACCAATCAAACTCTCCCATATCTTCCTCCAATCTGCTCTAATCTCCTCTTACTAACGCCAATTTCTGCCATACATGGCTTCATCCGCATCCTCTCTAGTCTTTTCTGTGCGAAGGCGTGAACCAGTGGTGGTTGCTCCATCAAAACCCACACCCCATGAGTTCAAGCACCTCTCTGACATCGACGACCAAGAGGGTGTTCGGTTCCAAATCCCGGTGATACAGTTCTACCGATATGATCCCAAAATGGGAGACCGAGACCCTGTAAAGGTAATCCGAAATGCACTTGCCGAAGCACTTGTCTTTTACTATCCCTTTGCGGGTAGGCTCCGCGAAGGACCTGGTCGGAAGCTCATAGTGGAGTGCACCGGTGAAGGTGTCATTTTCATCGAGGCTGACGCCTATGTGACGCTCGAGCAGTTCGGTGACGAGCTTCAGCCACCGTTTCCATGCTGGGAAGAGCTTCTCTATGACGTCCCCGGCTCCGGCGATGTTCTTCACTGCCCTTTGTTGCTGATCCAGGTAAGGCAATTTATCCAGGAAATTATTATGGAGCCGAAAAGTGTAAGTGATTTAGTTATTCAACTAAATGGTCTACATTTAGGCAATTTATACTAAATGTTGGCGATTTAGATAAAATCATGTGGCTGCACATAAATGTGTGTCTAGGATATAAATTAACGCAACCAAAATTAATTATAATGGGATGATTTTGGGGTTGTATCACCTACAACAAAGATACTTTGTAGAGTCCTACACCAAGATACATAAGTGTAGGGTCCATAGAATATTCACTTGGTGAGCTCCACACGTGACTAATGATCATCCAGCGCAAATTCATTTTACACCATATACAACAATACACAATGATGTGGAGCCTATGGATTATTCACTTTAATGGATTCACATCAACGTCTTTTGCTTTACATGCTGTAAATGAGATCTGCACTACAGAATATGTGCATTTCACACATAAGTGTGTCAATATAAGGTTGTACGAAGCATCTACACAAGGATGGCAATGGTTTGGTTTTACAGAAAACCAAAACCGAATCAACGTGTTTACAATGAAGATTGTAGCCGCTATGGTTTACTAATTTTAAAACCAAAACCGTTGAACTTTCGTATTCTTGAAATAGTAACCGAACCGAACCAAATCATTTCACCTTTTTTAGAAGTTCGGATGGATTAAATTTTTATTATTTTACTATGACTACACAATGACGCGCTAATGAAAAATTGTATCAAAAGAATTCATTCCAAAGTATAATAAAAAAGAAAAAGTAACGTAAATTTTTTTGTTTTAGTAACTATTCAAGACCATTCATGATTCAACGCTAGAAGCGACACACCATCCCCTATTAATGTTTAACCGAAAGTTTATGTATATTATATGTAGTCGGTTCGGTTTCGGTTTGATTTCACATTAAAACCATAATTGAACCAAAACCATATCGGTTTTTTCAGTCAAAAACTAAAATCGAACTGAAACCGATTATTAAAAACCCGAAACCGATCCTAATAAAACCGAATTGTTTCCATCCGTACATCTACACAACCAATATCTAGAGAGGCCCCAAGGAGCTGCAAACAGCAACAACTCAAATAATTTTCAAAGAAACCTGTAGTAGACACAAACAATCGCTACTTGAATGACTTCCAAACATCTCTGAATGAGGTGATGCTGTCAAGTAATCTCTCCCATTTTATTAACAGCTTTGGTGAAACCTAGGCCTTTGCCCATTTTTATACGTTTGATCTACATTTATGGTGTACATGATGGATATTGATTGAATTTCTTTTTCTTTATTCAGGTCACCCGTCTCATGTGTGGAGGTTTCATATTTGCCGTCCGTCTCAACCACACAATGTGTGACGCAGCCGGATTGGTCCAATTTATGAATGCCGTGGGAGAGATGGCACGAGGCGCGCGTGCACCATCAATCTCACCCGTGTGGCAGAGAGATCTCCTGAGAGCCCGAAACCCACCACACGTGTCCCATGTGCATCACGAGTACGATGAAGTTCCCGACACGAGAGGCACTCTCATGCCAGTTGGCGAAATGGCCCACCGATCCTTCTTCTTCGGCCCTAAAGAGATAACCGCAATGCGTAATCACGTGTCAATGCACCTTCGCACGAGTTCCAGTGTAGAGGTGCTGACTGCGTGCTTATGGCGATGCCGCACGATCGCTCTCCAACCCGACCCGGATGAGGAGATCCGTTTAATCATCATTGTCAACGCACGTGCGAAGTTCAACCCGCCATTGCCGGTCGGATACTACGGAAATGCATTTGCTATTCCGGCGGCATTAACGACGGCGGGGAAGTTGTGTCAAAATCCGTTAGAGTACGCCTTGGAACTGGTGAGGAAAGCGAAGAGGGCCGTAACGGAAGAGTACGTGAGATCGGTGGCGGATCTAATGGTGAGCAATGGTCGACCCCATTTCACCGTGGTCCGAACCTTCTTGGTCTCAGATGTGACCCGGGCCGGGTTCGCAGAAGTGGATCTCGGATGGGGAAAGCCTGTGTATGGTGGACCTGCAAAGGGAGGAGTGGGGGCTATTCCAGGGGTGACCAGCTTCTACATACCCTTTAAAAACAAGGGAGAGAATGGGATTGTTGTGCCTTTGTGCTTTCCGGGTCCTGCCATGGAGAGATTTGTTTTGGAGCTTGAAAGCATGATTAAGGATCCCACAGACGGTCCGACCACAAAAACCCCACCCTTTATTGTGTCTGCAATGTAGAAGGAGATCTAAAGTCAAATGTGTCCCGTGGGAAAAAAAATTTCTGTTACTAATATAAACCATAATCGACTGCAGTTCTAAATATGAAAAATAAGAATCTTCAAACAAATAAGAACGGAAAGTTCATAATATACAATCAAATCAAATCCTTATTCGTGAATACATTAATCGAGTGCTAGTTAGAAGAGTAACTATTGATTGAAATATTTTCAACAGAAAATATTTTCTGGAAAAAACATTTCTCAGAAAAAAAGTTCATATTTTCTATTTTTCTGGCGTTTGGACATGAAATATCTTTATTGTTTGTCTACTTTTACTTTCCAAAAATATCCCCACCCTTAATTTTATTTCCTCTTATTTTCAAACTACCTTTGCACCCGTGCACTACTAAAAGTTGTACTAACGCCCCTCTTCTCTTCCAACCGGTATCTCTTTTCAAACGATAGTTACCAGAATATCTCCAAACGTTACCTCCTTTCAAATGTATAAATAAAAAGTTGCAATTTATCTTCTTCATGTTCCAAATATCCAATCGAATGTGTCCTATATTGCAAATCTCAAAGAGAAGTGAAGAACCACCAGTTAGTTTTTTCTTTTCTTTTTTTCATTCATGTCATTTGAATAGTTTTCATATTATTTAATTGAAATTCTTTTAGATAAGAATAAATCATTTTGGAATTATATATTAAAATATAGGTATAGATAACCATAGTTTAATCTCTAAACCTAGGCATAATAAATAAATATAAAAACAAAATATTATTTTTTAAAGAAGTGATTATGACTTGATTACAAATAAAATTTTTATATAATTGCTCATGTAAAGGAAACACAAGGGATCATCATTATCGATTTTTCATCTCGTCTGCTTATTATTTTTGACTTTTAATCTAAATAAAATTCCCACGTGCAACGCACGTGCATATTTACTAGTAAAGAAAAAAAATGGAAAGAGTAGGGATTGAAATAAAAGTATTAAATTTTGGGAAAAGATGAAATTTTAAATTTTAGTTTTAATCCTTTAACTTTTAAATATATAAAAATTGTCATAAAATTTTATCAAATTTTCAAAATTCAACCCAAGCATTGTTCGATTAGGTAACTATTTTAGGTAACTGAACCAAAAAATAGTTTTCCAACATTTTTTGTATTTCAAACTAGCCTCCTGAGCCTTTCCTCAACGAAGCTCCAGCACTCTGGCAAAATCTTTGTGTCACGATTCAATAACACCAACAATTACATCGAAGCCTAGTCGCTTTCAGACCAGAAGAGTACTAAAGTTTGTTCTCGGATGGAAGAAAAGCTCAATCGATAGTCAGAGCGGTAGAAAACCCATGGAAACAGTGTAATAAACGTGAAAGATCTCAGGTTAATCAGAAAAGGAACAGTTGTATCAGTGATAATAAGACGGGAAGACAGAGGGGGTTCAAAAGCTCATAGACCGCTACTATTTGCAGCAGAAGCTCAAGGAAAGATAAGAAGAAACAAAGATGAACAAGAATGGATTTGTGGATTTGTGGATAAGCTCAAGGAAAGATTAGAAGAAAGGATTTGTGGATAGAATAGGAAGAAACGAAGAAGAACAGCGATGATCTTCTTCTTCGCAACCGGTCTTCAATGGCTGACGAGTCGCTCACCTTTACAACGACAATCTTCTCCTTGAATTTCGATAGGTTCGCACCATCTCAAACGGTTCTCGACCCTTTTTTTTTTATGGAAAATAACTTCCGCTAAAAATTGGCGGAAGTTATTTTCCTCTAAATCCTGAGAATGTGGGAATATATTTTTCCCTATATTTTATTTTCCCCTGAAACAAACAAACCAAAAATTTTAAAATCCTGGAAATTATTTTTTTTCCCCAAATTTCCGGTGAAACAAACACAGCCTTAATTTATTTAACAATTATTTAATGAAAACAATATTCGAACATAAGAAGAATAAAGAAACAAAGAATGGTAATTACGGACAAAGAAGAGGAATAAAACCACCGAAATCACTTTTGGCATTAATCTACAAACTCCAGATTAAATGCAGCTAACCCATCAAGCATTTCATGATTAATAGTAATAATCATCACAATTTTTTGACCGCAAAATAGTTTTTCAAATTTATTTTTAAAAGAAGGGAATAGTACTTGAACCCCACCAAATAATAGGAGGTCTAACATCTACTAAGTACTAAATTATTAAAAAATTAAAAACTAAATAAATTAAGGAAGAAAGTAAAAAAATAAAAATAATAAAGTTATAGAAACAAAATAGACTGCTATGCTGAAAAAATAGCAAAGAAAAAGGAGAAATGGTGCTAATGTTAATTTCTCTTATAACCTAGAGAACACCAACTACCCATCTAAATCCCAAGAAACACATGATGCCACAATATGACATATATGCAAATCTTTTCCACCTTCAGAGATGTATCATATACAATCTCAAGTATTAAAACACAAATTTTCTCACAACCCAAGCAACACAAATAAAAATCATCAATTCACAATAACCAAGTCAACATTTATCTCAGAAAACTAGATAAACAAACACTAAAATGAATAGGTATGCAAAAACACCAATCAAGGATTTGGGCAGAGTTTCCCTTTTTCTTCAAGAGTCTTAGACCTCCAAACACTACAAAAAAGCGGGTCAAAGAGGGCGAATTTTTCCCAACAACTTTAAAACCGCCAGCAAAACCTGGTTTACCCGGCGTTTTTTAAATGCCACAGGCAAAAATACCTAAACCCCCGAACCCTTCATTTTTTTCTCCTCTTTCTAGCGCCCTCAAATTTCCAGCACCCTTTTTGTTTCATGCGTACCTCTGGAAAGCTTGTTTCCTTGTTTCTCCTTTGGTTTTCTTCCCTAACCCTAAATTGATCAGAGCACATTCATGTTCTTCATTGCTACCAAGGTTCCACATTGCCATTTCCGCGCTTCTTCTCCATTGCCAAGGTTCAACATTGTTTTGTTTCCCGCAACAAAGGGGAGATGGCGACGAGGAGGGCAACCAGGTACGATCAAGACCATTTTGTTCTCCATTGCTTTTGTTCTCCATCTCTATGGCATCAATCTCCATATACGGATCAAGACCCTTTGGAAGCCTAGGTTTTGATCTCCCTGTTTTAGGTTCTTGCTCCTAAGACGTGTTCGGCATGTGGTAGTTCATTTTTTGCCCAAGTGAGGGCTTCTCGCCCAATCAAAAATTCATATACTTCTTGCTCCTAAGACATGTTCGGCATGTGGTAGTTCATTTTTTGCCCAAATGGGGGCTTTTCGCCCTATCAAAAATTTCATAAAAATATTGTTTATGCATTCTAAACCCTCCCTAGCATGTTATATAAAAATTTGTATGCAAGATTTTGGATTTGGAACTCTCAAATGAGGTGTTTGTTTGAGAAACCAAATCAATCGTTTCGGTTTCTAACACCAAACACATGACCATGAGTAGCAATTTTTAGATGGATTTATACCTATTTGAAAATTTTGAAATCTATATTATTTTTTTGAAGACTCTTGGAATGGGAATAAGCTCTAGAATTGGGATGTTCGGTCTAAAAGACCAGACGCTTCTATTTGGTCGTTTTCCGAATTGAAATGGGAATAAGCTCTAGAATTTGTTACTTTGTATAGTGGTTGAGTTCCCTTTCATATTTTTCATTCTTTAGAAATTGTCATTGAGATGCCACTATATTGATTGAAGAATTTGAGCCCATTGCTTTTAGTTTTGAGTGATTGAGCTCACACCAGCACACATCCATATGTCTATAAGGGCTTTGGAACTGATGCTGATACTATAAGTGTAAAATCCCAGATTTTAGTAATAAATAAATAAATAAACTAATGGTTAATAATATGCAGGAGATGAAATTTTGGTTCAACCTGGAGGAGTTCAAGATGGACCGAGGAGAACATGGGAAGCTAATATAAGGTGAGAATTTTTGGTTTAATCTTGGGAGAAGTTTAATTACAATTATGCAAATTATTATAGTGAAGAGTTTATTAAAGTATAGAAATAAATAAAGGGAGTTGGTCGAACCCAAGGAGAAGGGTTTGACCCAAAGGTTTAGTTGGTTTAATGGCTTGATTTTAGTTGGTTCAAGGATTAATTGGGTTGAGTGGTTTGGTTTAATGAAAGATGGTATTTAAGTAAAAGGTTTTAACACAATAAAATAACCTAGCTAATATTGCATGAGTAACCCACGTCCAACTCAAAATAGAATCAACCGCACGATCTATTCTTCTCCTAGTTGCCTTGTGATCAAACCAAACCCTAAAGCACCTGTTGGAGCCGTCTTAGAGAAGAAGGAGGAGTATTTTCATGCACAAAGAACTCAAGTAAGAGCCAAATTGTAACGCCCCGAACCCGGGTCAGTGCAAACCGGCACCCAATCCGAACCCGGTTCACTACTGTAACAACCCAAGTCTGGTTCAACAACCAAACTCGTGATGTTACCACGAAGCTGGAGCCAGATACAAACCAAGATTCACAATAATTTTAAACTTTACTAATTAATTACATCAGAGTTATGGTGGCCAATAAAACAATTCTTTATTCAATAACATCAATTCAGTTTAAAATAACGTTTATCAAATCAACATGCGACATTAATACCAATTATAATTCTACCCATCAAATTTAAAACCCCATCTTCGCGATCTCTCCAAGAAACCTGAAAAATAGGGGAAAACGGAATGAGATTTACATCTCAGCAAGCAGCAGGTGCATGCAAGTAAATAGTCTCATTTAGGCAAATAGTCATGAGGTATACGATTAATCAACGATAAGGCGATGAATTCAAATCAACATGGCCAATTCCAAATAAAGCGATAAAACCGATAATCATGTATAAATACCAATAACTTGATATTAACGGGGTAAAACCGACAAAGCGATAAAACATGTGCCATTGCAGGACTCACAAAGATGATAAGTATTTGAGATGACATTCAACTAACTGCTATACCACCGTACGGCTTAGGGGCAGTGCTACTTAATGATACTCAAGCCCCATGCAGCGCAGCTATAGACAAGAGCCGTAGTCACCAACTTATTGCATACGAACTCAACAGAGTTGGCATGTACCACCAGCATGCAGCACCAGAATCAATATATGGAGATGGTCGCTTATCCACATGTACAGGGAATCACCAGCAGCGTACCAGGGTGTCCCTCCAGACATAGGACCTTCCCAGAGCAAACTAACTTGCAAGGGAAGCGCGTTTATATATAGGAATAACTCAACCCAAACTAAATACCACTTAGCTAACCAGCCAAAACTATGGATCCATATACAGCTAAGCCCATTGACACAAACCACAATAAAACCACATACGGGAGGACACGCTAATGTAGGAGGCATCACACTTTTACCCGTAAAGGATTGCACATCTCTACACAGAGGATTACCCATCTCTGCCGTAAAAGTTAGTATTAACTCAACCACAGAAGCTGTATCACCCAACCGTAAAAGTAAAGTGAACAACATCATACCACATACCAAACCATATCCAAGTATTCCATTCCATGTGAAAATCATGATTCAATCATTACAAATCCAATTATAGGCTTTTTCAGGATAACATATGCAATTCTTCAAAATAAAACTCATGTTTCATAAGTTCGATAAAACTCAGAGTTTATGCAATTACAGTAGCCAATATTCTTATTAAAAGCTCAAAATAAAGTAAATCCAATCTTACTTAGAGTTTTCCTTATTAATCCCTTTTATTAGAATCCAATTTCCTATCTTAACACCTAAGCTAGTTTCTATTTAAAATTTTATGTATTTTATTTCCCCAGCATGTTCTACAGACCTAAAATAAAGTTTAGAAGATGTTTATAAGCTATAAGTACCAGTAGTATTATTTCTAGCAATATCTATACCCTTTGCCCCTTTTATAGACAAACCTTTCATTGAAACCTTCAATTTATTGGTTAATCTTTTCAATTTAATTTTATAATTTTTATACCTTAATTAGGTCCTTATAAAGATGCTAACATGCTTAACTAATCAGAAAAATTATTGTATATTTATTCATATTACAAAATCCCCAAAATCTGTAAATTTTACATAGAGCGCCGACCTCTACAGGGCTAGGCGATCCTAGGCGCTCGTGCAAAATTAAACAATAAATTTCCAGAATTGCAAAATTCGGATTTTTATGCTTTTGCTATATGTTTCTTTGGTCTAAATTAATCTAATAACATTTTAAAACATTCCTAAAGCCTTCTAGATTAATTCTTGTTAATTAAATACCCTCCTACTTTTATTTACATAATCAAACTAAGTTTTCTTCTTTAATTTGATAAATCCATCAAGAATACCAATCATGAAAATCTAAGCACTTTGATTCCATGTAAATACAATTCCGACTAATCCATTCTAACCATATGAAATCACAGAAAACAAAATCATGCAGTTCCTCACATTTTCCAAGGTTACTACTTGCATTATACGCTAAAATCCTTCTTCCATTGAAGCTCCTAATTCTGGACCTTACTTTTGCTCCCAAACGCACCAAGCTAGAGTCTCCCAATTAAAATCTCCACCGTACACAATGTAGTTCCATCAGTGATGAACAAAACCCCCAAATTTGAAGGCGATCCACCACACGGATCTTACCCAATCATGATTTGATGATGGCTGGTCAGACATCTCCATTAGTAACCTCCTTCCTTTCTCTCCCTCTTTTCTCTCAATACTAAACCCACGAAAATTCTCTCTTGCCTAACCTTAATCTCCTATTTATATTAGGCTTTAGAAGTCCTAAACCAACCCTAATTGGCTATTTTAATTTGGGCTAACCCAACCATGGTCTAGTTAAAGTCTAACCCTTTTTAATTTAATTCCTACTTTTTCTCCACTTTTTATTTTTCTACTTAAACATTAATAATTTAATCTCTTATCATCTAAACTCCTATTTACAACCTATTTTCGTGCATAATATTTAATTAAACTTTAATATCACCTAAAACCTTATTTTCTCCAAATTAAGACGTGAAATCTCCTAATTACCCCTTTTTCCCACTTTTAGGCTTTTATTAATTCCTTTTAATTTCTAACTTGTCAAAATAATTTATTTTCTTCTATTTTCAAATTCTAGTTATTATTTAATGATCTATTTATTAATTATCCTTTTCTAAAAATTACCAAAATACCCTTTTTACTCTTTTAGGTTAATTTCATTAAAATTCTTTCTTTATTTACAATTTATGACCTATTTGAATTATTTACCCTCTAAATCTTCACTTAACTCATATTTTCTTTTATTTATTATTTATTTATTTATTAGGTGAAAATTCGGGGTTTTACACAAATAGATATAAGTTTCTGTTGTGGAGATTTGAGTATGATTAAGAGTCTTAAAAGTGAGATTTTTGAATCTAGACGTGATCGAGGTTTGTTGGGATCGTTTGGCAAACTTTGGGGTGATATTTCGTGGCTCTTAGAGAAGGTTTAAGTTCCTAAAACCAGGTAAGCAATCCTTTGACGCTTGCATAAAATCTAAATTCGTGTTTAGACGATATTCATGGTTATTCAGTGTTTTGATGCATTGATTTTGTTATTTATGATGTTTTAAGTGTTGGGAATTGTTCTAGCATGTTATTAAAGTATTTTAAATGATTTAGAATGGTTTTGATGCATTGAATATTGAGTTGTTGAATTTTTATGGAATTTCGCGAAGTTACGGATTTTTCACGTATCGGGCCACCTGAGTAGTCGCTCGAGCGCCCTATGTAATTATTCCAAAACCCAAGAGCAATTTTACCCAGATTCAACTGCTGCTAGAATAGTCGCTCGAGCGACCTATCGAGTGACCTACCTTGAATTAACCTATTCTGTAAGGCCGATCGAGCGCCCTTGGCCGAACCCGGTCAGTGCAAACCGGCACCCAACCCGAACCCGGTTCGCTACTGTAACAACCCAAGTCTGGTTCAACAACCAAACCCGAGGTGTTACCACGAAGCTGGGGTCAGATATGAACTAAGATTCACAATAAAATTAAAAAAAAAATTTAATTACATCAGAGTTATGGTGGAAAATAAAACAATTCTTTATTCAATTTAATCAATTCAGTTTACAATAAAATTTGTTTAATCAACATGTGACATTAATATCAATTACAATTCTACCCATCTTCGCGATCTCTCCAAGCAAACTTGAAAAATAAGGGAAAACGGAGTGAGATTTACATCTTAGCAAGTAGCAGGTGCATGCAATTAGAAACAGTCCAATGTAAGCAAATAGTCATGAGGTATTCGATTAATCAACGATAAGATGAGAAATCCAAGTTATCCATGGCAATTCCAAATAAAGTGATAAAATAGATGATCATGTACAAATACCAATAATTGGATGTCAACGAGGTAAAACCGACAAAAGCGATAAAACACGTGCCATTGCAGGACTCACAAAGATGATAAGTATTTGAGATGACACTCAACTAACTGCTATACCACTGTGCGACTTAGGAGCATTGCTACTTAATGATACTCAAGCCCCATGCAACGCAGTTATAGACAAGAGCCGTAGTCACTGACTTATTGCGCACGAACTCAACAGAGTTGGCATGTACCACCAGCATGCAGCATCAGAATCAATACATGGAGATGGTTGCTTATCCACATGTACAGGGAATCACCAGCGGCGCACCGGGGTGTCCCTCCAGACATAGGACCTTCCCGGAGCAAACTAACTTGCAAGGGAAGCGCGCTCGCATATAGGAGTAACTCAACCCAAACTAAATACTACTTAGCTAACCAGCCAAAACTATGGATCCATATACAATTAAGCCCACTGACACAAACCATGATAAAACCACATATGGGAGGACATGCTACTATAGGAGGCATACACACTTTTACCCGTAAAGGATTACACATCTCTACACAGAGGATTACCCATCTCTGCCGTAAAAGCTAGTATCAACTCAACCACAGAAGCCGTATCACGCAACCGTAAAAGAAAATCTAATAACATCATACCACATACCAATACATATCCAAATATTCAATTCCAAGAGAAAACCATGATTTAATCCTTAAAAATCCAAATAAAGCCTTTTTCGGAATACATATGCAATTTCCCAATTATATTCAAAATAAAACTCATGTATCATAATTTTGATAAAAATCAGAGTTTATGCAACTCGAGAAACCAATATTCATATTTAAAGTATAACCCAAAAGTAATTCAAGTCTTGCTTAGAGTTTTCCCTATTAATCCCTTTATTTAATCCAAGTCCTCATATTGTTACCTAAGATAGTATTTATTCCAATTTTCTGTATTTACAATTTCCAGCATACCCTCAGATCTAAAATCAGGTTTAGAAGATGCTTTTAATCCATAAATACAAGCTGGTATCATTCCCATTGTTTACCTTCAAATTAGTCCATTTCATATTCTATCCTACCCTTAGGACCTCCAATTACTTGGTTATTTCCAAAATATAATTTTATAAATTTTTATACTTTAATTAGGTCTATATAAAGATGCTAGTATGCTTCACTTATTAGTAAAATTATTGGATATTTATTCGTATTACAAAAATCACTAAAATCTACAAATTCTGCATAGAGCGCCTACCTCTACAGGGCTAGGCAGTCCTAGGCGATCCTAGCTGCTCGTGCAATTTTTAACAGAATTTCCCAGATTTGCAAAGTTCGGATTTTTAGGCTTTTGTTATATGTTTCCTTAGTCTAAATTAATCTACTAACATTCTAAAACATATCTAAAGCCTTTTAGGTTAATTCTTATTAATTAAACATCATCCTACGATTATTTGCATGATCAAACCAAATTTTCTTCATTACTTTAACAAATCATTCAAGCATACCAAACTCTAAACTATAAATCCTTTGATTCCATGTAAATCCAATTCCGATTAATCCGTTGAAATCATACTAAATCACAGAAAACGAAATCATGCAATTCCTCTAGTTTTCCAATGGTTACTACTTGCCATATACTCTAAAATCCTTCTTCCCTTGAAGCTTCTAATTCTGGACCTGACTTTTGCTCCCAAGTGCACTAAGCTAACGTTCTCTAATTCAAATCTCCACCGTTCACATTGTAGTTTCATCAATCATGAACAAAACCCCCAAATTTGAAGGCGATCCACTATACGGATTTTACCCGATCATGATTTGATGATGGCTGGTCAAACATCTCCATTAGCAGCCTTCTTCCTTTCTCTCCCTCTTTTCTCTCAATAATAAACCCACGAAAATCCTCTCTTGTCTAACCTTAATCTCCTATTTATATTAGGCTTTAGAAGTCCTAAACCAACCCTAATAGGTTCCTTTAATTTGGGCTAACCCACCCAAGGTCTAATTAAAGTCTAACCCATTCTAATTAATCCCTACTTTTTCTCCACCTTATATTTTTCTACTTAAACATTATTAATTAAATCTCTTTTCATCTAAACTCCTACTTACAACCTATTTTCGTGCATAATAATTAATTAAACCTTAATATCACATAAAACCTTATTTCCTCCAAATTAAGACTTGAAATCTCTTAATTGTCATTTTTCCTCATTTGGGCTTTTATTGATTCCTTTTAATTTCTAACTTGTCTAAATAAATTATTTTCTTCTATTTCCTAATCTTAGTTATTATTTAATAATCTAATTATTAATTACCCTTTTCTGAAAATTACCAAATTACCCTTTTTGACTAATTTCCTCAAAAGTTCTTCTTTATTTACAACTTCTTACCTATTTGAATTACTTATCCTCTAAATCTTCACTTTTTATTTTAATTATAACTTTACTCATATTTTCTTTTATTTATATATATTTATTTATTTATTATGTGAAAATTCGGGGTTTTACAGCTCGAGCGACCAGTTTGTCAAATTTTGGAAAACTTGTCTTTTCAACCTAGTTTTCACTACGTAAGTGTTTTTATCCAAATTTAACCTATGTACCATCAAGATTGGGGTATTTGGGAAGTGTTTGCACTAGCGGATGATTAAAATTCAATTTTATAAATATTTTGGGCAGATATTTCTAAAGAGGCACTTTTACTTGATTCTATTGTTCCAAAGGAATTTACTTATAACCAAGGTTGGTTTTGTGAGTTCATACGCCTGTATTTGGGTGATATGAAGGTATATTGTGCATCGATGGAGTCGATAAACATTCGGGACATATTGACCCGTTGAAACCTGGAGTTTTGGACATATGACTTGGTGCATTCTATTTTCGTTTTGGGTCACTGGTGTGACAAGGCTGGTGCCTGATTTATTGTTTCTCGCATGGGCGGATTTGGTTACAGATATGGTTCTGTATTTTTGTGGGTGTTATTGAGAAGTATGTCCATTACCCTGGTTGGTTTTTCTCACTAATAAGTGGACTTAGCAATTATATGGATCCATAGAATAGCTAGTATGTGAAATGTGTATTAGAGGGATTTGAATTCTGTATCTGAGGCATTCCATCATCTCGAGGATGGTACTGCTCCTGGATTGGTCAATCGCTACGTTACCCACTCCTAGATTGGTTGGGCCGTACATGCTAACTCATGGTTGGGTTCTTCCGTTGGTGTTGAATAGCCAGACTGCAAGGCAGCTGGTTCATCGTAATTCGGTTAGGTAGCATATTGGCACATGTCTACTCTCTTTTTCTGGTATACTATTTCATGAATCTCATGAGGTGGACAAATTATATTTCATTGTTGTCTTGATTCTTATTGTGATTATTCGGATTAAGTGTTGCATATTTTATTGTAGTCAACTATTTGCATGACTGCTTACTGAAATGTTGTTTCTCACATTATTGTTTTATCGGTTTTATTTTTAGATATTCCTGGAGAGGACGTTGTTGGGGTAGAGACTCCGGGGGATTACTGTGATTACCAGGAAGAAGATTATTTCATTCCTGTGTAGGTCCAGGAGGATATGGAGAGACATTTAGATTTATTTTTTTAGAGATTATGTTTAGTATTTTAATTGAGGAGTTTGATGATATTTGAAGGATGATTGGTATCTTTATTCCATACCCTTGGTGGATGATATTTATGTTATTTAGTTGAACCCTTTCCAGACTTCATAGATGAAATATAAAAGGATTATTTTGGTAGTTTAATTCCGTGCTTTCTGAAAGATGTTTTTATTTCCGCACTCTGATATAATAAATGAAATTGATTAAGTCTGGAATAATTGTTTTGGGTCATTTTCCCTAACGAACAAAATTTGGGTTTATGTGTGTGAATAAACCTGGATCTGGGGCGTTACAATAAGGGCCTTGAAACTTCATGCTTCTGGGGTATGCCTCTACAACTTGAAGTGTATCCTATCCTTAAGCACTTTTTTTGACTCACAAAGTTATAATGGTAACCAATACAGCCCTTAGTTTGGCCTAATAAGAAAAAAGAAAAAAAAAGGAAAAAGGAAAAAAAATGAATTTCAATTGGGACATATCTTGTTTCTCAATTGATTTTGTGTTAGATGTATCTCAGGTTAGTAATGTTGGGTAGTTTTGGTTTATGGTTAATTTATTTGCTTTTCCCCTTTATTTTGGTGGTGACATTGGAAATGAGGCTTCCAAGATTACAAGAGGGTTTTCATGTCAATCATACTGAGAGCCTTGACTGTAACAAGGACCGAAGATCAAAAATGTCGGAATTGGGTTCCTATTGCAAAATTGGTTAGTCTCAAATGAGGTGTTTTTCAGAATTGGGTTCCTAATGAGTAGCACCAAATTGTTTTTTTTAATTGTATTCTTTAATAAGTAGCACCACATTTTAGGTCTTGCTTGACATTCAATAAAATTAATAAAGATATCTTTTTGTTTTATCTCTTTTTGTATTCTCAAACATGCACTACAAAAAAGGGGGTCAAGGAGGGTGAGTTTTTGTCTGCGGTTGTTAAACCGCTGGTAAATGTGGGTTTTCTCGGCGCTTGTGCATACCTGTTTTCGCACGACGAGGCGCACGTGAGATTGCGTGCCTCAGGGCATTCGAAGTCACCACTGCCTGATGGGGTGCAGGAAAACACCATGCAGCGCAGTTATAGACAAGAGCTGTAGTCATTGACTTATTGCGCACGAACTCAACAGAGTTGGCATGTACCACCAGCATGCAACATCAGAATCAATACATGGAGATGGTTGCTTATCCACATGTACAGGGAATCACCAGCGGCGCACCGGGGTGTCCCTCCAGACATAGGACCTTCCCGGAGCAAACTAACTTGCAAGGGAAGCGCGCTCGCATATAGGAGTAACTCAACCCAAACTAAATACCACTTAGCTAACCAGCCAAAACTATGGATCCATATATAGCTAAGCCCACTAACACAAACCATGATAAAACCACATATGGGAGGACACGTTACTGTAGGAGGCATACACACTTTTACCCGTAAAGGATTACACATCTCTACATAGAGGATTACCCATCTTTGCCGTAAAAGATAGTATCAACTCAACCACAGAAGCCGTACCACTCAACCGTAAAAGAAAAGCTAATAACTTCATACCACATACCAATCCATACTAGAATATTCAATTCCAAGTGAAAAATATGATTCAATCCTTAATAATCCAGATGAAGCCTTTTTTCAGAATTGCATATGCAATTTCTCAATTATATTCAAAGTAAAGCTCATGTATCATAAATTCAATAGAAATCAATATTTCTCCAATTCCATAAACCAATATTCCTATTAAAGCTCAAAATAAAGGAAATCAAATCCTACTTAGAGTTTTCCTTATTATTCCCTTTATTAGAATCCAATTTCCTATCTTAACACCCAAAGTAGTTTCTATTTAACTTTTCTGTATTTTTATTCTCCAACATGTCCTACAGACCTAGAATGAAGTTTAGAAAGTGTTTTTATCCTATAAATTCCAGTATTATTATTTATCTCAATATCCATACCATTTGCCCCTTTTATGGACAAACCTTTCATTATAACCTTCAATTTATTGCTTAATCTTTCCAAATTAATTTTATAATTTTTATACCTTAATTAGGTCCTTATAAAGATGCTCACATGCTTAACTAATTAGAAAAATTATTGAATATTTATTCATATTACAAAATCCCCAAAATCTGAAAATTTTACATAGAGCGCCGACCTCTACAGGGCTAGGCGATCCTAGGCGCTCGTGCAAAATTAAACAGAAAATTTCCAGATTTACAAAGTTCTGATTTTTATGCTTTTACTATATGTTTCTTTGGTCTAAATTAATTTAATAACATTTTAAAACATTCCTAAAGCCTTTTAGATCAATTCTTATTAATTAAATACCCTCCTACATTTATTTACATAATCAAACTAAGTTTTCTTCTTTATTTCAACAAATCCATCAAGAATACCAATCATGAAAATATGAACACTTTGATTCCATGTAAATACTATTCCGACTAATCCATTCAACCCATATGAAATCACAGAAAAAGAAATCATGCAGTTCCTCACGTTCTCCAAGGGTTACTACTTGCCTTATATGCTAAAATTCTTCTTCCATTGAAGCTTCTAATTCTGGACCTTACTTTTGCTCCCAAACGCACCAAAGTTAGAGTCTCCTAATTCAAATCTCCACCGTACACATTGTAGTTCCATCAGTGATGAACAAAACCCCCAAATTTGAAGGCGATCCACTGTAAGGATCTTCCCCGATCATGATTTGATGATGGCTGGTCAGACATCTCCATTAGCAACCTTCTTCCTTTCTCTCCCTCTTCTCTCAATAACAAACCCACGAAAATTCTCTCTTGTCTAACCTTAACCTCCTATTTATATTAGGCTTTAGAAGTCCTAAACCAACCCTAATAGGCTACTTTAATTTGGGCTAACCCAACCATGGTCTAATTAAAGTCTAACCCATTCTAATTAATTCCTACTTTTTCTCCACTTTTTATTTTTCTACTTAAACATTAATTATTTAATCTCTTATCATCTAAACTCCTATTTACAACCTATTTTCGTGGATAATATTTAATTAAACTTTAATATCACCTAAAACCTTATTTTCTCCAAATTAAGACGTGAAATCTCCTAATTACCCTTTTTCCCACTTTTAGGCTTTTATTAATTTCTTTTAATTTCTAAATTGTCAAAATAAATTATTTCCTTCTATTTTCAAATTCTAGTTACTATTTAATGATCCATTTATTAATTACCCTTTTCTGAAAATTACCAAAATACCCTTTTAATCTTTTAGGCAAATTTCATTAAAATTCTTTCTTTATTTACAACTTATGACTTATTCGAATTAATTATCTTCTAAATCTTCACTTTTTATTTTAACTAGGACTTAACTCATATTTTCTTTTATTTATTATTTATTTATTTATTAGGTGAAAATTCAGGGTTTTACTGTAACGCCCCAAATCTGAGTCACAAGGAAAACTCGTAACTCGTCTCCAGAGGTTATTATAAATAGCAGGATCGCACTATCAGAGTAAGGAAACATGACTTCAATATTATTACGAAACAGAGTACGCTACAATAAACCCAAGATAATAACTCACATGGCCCAATAAACAACCCGCAGGTATCGGCTCTCCATATGCATCTGAAAAGAACAAAACAACACAGAAGGATGAGATACGAATATCTCAGCAAGCAGCACATGCATGCACAAATACAATTTTACCAGTTGTAAATTATGGTCGAATAATCACACGAGAAAGCAGGAAATAACTCGATGGAACCTGCGAAACCCTTAGTAATTTATTTGACACAAGGGTATAGTAAAATAAATTAAACTGTACGTATTTAAAATCGGAATACCTTTGTCAACAAAATTCCAATCGGTTTCAATGAAACAATATCATTATATCCATACTCCGAGAAAACCAAATTCCACTACAATCCAATAATATCTAAACCAGATAAATAAAAATAATCCCACACTGGTCAATGTCATGCAAATATTTGATTGGTTAATCAACATGCCAGAGCGACCTCCACACCTCCATGTACACAGTTCCGGCCTACTCAGGGTTTCGGATACTCTGAAATGACGGCCTACTCAGGGTTTCGACATTGACAACAAGGCCTACTCAGGGTTTCTGGCTGCTCTACACCAGTCGTGGCAACACTCTATGACCATGCCATTACTCCAATAAAATAAAAGCATCACACTACTAAGCATTGACTCTGGATCCAGGATAAGCTAAACCAAAACAGTAAATCATCATATAATCTCAATTCCAACATCAAAATAAAACAATACATGCCACATCATGTATAACTCAACACAGTTCATCACATGTCCCTCTGGACCAGAACGGTACCTCAAGTACTTTCAGTATTTCCCCAAATTCATAACACATGCTCCTTTGGAAATAAAACTCAGTTACTTACACCAAGAAAATCTTTACAATACATTCAGAATTTGCCAACAAGTAAAACTAGGATTTAATAAATTCTCAACCAAGTACAGTGTATAAAACAAGGAGGAAACTAAAATAGGAACTCCTAGTGTTAGGTACCCAATACATCAACTACAAATAGCCTAAAATTTGCCTTGGAAGCTTCTAAGAATTTCCAGAATTTCCACTAAATTTTCTCATAGAAATTGAATAGATAATATTGATTCTACAGTCCTAAACAAGTGATTGGTTAAGTTTTTGAACCCTCAAATCATCAAAACCCAGTTTGGTTTAGTCAAACATGCAATTCGGCAAGATATGGGACCATGCGCTGACCTCCTGCGCTAGGCGCGAGGTCGGCGGATAGGTCATGGGTCGAAAATTGAGTATGCGCCTACTTAAATTCAAGTGAGCGTGAGCTAGGCATGAGGTGGGCGTGAGGTTCACGCGAAATGCGCGTATGCATTTTGAGTTCGCGCGAGCTCGGCGGATAGGGCAATTAGTCCTTGCGCCCACTACCTGAAGTCGGCGCCAGTGAGCGCCAACTGGGCGGATAGTAACTGTATTTTTCGACTCTCTGTTATTTCTAGATCTACATCTCTGGCCGAACTTTTTCGGTCTGCAACAATTTCTTTAGTCTCCTAATATCCCCAGAACACATTCAAACTAGTTTTGAAATTAATCTAAACACATTTTTATTTATCATCATTCAGTTCTAAATAAACTCATGCTCGGACGAAGTTCTTCCAGAAATCACTCATGCATCAGAATAAACTCACGAATAAACACAAAACCCCAGTTTTAAAACGATGTTACTCACCGGTATTGAGGATCTTCTTCTAGCTTCCACCCCTTTTGATGGAGTCCTCTCGAGATCCAAGTTGTTTGGCCGCCGCCCTAATTACAGGGCAGCAACTTTTTCCCCAATCTCCAAAAATTTTTATATTAGTTATCTATTTATAGACGTCGCAAGGTTTAACCTAGTTTACCCCCGGTATTAAATTAACCCTCGGGATTCCATATCTACCCCTCATTCAACTTGAGGTTACCCGAATTACTTATTTGCTAATTCCCTATTTACTACAATATTTTTAAGTTCGCAATTAATTATGTAATAATATTCTACTTATTTTCTTTGCCAACTAATGACCACAATCTCCAGTAATAAATAAATTTTTGATTAAACCTAACAATAAATCCATGTGTCCATATACTTATATATATATTTTTTATTTTATTTTTTTTCTACTCAAAATTGGGGTTTTACATTTACACTGCCGATTGACGAATCCGAGCCAGGGGTCCACCTTGGGACCGTAGTCCTCCCGAGCTGCCCACTCCTCGGACTGGGGATGAAGGAGAATCACTGATCCATCCGCAGTTGTTCGAGTGTTGGGGTCCTGTGACCTCTTCACTGCTTTGCGGATCATCCTCGAGAGCACAGACGTAGACTTCGACCTTCTTTTCAACCTTAGATTCCTCAGTGGGAGCAAGTGGAGTGTCTTCCTCCTCTCCTTTTCCAGCGTCAATTTCTGCTGGCAGTTTGATCCCCTCTTTGAGATATACCCTTACTACTTGACCTGACCCTCCGATCAACACTGACGGGTCAAGCTACCCCTTATCACCATTACTGTCGTCCACCTGATTCACTGAGTTGCTGGTGGATGCCTTGGAATGATCTGGGAGTGGATTGGTGGCAGTAGCTGTAGCAGGAGCTGTTGCTGGGTGATCGACGGAGATGCGTTTGCTATCGATCAAGTCTTGTACATCATGTTTTAAATCCCAGCAACGATTGGTGTGGTGTCCAAGGGCTCCCATGTGGTATTCACAGTACTCATTATCATTGTAGGTGTGACTGTTGGTTGGCTAGTGGGTCGGCTGCTTCTTCTGCAAATATCCTTTCTTCAACAGGGTTGGAAGTAGCTCTGACAATGGGTAGGGGAGACGTGTGAATACCCTGTTACACCTTGCTTGCATTTCCTCTTTGGTCCACCTTGGCTGTCCTGCAAACTGCTCTCCTTGGCCATTGTTTTGGTTTTCCCTCCTGTCTGGTGCTGAGAAATGGAAAGGCCTGTTTTGTTGGACGTAATTGACGGTCTCGTCCTCCTTCTTCCTTTCCGTACCTCTCCCACCAACAGGGCTCCTTTTTTACTCAGAAAAACCTGTCATTCTGCCGGACTTAACTCCGTCTTCTATCCTGGTTGCTCCAATGTCGAGATGAACAGTGTTACCATCTCTTTTTCCAACATGGGGGGGTTGGACCATGGCAGCCATTTCCTGCCACCTCTTAGCATATTCTCGGATGGACTCGGTGCTTTTCTTGGACAACTTTTGTAGTTCCATCCGTGTGGGCAAGACCTCAGTGTTGAATTTGAAGTGCTCAAGAAAGGTGCTTGCCAAATCATCCCAAGTTCTGATTTGACTCTTGTCCAGACTGACGAACCACTTCTGTGCTGATCCTGTCAACAAACATTGAAAGAATTGAATCATGATTCTTTCATCATGCGCATATTGGCACATGTCTCCATAGTATGCTCGTAGATGCGACAGCGAACACCCACTTCCATCAAATTTCACAAAGTCTGGGCCTTTGAACTTTGGTGGAAATTACAAATTAGGGAAAAATCCCAGTCTGTCCAATGAGGCTTCCTTTGACACAGGACCTCGGTTCACATTCTGCATCTGTTCTTTTAGGGCTTGTAAATCGGCCAGCATCTGGGCTATGACATTAGCCAATTCTTGTGCTCGGTGCAACTCTTCTTCTTCGTGCCCCATTCCCATCACTTGTTGCTGTGGAATAACAGGGGGTGTCGGAATCCTCAACGATAGCTCTGGCAAAGGTTGGGGAATTGGCTACTTTGGTGGCTACGGATTCAATTACGGAACTGCTGCTGGTGGCTACTTTGGAACGATTGGCAATGGCTGAGGAGTCAACTGCTGTGGCAGTGATATTGGTGGCTCCTGGGGAGGTACCTGCTGTCGTGGAGGTGTTGGCAACTGTTGCTGCTGTTGTACGAGCTATGGCGGCATTTGCAGTGTTTCCATTTGCTGCATCATGGTTGCCATCATGGTTGTAATGTTGGCCATTTGCTGGTTAATTCCAGTGATCACTGGATGGTCTTCCAGATTTTCTTGCTCCTGAGGCAGTGGAGGTAGTGCTTACTCTTGTCCCTCAGCAGGATCCATCTGTAGTTTTCTTCTTGAACATAGGAGGTACGGGCTGCGATAAGCAATCTTGATACCTTTAGAAAATAAAGGAGGAAACAAGTCAGTACAAAGAATTCATTTTATATTGAAACATAATGCATGTAATGCATGCCAATGCATATTATTAATGATTTTTTTATTTGATTGGAATGTGGAGACTTGAAGAGTTGATTTCCACTTGATTGGATTCTAGAAACGCGAAGCGTTGATTTCCAGAGGATTGGCTTGAGAGCTTAAAGAGTTGATTAAAGATTTTGAGGTTGTGGAAACGCAAAGCGTTGATTTCCACAGGGAAACTTAAAGAGCTGATTTCCTGATTATTTGATTTGGGTGTGGAGACTCAAAGGGTTGATCTCTAGAGCAGCGGAAACACAAAGCGTTGATTTCCAGAAGGTTAATTTATGAAATTCTAAGAGATGATTAAAGATTTGGGTATGCGCGAGGTCGGAAAATGCCGCACCGTGGGGCGCACGGATTCATGCGTGCCTTCGGATGGGTAAAACAGGAAGGTTGGAGTCGCCACCGCCTGATGGGGTGCAGACGGACACCTGGGTGCCTAAGTTTGTTTATTGGGCTAGTCTGTGGCTTGAGATTCTAAGTAAGGTCTCGGTTACGGTACGGGGAAGTCCATAGACACCCTGGTCAGCCCCGTCGGTTGACAAGTCCCATAGATTTCCTGGTTTGAGTCAACTCGGTCTTCACTCACCCGTTTCCTAATCTAGCATGTAATTTAGTTAAGTCTGGCGGGACTACCTGAGTGGTGTGGGTCCCTTCAATTGATTTTATTTTGCTTAATTAAGTGGTCTGAGTCTGAGTGAGTGGGACCTGTTGGAAGGCCCACGGTGTCCTTGGTGGGCTTGGTTAAGCCCACATATCCCCTGGTAGGCCTCCATCTAAGCCAACGAGGCCCTTTGGGCTTAGGTTAATCTCCTTTGTTTTATTTAGGGTTTAGCTTTGAAGATTTAAATTAAGTTTTATTTCAGGTGGGCCGGATCAGTTTGTGGGCCCATTAAGGGGGCCACACAAGTATTTCCAAGTATTTTAATTTATCTTGGGCTTAATTTTCAACATGGGCTAGATATTGGGCTTGGGGCCTGTTAGTCCAGACTTCGGCTGGAAAGCCCAAGGGTTTCTTGAGGTTGGGGTTTCAACCCTTACTTGTTTGGTTAGTGGGCTTGGTGGGCCCGGTAGGCCCTGGCCCGTGGTCTCGGCCAAACCATGCTGAATAAACATCATGTTTCCAATCGGGTTCTTTGGGTGGGCCGCATTGGGCTTGGCCCACTCAGTTTGGTTGGTTAATTTATTTAAGTTGCATGCTTGTATTCTATCACGTTTGTCGAGCTTGGAGGGCCCCGTTTGGAAGGCCCACAAGTGTTCCTGGTTGGGCCGGTGGTCCAAGTCCCATGTGGGGTTTCCGGGTGACCCGGAAACCCTAGTGGCCTGCTAGGTTTGATTGCAAAGATCACTAGAATGAAGCAAGGTCAAGGAATGCAACAAAATGGCATCTTCTGCCATGTAGCCGACCTTGAAGGTCGGCTACACACAAACCCTAATGTAGCCGGCCATGAAGGTCGTCCACATACACCAAACAGTGTAGCCGACCTTCAAGGTAAGGTCGGCTACACACAAGTTTCAGGTGATCTGACTTGAGTTGTCGGATCAACCTGAAACTGCACTTTTTGGGGTTTTGCAATTGGGGTGGCTTTCCTGGGCTCCCTAGGAAGGTTCTAAGATTTTGTGGGCCCTTGGGAAGGCCCACACAGGTTCTGGAGATGGGGAATCCCCCATCTTTAGTCTCCTTTGGTGGTTTCTACAGCAAGGAAAGGAGAGGGCGGGGGGTGGGGGGGAGGAGGAGGAGGGAGGTTGCCTCCTCCCACTTGAGCCACCTATAGCAGCCGAGCAGGCACCATGTTGTCCCTATTTTGGTCCCTCGATTCATACAAAACAGCAAACCAAAATCAATGAGAAATCCCCCTAACCAAAGGGCTCAATTTATACTTTAACCCAAGATAATGTACACTCATGCTTCCACTCGGTTTATTCCTAAAGCAGGGAAACTCATGCATGCACTCAAGACAACCAAGCAACAAAGCATGTCATGTAAACACCAATAAAAAGTAACTAAGAAACCTGCTGTAGATAGGGGGGATAGCAACTGTAAGTGGGGGAAAAGACCTGTCCACCATGCTGGAAATAACAAGAACAAGGCGGGGGAGGCAACCTAGCATGTCACTAGTCACTAAGTTGTGGACATGTTCATGCCCTTGGTGTGTGCAAGTGGAGAGACATACCATGCAACTATGAATGCAGAAAATACATGCTGCAGGCGCCTTCTATAGTAGCTAGTAATGATGGTTTTAACATGGCCGACGAGGATGGGAAGTGCATAGGGAGTGGGGGAAGGGCTGCCTTCATGCATGACACTTAATGGGTTGCCCTGGGGGTGCAGGTAGTTGGGTGAGCTTTCTGGGAACAGCAGCTATGGAGGGGGATTTAGGCATGCTAAAGAGGCTGGGAACATCATAAACCTGGGTAGGGGGGGGGGGGGGGGGGGAGAAATCCTAACTCAATGCATGCCTGTACCATGAGCTATGAAACACAGAAACAGCATACATTAGAAAGAAACAGTAGCTGAAGAACACAAGGAAAATCATGGCATGAAGAAGGGGAGCATGCAATATTAATGGGGAGGGGGATAACCTAGCATAGATATGCACATTTCATGAATCAAGAGACACTGAAAGAAGCAGCACATCACTCAAGACGAGATGGAATGAACCAAATGGGGAGAAAGGATAGGAGGGGGCTTACATGGGGGTACATGAGATTTGCTCTAGAAGGAACACACTTCCTCCAAAAAAAATATAATAAAAAGAAGACCAAAACAGCAGCTTAAGTGACACAAAAGTGTAGGGAGAATTTCTCACTCCCTCCTTAGAACCCAACGTAGACCTCTCCCTTACTTGGAGACTTCCATGCAGTGACAATGAGAAAATGATACATGCAAAATTAGCCTTAAAATAGATTTTATGCCATGGAGGAAAACAAGCTCATTAGACACTTTAGAAAGACTTCATTTTGATATATGCGCAATAAAACATGGCAAAAATCCTTACCTTTGGGTTTTAAGCTCTCCTTGTGGTGTGTAAGCGACTCTTTGCAACAAAAATCGAAGCTGGAAGCTCTCCTCCAAGTTCCAACAGCAGCAACTCCTCCCTTTGTTCGAGTGAGGTTGAAGGAAAAGAAAGGAACCAAGTGGTTGAAGAGTCTTAGGGTGATGTAGTGAAGGTGTGGAGGGCAAGAGGCTTGAAAGCAAGGGGGTTTAAATCAACTTGGAGGGGAGAAATGGTATTAAGGCCAACAACCCTCGGCCAGGGGGGTTGCTGGCCTTTTTATAGCAAAATTTTGTATCCGACAATACTACACTTCCTTTGTATCCGACATTCAATGTCAGATACACTACACTTCTTTTGTATCCGACATAAAATGTCGGATACAAACACAATTATTTCAAAAATTGAATTTTGTCAGTGAATCTGTCGGCAAATCCGCGCGAATCTCGCGGGCGAATCCTTTGTATCCAAAATTCAATTTCAGATATGAAGAAACACATGTATATCCGACATTATATGTTGGATACAAAAAGACAAATTTTCGATATTTATAGATTGCCCCTCGGATTTGACTAATTTGACCAATTTGATAATTGCAAATTTCCCCTTGGCTATTTGCAGATTAATCCCTGAGATATTTTGAACATTTTGGATATTTACGAATTAATCCCCGAGATATTTATCTACGTTTTCGTCACGTGTGCTGCTCTTTTGCCACGTGTGCAGTTTCCAGCATTACTACCTGAAAACCTCAACTGCTCATAATTTCTTCATCCGGACTCCGATTCTAGCAAACTCAGTTGCGTTAGAACCGTATCGAAGTCCTCTATTCATTAGGGCTGGACTAAATAGCTGATCTGGGGCTTAGCAGAAAGTCAATTTTTGCTCCCCTTCAAGTTTGACCGGCCTACAAATCCTTCATCCAGACTCCGATTCCAGCAAACTCGGTTGCGTTGGAACCGTGTCAGGGTTCTCTATCCATTGAGATAAAGCAAGGTGGTCAATTATCACTTGATCAAAAAGTCATCTTTCGCCCCTTTAGGGTTTGACTTTCCAGCTAGGGTTTGCATTTCCAGCACTTTCGGGAGCGCAAAAATGAAGTGCTTACATTGGGATTACGGAAATGCGAAGCGTTGATTTCCACAAGGGGCTCTGGAAACACAGGGCGTTGATTTCCAGACAACTGGAGATTTGGGAAACGCGAGGCGTTGATTTCCCAGAGTAGCGGAAACGCAAAGCGTTGATTTCCACTAGAAGTTCTGGAAACGCAGAGCGTTGATTCCCAAAAGATTTGAGAATTTGGGAAACGCGGGGCTTTGATTTCCCAGAGTAGCGGAAACACAGAGCGTTGATTTCCACAAGAAGTTCTGGAAACATAGAGCGTTGATTTCCCAGAGCAACGGAAACGCACAGTGTTGATTTCCACTAGAATTTCTGGAAACTCAGAGCATTGATTTCTAGAAGATTTGAGAATTTGGGAAACGCGGGGTGTTGATTTCCACTAGGTTTAGGGTATGGAGACGCGAAGCGTTGATCTCTACATGGAGCTCTAGTAACGCGAAGCGTTGATTTCTAGAGGGTTTGAGATTAGAAGTTGACTTATGATAATTTGACTTATTTGATCTTTCTTTTCTTTTTCTTATTTTTCTTCTTTTCATTTTATTTCCCTTTTATTTCTCCCTTTTTTCCTCAATTTGACCGATGGCCATCGGCAAGGATTAGACTTGTCCTTGATTTTTCTAATTCATTATTTTGGGCTGGGTTATAGCCAATTGATCTCACAAATTTTTTTTAATTAAGCTGGAACTGATTAAGGTACAGAGAATTGGAGTCATTCCTTGCCCCAATGCACACTCGGAAGCAATTTTAATCTTGGGAATTTAAAAAATTTTCATTTTTTTTTCTTTTGAAAAATGATTTGATCAAGCATGCTTATGCAGATGATCTTGAATTGTGTGCACTTGATGCACGAAAATGCTTATACAAAATTAAAGTCAAGGTTAAATAATATTACCATTCAAACAAAGATCTGTACAATTAAAAGTTGTGTGCACAATCCTAAAAAGGTTGGTGCCCAGCAGGGAATGACTCCTAGACGTACTTGTGTATGGAAACACATCCGAGTCCTAATCGGCCTTCTTTCATCTGCCTTTGCCTTCAGGTGTCAGATCAAAGAAAATTTACAATTCGCCAACGAGGGCGAAAATTACAAGAAATCTACAAAAAATTTGCAAAGAATTCATCTTAAGGGCTATTGGGAGCCCAAGAGAAGAGTACAAGTTTGCTTCAAGACAGGTAGGCTGAATTCCTAGATTTAGGGTTTTGTGCCCCTGTTCTGATCTGACCTACTTTTGCCTTATTGTTTGATCTAGCCTACTTTCATCTGCTCACAAGGCTACTCAATGGGTCAAGGCCCACGGTTCACAGGACTCAATGCATGGATCTGGGGTAGCTTCCCTGATCAAGATTCGAGTAGCATCCTAAATTAGGGCTAACGCAACCCATGATCTAGGACTCATTCAGTTGGATGCAAAAGGGCGGGGGTTGCTGCCGCTGATGGACTCTTGAATTTTAAATTGATTTTATTCATCTTCACTTCCATCATTCGCATCTCATTCATACTGCATCCACAAAGCTACGGTTTACCAGAAACAATAGGTGAGGAAAGGGTACCCAGCCCGAGACATTCACCTACAAGTGTTTGAGTCAAGTACTAGACCCTCGCGTATCATGGCAAAAAACCAATGGTGCAAAGGAATCCTGAAACCTGGGGAGATGGGTTTACCCTGCTTTCCCCGGCAAGCCACGAGAGCGTGGGGCTAATACCATCCCAAAAATAAGTTCATCGGAACAAAAGGGTGGCTTCTAGGGAGGTCTAGGTTTTGGTGAAGAAGAGCAGCATTCCATTCCATTTCACAAAAGCATTCAAATCGGATCATTCACGCAGTCTCCCTCGTGCGTGTCACCCCACGCAATTATTATTCAAAACAGTAAAGCTCATCCATGGTGTGGTGAGTGCCCTGTGTGTAGTTGGGCAGAGTACTGTGTCTAATTGGGTGAATTTCGGATATTTGATTGGTAAAGGGTTCCCTGCTATCTCTTTATAGCGACGTACAGAATTAGTACGCGATACGATGTTCCAAGAGAGTCCCCAGATAAGTGGAGGGGTCACAATGGTCCCGCTTAAAACCCACAAACTTTAGGCTATTATCTCGTCCTTTGTAACAGGACTCCCCAGAATACGTAATTACATGTATTTCGTATTTCACTAAGGTTAGACAGCAAGTATTGCCTAAACCGATCTATATCCATCTATGTTGACCTTTTAAACCAGGGTCCGACTGGGTTGAGAGGTCCCCAGCGGAGTCGTCAAGTTGTTCGCACCTTTTTTCGCACGACGAGGCGCACATGAAAGTGCGTGCCTCAGGACATTCGGAGTTGCCACTGCCTGATAGGGTGCAGGCAGACACCAAGGTACCTATTCAGGTCTAATTTAATTGGTCTACGGCTTTTTAGAGATCCTGGCTAAGTTCTCGATTACGTCCGAGGACATCTCAACCTACCCTGTCGGTCTGACGGGTCCCTCGGGTCTCCCTGGTTCAAATCAACTTAATCTCACCCAATTCCTATTCCTAGGCCAGCATGCATATTTTTTTGGTATGAGTGGGGACCACCAAAGGTGTAAGTCCCCTTTATTTTAATTGATTTTATCTTTTTAATCCTTTGTGAAGTGGGTCGGATGTGGGCCCCATTGGAAGGTCCATGGGATTCTGGATTGGGCTTAAGTCATGCCCAAGGCCCATTAGGGTTATTGGGTAACCCTATTATTGGATTTGGTTGTTCGATTTTTGGATTTAATTATATTTAAAAAATTTAGTGGGTTTAAACTTTTAAGGCCTACTGGGCTCGGATTTGGCCCATGGGAAATTAACCAAGAGGCCTTGGTCCATTATCAAAAAATGGATCATGGTTTGGCCGGATTGGGTGTGGGCCCTGTTGGAAGGCCCACAAAGCTTTGGTGGGCCCAAATGGGCCAAAGTCTCAAAATGGGCTAGGTTGACCCAAAAATCCCAATTGGTTCATATTAAATTTATTTGGGTGGAACCGGGTGATCTGGGTCCAAAAAATGGATTTTCATGTGTTATTTGGGCCTGACTGCACATACTATGCAGTCAGGGCTGATCCGCACATGGAGTGTGGTCGGGTCTAATCTGCATATGGAGTGCAGATCTGACCTGAATCTCAAAGACGGCCACAATCTCCATGGGGGGACATCCGCCAACTTCCCTCCGCGACTTGCTATGGGTTCCAAAACAACCCCATAGTGGTCCAAACCTCCATTTTTGCACTCAAAATGCATTCTTTTTCTTCATTCATGCATGCATACATCTAACTACTCAAGCACTATCACATAAACGGAACTAACAGTGGAATCTATGTATGAAAAGCGTCATGTGACACACAATAATAACAAATGTAAAGATGTTAATTAAGAAACCAAGTACGCTTTTGAAATCTGATTGAAGATACTAAAAGTGAAAGATCTATGCTGATGAACTGAGAAAAACATGATGTTAATGTTTATAAAACAATTTTAAACAAATTTTAAACTTGCTTTTCATATGCGATGAGTGAAGGTGATTAAAAGAAATATATAAACAGTGAATGATGGTGATCAAGTTTGTGCATGTGATGCTTTTCATACACATAAGCAAGGAATAAAAAGAGTATTCAATGAGTAAATGGCTTATTCCAATGAAGGGAGAGAGAGAAGCAGGATTAAGGGTACAACAGATGTATGCAAAGAGGACAATCTCCTCTTAAAGAATAAATCGACAAAAACGAGAGATGGGTCTAAGATGAAATAAACATAAACCCTCTCCTCCTTTGGTTTTACTTTATACAACAAGGACTACCTCTTCCTCCCACTTTTTTGTATGGGGGAGTCCTCCTTACCATGAGGACTCCCATAGCATGCACAAGGAGATCAAATGGTTAGAACAAGGCAATAAAAGATAGATTTAAAGTAAATAAAAGAAAACATGTTCAAAAATTTTGATTTAAATATATGGTGTGTACAAAGCAAGCAGAAACCTTACCTTGCTATTACTTCTTCTTTTTGAAGTGTTGTGGTCCTCCTGTTAATGTGGACAACACTTCAGAGCTTCCTTTGGTTCCAAAAAATGGTCATTTCATGGTTTTCAAAGGGTTAGAAGAGAGAGAGATGAAAAGGATACTTTCAAGGGCAAAATAGGAATTAAAAAGGGTTTTAGAGAGTGGGGAATAGGTTGAAGTGGTTTGTAGGTCTCCAAATGGGCTGCGTAACGGTAGGGGGAAGAAGCTCTCTCCAAACAATGGCTGATGGGGCCTATTTATAGGCAAAATTTCTGGAACCGCACTCTGAACCCCACTTCAAGTGCGGTTCCTCTTGATCCGCATTTGAAATGTGGACAACATTTAAAACATGCGTATCTGCTTGAATCTTCCAGCTGTCGCTAAGGGTAAGATCAAATCCACATTTTAAGTGCGGTTTAGGCCAAACTGCACTTCAAATGCGGATGTGCACGTTTTTAAAATGTGTGATTTCAAACCACTTATTCAATTTGATTAATAAATCAGATTTTGTCCGATTTTCTTAGATTTTTTTTTATTATTTTATAAAAAAATTATTTTATTCCTGATATTTTATTTGCTTCACCTTTTTCTACTTTTTCGCCACGCGAGCAGTTTTTGTGAAACTTTGACTAGCCATAACTTTTTCATCTGATGTCCAATTATAGCAAACTCAGTGGCGTTGGAATCAACTCAGAATTCCCTATCCACTGAGCTAAAGTATGGCAACAAATTCTGATTTTTAGCAGAAAGCCAAAATTGCTCCCCAGAAAACAATTTTGCCCATAACTTCTTATCCGGGACCCCGATTCCAACAAACTTAATTGCGTTGGGTTCGTGTTGAGATTATCTATCTTCTGGGAGCAAGTTGGGCAGCTGAACTTGACTTGATCAGAAAGGCAACTTCTACTCCCCTCAAGCTTGACCGGCTCATAACTTCTTCATTCAGAATCTGATTTGAGCAAACTCAGTTGCGTTAGAGTCGTGCCGGAATTTTCTTTTTAATGGGAAGAAGTATGGTGGTCAATTTGCACCTGATAAAAAAAAAGTCAATTTTTGGCCCCTTTAGGGTTTGAATTTTTCAGATCAGAATTTCATTTTTTTACACTTTTGGGGGTGCAAAAATCAGGTGCTAATAGCGCTTTTTAAAAGCCACTGGCAAAACTCGCACAAAACCCCTTTTTTGGTTTTCTTCCTTATTTTTCTTCAAGCAAATTTGGGCAGCATCCTATAGTGGGATTTGCCTTGTCTCATTGGTTTATTTAAGAGTGGCATCATGGTTGTTTTATTTATTTATTTTTTTTTGGCCACTTATTATTACCCTTTATTTGCATTTTTCTCTTTTTTTTTGTTCATGTATAAGGCTAAGTGAGTGAAAGAATAGTTATATAATTAGGTCAAGAGTTTTAAAATAATCATACATTTATATTGAATATTTCTTTTATCATAGGGTTGTAAAATTTCTTTCTAACATCATAAGCTTGTGGTGTTCTTAATTTTTTTAGAGTATTTTCAGAAAGATCAATAGAGGATTCAGGACATTTATCTCCAACTACTACATCATGGATAGGTCTTGGATTCATAAGCATAGGTATTTAATCCTTTAAATCAGTAATTTAATTCAGTTTGAATTGTTAACACACTAATTAACTTGAATATTTTTATATGGATGAGGCAGGTTTAGTCAAGAATACGTGGAAGGGGTAAAGGGTTTTATTGAGCTAGCCTTTGCTCATGGAGCAACTATAGATTGAAAGTTGAAGTGCCCGTGACCAAAATGCAATAATGTGTTGTACCAGACTAAGGTTAATGCATTTGAACACATGATATGTGATGGATTTGATCCAAGCTATAAGATATGGTATTATCATGGGGAGGTCGATGTAGATCATTCAATTTCGATAAGGGTTGATATAGAGGATGTAATAGCGGATGATAACAATAGAGGTGTTGAAATGGAGGCTTTGGTGAATGATGTTTTAAGGGCCCATAATTTAGCAACAGAAACAGATGGTGCGGGGCAAGGAACAAGTATTCAACCTAGTTCTAGTGTTAGTAAGTTTGAGAAATTATTACATGATGCTGAGCTTGAGTTGTATCCCTGTTGTAAGAGGCACACAAAACTATCATACATTATCAGATTATATCATATAAAGTGCCTAGGTGGGTGGAGTAACAAGTCGTTTAGCTTGATGCTTGAGTTGTTGACGGAGTTACTCCTAGAGGAGTCGACGTTGCCGGATAATCTTTCACAAATAAAGAAGATTATTTCTGACTTGGGTCTCAATTATAACAAAATTGATGCTTGCCCGAATGATTGCATGTTATATTAGAAGGAATCTGCTACCAAAGAATCATGTGAAATTTGTGGCACGTCGAGATGGAAGTTTGAGGATACAAATTCTGGTGGGAGAGAAAATAAGAAACCGACAAAGATTCAACGTCATTTCCCATTGAAACCGCGTCTCCAGAGGCTTTACATGTCACCTAAGATTGCTTTCAACATGAAATGGCATGATGAGGGGTACTAAAGATGAAGTGTTAAGGCATCCTGCAGATTCACTTGCATGGAAAGCCTTTGACATCATGAACCCAACAGTTGCTGCAGACTCTCGAAATGTTAGAGTTGGGTTAGCAAGTGATGGCTTCAATCCTTTTAGGACAATGAGTATCACCCATAGCACATGGCCTGTGATTTTAATCCCATATAATTTGCCGCCATAGTTGTGCATGAAGCATCATAACATGATACTTTCATTACTTATACTAGGCCCGTCTGGCCCTGGTAATGACATGATGTCTATCTGAGACCTTTGATAGATGAATTGAAAGAACTATAGGATTTTGGGTTAAACACTTACGACGCTTCTAGGCAAGAAACATTTAAACTACATGCAGGCCTATTGTGGACCATCAGTGATTTTCCAGGCTATGCAATGCTGTCAAGATGGAGTACTAAAAGGAGGTTCGCATGTCCTTCTTGTCATAAGGACACTTGTAGTCATTATTTGTGCCATGGGAGGAAGCAGTGTTACATGGGGCATCGCCATTTTTTACCAACTGAGCATAGCTTCCGCAAATAGAAAAAGTCTTTTGATGGAACTGTGGAGACCAGAGAAGCTCTAATTCTGTTGGATGGGTTTGATATATTGGATCAATTGAGTGGCACCATGAATACTTTTGGCAAGAAGATTGTAAGGAAAAGAAGAAAAAGCACCCAAGAAACAACTATGCCTTATAATTGGAAAAAAGAGAGAGTATATTCTTTGAATTGCCATATTGGAAGTATAATCTATTAAGGCACAATTTAGATGTGATGCACATTGAAAAGAATATTTGTGATAATGTTCTTGGGACACTATTGAATATTGAAGGGAAATCGAAGGATGGTTTAAAGGCACGTCTTGACTTGGTAGACATACATGTAAGACACGCACTTCATCCACAATTACTTGGTGATGGCAACAAAGCATGTCTACCTACTACTTGCTTCTCAATGAATACGACCGAGAAAGATGTGTTTTGTAAGGTGCTGAAGAGCTTGAAGGTCCCAGATGGTTATTCATCCAACATTTCATGGCGTGCAAATTTCAAAGAGCGTACAATATATGGACTTAAAAGCCATGATTGTCATGTCATAATGCAACAAATTTTGCCTGTTGCTATCTGAAGGATGCTGCTGAAGAATGTAACATCTATACTACTAGAACTCAGCAATTTCTTTCGTGCACTAAGTTCAAAGACACTCCAAGTTGAGGAATTAAGAAGCATAGACAAGCGCATCGCACTAACTATTTGCAACTTGGAGAAGATCTTTCCTCCGGCATTTTTTGATATTATGGTGCACTTACCCATTCATTTGGCATCAAAGGCAATGTTGGGTGGGCCTGTCCATTACCGATGGGTGTATCCTATAGAAAGGTATGCCTTTAATTTCTTTCAGTAAGATAATGTCTTGATTAGCACTTACTTTGGCTTTTAAAAATTTTTTTCAATTGTAGGTTTCTTTTCACTCTAAAGTCTTACATGCATAATAGAGCCCAACTAGAGGGATCAATTGCTCAAGGATATATAGCAAAGGAATGTCTTGTATTTTGTTCAAGATACTTACAAGAAATTGAAACAAAATTAAACCAGCCTGTAAGAAATTGTGATGAAAGTATAATTGCGGGTGTGGAATCATTTCAATTGAGCCACAGAATGGACACAAGCACATCGTTACATTCTATTCAATAATGAGAAGGTTTCAAGCTACATAAAGTAAGAAGATGCTTAGTTCAAAAGCTGTACATGTATTACAATTTTATTATTACCTTAGATCTAAGTAGTTGTCATTATCTTTACAGGCAACATATTAGAAATCTTCAAATGGAAAACACCAGAATAAGTCCTCGTGAATTATAGAAGTTTCATAATGAAAAATTCATCGATTGGTTTAAGAGTCAAGTGAGTTATGATCATTATTGAGAGTTAGTATAATATATAGACGATTTCTTATTAACTATTTCTATTTTGAATAGTTTGACATGTTGAAGGAAGCCAAAAGGCTGTTGCCAGAAGAAATTGAATTTCTTGCCCAAGGCCTGTATTCTGTAGCAAATAGGTTTAAGGGGTACGTAATTAATGGGTACAGGTTTTGTACAATTGAGAAGGAGAAATGGAGTAAAAGTCAAAATAGTAGTGTTGCAATCAATGCAAGCACCACAAGCTATGAAAGTGCAAAAGATAAAGCCCTCACAACAGGCAACTTAAGCTATTATGGTCGTCTAATGGATATTATGGAGTTGAAATATTCTGAGAGCCTTAAGTTCTTGTTATTTAAATGTGATTGGGTTGATGTTGGAGGGCAAGGAAAAGGAATTAGAATTGATGAGTTTGGGTTTACACTTGTAAATTTCAATTGATTATTGTGTTCTAGGTATCATGTTATAGATGAACCGTATGTGGTAGCATCCCAAGCAAAGCAAGTTTTCTACGTGCAAGATCCTATTGAAGAAGATTGGAATGTTATTATGAAGACCAAACCAAGGGACTTGTTTGATATGTTTGGGGATGGGGATTCATTTCTTGAGGGTGAGCCGTACGGTGCTCGAGTATTTAACGATCTAGAACAAAACATTGATGACAGAGTCAATTGGATGAGAGAAGATGAACCCCTGAAACAGTTGATGCACCTCCGAATGTGCTTATTACTGAGGAGAGATAAGATTCTGATTAGGATTGATGCTCTCTCTCCCTCTCTATCTCTACTATCTTTTTTCTCATTTCACATTATTTTTACGTTTATGTTTAATTAAAACATCATTTTTTTTGTCATTTTATCTATGCCCTGTTTTCCATTCCTAACATGGTAGGCTACTAGTATAGTTCCTTCCATGTATTGTGTGCAAGAAAATGCAATCTCATAATCAAAATCCATATTGTCACGACCCGAAACCGGGTCTGCCCCTCCAAGGCACAAACCCGTCCTAGACCGTCACAAGTGGGCCATTGTACTTGATAAAATACGAAGAATTTAAAACTTTTTCCTAACAAGTGCAAGTGATAGTACAATTCATGCTTGTGCGTATCAAAAGTGTAATTGTATATTAGAAATATAACAAGTTTGGTGGACTGTAAGGTAACAACAAAATGATGGGTGACTAATCACACCTCTCAGTTAGAAGGGTTTACAAGTCCAAAATAAACTATACATAAACAATAGAAATAAAGCCTAAAGCCTATAGAAGTCTTCCTCTCTATATCCAATGGCATTTTCCTTGCCTCTATCCCTAGCCCGGTCCTTCACACCGGACGATGATGGATCTGAAAATAAGAGACAAAACAACTGTGCGACGGATGTCTCAGTAAGCAACACATGCATGCACAAGAAAACACAGTTTAGGCATATATCAATCGGTTAAATCATGACATGCGGCTATTTGAAATCATAAAGAAGATATCACAGATCAGTGCCATACAAGTTGGTGCATGCTTGTGCGTCTGTGTACAAGTAATCCATTAATTAACAATCCCCATTCAGTCTTATCACTTGATTATCTAGGATGTTATATATATAATACACATGGCCCATCTAGCTTCACCGATTACATATGCTGGCTAGGCATCTACGCCGATTACCCTTGACGTACAGGCATCCATTCCCTATTACCCATGGCGAATGGGCATCGACCACCGATGTTGCTGGTGTCGGGATGATACAACAATATAAAACCAAACAATAGTAACTTAGCCATGGCATATATATACAACAAACCTAGTTAAGTCTATTGATTCATATCTTAAGGGTTCATTATGCTGATGTGTCCATTTATCAAATTCACAACAAGTATAACAATAAAGAACGAGAATAATAACACTTCACATATCCAAGCTTGAGTGGAGGATGCTAGTTCTCTATCTCCAAGTTAGGATGAACAATGGTTCACTACCCCAACTGAGATGAACCGCACACACTACCCACCAAGACTTACTGTTCAGTTACTTATGTCAATACCACATGCACACTTGCATGGAAAGTGCTCGAGGGTAGCCCATAGCCTTACCCGAGTTAATCTTGGGTCAAGCCCTCTATTCAATATAAGTCGATGTCATTGGGGTCACTGCCCTCTCATTCATGGTGTCAATATCAATGGGCTACTGCCCTTTCATCTCATATTACAAGTAACGGGCCAAAGCCCTTGATGTCATGAGAATTTAATACAGGCCAATGCCTTTCATATCATATGTTAAATACCAGGCCGAAGCCCATCATATCATGTGTGGTGTATTCCCAATGAAGTCAATGGTAAGGATTGGTTTTCCCAGAAATCTCTAAATTCCATGACTCATTGAGGCAACCAATGCCCCAACTTTTTTGACACTTGTACAACTTGGTTTTGGTTCTTGATTTCTACTTTTAAGGGTTTTTTGGAAGGTGCTCAAAGTAACGGAATCAAATTATCCTACTTCTATAGGAATCTGGGATAGAAACTCTTTGTAAGACCTTCTTTGGCAAAACGTACACAAAATCCTTGTTATTTGAAATTTTGAGGTACTTCCAGTTGGAACACTTCCTTGACACCTAACTCTCACCTATACATAGGTTGGATTTGAATAAAAATAATTTGTAGTTTGATCTGGGCTAAAAACTCAAAAATTGGAAAATCTGTACAGGATGCTCGATAGGTTGCTCAAACGGCCATCGAGCAGCTAGAAATTTGCTCTCAAGTTCTCTGTTTCAGGCAGATCGCTAGAGCAAGCGCTCGAGCTGCCATGCCTTGGGTCTTTACCTAAAATGGTCGCCCGATGCCGCGCTCAAGCAGCTGTTCAGGCGACTGGGTTTCTTTGACAGTTCGCATCCGAATTTTTGGGATTTGAGGTTTTTCTCAAATCTCACTTGTTTTTAGTGTTTTTGGGCTTTAAATTACTCCTAGCATGTGGGGAAAACTATTTCCTACAAAACCCCTAAGAAAAATCTCTCCTATTGGCAAGAATAAACGAATTTACATTCAAACCCTAACTTCTACATTCCATATACGATTTTGGCCGAAAATTGAAATAAGGGTTGGGGTGGTGTTGCTTACCTCTTGCAATCACTTAAGCACATTTCCTAGCTCCCTTTGCAACTCACGAACCAGCACCTCCTTGGTTCTTGGTTGGTTTCTCACAAATCTCCAGGCAAAGCTCCCAAACGAAAATGCCCTTCTTTGTTGTTCTTCTTCTTTTTCTTGCTAGCAACCTCTTCCAATGGGTTTAGAAATGGATGTGATGAGAGGGGAAGAAAAAAATGAGGAGAAGGAGATGAAGAAGATGAGAGTGGGAGAGAAGGGAGTGAAGAGAGAAAAAGGTTGGGAAAAGGGTGTTGGTCGAATGGGCTTCCCTTTGGTTTCTTCACTTAAGTGACTTCCACAAAATACCAAATATTACCAGTTTGCCACTCCCCTCCTATTTGCACATAACACTAGCACTTAGCCATTTTGTCTCATCTCTAAAATAACCTGCCCAATCATTTAGGAATTTCTCAAGGAAGTAAGGCTCACCTTTATACATCACTGTTGAGCCGGGGCTTAGCCACTTTGACTGGCTTCAAGTGTGGGCTCCTCCAACTTCACCTACACAATAAGCTTACTGATTAGGGTGTGCTAAGGGTATTGGAATCCGGGGTTTCACACATATTAACAAAGAACACAAGTGATTCAGGTATTAATTATAGTATAAATTAAACCAAATAAGTTTATTTGTTTTATTGGTTACATATGTTTGTCAAGTCTTATACACAAATCTTATACCCAAAATTAATACGTTATTTGCTTCACCAACTTATGCTAGTCAGCTGAACAAGATTCATTATTATTATTTTTCCTTCTGTCGGTGTATAGAAGAATGATTTGCCAGTATAAAGGAAAGATGCATTACTTTGGTTGCTTTTACAGATTTGTGAATCGAAGCTTAAACCCCTGTATTTAGTTGCCCTTCTACAAGAATTAAAAGGGGAGAAGTGCATTGTTTTCTCGTCATCTGTGAAATCAACTCACAGGCTCAACACCTTGTAGACATAAAAGTGTCTAGAACCTTCCAACTCAAGTCTAAAGCATGAAATGGGGTAATTTGGCCAATTTCGGAGGCCAATTTGGAGAATTCCCACCTCCAAGACAGAGGTATAGAAGTAAATAAGTGAAAACTCACGAGGTTTTCAATTTGGAATAAAACACATGTATCCGACAACTCAAGTCGGATACAAACAGAAATCTTTGTATCCGAAATAATATTTCGAATACAAAGAAAAAGGCTTGTATCCGAAATTTAATTTTGGCTACAAAAGAAAATACTTTTATCCGAACTTTAATTTCGGCTACAAAAAGAAATAATTGTTTTTATGATTTCAGCCAATTATTCGTCATTTTATACAATGTAATTTTGGGTGTCTACAAGGAGGCACCCCCTCAAATATGAACGCATTTCTAGTCTTCTACATCACCCAAGCAAAATTAGCCACCTGTGTGAAGAACTTGAACCTGTTGAAATCAGCCGAAGGTTTGGGGATAATCAATAATTGAGAAAACCATTGGAAAAAAGGTGAATGCTGCCCCTAGGTTTGTGTTGCACCCCCAATAGCCTTGAACCAGATTACCCGCACAACTGGGCAATAGAGTAGCAAATGATCTATCAACTCACGAGCTTCTTGGCAAAAAATACAATTAGCATCAATGAACCCTATACGATCATTGAGCAAATTAGCAGTCGGCACTCCACCACACAAGCATTTCCATAAGAAGAGTTTAATCCTATTTGGACAATATAATTTCCAGCAAGTGGCCCACATAGAATCAATGATCAAATCATTTATACCCAGGAGGAGGTGGTAGGTACATGCTATCGAGAATTTTCCAGATGGCGTTGGAGACTAGTGTATGATGTTGTATGTTCCCTGAGACTCAATTCCAGTTGCTAATATATTCCTGACCACTGTGGGCTCCCAGAAGGAATTCAACAAAGTAATGTCCCAATAACTTGAATCCCAATTAATCAACTAATCCACTGTGGAAATAGTAAAAAATTCTTGGTTTTTCAGAATTGACAAATCTGTCTCAAGAGCTTGAACCCAACAATCTTCCAGCACACTTATATTTCTTCCATTCACCACAGTCCACACTGTCCCTCTCTTGATCCATGATTTCAAATCATGAACCTGCTTCCAACCAAAGGAATGATTGGGCCTACAAGACACTTCCAGGAAGTTTGTAGCTGATAGCTAGGTGTTCTTCATGACCTTTGCCCAATGTCCCTTATGGTTAGATGCCAATTGCCATGCCGCCTTCAAGATGAGGGCATTATTCATCACTTTCGCCCTTTTGATATTCATGACACCTTGCATCAAAGGGAGAGTGACCCTTTCCCAACAGACTGTATGCATACTCCTTTCCTTAGAGCCATTGTTCGAGAGGAAACCTCTCGTTAATTGATTGATTTTTTCAGTCCCCTTCAGAAGACTATAGCAACTCATGTAATGCACTGTTTAAGCATTCCGCACCGATTGTATGAGCACCACATGACCCATTTGAGACAACATTTGAGCCTTCCACCCCAACAGCCTATCATTGAGTTTTTCAAGGAATTTTCCATAGTTACTTGCCCTTGGCCTTCTTCCCAAATTTGGTACACCGAAGTACGAATCAATGGAGTTTGATCTGGTGACGTTAAAGATCCTCCTGATAGATAAATGCCCTTGTTTAGCCGTGTTACGATAGAATTACAACGAGGATTTAGCTCTATTAATTTCCTGACTAGATTCCGTGCAGTATCTATGGAGGATTCAAACAAAGTTGTGCGCTTCTCTATCCGATGTAAATCCATATATTGTCACATCATCGGCATACATCAAATGGGATAAAGGCATAGCTCTAGCTCTTAGAGTGATTCCTCTGAACCTTCTGTTAAGTTCTGCTCTAGAAATGGCCACCGACAAGACCTGTTGACAAAGTATGAATAGGTATGGGGAGAGGGGGTCCCCAAACCGGAGACCCCTTCCTGCAGTAATGTGACCCACAGTATAGCTGTTGAAGAGAACACTGTAAGAAACTAACCTCACACATGTCATAATAAGATTTCTCACATTGCAATTGAAGCCATAGGATGACAAGACTTTTTCCAGAAAACTCCAATTCATTCGATCATACGCTTTGGAGAAGTCAATCTTTAGAGCATACATTCCTTGATCAAGATTCTTAGAAGCTTTTGTCCTTTTAGATTTCTTCCTTTTGGGTTTCTTCCCTTTCTGGAGCAGGTGACCAATTTCATGGTTAATCATGATAGTCCCGGATGGATCTGTTGGGCACAAAAGCAGACTGCATAGGAGAGATCATTTCCTAAAGGTAAGGCTGGATTTTGTTAACCAAGAGTTTTGCAATAATTTTGTACACATAATTGTAGAGGCTTATGGGGCGGAAATCCTGAACTTTCCTAGGATGGGGAGATTTCAGAATAAGAGATATAAGGGTGTGGTTGAGACCCCTCGGCATGGCCCCAGAAGAGAAGAATTCTTGGACAGTCTTCACCACGTCTGCTCCAACGACATCCCAGAATGAGTGGAAAAAAATGCCTTGGATATCCATCCGGACCCGAGCACTTGTAAGGACCCAGATCCTAGACAACATTCCAAATCTTAGTAGGAGAAGGCATCTAGCTAATTAGGCTATTCTGATCAGCAGAAATTACATTCGGAATGAGACCCGGAAGATCCATATCACCCCAATGGTCCTCCTGTTTATACATATCAGTGAAATACATCTCCACAGTCACTCAAGCTCCTTCCGGGATGAGATCTCTTGATTATCCACATTTTTAAGGGAGAAAATATGATTTTTCTGCCTTCTAAACCAAGTGGATCTGTGGAAGAACTTGGTATTACCATCCCCCTCTTTCAACCATCTGATGCGCAACTTTTGGAACCACAAAGTTTCCTGTTGGCCAAGGACAGTGGCTGCTTAATTAGAGCCAAGACAATTGATCCAAGTAATGTGTTTAATCACCAGCAATAAATTCCTCCTCTGCCTGCAATTAGTTTCATGGGTGACTGAATCTGCTTAAAAAAGAAGACAATAAATGAATACAAAATAAATAATTGTAGAGAACCCAAAGTTAGGATTATCTCTTCTTGAACCCATTGAAATAAATAAATCATTGTGTTTATCACTTTTGCTTTTTTCTAAATTTTTTTGCTTCTTTCTTCTTCCTTTTCCCTTTTGTTTATCTGTGAGCATGTAATGAAAAGGATGTCAATAAAATACCTGATTTTTCAGAATAAAATACAAATAGAGCCCAATATGAAACTTTACAAACCACTGTAAATCGTGAGAACCAGGTGCTTATAAACAAACCATGGGGTTCATTGTTAGATTTGAGATGCCAATGTTTCAAGGATTCAACAATTTTCGTTTTTGCTTCAAAAAAGTAATTTCCTAATGAAAATTAATTTGTAAAAAGAACAAAAATTAATCACTTAAAAATTCAACAACAAAGTGATTATAAAGCTTAAAAAAACATTATTTGTAAAAAACATTATTGGCGTAAGGGTAGAGCGAGAGTGAGGGTTGCTTTGTTTAGGAGGAGTTTTTTAATCTTCCCATCTGACGTTCTTCATCACACTATTTTTGAGTATGAGGCTTATAAACTCTTCACTATGGCTGGAAACTCTAGCAGCAAGTTACATGATATGCTAGAAGTCATTTTTTGTCTGCAAAAGGACATTCCAATGTGTACAAAACTGATTATGATGCATTCAACCCCATGGCTAGAAGCATGCGCTTTCTATAAATTTATGATCCCCTTTCAGACTCATGACCAGAGAACCTGGAAACCTTTCTAAATATAATGTTGAATCATAAGGTTGGTCATATAATCCCTAAACCATGATTACTCATGGAACTCTTTAGTATTTTTAACGTGGTCCTCTAAACAGCCAAATATTGTATCTTGTCTGCGTTGCAAATCCTTACACATTGGCTTGTAAGTTATACAACTGCAAAACCCAAATAATTGGTATGAAAATAGGAGATAAGGTTGCAAGTTGACTACCACTAACATATCTAGACCAGTTGTAGATCACTACCATGTTTCCTGATCTAATCCATTCAATTGCACTGTTATGGACAAAGTCCAATAGCAGTCCTCAATCCCATTACCACTACCATGGGTTCAAATGGCTAAGTAAGCAACGTAAACCAACTAAGTAATCGAATTATGATTGCCTAATACCATCAATCTACCACCCAACATGCATGCAGTAAAATCCAATTAACCATCTAAAAGAACAATTCGACAAATATTATGGAACGAAATTCAACGTTTCTTAACAAAAAATTGAAAATACATAAGGCAATAAAGTTTACCAAGAAAGCAAACACATCTAGGCTCTAACTAAAATTGACTGAACATGAAACGTTTGGGACTAATGGAAAGAAAGAAGAGAAAAAAATTTAATCAGTGCGAACTGAAGAAAAGAAATAGGATACAAAAACACATACTTGATCCGGAAGAGTAGTCGTTGAAGAGGGCAATTTTTAACCAACTCGAACTGAATCGACTCCAACGATTCAGAGGGCGTGACGACAGTTCTGGAAAACCCATCTCGGAGGATTTGGATCACTGGGAAAGCTCCTTCCTTTTCCAGAGAGATCGCCCTTCATTCGGTCATTCTCTTTCTTGGTTTGTTTGGGTTTCAGTTCTCTATAACATATGACATGGGGGAAAGGAAAAGACATTGAGACGGGGAATTGAGGAGAAAACTCATACCAGCAATACAAAAAAAATGTTGGATTTAGGGGCGGTCCATTAAAGGACTTTTAGCGGCGGTCATTAAAGACCGCTCCTAAAAGTCATTTTTTTTTCTATTTTATTTCGGTCTTTTTCTTCCAGCTCCCTCTTACTCTCTAACGCCCTCCCAAGCTCCCTCTGCAAGCTTCGGAAGCTCTAACGGCGGAATTTCCTTGTTTTTGCGGTTGATAAAGGCAACTCCACTTCCGAAATCAAGCTATTCAGATTTTCTTTTCTTTCTACTTTCATTTTGATTTCGATCATTGTATCTGTAAATTATTTCTAATATGGATCTGAATCTTATTCCTAATTTTTTTTCTTATTGATTTTCTTTAGATATGCATTGATTTCTTTTTTGAATGTTGTGTTTTGTCCATTCCTCTCTCTCTCTCTTTGTGAAAGTTATGAGAATTTCTGAACTCACACTGGAATACCTGCTTGGATCTCTTTAATGCCGCGTGGCTACAATCTTCCGAAAATGATGCGAAGATAGACTAGGATCTGGTGAAAATCCGTCGGATCGCGGCCGACCTGCTGTTTTTAGCTGCAAATGTCACCTGAATTCCGTCTTCTGTGTTTAAATGTGCTTCTTTCTACTCTAAACTAGCTTGATGTGCAGAAGAGGTTCCATAATTTCAATCGAGCAAGTTGCAAACACCACAAGGTCTCATGGATTCTTCTTCTTAATCTTCAATCTTGTCTATGTGGCTTGCCGTGGCTGCTTTAATTGGAGCCTCTCTCACGGCCATCTCTGCCTTTTACATCCACATGCGTAGTGTCGATCAGATCCTCAATCACTGTTTTTCTCAAGCCGGTGGTATCGACATGCCTTGGTATATATATATTTTCCTACAACTCTTTTTCAAGCTTTTTGTGATTTCATGTTCAATCTATATGGATTTTAAATTTTTAGAGGCGGTGTTCCAAGACTGATTGATGGTTCTTCTTTTAAACAAGAAGCAATGTCCTCAGGAGCAGGATTAGGGCTACTGCAAGAGTATTCAGGCTCAGTGTCTGGTCCTGTAGAGCAGAATGGGAAGCCGTGCAATTGAATGCTGTGGCATTTGGTTAGATACCTACTTTCAGGTCAGCAATGATCCTTTTTGTACATCAAATCTTTTGGTTCTGTTGCCACTAGATCTGATAAAGAGTAACTGTTTGTAGAATCGGAATTTGATCGGCCAATGCAAAGCTCAACTTGATTCCTTCCGTGCTCGATCATTTTTCAGGGAGCTCCAAAAGATGGTATTGAAGCTGGTGGGCGGGGGACAACAATAATAGGTACGTTTATTTGGAGATTGAGGTGTGGAGGGAGCTATATGTTTAATTAACAGCCTCGTTTTGTTGTAGATTTGAACAGAACAAGAAAGAGTTGCAGTTTACGATGGGTTAATTACCTGCACCCTAGTCTCAAACGAGGAAGGATAACACCTCGGGAGGAGCGGCTACTACTCGAACTCCACTCTCAATGGGGAAACAGGTTTGTTACATTAATTATGATCAATATGTTGAAATAGTATTTCCTTGTTCTTGTTTCTGTTCTTCTCTTATCATTTCTTATTAGTCGTTTTTATGTCCAGTTAATCTGCTTAATATTAGCAATAATCACTCACAGATGGTCAAGAATTGCGCCAAAATTACCAAGTCGAAACGATAATGAGATTAAGAATTATTGGAGAACGCATATGAGGAAAAAGCTCAAGAAAGGAAACAGGTTATGTCTTCTCTTAGTTTACCATCCAAAAATAATGCTACCCTAGATTCTTCTTCATCATACTCGCAGATCAGTAATAAAGCAGGTGCAGAAGAAAGTGCAAATGGGTATTCCATGGATCAAATATGGAAGGAGATTGATACATTAGAAGGGGAGACCAGTGGACCATCTTCACAATCGAGTTACAATACGTTACTACAATCTTTTCATCTCAAAGTATGTTAAGAAGAACCTGAAAACAGAGAAACTAATGCTTCTTTTGATGATGAGAAATGGTTAGATCGCACATTGTGAACCTTAGTTAATTGAGAAAGACAGAGTGTTGAACACTGATTGAAATCTATGGCCACAATCTTCTATTACGCTTTGTAGTCAACTATTGGAGTGGGTGAACAGGGATTTGGCGAATTTCAAAAGCTCAATTGGGGAAGGGGCTGGGGCTGGGGGTAGCGGGTACAGGCAGGTGGGGCAGGGGTCAGAGTAGGGGTGGCTATATTTTTTTTTTTAAATGATTATAGTTTTAGCGGCGGACCACTAAATATATTCAGCGACAGGCCCTTCACCGGCAGGCCTAGTGGCAGACCTATGGGATTTAGTGGCGGTCATTTGACTTTTACCTGCGGTCAAAGCCCGCCGGTAAAAGTGTGAAATTTTGTAGTGATGCAGGTTTGTGAGATGGAGTGAGAGAGGGAGGGTAAGAGAGAAGGGGAAATGGAGAGAAAATACAGGGGAAGGGTTGCTTAACAAGAAAAGGTTGCTGGACAAAGGACAGAGGCGAGGTGGTGATTGTGGGTGATAGGGAGGGAGTGAGAGAAAGAGGCAAAGAGAGTGGGCTGGTTGGGTTGCAAGAGTAGGGGTGGCGATGGGCCGGGCCAAGGCATTGGCATAACACGTAGGCTCAACTCGGCCCTAGATTAGGCCTAGGAGTGCTTGTCCAACCCAACCTTATAAATTCTTATTAAGTTTACGTCCGACCCTTCTCTATTTCTTTTTAATAAAAAAATATATATGTTGCCCAATAATAATTGTATATTTTTTTAAATTTAATAAACTTAATAAATCATGTGAATATATGTATTACACACACTAATTTAATAAATTGTAATTGGCACAAACTGTACTTATTATTAAATTAACCTTATTATACAATCATAAAAATTATTAAAGCACTGTTGCAACTACTTTTTATGCAGAATATATATTTAGAAATCTATATAAATAGTATAAAAATATTCCTAAACAAGTAATTAAATCTTTAGAATGGGCCAGCCATAAATGTCTCAATCCAAGCTCGTCCTATAATTTATATGACCCTGATGTCTGGCCTAACCCTATGGACTCAAAAACCTTGCCCAAGCCCAATAAAATATTGGTGGGTCACCCGGCCCATTGCCACCCTTACAAGAGAACGAACACGAGAGAGAAAGAGGGGGGGGGATGAGGGGCAGCCGAAAGGCAAGAGAGTGAGGTAGCGAGAGAGAACAGAACCCATCACCGTAAAAAAGGCAACGATTTGGTTCAGTATCCGTCTTGTAAGAAGCAAAGTTGGAAATATAAAAAAAATTCCTAAAATGAAATTACACGTCTCTTCTCTAAAGGCCCCATATCGGTAATGAGTTTATTCTTTAATATGTTTATATATCAATGTTTGTAGCCTAATTTGTACGACCTTACTTGAACAGGATCTGTTCTATAGGCTCGTACCTCTTTATCCTTAAGTTCTAAGGAGACAGAAACCAAAGTCTGGTGGATGAAACAAGACCACATGACCAGAGCGTGATTAATGGCCGTGGACCATCTGGCCGTAGAGGATCGTTCTCAGTTGGTTTCGACCGCTGAGATGGTCATGTGGTTGTCTGACAGACTCAACAAATTTTTATTAATTTTTTTCTTGCTGCCTCCAAAACCCCAGTTCTCTCTATCAATCATTGATGGGATGTTTGGAATTAAAGTAACAATTCCATGTTGAATGATGAATCAACCCATTTTTTACACATGAAAAGGTCATTTGATTACATACAAAAAGAAGGAATGAACAGACACCCAATACAGACAGAAAAGCCAAGATGCAAGTGCATTTTTTGTCAGTAGAGAAGAGAAACTGAAGGTGCTGAGCGTAGTTGCCTTTTCTTTTGTTTTTAAAGCTTTGGAGGTTGGAGAACCACCTTGATTGCAACATCAAATACAGCCTTCACATTCTGCATTTCAAGTACACATCTTCAGCAGACTTTTCTATATGCATAAATGAAAAGAAAATTAGTAACTAATGCAAGCCATTACTTGGATTATCTGTCTAGTATTACCTGAAAAGAACGTAGAGGATGATGATTTAAAGTCATCTTTCCAGTCTGGGATTGGCATAATGGACCACTTTGTTTAGGTGTAATTAATGGGTATCTTAAGTTTTTTGCTTTTAATCAAGGACAATAAATAAAAAGGTATAAGAGGAACCTTCTGTGTCTTAGAGCTGCACTCCTCATATGCCTATGCTCCTATTTGTTTCCTCAACCCTTCACCCCGTGAAATCCACATATAAGGAAACACGGAAGAAAGAAAAAGGGAAAAACAGACAGAGTGCGTATTCCAGAGAGGCCATTACTGATCCATATCAGACCATGACTGCATAGAACATGTTAAAGAGGACTAAACATAGAGAAAGATTGAAGGGACAAAGCCTTGTGTCATCCATTAAACAGTAGTATCCAAATTTAAATTTTTTTATGTAAAGAGACTATCACTAAGGCTTGTTAGAAATCATTATTGCACCTCAGCCTCTACACCAAACTGTTACATATATGGCAATTGACATATAAGCATAATGGAAATTTTAGTAGAAATTAGCTTTGAAATAGAGAATAATGCCAGCATGAATGATATATATTCATGGCAGTTTTACATGGTTTCTACTCAGTTCTTGATATTGAATTATGAAAATATATGTCTGAAAAAGTGTACACCCTCTTACAGCAGGATGGTCAGTAATTCACCCAATTCAAAAGATAAACGATCTAAGGTGAACTAGTGAATATTAAATTACAATTGATAGTCAGGATTGCCATATTTAAGCCAAAATCGAATTTGGCACTGCTATAGTACTTGTGTTTCAAATACTTTCATCACAGAATCAAATAAATTTCTGTTGGAAAAAGGGTAAAAGAATTTCTGGCTTACTTGCATGGTCGAAATGGTACATGCTCCTGGATGATCCATGTAGAACTGCTCGTCTTCTCTCAAATCTGCAACCCAAGAGAAAATAACGAAGTATCAAGTAAACTAGCAAAATAAGAGATTAGAACTAATGTCACCCTCATCCCCCTCTTCATTCTTCATACATTATCAGACCAGTCCATAATTTTGTAAAAGAACTTAATTGCATACTCTCTACCTTTTTTACAATTTTATTCCCTTAACAGATAAGAAGAATGTTAGACTTGTTCAACTGGGTCAATGTAAGATTACAAAACATAGAACACTAAAAAAAAAATCTAATGATGAAAACAATATTTGGAAAATTGTGGAACTAAGGGGCAAATTTGGGGGAATAATCACTTTCATAAGTGATGATATCCTGTTGGAGGAAAGAATACACACCTAGATTGGTCCCCACAAGCACAATGGGTACTGATGGAGCATAATGTCTGATCTCTAGAACCCACTCCTATCATTTAACAAAGACAGCAAAAAAACAGAACAGAAAACAAAATGAGTATATCTTCCTTTGAGATATTTAAACATAACATAGTGAAAGAAGGAAAATAACAAGCTTAACTTTTTTTATATGTTCTCAAAGCTAGGCCTGCTAATCAGGGAAACATCAGCTCTTCTGTAGCTGAGAGGCCTCAACCTGTTATAGTCTTCTTGACCTGCATATGCTTTTTAAACTCCAAAATTCAAATTTGCAATTCTTATCCAATACCTTTATCCAGTTCACAATTCCAAAAACTTTATTCTTTTTAACAAGCTTACCTTTTTTGATATGTTCTCTCTCCTTTTTTCTCTAACACGTTGATGGTGAAACCTGTAGAAAAATAATAATAAAAAGGGCTCCACAATCCCATATCGGTAATGAATGAACATGTTTATATAGTAACACCTGGACGCTTACTGGTATGGCCTTACTTGAACAGTCGTACCTCTGTATCCTTAGATTCTAAGGAAACAGAAACCACCAACGTTTGGTGGATGAAACAAGACCACATGACCAAAGCGTGATTAATGGCCGGGGTTTATTCATGGACCTTCTGTCGAGCTGCAGAGGATCGTTCTCAGTTGGTCTCGACTGCCTGAGATGGTCATGTGGTTGTCTGACAGACTCCAAAACAATATTTGGTTTTCTTTTCGCCTTTTTTTTTTTTGTTTCTGTCATCTTCAAAGCAATATATAGAAAGGGAGAGAGAGAGAGAGAGATAGAGAGAGAGTCAAGATCAGTCAAGAGCATCCAATAATCCATTTAAGCTGCCAAACCCAAGAATAAATCATTCCTAATGCACAGCATGATGAAGTCAACAAAAGGGGTAGAAAGGGAAGCCTTTCTCCAAGAAGGTAAGTGTGTAAAAATTGACCCCATACTTGCACAAGTAGTAAACCCAATAGATAAATCTTCCCAACCCATCCAACAATCATTTTGCTTTTCTTAGAAGCAGAAGAGCCTCCTCTTGATAATGTTTGGTGGCTTCCTTTTTGTTGGGATGATGGTGCTTTGGCTGAAGAGTTTTTGATAAACAGTGATGAAAAGCCTGACCACATGAGAAGAAAATGCAACAGCAGCAGCAACACTTTTATTGGATACTCTTTCGCTTCGAATAGAAGTGGGAAGAGGGAGTAGCAGGACACTGTACCCAGAAAGAATAACAAGGTGAGAGAAATTTAAATCAGTCTTTCAAATTTACATTAGAAGGTCATTCATTAGTAGGCACCATATTTGGTACACCTGAAGATGCAACAACATGTCATGCTTGAAAGTTGAAATGAATTAAATTCAATTCAAGAACAGGTAACAGGCAAACAATAAGAATTTTGGAGGATACAGGGGACATACTTAATAAAGAAATGGTCGGGCGGGGTGCTTCACATCATTAAGTATTTAAACTGCTATAATACTAAAATTGATAACATGTATAGATTAGGCATGAAATCGAATTGAAAATACAGACTAATGTCTCACCGATCACTAAAATGACGGCAAAGATTGCTTCTACAAAATCACAAAACAGCATTCGAGGAGTACATGTAACAAATGGCTAGAGAATATCTGGTTGGAATTTATTTTGGGGGATAGTTGATCCGCAGGTGGGTGGCCTTAATAATATTTCAGAAAAATTACATTGTACTCTATGTGACTGATTTGAAATACTTTTGCATTCAAAAAGCATCAAGTCATTCTCTGTTCATTACATAATAAACCTCCTGATACAAAGAAATGCAAGAAAAGCCAGTCTCAGATGAATGTGTTGATAATGTAACTAGAAAATAAAATATAAGGAAAAGAAAGAAAATAAAACAATGTCATTTTTAATAGATGAGGCATTCAAAATTGCAAGGCATAGGTCACCAAAGGAAAGGAATCTATTAAAATAAAATAAGAATCAATAGCTAGAAAGAAATTAAGAAAAAGGTAAATCTGAGAACAAACAGGCAATTTTATTACACAACTTTCCGATGATAATTGTATGTGGATAGCACAAAGGACCACAAATTAATCAAACAACAAAGGATGATATATAGAAATTAAGGCAACTCAAAAAAACTGCTGTTAACATGATATGCTTCTGGAAGGAGACTAGAAACTGTTGCAACTATAAAGAGTTCCTTAAAGGGAAGGAACAACGAAGAGATCTTTACCTATTGAAAGTAAGAAATAATGCTTTGCATCCTCCAGGCTTTGGATTGCAACAACGGCAAGCAGGATTACAAAGTGAAGAGATGCTTTCTCATGAACATGCCACCCAAAGAGAAAACCACAGGTGTATGCATAGGCAACCAATCTTGTAATCATGTCAGGCCTTGGCTCCCTCCAAACTTTAACAAGACACGGAGATATAGCAAGCAGGACCATCATGAAGGTAGTCAGTGGGGTGATCTGTCATTTGATAGATTCAAAAAATAAAAATAAATTCAGTGCAAGAAAAATCACCAAATGGAAGCAAAATTATTGTGAATGCAAAGTCCATCAAGATTCAAGAATTGTGCTACATGATGTAAATGTGATTTTCAATGAAGGCACCACCAATTGATGAATAATAACCCAGACTGACTAAATGCATCAAGAATAGGTACAACCCAAATCAGTAAGTTTGGTGTCAGGTGTCAGACATACTAGAGTAAGTTAGTACTAAGACAAATTTTGTGACAAGCATGTGATCCTGCAGAAGGAACTTGAATACAAGATTACCCGAGGAAGCACAGCAAAAGGTGAGGAGTCTCCCACTGTCCCACTAGTGAATGAAGCAGCAGGTGCTTTGATGTTCAACCCCAGTTCCATGAGCAATAAAGCAAGCCCTTTATCTAAAATTATGTAAAATACCCAAAAATTGGGAGCCCAATATGCATGACAGAGTCCCCTTCCAAAAGGAAACATGCGACGGAGGACTTGTTGTATCTGCAGGAAAGAATTGATCATAAGTGCATGCTGGAAATAACAAGTTAGAAACATTCCAAGATATTATTAATAAGACCATTTTGTGTGATAAAATTAATTCAAATTAAAAATAAAACCCAAACACAAACCACCCCCCACCCCCCCACCCCCCCCCCAACGAAAGCTGTATTTTCAGAACAAGCAGGGGAATTTTCTAGTTAGAGCTCTAAAAATATGCCCAGTGCTAAAAATTGAATGGAGTGATACATTAAGGCTATTGAGGTTAAGAGTTGTAGGCAAATCAAATCATCCTGTGATCTGAACTCATTTTTCCCTCATTGTTCCTTCCATCCCAAAGAGCCACATATTCAGTTTTAAATTTTAAGCCAGCAATTAAAAGATGAGCATAATTGATTAATTGATAGGATAATTGCTCAAGTGTAAATGTACCATGTCTGCTCTTCCAATTGGCAATACAGTCCTCTGTCAAGGATTTAGTATTAAAGGTTCTTTTACCTATATTTGTTTTATTTTTACTTATAATGAAATAGCAATTAACGGGGATGGAAATGCAGAGGACGGTAAACATAGGAAACAATCACAATCTTCATGGAATATCTGCTTGTCACTCTGTTTGTGTTAACATAAAGGTGGTTACTTTTGAAAGAGAGTAGAACGGTCCCAAACAACTCTGCATATAAGAGAGCACACCGAGCAAAGGTCCGACTGAAATGATAACAAATCTTGATGGTTCATACAGAATTTAGCTGGATTTAGAGAGTCAAACAGAATGGCAGGGATAATGGGTTCCTACTCATCCATAAGCCATGTGACATTGCTAAAGTCGTGAGTTAACATCTGCGATGGTTTTTTACAAATCTCGACCTTATCTAAAGATCAGAGAAGGTACCACTAATTATACCCAAACAAATAGGTGAAGATGGATGGAAGTATATCAGGCAATCGATTGACGGTAGGGCTGGCAATGGTCGAATACGGTATGGATCTACTATGATCTGAATCCGAACAGAAAAAAAAAAACAATATCCGAATTAGATCTGACATCCAACAGATCTTTTATACCTAAATTCGAATTCAAAACCGAATACATATACAGCATCAGAATTTGATATTTGACTTAACGGAATAACTGAAATCCGAATTTGATTTCTCATAAATGCTGAAACCCTTCTATTTTTTTTTATTTTAATAAGGTTAGTTCAACTGTGGTTTATACAAAGTTTACAAACAATCCAACCTGTCTCTAGTCTGGGTTTGTGTATAGTATATTGATTTCGGTTCGGATCCTATTCGGATCGAATATGGGCATATTCGAATCTGAATTTTTTCAGATCCGAAATTCCATATCGGAATTCATATCCAACCCATTGCCAACCCTAATTGATAGTTTTGCATAATCCAGTTATTCAGAAGATGAAAGCAAGACCTGCTGCAGCTACCAATAGAACACAGCCCCAAAACCAGAAGGAGTTTTCAGAGACGAGGGAACTTTTTAAGGGTAACGAGACAACAGAATCTGTACAAATCTTGGGTGGTCTCTGGTTATTGCTGCTTGCCCTGTCAACACAAACTGGAGTTTAGCTATTTTGTGCGTATCTCCTTATCTGCTTTGCTCGTGGGAGGAGATTTGAGGATTATTATTGACTAAGAGTGGCTTGCAACATCCTAAATTATTCAAGATAGCTGCTTGGAAAACAGTTCTGTTCGCAGCCTCGGATATGTAGGCTGGAAGTTCGGTGAATCTTCAGGTGATCACCTGCAAACTAAAATTCCAATTGTTCTGATACTGTTTTCAGCTCCATGGAGGTATAAGATTGGGGAGTTTTGGTCAGGTGGAACATGGATTTCTGTTGAAGGCATACCAATGCATTTGTTTTCTGAAAATAATCATCGAACATTAGAGAAAGTTGCGGGAGGATTGATAGATATTGGACAGCTTTCCATGTCAGAGGAAAACCATGGACCAGCAGTATTAAAGTCAAAGACGAAACCAATCGTCGGTTAGCTCGTATGGTGTATCTAATCTATGGAATGGCTCCAGCAGTTATGAAACATGTGTTGATGTACTACCAGAAATGGAGGTTTCAGTTGTAATTGAGGGGGGCTCTGTAAAACTTCATCTAAAAAAATAAAACCTAAAGAAAATTAATATCATGTCAATCAAGGCAGAAAAAACTTAACAGAGATTGAAATCGATTTGAAGAATTAAATATTAGGTAGATGCAATTAATATATAATGCTTATTGAAGGCAGATAAATTTTCAAAATCTCAAACAGATACACAATTGTTGTATTATTCTTAACATAACAACATGAACAATAACAATCCCAGAGAATAAAATGGCAGAAGAGCTGACAACAGGGAGAGAAAGAATTAACCTGCCCATAGTACCAAAAAGGCCCAAATGCTGCCGCGAAAACTGCTCCAACCACCACCCCCATCGTCAAAAATCTACCAAAACCTCTAACTAATCCTCCTTTGCAATAATGCCTTAATAGATACACAAAATAAACAGGTGCTGCAACCGCAAACAGATGCTTGAAACACAACAACACCGCAAAAACAAATCCTCCCAGCAAATCCCTACCTTCTTCCAACAACGAAAGTGATATCAACAGAAATCCCAACAAAAACCCATTGTACTGAAAATGCACATGATCAACAATAATAAGAGCCGGTGACCACACGATCAGAACCCAAATCATCCTCCGCCTTGTCGAATTCATGTTTCTACTCAGTCTATACACACCATAGAAGAGGCATAGATCAGAGACCATCACGCTGATTCGCTGGAAATGAATCACAGACTCTGCACTGTAATTCAAACCCTCACGAAGATCAACGATCTTGGGATCGACTAGGTTGGCGAAGATGGAGAGGAATCTTTCGAAGTAAGCAAAGAAAGGAGGGTAATCGAGAGTCCATGGACTCGTTTCGTCTGAGTACCAACGAGAGAGAGGGAGAGAAGAGGTTAGAGCGAGCCAGTTCCGGTGGACTTCAAAGTCTGTGCTACGATAAGCGGGTATGAGCAGAAGCTTGACGCAGGTGGCGACGCCTACGAACCAGGCGAGTTCTTCCATGACCGCGAGCGAATCTGGTTTTTCCGTTGAAGCGAACGGAGTTCTCCCAAGATCCTTCCTTTCTGGCTTCTGCACGTGAAGTGGGTTGGGCCGAAATTTATTTGGTTTGGACAATTGAAATTGCTCAATTTCTGAAGCCCTTTTAAATCAGGCCCACCATGGTCTGAATCCAATCCACTCGTTAGGCAAACATGTAACTCAGAACAATAATTAGAGCTGTAAGTAGAGCAGGCTGGGCTGGGTTTCAATGAGTTCGGGCTCAACCCTAACTAAAATTGGTGAACCCAAACTCTCCTCGGCCCCCCCTAACCCAAACTCTTTGAGCCCAAACCCAACCCTAAAATTATTTCTTGAGTTCGGGTTGGGTTCGGGCCAGCCCAAACTTTTTTTTCTATTTAATACAATGATACATTCACATATATAAGACTACAATATTTTGATATATATAATAAAGTTTATTGGCATACATTGATTTGTTTGTGTATTAGGTTAAAAAATGATCTCTATAAAGTCCACCAAACTTTTGAGCTTGTTGTGGACCTGTAGTATCAGGTAAACTAGCTTATGAAACTAAGTAGCACAATAAAGCAAGGATATTTAGACATAATAACTACTTTCAAACAAACAGAAATTTTAGAACATATTAAAGCAAGGTAATTCAACTCAAACTTCAAGTTCATTTCTTGGTATTAAGCAGGCAAAATTTAAATATATTACATACCTGGTTACAAGCCCAAACTAATGCATTTGAAAGCAAAGCCTTACAGTTACAACATCCTCTAATGAACACAGATCTTCAGTATCAAACAGCATGGCTATAGTTAAGTCTTTGTAACTGCAAAGAGCATGGCTACAGTGAAGAGCATGGCTACAGTGAGCAATCGCTAATCCCTTGCTGCCGGAAATGTATCCCACTGTATTGATGGCGACGTCGATGGCAACTGTATTGCTAGCTCCTGCCGATCGAGCTCATTTGTTGGGGGTTTCTCTAGCTAAGTTGTCTTTGAGATGTGAGGTATTGATAATAGAAGAGAGAGACAGTGAGTCAATGAGAGGGGCGAGCAATTCCAACTCCGGTGGTAGAGATATAGGAGAAGACGAGAAACTTATAGGTTTGCAGGAGACAATCGTATGGAGGTTTGCAGGAGGGGGTTTTAGTGGTATATATATTTCGAGTTATTCAGGTTTTTTTGGGTTTTACTTTGTGAGCCCGAGCCCATCCCGAACTCAACTTCGAGCTCAAGATTGAGCCCGGCCCAAACCCAAACCCAAACCCAAACTTATTTCTTAAATTGGGCTGTTATTCGGGCTGGGTTGGGCGGGCTTCGGGCGGTCCGGGCCAAACTTACAACTCTAACAATAATGTTTATGCGTAGTTCTTGGACACTTATATTCTAGAGGAAAACCCGAAATCTTAGGAGACTCTCCAGGTTCACAGCCCATATGGAGCCGGCAATTTTGAACCGGCCCGTCAACCCACCCAAACCCAACCCGATTAAATGGTTTTGGGTTTACCCTGCAACGACCCAACCCCCCAAAGGCGCTTTAGGCCTAAACCTGCATGGTTTTGTCCTTCCAAAAGGCGTCTCATTAGTTTAAGTGTTCTTCCTTACTCTTATATTTTACCGAAATTTCATTCGTTTTCGATGTGTGATTGAGATGTCACATACTCATTTATCAATTGGTTAGGCATAGGTTTTTTCAACCCATATAAAAACAGGTCAACCCAAACCCAACCTTGCAACTTGTTGGGTACTCGTTTAAATTTTAATTTTATCTCTTTTCTTTATTTTATCTCTTGTCACCCAACCTTGCAACTTGTTGGGTACTTGTTTAAATTTTAATTTTATCTCTTTTCTTTATTTTATCTCTTGTCACATACCCTATTTATATTCTATTTTATTATGCTATCACGTATACTTAGCTAATTCAGTACATTATTTTAATATTTTAAAACTTTAATCATTAAGTTATTTGTATAACTAATATAATTTTATTAAATTTAAGAATTAAGAATACTGTCAGATATATATATATACAAGTTGTTTATTTATAATGCAATATGAATATACATTTGTAACATATAGACATTACAAGATGTATTTTTTAATATAATGCATGTTAGATTAACTATTTCAATTTTATCAGATTTATTTAACTGCTTTTAGATGTTTTTAAGCTTCTTCATAGGTAAAATTTACCCTTTTTTTTTTTGGAAAGAACTCATATTTATTAAGTTATTTTATAGTATTTGTTAAAATTTTATTATGTTAAATGGAGTTATATACAAGAATATTTGAAATTAAAGTATAAATAAAAAATATTTAATTAATTAAAAATAAATGGGTTGGCGGGTTCAAAATGTTTATTACTAGGTTGGGTTCAAGTTGACAATTTCTCAACCTATTAGTAAATGGTTCGAACTTAACACAACCCATTTAGCCATCAACCCATTTACAACCCACCAAAACCCAACCCAACTCAACCCATTTCCACCTCTACTGCTATCGTGCAATGAAAAGGGAACAACGGACTGATGACTGATGTCTCCGGTCACTAATCCAATAGGAAATATGTGAAGGAATCAAGCCCTAAAAAAACCATTTAGGAGACCTAAATACCAATCAAAGGAAAATTGCAGCACAATATTTTATGTAGGTAGTAGCAATGAAAAAATAAAATCAAGTTGAGAAAACTAATTGTTATGGCTGAGCTAAGATGGAGTCTCTATGCTTAAAAGCTTAAATACAACCTTTCCAAATTGTATCGTCAATGCATAAGGCTTGTGGAGCGTTTGGCTTCTATCATTCAATTTTTGAATATTATGTGCAACATGCATAAAAAAAAATAGCACACACAAGCAAACTCCTCAAGTATTAATTATCACTCAAATTAATCATAGGAAAAGAATAAAGGGGAATAGAACTATAGAATAGGAAGAATCAAGGGAGAAAATGGATAGAATTTAGAGAGAGTTACATTACCAGTAGAATGGGAAGAAGCCAAAGCTTCATCATAAATTCTTGGATCATTATCTATTAAAAATTATAGAAATTATTTACATGATTCATCTTTTTTCTAAATCTCTTGCTTCTTCTAAATTGGGGTTCTAGTTTTGCTTCATGATGAGGTTCAAATTCTGCCTCTCTTGACTAGCTAGTAGAAGCATTGCTTGAACCTATTGCTGAATCTGGTTTCAGCAGAAATATAGATTCAAAGAAATTTGCATCTTTAGACTCTATTACAAATAAGCTAAAACTACATTATCATCATCTACAAGTCTCAAAACTAAAACTCTATGCATTTCTATTTTCAATGTATCTTATAAATACAAAATCTATAGCCTTAGCACCCCCAATTCTTTTTCTTTTAATTTCTAGAAAACCCACTATTCCTCCGAAATTTGGCCGAGTTGGACACGTGGCGATGTTGATGATGTGTTTCTGCGCGAGCGTGCCAGTATCAATTAATACAAAGATTTCGGGTCAGATCCTGACCCCGGGCACCTGTTTTGAGTCTAAACCGGAGTCGGTCTAGCAGTACTGCAAGCCACCTGTAATAAAACTGGTCAGGCGATAGAATGAAGACTAGGGGTTCGGTCTTCGTTTGGGTTCTTATACGTGTTTGAAAGTGAGAGCAATCAATGGCATGGCACTTTATTATAAAATCAGCCGATGAAGCACGACCGTAGATTACAACAGATAACCTCAAATAATAATAAAAAAAAGAAAGTCACTGATATTAACAGTACCGGCCTTTCCTGGCCTTATAGCCGTGATCGGAGTATAAGGAAAGGATTCAGGGGGCAGCTGTTAACATGCTAAACTCAAGGATTCACCTAGGATTGCTATTTAACCGAAAGTCTATGAGTCACCTGGCTTGATCAAAGTCGGTTTCGAGACTAGCTGCTTGGAATCCTGTAGCCGTAGTCGGAGTACAGAATCGCAAGACAAGGGCGGCCTCAACCTACTGGCCGGTGGCAGGGTCCTGATGTCAATCAAAGTAAACAAGGGACTAGAGTGTCACTGCGACTAGAAACAGTGAGAGAAGTCCTAAGTTATCATTCTTGCTACAGTTTGAGTGTAGGAGATGAGATAAGGATCACGGATGATCAAATTATAATTACAATAACCGGTTGTGGTTTGATGGAGGTTTCTCCTGGAGTTCTTCGTTTCTCCGCCTTTTATAGCCATTCACCGATGGTTGCTCAACATCCCACTTTCGCACGATCTTCATGGAGGTTATTTCTCTGTTGTTTTCTGTTCGTAAGAAATAACTTCTCAGCCATGATCGTGAACGACTTACTTCCTCGCTTATCGTCGGCCATTCTTTAACAATTGATTTCATGTTGATGGTGACGTTATCCCTTAAAAATACAAGAATGATTGTCGTATATGCTTACGTGGCTCCAGCTAAGTATCTGGCCTAGGTGTATACTGACATGACCTATTTGGTTGAGTTAGGCCATGTAAATGCCATGTGGCCCTTCCTCATTCATCGTTCCATGGAGGGTGTAAACATTACCCCCTACTTACTTATTACGCCGTCATCTGCCGGCGTGATGAGTAAGTATTTTACTTTTCAAAAGTTTTGTCCTTTGCTAAAAACGGATGATTTGCCATCTTTTCACCACTTTTCCACGATCGAGACGATTGTGATCTCTTTGGCTTCATCTCCCGGCGTCATCTATTAAAGTTAACCCTGGTAGCTTTTACCTCCCTTGTTTCCTTTCGACTATTTCTCTCTTTCCTTTCTCTTCTCCTTCCATGGCGGACAACATCATAGCTTACAACTTTCTGTTCAAAATCTTCGATCAATCGATAGTTGTTAGCCCCTTTTTCGATGATTTCCTCTATCCGTGGTAATTCTATACTTGCCTCAAAAGTCATAGGCAAAGTGAGAACCATATGACAGTTGAGTGGGATTGGGGGCATCTGGCCGAAGCAAATCTCGGCTATTGAGAGGTCAGCGCACAATGATGGCTGATTCAGTGACTCATTAGTTTCATCCTCCGGGGGTTCAGGCACTATTTCTTCGGTCACTTCCACCGTGGAGGGAGTCAACATCCTATTGTATTCCGTTAGCATTTGATCGATCAGTAATTGCTCTTCTTCCCCTCCAACGAAGTTATCCATCAAATCCTCGTTAGAGACCGACTTTTCGGTCCCTGAAGTCATTGTATTGGATATGGGTTCTTGTGTAGCAGCTGGAACATGTGGTGACATAGGTAATGGGCTTTTCTTGAGCTTCTATGGTTTTGGGGAGTGCTTCCTCGCAGCAAACCTTGAGTACCTATTAGCCTGGGAGGAACCGGTGTTCTGTTCTTGCTGCCATATATACCCTGGCTTGCTGTCGCTGCCAACATTGCTTTTGCGTCTTGGTCATGGCTACTACGTTTTCCTACAAATAAAAAGGAAACTTAGGATGGGTAAATTTTTTCCAACGACCAACCTTAACAAGAGGGGGTTTCACCATCCCAAGCCTAACCCCTTTTACTATCATTTCTTATTCATAAGTCATATGGCCGTTCTCCCAACTTGGGCTAAATGTGGACGTCGTCTTTGTCGGCGACCATGCTGAAACCTACCTTCCAGAAGTCAAATGAACTTGCCTCTTGCCCCCCCCCCCCCCCCCCCCCCCCCCCCCACATGTCCGAAACAGGCTTTCAGACCTCAGGGGTCTTCCCCTATCATGCTGAGTGCGATGAGGGCCTATTACCACTCTTTGTCCACATTCATAACAAAGAAGGTCCGGCGATACTTCTATTTTTGCTGGGACTTTGGGTGCTACATTTTGATCAAAAGAAGAAACTTCAAAAGACTTTGCAGCCGTCTCCGGCCATTTCGTGGTTGCAACTTGAGTAGAAGAAAACCTAGAGGACAATGATGCCGATCTTTCTGCCACTGTCTTCTTATAACTTTCCTCTACGAACATTCCTCGGTTGGGTCCTGGTCTGGGCTTATGCCACCATTCGCCCCAAATTTCCCCACGCCTTTCATTGCGCCACATTCGGCCTTCTGTAGCTGGGTACCTCCAATAGTTCCTTGGTCGCAAATTCAGCTGACTTCGTACCGGTGGTTTCTTATGTTCCAACTTTTCCAAGGGAGGTCCATTTAGATCAATTTTTAAGGCCAAGGTTTGCTTTGGTAAACCAATTGTGGCCATGTTTACTGGTACATTCTTAAAGAATGGTTGTGTGTCCACCTACATCTTTTCCTCGTCCGATTCCGAAAACTTCAGGAGTCCATTGTCAATATTTTCCTGTATCACATTACGCAGCACAGTACAATCGTTAGTTTCATGAGTTTTTATTCCATGACACTTACATGATTTACCCTTAGCCACTATGTTAGCTGGAATAAAGGGGTGGTCTCTGGTTAAACGGAAAAATCTTTGTTTCAAAAGATAATCGAATATTTCGGCCGTTTTATTTATATCAAAAGCGTAATTTCGACTAAAAGTATTCATTGCTTTTGACTCTCCGGTATCCTTAGATTTTCAAAGAAGGATTGGACAAGTAATTGGTTGTTTTCCAACAACCTATACAACTCCATACTCAAAATTCGAGTCTACATAATAGGTCTCATAGGATGAGGCTTTATTTTCACCATCCTCTTGTAAGAGCCATTCGTACTTAGTGGCTCTGGCTAACAATTCGAATAAGTCCTTGAACTGTTCGCCTTCAAACTTCTTTCAAAGTTCGAAATCAAGACCATTTAAGGCTAAATTCGCAAATTCTGACTCTAGTAATAAACTGCGACACTTATTTTTTAAACGCTTAAATCGTGCGATATACTTGTCGGCAGATTCTCCAGGTTACTATCTCAAACAATCCAAGTTAACCATGGTAACTTTAGGCTCAGTTTGGTAGAATTGGGAATGGAATTTTTCTTCCATTGTGGCCCAATTGGGGATAGAATTAGCCGGTAAAGTAATATACATTGTAAAGACTTGTCTGGTTAATAAATTCCCAAACAATCTTAGTTTAAGGAAGTCATTACCGGACGCCTCTCCACACTGAACCGTAAATCGGCCAATATGCTCGATGGTAGATTGTTGGTCTTCACCCGAAAACAAAGTAAATTCAGGAATTTTATAACCCCTAGAGAACTCAAATTGGTGGTCAATCCAGGCTGGGTACGATTTCTAGTAGCCTGGCCTGGTCATTTGTCGGAGATATTGATCCCCGACTATTTCCTGAACTACATTCTGGATGTAATTTCGGTTCATGGTCATTTTTCTTAAACCGATATCCTCCCTATGGTTCTCATGTGCCTCCCTTTGCCCCCCTTCTCCCCCCCCCCCCCCAAGTGTACCTCAGGGGGAGGTACATTAAGGGGAACTGGGATATCAGGTGGAATTTCTCCCCCAACGGCAGCAATCTTGGCCATTCTATTTTGACCATTACCGCCCAAGTTTAAGGGTGGTGGTTGTTCTTGGATATTCACTCTCCCATGAACATTTGAGCCAGAAGCATATGTCTCGGCTCGTTCAGCCACCATAGCCGGTCTTGTCATTGTAGAGAACCCTTCATGCAATGCTGCTAGAATCTTACCGTTATTGGTAGAAATTTTATTAAGACCTTAGCCAAATCCTACCATTTGCTAGCTAAGACCTTGTATGGCCTGAATAAGCCGTTCATTTAGATCCAGCTGTGAATTTGAAGGTCCTTCATCTGGAATTTCTGGGACAGGAGGAGAATTTACCTGAGATTCGGCAGGTTCCTTTGGCAACACATTTTCAGCATGCCGAGTACTTCTTCTTGCCGCCATCACTGCTCTTTCAAAGACGAGGGGTTCCACCGGGCATGTCAAAAAAGGATGTTCCTCCGAAGTTTGGCTAAGTTGGACACTTGGCGATGTTGATGATGTGTCTCTGCGCGGGCGTGCCAGTATCAATTGGTATAAAGATTTCGGGTCGGATCCTAACCCCGGGCACCTATTCCAAGTCTAAACCGAAGTCGGTCTAGCCGTACTGCAAGACACCTATAATAAAACCGGTCAGGCGATAGAGTGAAGACTAGAGGTTCGGTCTTTGTTTGGGTTCTTATACGTGTTTGAAAGTGAGAGCAATCAATGCCATGGCACTTTATTATAAAATCGGCCGATGAAGCACGACCGTACATTACAACAGATAACCTCAAATAATAATAGAAAAAAGAAAGTCACCGATATTAACAGTACCAGCCTTTCCTGTCCTTATAGTCGTGATCGAAGTATAAGGAAAGGATTCAGGGGGCGGCTGTTAACATGCTAAACTCGAGGATTCACCTAGGATTGCTATTTAGCTGAAAGTTTGTGAGTCACCTGGCTTGATCAAAGTCGGTTTCGAGACCGGCTGCTCGGAATCCTGTAGCCGTAGTCAGAGTACAGAATCGCAAGACAAGGGCGACCTCAACCTACTCGTCGGTGGCAGGGTCCTGATGTCAATCGAAGTAAACAAGGGACTAGAGTGTCACTGCGACTGGAAACAGTGAGAGAAGTCCTAAGTTATCATTCTTGCTATAGTTTGAGTGTAGGAGATGAGATAAGGATCACGGATGATCAAATTATAATTACGATAACCGGTTGCGGTTTGATGGAGGTTTCTCCTGGAGTTCTTCGTTTCTCCGCCTTTTATAGCCATTCACTGACGGTTGCTCAACATCCCACTTTCGCACGATCTTCATGGAGGTTATTTCTCTGTTGTTTTCTGTTCGTGAGAAATAACTTCTCGGCCACGATCGTGAACAACTTACTTCCTTGCTCATTCTTTAACGGTTGATTTCATGTTGATGGTAACGTCATCTCTTAAAAATACGAGAATGATTGTCGTATGTGCTTACGTGGCTCCAGCTAAATATCTAGCCTATGTGTATACCAACGTGGCCTATTTGGTTGAGTTAGGTCATGTAGATGCCACGTGGCCCTTCCTCATTCGTCGGTCCATGGAGGGTGTAAACACCCACTTTTGCCATTAAAGGGTTCGACATCGACAAACTTGTTTTAGAGATTTTTCAATACACAATTGCTTTCAGAGAGATTTATTAGAAACATGTAATAAAACTTAAATTATGGGCACACTAGTCTCAGTCAAATTATGAAGAATGCTTTGCAACTTGAATACTAGCTTTTTTACTTTTGTGTTTGTAACTTTGGTTATACTGGGCTAAAATGTGATCCAAATCAAGCTTTGGGCCAAATATGAATACAATTTGGGAAAATTATGGAAAATGGTTACTTTTTGTCGATATTTATAAAAACATGCCACTAAGATGTCGAATTGCACAAAAGTGCCACTTTTTAAACATAATTGACTTGATGGGTCACTTAAAACATGCCACTAATATGTCGAATTGCAGAAAAGTGCCACTTTTTAAACATAATTGACTTGATGGGTCACTTATAAGAAATAATTAAAAATAGTGTCATTTTATTAGAATGGCCCTAGAATATGATCCTCAAATTTAATTATTTTTGAAAAGTGATCCTATAATTTAATTTCGACGGACATTTTTATAAATATTGACAAAAAGTAGCCCTTTCTGTAATTTGGGACCTTAGTGGCATGTTTTTATAAATATCTACGAAAAGTGACCCTTTTCCATACAATTATACAACTTGAATACATTTTTACAATTTGACAACTTTGAATACAATTTTACAATTTTACTTTTATGTTTGGGCTAGACTGGGTTTATATTGGGCCTAACCAGATCAAACAATATATTTTGATTGAGACTGGCCCACCAGATCAAACAATATATTTTGATTGAGATTGGGCCAGTCTCAATCAGATTCGTATTAGGCTTGGGTTTGGTGGGTTTTGGGCAGCCCGCCCATTTTGCTTTTTTTTTATATTTTGACAGTGAAGAGTTCATGATATTTTTTTTTCTTTTTTTCAAATCATCCCCATCCGATCACCGAGATGAGAGAGAGAGGACGAAGCAGTAAGGCACCATCTAGCACCGGCTTTTAACTTTCATGAACCAACAACAGAAGTATTGAATTGATCTCTGAAGGCCTCTGGGTGTTTACAATGGTCAACATATCTGGTCAAGACCCAGAACTCTCTAGCTAGAGCTGGCGAAATGTGGCCCAGCCCGATGGGCCAACCCGAACTGATCCGGTTTAAACGGGGTTAGGTTGACTCGTATATTAATTGGGGTTGGGGTTTTCCCAACCCGACAGTAATCGAGTCAACCCGATTATGACCCGGCACCCCGATGGGTAACCCGATAAAAAAAAAAAAAGCCGCAAAAGTGTCCCGTCCCGACCCGATTAACCCCGACCCGAATCCGGAAAAACCCAACCCAATTAACCCCCAATCCTATTTTAATCATATTTTTTGAAAAATAAAAAATAATAATAATAATAAACGGGTTGTCCAATGAACCCGTTTATTGGCGGGTTGGGATGGGGTTTTTCCAACCCGCCATAAACGAGTCTAACCCAAACCCGGCCCAACCCGACCCGTTTCCAGCTCATCTCTCCTTCATATTTGCCAAAATTGACTTCGAGGTGTAAAAAACTTTCACCTTGATGGAGACTTTCAAACCTTCAAAGAAATGAATATACATGGTTTTCAAGCGGTTTTTTTTTTTTTTTTTCTGGAGAATTCAAGTGATATCATGCTTCTCTCTGAAGCATCCTCATTATTGCTCTTCAAGCCAACAGTTTCAGGGAATTATAATTTTTGGGTTGTTAAGCTTTTGTTTTGGTCTGTCCTTATTTTATTCATTATTCATTTTTGCTTTGGGGCTAAGGACATAGCTTGGTTAGTTTCCTCAATCAAAATGATTCTAGATGGATTGGTGTTGCCCTTAATAAAAGAAGTCATCATTATGATAAGGGAATTCCATCTTTGTGAATTTTTCGAAAGCCCCTTTGAACCATTCAGAGGGATGGGGTGTCTTCATGGTGAGTGATGTTGCTTTATTCTCATCCTACTGTTTACCCACACAGCTTTCTTTCTGTACATCTCTCTGTGTTATCTTCTGAACCAAAGTTGTCTTAAACTTGTGGCATTGGTTCTGTTACACATGGCTACTTATCATTTTCAATGAGCAATCCCTTTTGTCAGAAATGCTCTCAACCTCTTCATCTTAATCATGACTCTTTCTGTTTGGTTCAATTCGTTTAGGACAAGAAAGCTTAAAAGAACCCCAAAGCACTTAGTTTTACCACTATGGTTAATGGCAAATGCAAATCAAGTAAAACAAACCCACTAAGTGTAAGCTCAATCAATGCCTATCTTTATGCTCTTGGTCTCAATTTGGTATCAGTAACATAAAACCTTCTAGGAAAGTAACAGGGAGAAAAGAACAATGACTAGAAAAAGGTTGATCACAATATGCCATGTGAAACTTTCTGGTAAACCCCACTAGATTCAAATCATGTTGGAGAAATCAAAGTTGTGCCACAGTGAACTTATCCTATTTTAATGCCATTGGCTTGTAGTTGAGCACTGCATCTAATGCTCTCAAAAGGGTCATGGCTGCCTGTCAAGCATATTACAGTGCCAACCATGCATTTACATGGTTTAGAGATCTTGGGGTCCAACATGATGGCTTAGCTATATCTCTTTTTAAAGTCCTAATCATCTTAGACATGACCATGACTTAAATATGTTGTACCAAGGCTGGTTAGGGAGCTCGCAAAGTCTATTCTAGAATTATTATGTGGAGACTGTCCAAATAAAGCATAATAATACCCAAAAAAAGTAGCTCCTCACATGGACCCTACTAGGGTTCAAAACCATCTACAGATGTAATTTGTCCACCCTAAGACATGCCAATGAAAAATCAAATAAGATTACCCTAAGCTCAAAAGATTGAGATGATTCATACTTTCGTCAGTGCGATGCAAATGTGAAAAAAAATTTAATTATGGTTTCAAGTCAAAGAAAGCAGGTGGGATTCCATCTACATTGATGTTAAATCAAGTTTCATAATCTGGTTTAGAAGAGATCAATCAAAACAAGAGATTCCACCCCAACAATAAGCATCATTAGCATTATATTATGCCTCAATTGATCTGCCGTAAGGCTTGATCGACTCGTCGATCAATCCAAGTCTTAGATCTTATCAATATGCTTAAAAACATTTCTTTTCTTTTATTTTTCATATCGATTCTCTTATACTAAAGAGGTTCATTTCATGAGAACAACAGGTGAATTAGATATGAATTTAACTTTTGTTTAGTGTTCAAAGTACTTAATTATGCTCATTGAGGGGCGGTTGCCTCTTGATAGAGATGGAGGAAGTAATTAAAGAATCAAAAGTCCTTTGAGAGTTGTTTTGTTTCTTTGCAAGATACAAAGGACTGTGGGGGGATTGTGATTGCACATAGAGATATGCTTATCTTCCTTGGAGGAACATGCAATTAATGAGATGTCAGCGACATTTCCTAAAGGAAATATAATATAACCCAACAAGTAGGGAAGACTTGATATTCTCCATTCAATTAATCAATAGAGATGTCACAGCCAATGATTCGCACAAAGAAATTAAGAAAGCAACCCAAGAATAAGAGCAGCCGGATAGATAGAGAGAGAGAAGTGAGTGAGAGAGAGAGATCTTCTACACCCAGTTAGAAGTTTTGAACCTTATAGAAATCAGTAATTCCTCCTTGAACCTGGCCGGAAACCGGCAACCAAAATACTCATTAAGTTTGAAAGATTCAGGTGAACCAAACCCAAATTTTTGAAGAATAGAAAATACAGAAACAAACTAAATAAAACTGAAAATTTTCCTCACATGAAATGAATAAAATCTGTAAAATAAGTCATAAATTCGAGGTGGGATTAAATTTTTTCATGGTATTTGCTAATTGATGATGTTACGGCTTTTTTTTTTAATTTAAGTTTAGAAACAAAGGCAAGAAAGAGACCAATAACACAACAAATCAATGAAATGTTACATGCTTCATCTTGTTCAAAGAAATCAACTTTTCTGTTGAGGACAGTGCATCATGTTGCATGCCTTAATCCACATGACCAAATCAACAACGTTAACTTGTTATTTTGTCTAATTTTTTATTTCATTTTAAATTATATTAATTGTGTGATGATTAATATTATCTTGTATTCCCTTACAAAGTTTTCCTACTTGGCTTTTCCTTTATGCCTTATCAAACCAGCTTCGTTAATTAGGAGATGGGGTAGGACAGATTGCCCATCTAATCCGTCCCTTACCATGACAGAGATGCTATATATAATATTTAAAACAAACTTATGATATATACGTAACAACTTGTGTCGATACAGGTTACAGGCAGAGATTATTTAAAATATTGATGTGTGTTGTCACGACAAGAGAGAGAGAGAGAGAGATCGGCCATTGTACTAGTTTCGTACTAGTATTAGACGTATGTGGAGATCACATGGATCTCATATAATAACAAATTTTATATAATTCTGACAATATCTATATTTATTTTACCCTTAAAAAGATCTACATATGTGGGACCAAGATGCATATAATTCCATATTCACACAAATGAGCTAATTTTTGTGCCTTATGTGATAGAAAGAGAGAGAGAGAGAGAGACAGAGAGAGAGATGGGATGAGTGGGGCATGAAATGAAAGAGAACTATTTATAATTTTTGAACTTTTCAAATGCTTGAACACTAGTGTACAAACAAAGGAGAAACTCTATTCAAGAAACACAGTCAGTTCATCATTCAAAGGACAAGAAAAGAAGGATGCATGTGATTGGGAAGTTGGAAAATGATTCACAAGACCATTAAAAAGGCTAATTAAGTAGAACCCTGAGAGCCATTTCTTAAGCACCCACAAAGAAAAACTTAATTTAAAACCCTGAGAGAGCCATTTCTTAAGCACCCACAAAGAGAAAAACTTAAAGATAATCACTCCATCTCCATCCCTTTGTTATATTTTATGTTCTCGCTGGTAGGTGAAGAGAGGGTTGCATGATTTGAACTGGGGAGATGTGCAAGATGTGCAATGGGGAAAGCATGATACCATCCAGAGAGACCAAGAGGCAAGGCAACGTGGAGACAAAGGAAAGGAATCCTGACACCCTTACTTAGGGGTTGTACTAAGAGAGACTTTGATAGCCCTTCTTAATAATGTTGGTTGGGGTGGGGTGATGGGGGTGGTGAGGGTGAGCATGAATTGACCCAACCCACAACACTCTAGCTACCTTATAAGGCTCAACAAGAAAAACTCTCATACTCTTTGTCTATATTTATTGTTTGGAGGTTTATGTTTCATCATCTTTCCTTTTTAAAGCATCTTGGTCGAAGCTTCTCAACCATGTGATGTTGGTGTAATGAAAGATGGGTGTTAGGTTTTCTTTCTTTCCATCACAGTAAAAAGACTATCTTTGCTATTTTGAAACCTCCAATACATGGTATGATATTGGCGGTATTGTTTGCTACAAATAATATTAATTATTTCTCCACTTCCACAAACCCCTCTCCCCCTCCAACTGTTTCACCTTCCATGAAATTAAATATTTATGACAAATTCATAACAATTTTAATTAACAATGAAATAAAATCTTGGTTACTATTTTAAGAACTGATCTGCACATTGAAATAAAATTCAAACTTCGAAGCCCAATCCTGTTTCACCTGATCTTTTACTAGTTGATGACAACCATTTTGTTCCAATTCATACTGACTAATTAATTATTTAACAGTGGCATCAATTGATTTATTAAGTGCGACCTGTGATTCTAAAAGACACTCTCTTTTCCTTTTTTGAGAGAGAATTATTTGGTGATAAGATGAAGACTAGATATGATATTCTAATGTTTTTGTGGTATAAGGCCTGTTAGTGTCATTGATGAACAACCCATATAAGGAGAACAAAGATAATTTTTTTTAATTAAAGATCTATTAGTTTGGGGTTGGGGAGTGAAAGTCTACGATTAGTGGACTTCAGATGCACTTCAGATATTATTCAAAATGTAAATGGGATTTCTCCAAATTTTTAACTTTTCTTTGATTAATTTTAAATATTGGTATTTTACCATAAAAATTAGGAAAAGGGTTGTTGAATATTAAAATCATGCCATAACAAAGAAAGATCGAAAAACTGTGCAAACAGATTTTTATGTGGTTTTGGTGTTGTGCCTACGCCTGCAAGAGAGAAAAAAAAGAGTCCATTATATGAAAATAGCAGAAGAGTTACAACTTGTTTCTTGAATTCGTATTACAACCCTAGCTAGCCTCAGTATATTAGAGAAAATTACTAATATACCCTTATTTTACCGTGTTCACTCCATCCATGGAGCCCCTCAAGTCCTTTCCTTGTGAAAGTCAGATAAACTATGAGCTGCACTCCAACAATGGTTGACAAAGAATATAATGCTTCCGCATTCTATTTATTTCAAACATAATTCAATCAACATGAATGGTGAGAAGGAATTAAAGTTATGCCCTTCATCTCGTCTTCTTTTGTTTTTTTTTTTAATATATTTTTATTGTTGTTATTTCTTTGATGCTATTTTTTTGTCATTTCGTCTTTTCTTACATCAGTTCATTTCACTGATATGGAAACATTTTGACAGGTCATGGATTTTCAATTTTTTCCACCAGTGGGATCCCATTTGACATTGTCTTCTCTTTCTTACATTAGATATCTACAGTGGGTTGCCTACCTATCAATGCCACATATATTCTACCTACAATCACTTTGCTTTGAATTATTACTAGTATCTCCTCCTATTAATAGTCTTCTTGTGGATCCAAATCACCATTAATTGAATGGTTTGAAATTTGTGTACCATCTTCAATGATATGGGGGTGGCCCATCACCTTTCCTTAAATTTATGATCTTTTTTTTTTTTAACTTTACCCACAAATTAAGCCAAATGTCTAGAAGCAATACCAGAACCTGAGAACTAGTGGGAAGAAAAGGGGGATTTGTTCAGGTAACCCCATCAATCAACATAAGAAGAAAATATATCAAAATAAAAAATGGGTCTTTCTCATTTGTTTTTTATTTTTTAATCCTTCTTCCTAATTTTCACTGGCCCCCAGCTAATGTGTTTGGTGATGTTAATTCCATTGGATACTCATAAAGCATTGTAGCAGTGAATCAATCATCTTGATTGGAAATAGTTAATCTTTTAGTCTGACATGAAAGGCTTAAAATTTTGAAAAGAGAGGAAGAAGAAAAGGAAATTCAGGGATATGGACATAATGGTTGTTGCTTGCCTTGTTTCTTTCATTCATAGAAAGTACAAACAAAATAAATGTATAGGCTTTAATTATAATATCTCTAACATCTATACTCATACCTGCTGGCCACTTGGCCCTCCTTTGCAAAGAGGGAAGGTCTTTTATTGGGGTTATGCCTTTCATGCAAGCTCCATTTTTTTTTTCTCTCTCCATCCGTGCTTGCCTGCCTGTCTTGTTTTTATCTGATAGAAGGAAGAGAAAAAGATGTGAAAGCTACTTGTAATTATTATATTCTGGTAGCACCATTGAAAGATGAGAGAACTTCTCTTGTTTGCATTGAATCAATGGAGTGCCATTTCACAGTGAATACAGAGACATGCCAACCCATGAACGGATTCCCCTCCTTCCCTCTTTAGCTTAGCTGGTCCCCCATGAGAGAGAAACAAGAGAGAGAGATCTAGAGAGAGAGAGAGTATTCGTAGATAAGCAAAAGCATCGTATTCAATTCAATCTTCTTGTGGGATTTGAGTGGCTTGACCACGACTCACCGTTCAATGTACGAGAGAGGGGAAAAACTTTTGGCTTTCCCTTTGTTTACTACAAGCTATGGTAGTGTCAAGTGCTGTGGACACATTCCGTGTCAGAAGGGTCATGAGGTCGTCTCTCTCTTTGCCCGGTCTCTGCTGTCTAGTCTAGTGGTTCCAATTTACAACGTAAAGGCTCTGCTTCCACGACCATCAAAGTCATTCATGGAATCTCTCACTCTCTCTCTCTCTCTCTTCATCGTTATCACATCTCACCTCATCATTCAAATTAAGAACAGATTTTTCTTGATATTTGTGCAAGCTGAGGCTTGCAATTTTCGGCACTTCTGGGTAGTTTGTAAAGAGAAATAGAAAAACGAGAGAGTCTAATTACTATAATCTTTAATGAAGTCACCCTAGCTACATGAATGAAAAGGTGAATAGATATGGCAAGAAAGAGACTGACATTGTGTATTTTGATGGGATAGACTTTGAGGGAATCCTCTTTTCTTTTTTTTCTATCATGTCCTAGCCTTTTGAATAGGAAAGTTTTGTTAATTAGGTTTAAATAGAAAAGTCAGGTTAATTTTTAAGAATGTTTTTTTCTCCTTGAATCTCAAAATCTTATCTCCACTTTCATATTGATAAGTGATGAAAATTTGTATCATATATCTTTATTTCTTTTCAAATTTTGTCCCTTAAACATTGGCTAAATGATCAAAAACTCTACTCAACTTAATTCATAAGAAAAGGATTTTATGCACGATTTAGTTTGATAGGATAATACATGTTCTCTAAGTACCAGCCAGTACCTCTTGATATCAATTTGTACCAGAATCATAAAATACCTGTAAATACTGGTATCTATACTACTATATAAAGCCAACCCTCTGTTTTTTTCTTGACATTTTATACCTAAAAAGCCCTCAAATTTTGTCCCTATTTACTCCAATATCAATGTTTGTAACCACCATGTGTGTGACTATCATAACTAATTAACTACCCACGAAACATTCTTTTTTTTGCTACGCGCTTAGCATGTGCATTCCCCTAGTAATCATCAATCAAATCTTAAAGTAATTTAATTAGCATATTCACCAAAAAAAAAAAAAAGGAATTTAATTATCAAATCAAATCTTGCCACCATTCTTCTAAAAAGGAATTTAATTAGCGTATTCATGAAAAAAAAAAAAAAAATTTCCCTTGATCGATATGATAAATTTTTGAATGAATGCCTACTCAAAATAACTATTGTCGGAATAGATGAATGATTTTCTTATAAACAATAATTAGCTATAAACAATAAGAGAGGTAGAGAGAATCGATCAGGTGGACGGGGAGCAAAGGAGGGGAACACTGAATCAAATATTTATAATTTTTCTCTTATTGAATGACCTTTAAACAGCTATCTTAATGTGGACAAACCCCTTATCTAGCACATATGAGACCTTTAATTAATTGCTTATCTTACACGGTTACGCATATACTTGATTTTGTACACTAAATATTCAACCATGAAGGATAATGTTTCATGTCATGACATATTAGCAGTCAAGAATTCCTCAAGGAAGCAACCTTAAAACAAAAATAGATAATGAACAAGACAAATAATAGCTTAAAATTACAATACATGACCTTCATCTTCAATGATCCAATAAAAGAAATTTGATCTAATCTTGATAGTAAGATTATGTTGTATAAGTTTTTTTGCTAAATTCATAAAAGAAGGGAAAAATTATTGGACTCAAATGACTATAACATCAAATAACTTTAATTATTTTCTAATTCTAATTTTTAATAAAAAGATCCATTTTGAATTAAAGAAAAAAAAAGGGGGAAAAATATGTACTTTTGATCTCTTTGTTCCTTTGCTTGACATAAAGATACTGTATGCTGCATATTAATATTTGTGGGCTCCATATCAGACTGATTTCAATACCAACTGTTGTCAGATTTGTTAATTAAACCCAAAGGTACCATCCCTGGGAACCATATATGATAAAGTTTTAACTGTGAACCCCAAGAGCAAGGATTGAAACCTGTCTTTACAAGATAAAAAGGCAGGCCACAACAAGTTCACTCAAGCCAATTAATGATCATAAGTGCCACCATATGCCTGACCCGTTAGCCTCACAGTCATTGTATGAGTGTGTGGGTGGCCTGAATAGTTGTACCAAACAAAAGAAAAGACCTACCCCATTTAAAATACCTAAACTCTGCACAAAATTCTTACCCCATGAAGACGCGAGTCATGTACTATTAAGCGACGATGGACCCCCCAGATGGCTCGAAAGGGGTGAATACAGTAATAAAAGCTGAGTATCACACACACACAGAGTTTTAACTCTTTAAGTAAAATTTCACAGAAGAGCCGCATCATTTCTCAACAGCACAAAAACCCCATGACCATGAGAGCCTTTCAATGTAACTTCTCGTGACATGCATTAATATGAGAGAAGGGACTATAAGTACTTGCATGGCTCTTCTGTTCAGTCATTTGAACACTCCCTCCCCCTTTCCTTAATTACCTACTGAAACTGAAAGTTTCATAAATAACTAAACTCAGACCTCCCTCTTGTTCTATAATTTTATTCCCTTTTTTTTTATATTTTGTTCCAAATATTTTCAAATGAATAATAAAAAATTTGCAAATAAATGTTTCAGTACAAACTCATCCTAGCCACGTGATGAATAAGTTTATTCGATCTGGTTCGTCCGATCTCGTATGACTTTTTGTCCTCAAAATTATTAATTTATATTATTGACTTAGTGTTTTGGGTCAGTTGATTATTTAGAGGCATGCATGTTTGGATTGGTCAATTTTATATGTTTATTGAAATATTTTACTCATTAATAGTCGATCGAGAAGCTCTAATCTTGATCTTGCATAGATTAATATTATTATTATTTTTTAAGTAATGGCCTATAAAAATATGGTTTAATTAATTAACCATGTGCATGAGTACATCACTGATCCATGATTTTAATCTTATTAATGCTATCTTATTTTATAATCATTTTTGGATGTAGAGGCAATGAAATGAGTAAGTGATGTGTTAGTGTTGCTTTAGGTAATAAACCATGACATTATGCACCAACAATGGTGCCCCATTCATTTTTTTTTTTTGTTTTTTAAAGGTTTAGAAAAAAAATTAAAAATGAAAAAATGGAAAAAGAAATGATATTTTCTTCCTTCTTTTTTTTCCTCTCTTTTGATTATTGATGGTGGGAGATAGGGATTGCTTTGGTGTAAGGAAAACTGTTGGGTAGTGGATGGAATAGTGGAGTTGAAGAAAGAAGAGTAGTGCCATATTCCAACCCAAAAAGTAGGAACAATAAATAAGTTAAGGTGTTTAGAGTCTAAGAAATGAAATGTATGCAAAATGGGTGGGTCAGGATTAAAGAACTTCCAAATGGGTGTGCCAGCAACCTAATTAAGAAATTGTGATTTGATCTCAGGACCCTTCTAGGAAATGATGATTCCCACAAGATTTCCATTTCAATCTTTGACCCATAAAGAAAGGAATAGAGAAGAGGCCAAAAAAAAAAAGGAAAAAGAAAAATCAAACAGAAGAAAAGGGGGAAAACTAATTAATGACCTAATTAAGAACATTTTCAAATGTTCCTTTTTAATTTTTCCCATTAAGAGTTATACTTCCATTTTTAACCCAACTAGAAGAGTGGAGAGAGAGAGGGAGGGAGGGAGAGAAAAGAGAGAAGAAAATTAATAATCTAATTGAAATTAATTCAAATGTATTGTTGTGATATCTCTTTCTTAAAAAAAATGCAATAAAAATAAAATCAAGGGATTGAAGACTCACCCAATCTATTCCACTCAACTTTAGTTCAGGTTGAGTTGAGTTAAAGTGATAACACAATTCAATCTAATAACTAAAGAAATCCTTGATTGAGTAATTAAAAATGATGATGGGACCATTGAAAATTAGTGGAAATTGTATTATATGAGACAAAACATTAATTTAAACTCGAATAATTAGTCAACTACGGCGTCTCGAACCTAAGCCACAAGTTTTGATTAAGCAGCCCTTCCTCACTACTGGTTTAAACAATTTCATATTTAACCAAACATCTCAAAATCTTCCCATAATATTAGAACAAAATTAAAATTGCCTAGAAATGAAACATGAATATGCACCCCAAAAGAAGGCACAACAGCAACTGAATGATGTTAATATGGTTCAATATAAAAGTTAATCGTTTCTTGTTGTCTGATAGTATTTCACAAGACTTCATAACTTTGTTTCAAGCTCTCATTCCTAAGCACAAGTTAATTAAATCCAAAGCCTGTGTTTATGGTAGAAAAAAAGGAAAAATAAATAAAAACAAATATAAAACAAGGGGAAATACAATTAAAGGACATATGGGGAAACCCAAGGAATAGATAAGGGTACTTTGTTCATGGTCTAGAAACAAACTAGAACAGACAAGTTGGGTATCCCATGCTTAATTAAGGTTAAGACATTGTTCCAAGGACAAAACCAAATGTGAAAAGACCGAAAGAGAAGTTATAATAAGAAAGGAAGAAAAGAAAAGGGTGCCTTGGAGACCAAAACCATGTGTTATTAGAACTGGGTGAGTTGTAGGTATGAATGTGAGAGAGAGGCCGACCTTGGTGGGTCCAAATCAAAGACAAATTGCTTGATGCCTGGAAGAACTTCAGCTCATACCTCTCTTTCTTTCTGTTCTTAATTTTTCTTTCTGGTTGCTTCTCTCTTTCTCTATCTCACCAATTAATTAAAGCAACATCTTTCTTGGTTTAAGGGAAGATCATCCAATACCGACTTAACTTTAAAAACAAAAACAAAAAAAAAGAAAGAAATTTGGTGAAATTGCCTAGAAATCCTCACATCTACAGCCTTGTGACATTGTTAAGCAAGTGTTTGCGTTCATATTTAATGTGTGTAATTATGCTTTCTGACAAAAATACCCCACCAATATCATTAACATTATAAAGCATGATTCAATATTTCAATTGATTAAAGAGAGATGATATCCTTCATTCATGTTTATTTAAAATGCAAGCTTTTACATATGTGTAAGTTATTAAGTGTGAAAGCTGATGTTATTATTTTTTTCTTAATGAAGAAAACCCAAGATCCAATTCATTTAATTTGTGAACGGCAATGCTAATCATAATGATTATATAATGCAAATGCTAGAATCATTAGAGTTGGATCAACCAACACCATGGATTTAAGGGTCCCTAAGTATGGATGGCAACGGGGCAAGTTTTGGCAAACCCGAATTCGCCCCTATAGGGTCTGTAATGGGGCGGTGAGGGCTGCCATGTACTATAAAGGCAAAAATATTAATGTTTTTAATAGAATATATAAATTAGTAATATATTTATTCTTAAAATATGTATTTTTTTAATGTAATATAAATTAAATATAATATTTAATGAATTAAGATTGCATTTAGGGTGGGTTGAGCTAAACCCTAACCCGCCTAACCAGTGGTGGAACCAGGACTCCAAATCTGAGGGGGCAAAAAAAGTTTTCAATTAACACTTCTCATGAAATATAGAAATTTTAATAAGTTAGGGGGACAAACCAAAATTTTAGAGGGGGCAAAACATAAATTTCAATTAATACATATAGGAAAAAATATATTTTAAATTAAAAAAATATAATTTTAATAGGGGCAATTGCCCCCTCTAGCTCTAAGGTGGTTCTGCCACTGGTCCTAACCCAATTCATCCCTACCAAACCAGCGTGCAAGGGGACGGGGTGTTACGTACCCATTTAACCAGCCCTATCGCTATTACTATCGCTATTACTATCGCTATTACCCGAGTCTCATCTAGTGACAGGGAACATGATTTGTGACTTTAAATGGAGTTATCAACAGGTCTACTAATAATTAGAAGGTTTTTATAACTACGAAACCTATAAATAAATAAAATTTTTAAAAAAAATGTCTATATTAGTCATTTGACAATGTCTTCATCTTCAAGAAGATAGTTTTATTAGGAGAAAAAAAGGGAGAAAAGAAAACAAAGGCTAAAAAGGAAAAAACTAACAACCAATAAATTGGGTCAGTCAATCTAATCTAATAGAATCTAATCAAATCCTCACCTTCCATCTCTCTCCTATTTTCGAAGATAAGGAACGAGATGAATAAGAAACCAAGCTGTTGAAAGTTTGAACCTTCAAAACCAAGTCAAAATCTTAAAACTTCAAAAATAAAATTACAAGAAATTAGTAGAAAAATAAATCATTTATGTCTCTTTCTCTCTCTCTAAAATTAAAATTAAAAAGATAGAGAGAGAAAGAGAGGACAAGCTGGCCATGGATGTGTGGGCCATATACAAACAATACAAGCGGCAGACCTGCACGTCCAACACCACCAACAACGCCAACAGCCCCAAGTGCCCCAACCCTAACAACTGTTCCAACCCCAACAATGTTTTACTCTTTTTCTCTAGTTTACACCTCTCTTTCTCTCTCTAATTAAGCCCTTAATTAAATTTAAAACAATTCAATTAAGGCTAGCTTAGTTGTTGGTCATAGATTTATAACAAACGCGACCTTCTCTCCCTCAGTTAAAACCACGACGCAGCAAAGCCATCCCATGACCCCATGCAATTGAACGAAGCAAAAGGAAAGAGAGAGCGAGAGAGAAGAATCAGAGCGTGTTTTGTCTTGGACTGATTCGTTTCGATCGCATCTCTCCCTGTCAATCGGGTGGGCAATAGAGATAACAAAACAAAGCAAAAACAAGATGGAAAAAAGCGAAGGTTGGTGAAAACAAAGTGGGAAAGAAGAAAGAAAGGAGCAGAAGAGAGCGATTTTCATTGTTTTGCTCATTCCTTCAACCTCTCTCTCTCTCTCTATATCTATCTGTCTCTATTGCTTCTTTGAAGAGTCCGCTTTGATGAGTTTATGAAACAATGATTTTGCGTTAACTAGCCGGCATCCACGTCGCTCCATACTCACCTCTCATCGTCTCTATTATTTGTTCGCTTCATTATCTACAATGGCCGTTCAAGCCCAATACCCATCTAACGTTTTGCTTCTAAACAGGTCTGCAAACTCAATCTCCTTCTCTGTAATGGGTTTTTCCCTTCTCATGAATCTTCATCTTATCGTTTTGGGTCTGATGATTTTGTTAATGGAGTTGTTTGCAGAAATGGGCAAGACCAGAAGAATATATTAGGAACCGATTATATATTGCCACCACAATCCGGAGGGTTCTTAGATCAAGCACAAATGCTAAACAATGGAGGTGAGATTTTAATGGTTTATTTTAGTTTTATGTGCTCCTCCTACGCTTGATTCCATTTGGGGGGTCTAACTGAAACGGGAATCTCTCTGAAATGTATTCAGTTTCAAATCCGCGCAAGAGGGGTAGAGAAGTTGTAACTGCTGCTGCTGCTGCTGCTGCTGTCTCAGGAGCAGCAGCACCAATCAATCTATTCTCTGTGCAACCTCAGCTTCCTCCACCAACTCTTGTAAACTTGCCTCCACTCCATAATCCACAGCCCAACATCGTCTCCACCGGTCTTCATCTAGCTTTCGGAGATCAACAACGACAACAACAACAACAACAGCGTCAACAACAACAGCGTCAGCAGCAGCTTCTTCTTCCTTCTTCGGTTCCCTCTTCCCTCCTTTCAGAGGATCTAGCCACTCAAATCAAACAACAAACAGAAGAAATCGATCAATTCCTTCAATCCCAGGTAACAATTTCTCCTCAATTTAAATGGGGTTTCGTCAATTTGTATTTTCTAGCCTTTCGCTTGTTATCTCTAACGGTGGATATGTGGTCCTGCAGGGAGATCAGTTGAGGCGCACTTTAGCAGAGAAGCGGCAGAGGCACTACCGTTCCCTGCTGGTGGCAGCGGAAGAATATGCTTCGCGAAGAATCAGAGAAAAAGAGGCAGAGATTGAGAAAGCAAGCCGTCGGAACGCTGAGCTCGAAGAGCGAGTGGCGCAACTTAGAGTAGAGTCGCAGCTTTGGCAAGCGAAGGCCAGGGCACAGGAGGCAACGGCAGTGTCTCTACATGCGCAGCTACAGCAGGCTATGATGGGCGGAGGTGCGCACGATAAGAGGGAGGAGGGAGTTGGGTGCGCCGGTGGTGGCGAGGGGCAGGCGGAGGACGCCGAATCGGCTTACGTCGACCCGGAACGAGTCGAATCGGCGGCGTTGATTTGTAAGGCTTGCCGGAAACGAGCCGTGTCGGTGGTTCTATGGCCGTGTCGGCATCTCTGCCTCTGCACTGAATGCGACTCCGTCGCTCAATCTTGTCCTCTTTGTCTCTCTCTCAGAACTGCTGGCATTGAAGTCTTCTTCTCTTAGGGCCCAATGCTGAAAGCCCACACCAGTACAGGCCCAGGTTTCGATCTTTTTCAATACAGAGTAAAAAGAATTAAAAAAACAAAAGAGTTCCCTTAAAATATATATTATCTTATAAAAAGGGAGGGATGGAGAACATATATATAGAATGCTGAGGATCTTCCATCCGAATTATGTTTTTGCAACACTCTGTAGGTTTTTTTTTCTATTAAGCTCACAAATTTTCTTTTTGATCTTTACTTCTCCCCCCTTTTTGTGGAGGTAGTGATGTACATGACCATATGGATGGTGCCATTGGCTCCATTTTTTTCCCTTTTTTTTTCTCTTTTTCTTTCATTGTGATTGAATTCATAATAAATTCTTTTATTTGATTCTTGTAATATCATGCTCAATGTGATAAATGGGTTTTAGGTTAATGAGATTCACTTTTCGAAACTTCTTTTTTTGGGGGTTAATTAATAGTTTAAAATTGAAAAATGGAAGCTCTCTCTTAAAGAGATACCCATAAGGAATGATAGCTTGAGGAAAATTAAAATTAAGGCTTGGAAATTAAGACTTGTTGAGACACATCATTGCCAAAACAAAATAGGCTAAATTTTTCCAATTTGGCTTCAAAATTTATGGAGGCAAGCTGTTGTACCAGTCTATTGATATAGAGATAGAACAAGCTGAAAACTCAATTATGGACAAGGTCACAGGCAAGGTTTAAAAACCCAACACAAGTTTATGAACCTGTCACATAGATGATATCCAATTTTTTTATATGACAACCCACTCAATTTGAGGCTTGATGTTCCTTTAAACTCTTTGGGAGGAGGGTAGATAACCTTAGGAGTAAAGCAAAATAGATGTCTATTTATCTGGCCAAGTTTTGAGAAAAATTTGATTGCTTCAAGTCCATTATTTATGTGTGTAGGGCAACAACCTATTCTCCTTTTTTATTTGGAATCAAAAGACAATAAAATGCCTCAAGTAGAGAGACATGTACTACAGATTAGGGAGATACCGCATACAATGATAGGTTTTCTTCATTCATAGGCAATGATGGGTTTCCCTCCTTCCTAGGCAAAAGAACTTAAGTCCAAATGTATTTGTACATAGAGTCATAGACTAGGGGAATGCACGCGCTATGCACATAGCAAAAGAATTAGAAACAAAAAAGAACGTTTTAGGAATAGAATGTTATGTGGGCAATTAGGGATGATATTTATATACATGACAGTAACAAACCTTAGTATTGGAGTAAATTAAGAAAAAATTGAAAGGTGTTTTAGGTATAAAATGTCGGGCAGAAACAGAGATTGGCTTTATATAGTGGTATAGTGATACTTAGAGAAGGTAAGTTGATTTTTAAAGTGCAATGTGATACCTCTTACTCCTACTCTCTCCCTCTCATTATCTACTTGATATTTGTATATCAAGTAACTATCTTGAAGCAAAGTAAGGATAAATCAGTAGTGTACATGGGCTCATTCAAAAGGGAAAAAAGAAGAAAAAAAATCATGTATTCTGACTTTTAATAAGGATAATTCAACAGTGTACAGGGGCTCATTTAAAAGGGAAAAAATAAGAAAAAAAAAATCATGTATTGTGACTTTTAATTATCATGGTGGATTCGTATGATATCAGAATAAGGTCCACCTTACATAAAATAGGATATCAAATTGATGAGAAATTGAATACATGGAGTGGTTGGTTATGAAAGATGGTAGAATGGGGTGATAGTGGATGAAGAGAGATAGTATGTAATGGTCCATGATGGGAGAAAATGGTTGATGATTATGGTATGGGGTGGTTGGTGGTGTAGGAGACCATGTACATGGCGGTGCTGATATATGGTTGTTGGTAATAATGGTGATTGTGTAGGTGATGTTGATGGAACATGGTTGGTGATAGTAATGGTAGTGATGGTGGTAGACTATGATAATAGGTAATGGTGATTGGTAATGGATAATGGTATATGATGGTGGAGGTTTTCATGATTCAAAGAAGATGGCTTTGTCTTTCTCTGTATTTCTTTTAGTCACTACTCGCCCGGCACATAATTTGTAAATAAACATACATGCACCTGTCATATATACTTCCCCAAGGAATGTGGCTTTAGAGGGAACCTGTGCCTCATGCCAACTTGAATAACTTAAAATGCCTTAGTTGACGACCAGTTGTGAAGCATTCTCCCTTTGATTTGGTGAGGGTAGGTTTCAAACCTAGCTAGGCGTTGAATAGGAACATCACGAGGCTTTGCTACTGTCTCAAGTGGCACCCAAAATAAGATGCCTTTCTTTCTACAAATTAAAATTGGGCAATGACTCAAAAGAAAATTCTTTGATGGGTAGATTTGTTAAATAACCATCCTTGATGACTTCAAATCATTGGATTTTGGTGTTAAAATTCTTAATTTGAAATCCCACAAATTGATAGAAGTTCTAATCCAAAACATCAAAGAGCAATGAAGTTGGATTGAGGGGATCACATCTAAATCCATGGGATGGGCTTTTGGGCTACAAAAACTTAAATTTGAACCCAAGACATCTTCTTCCACCCTAAAACAAAGGCTGGATCAGAACCCAACTCAAAACTATATGGGCTGGGTTGAGCCAGGTTTAGGCTGATCCCAACCCATTTAAAGCTCCAAGTGTAAGAATCTCCATTTTAAGTCCAAAATTTGAAATATGATATCTCTATATATCTATTAATGAACACTAGCAAGGTGCACGTGCAGTACTGCACAAGTGTAAAAAGGGAAGGAAAGAGAGAGAACGTGGGAGGAAACAATCACAAAACCAATGGCAAGTTTTAAAAAAAAAATGAGGCAGTTTGACGATTTTACCCTTTTATTAATATATCTTCTCAATAGTGTATATGGGCTATTTTGGAAAGCTATGCATTTTGTTTGGCACGCTTTCTAAGAGGCCTATTCCCATTATATATAATATAAATAGATATAGATTTACTTTTCGATTCCTTCCCTTTTTGTTTTTTTGAAATGTTCTCTCTTGTGTGTGCAAAGAAGGTACTTAAGAAATTGATGAGGTTATGAAGTTGCTTGACCAAGCAATATGGCCCATAGATACACCAAAGTTTTTGAGATCTTTGACCTTGAAAATTCAATCTTCTCCTTGTAATTGCATTTTGGGCATTTAATTTGGGTCAACTCGAACCCTGGGGACTACCAAAAAAAAAAAAAACTCGAACCCTGCCCGAACTTAGAAATAGTTTTATGGTTGAGTTTGGGCCCAAATAATTTGGGTTTAGGACGGGCCTAAGCGAGTTTGGGCCAAATAATATTGATTGGGCTGAGTGTGAACTTATTTTGATTGTATAGAGCCCACTCTACCCATTGGCCATCGGTATTGGTAAGAAGGTGAGCTCAGTTGGACTTCAGTGATCCAACTGACAAGTGAGAATCGCAACTAAGTCTTGGCCTTTGGGCTGCTATTCATTGATACAATATATGTGCGTAAATTTAAACCTTAAAATAGTAAATATTATCCATAAATATTTATTTATTATTGTTATAAAATGAACTCAAAAGATTTGGCGTGGTATTTTGGTTTGCAAGATAAACCTTCTTTTGAAAATTCTTAAAGATTCCCATATCCTCTTAAAAAATTACATTTCCACGCTCCTTTTGAAAAATTTTGACTCCAATACCCTCTCAATAACTATCCACGTACGATTCAGATAATGAGTTTAAGTGTGTACATGCAGGGGCGAAGCTACGTACAAGACATGGTGGGCAACCCTAAAATTAAAAAAGATTACTATCTACTATATATAAAGGTGTAAGTAGGGCGGGTTGGGTCGGGTTATGAGAGTTCGGGCTCAACTCAATCTAAGATTTACTAGCCCAAACTCACTGTTGACCCACCCTAACCAAAACTCACTAAATTCAAACCCAACCCAAACATTATTGTTTGAGTTCAAGTTAGGTTCGGGTTGGCCCAAACAAAATATAAGATTTTGAAGTTTTTTTTTACAATTTTTGTTATAATTACAAAATGTTGAAATATCATTCATTAAATCGTCTATCAACATGCTTTTATGTTTGTTTGTTATAAATGCAAATATTACAAATTCCTCTTGATTTGTCCCTTGAATTTGGGAAAAAAACACTTAATTAATTTTTTTTAAATTTTAAAGTATAATACTAGCTCACTATATTTGTGATTTTTCATAATTTTTCTTGTAGAATATGTGCTCCTAAATATCACATTCATTGTAACATATATGTATATGTATGTGAGTATAAAATTATTTATTTGAAAAAAATTCATAAACTTATTATCACATGTTAATAATTTATGTTTAATAGTTGATCACATAAATATAATGACAATATAAAAGGTAAAGAAAACAATGATACATATATATACAAATAAATATTCACTTATATATATATATATATTTGATACATATTTGGTGGAGTTTTATACATATATCTATATGAGAGCGTGTACATAAAATCAACATTAACTTCAGGCTTTTATTCGGGTTGAGTTGTATAACTTGAACCCAAGCTCAACCCAAACTCAATGCTCACTTTGGGCTCTTATTTGGGTTGAGTTGGGCGGGCTTTGTGCGGTCTAGGCTAGATTTACAGCTCTACTTATATATGTATAGCTTTGCACCCCCTAAATTTTTTAATTTGCCTATTATCCTCTTAATTTCAAGCATTCAACTTCCATTTTGTGTCTACTTCGTCCACCCCATATGAAAATCCTGGCCTATATATGCAATATTGCACGTGCCATCTCCAAATTTTTTTTAAATGGAGCGCATGCCAGGTAAAAGCATTGATTTGGATTAAACATCAACCCATATTAGTGACTAATACAAATCTTATAATTGGTAAAAAGGATCTTTCACATTGCAATGCACACACCATACACACACAAACACAACCCTAAATGGTTCCATCAACTTGCTTTATACTTAGTTATAATTAACTTTAATTATAATTTGTCTGCTAGAAGAAACCAATTAAATCCTTCCATTGGGTGGCAAAAGATTCTCACTTTACTATTATACTACAATTTCACCTAACGATCCTTTCTCACTTTTCCTTTATCTTCCCTTTACTTCAACTTAACTTTTGAGATCTCAAGCATGCAGTTGCCATCTCTCTTCTCTCCTTATTTTTTTAAGCCAAAGATCTCTCCCTTGGATTTGCTAACAACATAATTGGTTACACACACCAGGATATTCCACCAAGACATTTGACAATTTTTTTTTAATCTTGTACTAATAAATATAAGAGATTAATTAAACAAAAGCAATGCAAGACCCTAAACAAGCTCTTTAACCATAAACCCCTATTGAGTGGGGTTTTGCCACCTTCCCTTGGGTGGCAAAAGATTCTCAAGCATGCAATTGCCATCTCTCTTCTCTCCTTTTTATTTTTTTAAGCCAAAGATCTCTCCCTTGGATTTGCTAACAACATAATTGGTTACACACACCAGGATATTTCACCAAGAAATTTGACAATTTTTTTTTAATCTTGTCCTAATAAATATAAGAGATTAATTAAACAAAAGCAATGCAAAACCCTAAACAAGCTCTCTAACCATAAACCTCTATTGAGTGGGGTTTTGCCACCTCAAAGGGCTTCAAAGCATTAAAAAAGCCAGAAAAGAACTCAATTCTACTTAATGAGCAAGGTACAGCCTGTGATCTTACAAAAAAGAAGAACCAAAGTGGAATTGCCCTTGCAAGTTAGTAGCTCAGGGAAATAATAATTTATCCTTACTATTTTAATTTTGTTTTCTTTTTTTTAACTTCTCAGATATAAATTGATTCAATACTCCCCTTTAATGCTTTATCTCCTTAGAAATTAGGTGCTTAAATTCAAATAATTATCTTTGTGAAAGTAATATAATTTAAATTAGTAAAAACTCAATACATTTTGGTTAAAACCTTTATCTATCAGTTTATAGAAGGATGGTAAATATTATATAAAAAAAATTATTTTTGAAAGGAACTGAAAACTATTTCGAAAAGAGAAATAGGGTATTGTAATGTTTCTAAACATAAAGGGAGATTTATATTGAATTTACACATAAAGGGAGATTTATATTGAATTTACACATCACTATCAAAAAAAAAATATTGAATTTACACATAATAATTTATTATTAATATATTTTATTCATTTATAAACCTGTTCATATTTTCAATAAAATTAACATTTAGAGCTACCCAACAAATAGCATCTAGATTTCTCACAATAGCTTCAGTTTGTTGTTGTGCTAAGACAATACTTTTATTACATAAATGTATAATATATCCAATTAAATTGTTCATTTAATAGGCCTCCCTCTAGATTAGTCATATATATAATGCCTCCCACATTATATCTAATGCAATCTTTACCATTGATATAGAAGATTGTGATGACAATTTCTTATCAAGGGCCTACTATAGCATGACCATATAGCATGCACATGCACCACTCAAACAACAAATAGTTTACCAAAGTGGGGAAAAAGGAAAAAAAAAAAAAAAAGAGAGGAAAGTGACTACCACTTATAATCTAAGATTGTCATTTCAACTGGATTTCCATTTTGTTAACTTAATCATGGCTATCAATAATTCAAGCTTAAAGCTAATTAACAATGTTTTCTTTTTCTCCAAACTTGATTTTTGCCAGGCCAATTTTAATTAAAAGAGAGTTTATTTTACAATACCTACATTTGCAACAATTTAATTAGGTCCTCGTGTTTTACTAATTATAACTTATTAAAGTACATGTTTAGGCTATAAATATATCTAGGGTGTTCATTTTCCCCACTTTTTATTAAAAAAGAGGATTAAATGTATAATTATATAATTTTGACCTTTGGGATTGCTATTAATCTATTTAGGTATTTAACATAAACATATATTTATACATCAGGCTAATACGTAAAATAATAAATATTATTATTAGATATTTACTTGTACTATTATATAAAGTGAGGACACTAGAGATTGAGACAAGACATTCTCTTTTTACAAAATACTCATTAACATTTCGTAAAGACTTTTATGTCCTTCATTTGGTACATGTAAAAAATTCAGACCAGACATTCTCTTTCTCTTTTAAAAAAATACTCATTAATATTTGCTCATGTTGATTATCATTTGGTATGTGCATTATTACATGAAAAACACAGTTTAGACTCTAAAACACCTAGAGGGGGGTGAATAGGTGAAACCGATTGCGGAATAAAAAATCAATCAATTAAAAACAAGTTCTTAATTAATTGGCATGCACAAGTCTGAACACATATCAATTCATCACACACAATTGCAAAATAAGTAAGAGACAACACAAGCAATTTGGTGACGAAGGGAAAACTCTAAGAGAACTCTCAAAGAGAAAAACCCTCCGGGCTACGAGGTGCCACCTCTGGAAATCACTATAAGAAGAAGACTTACAATAGTGGTTCAGACGACCCAACAATGACTCTGACTCACAATGTAAATATCTGAAGAACTCTTCAGATTTGCATCCTTGCAACGATTCAGAACTCTGAATATCTCCTTAGTGAAGTGCCGAACGAACTCGCTCAGCAACAGTAGGAACTCCCACGAGCAAACTCTTCAACCCGGAACTCCAAGGTAGAAAAGAAAAGAAGAAGACTGGTTTTGATGGCTCAAAGAAGAAGAGAAAAGAGGAAGAAGGTCTCTCACTCTTGCACACGTTTTAGGGTTCTCAAAAACGTATTGGGTAACCCTCACAATAGGCTAGACACTCCTTAAATAGGTTAGGAGAAAGAAAGGAACGAAAAGGAAACAAATCAGAAAAGATCGGATTTCTAAAAAAGAAGTTTGTTAACGAACGTTCGAACGCTCAGCGAACGCGGCTCGAACGTTCGATAAAACAACTCACTTTTCTTCTTCTCGTTCGAACGACCAGCGAACGTTCAGCGAACGTTACTCTCTGTTTTCTCTGTGGAACCTAAACGGTCGAACGTTCAACGAACGTGAGGCGAACGCTGCTCTCTGGATTCTCTGTGGAACACCAACGGTCGAACGTTCAGCGAACGTGAGGCGAACGCTGCTCTCGGGATTCTCTGTGGAACACCAACGGTCGAACGTTCAGCGAACGTGAGGCGAACGCTGCTCTCGGGTTTGTCTGTGGAACACCAACGGTCGAACGTTCAGCGAACGTGAGGCGAACGCTGCTCTCGGGTTTGTCTGTGGACATCAACGGTCGAACGTTCAGAGAACGAGAGGCGAACGCTGCTCTCTGGATTCTCTGTGGACCCTCAACGGTCGAACGACCGGCGAACGTTCATCGAACGTTTGATGAATCTTTACCAATATGACTCCGTTCAAGACCCCGTTTGAACCACACAACCTATACCCTATCCCAAATACATTGACAACATTAAACGACCTTTTTGACACGGAATTGAAGCCAATAACTTAAACCTTACAAACTCCCCCTTTGGCTATTCCGTGACAAAACAAACAAGGCTTATTCTAATTGTTGTGAACCACCAAGCAACAATTTGAACAAGTACAAAAACAAAAAAAAATTTACATGATCTCCCCCTAAATCTATTAACCCCAAAAATAATCACCTGTACCTGAAACATCAAAAATTGAAACTACCAAGTGAAAAGCAAGGATAATAGAACAACTAATAAGAAATTTAATGAGCTCAAAATTTTCACAAACAAAATAAATTTCTCATTCAGTTTCTTTGAGCAATATACATTTGGACATTCATGAGCAATTAACCATAATATTCAACACAAAATACATCAACATAAATTCATGATAACCAACACATAACCATATGAACTTCCACAGAAAATACAACCATCATCCACTCCAAGTTTATACAACCACAAAAAAATTACAGACTTGACTACGACACTACTCCCCCTTTTTGTCACCGGAAAACAAAGGGAGCACACTAAGAATGTGATGGCCCAGCACCATCATCCACTCCACTGCCACCACCTCCACTCGAACCCGGAGCCGCAGGAGCAGGAGCAGGAGCTTCATCATCCTCTTCTTCCTCCGCATCCTCTTGACGAAAATAACCTTCAAGAGCAGATTCGAGCGTGCCAAACGAAGTTTGTAACGAAGATTGCTTAAGCTCAAGGCGCTCAAACCGAAGAACCACGTCCTTATGATGCCTCTGCAAATAAGAAAGAATCTCGGAGTTTTGTTCTCGGAGAGACACAATTTCCTCATGCAAGGAAGAAGGAGGCTGAGCCTCAGGGGGATCATCAGGAGCAGGAGCCCGGGTGGAAGAAAGATGAGCCCGGCTTTGCTTAAGAGTTGATTCAGAAATAGGATTAGAAGCTTTACACAACTCTAAAGAAGGAAAAGGAATGTTCAAGGCACAAACCAAACGGGCAATCAAGCACCCGTAAGGAAGACCATAGGTCTTCTTGGAGTTAAAGAAAACATCCAGGATTTTTGAGCAAATGACAGAGGGTAAATCAATGGTATGATGTTTTTTCAAGGCATACAAAAACAGGCATTTATCAAACGGGACAGAAGACTTGTGAGCAACAGGAAACAGGTTATGGCTTTGGATACGAAAGATAACAATGGTTTCGGCCGTAAAAAACTTTACCTGTAAAGCACCACCCCTATACACCCAATTCCCCCTACCATTATGGAACAAGGTATCAACCACTTCATTTTGAAAATCCGGAGTGGGGGGAGGATAAGGAAACTGAGGATCCGTAACCCTAGGAAGCCCAAACACTGAGGCAATCACCGAGGGTCCAACCCGAAAAGGAGTGCCACGAAGAAATGTAGAGAATTCAGAATTTTCCAGATCAATATCATGGATGTTGGTGAAAAACTCTCTAACCAACTCAACAGAAGGAAGAACAAAATTCCCAAACATGGGATCCCAACCCCTATCTTGAAAACAATCTGAGACCTCATCAGGAAGGGTGGAAAACTTCACTTCTCTCTCTATAATAACCGATCTCTCACAAAAAAATTCCTCAAAATTTTTTGCAGCCCTTTTATCAACAAAAAGGGACTCATCATACCTAGGTTTCTTATTTGAAGTTTTGGTACCCAGTGATTTCTTCCTAGGCATCTAAGAAGGAATAGAAGCAAGAAGAAAAAAAAAAAAAAAAAAAAAATAAAACAAGCACATGTTAGACAAGAACTGGAGACAAGATGCACTAAAGAAATTACATGCTAAAAAAAAATGCATGGAACAAACACGGTTGATCAAACCACAGAAAAACAGAGAACAGTCGAGCAACGTTCGACCGTTCGGCGAACGTTGAAGAATCGAACCCAGATTTGGGGATTTTGACCAAAATCATCAACTTTAACAAACCAAGCTAATTAAGGACTCGAAATCAACAACAAAACATGAATACAACCTTTTAAAACTGATTTGAACAACGATAAACCATAAAGCACGAAGAAATCAAAGATGTAAGATGAAAAACCCTAGAAAAACCCTAGACGAAGATGAATAGTGAGAGAAAACTAAAAAGAATGAACGACAACAAATAACCTTACCTTGGATCACGATTTGAAAGCACGAATCGAAGAGAAATCTCGCTGAAAATCGGAAGCCCTAAAATCGCCAGACGTTCGAACGACGAACTTGAAGAACATAAAAACCCTAGGTTTTGTCGCACGCGACATTTAAAAAAAACAGGTTTTTAATTGAACGTTCGAACGTTCGGCGAACACGGGGCGAACGTTAAACAAGAAATTTGTTTTTTAAAACCAACGTTCGACACGCGTTCGCAGTACGGGGAGGAAAGACCCAACGTTTGCTTAACGTTCGATAGACCGTTCGAACGTTCATCAAAAGTTCAGAAAAAAATTCCAGATTTCAGCAAGAAGACTGATTTCTTTTCAACCAAAAACACTTCAAACATATGTAAAAACTTGCAAGACATACCAACAACTATAAATCAAGTATAAACTCTTGAAAACTCAAATTTTGACCTATTTTGAGAACCATTTTGCTCTAAAAATCAGATTTGATCAAATTTAACTTCAAAACTCCCAAATAATTACACAACAACTCAACCAAATTTCCAATTGTGTTTGTGTGCATGTGCAAAACCAAATACAACAAGTTTTGCCTATATGAGAACTTGGTGAAGAGGAGTTGGCCATTTATCAAGAAATCCAATATTACCCAAGTCTCTCCAAACATTGAAAAGAGCCCTTGCATGACCTAAGCATCAAGATTTTGAAATTTTCTCTCCCTGTTTCTTACAATTTTCTTTTTGCACAAAGAGTAGTGTTCCTTAGAATATCTGAGTTTACAGTTTATGCCATGGTTATACTCCTTGTGATTTTCTCTCTTTTTGAACTCAATTTTGCTGGGGTTTACATTTCATCCCAGAGTTCTTTTCATATAACTTTTTCTTTTTAAACAAGAGGGAGAGATCTCTTTGTAAACACAAGATCAAATGCTAGGGTCTTTTCAACTTAAGATAGACAAGAGTAAACTCAGGATTGCCTATCCACACAACACCGAAAATAAAAAATAGGCTTCCTCAATTGTATTTGGATGTGTATGTGATATACAAACCACAAATAGAGTTTAGCATGATGATTGTGAGATTATTAGAAACTGTTGAAATCACATTTGAGAAATCATTTTTGAAAAGTTTGTAGGTTCTCAAAATATACCCAAAAGATATATATTTTCACAACCTTATACTTATCCTATAGTTGACACATGTCAAGACAAGAATACATATAAAAACCAAAAAAAACGAAAGAAAAAACAAATACAAAAACAAAATACAAAAACACGTAAGCATGCTAAAGAAAAGAAAAAATGCATGAAACACCCTAAAGCATGCTACAAAGTCCTTCTTAATGAAGAGGACCAACACCAATAGCTTTCCTAAGAAACTCAAACCTAAGAGCATCTAAAGGTTTGGTAAAGAGGTCAGCTAGTTGATTTTCAGATGGGATGTGTTCAAGAGATATCACATGATCTTCTACCAACTCTCGAATAAAATGATGTCGTATATCAATGTGCTTGGTTCGAGAGTGCTGAACAGGGTTTTTGGAAATATTAATAGCACTTGTATTATCACAATACAAGACAATAGTTCCTTGTTCAATCCCATAATCACTCAACATTTGCTTCATCCAAAGCAATTGAGTGCAACCACTCCCAGCGGCTATATACTCCGCTTCAGCTGTGGACAAGGAAATAGAGTTTTGCTTCTTGCTCATCCATGCCACAAGATTGTTCCCAACATAGAAACAACCTCCAGTTGTGCTCTTCCTATCATCTGCATTTCCAGCCCAGTCGGCATCAGAATAGCCTGCTAGAATTGCAGAAGTGTCTCTAGAAAACCATATACCATGATCAACAGTACCGTTAACATATCGTATGACACGTTTGACGGCAGATAAGTGAGATTCTCTAGGATTTGCTTGGAACCTAGCACACACACCTACACTAAAGGCTATATCAGGCCTACTAGCTGTAAGATACAAGAGACTACCTATCATGCTTCTATAAAGAGTGTTATCTACACTCTTTCCAGATAAATCAGAATCAAGTTTCAAGGTAGTACTCATAGGGGTTCTAGTGTGTTTCTTGCTGTCCAACCCAAATCTTTTCACAAGGTCTTTAGCATATTTAGATTGAGATATGAAAATCCCATCTGTAGATTGAGAAATCTGAAGACCTAGGAAGAAATTTAACTCACCAACCATACTCATCTCAAATTCTTGTTGCATAGCTTTGGCAAAATTTAAAGCAAGAGAGTCAATTGGAGAACCAAAGACAATATCATCCACATAAATTTGAGCAACAGTGAAACTGCTCTTATCTTTTCTAATGAACAAGGTTCTATCAACTCCTCCTCTTGTGAACTTGTGATCTAAGAGATAAGCAGTAAGTCTCTCATACCAAGCTCTAGGAGCTTGTTTTAACCCATACAAGGCTTTCTTAAGCCTAAACACATGATGTGGGAACTTTGGATCAACAAACCCCTTGGGTTGTTCAACATATACTTCTTCATTTAGAATCCCATTCAGAAAAGCACTTTTTACATCCATTTGATGCAATTTAAAACCCAAGTGGCAAGCTACAGCAAGTAAAATTCTTATAGATTCAAGTCTAGCTACAGGGGCAAATGTTTCATCAAAATCAATACCCTCAACTTGAGTATAACCTTGTGCAACCAACCTAGCCTTATTTCTCACTACAGTGCCATGTTCATCTGACTTATTCTTGAAAATCCATTTGGTTCCAATAACATTATAATTTTCAGGTCTAGGAACAAGATACCACACATCATTCCTAATGAATTGATTTAATTCTTCATGCATGGCATTAGTCCAACACTCATCAGTAAGTGCTTCTTCTACCTTCTTAGGTTCAAGAGTTGAGACATAAGATGCAAATGACATCTGATTTAGGACTTTCCTACGAAGTCTCATCCCTTCATTTAAATCACCAATTAATAACTCTTTGGGATGATTTAACTTTACTCTAGAGGAAGGTTCTTTTGTAGGACCTGGAGTTGAAGAAAGACCCTCTTCAGAAGTTGAAGAAGATGACTCAGAATTTTGACTTTCAACAACCAAGTCATTTTCTCCTACTTCCAGACTAGTCTCCCCCTCAACTTGAGACTTATCAACCCCTTCATCCACAACAACATTTATGGATTCCATGACAGTATGTGTACGTAAGTTATACACACGGTAAGCCCTGCTATTCTTAGAGTAACCTAGGAAGATTCCTTCATCACTCTTAGCATCAAACTTAGCCAAATTTTCCCTATCTCTCAAAATAAAGCATTTGCTTCCAAAAACACGAAAGTATTTGACAGTGGGCTTTTTACCATGCCAAATTTCATAAGGAGTCTCATTACTCCCAGGCCTCAAATACACCCTATTTATCACATGGCAAGCCGTGTTAATGGCTTCTCCCCAGAAATACATGGCCACACCCTTGGCATGTATCATGACTCTTGCCATCTCTTGAAGAACCCTGTTTTTCCTCTCTACTACTCCATTTTGCTGTGGAGTAATCGGAGCAGAGAACTCACGATGAATTCCCTCTTTTATACAAAAATTTTCAAGGATTGAGTTCTCGAACTCTTTCCCATGGTCACTCCTCATCCTAACAACCTTAGACTCTTTTTCATTTGAGAGTCTTCGACACAAAGACATAATCAATTCACTTGCTTCAGATTTTTCTCTTAATAGCTCAACCCAAGTAAATCTGGAAAAATCATCTACAATAACCAAAATGTACCTCCTACCACCAAGACTTTCAGTCCTAGAAGGACCCATAAGGTCCATATGCAACAATTCAAGAGGTTTGTGGGTTAGACACTCAGTGATCTTTTTGTGACTAGATCTAGTTTGCTTTCCCAACTGACATGGCCCACACACATTTGGTTCTACTTTGGCAAGCTTAGGAAGGTCTCGAACAAAATCATGTTTTGACAATTCATTCATGTTTTTAAAGTTCAAGTGACCAAGTCTTTGATGCCACAATTCATGCATATCAACTTTGGAAGAGTTACACACAGCATTAGAATTAGGAATCACACCATAACAATTATCCGGAGTTCTTTCTCCTTGAAGCACACACACACCATTTGCATCAAAAACAGAGCACATATGTTTAGCAAATTTAACTTCCATGTTTGAGTCACACAATTGACTTATACTAATCAAGTTAGCTTTCAAGCCATCAACAAATAGTACTTCACTCAAAATAGGCATACCAGAGATTTCAATAACACCCTTACCTACAATAGGTGCTTTGCTTCCATCACCAAAAGTAACAGTGCCACAAGAATAATCCTCAAAAGATTTAAACAAAGATTTGTCACCACACATGTGACGAGAGCAAGCACTATCAAGATACCACATAAGACTATTTCTAGCCTTCAAAGCAACATGAACTACATGACAAGTTAATTCACTTCTTTTAACCCAGATTTGCTTCGGCTCAGTGGTTTTCTTGGTCATTGAAGCTAATTGTTGACTTAAGAGCTTTGTCTGATTTGAAAGTTCTTTCACTTGTTTAGACAAATTCTCTTGAGGTTTTCTAGGTGAGGATCTCCTAGAGTTTTGGTTCAAATCCCAACACTTTGGTCTGATATGTCCAGAAATACCACAATAATGACAAATAGGGATAAAGTTCTGAGATTGGGAACTCTTGGTTGGAACACCCCTAGGTTTTGACCAATTAGACTTTTGACCACGATTTCTACCTTGGTTTGTCTTTCTCTTGGAAGAATTGGATCTATTCTTTCCTTTGGTATTCACAACTTGGGTCTTAGAAGATGATGGATTATCATTTGAGACTTCCTGGAATCCTAAACCCCTTTTATCAGTTCCTAATTGACTCATCCCTAGCATATTTTCCAAATTTGCTGTACCTGTAGAAAACTTCTGGAATTGAATTTTAGATTTTTCAAGCTCTTCCTTAAGAGACTTATTCTCAGATTCTAGGGATTCAATCTTCAATTTGTATTCACCTAGACGAGAAGTAGACTCTTCAAATTTTGCTTGAAGATCTTCTTTCTTGTGCTCTACCTCATTTAGCCTTTTGAGATTGGATTTTAATTGTTTCTTTGCTTTTAAGCACTCCCTAAACAATTTATCATAAGCATCTTGAAGGCTTTCCTCATCATCACCAGACTCATCATGAGAACCAATTGCATTCTCACTTGGTGGAAAGTCTTCATAGTTACTAGAGTCACCACTCCCAACAATAGAGGTGAAAGCCATGTAGTTTTGACTTTCCTCTGTTTTGGAGTCCTCACTATCCCTATCAGAAGCACTCTCATCAGAAAGAGTGGCATTCATGGCTTTCCCTTGAAGCTTCTTAAATGTGGGACACTCTGACCTAATATGACCAAAACCCTGACACTCATGACATCTGATTTGTTGAAGTTTTTGCAACCTAGAGTCCTTAGGATGTTTGGACTCCCTAGATTCAGATTTGATTCTTGGCTTTTGATCTCTACCACTAGAACTCCCCTTGGATTTATACCTCTCATTTTCACTCCTTGGTTTCCTCCTTCTAAACATTTTCCTAAAGTTCTTTACCAAAAGAGCAATATCTTCATCTCCCATGGATTCCTCACTAGAATCATTATAAGCCTTTTCTTTACTAGATTTGAGAGCTATAGACTTATTTTTCTTAGTAGGAGGCAGAGTGAGTTCATAGGTTTGAATTGATCCTATGAGATCTTCAACCCTAATACCATTAATATCCTTACTTTCTTCTATAGCAGTCACTTTGGGTCTATATTTTTCAGGAAGAGACCTAAGGATTTTTCTAACCACTCTATTAGGAGGAATTCTTTCACCAAGATTAAAACTAGAGTTCACTATATCACTTAGTTTAGCATAGAAGGAATCAAAGGATTCATCCTCTCCCATTTTTAGTTCTTCAAACCTAGTGATAAGCATTTGTAATTTTGAGTTCTTCACAAGGATAGTTCCCTCATGAGTGGTTTGGAAAATTTCCCAAATTTCTTTGCTGGTTTGACAAGTAGACACCCGTTTGAATTCATCAGCAGAGATTGCACTAAAAAGTGCATTGACACCCTTAGAGTTGTAGTTAACATCAATTAACTCTTCTCTAGTATAGCTATCTGGGTCTTTGGGTTTTGTCTCACCATCTATAATCACAGTTGGAGGATTCCATCCTCTCTCAACACTTCCCCAAACTTTTTCATCTATAGCCTTCAGATAGGCTCTCATTCTAACTTTCCAGTAGGCATAATTGCTGCCATCAAAGAAGGGTGGGGCAGTGGAGGACTTGTCCATGACTAACCGAGTCAAGGATCTGGTTACCCGCTCTGATACCAATTGAAAAACACAGTTTAGACTCTAAAACACCTAGAGGGGGGTGAATAGGTGAAACCGATTGCGGAATAAAAAATCAATCAATTAAAAACAAGTTCTTAATTAATTGGCATGCACAAGTCTGAACACATATCAATTCATCACACACAATTGCAAAATAAGTAAGAGACAACACAAGCAATTTGGTGACGAAGGGAAAACTCTAAGAGAACTCTCAAAGAGAAAAACCCTCCGGGCTACGAGGTGCCACCTCTGGAAATCACTATAAGAAGAAGACTTACAATAGTGGTTCAGACGACCCAACAATGACTCTGACTCACAATGTAAATATCTGAAGAACTCTTCAGATTTGCATCCTTGCAACGATTCAGAACTCTGAATATCTCCTTAGTGAAGTGCCGAACGAACTCGCTCAGCAACAGTAGGAACTCCCACGAGCAAACTCTTCAACCCGGAACTCCAAGGTAGAAAAGAAAAGAAGAAGACTGGTTTTGATGGCTCAAAGAAGAAGAGAAAAGAGGAAGAAGGTCTCTCACTCTTGCACACGTTTTAGGGTTCTCAAAAACGTATTGGGTAACCCTCACAATAGGCTAGACACTCCTTAAATAGGTTAGGAGAAAGAAAGGAACGAAAAGGAAACAAATCAGAAAAGATCGGATTTCTAAAAAAGAAGTTTGTTAACGAACGTTCGAACGCTCAGCGAACGCGGCTCGAACGTTCGATAAAACAACTCACTTTTCTTCTTCTCGTTCGAACGACCAGCGAACGTTCAGCGAACGTTACTCTCTGTTTTCTCTGTGGAACCTAAACGGTCGAACGTTCAACGAACGTGAGGCGAACGCTGCTCTCTGGATTCTCTGTGGAACACCAACGGTCGAACGTTCAGCGAACGTGAGGCGAACGCTGCTCTCGGGATTCTCTGTGGAACACCAACGGTCGAACGTTCAGCGAACGTGAGGCGAACGCTGCTCTCGGGTTTGTCTGTGGAACACCAACGGTCGAACGTTCAGCGAACGTGAGGCGAACGCTGCTCTCGGGTTTGTCTGTGGACATCAACGGTCGAACGTTCAGAGAACGAGAGGCGAACGCTGCTCTCTGGATTCTCTGTGGACCCTCAACGGTCGAACGACCGGCGAACGTTCATCGAACGTTTGATGAATCTTTACCAATATGACTCCGTTCAAGACCCCGTTTGAACCACACAACCTATACCCTATCCCAAATACATTGACAACATTAAACGACCTTTTTGACACGGAATTGAAGCCAATAACTTAAACCTTACATTACACAAGAACCCCATTAATCTATACTATTATATAAAGCCAAGATCTTCTTTTCTAATTGGCATTTCACGTGTATGACTTACTAACCATCTAACATTGTATACCCAAAATGCTATTTTTTTCTTTTTCTTTTTTTTTTATAAATTTGCTATATGCATAATGCGTGCATTCCCCTAATTATATCAAAAGGAAACACAAGTCAATCAGTTTGGAATCCGGATCAAGCAAATTTTAACACCACAATACAAACACAATAACCCACATGGTACCTTCAACTTGATTTATACTTAATTATAATTAACTCTAGTTATAATTTGTATCTTAAAGATTCAGTCATGCACCAAACCTAGTGGCACTTCATCCCAAGTCCCAGCTAGTCCTTACGGTTCTATTTTCTCAAAAGTAGTATCCTTCCAATGGATGGCAAAGATTCTGTGATATCATTTATTATCATACTACGGTAACACACAAGAATCCCTCCTCAATCTTCTTTTTTTTTTCTTCTTCTCATTAGCTTGTGGGAGATCTCTCTTCTTTTTGAAGTGAAGGATCTCTCCCTTGGATTTTCTAACAAGCTAATTGGTTGCACAATACAGTACAGCACGACACTCCACCGAAGCACGTGGCGTATACTCTTCATACGCATGTTGAAGGTTTTTCCTTTCTTCTTTTCTTTCTTCTGGGATATTTATAATTTATCCCTTTGGCCCCGTTTGGATAGCGGGAGAATCCAAGAAAGTGAATGAAAACATACTTTTCTCGCTTCCTAAGTGTGTTTGGATGACTAAGAAATTGTGGGACCCATAGTTTCTCAAGAATGAAAATGATAAAAATTGTCCCTTTTTGTTTCCTGCACCTAAGCATCGGATTCTGCATCATGAGAAGTGAGATTTAAAGATTTGCCAATAATACCCTTCTCCTATTGACGATTATTATTGGGGAAATTGGTTTCAAGTGATAATTTCTTAAAATAATTTAGATTCAGTCATCCAATTCTTCATAATTGCAGAATGATAATATTTTTTTAAAATAAATGAGAATAAGTGTCATTTCAATTAAAACTATAAGAAACACAAAAAATAAAACTTTAAAAAGAACATAAACTAAAAAATGGACAAACATTAAGTACAAGGATGAGAATGGCGCTAGTCTCTTCAATTAACTATCCAGTAAGCAATAAGAAAAAAGGAAAAAATATATATTAAAAAAAAAAACACTATCAATAGATATATGTTGACTACCCAAAGCTAGAGCTGGCAAAATGTGAACCGACCCGATTTACATGGGTTTGGGTTGACTCGTATATTAATTGGGTTGGCAAAATGTGAACCGCCAATAATCGGGTCAACCAGATTATGACCCGGCAACCCGACGGGGTAACCCGATTTAAAAAAAAAAAAAAGTGACAAAAAGTGTCCTGTCCCAATTAAACCCCAAACCGACCCGAACTCGGTAAAACCTGACCCAATTAACCCCAAACCCTATTCTAATCATATTTTTTGAAAAATAAAAATAAAAATAATAATAAACGGGTTGGCGAGTTGAACCTGTTTATTGTGGGTTGGGTTCGGGTTGGGGTTTTTCAGCCCACCTTAATCAAGTCTGACCCAATTATGACCTGACCCGTTTCCATGCATACGTGTGAGGGTAGAATTGGAAATTGCATTCATAATTCTAATAATTTTATTGCTATCCAAACACAAAATTCTAGACTTTTAGTTAAAACTACTAAATTTTCTTATAACATCCAAACAATATCGAGAAAATTACTTTTCAATTTCCTTTACTTCACTTTTCTTTTACTTTCTTTTCTCACATCTCTTTCTTGTATTCTCTCGACATCCAAACGAAGCCTTTAGGTTTCCAACAGTCCTGCTTCCCTTGAAGTTTATAAAATATCAACTTAGTAATAGTCTCTCTCATCTAAAGATTTGACTCATAAAATTTTATAAGTGTTGATGAGGTGGCAAAACATAAAACATATATTAACAATTCTTCCCCCTTATTTTGATTATTTTAAATTAGATACCAAGATTACCCTTTAATAGGGTGGTTCAATGTTTGTAATAGTGGTTCAATGAAAAATAACCAGACCTAATTCACATCTGCCCTGAAGATACCAAAATACTCAAGGCCTAAATAAAGCTTTTTTTTTTTATATATTTTAAATTTAAATAAGAGAGGCAATATTTTGTCAATTAACATTTTCTCAATTATAATTTCGAAGGCCAAACGTGTAAAAGGAGGAAATTGTTACACATAGAAAACCTCAAGGTAGTAAAGGAGGATTATTAGAAACCTAAGGGGGTAAAATGTAAATATACCTTTCATTAATATCATGATAGTAAAACGAATCCTCGAAATTAAAAAGAAATTAAGAAGATTATAATTAAAATAAAATAGCCTGTGAATTGGCTGTTAAACATGCCACCTTAAACAGCCACAAAGCCTAAGAAAGCAAGAAAAGCACTCAAGAGTCTACTTAAAAAAATTTCATAAAGGGAAAATTTCAGAAAAGTGCTACTTTACAGCCAATATTACAAAAACATGCCATAAAGATGCTTAATTTAAAAAACATGGCACTTTTGAGATGTAATTTCAGAAAGGGGTCATTGCACGTGTAAGCACCTCCTTTTTGCGCTCCCGAAAGAGCCGAAAATGCAAACCCTGGACAGAAAGTCAAGCCCTAAGGGGTGAAAATTTGACTTTTTGATCGGGTGAAAATTGGCCACCTAGCTTTATCTCAATGGATAGAGAATCCCGACACGAGTCCAACGCAACTGAGTTTGCTGGAATCGGAGTCCGGATGAAGGTTCTATGGGCCGGTCAAACTTAGGGGAGAGCCGAAAGTTGACTTTTCCTCGAACCCCGTGCCAAGTGCTTAGCCCTATGTCATTGGATAGCGGGCTCCGATACGAGTCTAACGCAATTGAGTTTGCTTAAATCGGAGTTCGGACGAAGGAGATATGAGCTGTCGAAGTTTCCGAGCAGCAAAATCGGAAACTGCACACGTGGCGCAGGAACTGCACACGTGGCAGCCAATGCAGCGAAATATCTCAGGGACTAAAACTCAAATATCCAAAAATCATCAAATATCTCAGGGACTAAACCAAAATTCGTAGGGGGCAATCCGTAGATATCCAAAAGTATCAAATCGGTCGAATCGATCGAATCGGTCAAGTCGAGGGGCAAATCCATAATTTTTCGATTTGTATCCGACCAAATATGCTGGATACACTTGCCCCTCTTCATATCCGGACTCAAATGTCGGATACAAAGATTTGCTCGGCGAGATTCGCGCCGATTGCCCGACAAATTCGTGACTGCATTAAATTTTTGAAATAATTTTGTTTGTATTCGGCATAAAATGCCGGATACATTAAAATTGCCTATAAAAGCACAGCAACAACCTCTAGCCAGGGGTTGGTTCCTTTTGCTGGTTAGAGGCTTTCTTCCCCCACCTGTTTTGGGACGAACCTCCATCTTCTCACCCCCTTTAGCCCCATTGCATTCCCACCCTCTTCCAAGACCCTCCCACTCTTGTGTTCTTCTTCTTCTCCACTTTCTCACCAAAGTCCAAGAATATTGGTTGCTGTTAAGGTTGCAAGGGAGTGCTCCAGCTCTGTCCACATCCAAAGGAGGTTGAAGCACACCTCAGAAACGAGTTGTACACATAAGGTAAGCTTCTTGGTAAGGTTCTATTTAATATATATAAATTTCAGTCGACTGGAAGCATGTGAATTCTTAATGCTGTTGGGGTATGTTCTTTGGATGAGATATGGAGCTCCTTTTGATTATGAGGGCCTCTTTGAGTTCTCTATGAGTCACATTTCTTCCATGGTAAGAAGGGTAGGCCTTGGAGGTTTGATGGGAGGGAAAGGATATCATGTGCAAGGCCTAGTAAGGTGTAGAGATCACGTAGGAACTGCTGTTTTTTTCCGTCTGTTCGGTTGACCAGCACTATCTTCGTCTATCAAAGAAAGGAGTATGTTCCTCCTAAATTTTTATCCAATGTACCCCTCTAGTAAACCCCCCACTACCCTTCTTCATTCTTCTTCCTACTCACCTTTAACTGTAGTGGCAGCATGCATGCTTCTCATATAGCTCTGTGATGTGTGATGTTGATTTCTTAGTTCGTAGACACGCTTAAAGGTGAACCTGATTTTCTGTGCATAAGTACAGCTGCTGTTGTTTAGTGTCTTCCTTTCTTTAGGTTGCTAATGCTAGAAGATACCAAGCATGCCTCCCTCTCTCTTTTGCTTATGACTTTGAAAATCTCAGCATGGGCCTAACCCTCACCCCACCATAGTTGCTGTGTCCTTATTGTTCTTGAACCAAATATGTTATTGTTTAGATGCACGAATATGGTCTTCATACCTTGCTGTTTTTTGTTGCAATGTCATCATGTTCCCTAACCCCCACGATTATGCATCTATTGTGCTATTTCCAATGCTCACCATGGCTCAAGCATGCTCCCATAATCCTTCTTCCATTGCTGTTTTTCCTCTCTTTTTCTTTTTTTGAATGCATGCAAGCATGTTCCCTTTGCCCTTAGGTGATTTGTTGTTTTTAAGTGTCAAAACATGAGCCCCACTCCCCTTGGACCTACTGTTTACGGAGGTGAATGCATGCTTTTTTACTTGTAATTCGTCATCTCCTCCAGGCCTCCCAAGCATGACCCCAATGCCTCCTTGCCTAGCTGAAAAATTCAAAAAGAGAGAAACCAAAGGGGGGTGCACCCCAAACCTGAACCAGTGTGGGCCCTCCCAGGAGCCCACTAAGCCTTAGAAAGCCTTCTAGGAACCCCTGGAAGTCACCCCAACTGCCAAAATCCGGAAAAAGGCCATTTTAGTGTGATCCGGCAACTCAAGCCGGATCACCTATGGCCTATGTGTATCCGGCAACTAAGGCCGGATACACACAGAAATGTCATTTTTTGTGTCTTCTTAATCCTTGGCCGAATTTTGTGATGATTTTTACCAAACCAAGTGAACCAATAGGGGTTTCCGGGCCACCCGGAAACCCAACTTGGGACTTGGACCCTCGGTTCAACTCGGAACACCCTTGGGCCTTCCAACGGGGCCCACCAAGCCCGATAAACCCAGAAGCATGCAAATAAGCAAGATTAAATGGAATTAACTAATCGAACCGGGTAGGCCGCACCCAATGCGACCTACCAGGACTTGTTGTGTGGAATGAGAATATGAATTGCATAGTTTGGCCGAGACCCAGGGCAAGGGCCTATTGGGCCCACCAAAGCCCATTAACCAAACCAAAGGAAGGGCTCAAGCCCTAACTTCATGGAATTTGGGCTTTCAAGCCCAAAACTGGACTACGGGCCCCAAGCCCAATGTCCAAAAGACTTTGGCAAACGTAAACAAGATAAGTTGAAAAATTTTTTTGGCATCCATCATGGGGGCCCACTCAGGGCCCGCAAACCAATGCAGACTCACTTATAACATGAAAATCACCTAAAATACCAACTTAAACAATTAAGTAAAATCAACTCACTAACCCAAGCCCAAAGGGCCTCCTCAGGCTAGACAAAGGCCCACCAAGGGCACATGGGCTCACCCAAGCCCACCAAGTCAACCGTGGGACTTCCAACGGGCCCACCCAGTCAGACTCAGATCACCTAAAATCAAGCAAGATAAAATCAATTAAAGGGACCCACACCACTCAGGAGGTCCTGACAGACGTAACCCAATTGCATATCGGATTAGGAATCGGGTGAGACTAAGTAAGTTGACTCAAACCAGGGAACCCACAGGACCCGTCATCCGACGGGGTGGACTGGGGTGTCTACGGACTTCCCCAGACCGCAACCGAGAACCGACTTAGAATCTCAAGCCGCAGACCCAAAGCCCAATAGACAAGATTAGGCACCCAAGTGTGAGACATGGATTCGTCATCTCGGATGACTTCCGATTATCGTCACGCGGGGATCGATAAAAATAAGAGTCGCCACCATCCATTTTAAGGTGTGAATGGACACCAAAAGGTTCATAAATGTCAAATAGAGCCAAAGTAGCTCTAATACAAGGAAAATCCAGAGATTGGGTACGGGGAATTATTTATGAGCGGGGGAAGGTGTTAGGCAACCCCACTCATCCGTCTAAGACAGTTACCATATGCTTGCTCATACTAAGAATTATTTTTCTAACAAAATGGGCAAAAGGGTTCTCACAACAAGCACCATGTATGTGATCATTCCACATGAGAAGTCTAATGAACTTAGACTCTCTTTGGGGATTCATCACTTCTAAAACTTCATGAATGAAGGAAAATCAAAGTAAAATTGAAGAAAATCAAGCCAAGGCAAATCTGGAGAAATTCGGTCAAAAGAGCTTGAAAGCTTTGATAAACCATAACTCATTCAATTTAAATCCAAATCAAATGAAACCAAAGCCATTTGAAAACTGGTATATAGTAGAATATACAGTAGAAAATTCAGCTCGATCCGATTCAAAACTAGAGAGAAATCCACATCTGAAATCTGCTGTTATAACTCAGAAAAAGTGTTAAGTAGGCATTTTCAAAGCTCTATTCGTGGAGTTTGGCTCAATAAAATTCCATAAAAATTGGTATGGAGGGAGTATGTAGTGCCATCTTTCCAAAGAAAAAGACCTCACACCAATCTCTATCCGGATGTGACTTGTGTGCTCTCTTGAACAGGCCTAGAAGACCACAGATGAGCTCTGGACCATGCCAGCGAGCACTTCTGAGTCAACTGAGCACCCAAGACACAAAACAGATTGAAATCTGCTGAAACTAGTTGGAAATGAAAATAGACTTCTCAAAGAAAACTCAGAAACTGGAATCATAGGAAACGGATTAAAACTGAGCAAATAGTGCACCATCAAAGCGGCAAGTTCAGCAATCTGGGCTGAACTGTCTTACAAACTTTGAAGAGATGGTGTCAAAAATTGGCTACATGGAAGTGGACGAAAATTTCCAGATATTAAGTAGGCACACCCATCTATCACATATCTTTGGAATCACTCAAAAATTCATCCGGAGGATGAAGTTATAAGTCTTCCAAGACAGGCCACAGATCTGTCCTGTTTTGAAGTTTTTTGAAGAGGAAACATGGAAACCAGTGCATGTGTGCATGTGGATTCGACCAAAACCTCAAAAATCAACAAAAAACCTTCTCATGAAGTTCTAAAATTCATTTTGAAGCCAATGGATTCAGATTTCCCGTATTGAACATGGAAATCCAAGACCTAGCTTCTTTGATAAAAGATGGTGGAAAGTGTGTGAGCATGTGAAAATTCACTCCCTAGGAGAAGGATGGAATCCTTTGCTACTGACAGCAAGGATCCACATATTTCTCCATGAGCAAGTGCAAAACATCAGAAAATAAACATCCATAGGTTCAAAATAACCACATAGCATGCTCTTCATCACTTGTAGGTTCTAAACCTAGAGGATCCATTCCACCTTCCTTTTCCCTAGGCTCTCTCTTCACGTTTTACGGCTAGAGAGGATTCCCAGGTACTTTAGAAGGGGTTTGGGGTTGCAAAACAACACAAAGGCCTTACACTACAGAAAAGTAGAAGATGAGAGATTGCTAGAATGTAAAGAAGAAGCTGGAAATGTAAAAGGGCTTTACCTTGGTAGCTTTGAACCTTCAGTAGACAATCCAGCAGAGCTTCTCCTTCTTCTTGCAGAGCTTCTAAGCTTCAAATTGTCAGCCATTTGCAAGAGGAGGACCCCTCTATTTATAGGCCAAGCCAGGGGTAGAAGAGTCCCAAGGGTAGGCCAAAAAGGCCTTCTAGATTATTCCAATTCTCCTCCAAGGCTTGAATTGGAGTAATTCAGCAAGCTTCGGAGGGTGAAATAGGGAGTTCAGGTCCCTGAGAGAGAGGTAATATGCGTAAATAAGGCTCAGAGATCGAGCCATTTCGCAAAGCCTTGAAACAGCCAAAACCGTATACTCAGTGCGGTTTCTACACAACCGTTACTCAAAGTGCGGTTCATATACAAATTTAACCAAACCGCACATACAGAGCGGTTCAATTCAGTTATGCTTTAATTGATTGCTGTCCACGCGGCTCAACGGCCGAAGCTTCGCGAAGCCACGTGGCCGCCAGCGCAACAAGCATGGACCTGAACCGTGCTGTGTGTACGGTTGCAACCGTACATACAGGGCGGTTGAGACCAAAATTATAAAAACCGCACATATACCACGGTTAGCACATTTTTTGTTGGTTTTGAGCCTTAGCTGCACAGGCCAGGATTATTTACATGTAATATCGTTTAAGTAAATGTCCTCGTATTTTTTAATCTCCATTTACTTAAGATATTACATGTAAATAATCAAACACCCCCCATTTGAATCCATTAAAAATATTTCCAGACCCAAATTCCAAGTGAATAAAAAGTCAACTTTCCAGTTCCAGGCTAAATTTCGGTTTTTCAGGTTCAGTAAAAAGATTCAACATGTTGATACGAAGGTATTTGTCAAGATTAAAAATCTCAAAAAATTCATTTATGTAATAACATTGCTAAAAACCTAATTACCGGGAAAAATTATCTTCAAATCTTGCTTTAAAAAATATTTCATTTTTGGGGTCAAAAGTCAACAAAATTCAACCCGAAAAAGTTTGACTTTGCATAAAATATTGAATTTGGGCCTTTTCCTTTGCGGCTTTGGATTCAAATGGGTTAAGGATCTCAAACCCAATGCTAAGAATTGAAAATTCAATAAAATATTTCTCTCCTTCAAGATTTATCAAAAATCGTGCAATTTTTGGGTGTCTACAACTGCCCCTCTTTGTTGGAGTTGTAACACAATGAACAGCAAAGAATAGACACAACTCAAGATTGCAAGTTTAAAAGACATCTCATCAGTTGAACTTGCTTTGGTCAAACAAATAAGTGATAAAAAACATGGATTTGAAGATAGCCAATGAAACCCCTGCTAGAAGTTTGATGTGGTGGCGTCTCTTCCTTATCTCAGATTTCTTGGAGCTCTCGTGGCTATGGAAAGAAATCTGAGACAAGCAAATTTTAAAAGAAGGTGGAGTTAAAATTGACCTCTGCAAACTCAATTGCTTTTGATGTTTTTCACTTTACAGCTCAACAAAAGGAAGGAAATATTCCATTGAATTTTCTATGATTTGATTTTTATTTACTTACCTGGGTGCCATGTGCTGCCCAAACCTGTGCTTGAATATTCTGCAATTTGCTTTTGCTTTTTCATCTTTTTGCTCTCTCATGATGATGTATGTGCCCTTGCTGCCCATAACCTTGTAGACACCCCAAAATTGCATGATTTTTAATAAATCTTGAAGGAGAGAAATATTTTATTGGAATTTCCAATTCTTTACATTGGGTTTGAGATACTTAACCCATTTGAATCCAAAACGGAAAAGGAAAATGCCAGAATTCAATCTTTTGTGCAAAGTCAAGCTTTTTCCGGTTGAATTTTGTTGACTTTTGACCCCAGAAAATGAAATATTTTTTAAAGCCAGATTTCAAGATAATTTTTCCCGGTAATCAGGTTTTTAGCCATGTTATTGCATAAAAGAATTTTTTGAGATTTTAAATCTTGACGAATACCTTGGTTTTAACATATTGAACCTTTTTTCCAGACCTGAAAAATCAGAATTTTGCCTAGAACTGAAAAGTTGACTTTTTATTCACTTGGAATTTGGGTCTTGAACTATTTTTAATGGATTCAAATGGGGGGGGGGGGTGTTTGCTTATTTACATGTAATATCTTAAGTAAATGGAGATTAAAAAATACGAGGACATTTACTTAAACGATATTACATGTAAATAAGTATTGCCTGTGTTAAAATTTGGAAAAAAGGCTTTTTTTCCTTGTATCCGGCAACTCAGGCTGGATACAAGTACATTTCTTTGTATCCGGTGGAACATACCGGATACAAGAGAGCTTTAGTGTATCCGGTATTATATACCGGATACCTTAAGGCCCTTGTGTATCCGGCCTGATATACCGGATACGCAAGTTTTGCTCAAAATTAGGGTTTTCCGAGAGATTTCATATTTTACCATCATATCCCTCATTAAATGAGGGGAAATCTCGGAAATAGCCTTAGGGCTAAGGTTGAGGGGTTCTAGACATTATGTTGTGTCTACCAATCTCACCAACCCTAACCCTAGCCTTTGCCTATAAATAGGAGGCTCCTCCTCAAGCAAAGGCACTCAACTCTTGTTTTGAATTCTCGCAAAGAAGAACTCCAGGAGAAGAAGAAAACCGCTGCGGAATCGCCTCCAGAACTCAGGTAAGCCTCAACTTTTCTTTTTATTTTCTATCTTTACATTCCTAGATCTAGATCTCTTCTTCTACCTTTCTGTAGTGTAAAGCCTTGTTTGTATGTGTGAAAACCCTTCCCCGGCTCAAAGTATCTCGAGACTCCCCCTAGCCGTAAAACGTGGAGGCGGGATCTAGGAGAAACGAGACTGGGGATTGACCCTAGTGCTAGAACCCATGTAGCATAAGGCCTTTTTGATTGATTGTAAACCGTTCCATATTCAAAGTACCCTTGATTATCTTGAAGAACCGTGTTTAACGGGGAGAGAGAACAGAGGGAAACGATAATGGAACGGAACCCTAGGCTATCTTAGAACCCTATTTGGATGAATATGTATGCATGCTATTGATCTTGTTTGGTTTTTTTACACTTGCACATACATATCACTATTTTGGCGGGATAGGCTCATATTTGGGGGTTTATTGCATTTATTGTGATAAATCTCAAATAAATGGCCTCAATCAATTCTGGAATGTCTTTTGGATGATTTTAAAGTATTTGTGTTCATCTTGCACGAATCACACATTTTTATCAATTTTCGGATTTGGTTTTTCCTCAAGAATGGCTTAGCTTGACAGCACCTGTAGCCTTACTTCGGACGCCCATAACTTCATCATCTGGATGAATTTTGGGGCGATTCTAGAACCATGGGAAAGGTGAGGCTGTCTAGTTTATGTCCACAAAATTTCATGAATTTCCATCAAACGGATTTTTGACACCTCTCTGTCGAAGTTGAGTGGACAGTTCAGGTTCAAATACAGAACTTGTCACTTCAACGGACCGCCATGTGTTCGTTTTAAGTCCGATTCGAGTGATTTTTATTTCTGAGTATTCCTTCATGAGCCTATTTTCAAATCCAGTTGGTTTCATAATTTTTGGATTCCATTTGAATTATTGGTAGCCGATTTACTTAGAACTGTTCATTTGTACTTTTCTGGGTAAATCTGTGATCATCGGGGCCTGTTCGGGAGACCACCCAAGGCACATCCGAAGGGAGTTTTGTATGAGCCTAGTTTCTTTTGAAAGATGGCCATACAAAATTCAATCACACCAAATTTCGTGGACTTTTATGTAGTGGATATTTCTAGACAATTTTCCAAAGTTACCCACTTACCACTTCTAAAAATCCCCAGCAGCAACTTCAAAGGAGCATAACTCCTAGATTTTTCATCGGAATGAAGTGAAATTTTGCATGAGACTCTTATTTACCCTAATCTTTCAAATGGATTTGGTTTGGTTCAATTTAGAATTGGATTTGAATGATTTCAAGGCAAATGACATACTTTTTACCGAATTTTCCGGATTTGGTTTAACTTGGTTTTATGCAACCTCTACTTTGATTTCTATCTTTTGAAATACTCCAGAAATGATATTAACATAAGAGAGGATCTAAAATCCATTTAGATCTTCATGTGAATATATCATACACTTGTTCCTTTTTCAAGACTTTTTCATGATTTTTAGCAAGCTTCTTATTTTCTTTTTACCATGAACATACACTTGGAAACCACTTCGTGTGGATGAATGGGGGTGCCTAACACCTTCCCCCGTTCATAATCTAATCCCCTTACCCATCTCTGGATTTGATTTTCAAGTAGGGTTATTTTTATCCTAGAATGTTTCTTTTGGCTATTTTTGCTTATTTTTGAACTCTTTGGTGTCCATTCTCACCCCAAAATCGTGAATGGTGGCGACTCTCCCAATTTTTGTGTTGAGCCCGTGTGTTGACGGAGGGATGATCATTCCGGTGATTTTTCCCATGTCTCACAACTGGCGACTCTGCTGGGGACTTGTGGATTTAAGCCATTTTTGTGTATTTGTTCATGCTTTTCTCTACTTTTGAATGCTTGCTATTTTGTTTACTTCATTTGTGCATATTGTTATATTTCAAATCAGATTAGGATGCTTAGAAATTTGTATGGATCCAAAGCCTATTTTGAAACATGATTTGGATGTGTTTTGTGATGACATGCTTTGATTTAAGTTGTTATGCCATGAAAAAGAAATTTTCAAAATCTGGAAATTTGGTGTAAATTTTGAGTATTCAAGCATGTTTCCCATGAATAATGCTTTTTGTGCTTAATGGTTGTTTTATGCCATGATTTGAACTTGGGGGTATGGAATGACATAAGTTGAGCATGAAAACAATGAAAAAAAAAATCTGAAATGCTTAGTGGGAATTTTGGGGATTTTCAAGCATATGTTTCCCAAGCTAAAAGCTTTTTATGTCATATTGTTAGCTTCTGGGTTTTAGGCTTGGATTTGGGCATAAAACCATGTCACTTGAGAATCCAATTGAAGAAAAAAATCTGGAAATTTCAGTGTATATTTGGGGGTTTTTAAGCATGTTTTACCTCATTGAAACACTTTTGAACCATGCCAAGTAGTGCTAAAATTTTAGGCTTCAATTTGGGTAGAAATGGTACACTTTGAGCATGAAAAAGAGCATGAAATCTGGGATTTTAGGGGATGCTTTTGGGTTTCAAGCATGCTTCCATGGTTTAATTGTTGTTTGTATAAATAACATGTTTTGTATACCACTTTTTGGGCATGTAATATTTTTTGTGCATATTTAGTTGTTTTGGTGCTTGCTTGCTTGTATTTGGCTTCATTATTTTTGTCATAAGTACCTTGGCTTGAAATTGAATGCATGGCTACGAAAAAGAGTGGCAAGGGGCTGGGACGTTGTGAATGTTATCACAATTTAAAATTGCACTTGAGCACTTGAAACAATTTGCACAGCCTACCCTTTACCTATTAGGAAGTTGAACCATGAATGTGTGTAGCTTGGCGCATCGAGGTCGTGACTTCGGAAAGCGAAAGTGAAAACATTTACCTTAGAATTTGAGTCAATGATGTGATGACAATGGGATCTGTGATTCGATTCCGGGCATCACTAGACTTGAGTTCTAAGTTGCCAATTAAGCCAAAACCCAAAAACCATACGCTTGAAGGTGGAGAAGCACGTTTTCGGCTAAAAGCACACAATTGCGTTTGGGGAATTGGGTGTAAATGTGGGAAGGCCGTTTGCATGTTTTACAGGCCAATGTATAATGTGAATACCATATTGAATGAAGGTAATACAAGGTGGCAAGGTAAAGCCATGTTCTTTTCCTAAATTTAGGGAATTTTGCAAGTATGATGTCCAAGCCCAATTTGGGGCAAGTTTTGAAGGTCAAATTAAGGTGAACATCAATTGGGAATGAAAAAAAACTAATCGGGTGAAAAAAATGAGTCAAAAAGGGTCATTTCGGCAATAACCGGCAACTCAGGCCGGTTAATAACAACTCCATTCATATCCGGTATGTATTTCCGGATACAAAGGCATATGCATGTATCCGGTTAGGGTGACCGGATACAATAAGGCATATTCTTATCCGGTATATTATACCGGATACGTTCAAAAAATGCACAAATTGGCTGTTCAGCCCAAATTTTCAGAATAAAATGCCTAAAACACTGTGAATAATCCTTAGGCACCCCGAAAAGAACATAAAAAATGTTCCCAAAAATACAAAATCAAAAAAAAGATATATACAAAAAAAAATAACAAAAAAAAAATAAAATAAAACATTCTTTCAGGATTTAACCTAATTTTGAAACTCAAAGAAGGAACCAAGGTGTCATATTTTTTGATACCAATTCAACTCAAATATGTTTCAGTCAAACTTTTGAACTTGAAAACTGAGAAAATTCAGCAAATTTGAAAAAAAATAAATAAATAAAAAGAACTTTTGGTTGGTTATTGTTATTTTTATCAATCAAATCAAAAAAAAAAAGAATTTTAGGACATTTGGAAGCCTCAGAATATTCCAAAAACCTTTGTTTGGTCACGAGAACCACTCAAAGTCAAAATTTTTAGGACATTTCGAAGCCTCAGAATATTCCAAAAAAACCTTTGGTTGGTCTTTTTTGTACCAATCAATTGAATTTTGTGGGCCATTTGAAAGCCTCTGAATTTCAAACATCAACCTCTTTGGGCCGTCTAAAAGCCTCTGAATTTTAGACAAACCTTTTTGGGCCATTTGAAAGCCTCTGAATTTCAAACATCAACCTATTTTGGGCCGTCTAAAAGCCTCTGAATTTTAGACACATATCTCTGGGCCATCTAAAAGCCTCTGAATTTTAGACACAATCCTTTGGGCCGTCTAAAAGCCTTTGAATTTTAGACAACCTTTTTGGGCCGTTTGAAAGCCTCTGAATTTCAAACATCAATCCCTTTGGGCCATCTATAAGCCTCTGAATTATAGACACATCCTTTTTGGGCCGTCTAAAAGCCTCTGAATTTTAGACACAACCTCTTTGGGCCGTCTAAAAGCCTCTGAATTTTAGACAAACCTTTTTGGGCCATTTGAAAGCCTCTGAATTTCAAACATCAACCTCTTTGGGCCGTCTAAAAGCCTCTGAATTTTAGACAAACCTTTTTGGGCCATTTGAAAGCCTCTGAATTTCAAACATCAACCTATTTTGGGCCGTCTAAAAGCCTCTGAATTTTAGACACATATCTCTGGGCCATCTAAAAGCCTCTGAATTTCAAACATCAATCCCTTTGGGCCATCTATAAGCCTCTGAATTATAGACACATCCTTTTTGGGCCATCTAAAAGCCTCTAAATTTTAGACAAACCTTTTTGGGCCATCTAAAAGCCTCTGAATTTTAGAAACAACCTTTTTGGGCCGTTTGAAAGCCTCTGAATTTCAAACATCAATCTCTTTGGGCCATCTATAAGCCTCTGAATTATAGACACATATCCTTTTGGCCGTCTAAAAGCCTCTGAATTTTAGACAAACCTCTTTTGGCCGTCTAAAAGCCTCTGAATTTTAGACAAACCTTTTTGGGCCATCTAAAAGCCTCTAAATTTTAGACACAACCTTTTTGAGCCGTCTATAAGCTTCTGAATTATAGACATATATCCTTTGGGCCATCTAAAAGCCTCTGAATTTTAGACACAAATTTATTGAGCCGTCTATAAGCCTCTGAATTATAGACACGTATCCTTTGGGCCGTCTAAAAGTCTCTGAATTTTAGACATTTCTCATTCTTTGGGACCTTTGGAAGCCCTAAAATATTCCAACAATAAAAAAAAACAAAAAAATGGAAAAATATAAAAAAAAAACAAACAAATAAATCCGGACTTGTGTTCACCCAACCCACTTATCTACATTTATAGGTGTATGACTCAAATTAAATGGGAGCTGACATGTTTCTTTGCTTTTCCTTACCCAGGTACATTACTTGCAATCATTGCTCCCGTGACCAGATCCAAAGCCTGCATCATGAATACGGAAGAGAACCAAGCTCAAGCCACCGTACTCGCCCAAGACTTTGCTCAGCTGCAAGAGCAAGTGGCTAGTCTGGCCAAAATGCTAGGGAACTTATTGGTGGCTCAGGCCCAACAGGCCCAAGCCCAAAACCAAGCATCAACTTCCCATCAGGCACCACCACCACCTCAGGCTTACATTCCGCCTCCAGCTCAACCCATGCCTGAGCCCATTTCTGAACCGGTCCCTGAGCCCATCTTGATCAGGGAAAACACTAGAGAATCTGAGAAAGAAATTGAAAAGGAAAAAGCCAGGGAAGAGATGGAAAGGAAACTCCTGCACAAGATCGAGAGAATCCAGGAGGAGCTTAAGGAAGTGAAAGGGGGAAATAGCTACGAAGGTACCACCTTCGATGATCTCTGCATGTACCCGGATGTATGTCTACCGGCTAAGTTCAAGTGCCCGGACTTCGACAAATTTGATGGCACGGGCTGCCCCTTGAGACACTTAAAACTGTATTGTGGGGTTTTATGCCAATTTGGTCGAGATGACAGCATACTGATCCAACTCTTTCAGAGGAGTTTGACAGGGTCAGCCTTGAGGTGGTTTGCCACGGTGGACCACGGAAGGATCAAGAGATGGAAAGACCTGGTAGATGCCTTCTTGGACCAATACAAATTTAACTCGGAGATCGTGCCAGACCGGTACGACATTATGAGGATGAGCAATGGAAAAGATGAATCTGTGCGGCAGTATGCCAAGAGGTGGAGAGAGGCCGCCTCCCAGGTCAGGCCACCTATGCAGGAATCGGAAATGATTTCAACATTCATGGGCACATTGGGGCAACCCTTCTACAACCATTTGGTGGGTCAGATCACCACCAATTTTGCTGCCCTGGTACAAGTGGCAGCCGGATTGAGGATGGGATCAAATCTGGCAAGATAATTGATTATTCCACCATGATCAGTCAACAAGACTCCATTCATAACAAGGGAAATGGTAATGGAAAGAAAAAATCTGAGGAAAGGAAAGAAGCAGAAGTGAATATGGTCCAGCTTCCCAAGGGACCCTTTCAAGCCAATGCCCATCCAGTTCCTTTGCTGCCTATCCAAATTAATGTCCCTTCTGCACAACCTGTGAAGGAGGAAACAGAAGTAAGGAAGAGAAGGGAGTTTTCAAAACTGCCTATGAGACCATCTGAACTTTTGCCTACCTTACTTCAAAAGGGTTATGTGACTTTGAGGTTGCCAAATCCTCAGGCAAGCAAGGGGAAGGGTTATGATCCATCAGTAATCTGTGAATATCATATGAGCACTCCAGGGCATACCACAGATCGTTGCTTGGCCTTAAAGCATGCAATTCAGGACTTGCTGGATAATAACTCTTTATCATTCAATTCAGTCACACCCACTCCTCCTCCCACCAGCAACAATGGGGCAGGCAGCTCAAATGCAATAGGGTCAATTTTTTCAGGAAAAAAAAGATTTGACCCTTCTCAACTCATTGCCCCAGTTGGTACCACAGTCCAAGTATATTTTGAAAAAGAGGATGAATGGGACAATGTGGAGAAAGAGACTCACACAGGGGCAGATTTTAAGCCGAAGGTGAAAGAAAATGAAATGACAGGTGAAAGGGCAAAGGAGGTGCAAACAATTCCATTTGGGCAGTTTGAGCAAACAAATGGCATAGCACGGGATGTTGAACAAGAAGTCAGTATGGACGATAATGATTGTCTGAAGGGTATGGAATCACTCTTCATACAAGAAGAAAATGAAGTAGAAGCAAATGAAAAGGGAGAATCCCAGGAAAAGAAAGAAGAAGAATCAAAAGAAAAGATTGAGGCCAGATTTAAGCTGCCATTGATTGATTGGGCTGCTATCCAGATTCCGTATCAAGGAATGTCACTTCTTTCAGAAACTGAGCACAATACCCCAGAGAAGGGGATCATCCCAAATCATGAAAAGAGAAACTTGCCTCACTCAGTAGCAGAAAGAAATTTTCTGAAAAAGAAAGAAAAGTTAGCTTTTGCCTTTGAGAACAGGGGCAATTTTCAAATTCCCTTGTTCTCTAAAAAGAAACCCCCTTAAGAAGAATGCACATTTCCTGAGGATCCTAAGGAGCCTTGTTCTCAGGAAGTGATTTCAATAAAGGCTCTTTCAAAAAAAAAAAAAAAAAACGAGAGTTTTCCTTTAAGATTTTTGTTATAAAAAAAAGGGAAATTTACAACAACACCCCCTGAGGTTTGGCGAAAAGGCACGGACACCCCCTGTGGTTTAAAAATGATCACTTATAACCCTCAAGCTTCTCAAAACCGTCGCTTGCTGCCCCTACCGTCAATTTAAGTGAAACGCTGTTAACTTTAAAATTTTAAAAGACAAAATTGCCCCTTCTCCCTTCAAGAGATGCTCTCCTCTTCTGCAAAGGAAAACACCTTCGTCCCTAACCCACCTGGAGCGAGCGAACATTGCCGAGTTGTGGCTTCAGGCGATTCACGCGCAGGTGCCAACGGAGATTACTTCTGAAATCGAGTATTGAATTGAGGAGCTGAGTTTGTTGTTTCTATTCCGATGATGGGAATCAATCTATGTTAATTTGTGTAGAAATTGTTTGCTTGGTGAAGGTTCTTCGTTGTTTTCTGCACCACTTCAATCTAAGGCCTCATTCAGTTCGTTCCTCTATTTTTTCCTACTCAACGGCGTTGCTGGGATGTAGAGACTCAGTTCATTTTCTCCCAAGTCGCTACTCTGTTTTTAGATCTGGTTGAATAGTTGCATTGCCATTTTCGTCGATCTAGGGTTTCGGACGCACGTTTATTTCTGTAGATTCATTTCATACTTCACAGGCTCCGGCGCCGGCACTCCAAAAGGGGGACGATTCTTCCTCTCCAATAGCAAATTTGATAGCAACATCTCATCGATGTCGAAAACCCAGGCATCCTTCCCTTCGCCGGTGACCTGAACAATTCTGGCAAAAGTTAGTGAATCCTTTGCCACTACATCGGAACCCGACACGTACCAAACACCGGCCACGCAGTCTTGATTTGAATCAAGACCCTTATCGGGAATCGTCTTCCACAAGCCCATGTCATTTGTCTCTATTGAGAATCTCCTATCTATGAGGTGGCTCAACATTTAAACCGTCGATTGAAAGAGGCTATGCAAAGGCTGCGAAAGGAGCTTCCATTGACTAGCACCATCGGCTGCCTTCACCTACGTCAATGTTTACTTAGTCGAGTACTCCCTCATCAGCCATGCCAAACATCATGGTAATTAACTATCTAAAAATATTCAATTTTGGTGTTTGGTAATAAGGACGTGTTGAATGTCTTTGATTTTCTTCAATTTGCAGGATTCAAGCATCCGCTCAGAGCTTGTTGCGATCATGGCGGAAAGTACAACTAAAATAGAATTGTGGGATGTGGCGGAAGGGTTACAATGGACGGGAAACAGATCTTACTGGGGAAGTCATGCCAAGCCGTCCGCTGCCATTAACTGGGATGGTGTTCACTACACAATACAGAAGTCGCGAACAGGTGGATCTTCCATCGAATTGTTGATGGATCATACTCTGACCCACCAATTCCTCAAAAATGACCTGTAATAGGCAGGAAACCCCGTTGAATCACTTCATCCATGTTGGGATAGGAGCAAATAAATTATAGGGATCACAGCTGTAAATGGAAATGGAGGACAATTTACCTGCGTATTTTGACTGTAATGGTCGTCTCCACGTTCAACTTGCTTCAGAATGCTTAATGACGAAGGGTTTTTAGTTGGAGAAGAAAACTAGAAGAGTACGAGTGTTTAGGAGGGGAGGGTATTTTTGTCTTTAAAAATTAGAAAGTTAACACCGTTCCACGTCAATTGACGGTAGGGGTAGTGATTGCCGATTTACAAAAGGTTGAGAGTTATAAGTGATCAATTTTAAACCACGGGGGGGTGTCCGTGCCCTTCAGCCAAACCTCAGGGGGTGTTGTTGTAAATTTCCCTAAAAAAAAAAAAAGATTTTCCCCTTTAACATTTTTCTTAAAAAAAAAAAAGGTTTTCAACAAGGTCCTGTTTTACTTATGAGTCATATCTCTCATTGAATTTCATTAAGTTGAATATGACTTCGACATTGGGCTCAATTTTGAGACCGAAATCGAAGAAAAAGACATTTTATATGAAAATTCAAATCTTTTTAAGTGTCATGAGAAGAATATTTCTGCAAAATTTTGAAGTGACCAATCTTATGGACTTTAGAACCAAAGATGACCCGAAGTTTTCACTTGAAAGCAGCAAGTACAAAGATTTATTTCATAAAAATACAGAGAGGATCGCATCACTTGCTCATCAAGGAAAAGCAGATGGAGAAGAAACTGAAAGATGAAATTTTTGCATTTGAAGATGACTCCTAGTTTGCACTCTCCATCGGAAAATATGGAAAGATTTGGATTGCGATTTAAGAGGCTGATCAGATGAGAAGGATGTTTTATGGTTGAAATTTTATCTTCCCAGGTGGCGGTGATCAAAAAAAAAAAAAGAAAAGAAAAATCCTGAGCCAGTCATGTAGTACAACTCTGTCAAGTCTGGAAATTCAAACTTTTCTTAAAATGATAAGAGGCCTTTCTTTTTTATATCCCCAAAATTTTTGAAATCCCTAGTTAGACCCTTTGAGCTTGATAAATTTTTCCAAGTAACCTAAATTGAGAATTGCAACCCTACACTGGGGCAAATTTATTAAGGCATGAAAAAGAAAAGAATGAAGGGACAAGAGAAGGGGGGGCATTATTGAAGTTCAAAAGGGATTTTGAAGATGTTTTCAGAAAATGGGGCAAAGAAATGAAAAAAAAGAGGGAAGAAAGAAGAAAAGCAGATCATCAAATGCTATATCTTCAAAATTGTGAAAGGAAGAATGAGAAAAGAAGTTCAATAATGGGAAACAAGTTTTAAATGAAGAAATCAAAGTGGGTGAAGAACTTCATTACTGGGGGGGGGGGGGGGCAATTTTGTATTCATTCCAAGGGAAGAAATGCCTTAAAAATTGCAATTTCAGTTAACCCATTAGATCATATGGTATTTGAGCCTTTTATTCCTTTTCTTTCTAAACAAACACCAAGCCTTCATTTCGTCCAATCCATAAGTCCTCTTTGATTAAGAAATTTTGAATTAAGGCGGTTTTAACTACATAGCTGCTGGTGATGAAGGATTAAGAAAAAAAAAAGAAGAGAAAAATGGAGAAAATGTAGTGAAAACCTAGAAGGGCGCTACATGGCAAATAATCAGCTATCTACAAGAAGGAAATTGTCAGAGAGAAAAATCCAGAATTGGCATAGATCCAGGTGAAATCCTCAGGTTGGTGGTTATTTTTCACTCTTCAAGTAATTGAGGAAAGTCTTCTTTTCAAGATTGAAGCAAACATAATCAGAGCTATGGTATAAAGCATTTGTGAACAAGTTGATGGCCATCAAAATTGCCATTAGGAAATTATTGCTGAAGTTGAAGTCATAAATTCTCATATCATAGATACAATGGAGAAACAATTGCTCTTCAATTGGATGAAGGAAAATGTCTTTCTAGACTGGGGCAAAATAGTTAGATTGAAAGAGTCGGCATATCTGGAGCATCAATTGACAAGCCGATGGTCATGGGAATGATTCTAAAGGTTCTGAAGGCTTATTTTGGTCTTTCTTCATTTTCTGAAATAATCTTCTCATTATTCAACTTGATTTTAATTCTTTTGGACTTTATGCTAATAAGTGATTGGATCATTTTTCAAAAAAAAAAAAAAAGCACAAAAAAAGCAAAAAAATATATTTTTGGCCTATGATGAGCATCTATGTCTTTTCATAAAAACATTGGTTTTGCAAGCATTAGAGAATTCTGAGGCCACTAGTATAAAACCTATTTTTGTATTTGCATTCCTTTATAAGGGTTTCTTTTTGCAAATGTTAAAAAAAGAAAAAAAAAGAAGAAAGAGAAAAAGAAGAAAGGAAAAAGAAAGGAAAAAGAAAAGAAAAAAAAAAGGAAAAAGGAGGATCATCTCTGCTGAGGGGCAAATACTACTTCAAGCAATCAAAACTGGGGCATGCTCAGCGCCTTTCCCTCTGGGTTTTCATTGGAATAAATTACAGCATCTGGAAGAAGTAGTCAGGCCTTAGTCTTTGGATTTGACAAAAAAAAAGAAACTTCGAAGTAGTTGCATGTTTTCTCCTTTAAACAAAGGTTTCTAATTTTGAAGAAGGATTTTACTGGAGCAGTAAGAAGGCATGAATGAGAGGTCATGGGTGGTAAGGGCATGAGGTTAGATCAACAGATCATGATTTTCAAATCCATCAATCAAGAAGAGGCAGTCACTTGGGCAGTTGAGAAGCATAAAGGCAGGCTATGGGCAGCAATGGCACATACATCCTTATTGAGAGAGCAAGAAGAGGAAGAAGCAAAAGCAAGTTGCAGAATATTCAAGCACAGGTTTGGGCATCAAATGCACCCAGGTAAATCAAATAAGAAAATGAATCAGGAAAATTCAATAAAATATTTCCTTCCTTATTGTTGAAAAACATCAAAAGCAATTGAGTTTGCAGTGGTCAATTTTAAATCCACATTCTTTTCAAAATTTGCTTGTCTCAGATTTCTTTTCATAGCCACGAGAGCTCAAAGAAATCTGAGATAAGGAAGAGACGCCACCCCGTCAGACTATACACAGCAGGGGTTTCATTGGCTATCTTCAAATCCATGTTTTTATCACTCATTTGTTTGACCAAATCAAGTTCAATTAATGAGGTGTCTTTCAACCGTGCAATTTTGAGTTGTGTCTATTCTTTGCTGTTCATTGTGCTACAACTCCAGCAAAGAGGGGCAGCTGTAGAAACCCCAAAATTGCATGATTTTTGATAAATCTTGAAGGAGAGAAATATTTTATTGGAATTTCCAATTCTTTGCATTGGGTTTGAGATACTTAACCCATTTGAATCCAAAACGGAAAAGGAAAATGCCCGAATTCAATCTTTTGTGCAAAGTCAAACTTTTTCCGGTTGAATTTTGTTGACTTTTGACCCCAGAAAATGAAATATTTTTTAAAGCCAGTTTTCAAGATAATTTTTCCCGGTAATCAGGTTTTTAGCCATGTTATTGCATAAAAGAATTTTTTGAGATTTTAAATCTTGACTAATACCTTGGTTTTAACATATTGAACCTTTTTTCCAGACCTGAAAAATCAGAATTTTGCCTAGAACTGAAAAGTTGACTTTTTATTCACTTGGAATTTGGGTCTGGAACTATTTTTAATGGATTCAAATTGAGGGGGGGGGGTGTTTGCTTATTTACATGTAATATCTTAAGTAAATGGAGATTAAAAAATACGAGGACATTTACTTAAACGATATTACATGTAAATAAGTATTGCCTGTGTTAAAATTTGGAAAAAAGGCTTTTTTCCTTGTATCCGGCAACTCAGGCCGGATACAAGTACATTTCTTTGTATCCGGTGGAACATACCGGATACAAGAGAGCTTTAGTGTATCCGGTATTATATACCGGATACCTTAAGGCCCTTGTGTATCCGGCCTGATATACCGGATACGCAAGTTTTGCTCAAAATTAGGGTTTTCCGAGAGATTTCATATTTTACCATCATATCCCTCATTAAATGAGGGGAGAGAGAACAGAGGGAAACGATAATGGAACGGAACCCTAGGCTATCTTAGAACCCTATTTGGATGAATATGTATGCATGCTATTGATCTTGTTTGGTTTTTTTACACTTGCACATACATATCACTATTTTGGCGGGATAGGCTCATATTTGGGGGTTTATTGCATTTATTGTGATAAATCTCAAATAAATGGCCTCAATCAATTCTGGAATGTCTTTTGGATGATTTTAAAGTATTTGTGTTCATCTTGCACGAATCACACATTTTTATCAATTTTCGGATTTGGTTTTTCCTCAAGAATGGCTTAGCTTGACAGCACCTGTAGCCTTACTTCGGACGCCCATAACTTCATCATCTGGATGAATTTTGGGGCGATTCTAGAACCATGGGAAAGGTGAGGCTGTCTAGTTTATGTCCACAAAATTTCATGAATTTCCATCAAACGGATTTTTGACACCTCTCTGTCGAAGTTGAGTGGACAGTTCAGGTTCAAATACAGAACTTGTCACTTCAACGGACCGCCATGTGTTCGTTTTAAGTCCGATTCGAGTGATTTTTATTTCTGAGTATTCCTTCATGAGCCTATTTTCAAATCCAGTTGGTTTCATAATTTTTGGATTCCATTTGAATTATTGGTAGCCGATTTACTTAGAACTGTTCATTTGTACTTTTCTGGGTAAATCTGTGATCATCGGGGCCTGTTCGGGAGACCACCCAAGGCACATCCGAAGGGATTTTTGTATGAGGCTAGTTTCTTTTGAAAGATGGCCATACAAACTTCAATCACACCAAATTTCGTGGACTTTTATGTAGTGGATTTTTCTAGACAATTTTCCAAAGTTGCCCACTTACCACTTCTAAAAATCCCCAGCAGCAACTTCAAAGGAGCATAACTCCTAGACTTTTCATCGGAATGAAGTGAAATTTTGCATGAGACTCTTATTTACCCTAATCTTTCAAATGGATTTGGTTTGGTTCAATTTAGAATTGGATTTGAATGATTTCAAGGCAAATGGCATACTTTTTACCGAATTTTCCGGATTTGGTTTAACTTGGTTTTATGCAACCTCTACTTTGATTTCTATCTTTTGAAATACTCCAGAAATGATATTGACATAAGAGAGGATCTAAAATCCATTTAGATCTTCATGTGAATATATCATACACTTGTTCCTTTTTCAAGACTTTTTCATGATTTTTAGCAAGCTTCTTATTTTCTTTTTAGCATGAACATACACTTGGCAACCACTTCGTGTGGATGAATGGGGGTGCCTAACACCTTCCCCCGTTCATAATCTAATCCCCTTACCCATCTCTGGATTTGATTTTCAAGTAGGGTTATTTTTATCCTAGAATATTTCTTTTGGATATTTTTGCTTATTTTTGAACTCTTTGGTGTCCATTCTCACCCCAAAATCGTGAATGGTGGCGACTCTCCCAATTTTTGCGTTGAGCCCGTGTGTTGACGGAGGGATGATCATTCCGGTGATTTTTCCCATGTCTCACAAACCTGCTTTCATGCCTTCTTACTATCAAACTGAATGCCATCTTCATGATTGAAAAATAAGGGCTCTTGTTCGGAGGCATTGCCCAATCTTTAGGATGATACGATTCCTTTCATTGAGGATTCAGAAGCACAGGAAATTGAGCATGCCCCAGCCTTGATGCTTTGGAAATGCACTTACCTCACAGCAGAGATGAATTTTTTTTCTCTCCTTTTTTTTTCTTTTTTTTTTGTCTTTATAAAAAGAAATCATTATAAAAGAATGCAAAAGTGCATATATATAAGAAAAATAGGTTTTATACTAGTGGCCTCAGGATTCTCTAATGCTCGCAAAACCAATGTTTTATGAAAATACATAGATGCTCATCATAGGCCAAAATATACTTTTTGCTTTTTTTGTTTTTTCTTTTGTTTTTGAAAAAATGATCCAATCACTTATTAGCATATAGTCCAAAAGAATTAAAATCAAGTTGAATAATGAGAAGATTATTTCAGAAAATGAAGAAAGACCAAAATAAGCCTTCGAAACCTTTAGAATCATTCCCATGACCATCGGCTTGTCAATTGATGCTCCAGATATGACAGCTCTTTCAATCAGACCATTTTGCCCCGGTTTGGAAAGACCTTCAACTTGAAAAAGTTCTTTCTTGCATCCCTGGTATGAAAACTCCCTCATATTTCATGACAATCATGGACTTCTCTTCTCATATGACACCATTGGTTTTCTCCTTGCAGATGGTTGATCATTTGCATGTAGCGCCCTTCCGGGTTTTCACTACATTTTCTCCATTTTTTTTTCTTTTTAATCCTTCATTACCAAAAGCTGATGTAGTCATATTTGCCTTAATTCAAAATTTCTTAATCAAAGAGGACTTATGAATGGGACGAAATGTAGGCTTGGTTTTTGTTTAAGAAGAAAAGGGATAAAAAGGCTCAAATCATATGATCAAACGGGTTAACTGAGATTGTAATTCTTAAGGTATTTCTTTCCTTGGAATACAAAAATTGCCTCCAGTATTGAAGTTCTTCTTCCTTTAGAACTTTCACCTCGGTATTGAACTTCTTTTCTCATTCTTTCTCTTTACAATTTTTATTGCCCCTTTCAGAAGACATTCTCCAAATATCCCATGGCATTTGATGATCTTTTTTTCTCATCTTTCTTCTTTTCTTTTCTTTTTTCATTTCTTTGCCCCCCTTTCTGAAAACATCTTCAAAATCCGTTTTGAAATTCAATAGTGCCTCCTTTTTTTTTTTTTTAACTTGTCCTTTCATTCTTCTCCTTTCATGCCTTAAAATTTTTGCCCCAGTGTGGGGTTACAATTCCCAGTTTAGGTTTATTTGAAAAAATTTATCAAGCTCAAAGGGTCTAACTAGGGATTTCAAAAATTTTGGGGATAAAGAAAGAAAGGCCTCTTATCATTTTAAGAAAAATCTGAATTTTCAGACTTGGTAGCGTTGCACTACATGACTGGCTCAGGATTTTTTTTTCCTTTTTCTCTTTTCTTTTTTTTTCTTTTTTGTTCTTTTTTTTCAAGACAAAATCTCAACCATAAAACATCCTTCTCACCAGATTAGCCTCTTGAATCAAGCTTCATTTTCTTTAGACTTTGTAGCTGAATCGCACTTCATATCTCAACCAAGGAACTAAATCTTTCCATATTTTCCAATGCAAAGTGCAAAGTTGGATTCATCTTCAGAGTCAAAAATTTCTTCCTTTAGTTTCTTCTTCATTTGCTTTTTCTTGACGAGCAAATGATGCAGTCCTCTCTGAATCCATATGAAATAAATTTCCGCACTTGCTGCTTTCAAGTGAAAACTACGGGTCATCTTTAATTCCAAAGTCCATAAAATTGGTCATTTCAAAATTTTGCAAAATATTCTTCTCATGACACTTAAAAAGATTTGAATATTCATTTAGAGTGTCGTTTTCTTCGATTTTGGTCTCGAAATTGATCCCAATGTCGAAGTTATATTCAACTTCAAGAAATTTAATGGGAGATATGACTCATAAGTAAAAAGGACCCTGTTGAAAACTTTTTTTTTTCTTTTTACTTCTTAAAAAATGTTTAAGGGAAAAATCTTTTTTTTTTCTTTTCCAAGAGCCTTTATTGAAACCACTTCCTGAGAACAAGGCTCCCTAGGATCCTCAGGAAATGTGCATTCTTTTTATGGGGGTTTCTTTTCAGAGAACGTGGGAATTCGAAAATTGCCCCTGTTCTCAAAGGCAAAAGTTGATTTTTCTCCATTTTTGCAAAAATTTTCATCTTTTGCTGGTTGAGGCAAGAATTCCTTTCTTTGTTCAGCAATTTTCTTCATATTTAGGGCATCATGCTCAGCCCCTGGAAGAAGTGACGTTACTTGATCTGGGACTTGAATGACTGCCCAATCAATGGAAGGCATCTTTCTTTCTGCTTCTTCTTTTTCCTCATTCTCTGCCATTGCAAAGAATGCCCCGGCTCCTTCTGTAAAATCCTGTTGCTCTCGTGGCAGTGGCTCTGGCTCACCCGTGGCTTTGGGCAAAGAAGGTGGTTTGGAGGCATTGATTTGGGCCATAAAGGATGCGACCCGGACTGGAGAGGAGTCAATGTCCTCAGCAATCTTGCCGCTTCTTTTCCTTCCCGAAATGACACTGATCTATTCCTCTACCTCTTCTTTGTCAAAATAGACCTTAATGGACGTCCCTATAAGCGCAATCAGCTGCGAGGGATCAAAAGTCCTAGGTCCAGAAGAGATGGCCCCCACGAAATTGGAGGGGCCTACCCCATTGTGTTGGGGCAGAGGATTCTGACCAATGTCAGTCCTGGAGGGGGAGGGTGCAACCGTGTTAAACTGCAGGGTCTTCTGATTGATCAAATCCTGGATGGCATGTTTTAAAGGCCAACACTTGTCTGTAGGGTGTCCTGGTGCACCCATATGGTAATCACAAGTGATGGAGGGATCAAAATTCTTTCCCTTTGAAGCATTAGGATATGGTTCTTTCAGAGTAACATACCCTGCGTTTAACAGGGTTGGCAAAAGCTAGGATGGAGTCACTGGAAGAGGGGAAAAGACCCTGTTCCTTCTGGACGCCATCCAAGCGTCTCTCTCCTCTTTCGAAAAGACCTTCCTTTGGTAAGGTATTGCTTGCTGAGGAACATTGACATTGAGAGGGTTTTGATAGGTGGCTTGAGGTGGCTGGACTAGCCTTGTTGGAGGAGCAGAAATGTTGATTTGGAGGGGTTTCTTTGCAGATTGGAGCTGTACCATATTTACATCCCCTTCTTTCATTCCTCCATTCCTTCTTGCTCCATTCCCCTTTTTCTGAGCAAAGGAGGTAGATGCATCTGATTGGCCGGTTGCGGCAGAGTAGTCGATGATTCTCCCTGATCTTACTCCATCTTCAATCCGATCGGCCACTTGCACTAAGGCGGCGAAACTGGTGGTAGTCTGACCCACCAGATGATTGTAAAATGGCTGCCCCAGTGTGCCGATAAAGGTGGAGGTCATTTCGGGCTCCATCATTGGTGGCCTTACTTGGGAGGCAGCTTCTCTCCACCTCTTGGCATACTGCCTAACTGTCTCTTCCCTTCCTTTGCTCATCTTCATCATATCGTACCGATCTAGCACGATGTCTGAGTTAAAGCGGTACTGAGCTAGGAAGGCATCGGCCAGATCTTTCCACCTCCCGATCTTGCCATGGTCTACAGTCACAAACCACCTCAAGGCTGCCCCAGTCAGACTCCTTTGGAATAGTTGGATCAAAATGCCGTCATCCTGGCCAAATTGGCACAATGCCCCACAGTAGAGCTTCAGATGGCTCATTGGGCATCCTATGCCGTCATACTTCTCAAAGTCCGGGCACTTAAATTTGGCCGGTAAGCATGCGTCGGGGTACAGGCAGAGATCTTGAAAGTTGGTACCTCCCAACGTGTTGATCCCCCTCACTTCTTTCAGTTCCTCTTGAATGGACTCCAGCTTGTCCAAAAATTTTCTTTCGACCTCTACCCTCAGTCTCTCCTTCTCTTTCTCCTTTTCCCTCTCACATTCAGATTCCTCCTCCCGGATCAGGATAGGCTAGGGGTTTGGCTGAGAGAGTTCGGGTTGAGGTGGGATAGGTTGGACCGGTGGTGGAAGTTCAGTCTGGGGTGGAGCCTGTGGTGGTGCATTGTGGGATGATGAAGCTTGGTGAACCTGAGCCTGCGCCTGTTGCGCCTGCACCTGAGCCTGAGCGGCTTGGTTGGCCAGCAAATTTTCCAATAGTTTGGTCATCCCTGCCACTTGCTCTTGCAGTTGAGCAAAGGCCTCAGCCGAAACAGTAGATTGTTCTTCAGCAGGGTTCATGGTGGCAGCTTTTAATCTCTGAGACCGTCGGGGAGCAATGGTTGCAGTAAGAACTTAGTACCTTAGTAAAAGAAAAAGACAAAAGAGAAAAATGTTAGTACCCCCCTAAATCAATTTTAGACACCTATGCATGCATGCATGTAGGCTTGGTGAACATGAGTTTGGGGTTTTCTTTATATCCATATTTTTTGATTTTTGTATTTATGGTTAAAATAACCTTATTAAGACGAGGTGATTGATACGAAAAAGATCAAACCTCAGAAATTTTGTTGGAGTATTCTAGGGCCTCCAACATGTCCCACAGAAATGATATGGCTATAGTAAAAGCCTATAGTCAAATCAAGCATTGGAATTACACAAGCTTCCAAGGGCTTATGACTTGGTTGGTGCGAAAAAGACCTACCAATATTGGAAAATTCTAGGGCTTCCAACACATCCCACAAAATGAGATGTCCAAAGTAAAAATCCTTAGACAAACTCGAGACTTGGAATTACGCAAGCTTCCAAGGGCTTATGCTTTGGAATTAAGGCTTCCACAACCTCCCAAAATTACGCAGGCTTTCAAGGGCCTATGATTTTCTAAATTCAGGCTTTAGAAGGCCTATGAAGATTTTGAAAAATTCTGGAATTTCAGGCTTCCAGGGTCCTATGAGTTTCTAAATTCAGGCTTTAGAAGGCCTATGAAGATTTTGAAAAATTCTGGAATTTCAGGCTTCCAGGGTCCTATGAGTTTCTAAATTCAGGCTTTAGAAGGCCTATGAAGATTTTGGAAAAAATCTGGAATTTCAGGCTTCCAGGGTCCTATGAGTTTCTAAATTCAGGCTTTAGAAGGCCTATGAAGATTTTGGAAAAAATCTGGAATTTCAGGCTTCCAGGGATCCTATGAGTTGATTTTCTGAAATTCCAAGGCTTTCAGATGCCTAAAATATTTTTGATTTCCAGCCTTAGGTGTTTTGAGTTAAAAAGAGACTTAATTTGTCTTTAAGGTGGTGATTTATTTGAAATTTTCTTTCATTGGATCTTTAAATGATCACTTGCTTGGAATTCAGAGGTTTCCAAGTGACCCAATGAGTTGAAATCTTAAAAGTTTGAACACTTTATGATTAAAGATTTCTTATTTTTGGTTGGAATTTGTTCCATTTCAAAAGAGTTGAGCTTCTTTTCCTTTTACTCTTGGTTTAGATCCCACTTTAGGCTTAAAACATGCTTTGGAAGCTTATTGTGATTTCCAAGTTCAATTCTTGAGGTTGAAGTATAATTAGGTTGGTTATTTGAACCAATTTTCTTTTAATCATTTACTTCACTTAAGATGGGTTAAGTGTTCAAATTAGGTAAAAAGAGCCTAACATGAGCTTAAACCCCAAAATTTGGTGCTTGACCTGATTTTTGGTTTGAACCAACTTTTATTTCAACATTTTCACCTTTGAGTTGGATTAATTTGCTCAACTTGGGTAAATCTGTCCAAAGTGACCTTAATCTCTTGATTTGGGTGAATTTGGAATGTTTTATATGCCATTTATCTCCTTTAGCACACCTGCCCACTAGCCTATACGGCTTAGGGATGAAAGGACCCAGAACTGTTTAATTAGCAAGGCCAGAATGGGATTTCGGCTTAAAACCGCACACTCAGGATGGTTTGGCTCAAACCGTATGATACATGCGGTTGCAGCGAAAATGCAGACAACTGCATACTCAGGACGGTTTCAAGCCGAAAATGAGATTTTCGATTTGTTTCTTTTTCCAATTGGTTTTATTAGCTTAGTTAAATGCTCAAACACATTGTTCACCATTGGGTGGCTTCCAGACTGCCCAAATTGGGCATTTGACACATCAAATGGCATTAAAGGCCCGCTTAACCCTTGGATTTCATGAGATTGCATGGGGATACCAAAAATATGCACAAACAGATTTCTTATGATAAAAGAAACATGTTACAATACAAATTGGCCTTCAAGGGCATGAATCAAAATAAAATTACAATTTTAGCCTCCTTGGGCTTGAGAATGAGAATTTTTAAACTAAAAAGGAAAAGACCCTTTGTACCAGCAGCTCCAGGGTGTTCTTCACACACAAATTTCCTGCAAAACAAAGGATTAGTAATATTCATACATAGGAGGGCCTAGGCTCCCTCCCCAAAATGGACACCCAATGCATGGATTTTGGGACTTTTAGGTGCCTCCTATGGACATTTGGGTAGAATGACACCTAAGAAGAGTAAAAACTCTCTCTAAGGGCTACACCAATCCTAGGATAACAACAAATTTCTGGGAACAACAAAATCCCCACAAATGGCCAACATGAGCTTAATACTTACAAAGTAAAGAGGTTACCACAAATAATAGGTTTAAATTACCTTGTTACCTCATGTTTACCTTCCAAATGGTGTCCATATCATGCTTTGGACCACCTGAGCCATGCAAGACGGCCTTCCCTCAATTACAAACCCTTTCCCCATCGCATTTGGTTTATTTTGGCCAAAAGGGTGTTTCTCCACCTTCGCGTAGGGGTTTTGGGTTTTGGCTTATTGGCAACTTAGAGCTCAACCTAGTGTATGACCAGAATTCTAGATCCACCATGTCATCACATCATTGGCTCAAAGTCTCTAAGGTGAATGTTTTCACTTTCGCTTTCCGAAGTAACGACCTCGGTGCGCCAAGCTACACACATTCTTCTTCAACTTCCTATAGGTGATAGGTAGGCTGTGTAAGAAAGAAAAAAAGTGCACAAGTGCATTTGAAAAGGTGGGACACATTCAACACAACGTCCCACCCTTGCCTCTCTTTTTTCGCAGCCATGCAAGCCATACACACCAAGGCATGATATAGAGATCATTTTTGAAGTAAATAAACATGGGAACATCCAAAATAAAAAAAAAAAGAACCTAGCATGCTTCATCTAAATATGCATTCACACAATCATGTAAACATGGAGGCATGTTATCATATCATACAACAAATAGCATTCAATTATGGTGAGCATGCTTGACATATTCAAAACAACTCTCAAAAATCATATCACATGCTCATGACACTAAAGTCCTAATCAAAACATGCTTGTCATGGAAACATAGCAATCTAGCATGGTTTTGACTAACTAGGTCTCCTAACATGGTTTTGAACATAACCCAAGCATAGACATCACATACCCTATTGTCATAGGTCAATATTCTCTAAAAACAGATGAACACAAACCAAGCATGCTATTTACAAACAAACAAACAGCAAGCAATCAAAAAGATCAACAAAACATGATCAAGCAATCAAACATAGCTCAATTCCAAATGTCCCCAGCAGAGTCGCCAGTTGTGAGACATGGATTCGTCATCTCGGATGACTTCCGATTATCGTCACGCGGGGATCGATAAAAATAAGAGTCGCCACCATCCATTTTAAGGTGTGAATGGACACCAAAAGGTTCATAGATGTCAAATAGAGCCAAAGTAGCTCTAATACAAGGAAAATCCAGAGATTGGGTACGGGGAATTATTTATGAGCGGGGGAAGGTGTTAGGCACCCCCACTCATCCGTCTAAGACGGTTACCATATGCTTGCTCATACTAAGAATTATTTTTCTAACAAAATGGGCAAAAGGGTTCTCACAACAAGCACCATGTATGTGATCATTCCACATGAGAAGTCTAATGAACTTAGACTCTCTTTGGGGATTCATCACTTCTAAAACTTCATGAGTGAAGGAAAATCAAAGCAAAATTGAAGAAAATCAAGCCAAGGCAAATCTGGAGAAATTCGGTCAAAAGAGCTTGAAAGCTTTGATAAACCATAACTCATTCAATTTAAATCCAAATCAAATGAAACCAAAGCCATTTGAAAACTGGTATATAGTAGAATATACAGTAGAAAATTCAGCTCGATCCGATTCAAAACTAGAGAGAAATCCACATCTGAAATCTGCTGTTATAACTCAGAAAAAGTGTTAAGTAGGCATTTTCAAAGCTCTATTCGTGGAGTTTGGCTCAATAAAAATCCATAAAAATTGGTATGGAGGGAGTATGTAGTGCCATCTTTCCAAAGAAAAAGACCTCACACCAATCTCTATCCGGATGTGACTTGTGTGCTCTCTTGAACAAGCCTAGAAGACCACAGATGAGCTCTGGACCATGCCAGCGAGCACTTCTGAGTCAACTGAGCACCCAAGACACAAAACAGATTGAAATCTGCTGAAACCAGTTGGAAATGAAAATAGACTTCTCAAAGAAAACTCAGAAACTAGAATCATAGGAAACGGATTAAAACTGAGCAAATAGTGCACCATCAAGGCGGCAAGTTCAGCAATCTGGGCTGAACTGTCTTACAAACTTTGAAGAGATGGTGTCAAAAATTGGCTACATGGAAGTGGACGAAAATTTCCAGATATTAAGTAGGCACACCCATCTATCACATGTCTTTAGAATCACTCAAAAATTCATCCGGAGGATGAAGTTATAAGTCTTCCAAGACAGGCCATAGATCTGTCCTGTTTTGAAGTTTTTTGAAGAGGAAACATGGAAACCAGTGCATGTGTGCATGTGGATTCGACCAAAACCTCAAAAATCAACAAAAAACCTTCTCATGAAGTTCTAAATTCATTTTGAAGCCAATGGATTCAGATTTCCCGTATTGAACATGGAAATCCAAGACCTAGCTTCTTTGATAAAAGATGGTGGAAAGTGTGTGAGCATGTGAAAATTCACTCCCTAGGAGAAGGATGGAATCCTTTGCTACTGAGAGCAAGGATCCACATATTTCTCCATGAGCAAGTGCAAAACATCAGAAAATAAACATCCATAGGTTCAAAATAACCACATAGCATGCTCTTCATCACTTGTAGGTTCTAAACCTAGAGGATCCATTCCACCTTCCTTTTCCCCAGGCTCTCTCTTCACGTTTTACGGCTAGAGAGGATTCCCAGGTACTTTAGAAGGGGTTTGGGGTTGCAAAACAACACAAAGGCCTTATGTGCGCGCGTGGGAAACGCGGCACGGGGCAAATCGGAGTCGCCACCGCCTGATGGGGTGCAGGCGGACACCTAGGTGCCTAATTTTGTCTATTTAGGGCTTTGGGTCTGCGGCTTGAGATTCTAAGGTTTGGTTCTCGGTTGTGGTCTGGGGAAGTCCGTAGACACCCCAGTCCACCCCGTCGGATGACGGGTCCCGTGGGTTCCCTACTTTGAGTCAGCTTTCTCACTTTGGTTCTCACCCGGTTCCTAATCCCGCATGTAATTCAGATTGAGTCTTGGCGGGACCGCCTGAGTTGGTGTGGGTCCCTTTAGTTGATTTTATCTTTCATTTTAGGGTTTTCTGAGTCTGATTGAGTGGGCCCCGTTGGAAGGCCCAACCGATGTCCTGAATGGGCTTGAGTTGGCCCGTGTGCCCTTGTGGGCCTCGGCCTATCCTAGGAGGCCCTGTGGGCTTGGGCTTAAATGAGTTAATTTTCATTAAGGTTTAAGTTGAAGCTTAGGTGTTTTGCATGCAAATGGTGGGCCGGATCGGTTGGTGGGCCCCTTAGGTGGGCCCACATGGTGACCAAGTAAGCTTAATTTATCTTTATTCAGTTTTCGCCAAAGTGGGCTTGGTCATTGGGCTTGGGGCCCATGATCCAGGCTTTGGGCTTTGAAAGCCCAGTTCCTCGGAGTTTAGGGCTTGCACCCTAACTTGGCTTGATTAGCGGGCTTTTGGTGGGCCCGACAGGCCCTAGCCCGTGGTCTCGGCCAAACCACACAGTTTATGCACTTATTCATATCATGGTTCGGGCGGGCCGCATTGGTTGGGCCCATCCGATTAGCTTGATTCATTTTTACTTAGATTATTTGATTAGCATGCATTTGGTTCGTTGGGGCTTGGTGGGCCCCGTTGGAAGGCCCACAAGTGTGCCAGGCTGGACCGGTTGGTCCGAGTCCCAAGCTGGGTTTCCGGGTGGACCGGAAACCCTGTTGGTTCAGTTGGTTTAGCTCCGAGTCATTCAAAATTCGGCAAAGGATCAATGACATGCAAAAATCAGGCTTCTGTGTGTATCCGGCCAGTGTATCCGGATACACAGAGCCCATAGGTGATCCGGAGAGTGTATCCGGATATACAGAGGCCATAGGCGATCCGGCCTGAGTATCCGGATCACCCTGGAATTGGCCTTTTTGGGTTCTGGCCTTTCGGGATTGATCCCAGGGGTTCCCAGGAGTGTGTAGAAGGTCTTGTGGGCTCCTGGATGAGCCCACGCAGGTTCAGAATTGGGAGAAGCCACACTTGGCTTCTCCTTTTGGCTCTTCTAGCAAACAAATGGGAGTTTGGGGGTGTTGGAGCATGCTTGCATGACTGACCAGGGCACATATGCATACAAGAGGAGGCTTCACCATGCATAAACAGATGGATAACTAAGGAACTCTAGCATTTGTTATCAAATAAATAAAAGCACATCACATGTAACTTAAAGAAATCAGCAGAGAGAACCAAGACAAAGGGAGGAAACCCAAGGCCTGAACCATGTTCTAACAAACCATTACCCGTCTCTTAGCGACGCCCAAACCTCCAAGACCTCATACTTTAGCCCACGAAAATTTACAGAAGGGGGAGAGAGGGGGGGTTTTCATAAGGGTACATTAGAGGAAGGCCAAGGAACATGCTCCTTGAAAGATCTGCCCAAAATCAGCAAACCTACATGCTTAACTTGTGAAAACAGTAAACTAAGTGTGGGAAGAAGGGAGTTATCCCATTCCCCCAAGGGCCCTACGTGGCTCTCATGCTATAGGTGGCTTAGGGCCATGCAACTGAAGATTAAATACTACTTAGCATGGTAAGAGCACAGTTCCATGCAAGAGAAAGGGGAGCATACAAAAATATTTTTAGAAAAATCCCTATTTATTATATGCTGAATACAATGTGGTAGGGAACATACCTGGGGGGTTCTTGAACCCTTGAGCAAGGTGGAGACACCTCCTGGAGCTTGAACAGCAACTGGGAACTCCTTCTTTAGCACAGCAACTCTCCCTCTCCTTCTTGTTGGGTTGTGAATGAGGATGAAGGAGGAAAGAAGAGGGTGAGAGTGGTTTAGGTGGTGTGTAGGTGGGGTGGAGGGCCAAAGGGAGCCAAGGGAGGAGGGATTCGGGTGAGAAAAAGTGGGAGGAGAAAGCTCCAAACAGCCAAAAAAAGCCAACCCCCGGAAATGAGCTGCTGTTTGCTATTTATAAGCAAACTTAATGTATCCGGACTTCAAGTCCGGATACACTAAGGCTCCTTTGTATCCGGACTTGAAGTCCGGATACACTAATGCCCCTTTGTATCCGGTCTTCAAGTCCGGATACAAACATAATCATTCGAAAATTAAATGCCGCTGCGGATTTGTCGGGCGATCGGCGCGGATCTCGCGCGAATATCTTGATGTATCCGGTCTTCACGTCCGGTCATGAAGGGAAGCTAGTGTATCCGGTATATGTGACCGGATACAAATCGGAAAATTACGGATTTGCCCTTCGACTTGACCGATTTGACCGATTCGACCGATTTAGCACTTTTGGATATCTACGGATTGCCCCGTGCGAATTTTTGTTTAGTCCTTGAGATTTTTGGATATTCAAGATTTAACCCCCGAGATATTTTGCTGCGTTGGCTGCCACGTGTGCAATTCCTACGCCACGTGTGCAGTTTCCGGCATTTGCCGCCCGGAAACTTCAACAGCTTATATCTCTTTCATCTGATCTCCGATTTGAGCAAACTCAATTGCGTTGAACTCGTATCGGAGCCCTCTATTCAATGACATAGGGTTAAGCACTTGGCACGGGGTTCGAGGAAAAGTCAACTTTCGGCTCATCCTCAAGTTTGACCGCCCGCAGAACCCTCATCCGGACTCCAATTCCAGCAAACTCAGTTGCGTTGGAACCGTGTCGAGATTCTCTATCCATTGAGATAAAGCAAGGTGGCCAACTTTTATCTGATTAAAAGGTCAACTTTCCACCACTCAGGGTTTGACTTTTTAGCCGGGTTTTGCATTTCTGGCTTTTCGGGAGCGCAAAAATGAGGTGCTTACACCTTACACTACAGAAAGGTAGAAGATGAGAGATTGCTAGAATGTAAAGAAGAAGCTGGAAATGTAAAAGGGCTTTACCTTGGTAGCTTTGAACCTTCAGTAGACAATCCAGCAGAGCTTCTCCTTCTTCTTGCAGAGCTTCTAAGCTTCAAATTGTCAACCATTTGCAAGAGGAGGACCCCTCTATTTATAGGCCAAGTCAGGGGTAGAAGAGTCTCAAGGGTAGGCCAAAAAGGCCTTCTAGATTATTCCAATTCTCCTCCAAGGCTTGAATTGGAGTAATTCAGCAAGCTTCGGAGGGTGAAATAGGGAGTTCAGGTCCCTGAGAGAGAGGTAATATGCGTAAATAAGGCTCAGAGATCGAGCCATTTCGCAAAGCCTTAAAACAGCCAAAACCGTATACTCAGTGCGGTTTCTACACAACCGTTACTCAAAGTGCGGTTCATATACAAATTTAACCAAACCGCACATACAGAGCGGTTCAATTCAGTTATGCTTTAATTGATTGCTGTCCACGCGGCTCAACGGCCGAAGCTTCGCGAAGCCACGTGGCCGCCAGCGCAACAAGCATGGACCTGAACCGTGCTGTGTGTACGGTTGCAACCGTACATACAGGGCGGTTGAGACCAAAATTATAAAAACCGCACATATACCACAGTCAGCACATTTTTGGTTGGTTTTGAGCCTTAGCTGCACAGGCCAGGATTATTTACATGTAATATCGTTTAAGTAAATGTCCTCGTATTTTTTAATCTCCATTTACTTAAGATATTACATGTAAATAAGCAAACACCCCCCCATTTGAATCCATTAAAAATATTTCCAGACCCAAATTCCAAGTGAATAAAAAGTCAACTTTCCAGTTCCAGGCTAAATTTCGGTTTTTCAGGTCCAGTAAAAAGATTCAACATGTTGATACGAAGGTATTTGTCAAGATTAAAAATCTCAAAAAATTCATTTATGCAATAACATTGCTAAAAACCTAATTACCGGGAAAAATTATCTTCAAATCTTGCTTTAAAAAATATTTCATTTTTGGGGTCAAAAGTCAACAAAATCCAACCCGAAAAAGTTTGACTTTGCATAAAATATTGAATTTGGGCCTTTTCCTTTGCGGCTTTGGATTCAAATGGGTTAAGGATCTCAAACCCAATGCTAAGAATTGAAAATTCAATAAAATATTTCTCTCCTTCAAGATTTATCAAAAATCGTGCAATTTTTGGGTGTCTACACCAAGTGTCCGCCTGTACCCCATCAGGCGGTGGCGACTCTGAATTCTCCCCTGTAGCGTTTCCGACGGGCGCACAGCACGTTTTCCCTATTTGCAATGCCCAAAATACCCCTGAATATAAGGGTGGAAAGAGAGGGAAACACGTGCGTGTTTCCCTCTCTCGTCCTCGTTCTCTCCTCTCCTCTCCTGTGCGAAAAACCCAAACCCAAACCCTCGACGAACGAACACCGACTCCTTTCTTCGCCAACGAACGAGGCTTGTTTCCCGAGCAACTTTGCTTCGTCTCCAAGGCTGACGAACCCCCACGAACCCCGACCCATTGTCATCTTCTTCTCCTAAAAACCGAAACCCTCTCCTTCCCCCATTCCTCTCTTCGTCGGCGAATGCGGGTGGTTTTCCCACTCAGATTTTCGTCTTCTTCAAGGCCGACGAACGCCGACCAACTTCCCCCACTCTCCTTCCCCATTGATCTCTTCTTCTCCAAAAACCCCTTCGCTACCTGGACGAAACCCTCTCCTCCTCCATTTGTTTCGCGCATTGTTTCCCTCTCCATCGTTCATTAACCCTCTATAATCGAAAACCCTTTGTCTGTTTGCACACATTGAGGCATTGGTCGTTGGAGAGCCACTGTGATTGAAGTTTGTCGCCGTGGGAGTGTTGCCATCGACGACCCTGCTGTTTCATCGAAGTTGGTTTTCGTTGCGGTGTGGAGTGTTGCCGCAGGCAACCTTGTTGTCTCATCGAAGTTGCTGTTCGTCGCCGTAGGGAGTGCTGCCGTTGGCGACCAGGTAGCTACCGAGTGCCTCCCTTGAATTTGATTTTCCCCCAAACATTTGCATATGTAATTGAATTTGAATTTGCACATTTGCATATTTCCACCTATTTAAATGGTAATCTTGTTGCAAAAAAGGCTTGAATTTGAATATGGGTTGTTTGCCTTAGCGAAATGGGGTTTTTCGAATTTGAATATGAGTTTATGGCATGTTTTTCGAATATTGGCTGTAAATGTTCAGACCATGGTTGTGGATGATTTTTGCTGTCCAGAGAAATATTTGAATGATAAATATTTTTGGTTGTTGATTCTGGTTGAACTTTCTTGACAAGCTAATTGGTTTTCTGTTGGTATTGTTTATTTGGGATTTTTTGTAGTGCTCTTTTTCTAGCATTGTCTAACTATTATTTAATTGACTTTCCTTAACTTTCATTTACTTTAATGTTGATAACATTCCTTAATTGCTTTGAGGTTCCCAAGCTGTCTTGGGCGCAATGCTTCTGATGGTCTTGATGCAAAGTTACACTTCTACAGCGGATGATGTTCATGATGTTTATACTGCATTTTGCAAAATGTGCAAGCATTTAATTTCCTTACCATGTTACTGCAATATGCTTTTCCATTTCTCTCATGGCAAGCCCACCCAGTGGGCCCACAAACCAAACCGGCCCGCTTTGCATATAAATCACTTAATAATCCAACTTGAACTCCAAAATAAAATCAACTCATGGAACCAAAATCCTAAGAGCCTCTAAGGCTTAGACTGAGGCCTACAAGGGTACATGGGCTTGACCAAAGCCCACCAAGGACATCGTGGGCCTTTCAACGGGGCCCACCCAACCAGACTTATATTACCTAATTAATCAGGATAAAAGCAATTAAAGGGACCCACACCACTCAGGTGGTCCCACTAGACTTAACCAAACTGCATATCGGATTAGGAATCGGGTGAGACCAAAGTAAGCTGACTCAAACCAGGACAAACCTAAGGGACCCGTCACCCGACGGGGTGGACCGGGGTGTCTACGGACTTCCCCGGACCGCAACCGAGACCCTACTTAGAATCTCAAAGCCGCAGACCAAAAGCCCTAATAGACAAGATTAGGCACCCAGGTGTCCGCCTGCACCCCATCAGGCGGTGGCGACTCCGAATTTTCCCGTGCCGCGTTTCAGACGCGCGCACACACCTTGTACATAAATTGAGGTCACCCTTTGTCGAGATGCATAGATTCCCCCCATTACCTGAACGAGAGACAAAAGCGTGGATGTATGCCATGACAGGGGGGTCGCCAATGTAAGTATATATCTTCTGTGATTGACAGTAATTAAGAGATTTACACCATTCAATATTGTGTTCATAGTTGGTTGTTGTTTTTTTTTTGGCTTTATAAGTGGAATTGACGCATGCAGGGAAAAACTTGTTGATTTCAGTGATTGCTATGCGACTCGATTCGAGCTACTTGGTCTTTTTCCACGACGAAGGGTTAGCAACCTAGTCAGTTTTTTGTATTGAAAAGTGTATCATTTGTTTTAGGTTACAATGGTACTTGGATTAGTTTTCTCACTAAGGTGATTGTGGAATAGGTTATGCACATGTATGTGCTTGCCCGTGTCAAATCTACGCGGGAACATGCATCAACTATCCATCGTCGTTATATTAGACCCTACACATCTGTACGTATACAGGATTGTATGTTAGGACGCTTACAATAATTAATTATCAATGCATATGGAGTACTATAGCGGACTAATATATTGTACTTGTGATTTACAGGGTGCAATCCTAAAAGGAACATTGACTGTAGAAGATGCTGTACAAAGTCAATTTTCACAAGATGTTCTAGGATGTAGTTTGCTTCGATGTCATATGGTATGATAAACTTCGAATATTTTATTACTCTCATTTACATAATTATTGACGCCTAGTACACCTTGTATTGTCATTTGATAGGTTTTCCTACCGATCTTGAGGAGGAGCAATTGGTTCCTGGTTGTTTTGAACATCAAGGAGCAGTGGGTCGAAGTGCTAGATTCGGTACCGAAGAATCGGCCTGCTGATTATCGTGTTGTATCAACGAAATTGGTATGTAAAGAACTATATAGTTTCAATGTATTATATAATTTGATATTGAATGGTTCAATTTTCATTGCAGACAACGTTTTTTGCAAAAGTCTTTGAGGAGCTTAAACCTGGCTATGACAAGAGAGTGCAGGAGTGGCCACTGGTGCCTGTGTCCGTGCCCTGTCAAAGTAGTTCGTAAGTTCCCAATTTTATCACTCATATGTTACCATAAGTTACATGAGCATTATACAGATATTGGATAATGCCCTTAGGTTGCTTATTTGGTTATTTCCAAATAAGCAACCTGTGGAGCTCAAAGAGGATGTAGATGGGAAGATGGAGAGAGGATGTAAACTTAGTGAGATTATTTTTGTTGTATATCTGGATGGTTTAGTTTTTTTGAGTGGATATATAGACTGTGTTTATCAGGTGATCATTTGTATTTGAGGGCTTAGCCCATACTCGTATGTACAGGCGTTATATAGCCGTTTTGCTGAAAAAAATTTAGGAGGTTATTTTTGTGTGTTTGGTTAGTTCTGAAGTCCGTTTTCATTACTTTGGGCCCTAAGCTAGCGCCCAGGAGCCAATATAAACCTGATATGGGTCGACCTGGTTCCCGGGTGCTACATTCTTTTAGCCGTTGAGATTGAAACCCAAATATTATAGGTATATCATTGGGTATTATGATATAAATAATTCCAATTATTAAAATTCTTTAGCAAGATAAGTATTGGAGGAGTATAATTTATTTGGATTTTATTAGTAATTCCCATTATTAAAATTATTTTAGTTAGATTCATTGGGTATTATCATCTGAATAATGGTGATATTTATTGAAGAATAAATCTTGAAATGAAATTAAAAGTATCCTCATTGTTGCAATAATATTACATGCATTAAATATAGTGGGTAAAAACATGAAATCATTATTGTTCGATCATGAATAATTACTACATTGAATTATAGCTTTACCTTACCCCCAATAACACCTGTATTTTCCAGTTATTTGCCATGTCTACCTTCTCTTGATCTCTTCCATTTGTTGTGTAGTGACGATTGTGGTGTATTTGTAATGAAGTTCATGGAATATTGGGATGGGCATCAATTGTCGACTAGGTTTGGGATGCTTAAACCTTCCTGAGAATGTGGATGCGTACCAATGTCGACCAATTTCGACCTTCTTGAGTTTCATTCTTTCTAAAGTCTCTTAATTCTGCAACCTTCTAATTTTTGTTTACTTTTGTATTAGATTATGAAAAATCCAGGAATTAAGTAGAAGGGATTTCTATTCTTCTATTTGAAATGCCTTTTCTGATGTTCCTGTTGCTGTCAGAGTGTTGTATCAGAAGATTCTCACTTTTATAGCATTATGAGCATACTGTCCCTAGTTGGACTCGTGGTATGTCTATTTATGTGAAATTTTCTGAAGTCTTCCTTGTTAGTGTTTTTCTGTTAATGATTTCTTACATTATTTTTACATAACTTTTATCTTTCAGGCTTTTGTAATAGCATTCTCGTTGGGAATGGGACCCATTCCGTGGATTATAATGTCTGAGGTATGCATAGTTTATTTAAATTGTTTACCACATCAATATAAGGAAAAATCCCTATTGTAAGTCTATTTTCACTTTAAGTCATTTGTCTTAGCACCAATGATCCTGATGCTAGCTTCGACCTTCTTTTACGTGTCATTCATGATGTCTCTTTGTCTGCTTCCAACATTTTTCTGTGTATGCAAGCAAGCGTGGATCTATCCAGTACGGTTAATTGAGATGCTTAAACGTTCATGAGAATGTGGATGCGTACTGTTTTCCATACGAAAAGGACGGGGATTACAGAAATGGGGGAGAAGAAGGGATGGATGTAAAGTCCAATTGGCATAACTTTAAGGTTGTCTACTGATCAAAACCATGTGATAATGATTATCAGATCTTTATAATTGTTGATATTTTATTATTATCTTTGCATATAATATATTGGTATCAAGAGAGGGTATTGTATTAGTAGGGGTCCATATCCCATGTAAAATTGCTCGAGTCCCATGTATACTTAGCTCAAGTCCCATGTAAAATTGCTCAAGTCCCACGTATACTTAGCTCGAGTCCCATGTAAAATAGCATGAGTCCCGTGTAAAATTGCTCGAGTCCCACGTATACTTAGCTCGAGTCCCATGTAATATAGCTCGAGTCTCGTGGTCCCGCCTATCGTTAGCTCGAGTCCCATGTAAAATTGCTCGAGTCTCATGTATACTTAGCTCAAGTCCCATGTAAAATTGCTCGAGTCCCACATATACTTAGCTCGAGTCCCGTGGTCCCGCCTATCGTTAACTCGAGTCCCATGTAAAATTGCTCGAGTCCCATGTATACTTAGCTCGAGTCCCATGTAAATTGCTCGAGTCCCATGTATACTTAGCTCGAGTCCCATGTAAATTGCTCGAGTCCCACATATAACTTAGCTCGAGTCCTATGGTCCCGCATATCATTAACTAGAGTCCCATGTAAAATTGCTCGAGTCCCATGTATACTTAGCTCGAGTCCCATGTAAAATTGCTCAAGTCCCATGTATACGTAGCTCGAATCCCATGTAAAATAGCAGGAGTCCCGTGTAAAATTGCTCGAGTCCCACGTATACTTAGCTCGAGTCACATGTAATATAGCTCGAGTCCCATGTAAAATTGCTCGAGTCCCATGTATACTTAGCTCGAGTCCCATGTAAATTGCTCGAGTCCCATGTAAAATAGCACGAGTCCTGTGTAAAATTGCTCGAGGCCCACATATAACTTAGCTCAACTCCTATGTAAAATAGCTCGAGTCCCGTGGTCCCACCTATCGTTAACTCGAGTCCCATGTAAAATTGCTCGAGTCCCATGTAAAATTGCTCGAGTCCCACGTATACTTAGCTCGAGTCCCATGTAAAATTGCTCGAGTCCCACGTATACTTAGCTCGAGTCCCATGTAAAATTGCTCGAGTCCCATGTATACTTAGCTCGAGTCCCATGTAAAATAGCTCGAGTCCCATGTAAAATTGCTTGAGTCGCACGTATACTTGCTCGAGTCCCGTGCTCTCGCCTATCCTTACCTCGAGTCCCATGTATACTTAGCTCGAGTCCCATGTAAATTGCTCGAGTCCCACATATAACTTAGCTCGAGTCCCGTGGTCCCACCTATCGTTAACTCGAGTCCCATGTAAAATTGCTCGAGTCCCACGTATACTTAGCTCGAGTCCCATGTAAAATTGCTCGAGTCCTATGTAAAATTGCTCGAGTCCCATGTATACTTAGCTCGAGTCCCATGTAAAATTGCTTGAGTTGCACGTATACTTGCTCGAGTCCCATGTAAAATAGCTCGAGTCCCGTGGTCTCGCCTATCCCATGTAAAATTGCTCGAGTCCCTCCTACTAAAAGTCCTATGTTGGTGTGCTTGAGTCGTACGTCAAGTACAGTCAAGTCCTTAGTAAATAGGTCAAGTCCCCTCATATTTTTGGCACTCGCATCTTCTAATACAACCAACGTGTTTCACGTGGGCCTACCTTCCGACTTGTTTATAAATACAAGTGTTTCAAGCGAGTCAATTATGCGCTACACTTTGTGCGAAGGAAGAATGGAAGTTTCGCCAAAGGCTACCGATCCCCACGCTCGAGTCCCATGTCCATGCGGGAAAGGGATGCTTAAAAGAAAACTCTCCCACACCTCACGTAATCCAGGGCGCTATTTTTTCACTTGTCCATCGTCTGTAAGTATGCATTTTTACGAATCTGGCCATTCAACTATTATAAGACTATCTAAATTAAATGCATTATTTCTTACAGGGCAATGGTGGGAATGGATGTGGGTATTTTGTTTGGTGCGATGAGTTATTTCTGTGTGAATGTGGGAGGGGACCATGCCGTGTGTTAATCGCAAAAACTCCAATGAACAAAGGGAGAAGATTTTACCGATGTCCTTTTGAAGTATGTGTGGAGTTGTATAGCACTCGAATACGTTCCTCCCACATGAGATATTTTGCAAAATAGGGACTTCCTAATTGATCTTCATGTCATTGTATTTCCAAGGCGAACAAAGCTGCCATTTCTTCTCCTGGTTGAACGAAGTTGGGGTAGAAAAGGGTGAATCGTCGAATTCATGCGATGCAGAAAACACTGAACAAAGACAACCAAGGGCATGGGAACTAGAACGACAGCTATTGCAGGAGGAGCGTGACCATGCGAGAAGGATGTCCGACATATACCGTGAGTTGCTTCACGACATTGACAAAGTTAAACTGGACGAATGAATTGGTTTACCGGTGATGGAGATGCATGTTTGGTGTGGTTATCGTTGAGTTTTGGTTAAAATGTGCTACTAAATGTAGTTTTATTTGGTCAGACAAGTTCCTAGTAAATATTATGTAATATGTAACTAAAGACCATGTATGAGAACCTAAAAGTAGTTTTATTTCCATTTTCATGAAAAAAGAAGATTATGTTTGATACAATGTTCACATTCACTAAAGGTCTAATGAAAAAGAACTTACATCATATAGTGCCCAAAAAATAGGAATAAAGGAAAAAGTGAAAATGGAGGCCTCAATCACTCTTCATTTAGGAAGCAAAAACTAGAGCACATGAAGCAAGAACTGGCAACAAAACATGTAGTATTTCACACAGCCAGTGTTCTTCGCAGCCTGTCCCAAAATTGTGAAAACGCTACCCCTGTATAAGTCCACCACTGTATGGCCCACGCCTTGTGACTTCCATTTGATTAATCAACTCCGTTGCTTTTACCTGTATCACGATTGAAGCTCACATTCAGAAATGCAGCAGGTACCACCCAAAAAAAAAAACAAAGAAACGCCCTTTCTTTTACTATCTTAGGATCTCACAATCTCAATACATAACACAAATTTCCAAACAACAAACAAAGGATTTATCTTCTTCAGCAATTTTACTGGGTTTATCTAATGACTCAGACAAAGAAGTTTAAGCCAAGAAATTTAACTTCAATATGGACCTAAACGAAATATAAATGGTGTGGCAAATGTGCAAGTATGATGACAAAAAGGAGTAAAACAACAGAATTCTCAGATCTACAACCAATCAACCACCTCTTGGACCAGGACATAAAAAAAAAATTCTGTAATCAATTCATTGGCCGGACCATGGTTCCAAAGACTGTGAAGTAACCTATTAAATCGCACAGCTAGATACAGGCATTTGAATCCTGTATCTAGATACAGCTAGATACAGGCATTTAAATCACACAGCTAGATACAGGCATTTAAATCACACAACTCTGTAGATTTTCTTATTGCAGAAATCCATAGCAGTTGACTGGAAAACTCCACTTACGACAAATGTGTACATTTGAATGTTTCAGAAACCTAAATATTAAAAGGGGGAAAAAGTACAAGGTACCCACAAGTACCTTGCAAAGCACTTCTTGTGATAAAGTACAATGCTACAGATGACCAATTGCAAAGCACTTCTTGTGATAAAGACCAATTCCTATATACATCCAGCCCATAACTAACACCAGGATGTCCTATAGGATTCTGTGTCGACAAACTGATGCTCCATCAAAGATGCAATGATGTGTTTCGTAGACTGCTATTTCTCATTCCAAACACAACCCAGGTACAACACCAAGTTATCAGTTCCACACATAAGGTTGATTTTTACCAACACTAGTGAAACAGGTTGCTGCTTCTCCCATGTAGTACCCAGTATACTATGGGTTTACCAAAGCACACACAGACTTCACCTGAGTAGATAAAACCAGCTTAAGGCTAACAAGTAAAATGATCTTTAATACATAGTAGTCACTGAAATATTGTAATTTTGCATACGAAGGCCCATGAGGAGCAGCTAATGAAGCTTGAAGGTCTCAACCGTGTTGACCACCAAAATATGAAAACTTTCCATGTGAATGTAGCTTCCTTCTTTTGTATAAAAAATTGTTGTTTTGTTGTTTGATTTTATTTCTAAAATATCATCATAAAAAGCAACATAACTTTAAAAACTATAAATTACTTCCGTTTAGTAGGAAGAATAGGCCACATAACCAGCAAGAGTTTCTCAATTCTTTTATTAATATTAATTATCTATGAACAAGAATAGCTGAAGTGTTTTTTCAAATAAACTAAGACCAATTTATATTTAAATTCAAATTTTGGATTACAAATTCCGCTAACCTCTTCTTAGTCCAGTTAAATTTATCTCCGTTTATTTATGTACTAAAATTTCAAAATCCCACACAAGTTTTTTGTTTAAAGAAGAAAAAATTGTTAACTTAATCAACTAATTTAACAATCAAATATTGCACATATTTACACCTATTCTTTATGAAGGCAAAAAAAGAAGAAATACATTCAAAATATGGGCACAACTGAGATGAGAATGGTCAGTAAAAATAGCATATCAGCAGAACTCATCCTAATAATCAAATAGTTGGGACTACAGAGTTTCAATGCTTTTGCTGACATGTCTACAAAGGTTGAAGCAAGAGAATATGAACTTACAGTAGCTAACTGGTCACAAATAAACATATGCCATGAACATCAGGGACTTACAACTATAATATAATGGTTACACATCTTTGAATAACAGCTGGAATTTTGGTACTCTTTCTGGGGGAATAGGGCAAGTCACGATCATCTTTCCTTTCATGGCCACTCTAAATATTGCCTGCAAGGTTAATAAATCCAATATCATGCATCCATGTAGCCAAGAAAATGTATTCAATGCTGTAGACACCCCAAATTGCACAAACAATCATCAAAAATCATTATCTCCTTGAAAACCAGCGTAAAAATTGAAGAAAATGAATTTTTACCTGTATCCGGCAACTCAGGCCGGATACAAGTAACCCTCTGTGTATCCGGTGGAAAAGGCCGGATATAAGGAATCCTTAGCGTATCCAGTATTATATACCGGATACCTTAAGGCTCTTGTGTATCCGGCCTGATATACCGGATACATAAGTTTTGCTAAAAAATTAGGGTTTTCCGAGAGAACTCACTTTTTACCATCATATCCCTCATTAAATGAGGGGAAATCTCGAAAACAGCCTTAGGGTTAAGGTTGGTGGATTCTAGACATTAAGTTGTGTCTACCAACAACCCTAACCTTTGCCTATAAATAGGAGGCTCCTCCTCAAGCAAATGGCCAAGAAGTTGGAGATCCAAGAGCTCCGAGTGAAGAAGCGAACCGCTGCCGGATTGCTTCCAGAACCCCAGGTAAGCCTCAACCCTCCTTTATTTTTCTGTATTTACATTCCTAGATCTAGATCTCTTCTTCTACCTTTCTGTAGAATAAAGCCTTCTTTGTGTATGAAAATCCTTCCCCGGCTCAAAGTATCTCGAGACTCCCCCTAGCCGTAAAACATAGAGGCGGGATCTAGGAGAAATGAGACTGGGGATTGACCCTAATACTAGAACCCTAACTTGCATAAGCCTTTTGATTGATTGTAAACCGTTTCATATTCAAAGTACCCTTGATTATCTTGAAGAACTGTGCTTAACAGGGAGAGAGAACAAAGGGAAACAATAATGGAACGGAACCCTAGGCTGTTTTAGAACCTTATTTTGATGAATATGTATGCATGTTATTGATCTTGTATGGTTTTTCACACTTGCACATACATATCACTATTTTGGCGGGATAGGCTCACATTTGGGGATTTATTACGTTCATTGTGATAAATCTCAAATAAATGGCCTCAATCAATTCTAGAATGTCTTTGGATGATTTTTTAAAGGTTTTGTGTTCATCTTGCACGAATTGCACACACTTTGTCACATTTTTGCATTGTTTTTTTCCAAAAAGGGCTTAACTTGACAGCAACTGTACCCCGACTTCGGACACTCATAACTTCATCGTCCGGATGAATTTTGGAGTAATTCCAGAACCATGGGAAAGGTGAGGCTGTCTAGTTTATGCCCACAAAATTTCATTAATTTCTATCAAGCATATTTTTGACACCTCTCTGTCGAAGTTGATTGGACAGTTCAGGTTTAAATACGGAACTTGTCACTTCGACGGAGCGCCATGTGTTCATTTTAAGTCCGATTCGAATGATTTTTGTTTCTGGGCACTACTTTATGAGTCTATTTTCAAATTCAATTGGTTTCATAATTTTTTGACTCCATTTGAATTATTGGTAACGGATTTACTCAGAACTGTTCATCAGTACTTTTCTGGGTAAATTTGTGATCTTCAGGGCCTGTTCGGGAGACCACCCAAGGCACATCCGAAGGAATTTTTGTATGAGGCTAGTTTCTTTGGAAATATGGCCATACAGACTTCAATCACACCAAATTTCATGGATTTGTATGGAGTAGATTTTTCTAAATAATTTTCCAAAGTTGCCCACTTGCCATTTTGGATTTTCTCCAACAGCAACTTTACAAGGAGCATAACTCCTAGGTTTTCACCCGGAATTAATTGAAATTTTGCATGAGACTATTATTTACCATAATCTTTCAAATGGATTTGGTTTGATTTGATTTAAAATTGTATTTGAATGATTTCAAGACAAATGGTATTACTTTTACCAAATTTTCCGGATTTGCCTCAACTTGGTTTTGAACAACTTTTGCTTTGATTTCCATCTTTTTATGATATTCCAGAAGTAATATTGACATAAAAGAGGATCTAGAATCCATTTGGATTCCTCATGTGAAAATATCACACATTGGCTTAATTCTTTTCCAATATTTTTAATGATTTTTAGCAAGCTTTCTTATCTTTTTTGCATGAACAAACACTTGGCAACCACCTTGTGTGGGTGAATGGGGGTGCCTAACACCTTCCCCTGTTCATAATCTAATCCCCTTACCCATCTCTGGATTTGATTTTCAAGTAGGGTTATTTTTACCCTAGAATTTGTCTTTTGGCTATTTTTGCTTGTTTTTAATTCTTTTGGTGTCCATTCACACCCAAAATCTGAATGGTGGCGACTCTCCCACTTTTTACATTGAGCCCCGTGTGCTGACGGAGGGATGATCATTCCGGTGATTTTTTCCCGTGTCTCACAAATGCTAATAAATCTTAACAGTATAGGTTGTGACCAACAATAGTTATACACTGATTTTTTATGAGTAAATACTTTTACCCTTATTGCAATTTAACACATGACAGAATCCCATAAGTTTGCAGGAGATAAAATTGAATAGCTGGTGCAGGAATTTTTTGCATACAAGTACAATACACAAATAAATAAAATTTGAGCCATTAATTTTCAGATGTAGTGGATAACAAAATTTATTAATGAGTCACCGATATGCACACATGTCATTCTTCAGTTAACAATTTTGAAACTACTAAATAACATACCTCTACAGCATCAATGAAGTCCTGTTTTCTATGAAATGCTCCTACCCATTATGTGTGGTCTGCGGTCCTGAATAAGAAGCAAAACGCAAGCACAATGTTGATTTAATGTATCCCAAAAAAAAAAGAAGAAAAGGAGGAAGAAAAAGCATTTTCTTGAAAGCAAGTTTGACCTTATTCATAGTGAATATAATGTGCTTTGCAACAGATCATGAAATGGATCCTCGTTCTCAATTTAACACCAAAGAAATTACAACTACAAAAAGGTATTAATGAAAGAAAGAAAAAGACCATTCACAGTTCTTTATTTCAAATCAGGTTACTGAATTCAGGTAACACCATTTAAAATAACCAATTCAAAATCTCAACAGAGTGACCAACTTAGAGAGAACCTCTATCTGCCAGGGTTCAAAAACTCAGAGAGAACCAATTCACAGTTCTTCCTCATTTTGCAGCTGGACCTGCATTCACAGACACAAACATTGACTTAAGTAACTATAAAGAACAAAGACGAAACAAAACCAATTTTGAATAACAAGAACAGTAAGCACATGTTAATTATTTATACAATTCTACTACAATCTCGTTTCTACAAGACTTGGTTCTCGGAACCAGGTCTAGTGCGGAACATACCATCTTGCCTACCCATTTGGGATACATAAGCGATAGCCATCTTATACTCGTCCTGCATCATGCGCAACGATGCACGCATGCAATCCAACGCTTGTTGGGATGCCTAACAACAAAGTATTCATAATTTAGAACATTGTAAAACATGTCAACAACGCCGACGACCAACGTAGGGGGTGACAAGTCTTACCGGATCAATCCCTGGAATAGGTCCTTCATCAACATCTCTATCTCCTTCCTCAGCACGCACCGTGAGTGCCACCACCTGCATCGACTACACTATATTAATAGCCCATCCACAATAGACCATGTAGAATATGAAGGGGCATAGAAAATGATGTTTTACCTCCCCATTGCCATAGCCGCCCGCTGATTTTTCAATCTTCTCCCGTGACTTCACACGATCGTCGTCCCACCACCCCAGACGTGGCGTTGGACGACTTGATTCAATATCACCAAGGCGTACAACTTTATAATAGAAAAGCTGAAACATTAAGAAAATATGGGAAGTCATGGTGTTTTCAGCATATACTTGTCGCATTGAACCAATACAACCAAACAACCAAAAACAAATCAGAAACGAACATACCTGTAAAAATAGGAGGCATCCACCAATGTTGGTTTTTTTTCTCCCGATATTTCACAATTTCATTAAACAACACATAAACTACAAAAGCAGCCCAATTGTACTCCCAACCCTACTAATATTAGCTACGGCATGTAGAAAACGAAGCTTCACGTGTGGGTTCGAACCCGGGCATAACAAACATCCCACAAGAAATAGTACAAATGCCTGTTGAAAGGCATGGCCGGAACCTAGAGTGGCCAATCTGGACTCTATATCGTTTAGTGCTATGCCATGCCTATCAAAAGTAAAGCTTGCACGAAGCTGGGCAAGCTGCTCAATGGGACCATCTATGACAACCTTGGGCCCTTCGCTCCTAAGGCCCAAGATGGTACTTATAGCGGCGGGGGTAATGGGGACAACCGAGGAACAAATCCTCAAACTACGACTATGTACATCGATGTGGTCTACTAACTAGGCGCAAAGCTTCACACATAGGAATGTGCAGCGCATCTGGAGAAGAGAACCAAATCCTATCTCAACAACTACACGTCGCTGGTCCTCGTCAAGCGAAGTCACGAAATGCACAAATCGCTTTGGGGAGCATCTTGTTCCCAGAGACGCCTACACTTAGATAAACATGTGTTAGTATAACGCAACTGCATACAAAACATTTATAATGTTCAAGAAATCAAGTTATACCTTTCCTCTTATTTTTCCTATTAGCGTCAGAGCCGCTGCCAACCACTCTGTCATTCGTTCATTGTATAAGTCTTTATACTTCTGCTTCGCACTATCATCCATCGCTTTCCATAGCCTTTATGCCTCCTGCGTGATCTACAAAATAGTGATGCAACTGTATTTATTACAATTGACATTGTAAACATTATCAACTAATATATAGCACTTTAACCAACTCACCGTCGTGACATTTATGGAAGACCTACTCTTCCGAATTTTTTCAAGGTACTCATTTCTGTAAGAAGTAAGCATAACATTAGAAATCCACTTAATTCGGGTTTGGAGAGTAAAACAACAATGCTTTATCAGTTTATACTTCATCACCTAAATATGAGGAAGGCGTTGGCAGGATGCGATGGGCCACTAGAAGAACTACCAGACACGACATCCTTCTTGTTCTTACCCATTATTGAGCTGCAACTAAAATAATATAACTCACGGATACTAAAACCAAGGAAGGTTAGTAGTAATTACATACTAGGTAAGATTACAAACACAAACAGTCATAGTAAGGCAACATTACAACTACCCAACGTCATAATAAACACAAAAACATGTTTCACAATGCAACTAACAAACCACCAACGTTGGCAATAAAATATGTTTCACAACCAACATGTTTCACAATGTTACTAACACGACTATGTGGCAAACCAGTTCTTCATAAAACAATAATAAAAATAAGGAATTGTGGGGTTGTTGATCAAATGTTGCCACATACTACGACCCCCAGCAAAACACATCGCGCCAACCTTCAAATTAGACGTTGGTAAGTCAAAGTTAATTACAGGCTACAACAAGAACTTAGATGCATGAATAGATGCAAGGTGGACTACAACAACCTGCACATTATACCATGCCAGTCTCTATATTGAAGCTCTGCAACTTGCTCGGTTGTGTCCAACACCCTTGCATCTGGAACAATGAACCTGTCGCTTGTCTTGGAATTGCGATTCAATGCGCTTCTGCTTAGGGCGCCCTAGACGCCTTGTTGTCTTTGTTGGGAACGAGATAGATGGGGTTTCACTTGAATCTGCTATGGAAACCACGTCGATGTCCTCAACCATGGGGAAGTCATGTGTTGGCACAGCATGCATCAATTCGTCATATATCAACCCTTGCGTTGCCTTGTGGTAGCATAGGTCGACAAAGTCATACACATTGAGCCTTACCAAGTTAAGGACGGCACATGCGTGTGCACAAGGAATGCCCACCATCTGCCACTGTTTGCACGTACACTCACTACAGGTTAAATGCATCATGATATAGATCTCATCACCTCTAACTTCGTATTCGTGTTGCCCACATTGGATGACACCCGGCCCCAATGCTCTAGTAAGATTCTCCTGAATCTTGGCATCAATTCGACCACCGACATTGGACGCCCACGTGTCAATACAACTCTGCTTCCTCACCAATAGCTCTATCAGCTTCACTCAATGTGCATCAATAAACCGCATTATAGGCAATTTCATTTCTTCCACCATCCAAGCATTGAATGATTCCGCTAAATTTGAATTCAGCTTATCCCACCGTTTCATAGGGAACACTGAATTGGCCCAATGTTCGGGCCCATTTCTCCTCACCCAATCAGCTAGGTTAGATGCATATTCATGCATAGCAGCCAATGCCTTATCGTAATCCCGAGGGAGCCTTGCGTAAGCAATATCATCAAGTAACCGTAAGGCAAATTTCTTTCCCTCCCTCAAATGAAAGGATCCAATGAATTTACTAAAGTTTTCCTTCAGATGTCGAAGACAATGAGAGTGGTTCCTAGCGCCAAAGGTAGCACTTAATGCAGTTATAATGCTTTGATTCCTGTCACTTACAATGACTAAATCCTCTCTGACATCTATGGATGACTTAAGAAGTTGTAGAAACCACATCCAATCCTCATTATTCTCAGCACTAACAATTGCAAAGGCAACTGGAAACATGCCGTCATCAGCATCGAGGGCTGTAGCAGAAAGCAACGTGCCCTGGTATGGCCCGCTGAGATAACTTCCATCAATGAACAACAGTGGTCTGCAACCGACCGCAAATCCCCTCAAGGAACAACCATAAGCAATAAACAATTGCTTAAATTTTCCATCTTCATTTGCTGCCCAACTTGCCATTGTGCCAGGATTAGTCTCTAGCAACCGTTCACACATCCATGGGATGAACTTATAAGACTCCTCCACATTACCATCTATCCTCTGTTTTGCCTTTTCCTTGCTCCTCCAACATTGCTGATATGTCAATGGCATTGCATGATCATGATAAAAGTCCTTGCCAATTTGTCGTGGCAAGTAACTTGGAGTGTTCCTAATTGTCCTTTTAATCACACCCGAAAGCCACTTCGTTCTCACAACCGGTTTCATAGACAATTGATCTTGGGCTGAGTGTTTATGCTCCTTCACAAACTTCATCACCCTCATAAAACTCGTATCCCTCACACGTCTTGAAGTTACCTTCCAAGGACAATCCGTGCCTGCACAACGGACACTAATGTATGCTGGACAATTTTTTTTCATCACATATTCAAACCTACTGGCAATGGCATGCTTGTACACTGCTTCTCTAAACTCCTTAGGGCTCTTAAATATCTGATCGACCTCAGTAATTGTATCCTGCCACAGGCTAGATACAAGCGGACCTCTGCTGAATTCAGTGCAACTTTCAAGAAGCGGAGTCTCCCGATCCTCTACTTCATCGTCATTGCACGGAAGTACAGAGTGACCACTTAAAGGTACACTCGTCCTGAAATTACAAAATATATGACTATCACTACATGTAATATGGAGGAAACACAATCCCATGTACGGTTAATGAAAATTACCTCCGACAAGTGTCTCTTTCTTGTGATGATCCTTCATCATAATAGACATAAATGTTGGCCCAACCCTCGTTGTAACGAAATATGTACGATAACACATCTTGATCAGTGAGTGCCAGTAGAACGCTCTTGTCAAACTTGACTGAGTACTTCATACTTAAACTCACCGGGGATATATTCAATAACCGACAAACAACTTCAACTACCTCAGTATAATTCATGTTGCTATTTAGATCAATACCCTTACTACTTCCCCCACTATACCCCATTGAACCATCTTCCTTGGTGATTACTTGTCCTCCAATGTGACAAAAACAGAATAGAATCTCACCTGACATTGTGCATTGTCCACCGAATTGAATTCAATTCTTCATATCAAAATATTATGGAAAAAATCTAATTTGAAATATTACAACATACTAAAATAAATATGACTCACAAGACAAGAATACATAGACAGATCAGGTATGTCAGTCAATTCCCCTCAAATCCCCTCAAATTAATTGAAGACAGATGTTGGGGAAGACTTTAGACTAAAAAAAATTGTAAATAAAAAATAAAGGTTGTGCTTTAGACTAACACCATGGTCTGAACTTCACAATAGTTAGGATGCATTCACCTAGAGCCATGTTGCCACCTAGAGGCACCTTGGCACCTGTATTCGAAACCAGTGTCCTATTGGGACCTACTGAAAAACTCTGAAACAGCATGAAATGCATCACACATTCAAATTTTTTATCCCTAGAACAAAGATATGTCATGCCTAGGAGTAGGGAGAATCATGAGTAATCAAAATGATTAGGACATATAACCATTGCAAAGGATGTATACCAATAGAATCAAAATCTAGTTCCACTTTAAAGTACATAGATATCCATTATAAGTGTGAATGTGTGCGTATTTAAGTACATATTTATGAGAGAATGAATGATTTCAAGACAAATATATCTGCAAAAGGTCCTATCCCACAAAATCAAAATCCACCTGCAAAGGATGTCAATAAAGTTTCTCGCATACTAATGGATTATGAAAGCTTTATATAAGAGAAAAATAATAGATAAAACTTGATTCTATACTTTGATGCGGACAAAGAGGGCCTGCACCTATGACTCTGGATTTCTAAGGAGATGTCCTATGGCCATCAGGAAAATACCCCATGCGATGCATGGGGATGAGTAAAAGGTACATTGATTTGATTGTTGCAAGTTTAATCATAGACATTACATGTTTAATGTTTAAAACATATCATAGTTATCAAGATTAACAATGATTCATTTAAGAAATTGTGAAAAAACAAAAAATGGAAAAATAAATAAACATAGAATCAATAAGAGAAGATACAGAAATGGGGCATGGCATAGAAGCATACATGTATTTAACATGTGGGAAATTGGGATAGCCTTACATTCCTACAAAGATAGAACCTAATGAAAAGATTTCAAATTAAAAATAGACAAAAAAGGAACATTGGAACAAACCTTGAGGAGTTTTTGACAAAAGATACACAAAGGAAAAGTTTCTAGTCATTCCAAGTCATGGTAATGGATTTAATGAGTTTATACATAAGATTAAGAGATCAAATTGTTTCAACTATGCTCATATATCCTCTTCTTCAATTGCATCATTATCCAATTCATCTCATTAAGTGTTTTGATCCAAATGGTGATAGACAATTTTAAATTTCAAATATAGCTCAGCCATGTCATATTTGTCATCTAATAGATGTTCCAGTTTATCCTATAACTATTGAGAAGAAACATAAATAAATGGAATGAAATGAAGATGTTTTATCCAACTTGAAATAAGTAAAACAACGTCACAAAAAGGAGAATGTTGCTATCAATTATGGCAAAATCCAATCATTACAGGATCTTCAACTCGTTCATAGATACACAAACTGGATAAAAATAAAAATTAAGAGTAAATATGGACCAGGCTACCAAAACAATAGGATTGCTTTTCTGTAGTTTTGTCACATTGAGATCATCAGGTACCTGGTAGTAGAGTTAAATTTTAATTCTATTTCCCTAGTAGGAGGTTTTCACTTCAAAACAACTATCAGAAATAGAAACAAGAGAAAAATACTTTACAAATATTTGGTAACAAAGAATTATTTTCACAATCTACCTTTCTTTCTTTTGTAAAAATATTTCAAGGATCCATTAGTTATAAATTTTGCGGAAGTCATTAAAGATCCATCAGGACCATCGCAAACTATACCATAGAAAGAAACAAGATTTAGATGATGCAAGGAACTTAATACCAAATCTTTCTTCTAGAAATCTACAATTTTGTCATAGATGAATATAAAGAGTCAGCTCACTGCAAATAAAAAGCTATAATAGCACCTGTAATTTTGACATAATTAAGAAGTCAATTATAGTTGGATCCAAGCAATATGAATGTATAAATGATTAGAACCCATATTACAAGAGAAAAGGTTTGTGGTGATGCGTGAAAGAAAAAGGTTGGTTTGTGAATCTAAAGAGGTAAAATTGTGCTTCTAATTTTCAAGATTGCAGATTCCCAAATTTTTTTTGTTCAATTGGAGAAACATCAAACTGAAGTCGTAAAGTTATCCTATGTAGGCAAACCTGATAAATAAAGTTAAAACTGACCAAAAACTTGTTGAAGAAACTTTTATAAGTTCTTTTATAAATGACTGATGGTATAAATTGATCTTAATAAAATCATTATCTGAAGCCAATTCAATATATTTTTCTCATGATGATTTACCATTAAGTTAATAAGTTAATATATGGTTTCCAACGTTATTTGATTTTTTGCATTATAGTAATAGTAAAATTAAATATTAGAACTACTTTATAAGTTAATTTAATGATTTAAAGTATTATAACCCACCAAATTGAAGTGCTCAACTTAAACATAGCAGTTTACTGGAGGATTAAAAATCCCAAACAATGATTTAAACAGATTTTGAATTGAAAAATATCTTATCTATTAATTGAGCTTAATGAATCTTGTTTCATTATACAGTTTAATCAAAAGTCAACATCTCCTTTTCCAAACACTTTCAAAGTCCATGTGTAGTCTATATATATTGGACCAAAAATCTATAGATTATCTTGTGTACACGAGCCGCATATGGGGAACCTAAAGTAAAAACAAAGAAAAACAGATAAATATAAGGTAAAAATCTGTAGAGTATCCTATGCCCACAACCTACATGGTAACTTGGAGTTGGACCTTCTTTTTAGATGAAATATGCTAGAGATGAAACAGGGAAGAAAGAGTAAAATGGGATAGGACACATTGAACTTTTAAGAGTTCAATTTTCAAATATTATTCCAAGCTATTGTAGTCAATTTAGAAAAGAATCTATTGAAATCAAAGTCAAACAATAGAAAGAGAATTACTGCATGATATAGAGATGAAACCAGTAAACTAAGTGCTTACATTTTCCTTTGCTTCTTGGTAAAGTGCTCGGACACGAGAAGCACCAACCCCAACAAATATTTCCACAAATTGTGAAGCAGAAATGGAGAAGAAGTTCACATGACTCTCACCAGCCACAGCTTTTGCTAACAATGTCTTCCCCACTCCTGGTGGACCACAAAGAAGTATACCACCTAATAAAACAACAGATTATAAAAAGGAAATTTTAATTGAAGCAAAATCACCTTGAACCACCAGCACTGCAAAAATTAATAAATCCTAAAATATACACAACAAAAAACACACAAAGCAATAGTCAGAGAACTTGTTCCATGGGATGAAACTCAACTTTACTTGGATAATTGATGCTACATTTGCAGATATTATCATGTCCCCAAACTGAAATCCTCGGAATTTTAAACCCTTACGTAGATCATAAACTTTTGCTTCAAGTTGTATGAGAAAAACATGTAACAATTGCCTAGGAATGTAATTGGTTCATTCCTTCTGTTTTCAGGTTAGTATCATATGGCATTAAGATTTAGGTTAGGACTTGGGTGTCAATTAATGAGCTTAAGGGACAAACAATAGCTACAATTTGAAATCCACAGCATTTTCCAGAGAATCAAGCCATTCCACAGACCATGCACAGTGTTGGATGGTAAAACAATCTCAGAGTTGCATAAAACATATGCAATGCCTACCTACTTGACCTGTTTTAGCGAAATCATAGGAATTTTGATATCAGACTGAAAAGTTTGAACTGGGAACTAAATTTAGAATTTAATCATAGTAATTCTCATATTTAAATTCGAAAAAACCCATTTCGCTAAGGCAAACAACTCATATTCAAATTCAAGCCTTTTTTGCAACAAGATTACCATTTAAATAGGTGGAAATATGCAAATGTGCAAATTCAAATTCAATTAAATATGCAAATGTTTGGGGGAAAATCAAATTCAAGGGAGGCACTCGGCAGCTACCTGATCGCCAACGGCAACACTCCCTACGGCGACGAACAGCAACTTCGATGAGACAGCAAGGTTGCCCGCGACAACACTCCACACCGCAACAAAAACCAACTTCGATAAAACAGCAGGGTCATCGACGGCAACACTCCCACGGCGACAAACTTCAACCGCAGTGGCTCTCCAACGACCAATGTCTCAATGTGTGCAAACAGACAAAGGGTTTTCGATTATAGAGGGTTAATGAACGATGGAGAGGGAAACAATGCGCTAAACAAATGGAGGAGGAAAGGGTTTCGTCCAGGTAGCAAAGGGGTTTTTGGAGAAGAAGAGATCAATGGGGAAGGAGAGTGGGGGAAAGTTGGTCGGCGTTCGTCGGCCTTGAAGAAGACGAAAATCTGAGTGGGGAAACCACCCGCATTCACTGGCGAAGAGAGGAATGGCGGAAGGAGAGGGTTTCGGTTTTTTGGAGAAGAAGATGACAATGGGGAAGGAAGGAGAATGGGGTGGGGGTTCGTTGGCCTTGGAGACGAAGCAAAGTTACTCGGGAAACAAGCCTCGTTCGCCGGCAAAGAAAAGAGTCGGCGTTCGTTCGTTCGTCGGCGTTCGTTCATCGAGGGTTTGGGTTTTTCGCACAGAAGAGGAGAGGAGAGAACGAGTGCGTGTTTCCCTCTCTTTCCCCCCCTTATATTCAGCTGTATTTTGGGCATTGCAAATAGGGAAAACGTGCAATGACCCCTTTCTGAAATTACATCTCAAAAGTGGCATGTTTTTTAAATTAAGCATCTTTATGGCATGTTTTTGTAATATTGGCTGTAAAGTAGCACTTTTCTGAAATTTTCCCTTTAATAAACCGCATGTTACCATCCCGGAGAGGGAGGGAGGGAACACACGTGTACAGCTTGACAATTCCCACGTGTTGCATTACTGGAGAAAGGGAGGCAAAGGAGAAAGGGACTTCCACTTGGAATATAGATAATGTCACTTCAACTTGGTTTCTTTTCTCTCAACTTGATCATGACCATCAATAATTCAAGTTTAAAGCCCATTAAGTATGTTTTCATAATTTTGTTCACTTGTCATGATCTTCCAAGCAACTTTTTATATAATAAATGGCAAACTTCCTCTTTGAATAAAGTAAACCATCAAAATCCCCCCTCCTTTGTTTTTTTATTGAGAAGCCAACACCTAGCCTCAAAAAAGTCATGTCACTTATTTAAACATTAAACCGGAGTAAAATCTTCTGCTATGTTTACTTGAATTGGTCCCTGCTTTGGCTGTGAGATGCTGTCATGTAGGCCGAGCATCTCATTGTTAATTTTTTTTATTGTTATAAATGTTTCAAATAGGACTCACATGAAAATATATAAAACTGACCATGAGATACTTCACATAATTACTTGTGTGTATCTCATGTTTGCAATCCCACACCGTAGGTGCAATGTGCCACCTTGCTTTAAGTGCTTTGAGTTTGGATTGGGGGATGAAATTATATGCAATTTAAGGCTGCATTGCCTCTGTTGTTGGTGTGGGATGCTTCTAATGTATGGAGCATCAACAGTTACTGTTATTCACTTTTCATAAATGTTTTATGTCAAGCCCACTCACAAGTAAAATAACTATGGGACGCAATTCAACTAAAAATTGCAAACGATTTCATGGGTTTGGGCTCATTAGTTTGGGTTTCAGTTCTAGCCGAGCTTGATTTTCTCAATTAATCCTAATTTTGAGCAAAGCTTGAATTGGTTCAAACTCGACCAACCCCACCCAGTTTTCAACCTTAGGATTAGGGTTAATGAGGAATTGATTCTTTATAAGCTATGTTTGGTTAAGTAGTGGAAAGTAGTAGAAAGGAAAATGTTAAAGAGTACTTTACTTTCCTTTCCTTTGTTTTTCCTTCACTTTGAAAGGAAAATGTTGAGAGCCTTTTAATGGAAAAATGTGACTTGTTTGGAAAACCATTTTCTGATGGGCCCATATTTTCCTATGAACCAAACACATGAAAAGTTGTCCTTTTTTGTTTTTTTTTTTTGTTTTTTGTTTTTTTTTGGTTGCTTTCCTATAGATACCATCTAACCAAACACAACAATAATGACAAATTAGGGTATCAAAAAAAACTAACACTTTACCAGTCATACTGTGGTGCATACCTGCAGGAGAGTGTGGTGATATCTCCTATAATGTGAGACATCGTGGGGAGCACGTGCAGAATTCTATGTAGGGGAGGGAACAATTACAACTGTCCACAATTTAAATCAATAGGTGGACAATTCCAAATGAGAGAAGTATAATAGAAGTAAAGGGTTTCAATTTAAAAGTGGAATGAGCGGTGATTATGGTGGTTATATGTTGGAATTCTTTTGGTTGTGGAGGGAAATTTTAAGGGAAAAAAAAAAGGGAGCCAGAGTCTAAGAATATTCCCTCCACTTCTCATAGATTAGTATCACAAGAGACACAGAAGCTCACATCAAAATGATTTTCCACGTGTATTTGTTCCTCCGAAATTGGGCCGGTGTGGACACGTGGCGATGTTGATGATGTGCCTCTGCGCGGGCGTGCCAGTATCGTTTGATACAATGATTTCGGGTCGGGTCCTGACCCCGGGAACCTGTTCCAAATCTAAACCGGGGTGTCGGTTCAGTCATACTGCAAGTCACCTGTAATAAAACTGGTCAGGCAATAATATGAAGACTAGGGGTTCGGTTTTCGTTTGGGTTCTTGAAAGTGTTTGAAAGCGAAAGCAACTAATGTCACAAAACTCTTTTATTATAAAATCAACCGATGGCCGAAAGCTACAACAGATAATCCCCAAAAGGAAACAAAAAGCAAGAAGAAAACTGACAAGGCTTGCAGGACCGGCCTGTCCTAGTCTTATAGCCATAATCGGGGTATAAGAGCAGGAGGAAGGGGGCGGCTGCTAACAAAGCCAATTCGAGGGGTTCACCTTGGATTTTTGTTTAACCGAAAATACGCAAGTCACCTGGCTTGATCAAAGTGAGTCTCGGGACTGGCTGCTCTGGATTTTGTAGCCTTGTTCGTGGTACAGAACTGCGAGTCAGGGGCGGCCTCGACTTACTCTCCGGTGGAAGGATTCTGGCGTTGAACGAAGTAAAGAGGGGTTTAAGGTGTCACTGCGACTAGAAGTAGTGAGAGAAGTCCTAGTTTATCCTTCTGACTACAATGTAGGAAAGAGGATAAAGATCACGGATGATCAAAATAATATTATAACTGGTTGTGGTTGGATGGATTGTGTCATCGAGCTCTTCGAGTTTGTGCCTTTTATAGCCAATCTTTGACGATTGCTCAACATCCCACTCTTGCACGATCTTCATGGAAGTTGGTCATCTGCAGTTTTCTACTCATGACAGATAACCGTTCGGCCACGATTTTATATTGGTTATCCTCAAACAACCGATGACACGATCTTTTGATAAACATGAGCATGCTTTGTCGTATAGGCTTGCGTGGCCTTAACTGAACTCTCGATCTATGTGTATACTAACGTGGCCTATCTGATTGCACAAAGCCTACGTGTGTTTATGACATGGCTTCAGTATGCCATGTAGATACCACGTGACCTTATCTTATTCGTTGGTCTGTATAGGGTGTAAATAGTATTATATATATATTGTAACGCCCCGGATCCGAGTCACATGAAAAACTCGTAACTCGTATCCAGAGGTTATTATAATTTACAGGATCGCACTACCAGAGTAAAGAAAACATGAAACTAAATCATTCTATGCAATAGAGTGCGCTAAACAATCCCAAAGTAAAACTCACATGACCAAATTTCACTACCCGCAATTATCGGCTCTCCATACGTATCTGAAAAACAAACCGAAATAAAAGAGTGAGATACAAATATCTCAGCGAGTAGCACATGCATGCAGAAATACACAGCTTCAAATTTAAAACTTCTATGATCGAATAATCAGACGAGAAAACAAGGAATAACCGGTGAAGTCTGTGTACCCTTTTCTTTTATATTGTTGACCCCAGGGTATAGGAAACCATTTAAACTATAAGCAATTAACATCGGTAATACCTTGGTCAACAAAACCCAGATCAGTTCCAGAAAACATTACCATTATAATCCATGTTTCAACAAGACAAATTCCACTAAGTATCCCATGGTATTCCAACTGATAAGTAAACAACAAATCCACATGGTCAATGTCATACAAATATTTGATTGGTTAATCAACATGCCAGAGCGACCTCCACACCTCCATGTACACAGTTCCGGCCTACTCAGGGTTTCGGATACTCTGAAATGACGGCCTACTCAGGGTTTCGTCATCCAATGCCGGCCTACTCAGGGTTTCGACATTGACAACCAGGCCTACTCAGGGTTTCTGGCTGCTCTACACCAGTCGTGGCAACACTCCATGGCTATGCCATTACTCCAATAAAATAAAAGTATCACATTACTAAGCTTAGACATCTGGATCCAGGACAAGCTAGACCAAAACAGTAAAACATCGTATAATCTCAATTCCAATATCAAAGTAAAACCATTCATTCCACATCATGTAAAACCCATCACAGTTCATCACCTGTGCCTCTGGACCAAGCAGTACCTCAAGTACTTTCAGCATTTTCTCATTTCCATAACACATGCCATTTGGAAACAAAACTCAATTCATTCATACCAAGGAAATCTTTACAATACATTTAAAGTTTCCAAACAAGTGAAACCAGAATAGAATAACTCCTTAATCAAAACAGAGTAAATGTAACTGGTAACTCTTAGTGGTTTGGTATCCGGCACAACACTCATAAATAACCTAAACTCAACTTGGAAGCTTTTGAGAAGTTCACTAAATTTTCCTCTAATAATTTCATAGGCAAAGTAGATTCCAAGGTTCCCAAACAAGTGAATAGTGAAGTGGTTTAACCCTTAAGACACCCAATTACTCTTGGTTAAATCAAATTTCCATTTCAGTAAGTATAATAGGGTATGTGCTCACTTCCTGAAGTGGGCGCCAGGTGAACGTCGGTCGGCGGTAAGGAAAACAGGGTAAAATGTACCTTGCGCTCACTCAACGCTAAGTGAGCGCGAGATGGGCGCGAGCTGAGCGCCGGGTTCGCGCAAGCTGAGCGCCGGGTTCACGCGAGCTCGGCAGTAAGAATAATCTTAACTAGGCGCCTACCTCCTAGGTGAACGCAAGTGGGCGCCAGGTTCGCGGATACCCACTGTGATTTTCAGTTCTCTGTATATTCGAGATCTCCAATTCTGGCTGGTTTGTTTAGGTCTGTTATTGCTCCAATACCCTCCTAATACTCCCAGAAGACTTCCCAATCACTTTTGGATTTAATCTAAATACATTTAATTTCAAGATAAATTTCCGTCTCCGACTCTGTTTCATGTCATTCCAGAAAACTAAAAAGAACTCAAAGATCATTTAAAATACAACCATGCATCAGAATAATCTCGCGAAAACATAAAACACAAAACCCCAGTTGTAAATCAGTGCTACTCACCTTAGTATTGAAGACCTTCTTCAAACTTCCGGCCATCCTGGGGATTTGACTGTGAGACCTAACCCGCTGGACTGCCGCCCTAACTTTCTCCCGAGTAGCAACTTTTCCCAAATCCCCGAAAACTTATAGGAGCTTCCTATTTATAGACATCGCAAAGATTTGATCTAATTTCCCTTTTATTCCTCGAATCCCTGTTCTACCCTTTATTAATGTAGGGTTTTCCTCGGATCTTAACTATTTAACCAATTTTTATTTATTTCCGGGTCCGAATGTAACCTATTTATAGTTCCACTTGAATTTCTTTAACACTAATGAACCACAATTTCCTAGCAATAAATTCTTTTTTTTTTTTTACTGTTAATTTATTTTATTCTATTATTTTTATTATTATTATTTTTCTCAAAACTGGGGTTTTACATATATATATATATATATATATATAGATATATATTTCTTGAAAGGTTCTATCCTTCAATTATGGTGAAGATTTTTCTTGTCACTCAAGATTAATATAAAAAGATATCTCCCTATAATCCACTTAGGCGTTTGGTAGGCATTATAAAATTTGGATTCTGATTATAATCTTAGATTCTATAACCCAGATTATATTACCTCGATTTTAGAATCCAAAATCCTATTTGGATAAGCTAGATTTTGAACTCAGATTTTTATACAAAAATCAGGACCTTTGTTTGGTTGACACAAATTAGATTTGGAGTTTTATATTAAAAATAATATAATGTATATAGAAAAATTAAAATCTTATTTAAAATCATATGTATTATTACATAATATGAATATTTTTATATAATAAAAAAATTAATATATATAAAATATAATTATGTATAATATAATAATGTTATATATTATACTATGTGTAATATAATAATATATTATTTTAATAATATTATATTATATAGTAATTATATAATATATATATATAATAAATAATAAGTTATATAATTATTAATTAATAAAATAATTATATATAATAACAATTATATAATATTACTATAATATTATGTAATATATATAATAATAATATTATTATTATTTATAAAATAATATTATATTATTATTAGATTATAATTTAATATTATAATATGAATGTTATTATAATTTATGTTTATTATAATACTATAATAAATTTTTTATAGTATGAAATTTAATAAAATATATTATATTATAATATTAAATTTCTTACAATATATTATAATATAATAATATGTTTATTATAATAATATAATATTACATAATATTATTATATTAATAGTATAATACAATTTATGTTTATTATATTATATATTATTATTATTTTATATAATAATATTATATATTACTAAAATAATAATATTTATATTACGTGGAATATAATATGCTATCGTATTATCAATTATATCTCATATAATAGTATATATTATATTATAATACTTATAATGTTATTATTTATTATAATATGTTATACATAATCTCTATAATCACAAAATTTAGAAATTTAAACACCAATGTCCATAATCCCTATAATCACCAAAAAGTAGATTCTAATTATGGACTTGATTATACAATCAGATAGTGGAATCCTGCCTTAAAATCCCAACCAAACGCACCTTTTGGATTATGGAATCAGATTCTATAATGCCCACCAAACGCTCGCTAAGATATCACAATATAATCCATCTTTGAGCTACTTATTTTACCTCTCGTTTCAATATTTCATAAGATCTTACAAGGTTGTGATTAATAAAATTCGTCATCTCTCCCATAGATTCACTATAATTAAGTAGAACGAGATCTTCTGTTAAATTTAACTGAATTGGCCCCTGCCTTAGTCATGAGATGCTATCATGTGGAGAATTCGATGGTGGGTATTTTTTATTATTGTAAATGTTTCAAATGAGGCCCACATGGAAAAACATTGAGCATGAGATGCTCAACATGTTAGAATCTCACAAGTCACAACCAAGCAGGGAATAATTTAGGTAAACATGGGCCAGATAGCATAAGATTTCATCCTATACTAAAAGGCTAGATACTATATAGGCGAATCTAGGGATTAATAAAGAAAAATAGATTAATTAAACAAAAGCATTCACTAATGGCCCACAATACCCTCCAACATGCCACCTTAAACACCTTCAAAGCCTAAAAAATAGTTAAAAGAAGTTCCACGTTACGAGATAGGCCGATTCGGGAGGGAGCACACGTGTACTCTGTGTCAGTATCCCACGTGTTGTGTTGGCTCAACCGGTGCCTTTTGCTTTCTTGCTTAATACATGAACCTTGCTGACTTGGTTTTAGTGCCTTATATTCTTCTTTTCTTTTGGGCTTTTTTTTTCTTTATTTTTTCTTTTTCCAACAAGTGGTGTAACTGAATGTCCCCATGTGTAGGGATGAGTACTGGGCCGTGCCGACCCGAGCACTACACGGCCCAGCACGCCAGGGCACGCGGCACGCGGGCCCGCGTGCGTCGCAAGCATGTGCGAGCCGCTCGTGCCCAGGCTGGCTAGCCCGTGCGCTGGCCCATTGGGCACGCGGGCCGACCCGCCTGGCCCCCCCATAAAAGTGGTTTTTAGCCACTTTTATGCCCATTTAACCCCCCCCCCCCCCAACAGCCATATAACAGCTATATTGGGGGGCTATAGTTGTAATTGATGATTAAAAGACCTTTTCTACCCTTCCAACTGCAAAATAACAGTCATATTAAAGGGTAAAGGTGGTAAAAAACCACTTTTAATTTTCTATAAATAGCCACTCCCTTTCCCACTCCAAACCACACCTCTTCTACAATCTCCTACTCTTTTCTAATTGATTATCAAATAGTTTCTTTGCTTTAATTGTTGTAATTGGAAATTGGTGATACTCGATCTCTTCTAATTGTTCAAGCATCAGAAATGGGAAATTGGACTCTGGAGGTTGAAGGCTTCAATTGCAAAGTTCAAGATTCATTCTAAAGAGGTATTCTTCTATTTAATTTTCTGATTTTAAAATTAGTATAAATATTATTATTATAAGTAAGTCTCTCATTCTACCTTTCTTATAAATTAGTATCACCAAATATTTATTATAATATTATTTATTAAGAATTTTTTTTTCAAAAATTTGATAATGAACCCTAGGTATCCTATGTTTTTTGACACTGAAGAAAGGGAATATCTTAGACCCCTTTCTGACCCAACATTTTTTGATGATATAACCCAACCCCAATATAATGACCCTCCCATCCAAGATCTTGAAACTGAATTGCCTTCGCAAGATATGGGATTGTCTTCCCTACCACCTAGGAACACCAAGAGGAGTAGAACCTCCGGTGTTTGGCTCAATTTTACAATTGAAAATGTAGGGAGTGAAGAGAGGGCAGTGTGTAACCATTGCAAAAAACATTTTAGTTGTAAAGGAGAAGGTGGCACAGGCCACTTGAACTGGCATTTGCATAAATGCCTTCCAAAACATGGCCAAATTGACCCTAGGCAAACCCAAATTTCTACTAGTAGTGTTACTATGAGTAATTTTGTTTTTAATCAAGAAGAAACTAGGCTTGAAATAGTAAAGTAGGTAATTCAAGAAGAATTACCCTTTAGATTAATAGATTCTAAAAGATTTAACCGTTTAATAAAATTATTTATTAACAATTTTCTAAAATTAAAAAAAATCATAATAGTCACAAGTCCTAAAAAGGGAAAGTTTCTAATTTAACTGGATTTTATACAAAAAAACTATTTCTAAAATCCTAAAATGGAAAATTTTCTAAATTCCTATATATACAAAATTCCTAAAATTTTAAATTCCTAAAAAGAAAATATTAAACTTAAATTTTCTGAAATACAAGATTATCATATTTTGAGATTTCTAAAAGAAAAAGTACCTAAACACTAATGTGATGGATATATATTACAGTAATGGATTAGACCGTAATAGAGAAAATAATGGTGTGAATAAACTATAAATATTAGCTAAAAAAATCTGGAGCTAATAGAACCATGTTCAAACATATGTGACCGAACTCATTGAGAACCTTATTTCATAATAACAGAATTGTAAATACACAAACCAAGTGTGATTAGACTGCAATCCTTCTCATGCAAATATGAGAGATTTACAAAGACAAATGACCAAATTATCAATCACACTTCAATACCAAAATTAAGCGCAGATTCTACCACATCCTCAAACAAAGGACAAACATGCAATGGAGAACAGATTATTTACTCTAAATTTCTAAACCATCTCTTGGGCTCAAGACAATAATTATGATTCTAGACATTATATACCAAAATAGCCTACATGCACCCAGCTTTTTTGTTATCCACCCTAACTTTCTTTTGGCCATTGTACGTCCCCTGTCTAACCAAGTGGAACCTCATCCTCCTTTCCCCAACCAAAAAAAACCCTTTCTATATTCCACATTGGAACTTCCACGTTCGTATTTCAATTTCCCCCTTCCTATTTATTTCAATTATTATAACCCTCTAAACTCACGGAATTAGGGTTCAAAGAAAAATCATTTCAGGCTTGGGATTTCATGGAAAAAGCCCGGGACCTTGTCTGACAATCTACTGGAAATTCAGGAGGTTGGAAGAAAGTTTTCAATTGCTGCTCAATTATGTATTTGCACAATCTGGTGGCCATTTGGAAGGAAACATCACATTATACAAAGATAGAAACGAGGACATCATTAGAGGATGAGATTTAGCAGGAATGTGGGAAGTTTTAATCAAGGCAGTGTTAAAATACAGTGTTTGTTTCAAAATAGAAACGAAGAAAGAATCTACAAGTTTAAACCCCAATAAGAAAAATGAAATCAAATGCATGATTTGAGACTTAATCCAAAAACGAAACTTACTTGTACATGAAAATGTCCAGCCCGTGAAGCTCTTCCTCTCCAGTTTAATGACTACCTTGCTCCCAAATCGGAAGATGGTGAGGGAGAGAAGTAGCCAAAAGGTTCAGAACCTTCCCAAATATAATGAGAGAGAGAGAGAGAGAGAGAGAGAGAGAGAGAGAGAGAGAGAGAGAGTGAGAGAATGGGCGTCAGAGAGAAGGCCGTCGGTGGCTTCCGTTGGAGAAGTCAAAAATCGTTTGGTGTCGACTCTTTTTCCTTTTGAGGGTGTCGAACAACAGATTTTCGTGTTTAGGGAGCTACAATGCTTCCTCAAATATGAGGAAGCACTGTAGCACATTTTAAAATATTAGGGGAATAAAATAAGGATAGGGAAGCTGGTGGGAGTAATGTTTTGTCAAAATCTCTATTTGGTTTCTATATTTTAAGGAAAGGGAGGTGAATAGGGAAGCTGCTGCTAGTGCTCTTAGGCAACACAAGTGGTGTACCTTAGGTATTCAAGTGGGGTACCTTAGGTATAATTGGGGGGTACCTTGGGTAATACCTGGGTGTACTTTGGGCATACAATGGGGGTACCTTGAGTAATACTTGGATGTACCTTAAGTATAGAAGTGGGGTACCTTGGGTATACTTAAGAGATTATTTGGGTATTCTTGGGAGATACTTATGGTACACTTGAGAGGTACCTTGGGTATTCTTAAGAATTACTTTAGGTATTCTTAGAGGATAGTTTGGGTACACTTGAGAGGTACCTTGGGTATACTTTGAAGTTACTTTAGGTATACTTGAACTAATTTGAGGGTATCTTAGCCAATTGAAATTGAAAATTAACATGAACTAAGTTTACCTTAATAACCTTCAATAGAGTTCAATTTGTTTTCCCCAAATCCTCAAGCATGATCAACATCCACTTCACCTTCATAACACAAGTGCTTAATTAGTCTAATAATCACACTTTAGATAGTTAAACTTAATAATTAAGACATAATCCGGGTCGGGGTTTTACACATGATCACTCTCCATGAGCGCACACTTATCACTGTGGCATTTTATGCATATTTTAATTTACTTTTCGTTGGTACCTAAGTGCATGTGTTCATGTTTTGGCCGAAGACAAAGCAAAATGGCCTTTCAGGCTTTCGATTCAACCCGTTCCTCATAAGGGGAAGAATCTTGTTGTTTAACCAAAGGAGGGAAGCCTCCAAAAAACTTGGGTTGTCATCTCAAAAGAGGGAGAAAGGCCCCCTAGCCCTTCTCCCTACAGTGCTTGGCTCCATCATCTAGAAAAGCATGCTTTAAAGTGTTAAAACCAACCTTGAGAAACCACTATGTTTTCTATGCCAACCGTAAACTCAGAACGATCTTGACTAAACCATATATTGTATAAGGTTTAGTATAGAAAGTTTGCAAGTTTGGGTTTTGGTGCTAATTTTGATTAAAATCAATCTTCAAAGGTTCGCCAAGAAGCCAGTAGGGTTCCTGGGTCATGGGACTTGGGATTGCCAAAAGAAAATTTTGAGCTCATGTGGGCCTTCCAACAAGGCCCACACCTTCCTTGCATACCAAAATCCACTCCATGTGGATCCCAGACCAACCCGAACCCACTATGGGCTATCCCCAAGCCCACAATCTCTCAAACCCAAAAGGGTACTATTCCAAAAATAGCAACCCTAAAGGGGACTTTGGCTACTTTTTTAGCCATACTTGGCATCCTATGGGCCTTTCAACGGGGCCTACACATCAAACTCAGATCACTTAAGCTAAAAAGATAAAATCAAAGTAAAGGGACCTATACCACACATGTGGTCCCACCAAGACTTAAATCAAAGCATGCTTGTCTAGGAGCGGGTGAGATGAAAGTGAGTTCATTCAATCAAATTTAACCAGGGATGACCCGTGGGACCCGTCACCCGATGGGGCAAACCGAGGTGTCTACGGACTTCCCTGGCCCCTAACCGAGCACTTTTTCAGAATCTTGAAATGCAGACCACCTATTACATAGCCTTTTTAGGCATCCAAGTGTCTGTCTGCACCCCATCAGGTAGTGACGACTCCCCAAACCCCTTTTATTCAAATCCAACATCCCAATCCCAAAAGCATACGATCCTTCACGCTTTCACCAAAGGGTGGGTCGGGTACTCCCCAAAAGGGAGGTGATCATATCACCATCCCCATGTGCGCCACAGATCGACGAGTGCACAACTAACAACTAATGTCTATATATGTGTAGTGTGCACGTGGACCCACTAGCATTGTTTTAAAACATTTCGTGCCCATCCCTATTAAGTGCCACACACTAGTTTAACTCACTACCAAAAAAAACACACTAGTTTAATAAACTCAAAATCTACCGGCTATTCTTGTAAAACACCCTGAATTTTGAGAATTTATTAATTAATTATTATAGAGTTATTTAAGGAAATTCAGTTAATCCAAGCATGGATTTGTGTTTTTAAAGGTGATCACTTGGAGGAGGAAGATCCGGAAATTGAGACTAATCCAACGGTGGATCTTAAGATCAAAGGTAATTGATAATTAAGGTTCTATTTTAAATTTAATTGGTGGAATACATGGAGTTCATGCATGTGAGATACGTGGGATCATGAGAGATTAAAATAGAAACAAAATAGGAATAGAAGGGAGGCGTGCGTATGTTTTAGGAGTTGCTAAAGCAAAATTGAGTTTTAGGAAAGCTTTCTAATTTGCTTGGGCGTGTGAGTTTAATTGGAGAGAAAATTCTAACTTAGCCTCTTTTGTTTTGGACGATTGAAGAAGAGGAAAACTCTCTTGTTTGGATGCTTGAGGACTTCCATTGGTTGCAGTAGAGAAGAAGAAGTGTGTTTGGTTGTTCTTGAGCAAACAGAGGAGTAGCACTCCATTTAGTCACTATCTGCATGATTTAATAAGTGTACTTGTTTGGTTTGATATCAAGGATGTGTTGAGATGATAATCTAAGTATTTTCGTGCTATATGGTGACTTTTGCTGAGACATATTGATGGTTGAATAGGGGGATTGAAATATTTCTGTTTTCTATTTTTTGTTTGGTAGTTTTGTGATTAATTTATTGTGATTCATGAGTTTGAATGGTTAGGATTGATTTAATATGTTGTATGAGGGATATTAGATGTGTTGGATTAATTTTGAGTTGTTGGATTTGGGTTTAAACGAATTTAAAAAGGAAAAACTAAAAAGTCGGATTTCCGGAATTAACCGCAGTTGGCCAAGCACCTAACAAATCGCTCGAGCGACCATGTCTAGTGCCTTGCCTGCAAACCCTCTTCGAATGACAGCTCACTACGATCGCTTGAGCGTGAAGGTTGAGTGCCCGTTTAAATTATGTTTATCAGAGGCCGCCCAACAGGATCACTTGAGCGCCTAGGGTTGATCGCTCATTCAAATTATAGCTTTAAGATCGCCCAAAAAGACCGCTCAAGCGCAAGGGTCAAGTAGTCAACATTGAATTTGATTTTCTGGTATTTTGAGCAATTTTTCATTATAAAATGATTTTTAATGAAATTTAACCAACGTACCAATAAGAATTAAGTGTTTATGAGTTGTTTTCACTGGCCGTTTGTTTAAAAATAATTTTACAAAGATTTTGGGTACGTTCTACTAAAATAGATCTTGTTTTGGTTTAAATGAGAGTTTTGGTTCCAAACTTTGTTTTAAAATGAATTGGTTGATTCCAGCAAGTGTAAAAGTTAGTTTTATATGTATTTAAATTGGGAAATTGACCGGAAATGTTTTCTACGTGATTTGGGTATATTAAGCTTATGATTTGGGTTGTAAAGGCATAAATTACTCTATTATGCCACTTGGCACTATATGGTTTCATGTTGTTATTAAATTATTGATTGAAAGTGTCTAGTGGGCATAGCTGAGTATGGATCCATAGTGTCAAGCTAGATTATGAAGGAGTATTTCCTTGATTGAGTACTTTTGCTTTACAATCATGCTCTCTTTGCAAGTTAGTTTGCATCAAAAGGTTTTCATGTACAAAAGGGACTCATTTTAGATTTAGCTTGCTGGTAAGGCTCGCGTTAGTGAGGTTATTCTTGTATGTGGTGATAAGCAGCAATCCTCATGATGTGATTTATCTTGCTACATGCATGGTAATACATGTCAACTCCATATTTCAAGATTTAGCATGCTGGTATGTGAGTTCTTGCACAATAAGCCGATGTCCAGGACTCTATATTTCTAGATTGATTTGCTGCTGGTATGTGAGTGTTTACTGGCTTCGCTCATAAGTCGCAAAGTGGCATAGTGAATGCAAAGTGGTTACTCAAAGACTTATTTACTTCACAAGTCCTACTAATATTATTATGCATTGGTTTGTGATATGATTTTGGTTTGGTATTGCTCTTGAACAATGAGAATTATAAGGTTGATTATTCACATACAACGATTTAACTTGTATGTTGAGGAGTACATTGAGGTATTTTGTCATGATTGGCCAGCATTGTTTCTTTTACAGTATTGACTTATCTTGAGTTGTTATGGATTTATTTTATTTGATTTATTGGTTTGGTTTATTTGATGAGATTCTTATCATTTAATTAATCGTTTATTTTGCTAGGCATGAATGAAAGTTATTTTTATATATGAACTATTTATACATGCATGTGCTGCTTACTAGGATATTCGTATCTCACACTGTGTTTTGTTTTTGTTTTCAGCTGACCCACATGAGGACGTGACCGGGGTTGATTGTTTGGAAGGAGAGATTCCTGAGTTTGTAGCTAAGGATTATTATTATCTATACTAGACTGTTTTCTTTTACTTGAGTTTATTAACAAATGTTTTTATTTTGATGGTCTTATTATTGGACTTGTTTATGAGAGTAAGAGAGAATTTAGTTTTACCCATTTGTTACTAGACTTGGATATTATTCTTTTTATTTGGGTGGTTTGACTTTATTTGGAGCCCATGCTTACGGTTATTGATTAATTGAATTTTATTTCCGCACTCTAATATTAATTGGAATTGTTTAAATTTAATATCTGATATTTAGTAGCTTTGGCCCCAGTAATACTTTGGGTATCGGTTTGGTGAATATTTTTGCACAGACTCGGATTCGGGGCATTACAATTCTCAACTTATTAAATCCAAGGTATTAAAACTCAACCAATATATACCAAGTCATACTGCTTAGTATAAATACACATAATACGACTTAAAATCAGCTGGAGCCCCTCACTGGTCCAATCTACTCATCCAATGGTGAGTGGCATGTAAATGTCAATGAAGATGTTGACATATACACGTCAGTGAATGATGTTGATGTGTACAAAGCCTTCATCATTGAACCAGTAGATCTTTTAGCATGGGCTAAAGTTAATATGGTCTCATTTAGTTCTAGAACTTTACTCACGTGAAATGAAATGAAATCTGTGTGCCAAACCCACTGTGAATCTCAATACACACAATTTTCTAACTTCAAATGTTACCAAGATTCATGCATTTACTTTCTAATTCAACAATTATTCATTTCTCCTTCAACAACCCAAATTTTTGTGCTCCAACTCTTTAATGCAATCACACAAAAGTCTATAATTAGAAGAAGTTAAGAAAAAATTCATAAAAGCAAAATTTGAAAAGAACAAGAGATAGAAAGACACCCCCACATGGAATCCACAAATTGTCATTTCAAAATTCAATTTTTTCTCTCTCAATTTCATCATAGCTGTCAATCATTCAAAAGATTAAAGCCAATTAACTATCTCTTTCTTCCCACCCCACCATCACAGTTGATTATCTTGCCAACCCAATTTTTACTACTTCCAAGGCAAAACTGAAAAACCCCAATTTTTTATGAATAAAACAAAGCTTCAAAAAATGCTGACACAAATCTATGCGCCGGAAAAATCATCTCTCATTATCTTAAGGGAAAATTGGTTTCAAGTGATACTTTTTCAAAATATTTCAGATTCAATCATCTATCTAAATCTTAATAATTAAGAATTAGTGATACCTTTTTAATATAATTGAAAATCAATATCTGTTCATAAAAACTTTCTTCCGAAAATACCCTCAAAAGACTTTGAAAACATTTCACTCATTTTGTTACAAGTGTGGTTTGCAAGTCTTTTTGAGGACATATTCAGAAAAAAAAAAAACTCTTTATTAACAATAAAATAACATTGATTCTTAATTATGTTAAAAATGTATCACTAATTCTCAATTACTAAGAATTACACAATTGGACCTGAACTCTTTTGAAAAATAATCAATTTTCCCTTTTTTTAATCCCTAAAACCCCACATATTTGCTATCGTACGCCCCCAGGGGGCAACGCGCACACCTCCAAGAACGTAGAACGAGGAGTCATATCAGATCGTACCCACCCCGGTTCCGTGCCACGTACACGTCAGAAAAGATCCTAACTGAGCTTCAGTGGTGGGCTCTCGATGGCTCACGTAGAACGAGGAGTCATATCACGCTAATATGTAAAATAATAAATATCATTATTAGATATTTTCTTATACTATTACAGAAAGCGAGGTCTAGAGATTTAGACTAAACATTCTCCTTTTTAAAAAGTGATCATTAACATTTCGTAAAGACTTTTATGCCCCCATTCAGTTACGAGTGTTGATTATCATTTGGTACGTGTATTATTACACGTGTACCCATTAATCTATATTATTATATAAAGCCCAGACCCTATTTTCTCCTTGACATCTTATACTCAAAACACTCTTCATTTTTTTTTTTAAATTAATTTCTATAAGTTAATGCTACGTGTATGGCTTACTAACTGCCTAACATTATATACACAAAACGCCCTCTTCTTTTTTAAAAAAAAATTTGATTCGTGCATAACGTGTACGTTATCCTAGTTATATAAGAAAGGAACATAAGTCGATAAATTTGGAATCCGGATCAAGAAAAATTTTAACACCACAATACAAACATAATAACCCAAGTGGTACCTTCAACTTGTATTGTACTTAATTATACTTAACTCTAATTATAATGTGTATTTAAAGATTCAGTCAAACCGAACCTCCTTGCACACGATATCACCCAAGAATAATCCCTCCTCAAAGCTTTTTTTTGTTTCTCATTTGCTTTTGGGAGATCTCTTTTCTTTTAGAAATGAAAGATCTCTCCCTTGGATTTGCTAACAAGCTAACTAGTTGCACACAGCACGACACTCCACCCAAGCACGTCGCTTATACTTTCCATACGCGTGTTGAAGGATATTATTTTTTTTTTTTATATTTACAATTTATCTTTTGAGGTATTCAACATAGGGATGGCAACGGTTCAGTTAAACCGACAAACCGAACCGAACCAAACCTATTAGGATCGGTTTTGAGTCTTTAATAAACGGTTCGGTTTTGGTTTTTAATTTTAAAAATCGATGCGGTTACGGTTTAGTTACGATTTTTAGGTGAAACCAAACCGAAACCGAACCAATTATGTATTATATGTACAAGCTTTGAGTTGCACAATTGCAGAACCCTTTAACTGATTAGCTCATTAGGGATGACATATCCCTCCTAGAGTTTAGTAGTCTTGAATGGTTATTGAAACAAAAAATTTCACTTGAATTTTCCTTTTTCATTGTACTTCTATGGAAATTCTTTTGATACAATGTTTCATTAACACATCCCTGTGTAGACACGATAAAAAAATAATATGAATTTAATCTATCTGAACTTCCAAAAAAGGAGAAATGGTTCGATTCGGTTACGGTTTTAAGAATATGAAAGTTAAACGGTTTTGATTTTAAAATTAGTAAACCCTAATGGTTACAATTCGGTTATAGTTTCAATTGTAAACTTGTCGGTTTGGTTTTGGTTTTACAAACCGAACCATTGCCGTCCCTAATTCAACCATCCCGCTTTCCTCCTAAAGTTTTCAAAATACCAATTTACCACTTAAGGTTTCATGTGAGTAACAGTCTGCCCCCTTTAGAGGTTTGTCTATTAAAAATTTTATAAGCGTTTATGAGGTGGCAAGAAATAAAAAATATATTAACAATTCTTCCCTTATTATTTTGATTATTTATAATTAAATATCAAGATTACCTTTTAGTGGAGTGGTTCAATGTTTGTAGTAGTGGTTCAATGAACAATAACCAAACCTAATTAACATCTGTCTTTTTGGTACTCAAGGTCTAAATCAAGCCCTTTTTTATTTTAAATGTAAATGAAAGAGGCAAATTTATCAATTAACAATTTCTAAGTGTAATTTTAAAGGTTAAACGTGTAAAAGGAGGAGATTGTTATACATAAAAAACTTCAAGGTGGTAAATTGGTATTTGGGAAACCTCATGAGGGAAAGAAGGATTATTGGAAACTTAAGGGGGTAAAATATAAATATCCCTTTCTTTAACACCATAATAGTAAAGCGAATCCTTGAAATTAAAAAGACAGAAAATTATAATTAAAATTTATAATTATACTAAAACCTAAGAAAGCAAGAAAATAACTCAGAATTTTACTAAAAAAATTTAATAAGCCGCATGTGACCATCCCGGAGAGAGAGGGAGGGAACACACGTGTACAGCTTGACAATTCCCACGTGTTGCATTACTGGAGAAAAGGATCCAAAGGAGAAAGGGACATCCACTTGGAACACAGATATTGTCACTTCAACTTGGTTTCTTTTCTCTCAACTTGATCATGGGCATCAATAATTCAAAGTTTAAAGCCCATTAACTATGTTTTCATAATTTTTCCCACTTGTCATGATCTTCCCAAGCAACTTTTTATATAAGAAATGGCAAACTTCCTCTTTTGAATAAAGTGACCCATCAACATCTCTCTTTTTTTTTTTTTTTTCTAATGGGAAGCCAGCACCTAGACTGGGAAAAGTCATGTCACTTATTTAAACATTAAACTGGAGTAGAATCTTCTGCTATGTTTACTTGAATTGGTCCCTGATTCTTTAACTGCGAGATGCTGTCATGTGCGTCGGGCATCTCATTGTTAATTTTTTTTATTATTATAAATGTTTTAAGTAGGCTCCACATGAATAAATAAATAAATAACTGACTGTGAAATGCTTCAATAATTACTTTCTTGTGTGTATCTCATGTTTGCAATCCCACGCCATAGATGCAAGGTGCCACCTTGCTTTGAGTGCTTTGGGTTTGGATTGGGGGATGAAATCATATGCAATTTAGGGTTCCATTGTCTCTTGCTCTTAGAGTGGGATGCTTCTACAAAAATTGTAGACGATTTTGTGGGTTTAGGCTCATATTAGTTTGGGTTTCAATTCCAGCCGAACTTGACTTTTTGAATTAATCCTATTTTTAGCAAAGCTTAACCCGGTTCAAACTCGGCCAACCTGCGTTGTTTTCAACCTAAGGATTAGGGTTAGTGAGGAATTGATTCTTAATTTATAGGCTATGTTTTTTCTTTTTCTTTTTTTTATTTGCTATAGATTCTATCTAACCAAACACAACAATAATGACAAATTAGGGTTTCTAAAAGAACTAATTTACCATTCAATTAGTCATCACTTAACGATACATGAGTGTATACGGTGATTGTAGAAATAGCTCGTCTCTACTGTCATGTGGAGTATATTTTTTATTATCGTAAATGTTTCAAATGGGGCCCACATGAAAAACATTAAGCGTGAGATGCTCTTCCTCACGACCAAAATAGGGTTTAATTAATTTAGGTAAACATAGCAAAAGATTTCATCTCATAATAAAGGCGAATCTAGGGATTAATGAAGAAAAATGGATTAATCAAACAAAAGCATCCACTAATGGCCAACAAAGCCCTTCAACATGCCACCTTAAACACATACAAAGCCTAAGAAATAGTTAAAAGAAGTTCCACGTCAGGGGACAGGCCGGTTCAGGAGGGAGCATACGTGTACTCTGTGTCAGTACCCCACGTGTTGTGTTGGCTCAGCCGGGCCCTTTTGCTTTCGTGCTTGATACATGAACCTTGCTGACTCGGTTTTATTGCCTTGTTTTGGGCTTTTCTTTTTCTTTTCCCTTTTCTAAACTAGTGGTGTACGTGTAACTGCATGTCCCCATGTGCACATGTTTGGTTAATAAATCAGTATAATATATTTTTAAGACATAATTATCATTTAAATTCATCTTACTAGGGGTCTTACAGATGTCCCAAGCCATGTGTTTATTAGCCTTTGTCACATGTATAATGGTTACACATACTAATTATTAGCCTTTGTCTTGCAGAAGTATCTTCACTCTTCTTTTGCAAAAATGAGCATCTTGGTTGTTTTTTATTTATTACTAGATAAATATAAATTAACTGGAAATATGAGTTTTGAATAAACGAAATGGAAAAAAAAGGATTCGTGTCGCCAACTGATCACTTTGTTGGGAACTGACTTATGATAATGATGATGATGATAAATGTACTGGCAAATTGATCTAGCGAAGGAGATGATGGGCTAGGCCAAAAGGTAGAACACATCTTCTACTAGTTGTATGTGAATCAAAGAAAATAACACAAATATGAATTTATTTTTTATATAGACTCAAACATGGTATGTACCTAATACGATCTCGATCAAATAAAAATTGAAATTGAAATTGAAATTGAAATTTAGACATTCTAATATGATTATATTCAAATTTGAATATGAAATCTACAATTAAGTTCCATTATTCTTCTCTTTTTAATCTTTTGGCAATTAACAAGTCTTCTTTAATTTAATTTTGAGGCATGATACCAGAGCAGGAGGTCTAGTGTTTCACTCTTACAAGCAAGAAATTTATTTGTCTATTTATATCTAGGGGTGTATGTCATGTGTTTTATATCTTTCATATGTATGTTTCAGCACAAGGTTGCAAAATGGGGGAGAGTGTTAGGTTATCATAGATCAGCCCTTTTGATATACATGGTTAGTCGTTGACCTATCATCTTAACCATTAAGGTGCATTGGTTGTTTAAAACGTTTTAAACAATTATTAAAGAAAAAAAAAGTTATATAAAATGAAGAGCAAAAATTCTAGCATAAATTTTTTTTCTTCCAGAAAATGACCCTTATAATGTTTTAAAGTATGTCCCATTTAATCATATTTATCTTAATTTCCTAAAAAAAATATCAATCTATACTAATATATAAAGGTAATTTTGAGAGATTCTGGTAATTTTGAAAAAATGCTAGACCTCACAAAGGCAAGAGCGAAATTATTGTTCATTGGAAGCACATGTCGCCGTCAAATGCAACTTGGGAAGATTATGGCGAGTTTGAGCTGCGGTTTACAGAATTTTTCCTTGGGGACAAGGAAAATTTTAAGGGGTGGAGGAGTTGATACAATCCAAAAGCAGTAGTTCATCTAAACATGACCTATTTTTTAGCACTACAATTCAATAAATAAAACTTCTTCCTATAGTAGTTGGTTAGGCAATTTTTGCTTTATTTAATCCTTATTAGTTTGTGGCAGATTGGATTGTTAGTTTGTTGCATTATCAGTTTGTTGCAGATATATTTATTAGGTTGGTTTTATTAGTTTTGTTGTTATTAGCATTTATCGTTCTTGGATTGTAAATTCTATTTATAGAGTCACAAACATGGAATAAATCATCTATCAGTGTTTTTCAAGTTCATGTTATGAATTTAGGAGTTCCCAAGGAGACTCGAATTCCCTACTCAAGATAATAGGATCCCTTAAAGAATCCTAATTGGCAAAATAGGTAGACATAGAAGGATTGATCCTGTTGGTCCCAAATTGGTCCAGGTGTGACACGTGGCCGTGGGGATGATGTTTCTTCGTGCGGGCGTGTCAGTATCTTTCGATACGATGATTTGGGTCGGATCTTGACCCCGAACACCTGTTCCAGATCTAAACCGACGTCGGTCTATCCGTACTACAAGTCACCTGTAATAAAAATTGATTAGACGATAGAATGAAGACAAGGGGTTCAGTCTTCATTTGGGTTCTTGTTCGTGTTTGAAAGTAGCAATAAACGATAAGGAAATACTTTTCTTCAGATATCGGTCGCCTGAAATGCAACCATTGATTACAATAAATCCTCAAGTAACTCAAAAGGAAATAAAACAAAAGAAAATCAACTGGATCAGCAGGACCGGCCTCTCCTGACCTTATAACCGTGATCGGAGTATAAGGAAAGGAGGTAGGGGCGACTGCTAACGAAGTCAATTCGGGGGGTTCACCCAAGAAAACTACTTAGCCAATGTTTCGGCAATCACCTAGATTGACCAAAGATGGTTTCGGGACCAGCTGCTCGTAACCCTGTAGCCGTAATCGAAGTACAGGACCAGGAGTCAGGGGCAACCGCAACCTTCATGCTGGTGGCATGGTCTTTTACTTCAACTGGAGTAAATAGTAGCTTGAAGTGTCACTGCGACAGGAAGCAGTGAGAGAGGTTCTAGATTATCCTTTCTTGCTATAGTTTGGGTGTAGGAGATTGGATAGTGATCACGGATGATCGAGTTATAATCATGGCGAAGAGGTTATTTCACATGGATAAGAAGAAACCGATGAATAACTTCCGAAACAGACACATAGTTTGTGCATGTGAAATAACCTCTTCGCCACGATCATAAACCAACAAAGTTTTCGTCCATCGTTGCCCATCCACATATGGTTTCGGCTATCAATCCTTTGTTGATGGTGACATCATCCCTTAAACGTAGAGCACGGTTATCACATGTGCTTACGTGGCTTCGGCTAAGTATCTGGCACATGTGGATGCTGACGTGGCCTATCTGGTTGAATTAGGCCATGTAGATGCCACGTAGTCTTTCCTTATTTGTCGGTCTATGGAAGGTGTAAACAGATCCTCTTTCTTTTCTACTCAAAAGCTAGTCACACATTCCCAAGTTCAAGCACGTATCACCCTCTGCACTTTGAATGCTTAAAAGACTATAACAGACACTACGTATATTATGTTTATACGTATTTATGACTATTTCTTTAGAATGCTATTTAAGAAATTTAAAATTTACTACATCCCTTGAATTACTACTAACAACTAATGTTTATTATGCACATGGACCCACTAGTATTGTTTTAAGACAATTCATACCCATCCCTATTAAGTGCCATACACTAGTTTAATAAACTCAAAATCTATCGACTATTCTCAACCTATTAAATCCAAGGTAATAAAACTCAACCAATATATACCAAGTCATACTGCTTAGAACTAGTAAAACTTAATATGACTTGAAATCAGCTGGAGCCCCGTGTTGGTCCAATCTTCTGGTCACATCAATGAATGAAGCTGATGTGTATAAAGCGCTTACCATTGGACTAGCATGCATACATCAGTGAATAATGCTGATGTGTATGCAGTGTTTAAAATTAGACTAACAGATCTTCCTGTGTAGGCTCCAGCTAATATAGTCTCACTTGGTATTAATAGTTATACTCACACGAAATGAAATGCAATCTGTGGGCCAAATCCATTGTAAATCTCAATAGTCAATACACAATTTTCCAACATCAAACGTCTTTTGGTGCACCAACTCTTTTAATGCAAACACATGGAAAACCAATATTAGAAGTTGTTCTTTTAATGCAAACACATAGAAAACCAGGATTAGAAGTTGTTTAGATCACTCGTTGTCAAAGACTCGGAGGCTTAACGGTTAACAATTGGGCCGCCTAGCATAAATATTTACTAGAGAATTGCCAAATCATGAAAGCAAATTTTGAAAAGAACAAGAGAAAGAGAGAGAGAAAGAGACCTCAAGTAAAATCCATAGGTTGTCAATTCAAAATTCAATTTTTTTCCCTCAATTTCATCATAATAATCAATCATTAAATATGCCTCTTTCTTCCCACCCCACCACCATCACCACATTTTAAAAAAAACCATCACCAGAGTTGATTATCTTACCAACCCAAATTTTACTACTTCCAAGGCAAAAACTCCACTTATCATGAGTAAAGCAAAACTTCAAAAAACGCTGACACCGAATCTAAGCGCTGGAAAAATAATCTCCCATTATTATTTTAATCTCCCCTCATCTTTGCTAGCGTACGCCCCTACGGGCAACGCGCACTCCTCCAAGAACGTAGAACGAGGAGTCATATCAGATCGTACCCCCACTCCGGTTCCGTGCCACGTACATGTCCGAAACGAACCTAACTCAGCTGCGGTGGTGGGCTCTCGATGGTACACGTGTGCAGTGAAGCGCCGAGGACGGGCAGGCTCTGCCACCTGCCCGAGTTTTACGGGCAAAGGTGTGGGTGGAGGGAACAAAAACCTCGGAGGTTGTGCCCCCAAGAAATAAAAATTAAATTAATTAAAAGTCCTTTCACGCTCTCATCATCACAAGGCGGTAATGGGCGGTGGGGTCCACGTACTTCGATGGTTTTGTCGTCAGTGGGACCCGCGCTTGTAACTCCAAGTTAAAAGAGACGAAGACGACAAAATAGTGTGGGCTGAACCGGACGAAACGACAAGTGACGTCGGACGACTAGGATGTGTTTGGAGCTTTTTAAGAGGGGAACAGATGAGAGAGAAAGTGACTGGCTATAGTGGGTGGAGATCAGAGTTAGTACAGGTGGGTGACCCAGGGAGCCGGTTAAATAATTAGAGAGAGAGAGAGAGAGAGGGGGATAGAGGCATGTGCCATGTGCTGCCGTGTCATGAGCGGAACTGGCAGGTGAGGCTGAGATCTGGTCAGGTTTAAGTAATTTTTGAATTTTTTTTGGATTTCATGGATTGATTTTTGTGCCCTTTGAAATATGAAATATTTACGAAAATACCATCTCTTTTTCCTAACTCAATAAATCTGTTTTATTTATTTTTGGTTAGTTTCTTCTTTTGTATGCGCTGTAAACTTGAGTATTGGTATGAAAGCATTTTCTCTACAACCAAAATCCAATGGTTCCATGAAACCACCATTTGGGATGGAATTTGAATGTGTGGGGTCCCCTCTTGAAATGGCATCCATCCGTGCGTTTCACGCTAACACGACTGAGTGGCTCTAGGTGAACGGATGGATAGATGCTGCTAAGTGGTACCAGCATGGAATGGATGGATAGATGCTACATTTCAATAGGAGGCCCCACACCCCAAAACACATACACCATTGAACCACCAAATTTTGGCACCAAAAGACATACTTTCGTTATGTCTGCGTACAATTTTTTCTGATTTCAAGTTGGATGTCTCTGAGATATTTTAGCTTTAAAATCAGTTAAAACTTATTGTGTCAATTGAAATTTCATATCATTATCAATGTTATTAATTAAATCATGCAATTGAGATGATCAAATTTAAAAATCACAATCACAAATTTCTCCAATTAATTTCAACTTATATCCAAGTATTGATTGATTCAAAGTTAAGGTAGTGAAGGATTTTAATTTGAGAGCGTCCAACCAATTAAAACTTCATGTGTTTTTTAAAATTCTATATCATCGTCAAGTTTGTTAATTGATTTATGTAATTATGATAATCAGTGTTTCGAGTTTCGGCAGCACGCCGCTGAAATTTTGATTTTTTCTCCCAGCGAAACATTTCACTGTGGGAATTTGCTAGGTAATTTTTCTGGCGATTTTTTAGCGAAATGGGGTGGCGTGCAGAGCGAAACGGGCTTAAAAAATACAAATTTATTTAATTTTTATTAGCAAAACACACGGTGTGTCAGCGAAACGGAGTGGTATGCGGGTGAAATTTTCCCAAAATATAAAATAACCCAAATGTTACCCATTTTAAATTTTCCGTCGTTTCGGTGACACGCCGACTCGTTTTGGCCGATGGGTGTTTCGCACCGAATCAGTAAACCTTAATGATGATTAAATTTGAGATCTAAATTGAGTTTAAGGTCATGATTGGAGGGAATCCAAATTCATCTACATTTTTGCTTCCTACCAAAAAAAAAAAAAAAAAGGATCTAGATTTTTGCTTGGAAATTATGGCTGGTAATTAAAGAACAAAAATGTAACTTTTGACTAAACTCATGGTTTAACTCTGGCCCAACATCCAAGACATTGAAAATGACATGACCAGTAATAGTTTTGTAATTAAGAAAGACAAGCAAGGCCATTGAGGTAAGAGTAACTCTGAAATACAGGAATGGCAGCCAATGGATTCAAATCTCAGGAATCCCAGCAATCCGCCGTGGTTTAAAGGTCACCCCCAAAACCTCCTCTTGTTTGTAACTCCCTCTTTATAACCTTCACCTTCCTCTCCTCTTCCTCCATAACATCTCTCTCTACATCTCTACTTCTCTCCCCTCTATAGAGCTCTTTTGTTCTAGTTCTCAGTACCCTTTAATGGACTCTTTGACCTTCCGGGGACCGATGAGACGGCCTACTTTCATCGAAGATGATGATGGTTTGGCTTCTGTTGCAGACATGGAGGCTGGGTTCTCTGGGAATCATCCGATCTTCACGAAATCTTCTTGTTTTAATGCGTCAAGGAGGAAGGGGAGTTTCAGATCTCTTTCTTTCGCTTCTGCGTCTTCACCGCGGTCGTCCAGGTTCTATGACGTTAAGTACGAAGAACCCCATTTCCTTGAAGCCTGTTTTCTCTGCAAGAAGCCATTAGGAAATAACAGAGACATCTTCATGTACAGGTTAGCTACAAACAAAGAACCCCACTTCATTGTTTCTCGTATTTTTAGTTTGTCTCTGATTTCAGACACATCAAGTTCAAGTCTCTTTCTATGCCTTTTGGTTCAGGAAAAAGGACAAAAAAAAAAAGGCAATTTTTTTCTGTAATACCATGTCTCTGAATTCTGAGACTTTAATCAATGATTTCTGAGATACCCAGATGGGATTAGAGCGTTTGGTGTTTGATTTCTTTTAAATCGTGAGTCGATTTTGATTTTTGGATTGTTCTTGTTTCTGAAATGAGTCTTCGGTGAGAGCTGGGTTCTGAATAACTTCTGATGGGTGTTTTGGACCTTTGATTTTGCAGAGGGGACACTCCATTCTGTAGTGAAGAGTGCAGACAAGAACAAATAGAGATGGACGAAGCAAAAGAGAACTGGAACCTCTCTTCTTCCATGAAAGCATTGAGAAAAGACCAGAGGAAATCTAGCCCCAACAAGGCCCAGAATTACCCTGTAAGGGCTGGTGCTGTTGCAGCTGCTTGACTTGCACTAGACCTTGAAAGATATAGAACGACCAAAATAAGATTATAAGACAAAACCTCCAGAAGTTTAAAAAGGAAAAAACTACGGGTTTGAATCCATGTGGAGCAAAACAGAAGAGGATCGAGCAAGAGAGAAAGATGATAAGCCTCCATTTTTGAGAAATTTTGCTTTAACTTTTGTGAATGTTTATAAGAGAAATAACCCTTGGTTTGATCTTGTTGTGTAATGATCTTTTCCACTACTTTTTTTTTGAATTTAAATTTATTTTGGTTACTCTGTAAAATCGCAAGAGTAATAGAAGTTTTCATGGTTTCTCATCTTTTTTTCTGGGTTTCTCTCAACCGTAGATGATCTGAATCCTCCTTTCCCTTCCTCCTCTCTTTGGTTTGTTATTTTTATTTATTTATTTATTTTCCCCCTTCAGGGGAAGGTATTCTGGGTTGTCCCATCAGGGTTCGATTGGGTGTTAACACGAGGGCTTCATTCCCTATAGGCTATATAGCCTAGATTGAAGAGTGGAGTGGCCACCCAATCAAGGTAGGCAGTTCTCGTTTATATGAGAAGAGATCTTCTCTGTTTAATTAGCCACTTGGATAATATTTCAACTCATTAAGGCCTTTTAATATGGGCTGATTTGCAATAAGTTTTTCCAGATGTGTCAGTGGCAGTCTAATTTCATGTGTATTTTGCCACATGGAAAGATTTTTATTTGGGAATCTTAAGTTGGTGTTAAAGATTCAAAAACCCACTTGGAGAAATAAGAAGGCCCAAGAAAGGGAAAAATAAATAAATGGGATCTGCTTTTATATTTGTTGGAGAGTGATGTGCAGTTGCAGGCTTGCAGAAACTTAGTGAGCTCTTACCGCAGGACTGATCAAAGAAGATTTTGCAGAATTGATAATTAATCCAAAGATTGGGCAGAAGGGACCAATTCCATGAACTTTTGCACTAGATGCAGTGCGTCAAGCTTAATTAGATACAATAATTTATGGTAAAAGTGACCTATAAAGCCAATGGGGCATGGGGATTTCCACATATAGGGATGGCAAAATTTGACCAAACAGGTTAATCTACTTGTTTTAATGGGTTCTGAGTTAAGATAACGTGTTAGTGCCCTTGGCCAATGCAAACACTGATATGTGACGATGAACCCAGACTTCCTAGATTTTTTTTCTTTTTTCCTCTTCTCTTTGATGTTACTCAATTGAGTTGATTTCTACACCCATAAAAAATTTATTTTGGTGGCAGAAACTGCTTTGTTACTTGTTTGTTCCATGCATGTCTACCGAAAACTCTTCTTTGAATATTTTTGAGTTGATTATGCCATCATTTACTGCACTTTTCATTCCAGTTCTAGTTCCAAGGACCCTTTTCTCATAGGGTAAATTGGTTTCTAGTGATAAATTATCAAAATAATTCAGATTCAATCGACAAAATCTCGATAATTGGTTTTTAATGATATTTTTTTAAAATAATTGAGAATCGGTGTCATTTTACTATTCATGGTTTCTTTAAAATATGCCCTAAAAGACTTTGAAAACCTTTTCACTCATTTTGTTATAAATGAAGTTTGCAAGTCTTTTGAGGGCATTTTTGGAAGAAAGTTCTCAACAGACTTTGAAAACCTTTTCACTCATTTTGTTATAAATGAGGTTAGCAAGTCTTTTGAGGGCATTTTTGGAAGAAGGTTTTAAGGAACAGTAAATTAATACCGATTCTCAATTATGTAAAAAAAATATCATTAAAAACCAATTACCAAGATTTGGGCGACTGAATCTGAATTATGTTAATAAAATATCACTAAAAACCAAATTTCCCTTTCTCATATACATGTGAGTAAAATGTAGTGGTCAAAATGATTTATTTGACTCAAAGTTTGTTTGGTTCGTTCCCTCCTCCAGGGTCACTTAATCTGAATCTTGCTCCATGAATGCACTACAAGCCCATGAATGTCATCAATGATCCTTTTCCCTTCCATACATAGGCTTTCACCTGTAGCATGCCATAGGTGACATTCATTAAGATGGACTGCGATGAAGCAGCATGTTGCTCAACAGGAGCAACTAGAGTGAAACTGTGAAAGTCTATATCAAGATCAAGATTCATCTACTTGATTTTTGGGAGGCTTCTCACTCAAAATTAATTGTAGGTGTCGGAGAAATCAGGGAAGCCCTCTGACTTGCTCACCAAGATGCTTTTTACTTCAATCAATTAAGAGGGAGATCTGGTATATAAAGTCAATGGTCAAATATTGCATGTTTCAAATCTTTTGACTTAGTTATTCAATCAAAAGATTATAGCGAAATCAAATACCTAACATTATATAATTAAGCTGATTTATGTCATTCTTAATTTCCTCATTAAGCAAATGGTTGGTCATAACATATTTCAAAACCAATGCTCATGTCAAATTCTATTCTCATATCTGTCAAATTCTATACTTGCAATCCTCATGTTCTTTAAGCATCAAGTGCTAGATTTGGGGGACGTTTGCTGGGTACCATGGATTATGCATTCTGCATTATAGTTTGAATTTTGAAGATCCAGATTTTCATTGTTGATTTTCCGCATCCATAATCTTGTTTGGATATCATGGATTTTAGAATTTAATTATATGATTAGTATCTACAATCTCGTTTGGTTGACACTTGATATTAAGATTCATGTTGTAGTTTTTATATTAACAATTGCATATAAAAATAATATAATATATAATAATAAATATAATATCTTATATGAAATATATATATTGTAATCTTTATTATATAGTATGAAATTAGTAAATTAAATAAAATCATTGAATCTCAATTTTTAAAGATTTTATGTAAGACACAAATTCCAGGGAAGAATCCCATAATTCAAACCCTAAACCCTAAGACACGCGCTTGTGTAGCAAAAGAATTAAATAATTATAGGCAATTCAATAGGAGATTTAAGAAAAAAGGAGAGGGGGGCTGGGTGTAATTATATGTATAAGGAAATAAAAGTAAGTAGAAGTAAGAGTTAAAAACATTTTGGATAATATGAGGTAGCTATATATATATATATATATAAATGATTAAGGCGAAGATAAAAGTAAGGACAATTTTTATAGCAAATCTAAGTCGAGAATGTTAAGGTTTCTTTTTATAATAGTACTAGTATGGTGCATGTGTAGTATTGTATGTGTGTAAGAAGTTAAAAGACAGAGAGAATGTGGAAGGGAATAATTGCAAAATTGATTGTAAGTTTTCGATAAAATTGAGCCAATTTTGACCATTTTATCCTTTTATTAACAAAACTTCTTAGTAGTGTGTAAGGGTTGTTTTGAAAAGCTATACATTTTGTTTGGCAAGCTTCCCAAGGGGCCTTCTCGCGTTAAATATAGAATATATAGATGATAAAATTTGAACCAAATGCTGTACCAGGCTCCAAAATCCGACCACAATGCACAACAAAGGCTCCCTTGGTCTTTTTCACATTATTGGTTAGGGCAAGGTTTTAAATCTCCGTACGGTCCTGAACCAACACAATCAAAAATCGATCAGTACTAGCCAATACCGATATGAATAGTACCAAGTTTTTAAAGCTTAGGTAAAGAAGAATAAAAACAAAGGTAAGATCCAAGCAATCCTCCTTACAATTACAAAGATAGAGATAGACAATGTAGAATAGGGGTAAGGTCTTTATATGAGGAAGAAGAAAAAGATAAAAGAGAAGGAAAACAAAGATGAGTTCATCTCGACTTACCCAGTTTAAATGCTAAAAGCCTGGTCTCGCTTTGGTTTATTAGGCCCCATCTTACCTTTATCCGGTTTCTTTGGTCTAACCCAGTCAAAACAATGGCCACTGTGGCTTACAGGTTCCTGATGGATTAGGGTTGATTACCCAAACCCGAATTTAGAACCAATTGATTAATTGAACCAAATTCAAAAGGCAAATCGTAAATCCAACCCAATCCGATTTGCATTCTCCATTTGATTTCGCGGAGCAAAAGATAAATTAAATATCATATATGGAATGCAATTAAAAAAAGAACACCCATACAAGTCTACTCTGATTATGTGAGAAGCTTTTGTCAACAATTTAATGACTTTTTAGGAGAAACTATTATGGTGTGGTATGATTTTGTTAACTATATTATTTTTCTCCTCTCCTGTTTACTCGGAATTTTGACCAAATCCTAACAAACTAAAAACAACAAAATGAAATTCTCATCCATTAAATTACTATGAAGATATTCATTTGTGCTTAGAAACAACCATCACATAAGATTCACAAAAAGATCAGGCTCAGAGAAAAGGAAGAATGAATAAATTTGGACAGAATAGTCAAAATCAACTGGTACAGATGATAGAAACCATGACTAATCCAAAAGATGAATCATCTACCTTTTTAACCATGCTAGAAATATCCATTTCTAGGGACCTACTTGATAGGGATCATTCATTTTTCCCTCTCATAGAGATGATGAAAACAACAATACATGTGATTTTACTAACCAAAATTAAATTCTTCTGCACAAGAGTCCAAGTTGGGATAGGACCTTATGGGGAGCTGAGGTATCCATCTAATCCAGAAAGCAATGGAACAAGTAGATTTATGGAATTGGTGAATTCCAGTTATATGACAAGGTAAGCGTTTCAGAGCAAAAACTGCTCTTCTTCAATTACTCTTTCCTACCCACCAACTTCAAACAATAAATTGATATGAGCCACCTATCAGATTATTCTAACCCACGAAAATCATTAACTGACATATATGGGTTAGATGGAGCATTCAAAGATGAAAAAATTCACATTTGGCTGATTTTATTTTATGCTCTTTTATTTTAACAAGATGTGTATGAACAACAGTATATGAGAATAATGGGGGAAGAAGTGGACCCCATGATTCAGGCCGCCGGTACAATCAATTCAATGAGTACACCGGTTCTTTTGGAGTGAAGGAACATGTAACTCTGAGTAATGTCATTCCTTTTTAGAATGGTACTCGGTAAAGCTACTAGACCAAGGTGACAACATCCTAGCAGCATCAAAGGACATATTCCTAGACTCTGGTGCTAAACAATGTGGGAAGGTCAATGGAACTCATTGGCATTAGAATACCAGGTCACACACAGCTGAATTAACAGCTGAATGATGTCAATATGTTTATCTGCCAATAGTACACATGTTCATCAAGAGGGTGTTGTGTTTAACTTCGTATATATGGACATGAGAGATGGAGAACAGCCAGAGCAAGTAAATTGCTCACCTGAAGGTTTGGTTCGTCAAGTGAAGATGCAACTAAGGCTGCAGAGATAGATATTGCCGGAGAGAATGCACTGGAAAAGAGTGGATACTCCATGTCCTAGCAACAAATAGGTCAGATTCAGTGAATAGGCTGATTTCATTCGCTTACCTGAGAATGAAAAATAGGTTATTTGAAGGGGAAAACTGGTGGAATTTGGGTAGCATTTATGAAAAGCATGTCAGACAGCAGCTAGAACATCATATTCCCTGCGTTTGACTCCATTCAGTCAAACCTTTACATTGGTTTTATCAATGACTAGAATGTGAAGACAAAAGAGGCAGCCCTTGTATAAAAGAAAAATTTAAAATCCATGTATGCATTTAGGATTTGCATAGTTTTGGTATTTCAAGAAGGAGAGATGGAAAATGAGGAAAGGAGCAAAAATTAATAAATAAATAAAAAGGTATACTTAAACTATGATTTTAATAACATTTATGTAACATTAGTCAAAATAAAAACAGAAACAATAAGCTGGACCGTTGTTTCATTTCCAATGAAGAGCTCATGTACGCCAAAAATAATCCAATCACACGATTTTAGCCATTTGCTTTCACCCAAATTTCTTTGGGATATGAGAAACTTCAGTTTTGAAAGAATACTATTATCAGATAATTAAAAATTAGTCAATTACACCAAAAGTTTTTATTGAAGCTCTCATACACAGGACTCTAGTTAGTGAGTTCTGATCTAAATATTGTATTATTAAGCCTTAGATCTAGACAATACGCAAGAAGATTTTCAAGAAAATAGGTCAAACAATGGAAATAATGAATTTAAACACAACATATATTGTATTTTGGTTGGTGGGTGTAGGGTGGGGGGGATTGAATTTCATGAAAGAGTAAATCCTTGTAAAGACGTGTCAGCTGTTGAAACAATCCTCATCAGAAGCCAACAGTATATTCAACAACAATATCTGAATAACAGAGTTCTTTTGCTTCTAGAAACATCAAATCTGAACACCATCATTTCTCTTAACAATAAAAGCATGACTTCCAGTACATGAAGCAAGAGAAACTGAGGCACGTGTATGCAGATGCTCTAAGGAATAAAATAACCAGCTCTTTCTCCTAAGGTAATGCTCCATTCTTTCAAGTGCAAATGCAGATGTTAGAATATTTCATAAAAGAACCTGATGTTTTGACTGTGTGCATCAATACAGACACCTAAAAAGCAGTTATGGGCCTCAAGCTTGAACTAGTTCCCATCTTCTACATCTGTAACAGAGGCTCTGCTCTGCTTAGCTACACCTTACAGCAATGAGACTCCTGGGAAACACAGATATCACTGAAAAGAGTTTATGCCACATGGACACATTGACTTTGACAACCACAGATAGAATAGTTTTTTCAACAAAAAAAATCATCTAACATGATGAACATAACGAATTTAGTCTAGGTATGGAATTTTTTGGAATTACTCTGGATAGACCCTAAGGGCAGAAACCACTGCTGAATGGTGCCTCACTTAGCCAATTCTTTCATTAGTAAACCAAACAGCAAGACAGGCTTTACGGATACTGATCTCTCAAATTGTTTCATGAGCCAGAATTAAAGAATATGGTGGTTCAGTATAAGAATCAAAAAAATTAGAAGGCTTGAGAACTTCAAAGTGGAGAAAAATCAGATAGCAAACTCTACATGGCCCTCTACTAGAAGTATATCTTGAGTTTCATTGTGTGATGCATGAATTATAGACTCCCAGTAGATAAGACACTAAAGCAGTCCTGCTGGCAATGAAGAGTCAAGAGACTTGATTGGTTGTAACTGGACCTTGCTCCCAGGAGGGAAGATCATTACTCCACCAAGGGACAGTCTTCAATTTGTATTCATAATAGATATCCTGGTAACCTTTTTCCAAAATGTCCTATTTTTAGATGGCTCACTTTTTACCCCGAAAGGAATTTCTTCTACAAGTAGCTACCCTCAAATCTCATGTCTTGCTGCATGACAGATACAACACAGGCAAATTTTTTGTTGAAGTGTGCTAGTCAATACCATAATCTTTTTATTATTACATTAAAATAAGCATAAATGACTAAAGTGACATCACAATAGTTATTACATTATTCCCTACCACCCTTAAAGGTATAGAGCATGTACAAACCATATGCAGCCTGGAATATACAACAAATTGCCTCCTACTAAGAAGTTAGTAAATATAAAACCTAACTAATTTACTAACATAGGGCATGTGGGTCCCACTAGGTCTCACAATTAGTAATTTAGCAAGATTTTTTTTTTTTATGCTTTTAGATTTAATTTATTTGAGTTGTATTAGGCCTTTAAGTTGTTTCAAGGATAGAGTTTGATTATTGTAGGATTGGCATATGTTAAAGTTCTAATTTTACAAGGTTTATACATTGTTTTTTTCTATTTTTTTATTAAGAAGTCAATATGGAGGGCGGGCCTTGGCAATGGTAAGGTTGCTCCATTGCGGCCTTAAGGTCGCGGGTTCAAGTCACAGAAACAACCTCCCTGCCTATGAGGGTAAGGTTGCGTACATTAGACCCCCTCCGCAGACCTCGCACAGTGGCGGGAGCCTCGTGCACTGGGCTAGCCCTTTTTTTTCATTAAGAAGTCAATATGAAGGGAATAAAGGATCCACACAAATTTAGAATTGAATAATATTTTAAAAAATCCTTTTTGCCTTTTCCTTCCTCGTGGAATCAAGGTTTCCATTGAGTTATAAATGGTGATTTTCTTCCCCCTTCTCCTTCCATGTTTTCACTGTGCTATTTGATATCATATCCAATCCCTAAAACTGCTGAAAGACCAAATTCAACTTAAACAAAGTAAATCTGAAAAATAAAAAATGTAACTCCTATTAAATCACTACTTGTGAGACCTAATAAGGCCCCACTTGTGTTACATCAATTCCCTCTACTAGAAGAAAACTCAACTTTGTGTTAGGCCATATTATGCTCCTATGAATCTGGTGAATGGTACTCAAACACATCTTGCACATTAAATGTCTTCAAAATTGTCATTTTATCAAGAAGATCAACAACATAGGCTTTATTATTAATCTTTAGCGAAATCCCTTATGTTCCAACCTTCTTTTCTTTAACTTGTATTTTCCAATTGGAAAATGTTCCTTCCTTAGATGAATCATCACTTGGTCACCTTCCTAGAAAATGCTCAGACAATGATGCTTATCGGGTGGTTCTTTATATTAAATATTAGATTCTTCAGTTTCTTTTTGTCATTGCTACGTTTCCGACCCTGTCATCTGTACCAACACCAATTTCTGGTAATTTCGGTAATAGAACGAAGTCCAGTGTATGCTTTGAAATGCGCCAACAGACAATATCAAAAGGTGATTTCTGGTAGATCCATTAACATTACAGTTGTGATAAAATTCAGCTTGAGTGAGAAAGAAATCCCATTGCTTAAGCTTACTTGCTCAAGCTTGTCACTATACAGACGTCTTATAATATATCCAAATGTCCTGTTCATTACTTGTGTTTGACCATCAATTTGTGGATAACATGTACTATAGCAGCTAAAGTCTTCTTGCAAGGATGTGTCAAACATCCTCCATAAAGTCTTCTTGCTAAGCTGCTTCTATAGTTTCACTCCCCTTCAGGTATCTAGGGTTGCCTCTAGTGCCAATCTTAGAAGGATTGAATTTTGGACGACTGTGTTAGCAAAGGTGGAGCAGAGATTAGCTCATTAGAAAGAGGCATTTGTCTCTTTTAGGTTGAATTACTCTTATCCAGCCTTCTTTGTGTAATATTCCGGTCATTTTTTCTTTTTCTTTTTTTTCTTTTATGAATTGCACCAAAAATTATATTATAAAGAAAATAGGGAAGATACATGGGATGCAAAGACTCACGATTAACCATGACTGCTCTATCTACACCAATCTACTTCGTCTCCCTCTTTATGGTCCCCACTTGTGTCTCTATGTGTATTGAGAGATTTCAACGTGATTTTATTTGGGAAGGGTCTGGTGCAAACTAGGACCATCTGGTATAGTGGGAGGAGGTTTAAGGATAAAAGTAAAGGGACACTGCATTTGGGTAATATTATGACTCATACTTTAGCACTTCTATGCAAGTGGTTCTGGTGCTTTATCACGGAGAGGGAAGGTTTGTGGAGGAAAGTAATAGCTAGCAAATATGTGCTTCATAGAAACAGTTGCAACATCAAACTTAAGGTCAAAATGACTCAAACGAGCCTTGGATTTCCTCTTTGTTTCCACCTTTTTTCCCTTTCACCAGATTCTGGATTGGTAATGGGATTTCCATTGCCTTTTGGTTGAATCATTGGTGGAAGGAATGTCCCCTCCACCTATCATTTCCTCAACGTTTTATCATTTCTTAAATCTGCTTCTGTCACAAATATTTTGACTTGGCCTAAATCAGGCTTAAACTATAATTCTCAGTTCATGAGAGATCTAAGGCCGCTGATCTTCTGGAACTCAGTTCCTTACTCCCTCTTCTTAACAATGTTGTTATTGTGCCTAACATCCTTGACACTTGGGTGCTGACTCCTGAATCTCGGGATTGTTTCACTTCTAAATCCTTCATTTCTTACTTTTGTATGGACAAAGAGGACCCTCTTGCCCATTTTTCACTCCTTAATATTTGGAAGTCTAATGTCCCACCTCATGTCAAAGCTTTCACTTGGTCTGCGTTGCTTTACAAAATTAGTATTTGTGACATGATTCAAAGCAGAATGCCTATTGCAGAGTTGTCTCCTGAAAAAAATGTGTGGTGCATCATTAGCAGGTGGAGTCAGTGGATCAGCTCTTTATGCAATTTGAATTCTCATACAGATTATGGATGGCATTTTTTCAGTTGATCGTATGTCTTGCTGAGTGCTTGCTACCTTAATTGATATTTGAGCAGTGGAAATTTACATATATCCAGAAGAAAGGGAGGCTTCTACATTATCCTGCCCCCCTATGCTTTCAATTTGTAAATATGGAAAGAGAGGAATACAAGAAAATTTTTAGGGAACTTCATCTTGTTGGGAAGAGATCATCGAATCAATAAGGGTGTTGAGTACGGTGGGATTTTTTATGCTTAAAGTGAAGTTTTTTGCATGGACTGCCTTCCTGAATAAGATTAATACCTTAGACAACCTTCAGCATCGTAAAAAATTTTGGGCTTTGTCATTGCATGTTTGCATAAATTTGCTTGAAGGCTGGGGATTCAATGGATCATTCATTACTGCATTGTGAATTTGTGGTCAATTGGAGGAGATTGATGCTGTTGTCTGGAATACAGTGGGTTTTCCCTAGATCTCTTGATGAGTTGGCACACCAATGGCGTTTCACACATATGTCAAAGAGAGGAAGAAGCCTTTACTCAGAAGCTTTCTTTGCTACCATGTGGCTAGTGTGGATGAACTGCAATAGAAGGATTTTTGAAGACACCTACAGCAGTTGAGAGTTATTCTGGAAAAAGTTATGGCCCTTGCAGCTTTTTGGTATCAATTTCTTTTCAATGGTGTGAATATGTAGTGGGGGACATTGTAAGAAATTGGGAGTGCTTATAACTTAGAGTGGTGAGCATGTGGAATAAGTTTTTGTGAGTGGTTAGATGGTGCTTTTTCTGGTGGACGCATCCCATTTCTCATGGGATGTGTTTCCATTTCTGTAAACTGATTTTGGACTTATTTTCTAATATACTTCTCTCATAACTGATCAAAATAACTTAATAAATAAGGGTGTTGAGTACATCTTGGATGGTTATTGTACCAGAGTTTGAAGGGTTCACTATCACAGATTATTTTATGTAATTGGAAAGCAGTAGTTAGTAGCGAGATCTTTGGTAGATGGTTTGAATACCTCATTCAACCATATAAACATGTTTGCCATTTCCCTAGTGCTTGCAGTTTAGGATGGGCACATGAGGTAGCTCTAGCTCTTTTCCTGTATTTTGGGGTAAGAAGTTTCTGGATTTAGGTTCTAATCTGTGTCTTGGTTATGTTTGTCTTTGTACTCTTTCAGATTTTAGTATCAATTACGGTGCTTTTCAACAAAAGAAGAAAGGAGAACAAACAAAAAGTGAAATGGGAGAGGAAAACAAAAAGTGAAATAGAAGTCCCTCTCCCTTATAACACTTTTAATTTAAAAGAAAATGCCACTCATGGGATGAAACTGATTAACCATTTGTCATTATCAAGGTTCAGAATACTCTTATATCATGGCAAATCTATCAATTCTACGGATTGATTAGTCTTTAAAAATAATTTATTTGTATTTTACTATAAAAATAAAGGACCATAGCCAATAAAGAGCCAGTCAAAGCAAAGGTCCTAGGAAGGATGAACAGGCAAGAAATACTTTCACCATAAAGTCAAGTGACAGTCCCTTTTATTTTGTTATAAAAACTACACACCCCCCCTCCAAAAAAAAAAACAAATAATAATACTTTCCCAAAATAGAAACAAAAAAATTATGATTAATTTCTATAGGATAGGATTGATAAATTATAATAATGATAACCCATAACTGACCTATCAAACCTATGGACATCTCACATTGCTATGAAAAACATTTTTAAAAATATCATATTTTTTTATATGAATTATATGAGATATTTCAGCTTTTAGTGCTGTTTCATACATACTTTTATAACAAAATTTGGCTCAACATCACACTTAGAAACATATTATGGTTTAATTTTTCATAGAATTACATGCATGCAATGGTCTGTTTGCACATTTCATATACCATATGAGTGGCTATATGATACCCCATGCATGTTATATAGTCTTTTTTTTTCCTTTTTTTTTTCCTTGTTGGAGTTTATCTTTGTATCTATATGATTCTTGTTTAAAATTTCTAAGGCTTACCTGGATAACATGCTGAGGGAGTCTACAATACAGGTATACTTTTCTGCAAAATAAAGCTTTTGAATAGCAAGATTTTGAAAGAGTGGTACCCATAGGAAACACATTCCCATTCACTCCTAAAACATATAAAAGTGGTAGCCCTTAAGTTCCTAAAAAAAATTAGGGAAATGCTGATTATTTCTTGTGGTCTCTGATTTTATACCAAAAAATACCCATGTAATTGTCATTTTTTTTCACCAAACCTGCATGATTTAATTCTTAATTCTTGCAACATCCGAATACCTTGGACTTTTTTTTTTCTTTTGAAAATCATTTAACCTCACTTTACCTGCATATTACTTTCCAGCATTTATTGGCATCAAATAGAGCCATAAAAGACCCAAATGAAAAGGCAAATTGCCAAATTAGCTCCTGGTAAATGTCCATACGGATATAAGAAAACTTTCTAAGTAGTATCCACATCATTATCCACCAACAATTCGGTAAAATAACTATCATTTACAAGAACGCTTGAAAGTTATAATGCTACAAGGGCTTCCACAAACTACATTTCCTTTTACGGCCAAAATACCAGTTGGCCTTAATCCAAGAACTAAGTTCAGACCGCAGATAACTGGAATGCAATCTCCCTTACCAAATGCCGAACATCTAATTGAAGTCAGAATTTATGGAACATAATCTACCACCACCACATCGAAAGTCCCAGAGAAGCTTACCTGTGCCATACAGAAAGCGATTCAGGTATCACGAGGCCCGTTGGAGTTCGAATTACCGCGCCGGAGATCTTCGATCAACTCACTGAGCTCTTTCCGAGCAGATTCCCTCCCAAACATAAATCCGTACCTAAGAAATTCGAGTTAAATTTGGATCAGAAATTAATAACAAACAGAAACCCTATCACTGACAAGAGCAAAAGCTCAATCCAGACAACAAGAGGAGATGGACTAGAAATAGAAATAAAAAATGTACCAGAAGGAAACTGCAGAGAAAACTCCCGCCGTAGCAACTGTTTGAAGGAGAGTGAACGCTTTCTCCATCAAATAGTCGGGGCAGTTGCAGGGAACTGAGCACAGTGGAGGAGTAGCTAAATTAAATTTGAACTCTGAAGAAATGCCCAAAAGCAACGCGTTGCACGGACAAGTTACAACCTGCAAAAGGAACACTTAAGAGTGGATTTTGGTTTCGCACGCGTTACAGATGGCAGAAGAATGGCACGCACTAAGCGCGTAGCAAAATAATTATATGTTTAAGAGAACTAGCAGCAGTAGAGGTGGCAATGGGTCGGGTTGATGCATGGGGTTAACAAGCCAAGGCTCAACCCGAACCCGCCCGTTTAATAAACGGGTTGGAATATCCCAATCCTAATCCAACCCGCCAACCCGTTTAAATAATTTAAATTACTATTAAAAATTTTAATTCATTCTAATATCAAAGTCTATACAAATTCTATTTTTAATTCATTTTAATATTAAATGACACCTAACAAGCATAATAACACAACAATCATTAAGATATAACTAAAATAACATGAAGAAAAGAACTAAAACATACTAATAAAGTTTTAAAAGACTTTGCTTGTGATCAATGCGTCAATTTATATTAGTAGAAGCTAAGAAATTTGAAATATTTATACATAAAAAGTCTTTCTTCATTTTATCATTTGTCATTATATATTAAAAGAAGAAAGATTGAATAGCCACAACTATTGTTAATATAATTTTCTAAGCTTTTATTACACAAAAAAATAAATGGGTTGTAATCGGGTCATTTCGGGTTGAGGGGTCAAACCCTAACCCAACCCGTTTATAATCGGGTTGAGAATTCATAACCCTAACCCAACCCGTTTGTTGAAACAATCAACCCTGACCCGCCTAAGACTGGGCGGGTTTGGGCGGGTTGGCGGGTCACGGGTTACAATTGCCACCTCTAAGCAGCAGTATATTCATGCAAATTCTTTATTTTGGGGAATCTGGTTCACTTTCCTATTATATGGATTGTCTTCTTAGCAAATCACTACATCAGATTCCCTAATTTTTTTTTCCTAAATCATTAAAATATTAAATTTTTTTTAAAAAAATATTTTTTTAAAGAACGAAACCACTATTATGATAAACTGCAATGAATTCAAGTATTCAAGTTACTCAAATCCCGTATTGAAATTTGACCAATATTATGATAAACTGCAATGAATCCTGAACAAATAACACAAACGAAGCGTGCCTCTATCCCTCAAGAACCAGAAATTTCTTAGATTTCACCACTTCAATAATCACAAATAATCACACTGAAGATCAAAGCTTTTGAGAAACAGCAATCAACCAACAAATCTTTCCGCAACTTCAATTAGATGCAAGAGTCCTTAAATATATTTCAGATTTTTCCATTAGAAAATATGAAAATTGTCGACAGATTTGAAAGGAGGAAAGAACGAAACCAGATTTTATAATTTGAATTTAATCTGAGTGAATGAATGCACTAATTAGGATGTTAAGAGATCTGTCGCACCTTTCTCTGCAGCAATTTGGACTCTTCGGTAGTCCTAGATTTCCGGTTCTACAACAACAATTGAAAACTCTGACATTTCAGAATTCTTGCTTTTGCCCATAACTCAAACATCAAAACAAGCAGCACTTCCAAAGAAAAATCATTACAAGGGAAAGCCGAAATGGCATGCGAGTAAAAGTTAAGAACCTCTGTGGTCTCTCCCTCTCGCAAGCTACAGTTTGGTGCCTCTGAACTCTGAAGCACGGCAATGTTATCCCTTCCCTTGCCCGTTTCCTCACTGAAGAGACGAAGACAAGCACATCTGTTCTTTTTCCAGAAAAAGTGGAAGGCAAAATCGAGGCAGGGAGAGAGAGGGGTGGGCTTACCGTTGAAGAGCTTTGTTCTTCTCGTTCTTCTCTTTCGCAAGGTTCATGTTTCTCTTTCACAAGCCAAGCATCGTTCCACAGGGGTTTTTTTTTTCTTTTTTCTCCTTTGAAGAGTTGCACAAATCGCGGGATCCATGTTCAGGGAGTGTTTAGGTAGTCACTGTAGCACTTCCTAAAAATTTAAGGATTTGAAATAAGGATGGGTAATCTGTTGCAGGACAATTTTTGTCAAATTCCTTATTTTGGTTTCCTATTTTAGGGATGGGGAGCATTACAGGTAGTCTGCTACTAGTGCTCTAAGCAATTAATCGAAAGATCTGTATCTATACTATATACAAAGCGAGGTGCTCCCTTAGGAAGTGTGCCTAAATTAATAGCCTTTTTTCTCATATCACCCTTGAAATTACACGCCATAATATATTAATGTAGGGTTGTTATTGTCTTTTTCGCTCTTACCTACATTGGATAATCAGTTACATTCCCTTGAACACAAGTGTTTCAATCCTACATTTTCTCTAACTACATCCACTCAAAATCACGGTGATAACTATCAATACTACACGTGCATCCTGCTAGTTGTTATTAAAAAGAAGAGGGAGAAATACTCTTTGATTTTGGCCCTCCTTTTTTTTTTCCCAAACATTGACCTCTCTAAAGCCAAAAAAGACCATTCAAAATTCAGACCACTCAAAATTCCACAAGTTGAGGACACTTTACCATTCAAAATTCAGACCATTCAAAACATTGCCTTTAGCAATATATGTCCACGTTCCTCTATAATCCCCAACTTTATCTTGTTCTTAATTTTAAAAACAAGCACTTTACTTCCCTCATACTTTCAAGATATCTTTCCCCTCCAATTAAAAACATCATCTTTATCTTTTTCCCACTCACAAACACAAATTAAGTCTTCATCTCCTACTTCACATTTTCTCTCCTCCATTCACGTTCCTTTTTTTTTTTTTTTGGTATCTTTTTATAATTTGCAATTGCTGATTAAGATTATTCTCCAAATTCACTTGTAAGTTTTTTTTCCTCCAATTTTACATTATTATTCCTTTTTTTTTCCTTCCATTTTGGTTTTCTTCATATATGTTAACAAAAAACATTATTTATAAGATAAATACATAATGAAAAAAAGAAAATTACGATGGTGGATTCTTCCCCATCTTTATGCATCTTCTAATCTTAAATAACTATATGTAATTAAATGATTTCTTACAAAATACAAATAACTAAACAAAAGATAATGGTTTATTACAACGGATCTAATCTAATATACTAAAAAATCTTAACAAAAATGACATACTGATGTCAACTTAGCACAAATATATCGAAATTATCTTCATTCTTTTACAAAAATTCTAATCGATGTTGCAAATTATTTATGTTTTTAAGATAAGTACATGTAATAAAATCAATCTACTTATTTACAAAAGTAGGACACGTTTTAATCTATAAGTTTATTTTTTATAAAATTTTCAAATTTGAACTAACATTAATAACTATATATGCTAAAATTACCTACATATCAAATCCCACGTTACTAAACAATTAAATTTCATTCTTTTCTAAAAGATTCTTTTCATGTTATTTTGTGGTTCCATTCTCTTTTCACCCTATCTTTTCTTTATCTTCTCCATCTTTGTCCATATGGCCATGGTAGCCCGGGGGGGGGGGGGGGGGGGGGGGGGTCATCTCAATCTAAAAGAGAAGAAGAGGGCCCATGCTAACCCCCCTTTAAGGCATCATCAAGGTCTCCCCTTTTTTAGTATTACTGTTATTTGGTCTTATTTGATAAAGGGAGAGATTTTTCTCCCTTCTCCCCTTTTCACATCTAATGTACCCCTTAAAGCCCCTCCAATCCCCTTCTTTAGTTGCTTTTAATGTATATCCGGGCATGCTTTCTTTTCTTTGCTTTTAATGCTTAATCATGAGATGGTGTGATATGTTTGCGTAGGATTGGTAGACAACATGCTTAGAATCCATGCCTATGCTTCTCCATTAGCCACCCCACTTGCATGAATGATGGCATGACACAAGCACACTAATTTTAGCATATCTCGGTACTAATTTGTTAGTTCATGTAAATATTTAGACTTTGGATATGTATGTGTTGGTTTGGCCGTGACTTTTAAGCATATGGCCTTTTGGGCCTTTGGAGGATCTCCTTTAAGGAGAATTCCCCCATTGCTTTCCACTAGGTGGGGAATCTCCTCCCCACCAAAAAATCAATGAGTTCAAACTCAAATGAGAGAGGGAGAGGCCCCTAGCCTCTTCCCTCCTTTCACCCTTTGAAGAAGCTTAGAAAATTAGGGTTAACATGCTAAAAACTAATTTTGAGATGGCCACTGTAGGTCAACACAGTGACCCACAGAGAGTGCAAGACCCACTGGAGATGGGGTCTCCCTGCTCCCCCTTGGAAATTTGGGTTTTAGGGTTTTTGAGTCCTGCCCGTATGCACAGGGTGGTTTGGCCTTGTCCATATATGTCAGACGGACAGGGCCTGCCCGCACCTAATGTACGGGCAGCACATAGAGAATTACCAAATCAGATCTCTTGGGATTTGGGTCCACCCGGGGCCCAATAGGGTTTCCATGTGGGCCTTCCAACGGGACCCACACCCGTCTTGCTCAAATCAAGCCCATTCCAATGGTGGGCTTTAAAGCAACTTGAATAAGTCCTTTGGACCTCCCCCAAGTCCAATATGCCCTCCTAAAAATCTAAACCAACCAAATAACCATGCATGCTTAAATCACCTCCAAAACCTAAATAACCAATTCCGAAAAGGGGTTATCCAACGTAACCCCCCAAACGGGACTTGGGCTTTCTCTAGAGCCCAACTTGGCATCCTGTGGGCGTTCCAATGGGGCCCACACCCAGACCCAGATCACTTGGGTTAAAAAACATAAAAATCAAATAAAAAGGGGGACCCGCACCATTCAAGTGGTCCCCACACAGACTTAGATCAAAGATTGCATATTCGATTAGGATTGGGTGTTTACAGACTTCCTTGGATCGTAACCGAGAGTTTAGACAGAATCTCAAGCCGTAGACCATTTATTAGACAAACATCAAGAACCCAGGTGTCTACGTGCACCCCATCAGGTAGTGGTGACTCCAAAACTCCCGATCTTCCTCAAAAAGAGAGGTACGCGCCCGCGTACGCCTTGAGTCAGATGTGCGGTCGGTGGATCGATGCGCGCACAAGCTCCATGCACAGGATCAGAGAGGAAGCTACTAATAAGGTCTTCGTTTACAAGAGTCCCCTTGTCCATGGCCACAAAAGCTCTTTGCATGAGATTGTAATCAAAGCGGGGTGGCCCAATGCTTGGATCCAAATCTAGCTATCATGGAACAGTTAGCAACCATGAATGTGACTCCACACGAATGCATGAAGGGATTCAATGAATCTACCGCATCGTTCACACTTTCGTTGATGATCTCCAAGTACGAGTGGCCTTTCTTCCGCAAGATCTCAATCTTGGATTAGAATTTAAACATAATCTCAGTTTGACAAGGTGAAAACTTCATAATTATGATTACCAAGAAAATAAGATGAGAACTCCCACCTGGGCCATCATAAGTGCGACATAAACACCAACAATAAAAGGGTACAAAGGACCCAAGTCACATTCTCGTATTGTCGACCAGACATGCTCACCAACTTTCCACATTCATATTTGATCTATCTTCTCCATCAGGAAAACCAGTAGGCCATACTTTTCCCAACGTTTAATTGCAAACTGCATACGATTATTAATTAATATACTTCATAAAATATTGTAAACTAAACTGGGAAATTATTGCAACAGATGATGATATATACATACACCAAAGTTATGGCTAGCGAAGCCAATTCTATGAATCTCACTCCCACAAGTGACATCATCATAGCACTCATTAAGGATGGCCATACAAGGATAATATGATGCACTATATGCCATCTCGAATTCTTTCTTCGCGTTATCTGATAAGGCATTATACACACCCAACATGCCCTGTCATGGCACAAGAAAAGTACACTCTCAAATGCATATATGATCAATCCAACTTGGTTCTTGTAATTGTGATAGACATATACTGTTATATTAAACCACGTAATATCAACATAGAAATTTAAAATGAATGTAATTCACCTTTGATGATATGGTCTTCACTATGTTCCCAATGATATGGTGCATGTATCTAAGAAGTAATTAGATGGGCGATAATCAGATATGTGTCAAGTCAATAAAGCAAGTGCAAATACAATATTAATTATAAGACTTGGTAGTTACCTAGCTCCCCAAAAATACCACTCTGGTACTCTTGCTCTAGTGTTGTGGCAAATGTAAACAGCGAACCAAGGGCAACCTGTAACGCCCCGAACCCGGGTCTATGCACAACAAGCACCAAACCCGAATCCGAAGTGATACTGGGCCCAAAACTACTAATTACCAGACATTTAAATTCAACAAATTGCATTAATTATCAGAGTGCGGAATTAAAGACATTAATTTCATCAATATGCGTGGCTAAATATAACCATCAAAATAACTCATCAATGTAAATTCATAAATCTGGTAAATGGGTTTTCTAACACACTTTCTCTTATATTCAATTAAATCATAAACTCTCTATCAAGGTACATTTATATCAACCTTTAATAGAAAGATCTAAACTAAATAAGAAAAATCCTCAGCTCAGTAATCTGCGACTCCCCCTCGAGTTAACCCCAAGGACGCTCTCACGTGGAACAGCTGAAAAATAAGATAAAGAAGTAGGGTGAGATACAACTATCTCAGTAGGTAACAATGCATGCTAGAAACAGTTTATATATAAAATTAATCATTCATGCACGATAAAATAATTGAGTAGTCACGGTCGATAAGAAGAACGAGTAATCACCATACGAAACCAAAATCTAATCAGTGTTTGGAATAAAGAGAGTTTATTATGTAACCTTAGTTTCAATTAGAAAGGCAATGTAATATAAATATCATCTAAAGGATTTTCCAATTCACTGCCAGTATTGTCTCCCTAAAATAATTCTATAATTAATTCATGGCTCATTTATATTCTATTTTAGAATCATTCAAATCAAATTACAGCTAAACCGTTTAATCAAACTCTTCTTATTCAAATGTAGATCACGTCATTCATAATTAATAGTAAATCTCAATCTGATAACAACATTCTCCCATGTAGGATGTAATCACGTAGTAATCACATTTACCCTACATAAGGTCTCTCCCGCAGGAGTCATCATATCTCACCCACAGGTGGTCACATCTCATCCGCAGGTGGTAATCACATATATTTCCCTTGTAGGATGCAATCACATCGTGATTACATCTGCCCCACAAGAGGTCACATCTCTCCCGCAAGAGGTCACATATCTCCTCTGTGGGATGCAATCCAATCAGGATCACATCTCTCCCAACAGGAGGTCTCATCTCACCCGCAGGTGGTCACATATCTCCCCTGTGGGATGCAATCTAATCACGATCACATCTCCCCCAACAAGAGATTTCATCTCACCCGCAGGTGGTCACATATCTCCCATGTGGGATGCAATCCAATCACGATCACATCTCCCCCAACAGGAGATCTCATCTCACCAGCAAGTGGTCACATATCTCTCTTGTAGGATGCAATCTAATCAGGATCACATCTCCCCCAACAGGAGGTCTCATCTCACCCGCAAGTGGTCACATATACATTTCTCTTGTGGGATGCAATCACATCGTGAATACATCTCCCCCACAAGAGGTCTCTCCCGCAGGAGTTACACATCTCACCCACAGGTGGTCTCATATCTCATCCGCAGATGGTACAATCTCTTATAGCCATCATGGCATTCAGTCCACAATCCAATTATATTTTGAGAAGGAAATTACCTATATAGAATCCTTGTAATCATTTCAAGTGAATTTGATCTTCTTTAAACCTCAGATTGTACTAAATCATAAAACAAGGTGGTTAAATATCTAATATGAACTTTTTAGTATAATTGGCTTTCAGAGACACCTTAAGAATAATCTTAGAGAAGTGTTACAAGGAGTGGAAATCCAAATAACCTATTTTATAATGATTTGGGACTAAGAATGTCATAAAATTTTCAAAATACATTTTGGATGAGTGGAATAGTCTTAGGATTTCCAATAAGGTCACCATACCAAAAATCAATCAATTTTGAAACAGAAAGTTTCGGACCCCAAAAATATTCTAAGTCTGATTAAAACGTTGACTTTTGGGTATATAATTTTTCTAGACAAATCTACAAGGAGTTTCGGGCTCAAAATTTGGTTGTAGTCTATTGAAGGGTAAACACATCTCCTAGAATTTTATGGGCTTCTGAATCACTCATCTGGGTATCAAACCCAAAACGGGCTTTTTGATAAAAACCGGGAAAACTGGAAATTTAGGCATGAACTGGAAAGTTGACTTTTTATTGGCTGGGAATTGGACCTAAGAAGTATTTTTATTGGTTCCAAATGGGGGGGGGGGGGGTAAAACCTTATTTACATGTAAAGACTTAAGTAAATGGAGCAATAAATACACATGACATTTACTTAAATGTCTTTCAGGTAAATAAGGGTGATGTGTAGGAGGCTCAGGTTATTTGGAAAAGGGTTGGAGAAGAAAAGGGGATGAAAAACTGTTAAAATTGCATTTTTTTTGTTAGAGCGCCTAAGATCGCTCAGGATCGCCCAGACGGTCAAAGGTCGGCGGTAGTTAGTTTTTGATCGCCGACGATAAGTCTTCAAGCGATCTTCGGCGGTCTTAAATTTTACACTAGCGCCGAGGATCGCCGAGTGCAGAGAGGTCGGCGGTCTCCCAAAAACGAATATACACTGTTTAAAAATCTGATTTTTCATGTCCAGGATGATTCTAACATAATTATATGAATGATATCAAGCTAAATACATGTATATACAACACTAAAACATGCAACACAATCGATTAACCTTTAGAACACAAAACGAAACGAAAATCGATGCTACCTACCTCTTGAACGTGCGTTCTCCTCCTCCTTCTCTAAACAACAACACTCAGACTCAAAAACACTCCTTTGGGATGAAATAGAACCAGAGCAACCTCCTTCTTCTTCTTCTCTGGTTGTTCTCACAGTCGCTCTCGGTCGTGCGGCTAACAAATACAAGCAACACGTTTAGGTATTCCACATGTATTTCCTTAGGTTTTGTAACTTACTTATATACCCTCATATCCCGCGCAACACACATGTACCAACTCCACACATCGCCCAATCTATCTCATTAGAAATAAAATATTAATCTTACCACGATAACTCGCGATCAGACGCTTCGATCTGCGCCAAACTCCTGATCTCCACTAATAATGATATTCTCTACAATAATAAATTATTTCCATCCATAATAATCCTCAAGAATATTAATTATTATTTTATTTTAATATTTGGGAAAATTCAGGGTTTTACACAACCGACCAACCCAAGGCAACAACAGTAGCTCTTCCATCGACATCCTGAATAAAACACAAGAATAATTAACTAGTACTAAACAGGTACAGAATTTGTCCGTCTTAGATGAATGCAGTATAGGAAAATATTAATGTAAAAATGGAAGTGTAAGATGTACGAGCGAGAGAGAGAGAGAGAGAGAGAGACCCGATATACTGCAAAACTGGAATTGATTCCTGCACTATTCACATCTTGTCCTTGAACATAAAGTCTTCTCACAGGTGGACCCATTCCCTTTGGGCAAACAGCAATGAAGCTTATATTATTGGGAAAATCAAGCCCTAAGGACTGTAAGTGTCCAAGAAGAAACCCATGGGAAAGCCCAAGTATGTTGTTTGGCTTCATTTGGGAGAATACTTGCTCATAGTTATCCACCTGAAAAATGTGGTGCATTGAAGTAAAGCATTAAAATAGGGCAAGTATAGATAATGAATAGAAATGGTTGAAAATACCATTAATCAATTAAGTAGTAACGTATTTCCTACAACTAGATGAGCTGTAAGCCATTACGAAAAAGGATCAAGTATCTTGATACAGGATTGGCACAATCGAAAATAGGCACAAAAAGGGGAATGCCAAGGGTGTAGAACATGCATTCTAAAAAGTTTTTAAAGCAGAACAATCATCTTAAATCCTTATCATGTGAAGATTCTGAAAGTGCAAGATCTTCCAACCTGTGCAACATCAGAAATCAATAGCAGCACAAGATCATTGTCAAAAATAGTGTCCCATATATCACCTAGAGTTCCATCGTCTTCGGTAAATCCGGAAGCTCGCGCTTGGGCGAATGAAGGGGATCGCTTTCTCAATCCAACTTGTAGTATGAAGTAACAATGGAGAACTTTAATTTCTTGCAAATCAACTAACTAATTATATGGGAAATATGCTGAAAGGAACAACTTATGATGGTAGACAATTAACCTTGACCACAATATCAAACTTTGGCGAGCCATCTTGGTAGGGCCCATTAACAATGAAATAACAATGGAGAACTTTAATTTTGCTTGTTAGGGCCCACTAAAACCTTTTCTTGGGAGATATGGTGACTGTGAGGAGATTTGGCGAGCCACCTTGGTAGTTGTGTAGCGGGGTTCTCGAAGCGGCTGGCTACGGTGATTGACTGTTTTCCCTTTGGATTTTGGTGGTTTGGAAGTCACTTTTCCCCATCCTCTCTACTGGTTTTGCTCAATCAGTGGTATTGGGTGCGGTTTGTGTTTTTCTCTCTCCTATTCCTCTGGTGATATTCTGTCTGTTTGCAAGTTGTTTCTTTTGCTTCGGCTCCCTTCTTTCTCCTTATCATGCTCCCCAGTTCTCTCTCTCCATCGTCTTTCTTGTCCGATCTTCCATCCCCTTGATTTTTCGTTCCTCTTTAGGTCTCCCTTTCATAAAGCCCCCTCCCTTTTCACTCTAAGCATCCTTATCTTCGTCATCGTCCTTTTCTCCGTGGGGTGGAGCCTTTTTCTCCAATTTTCTCACTCGGGTGGGTCTTTTTCCTCTTAACTTCCAGTTGAAAGTTTCCGCTTCCATGGCTATCATGAGATAAGCTTTCGATTTCCTTGGGGGTCCTGTGGGGTTTTGGCGTGTATCTCCATTTGTTTTCACATTCTGCTATGGAGGAATTATTTGACAGGTTCCACAATCTACTAATCCCGGCTAGACCAAAAAAGGATTTTTCCCTGCAAGGAGAGGAAAAAACTAGACTTGCAAAGCGGTGGAGGAATCTTCTCCTCATTGGAATATGCACATCATCGGCCTCCCTAAACTCGGTCCAGAACTTCATGGAGAGAGTTTTGAAGCACATGAACATCATCGATATTTCTAGGGTCTCAGATATACGTTTCTTGATTTCTTTTGTTGACGCTCAAGACCTCACCAAAGTTTTGGCACAGAGGCCATGGACCATCAACAACTTATTCACCTTGATGGAACACGTTAGGTCTCCAGATATAGTAGCATCATTTTCCTTCTCCAACTTTGTGGTTTGGACGCATATACTGGATTTACCTAAAGCTCTCATGGATGAAGATATCGTCAATCACTTGGGAAATGAATTTGGTAAAACTCTAATGGTTGAATTTCCTTGTGATGGTGCGCTAGAACCTCTTTGCATCAAATGGGAATTATCGATGATGGAGCCGCTCCCTCCTGGCGTGTTTGTTGAAGATTTGGAGAGCAACAAAATTTGGATTTCATTCTACTAAGAAGGGATCCCGGATTTTGTTACTCTTGTGGGTTGATAGGGCACAATTTAAACTCCTGTGTTAATCTTAAGCCAGGGAAAGCTTTCAAGCTTCTTGAGGTGGATGATGTCCCAAGATATTCATTGAAGAACTGTACCAGTAATCAGCAGCACCATGCTCAAATTGCCGGAGTGGAGAGCCATAATCAAGGCCAGGAGACAACTGCTTTTGCTAAGGGACCATCATCCCCGATTCAAATTCAATCAGGGTCCTCGAATTGGGTTCAGAACCCGCTAGCTATATTGGATCCAAGTTTACAAGATGGGCTTCCTGGCCCATCATCAACAAGGGACTTTGGATCAATAACGGATTTTGGGTCCTCCAATATTACCATGGAAGCCCAAAAGTTTAAATAAGTCTCTGATGCAAGCAGCTCTAGGACTTTTGAGGCCCAATCGTCCATCTTCACTTTCTACATGTTAGATGGATCAAGGAATGTAGGTAAGAAAGCTGTGGTGAATTTTCTTATGACTGACTTCTTCCCTAAAGAGTGGCAGGATAGAGATTCTACAAAGGATACTCAGCTATCTGCATTGCGACATCTTGTGCTCTCTGAGAAGAAGTTGGAGGCCCCTACTAGGAAAGGTTGCTAGAAGGGTCGAGCTTCCAGAAGATCAGCTCAGCAAAACATTGATGCTCACGGAGGATTCTGCCAACCCATGCCCCCCAGGAATTTGCTCAAACATCAAAGAAAAGAAAAACTTCTTCTTCTGAAGGGTCTCACTTTGCTTTTGTTTCTCGTATTAAGAACATGAGTACCCCGACCTCATGAAAATCTTTTTCTAGAATTGCCATGGTCTTGGTCAGACCTTGACGCAATTTTTTTTGAAAGAGCAACTTTTGAAATGCAATCCAGATCTCATCTTACTCTTTGAAACTTTTGCTCCTTTAAGATTAGCTCCTAAAATTCTGAAATTAATTGGTTTTGGAAAAAATTTCTTCGCATTACCTGTTGTCTGTAGGAAAGAAGGCTTTTTGATATTGTGGAAGTCACAAATAAGTGTGACTGTGTTGTTTACTGATGTGTGGTTAATCTTACTACAAATCTCGGCTAGGGGATTTACTTGGTACACATGTTTCATTCATGCGAGTTCCAAAATTGACATTCAAGCACAGCAGTGGCAATCAATTTAAAACATGGCTTCCAGTTTCTTTGTCCCTTGGATGATCTATGGGGACTTCAATGCTGTATTACATCATTTTGAAAAAAGAGGGGGATCTGTTATTAATTGTCAGCAACAAAACAATTTTTTTGAGTTTATTCAAGATTATAAGCTCATTGAGGTCCACATGAAAGGGCCTAGGTTTACATGGTGCAATGGGCAGCAAGGGCTAAGAAGAATCTCTGAGAAATTAGATTGTTTTTTTTTATTTGCTGATTTCTTTGACCACTTTCCTCAACTGATCTCTTATTCCCATCCGATCTTCTTGTCTGACCACTGCCACATTTTAATTGAGTTGTGTCCAGTAAACAGGGAGAAACAAAGGCCCTTCAGATTTGAGGCTATGTGGCTTGAAAAAGAGACATGTCAGCTTATGGTTACTAATTCTTGGCAATGGTCTGATTGTGGTCGCCAACGATAGTTATTTGAAAAATTCTCTTCTTTGCTTCGAATTTAAAGAAATGGAACAAGGAAAAGATTGGATGTATTTTCAAAAGAAATAATCAACTTTTGACTTCCCTGCAGAGAATTCAAGAAATTATGGAGAGAAATCCGTCCCCGATGTTGGAAAGGCAGGAGGAAAAAGTTTACCAAGAATATGTGAAGGCTCTAAAACAAGTTGAAACCCTCTGGTTTCAGAAATCAAGAATTGCATGGCTAAAAGATGGAGACAGAAACACTTTGTTTTTTCATAAGTCCACTTTGGTGAGAAGACAACGCAATCATATTTATTCACTAAAAGCTGAAAAGAATGAAGAAGTATCATCAAGAAAGGGTCTAGAAGAGATGGCAACAAGGTACTTTCAAGATATGTATACTTCCTCTCCTTTTTGGTCTAATCTCCAAGGTAATTACTTCTGAACAAAATGATCAGTTGACCTCTATTCCTTCCCCTGAAGAAATCTGGAACACGGTCAAAGGTATAGGTGCATTTAAATGCCCGGGCCCGGATGGGTCCAAGGTATTTTCTTCTATCAATTCTGGCAAACTATAGGACAAGAATTTTTTATTTCAAAAGTGTTGCCTCCAGGTTTGAGCCACACCTTTATTTCCTTGATTCCTAAAATGCTTCATTTGAGAAGAATCGGTGATCTTAGACCAATCAGTTTGTGCAATTTTAGTTACAAAATTGTTTCAAAAATTCTGGTTAATAGGATTAGGCCTTTTTTATTAGAGATTATCTCGCCTAATCAATCGGCTTTTGTTCCTGGCAGGGATATCAAGCATAACATCTTGATCAATCAGAGATTTTTCACTATTTTGCGAAAAAGAAAATGAAAAAGCCAAAAAAGAATCTCTCTTCCAAAAGAAAAAAGAAGGGCCCTTAGGGGATGTATGCCTTGAAGATCGATTTCTCAAAGGCATATGATCGGCTGTCTTGGGATTTCTTGAAGAAAGTCCTTTCTGCTTACGGTTTTAGTGAGGAAGTCATTCAACTCATAATGGCTTGTGTGACATCGATAACATATAGCATCCTCCTCAATGTATCTCCTACTGGAAAAGTTTCTGCTGAGAAGGGTCTTTGTCAAGGGACCCTTTGTCCCCCCTACCTTTTCATCCTTTGCCAGCAGACTCTCTCCTTGGCAATTCATAGGGCTGAGGAGGATGGTAGGTTTAGAGGGTTGAGGGTGAGAAAAGGTGGTATGGCTATATCACATCTGATGAACGCCGACGACGTCGTGCTTTATGGTTTTAATGAGGGTCGGGAAGCTCATAATTTGGTCCGTTTGATTTATAAATACTGTAGTGAATCTAGGCAGGAGCTGAATCATCAAAAATCCTCTATCTTGTTTAGCAAGGACTCATCGGTTTGTAGCAGAGTTGAAATTAAGAGAATTTTCTAGATTGGGGATGGTTGGCCAATGGATTCATATTTGGTAGTTCCTATCTTGTGGAACAAGTCGCTACTTAAGGACTGTAAGGCATCCTCCAAAAAATGGCAAATCGGCTTGCTAGCTAGAAGACATTGTTCCTTTCGCAAATGGGCCATATTACACTCATTCAATCTGTAATTTCTGCACAACTATTATATCTAATGAGTTGCTTTTTATTGCAGCAGGAAGTACTGGACAAGATGGATGGAATGGCGAAAAATTTCTTGTGGAAGAAGGGCGACGGTCAAGGTCTACATTCTATATGTTGGGAACACATCACTCAATCATAGCATAGTGGAGGACTTAACATAAAAAGAGCTGGGACCATGAATAAAGCTCTAATTTTGAAAGCCGAGTGGCAACTTCAAGTTGGTTCAAAAGGGCTTTGGAAGGACTTCATGAAAAACACGTACTTCCAAAACAAGAATTGCGTTGAGGCTTCTTCCAGTATTAGCCATTCATTTGGCTGGAAACATATTAGAAGGGTTGTTAGTTGGATTCAAAAAGGTAGTGAGTGGACGGTGGTGAATGGTAGTAGGATAGACATTTTAAATGATAACTGGGTGAAGGAAACTACGAACAAGTTATAATTCCAAAGGAATACTTGTAAGCACCTCATTTTTGCACCCCTCTAAAAAGCCTGAAAGCAAAACCCTAAAAGACAGGTCTAAACCCTCAAGAGCAAAATATGACTTTCCCTCTGAGTCTAAATTGATTACTATACCCTATCCCAATGGGTAGAGCATCCCGATACGGTTCCAATGCAATTAAGTTTGCAGGGATCAGAGCTCGGATGGAAAAGATATGAGCAAAACAGTCCCATAGGCAAATCAGTCAAACTTAAAATATCTTAATTAAACTAATTAAGATAAATGAGAAATAATAAAATTGGGGGAAGTCTAATTAGGACAAAACCGTACATAACCTGCGGTTTTCACCAAAACCGCACGGTATGTGTGGTTACTGTTCATTTTAGGCAAAACCACTCTGAGTATGTGGTTTTGTCCCTGTTTGCTATAAAAGGCAAGTTCGGACAGTGGGACAAGGATGGCTGGTCTTGGCTATTCCTTCTCCATCTCCCCTGCACCCTGAAGCTTCGAACCCCCCTCTCCCATCTCCTTTGCCTCCCACTCCTCCCAAATCCATCCTCAAGATCTCCTAAGCTCTCCACTTCTCTTCTCCACTCCTACCAAACTTGAAGGAGGTTTTGTTGCTGCTGGAAGGGAGTCTCCCAGCATTTGGTTTTGCTTCAAAGGAGTCCCATACACTGCTCCACCACCCCCTCACCCTCACGTATCATTTATTGTAATGTTTTATACCATATATGTGAAAGTGAGTTGTTCTATCATGTTTCTGGACTAACCTTCACTTGGAGTTGCTGTTCATGCATTATCTTGGTTATTGGTTCTTCATTCTACCATGTAGGGAATCTCTAAGTAAGGGAGAACCCTACGTATGTTGCTGTGGAGTGTCCTTTTCTCTTATTTTTGAGCTGCATGTCTGTATTAATCTACCTATCTCTAACCTTGCATGCTCCTCCTCCCTGTTCACCTACTGTTTGGGCATGTATGAGCATGATCCCCTTCCCCCCATTAGCATATGCTTTCTGTGAATCAATATTAGGCTCTTCAAGCCTTTCGTAGCTGCTATCCCAGCTGCTATAGGAATTCGAAACCTTCTCTAACCATTAGCCTATTAGAACTGTGCAAGCATGCTCCACTACCCCCTTTGGCTGTAGCCGTACCCTCCATGGAACACCTAATTGTTCTAAGAAGCATGTCTCCCCCTATGTCACCAGCTGTTCCCAGCAGGTTCCCCCGCCTGTGCACTCCACTAACCCAACAGAAATACCATGCTTGCAAACCATCTCCCCCACCTTCATCCATGCCATCTCCAGCATAGTGTTGGAGCCTCTCCACTCCTTGATAGCTGTTGCCCTTATATTATTACAGCAGATTTTATTTGCTTTATTCTCTTTCTTTGTGTGGTATTTACATGAATCCTGTTCCCTTGCATGGTGTGGAAACAAGTGTGTTGAGCTTATTTGAGTGAGCATGCATTAAGTCTTTATTTGATCACATTTTCTTTTGCCTAGGTGAAGCTTGTTTGCTACTGGGTGTGTATTGAGAAACCAAGACAGGGGCTCCATGGTCCCCGTCAAGCATTGTATATAATCCAAAGGGGGAAAGGCAGCCCCATGCCTCCCCCCTTTTTCTTTGATTTGGAAAACCCAAAAAAGAGGCCAAAGAGGGATCTTCCCCTCTCCTTGAACTACTGTGGGCTCACACAGGGGCCCACACAACTGCTGGAACACCACAAAGGGCCTAGGAAGCCAAAGCCCCAAAGAAAATTGTCTTTTGGGTTCTTCTGGGCCGAAACTGCATGCACAGAGCGATTTGGCTCAAACTGCACCATATGTGTGGTTCGAGCCAAATCGCACCTGTTCTACAGTTATGCCCAGTAAACCCACAGATTTCATGTAAATAAACAACCCCCAAACCAAATAACCAAATCCAATAAGCTGGGTTATCCTACATAACCCCAAATGGGAATTCGGCTTGACCTAAGCCCTACTTGGTATCCAATGGGCCTTCCAACGGGGCCCACATTAGACCAACATCACTTGGATAAAAAGATAAAAATCAATTAAAATAAAAGGGACCCACACCTTTGAAGGTCCCATTTAGGATTAATAAAGTGAGCATGCTGGTGTAGGACGTAAGGGTGAGTTGAACCAAAGTTGACTCGAACCAGTGAGACACATGGGACCCGTCAACTGACGGGGCGGACCGGGGTATCTATGGACTTCCCCGGACCGTAATCGAGACCTTAACTAGAATCTCAAGCCGCAAACCAAAGCATATATCCTTAGGGCACCTAGGTGTCTGCCTGCACCCCATCAGGCAGTGGCAACTCCAATACCCCCGTTCCCGCACCCTTTCATCGTGCTCGCCTCACATCGCGTGTTCACCACGACGTGCGCACAATAGTTCAATCTGTAGTAATTTGATCAGCTCATAAATGCTCAAATATGCCAATGGGATAGACTTACTATCCAGAAATTCTGGAATCATGAAGTGGTCTTGAAACTCCTGGCTACTCCGATAGCATGATCTCTGCAAGCAGACAAGAGGAATTGGAGATACTCCTCCAATGGAGAATTCTTAGTTGCCTCTGCATACAGGCTTATTCTTGGGGATCACCATGCGTGTAATGATTCATCTTTTTTGATGTGTTGGAATTTAAAATTTTTACCTTTGATTAAGCTTTTCTTATGGAAGTGTTTCGCAGGTGGTTTGCCTACTGCAGATTTTCTGGCTCCATTGCCCATTTTCTTGGGTGATATGGTTGAAAATTTTGGGTGGTATGCTGCAATCAACTGGTCCCCAACAGTGTGTTCGGCTATGGTTTAAGTTTATATTTGAACTGGCTAGAACAAACCATGCTATACAATCAACTGATTTTCTCTCTCAGGTGGAAATTTTTTGTTGGTCAATCTGGACTGAGAGGAACAGAGTTATTTTTAAAGGGAAGAAACCATCTGTATTGAATGTAACAAAAGAATTTCATAAATTGCTTGAGGATGCTAAATGTTCCTCCTCTTTTTTCACAGGTTGGAAATCGATGTAATTTGATTAGGGAGGTAGCGTGGACTACACCTGAGGAATCCTGGATAAAGCTCAATTTTGATGGAGCATATCCACGTGATCAGAATCGTGCAACAATTGGGGGCTTGCTGAGAAACTCAGATGGGAATTTCATAGGGGGATTTGCAATGGAGTCCTTGGACCGATTTACTTGTACCTAGATTTCTAAACCTCATACATCCTTATCTTGTTAACTGTTGGATGATAGGAGGGGTGTAACTTTCATGAGACTATGAATATAAGTTGTGTCATTCCCTATCAAATATATATATATATATATATCAAAGTTTGCTTCTGCAAGAGAATCCCTCAGATTCTGAGCCTGAGCTGGACCCTACATGGATAAAAAAATGGGATTAGCATCCGAAATAGGTTGATGAAAGATACTCTTCTTTAAGGAATATTCATACATAAACAAAATGAATAGAAAAAATGGCCCCATAAAAAATGCAACCAACTTTATAGAACAGCTAAGATCGATCATGGATTCCATAAATAATGCTATCCGAAAAAGGCCATACCAAAGAGTAGAAACTTTCATGTATGTTTTATATTGTGAATTTATAATTTCAATGCGCCATAATAAACATATTATGAAGCATTTTGAGACAGGTGATTAGTAGAATACACAAAATGCAGATACATAGTAAGGGGTGCAACTTGGTTCGGTTTGGTCTGGGTTGAGGTCAACCCAAGAGCAAATCGAAATTATATATAATCAACCCAAAACCGAACCAAACCGAACCGAACCGAAAATAAAAACAAAACCAAACCAAACCGAATTCCATGAAGTCAAATCAGTTCGGTTTGGTTTCGGTTAAACCGATACAACCCCTCCTCCGCCCACCCCCTCTCTCTCTCTCTCTCTCTCTCTCTCTCTCTCTGTGTTGTTTCGGTTAAATTGATAGAACCCCCTCCCACCCCTCTCTCTCTCTCCATCCAGCCTTCATCGCCCACAATAGTAACATCAGGCAAGAGTTGCTACAGCTCACAGCAACAAAACCCAACCCCTTTCTCCATCTCTCTCCTTAGTCCCTTTCCCCCTCTCCTGCTCAACACCACCCCCCCCCCCCCCCCCCCCCCCTAATTCAACCCCCACCTGCCAAAAACATAACAGATCCCCCTTCTCCCCTTACCCCATTCAACGTCCCCACATAGCAGAAACCTCATACTGATTTTAGAGTCCTTTGAATTTTAAAATATTAAAAATATAATAATATATTTCTTAAAAATTTATATTTTCAGAAATCATGTATGAATCTCTTTTCAACCAACGTTTGAGTTTATAACTTATGGGCCAAATCGGTGGCCCTGATATGCTACACGTGACCGCATCTTATGGCCAAAGTAGGGGTGGTAAACATATGGCAAGCGATTTCATCTTCATCACATTTGACAGGTGCACATTTTGTTTTCTTAGTTGTTTATTGTGGATAGTATCAATCTTTACTTTCACACATTTCATCGAGACCATGGGGGAGATACGTAATCGATTGCAGTAGATTTCATCCCTGTTGTAGGAGGATTTTTCATTAATTGTAGAGGGCACACGGAAAAGGTAATTTTGCTCAAAACATTTAAAAAGCAAACAACTTTGTAACCTTTACGTATCTTTTTGCAGCCAACAACACTATGCGTATAAAAATTTAGACTTTATTATTTTCTTCAAGTGGGGCTTTTCGCCTGCTCTTTTGGATGGTTTGACACGTGGTAGCCGTTAGAATGGAATGATTACTAACCAGCAGCGACAGCTACCGTTCCCAACTCAAGCCGACCTCATCGAGCTTGCATGTAGAGTTATCATGTGTACATATATACACACACACACACACACACACACTAAATCAGAGTCTTAAAACCTCATATTCTCTCTCCTTCACATGGACGTTCTCTTCTTTCTCTAGTGGCTCTTTTGAGCCCCACATTAAAATAATTTATTTATAATTACTTTTCTAAAATAGATAATATTTGATTTTTTCCTTATCTTTAACTTAGTTAATATATATCTTATGCAACCCCATAAGCCATTTTGAGTCCTACGTTAAAATAATTTATTTGTAATCAATAATTTTTTAAAATAGATAATAATTGATGATATATGGTTCTACCTTTTCAGAGTCCTTAAACCCCATAAGCCACCATAAATACCATATTAGAGAAAACACATATTAAGTAACTAATATTAGATATTGAGATAATTATTAAACAAAAATATCTCATATTAAAAACAAAAAAGTCTAATATTAATTAAATATTAAAATTATAACTATAATTAAATTAAAATTTAAGTTTTTTTTTTTCACTTTCACATCCCTAAAATATCCTTTTTTAAAATCTTTAATTTCAAATAAGATAATAAAAAACAAAATATCTCATATTAACTAGATATTAAAAATATCTGTTATTTACAATTTTTTAGTTTTATTAATTGGAAGATAATATCAAAAGATCATAATTTAATAAATACAATTAATATAACGTTAAGATATGTCTCTAGTAAGAATCATAATATTATTATTAAAAAAATTATTACGCTTTTAGAATCTTAATTAATATATCATATTTCTCTTAAAAAATATTATATATTAAATTCTATATTTACCAAGTTAGGATAAATATGACATATTTCAATATTTTTAGAATTTTAACTAAGGATATATCAAATTTATATGATACTTCATGGGCCCCATGCAAACAAGATAAATGCTTTTTAAAAAAAAACGTTATTAAATAAATATAGGGAAGAAACGTCCTTGGCATATAGGAAATAAGATAAAAGGAATAAAGATAAATATAAATATTAGGAGCAAATATATATCACTGTAGTCAATATTTAAATTATTTAATAATATATTATTTAAGAAAATATGTTTCCGTTTTTAGCATGGGTAAAACAACTAGTTTTCTTTTATATTATAATATAAATATATCTATCTATACTATGTATTAAAGTAAACTACTTCTAGCTGACGTGGCAGCTTCGGGCAGCCTCAGGTGTCCGAACCTCTAATAATTCCTCTCCCTCTCTCTCTCTATCTCACGAACCAAAATTTTAAAATCCCAAAAGGTTATCTACCGAAACTTTTTAAGAAACCTCTAATGCCAAGGATGTTTCTTTCCTAAAACATTATTGAATTTTTGGGGATTTTATCCGAAAAGTGGAATCATCAAAATTTTAAAATCCCTAAAATGTTATCTCTCGAAAAATTTTAAGGAAACTCTAATCGGGTTTTTCTCCTAAAATGATTAGAAAGCTGATTCATCGAATATATATAGAGCAAATTAAATCTATTCCTAAAACGGAAATTGGAATCATTGAAGATAACGATGCTACTTCTACGACACATCTGATTGAAAGTAGAATCATTATACCAATTAATTAAGATACTAATTAAATTTGAAATATAACATTCATTATAATATCAGTAAATGAAGTTATATTTATTTTTAAATGTTAGAATGAATTTATTATAATATAATTATAATTATAATTATAATATTATCATATAATTAATTTATAATTATAATATTATAATTAATTTATAATATAATTAAATTTCTAATCTAAAATTAATTATCTTTTGTCTATTAATTTATAATTATGTAAGTAACTAATTATTCTCCTTATCTATTAAGAATTGTGGTACGTGACATATTGAATTCAATATGCGATAACCGTGCATCATACGGGCTACCTACTGCTAGGGAAGTGTGCCTAATATTAATTATAATTATAATATTATAATTAATTTATAATATAAGCCAAAGGGATTACTAGGGAAGTGTGCCTAGCTGACATGGCAGGCTTGGGAGGTTCTGGCTGACGTGGCGGGTTTGGGTAGTTCGGATGACACGTGTAATCCTAACAAAATTTGAGAACGAAATAATACAATTTCTCCTGCACTCGGAGTAGAAAACGACGCTTCGTCTTTTGCCTCTGTTGATTTGCTTTAAGAGTCTTCCTCTCCTCGTCAAAACCCCTCTTCTCTTGGCTTGAGGTGACATGTAAACGGTAAGAATTTTCCTTTTTTTTTTTTTTTCTTTCTCTCTTCAAGTATTGTCCGAAAGGCTTCCAAACCCTCCCTCTTTCCGTTCTCTTCGACGAAGGAGGCTAATCACTCCTAGCTTCCCTCTCTAGCATTCTCCTCAACGGTGACTCTTCAATAATGTATTCAGTCTCCGTCTTTTCTCGGATCCGGTGATCCGCTCATTGGAAGAGCTGAAGCAAGCACCGGAAGCACGACCGTTATTGTAGCAGCAAATGTGGATCATACTTCTACTATTATCGTGGCAAGCTCTTTACCTCCGTTTCTCTCCCTCTCACGCAAGCCTCAACGTTGTTCTCTTCCTCTCTCTCTCAAGCCTTGATTTGTAGAGCTAGCAAAAAGTGAACCGACCCGACGGGTCAACCCGATTATAAACAGGTTGGGTTGACCCGTTTATTAATTGGGTTGGGTACGGGTTGAGGTTTTCCCAACCCGTCCGAAATCGAGTCAACCCAATTACAACCCGTCCACCCGACGGGTTACCCGATTAAAGTGTTTATAAATTTACTTAATCTCTAGGGTTTCTTTCGCTTTGTCTATTTCGTTTTGTCTTCGCCTCTCGCAGTCTTGCCCTCTTCTTCCATTTCCATTCCGCAGCTCCAGCGACCCAAGTTCATGAAAGAGTTCCCTCCTGCGCCTGCGGTATTTTCGAAAGGGAGATCATCTTCATCCTTCATCCTTCAAGACTTAGTTTAAAAGGAAAAATGAAGGGACAAACTTCTGCAGATGTTGAGGTTTGTGTGGATGCAGACACGCTGTGGGAGGTCTATGGAAGCATCAAACTAGGGAAGTCCTTCCTGTTTTGCTTCCAAACGTCGTTCAAAAGCTAGAGGTTGTGGAAGGAGATGGAGGGGTCGGAACTAGGGCCGGCAAAAAGATTTTGGGTTAATTGTTATATCGTGGCTTTCGCGTGATTTTCAACTGTCAAGTGAGCTTTGGCTCGATTTTTCTAAATCTTGAACTTCATTGTTCTATGATTGTTGGATCCTGCCTCTATAAGTCGTTTTCTTTGTATCACAACGGTAATAGTTTTGCCTTAGCAAGGAATCTGCAGTGGTGGATCGTCTGTTTCTCTCCCTCTCTCTCTCTTCCCTACACTTCTATTTTGTTTTATTATTAATTTATTATTATTGGTTTTTGAGGATGCCAAGTTACTCGATCCTTCATCTCCGGCTAGGGTTTATGTTCTATATTCTCTATATTTTGGGGGGTTAGAAATAAGAGGTTCGATTGTGTAGTTTCTCGGGTGATCTAATTTTTGTTTGTGTGCTTATCTTAGTGGCTTGCCCTTATCTTAATTGTCTCTCTGTGTTGTTTCGTAGATGCGAAGCGTCTGATTGGTAGGAGATTTAGCGAAACATCTGTCCAGAGCGACATCAAGCACTGGTCCTTCAAGGTCATTGCTGGTCCTGGTGACAAGCCCATTATTGTCAACTATAAGGGTGAAGAGAAGAGTTTCGCTGCAGAGGAAATCTCTTCAATGGTTCTTGTGAAAGATGCGTGAGATTGTAGAGGCCTGTCTCGATTCCCCAATAGAGAATGCTATTAAGTAAAAATTTTGTCAGAGATGGTGGTGGTACTAAACCCAGTTTCACGCATGAAGATATTGGTGTATGTGATTCAGCAGTGGTGCTTTGTGTTTGTGGTTTTGTTGCCTGTGATGGTGGTGTTTGTGTCATTGTTGAAGATGGTCACTGTAATGGTTGTTGCTTTTGGTAGTAGTAGTTTAATTTTTTTTTTTTTTTGGGTAGTGGTAGTAGTTTAATTTGATGCAATAGAATTAGTTGTGGTGGTTTAAATTGAATTTCTTGAGAAAGTTACAGAAGTACAAGTTTGTAAAATGTACGCCCTTTTTCAAAATCCTTTGATGTATTTGGGAAAACCGAACCTATGAAAGCCCAAAGGTTTAATAATTGGAGGCCTTTAACTTATTTATTATTTTTTTGCAGAAAAAAATAAATAAATAAAAAATAATCTGGTTGGGCGGGTTGAACCTGTTTAGTGACGGGTTGGGTTCGGTTTGGCATTTTTGTAACCCGCCACTAATCGGGTTCAACCCGAACCGACCCGATTAACTTTAACCCGATTATGACCCGAACCAAACCCTGCCCGTTGCTGGCTCTATTGATTTGTATCTTCACTCGCCGACTGTAAAACCCTTGATTTTCCTAAAATAAAATAAATCAATAAATAAATAATTAATGAATAAATTAGAGAGATTTAGAAGTAAAGGTAATTAAAAAGGAAAAAAAAGGAATCTAACTTATATTATAAAGGAGAACCTGAAGAACTAATATTTAAGATTGAAATCTCAAATTATGAAGAGAAATAATAAAAATAATAATATTTGAGGAATTGAGAAGAAATTTAAAGATTAAGAAGGGGAAATCAAAGAAAAGGGGTATTTTGGTCATTTCCAATTGGTCAAATTAATAAAAGGAATAAAATAATTAATTATTAAGTTAATAAACTAAACTAGATCAAATTTTAGTTTAGTTGAATTTAAAATAAGGAATTTAAGGTTTAAAAGAAGGAATAACGACTTAATTGTAATTATACTATTTAGGATCCTTAATTTTAGTAAAATGGGAGAATAATAAGTGTTTAATTAAAATTTAAAATTTAGGATGAGAATTAGCACGAAATTTAATTAGGAAATTTTTAAGAGAAAGTTTAAGGAAAATAATTAGGAAGAGGGGTAAAGGAGGAAAGAGTTTTAAAAATTGAAGTGGGGATAACCTATTAGGGTTGCTTATTAAGTGGCATATAAAAGGGGAAGTTTAAGAGGAGTTTATGGTTTTCAAATGAGCCAAAATGAGGGGAAAAGAGAAGGGAAATCATGCCTAGACCTGGAGAAAAATAGGGGAAGAATAGAGAAAAGAAAAGAGGGTTTTATGAAGAAAGGGCAGTGTTGCAAATGGCCGAGCAGCCCTGTTCGAATGGAGATCTAGAACAATCCAACTGTTGGATCGGCCTCAAACTTGGTGGTTTTGATCTACACTCGAAGAACTACAATCTGAACAGTGGAGATTGAATTTGGAGAAGTTTAAAGGGGTGCGATCAAGCTATGAAAATCAGTGTACGATCAGATTTTCGGAAGAAAGAATTCTCATAATGAGGCAAGTAGCAAACACCTTTTGGAAAACTGGAGACTGCATGATTTTCGTATGAATTTGATGATTAATCGTGGTTTACGTGATTCAGAATTCGTTTTAAAAAGTTTAGGGAATTATAAATCAAGTTCGTTTACTTTCTCTTTAAAGAATTTGGAAAAGTGTTGAATAAAAGAGATTAAATTTAGTGAGAAAAACTTAGATAAATTTTTAGTCACTGAGATTAGGTTAGGATTGTCTTAGAGATATTTTAGAATGAAATTTAGATGTTTAGAAACAATTTAAAACCATAGAAATTTGAGAAATTTCGGAAATCTAAAAAACCCAGAAAAACAGTGAAATTGACCGAGTGCTCGAGTGGCCGCTCGAGCGCAAATACAGGTGCCCCGCTTGTGTGTTTCAAAACAGAATTAAAATTTAACCTGATACCCAACGCCCGGATTACCACTCGAGCACCATTGCGAGCAGCTTAAGAAGAAACTTACCAGTAGAGGTTGCCCAACAGACTGCTCTAACGCCCAGTCGAGCGGCATCTGTAAGAATTTCCAGATTTTTGAGATTAGCCCAAATCCATTTTTAATGATTTTTTTGGAAATTTTAAAGTTATAACACCTATAATTAGGATAATTTGAGATGTAAGAAGTGGCGGAATTAAATTTGGATTAAAAGATAGTAATTTGGGACAATGATTTTAAAGATGAAATTTTTGGAGATGTTTTGAGTAGAAAGAGGTCACAACCTATTTAGATCTGATTTTGGGTAACTTAACCTATTCTTAAACTTCAATATAGACCTAAGTTACCCTCTGGATGAACTAAATAATAGAGTTACTAAGTTTTGACACCTTAGGCTCTAAATGAGGGAAAATTTGGATATTATTAGATCATAGAAATAGGGAAGTTTTAGACAAGAATTAGAAACATTGTTAGTGCCTAGGAATGTGAACTAAAACATGAAAAAAACTTAAATAATAACGACTCATGCACAGCATCAATTGTAACATTTGATTAAAGGATTTATTCGCGTTTTTAATGACAGAATTTATTATTCTTTCTATTACGGTTGAGTGATACTACTTCCTGTGGTTGAGTTGATACTTACTTTTACGGCAGAGATGGGTAATCCTCTATTGTAGAGATGTGTAATCCTTTACGATAAAGATGTGTAATCCTTTACAGTAAAAGTGTGTATTCCTCCTACAGTAGAAGTGTGTCCTCCCGCGCTAGAGATGCAATTACTACGTGTTTCATTAATGAGATTATTGACACGTATATGTCTCTACGTATGTGGGTTGTTGTGTCATGTATGGGATTTGGCTATTGCCATATTATTTATTCTGCTATTGCGGTTATGTTTCTGGCACGATTGTGTCTCCGCTATTGTGGCTATCTCATGGTGTATGCTTTTATTTTAGTATTGACTAATATGTTATTAAGTTATTTAGAGTTTTTGGATTGTGAGTTGTGTCTAGAGGCTTAGCTCTTACATGGATTCATAGAGTAGCTAGTAAATGAAATTGTTTTATGGAGTTTCTTATTCTGTGTCATAGGCACTCCATCATCTCGAGAATGGTACCGCTCCTGTATTGGTCGGTCGCTACGTTACCTACTCCTATATTGGTTGGTCCGTACATACTAACTTACTCTTGTATTTGTTGAGTACTTCTGTTGGGTGTCGAATAGCCTGTCCGGTATCGGCTGGTCCACCTATAAATCAGTTAGGTACATATTAGCACATGTCTGTAGAAAACTTCGGTTTACAAATTTTATTAGTCCTATGATGTCACAGGTGTGGTTTGCTGATTGTTATGATTGGTGTATTATTATTTTTATTATCATTGACCTGGTTTACTCGCATACCTTATTAGTTGTTTTATAAAATTATGGATTGTTTTATAGCATGCATATTGCTACTTGTTATTAAACATTATTTCATGTTTCCGCACATAATTCTGATAATGAAATTAGAAAAAGTTTAAATTGTTCTATATTTTTAGTTGCTTTGGCCACATACTCTAACTCCTCGGGTCTGGATAATTGACTCAAAACCGAGGTGTTACACTGACAGCCTCGATTACATCATTGGCGTACACCATCCCTGTGTTTCATCCCCTTGAACCTTACCTCTCACTCTTGAAGGTTGATGGCAAGTTGATCTTGATGGGTGTTATCAACACCCCTCTTCAATTCGTGACACCAATGGTTATATCTCAGGTACGTAACTCTCTCTATATATCTCTAATTTCTCTCCTATAATTACAACTCTTTCTGTGGGAAATTCGTTCATGGTTTGATGACTGTTTAATTTGAAGGGAGAAAGGCGTTCACGGGGAGTTTTATAGGGAGCATAGCGGAGACGGAGGAGATGCTAGAGTTCTGCAATGAGAATGGGGTGATATCGATGATCGAGAGATTGAAGAAGAACGATGTGAGATACAGGTTTGTGGTGGATGTGGCGAGTAGCAAGCTTGATTAGTGATAATCCAACTAAGTTTTTGGAAGCTAAAAATTTATCAATAATTGCGTAAGGTTAGCAGCCACTACCAGTAGGATGTTATCCCTTTATTTCTATGTGTTTTCCGCCAGTCTTAATGGCGCCATGGTCAACAAATTTGTGTCTCAGCATTAATGAATGCATAGCAAGTCGGCGTTGGTCAACATATCTGTGAGTGAAGGCGGAAGGTATGAATCAGATCTTTTTTTGGTTGATAGTCACATTATTAATTTCATTTTAATTTGTCGCTACATATATTTTATTTAAGGGAAAATTACCATACACCCTTACTTTTAAAACTTTTTTCCACAAAACACTACCCTAGCTGCTAAATACCTACTTTACATTGTTTTTCCAGAAAAAAAGACGAGATGCCCCATTTCATATGTCAAAAGACTTAAAATGCCCATTTCGTCCCTTGATATACGTTTTTATATTTAAAATTTTTGTTTGTATGAACCGCCTACAAATGAACCAATCGGTCCATTTAAAAAAAAACCCGATCTTCACCCCTTTTCAACTCTTTAATTAGGTTAAATGTTAATTAGGTTAAAGAGTTGAAAAGGGGGTGAAAATCGGGTTTTTTTTTTAACATGAAACCTTAGGTTCATATAAACCAAAATTTTAAATATAAAACCGCATATCAAGGGGCGAAATGGGTATTTCAAGCCTTCTAATATCTGAAATGGGGCATCATGTCTTTTTTTTTTTTTGAAAAAACAATGTAAAGTAGGTATTTAGCAGCTAGGGTAGTGATTTCTGGAAAAAAGTTATAAAAGTAAGGGTATATGGTAATTTTCCCTTTATTTAATTAAACATCTAGATTTCTCCAAAGAAAATAGAGCTGACACGGATCTCCGCTAAAATCCAGGACTCCATTGACATGGAGTTGCTGGAAAAACCTGTATGCTCATTTGTTATAAGAGTAACAAGTTCCCGACTGTAAGCTTACTTTTTAAACCCCAACTAATAAATCCCTCATTTGTCGTCTAATTTAGTCGTTTTTCCCTTTGTGGTTATTATTTCATTTTAAAAAAAAATTATGCATTTTTATTGGTCGGCTTCTTGCTTTCCCTCCAATGATTCATGTAGACAGAGCAATTATTAGTTTTCGGTTCTTTTTAAATGTCTTATACATGTTGTTTACTAAAGTGCATAAATGTGGGGAACATATTTCATTGATATGGCTACACTTTATGGCATATGTAGATAGGACTTCCTTCTGTGTATTGATTGCCGATATGTTAGAAGAGAAAAGATCATACACATATGCCAACATGGTAAGCAGCATCAGTAAGTCTTTATGGCCCAGTTGGGATGTCGAGAAAATACAGGATAGTAATGTAAGAAAAGAAAACGAAAAAGTGAAGGAAACTGATATGTAATTTCCATGATGTTGTTTGAATATTGTTAGAAATTTTTATAGTTATTGCTGAAAATCTTGCATTTGTGTTTGGATAGCAAGAAATTCATTAGAATTAAGGTAGTTGTAAGACAGATGCAACACTTGAATTCAAGATAGGATTTGTCTCGCTCAATTTACTTTTTACCCTTTGGATTTGCTAGTCATTTGAACTGATTTACCTGACTCAATTGAACAGAATATCATCACAAAAATTTCAAGGTAAACAAATTTACATTCAAAATTCTTGATCCTTCCTCAACCTCCTTAATTTGAAGCGTCAGTACTAGAACTTTAGAAAGAGTTCTACAAGGTCCCACCATGATCAACTTCCTATACATTATCAAACAACTATGATATGCAGTTCTTCTGCATGAACACCAGTCGTTAATTTATGCACTCACGATTATTATTATTAATGTCTACCTAAGTAAATCATTTTGCATATACTTCTTCATTGTTTTGAGACTGGCAAAGGATCGCATTTTGTCAATAATTGATGAAAACACGTATGTCCATAGATTTTCACTTGATATTAAATACGGCACCAATATACAGTCCTTACCTATTCCATTTTTACTGGCAATCTGCACAAGGGAAGGTCAGTTGGCAGAGATTACGAGAGTTGGTGGAGACTACGAGATGTGCCGATCACAAGGGGTCCTCCAGGAACGTGAAATGTCAAGCTGATTTACGACTTTGACAACTGCCAGCAGCGGAAGCAACCCCTTCACCCCCATCCCATCCGTCGTCACCCTCATCCAACTCTCTTAAGGTCTTCTATATATACGTAATTGTGTTAATTTTAATTTTATGTAACATGCCTTTTATGTAAATGGCTGTGTAAATTTTATTTTTAGATAAAGCTTGCCCAGCAAGTTATTAATAGGTGTTATTAGGAAGGGTAGTTGGGGTAATCCAAATGTCCGAGACAAAATGGTTTGGACTTTCTTTTAGTAGAGTTTTTTATAGATTAATTGTACTTAAAAATTATTTAAAAAAAAAAAGATTAACCATGCTTAAAATTAACAGTGGCTTTTTATAGGCTTTGTTTCGTTCATATTAAATCTTAAACACGTTTGTATCATTCTAGATGCCCCCAGATTGCTATTATATATGTAAGGGGATGAAATCTTCTACTATTCTTTCTGCCATGACCGTGAGATGCTGCCATGTGAAGTATCTCACGGTCACTATTATTTCACGGTTGCAATTATTTCTTCTGTACTTATAAATCTTCTGAAAATCAAGTACCAATAGAATGGACACAACTGAATTTCCTGAAATATATAAAATATATGTAAAACATTAAAAATAATAGCGAGAAAGTGTCTAGAATTTTGGTAAAAGTAACTGGCATTTCTGAAATTTTATTTTGCCCAAAGTCCTATATGACTAAAGTTCTCAAGATCTTGATTCTTATCCAAAATGTGTTGGAATTTGATGTATAGATTATTATATCATTTAATGGAAAAGACTGAACAATTTGAAATTTTGATGTCACCTTCAAAATGTTAAATTGCACATTTAAATTTCTTAGTATAGTTTTCTATTTTTAGTATGGTATATAAATGTATATTGTATTCAAGGGACAACGATATTATATATGCTCCAAATCTAAAAGGCCAATATTGCCAAATATTGTTTTTCATTCACAATGATTTGTATTGTGGAATCACAGGAGTATTCTGTATATCTATACTATATTTAGCGCGAGAAGGCCTCTTGGGAAGCGTGCCTAAAACAATTCATTCTTCCCCAAAATGTCCATTCCTTGTGTAGTTTGGGGTTTCAATAATACAAGCTGTCTAAACTCAACATTTTCATTCAAAACCCAGTTAGTCTGTAGCTGTTCCCCCACTTCTCCTCTCCCCATTCCCTCTCTCCATCGAGCAATACTGCATGTGCACCCGTGCTGGTTTGTATTAATTGAAGAACTCTACATGTGTTGTTTCCCAATTGTTTCTTGGAAAACATGGCTGTCTCACAATCAGATGATCAGTTTTGATACAAAAGAAGGTTATGCAATTAACAATGGTTGTTAGGGGGAAAAAAATAAAAGAGAAAAAAGGGGTACTGGGTTCTGTAATTCTTGTTCTTTTCGTATTTGCAAGTTGCTGTGCAATATCTGTAACATCCGATTAACATCATTACTTTCGAACAGTAGCCCAACCACCTAGGATCTCCCACTGTTTAGTGCCGAAAGCTAATGGCCAGAATCTTGACTTGAAAATACTGTTATCTCTTGATACGAACCTATATTTCCTGTTTATATAATTTCCAGAAATCACGTTGAGACCTTAGACTTCATCTTGTCTTAGGTTTTTACAAGAACCATATCCTACACCAAAACCTGCAACCACCGAGAGAACATTGGGTTGTGGGATTCAATCACGATAGAAGAGACCACCGATTTGTCGTCAGAAGAGAGAGAGAATCAAGACGAGAGGAGGAGGAAGGAAAGAGAGAAAAAGAAAGAGAAAGAGAAAGAGAGAGAGAGAGAGAGAGAGAGAGAGAGAGAGAGAGAGAGAGAGGTTGCTGTTGTTTACGGAAGAGAGATGGGAGAGGTCGTGTTTTGCAGGGGTATGTTTTGTAAATTCAAAACAGTTTTAGGATTATTTTAAATATTTAAAAGTTAAGTTTTAAAGAAGTTTTATAATTAATTTACACTTTAACCCCTTAACATTAACCTCTTTTGTTATTTTAGAATTAGAATACCAAGGGATAGGATGTAATATTAAAACGGTTTTCATTACCACTCCACTAGAAACGTGGCGGGCAAAACAAAAATTAAGTTCTGTAAACTATAGAAAAAATATGATTTAAAAGTATTTTAAAATTATATCATGTCTATATTTACATAAATTAGTTACATAACTTGTTAACCAAATCCTGCATCAAATTAGCATGAAAAATTCTTATTATGATTTTTATGGGGATAATGATGAGGAAAACAAAGAACTGGACCAAGGAAACGTTAGAAGGACCATCTTGAAGCTTACATATGGAACAAGAACATTGCCGTGAAGCACCAATAGTGAGACCTGTAAATTTCATGCAATTGTTGTAACTAATCTTTCTTTATATAGTAGTTATTGTTTAATATAGAATATGCAAAGCTAGTTAGGTGAAGGACAAAAACGAAATAGGTAAAAGACAGTTTATATGCAAAACCAAAGTTGGCAATCTATCAAAGAAAAACTGAAAAAATAGAGACACAATTTCATCCTTGCTTTACGATAATTTCATTAACTGTTGACAGTTTATATGCAAAGCCATTACTTATTGAGGTCTCACTGTGGTGACTATTATATCCCTGATTGATTTTAATTAATTAAAAGGAATTTGACAACTTATTTTGTCATGTACACATAATTGCAAAACTAATTTATTATATTATTATGCTTTAGGTGTAAAATGGATGAAAGCAGCAGAGCAGCTTCATCACTTGTTATTGAGGTTGAAGAGAGCACGATGTTGGACAATTAACTGCTACTCCACTTAAGAAATATATAGAGTCAATTGGAGAGGAAAAGGATATCAAGTGGACTAGTAGCTTTGGATGCAAGGCCGAACCTTATACAAGTACATACTCTCGTATAAGAGCCCAATTGATTGGGTTGTTACCAGGACAAAAATCACAAGAAATTGTCTTATATTCAAAAATGACCAAAGAAATGAGAGAAAAGATGAAAAGGGAAGAAGAAGAAGCTAAAAGAACTTTTGGAGGTGGACATAAGACTTCAATCCCAAGCATTCCAAGTATTCCACTAGTGAGAAAGGCTACCAAATGTATGATGCCAATCCATGAGACGTTTAAGATGTCTTGTAGAGGTGATGTAGATTCATTAATAGCAAGATTTTTTCATGGGAATGGAATACCTTTTTACGTGGCTAGATCTCCCCTTTTTGTTAACATGGTTAGAGGTATAAATGAAGGACCCAAAGGGTATAACCCTCCTAGTTCAAAAAAGATAAAAACAATTTTACTTGACAAGGAGAAAAATTAATCGTGCATTAATGGACCTAAAGCAACAATGGCCAATATTTGGTGTTTCAATTGTCTTAGATGGTCGGACAAGCATAAAAAACAAACCTTTAATTAATCTGATGACAGTGTCTGGAGGTCGAGCTACGTTCTTTAGTGGTGTTGATTATTCAAGTGATGAAAAAGTCAGGTGTATATAAATCAGAAATATTGTTAAAAGCCATTGAAATAGTGGGCACATATAATGTTGTTCAAGTGTTAACTGATAATGCATTTGCATGTAAGGTAGTTGGAGAAATTATTATGGCTATATATCCTCATATTTTTTAGTTTGGTTGCATGGCTCATTCATTGAGCCTTTTGATGAAAGATATTGCAAAATCAAAGCATCCAAGTTTGATTTTTGTTGAAGCTACATATGAGCAAGTAAAGGGAATTGTGAACTACATTAAGAACCATAGTTTCACTTTATTTATATTCCGAATATTTTCAACATTGGATGTTATACAGGTTCGACAAGATTTGGTCACCATTTCATTGTTTTGGAATGTCTTTTTTGATTGAAAAATTACTTCGATTAGCATGGTTTTGAGTGATGAATAGGAGGCAATTAAAAAGGGCTCATCTAAGTCAAATCATGATCACGATGGGGTTTGAAAACTTGTATTGGATGATAACTTTTGGAGTAAGGTAAAGAATGTATTGGCATTTACAAAGCTAATTTGGCAAATGATTTGCTTTTGTGACTCTAATTTGGCATTTATGTTGTGATATCACAGGACTCATGAAAAAGTACATCTCTGAAAAGTTAAATGCCTGAGTTAATGTTTGACACCTCACGGCTTAGGTGTGAAACTGAGATACATAGTCATCGACTTATTGCGGATCACCCAACTGAGATACACGGTGGGCTGGCACTTACAATCCAATCAACTGCAACAAACGTGGGAATACTAGACCAAGATATATGGAGGATAGCCTAAAAAAATAACCACATTGAGATACACGATAGATGAAATTGTTGCAACATGACCAGAGGTCTCGCCGAGGTACACAGTGGGAGCATAGACGAAACAAGATTAACTAGACAAAGAATATACCACTTTCACTCATAGCTAAACTATGAATCCATAACAAGCTATGCGAGCTAGACACTAGAAACAAATACCGAAAACATGCTATATTTGATACCAAAATATTTAACAATAATCCACAAGTCAACTCAAAGATACATGGAGGAAATCCAAGTCTCAAACCCAAGCTACATGAGTTAAAAAAAAAACCACTCCGAGGTACATGGAGGAAAATAATAACAATTATGTCCAAACCACTTTGAAAACATCTTTAGGTTGTTCAAATACAAGTGTAGGAACTAATACGATCAAACCAAGTTGAAAAGAAAAAAATTTGGAACGATAAGCTCAAATAAAAGTCATTTTAGCAAAATGTAACCAAAATCTTTATAAAAATCCAAATAAATCTTAAGCCAATGCAAACACTCTCAAAATACCCTAATCTAGTTGATACATGGTTAGAAATTCCCGAAAATAAGTTTAGAATAAAAAAACTAAGTCAAAAAGCAAAATCCTGAAAATTTATCAGTGGGCGCTTGAGAGTCGTAGGGCGTTACATCAGGCGCTCGTTCAAATTCTATTTTAAGCAATGGTCACTTGTAATCGGGCTCGAGCAGCGATTTGGGTGACGAGGAAATCTAGGTTTCAGTTCGGCCACTCAATGTCGCGCTCAAGCCACACCCTAGGCGCTCGGTTTAATCCTATTTTTCAACTTTTAGGTTTTATTTTTATAAAAAAAAAAAACTCAAGTGGAATGCTCATACTGGTGCTCAAACAGCATTGGGCATTCATTCTAGATACTACAGTGCCTGTCCTAGCGCTCGAGCTAGCTGCCAGGTGTCCGTACAAATTTCGCAAAAATCTGGGTTTCACGAACTTGTTAAATCTAAACCAATTTTCACCAAACTAACACTTCAAATCACTTTGAAAACTTGGGTTTTTGTCCTCTCTAAACGTGCCAAATCATTCTATATCATCAAAACAAAGATCAATGAGTTTTCTATATCAAATCCTAAATAAAACTATATATTCAACAATACGTTGACAGTTTTTCTTCAAACTATAAATATGCTCATTCAAACTGATGAAAATACTTCATAAATCTCGTGGTTTTGTTTCTAAATCATCACATACTACTTTCCAAATCATTCTCAACAAATAAAAGCTAGAAATCATGCATCGATTAAACGAAAAGGGTGTTACTTGCCTCTTTTTGTAGCAATTCCAAACTCTAAAATATCAAGCAAACTCAGGAATTGTTCTTCCTTGATCGGGGCATGAGGAAACCTTCTCTTTGTTCTTTGAATCACACGTTCAAAACAGAAATCTCTCTCTCAATATCAAACGTCCAAGCAAAGTGAATAAAACCCTTCTAATCTCTTAAAAATTACTATTTATACTTGAACAAATCCAAGGGAATCCTATTTAGAAGTTTCCCACTTCTACCAAGCTCTATTTGGCAAAGAATCATACGCACATACCATTCTCCAATTAAATTTCTAATTTTTAAATAAAACAGGATAATACACACCGCACATCTATCGTGCTCATGCACCGGCACTAATAGAATTTCATATAAAACTTTATATATACTTACTTGATCTTTCTAATTCCAATCGTTGAATCTTTGGCAATTTTCTCAAATTTGTCCTTCCTCCTCTACACCTATCCAATTCAAAATAATCTATTAGGCACACATTCCAATAATCCTGAATTAAATTAATTAAATAATCAAAGGAAAATTAGAGGGATTACAACAAGCGTAACATAATGGTAATTGAACATTAAATATGGTGCTTGAAGAACCATATTTTATGTATGATGCTTCAAGAACCATATTTTATGTACGGTTCTTAATGATTTTTATCATTTTGAAAGGAACTAAGATCTAAGGTTAATTTACAACCTCTACCTCTCTCTGGAAGACCTGGATTGCCTAAATTAACCTTTGAAATTGATCAAATACCTTTCCAAACATATTTTGAGTTTGAATTGGAAGGATTTAGACGTACTTTTGTGTCTATATCCTTGGGATTCTTTTGTCCCTCATTGTGCCTATAAATAGGAGTTCTCTTCTCATGCAAATGGCTGCAAATTTTATGCTCAAGAGCCTTGCTTAAAGGAAGAGAAAACTCTTGCTGGAATACACACTTGAAGGTTACTTGCTTTAATAGAAGAAGGAGCTCAAGACCAAGGTATAACTCCTTTTAAATTCGATTCTCTCTTTCAATTCCAGCACTCTCTTCTTCTACCTTTCTGTAGAATAAGGCCTCTTTGTGTTTGTAGCCCCAAACTATTGGTCAAAGTACCTTAAGCCTATATCTAGCCGTAAAACATGAAGAGAAGGTAAATGAAAATAATCTATGGGATGGAACCTTTAGGTTTAGAACCTTGTTTTCTGATTTGATCTTCTTGCATGAGCCTTGATTGTGGTTTTGATATGATTTCCTCCTTGTTCATACTTATTTTGCTTCATTTCACACTTATGCACACACACGTATTATTTTTTTGGTTTCAGGCATGAATCTTAGATCTATTGTTTTCAATAGATAGATCTAAGATTATAGCCTCAAATTAATACCTCAGGACTTTTTTGCAAGTTTTCAAATAGATTTGATCTCTTAAAGAAGGCCTCATGGCCAAATCTACATAGATCTAGATTATTTTCAATAAAATTTGGTCATGCTTGGTTCATTCTCTTCAAATCATGAAACCTTTGAGCCAAGCCTTTTCCCTAAATATGTTTAGAGATTTATCCTTTCATTTGAAGTGTTTTTGAATTCGATTAATGGAGCCTAGTACACAAATTAAGCAATTTTATTGTGGTTTTCACTCATGTTTTCCAAATCGGGATAACACCTATATGTCAACTTGTTTCTTTAATTACTTCATCGTCTGAATGAATTTTTGAGTGATTCTAGTTGTTTATAAAAGGTGAGGAAGTCTATTTTAATTTTGTAAATTTTGAGAAGTTTTCATCCAGCCGTTTGCTCAGACCATTTGATTGAAGTTAGACAGGACTGTTTTATACAGATTGTTGTACTTGTAACTTCAATCGAGTGCCAAAGGCTCATTTCAACTTTGTTTTGATTGATTCTTGTCCCTGAGTCTTTCTTTTTGAGTTTATTTTCAAATACAATTAGTCTCATAATTTTCAACCAATGTTGGGGTCTGTATGTTTGATGGACCTTGTACTGCTCAATAGTAGATTACAGGGTCAATCTGTGATGATGTTGACCTGTTTGTGAATGCACACAAACTTCATATGGATGAACTAAGGGTTGAGGTCTATGCCATTTGAAAGATAGCACTTCCAACTTCATCCATACTTATTTTCATGAATTTATATGGAGCCAATCTCCACGAATAGACTTCTGAAGTAGTCCTAGTTGTCATTGTCATTGTGACTAATTAGTAACTTCAAGCAAGCACAAATCTCTAGGTTTTAATTGGATTTAAATGAGTTTTTATCAGTGCTTTGTACATTTTATAAGCTTTCAAATGGCTTTGGTTTCATCCAATTTGGTTTCCAAATGAATGAGTTATGGCTAATTAAATGTGCACAGCTCAAATAGCCCTTTAAATGCATTGATTTTCAATAGTGATTTGATCTCCTTTTCTTTCAATTTTGTATTGATTTTTAATTGAATAAAATTATCCTGGGAGTGATAAATCCATAGAGAGAGACTAAATTAATTAGACAACTCATGTGCAGGAACACACATTTGTTTATATTCCTTTTAATTCTTTGGAATGAAATATGTTTTGCAAGCAACTTAGCAAGATAGACCTATGGCAACCACTTTATGTGGATGAGTGGGGGTGCCTAACACCTTCCCCCACTCAACTGAACACCCTTACCCAATCTCTGGTGTTGACCATTAATTTGAGCTTCTTTGGCTCATTTTTTACCATTTTATGCATACTTTGGTGACATCCACACTAAGACCATTTGAATGGCAGCGACTCCTTTCTTTTTGATAAATCTCGTGTAGCATGATACGTGCATACACATGCAGATGCCTCAGTGTTGTGTCTTTGGAGAGAAGAATCAATCGGTGATATTCTTTCTTTAATTATTGTAGGTAGGTTTAGGTTGCTATTAGCAAGTTTATCATTTCCTTAATTGTGTGGTTGTTTAGAATAGTCAATTACTTATTTCATTCTTGCTATAGATTTGGTAATAGGGGGCTGTAGGGTATGTTTCCATTTTGATTCCAACTCTTATGTATTTTCTATTTAAAAGCCATAAGCATGAATAAAGGGCATTGAATCTTTTCTCAACGGAAGTTGTTATCAAGGAGGTTTGGTTCACCTCGAATGAGCCATTAAAGGAGGACAAGGATCCCTCTAAGTATCCTCGAACTTTCATTCTGCAAACATAGGTAAATCATGCAAGACTACTTCTGGTGTTTTACCTATACACCAACCCGTTACGAGCTCTCAGACGAAAGCACGTAACATAGCACACGTGGAATCCTAGCGATTCCCAATGGCACTACAGTTAACACTTAATGTGCAGAGAGAGCATGGAGTACTTATGGGTATATCCATAATGCTAAAAGGAATCGCTTGAGCTCAGATCGTGCAGAGTCTTTAGTATATGTTCATTGTAATTATTAACTTTCGACACGATACAGAGTAGATTATGAGACAACATATAAGAATTGGGATAGTTTTGAGGATGAGATTGCTATAGATGTTGACATGAGAGCAGTTGAAGATAAAGAGTACATGTTGCCTTTTGGAGATGAGATTGATCTCTTACAACCTTCATCTTCTAGCTTGATTCCTGAAAGAACAACTCAAGAATCAACTAGTTCATCACAAGCAAAAAGGCGTGAGGAGATTACACTTGGTAAAAGGCCCCGGGTTAATCAGTGTTTTATTCTTTTTCTTTTTGAACAATGCAGATGCTAATTAGTTGATGTTTGTTTATATTATCATTTTTGAGCTTTATTTACATTACATATGTGTGTGTGTCTATATATATAAATATGTGTGTGTGTGCACGCTCTAAAGACGCTCTGGACTATAAGTGACTTTTGAAATTGACGCTTTCATGTTCTCAGTGTGGCTCTCTGCGCAGGAAAGTAAGCTCCCCATTGTATTTCAATTTGCTTCTTATCTAAGTACCTAGAAGAATCCTTTGTACGCTTTGTTGATTAATATATTCTCAGTTCCTTACCCCAAAAAACAAATGATAAAAAAGTTTTGAATTACATTTGTTTTCCTTAAAATTAAAAAATACCGCGTCAGCGTTTCGAACCACCGCGTTAGAAAATGGAAACCGGACACGGCAGCTAAAATGCGGCGGCGGAGTAGCAGGCGCCACTTCCCGCAGATATGGTAGACGGGAGATGACTTTTTACGGCGACCATAGCCTGGGTGCTCCGGATGTTTGCTACGGTGCGCCATATGCGCCACTCTCTCCAGGTATGCTGCGCCACTCCCCTCTCTCCCTCGTTACTGACTGCCAGGAACTTGAAGTTCTCAAAAACCCTAGTTTTATTCGGACTCATCAACTGTCCCTCGAAGACCCTAGCTTTTCATACCAGGAGCCGTTGGTCCGATTCACCTTCTGTACAAAGATTCTTTTTTCTTGACCAGTTCTCGCCTTTCAGGAATTCAAATACACCGAGCGTGATTAATTCGAACGAACGACGACAGATTGTGGTGTCGTTGTCGAAAATGATCAAACAAGGGCAAGGTTACGTGCTTAAGGGGTTTTCCCTTTCTTTCTGCCCGTGTTTTCTTGTAAAGATAATGAAATTCTTCGATAATCGAAGAACAGCTTATGCATTCTTCAAATTTGCATTTCGGGATGATTCGGAGAGCTCGATTCAATCGTGCTGCGTCGTCTCCCATCTTCTGGCTGCGGAAGATCTGAGATACCTCGCACAAGATGTTTTGTCTTGTGTGATTGTGAGAATGGGACCTTTTAGGAGTAAGGAGTTAGTGAGGTTAATGTGGAGGGACCATCATGTTTACGAATCAGATTTCTCAGTTCTCGATTCGCTTATGAGGGCCTTCTTGAAAGTGGATTTGGTTTCTAATGCAATGGAGGTTGTGTGTAGGATGAGGGAGCTGGGGCTTAGGCCGAGTTTGTCTGCAATCGGGGTTCTTTTTAAGCTGTTGCTTCAGAGAGGTGATTATGGGAGTGTGTGGAAGTTGTTCAGGGATATGGTCCAAAAAGGACCTCGGCCTTGTAATTATACTTTTAATGCTATGGTTCTTGGATTTTGCAGAAAAGGGCATCTTCTAATCGGAGAGAGTTTGTTGCATGTAATGCGAAAATTTCATTGTGAACCAGATGTCTTTACATATAACATTCTGATTAATGCTTGCTGCATTCGGGGTTTCTCCTTTGATGCTTTGGGATGGATGCAATCGATGATCAAAATGGGTTGCCATCCTAGTGTCGTAACATTCAATACCCTTATTGATTCCTTGTGTAACCAGGGAAACCTGGTTGAAGCAAGGAAGATCTTTGACGGAATTCAAGAGATTGGTATCTCTCCAAATGCTGTTACATACAACACCCTCATTGATGGGTATGCCAAGGCTGGAGAGATTGATCAGGCTAACTTGCTTTATGAATACATGAGGGAAAATAGTGTTGCTCCAGATGTTATGACTTTTAATATTTTGTTTGCTGGGCAGTGCAAGCATGGTAGGGGCAAGGATGGGGACAGGTGGCTAAGGGATGTGTCTGAGTTGGGCTTGCTTCCAGATTGTTCATCGCCAGATATTTCAATTGCATGGCTGTGTTGGGCAGGTCAGTTGGACAACGCCATGGAATTTCTACAGGATATGCTTGAGAAGGGTTTAGCTGTGAGTGTGGCTGGATTTAATGCGATCATTGCAGGTTATGGCAAAGCTGGTTTAGAGGATAAAGCCTTTGAAGCATATCAGCTTATGGTTGAATTTGATTTAATCCCATCAGCTTCCACATGCAGTTATCTGCTTATGAGCTTGTCCGAGGAGGGGAGGCTTCAAGACGCCAGAGAACTTATGGACAAGATGACAGAGAAGGGGTTTCCCATCAATAAAGTAGCTTTCACGGTACTATTAGATGGCTATTTCAGGATAGGAGACATTTTTGGGGCTCAGATGTTGTGGAATGAGATGCAACGGAAAGATACTTGTCCTGATGTTGTTGCCTTCTCTGCCTTTGTGGATGGTCTTTGTAAAGCAGGTCTGATAGAGGAAGCTTATACTGCTTTTGTAGAAATGATGAGAAGAGGTTTTGTGCCAAATAACTTCACATACAATTCTTTGATCAATGGTTTCTGCAATTGTGGAAAGTTAAATGAAGCATTAAAATTGGAGAGAGACATGAGGCAAAGAGGACTTGTACCAGATATCTTCACTTTGAATATTATCATTAACGGGTTCTGTAAAGAGGGTAAAATGAAGTCTGCCAATGATGCCTTCATGGACATGCACAGAAGTGGCTTGACCCCAGATATTTGTACTTATAATATTTTGATCAATGGATACTGTAAGGATTTTGATATGGCTAATGTTGAGTATGTCATGAATGAGATGTGTGCCAGTGGTTGGGACCCAGACATCAGAACTTATACCATACAGATCCATAGTTTTTGTTGTAGTCTTAGAATGAGACAGGCTGTTAGAATGTTGGATGAGCTCATTTCAATAGGTATTGTTCCTAATACAGTTACCTATAACACCATGATGAATGGTGTTTGCAGTGACATATTGGATCGTGCTATGATCTTAACAGCAAAATTGCTCAAGATGGCTTTTTTTCCAAATATTGTTACTGTTAACTTATTGCTTTCTCAGTTATGCAAACAAGGGCTGGCTGAGAGGGCTTTGATGTGGGGACAGAAATTGAGAGAAGAGTCATTTGAATTTGATTACGTTACATATAGGATATTGAATAGAGCCTACCATTATGTGTTGGAAGGTTCCCGGACTTTTAGAGAGACAACAGGAAAAAGTCTCTTTTTGGAGTTTCTCATGTACATTACATATGACTACCTTTGCAGAACTAGACTTCAAGGTGAATGCATCAGTAAGTACTCTCTGAATGTAGACAATGGTTTTGGTGGGTCTTGCAGAGCGAATTAAACAGTATAGCATTTAACATATCAGTGTTCAGTTATTTATCTCTTGGTTTGGCTTGAATTATCAGTGTTAATGGGATTATTTATCTCAGTGAGGCCTTTGACACTGAATGAAGCTGGCTTTGAATTCTGATTGAAGGCAGGGCTAGAAGCTAACAGACTCCACATTGAACAGTTACCATTTTGAGAGATGATTGGATGTTATGGATGTGTGGAACAAAGTCATGTAATATCTGAACATAGTTCTTCACTGATGTATTAAGAGATAGAAGTTGACCATAGCAAACTTCATTGCCTTTGTTGAATATGGAGCATGGAGCATTACTAGTTATATTATTGGACACGCCAAGAGATTTAATGGTTTTAGGTTTGATTCTCTTTATAGCCAAGAAATATTATAGAGACGATGAGTAACATGGAATCTTTTGGGGGTGGGCACCTAATGGGAATCAAGAACCATGCCAGAGTGGTTTTTGGAAGTTTCTCCTGAAAATTCCTGTATTTATGGCTGGTCTATTTCTAAAGAAGATTATTGTTGAATTCATTCATAATTAAGGATCCATGCCAGACCTGTGTTTTCAAGAGTTAATTAGCTTTGAAGGCACTAGAGGCATAGGAATCACCAGATAGACCAAAAAGGGAGGATCAGTAATTAGAGTTTCTTATGTGAATTGCTTGCATGAATCTCAGACTTCTGGTATTTCAATTCTTGATCTTGTTTGCTATTTCCCAAGTTATTGATTCTGAATCAGTGGATTGAAGCAATGAAAAAAATTAGGTCAATAAGATATCAGATGTACATGGTAAGTAGTTCACAACACTTTTAACAATTTTTAGAAAAGATTCAGTATTATTTTTATCTCAATGCTACAAGTCATATTGTTAAATATCAGGAGATATTATATGTTTCTTAGTTTTCAGGTTCTTTATTCATTTTTTTTATTTTTCCACTCTTCTAAGGACCTAAACTTTGTAAAACATGTTAAAAAGTTGTGTTTTTTCCTCTGATAAAGCACCAATTCTGACTTCTCTGTTATGTTTTCATCTTCATCTGTTCAAGGTGTTCTTCAATATCTCAGATGTAGAGGTCATAATTCATTTTTAATCATGTTTATTTTTATATCTATCTTGCTGTTTTTCTTTTAGATGTTTTGTAAACCCCCTTCCCCTTTCTCTCCAAATAATAAATGAAAGATATGTGTAATGATAAATTTTACAATAACACAAAATAATGAAATGTCTTTTACCTACAGAGTTTATGGTTGTAACGTTGTAGAGAGAAAGACAGGTGGTTGAGGACATTTACCATTCAGTCGAAGATAATTACAAATCTAAGTTGAGTTTGAAGAGAAGAAAGCATGTTTGCTTGCTTCCTGAAAATTTGATGAATTTATCTCCATAGAAATTTAATCGATTTTCATCAATCCTTTTGATTAGATTTACTGAGCATATAAACAGGACACCTTGACTGAATAATGCATAAAGGGTCATTGCAGGATTACATCTAAACATGTAATTTACTGAACAGAATCAAGCACACACAAACAAATGAATCATTTTGTTGAGGATGCATATTCCAAACACAAAAATGATAACAAGTGGTTTCCTTTTTTTATTAAAATTAGTACTTCAACGTGAATTCTAATGCTGGCTTTATCCTCTTGGGATCCCATGGTTCATGGCTCCCTTTATTAAGTCTGTTTTGATGTATGGATTACAATGCTGTACACTCAAAAAGCAACACATGAATAAGATGAATATTGTTGTGATTCAAACATTGAGATGAATGTGTGGGAAACTTGGAAAGTTAAGAAATAAATGTTGGGCAATAAAAAGCAAAACATTTATAGGATGAACATTTTTGAAATGCATATTTTGAGATAGAGCAGCTAGGTATCGTCAAAACAAGTGACAAGATAAAGGAAAGTAGGTTACGATGAATTGGGCAAGTAAAAGCAAAGACCTGAAGAGGCAATTGTAAGAGGGTGGAAGAGGGTATTCATTGAAAGATCTAGAGGGCAAGGAGAAGATGAAAAAAGCATGTATGGAGTCTTTTAGAATGGATATGAATATCAATAGGCTAACTGAAGGTATGGTCTTTGATAGGTTGTGATGGAGGAATAGGATTCATGTTTATGAACCCAAGTAATTGGGATAAGCCTTTCGGCATTGGTTGATTAGCTGATCGGTTTTTTTTTTACCATTTGTTCCAAACCAATATTGACTTGGACCAGGCATCTTGAATCTCAAATTAGGTTCTGATTAATTTCTGCTTCTTGATCGAAGAACACCTCTACAGTTCACTTCTCTTTTTACATTAGATGGCAATGAGACTGTTAAACCTGAAATCTTCAGGAAATTCTTAGCCAAATTCCTTTAATCTTCAGGTGCTCCACATTTGTGCTAATTTATAAGTAGGTTTGAAGTTGTTTGTTTTGAACAATGCTTAACTGGATCTTGTGCTAATTTGAGTACCAGACTTGTTGTCACGAAATGGAGTGAAAATGATGTGGTATCATAAATTGGAAGTAAAACCATGTTCATACTTATCTCCCCAAATCTGCACAATTTTCTCACAATTTTGAGTTTTTTTTTCACAGTTTTCAACCTGTTGAGATCTATGTTGAAAGGCGTTCCTGCTGCCTTATCCATTGTTGAAGGAAGATTGAAATAGGAAAAGAGGGCAGGTGCATTTATCTGGGGGTATCCAAGCACTTAGATCTATCAAAGAGAGAAAAAAGATGTAGATTACACACATAAACTACTGCACCTTTGCCCTCTGCATGATCATAGATCTTATTCTGCTACCAGCATTGACATTCTTTCCCAGACTGGCCAGGTGCTCTAAACGCCGTTTTGCAGATTCAAGGACTCCCAAATTGACTCTGGTAACGATAAATTAAAAAGAGTAAACAGTAGAAACTAGAATATGTACCCAAACAGGAAGAAAAAAACTTTTACTGCAAATATTCTCAAGGAACAATAACAATGGGTTTAGGCTGAGTTGACTCATTCTAAACCAGCATCTTTATTACAAGGCTTGTTTGAACCTCTTTGGGTTTGGCCCAATTCTTACATTTTTTTATTTGTTTTATTGCCTGTCAGTAGGTATGAAGAGGTGGGCCCTGTTTGAAGGCCCAAGATCCAATTTGGGCCCAATTAGACCCAGGTCCACTTTTTTTTTTTGAAATTCAGCTCAGCTCGAAACTCTCCATGATTCAATTTGATTGATTTTGAACCAGGCTAGGCTTGCTGTTCCTGGTTTTTTTTTAATATATATTTCTTGTTTTTTATTTTTTTATTTTTAATTTTATGTTTTTTGCAAGTGGTCGCTCTCTTCAAGTGTCCAAGGACTATTTCATTCTGGGTCTTAGGTCCCAGGTTTGGTGTGTGGATGGTTTGGGTGGAAGGCAGGGCTGGAGTTGACCCTGTTGTGGCTCACAAATGGGCTAAAATGGTGTAAAAGAGGAAAGAACTTGAGGAAAGCTTTCAATCTTCCCACTCTCGTGGCATTCAAACATTCAGATTTACGTGAACATGTTAAAAGTAATGTAAATAATCGTACTAAACTAGAAAAGGGAAGAAAATCATGCTAACATTTTCTTTATTGAAGTAAAATCCAATTTCATACAAGTGAAAGGAGTTTAGAAGGCTTACCTTTGCCAATGAGATGCTTTTGATTATGCTTGGAGCCGTTTGAAGCTCCTTTAACGTCTTGGCAGCGGTTGAAAGTCTTGTTATAGATTTCAAAGGGAGTGTCTTCCCTTGCTTTAAGCCTTTTCCTTCTTGATTCTTGAGTTTTTGAAGGGGGTTTTGATTGGTTTTCAAGGGTTTTAAAGAAGTTTTCCCTAGCAATAGAGAGAGAAGTAGAAAAATGGCCAAAGGACCTACAACTGATCTGAGCTACTGCTTTTATACTGCCCATTGGTTGGCCGTTCAGGCTAAGTGACCAGCTTTGTTTTCTTTCTAGCTGCTTTAAGCCGAGTGGTTCTTTGGGTCTAGCCGCTCAATTTAACCAGCTAGATCTGACCATACTTTCGCATTAAATATTGTACGATTGGGTTGTAACATCCTAGAAATTCACATAGGGGTAGTTTAGTCATTTCTTAATTAGTTAAATTGTTTAAATAAATATTTAAATAATCATTAAACCTATGAATTTAATTGGAATTAAGATTGGCTTAAATTGAATTTACATAACAAGATTTATAGCCAATTATATGGAAAAAGGGCGTTTTAGTAACTATATTTGATTATGGGCTGTAAATTTGAGAATATGTAAGGTTATAGAGTGATTAGATAATATTTAAAAATATGATACAATAATTAGATGAAATTACAAAATAAAATAGCTACTGAAGGTTTTAGGATAAGTAATCCTTGTTGGACTAGAATTGCATGGTAAACTCGAAATCTCAATCGGATTAGAATTTATATTTTTAATTGAATTAGAGAAGCCTAGTAAATTGATAACATAGTAGGAAACCCAATGACCTAGTTGGAGTAGAAAATAGGGCTGTAAACGGATGGAATTCGGTACGAATTTGCTAAGATCCGATAAGAAATATTGATATCTGAATTCGAACCCATTATCCGATGGATCTTTTACATCTGAATTCGAATTTGATTCTGAGTGATTATCCAAATCTGATTAGATAATATTTGAAAAAAAAAATTAAGATATTATAAACATCAAGTCAGTGGATCAAATAAGGATGCAATCATAAATTCAAATCCGTCCCATATTATGACCTTAAATCAATAAATATTATATGGAGTCTTCATGCCTTCTATACTAATATATATATAACCTTAAAAGGCCTTAAAAAATGTAACATACATAAAAAATAAACGATCGGATCTTTATCAGGTTGAATATGTATTGTTTCATATTTAAATCCGAATATAATCGGATCTAAAATAAGATCCATATGGAGATTATAAGATCGGATTCAAATCTTTATTTGATCGATTGACAGCCCTAGTAGGAAACACTGAGACTACATAAATAGTGAGCTAGGGATATTGCTAAGACTTTTAACCCCGTTAATGAAGATCTGAACTGTGCGCGGGGGTAGCAAGGCGGGGTGCACGTGGAGTGCGTGCCTCCTAAAGGGTAAATCGAGAAATCGGAGTTGCCACTGCCTGATGGGGTAAAGGCAGACATTTGGGTACCTATATAAGTCTATTTGAATGGTTTGCGGCTTTGAGATTCTGCACAAAGGCTCGGTTACAGTCCGGGAAAGTCCTAAGACACCCTGGTTTTCCCCGTCGGTTGACGGGTCCCTCGGGTCTCCTTGGTTCGAGTCAACTCGGTCTAACTCACCCTATTCCTAACCCAAACATGCACACTTTTGTTTAAGTCTGTGTGGGGACCACCAAAATGGTGTAGGTCCCCCTTTTTAAGTTGATTTTATCTTTTTTTTTACTCTAAGTGAAGTGGGTCTAGTATGGGCCCTATTGGAAGGCCCATTGGATGCCATGTTAGGCTTTGGTAAAGCCCAAGGCCCATTTGGGGTTATGTTGGATAACTCCATTTATTGGGTTTGATTGTTTGGTTTTGGAGATTAATTAAATATACAAAGTTGGTGGGTTTAGTTTTTAAAGCCCATTGGGCTTGGAAACAACCTAGGGGATTAACCAAGTTGCCCTTGGAGCCCATTATTTAAATGGGCCCTAGTTTGGGCCAGTCGGGATGTGGGCCCCGTTGGAAGGCCCACAAAGCCTTGTTGGGCCCAAGTCTCACAAAAAGGGGTCTTGGATTGACCCAATGGCCTTAAAGGGTCTTATTTAGGGTGGATTAGGTGGGCTAGGGCCCATGAAAATGAGATTTGGGGGTCTGCTAGGTCTGTTCGCAGACCCTGTGCGAACAGGCCCTGTCCACACATACAGTGCGGGTAGGCCTGATCTGCACTGTATCTGCGGATTTGGCCTGAAAACCCAGAAACGCCAAAATGCCAGGGGGGCCATGGTTGCCTTCTCCCCTAGGGTCCTTGAGAACTCCTGTGGGTCTTTGAACAGACCCACAGTGCCTTGGAGCTTCAGTTTCGGCCAAAACATTCTCTTCTTGCCAGTGTTCTAATTCACACACAAGTTAAAGGGATTTTTCACGTGATAGGGATTAATTTCATCTCCGATAACTACATTCAGAGTGCTTTCAAAGGTAAATCCACGTGGCTTGTTTTGTGTCGATCCTACAGTTAAGATAACTTAGAAAATCCCACAAAGATCAAAAGCCGTCCCATCCACCGCAGTGAAAGCAAAACACAATCGGAGGATGGATCTCTGACGTTTGAAAAAGGAGGGGGGCCGGAATTGGTACATTACCACAAAAAAAAAAAAAGATAAGACAATTGGCAGAAGAAGAAGAAGAAGATCCCACAAAGATCAAAAGCCGTCCCATCCACCGCAGAGAAAATCAAAACACAATCGGAGGATGGATCTCTGACGTTTGAAAAGGGGGGAGAGGGGGGGGGGGGGGGGGGGTATGGGGTGGGGTGTGGGGTGGGGGTGTGGTGTGGCACGAAGCCTCAAGCTTCTCCCACCTCTTTGAAACACCACTCAAGGTCCGTAGTAGGGACTCTAGAAGTCCCTACTTCTGGTGTTATTGGAGTTCTTCCTTCTTCCCTAGGAGAAGAGAAGAAGCACGGCCCGATAGGCCTTTGATCGAAGTCTTTCGGCCATTCATTCATCCATTCAAGCCACACATCATCCAGCACATGAAACAAATAGCAATAATAGGTATGCATGCAAACAAAACATTTAAAGCCCTAGGGAAACAATGTACAAAAAGGATGCTAAGATGGTTTAGTCATGCTTCAAGGATATCGGTGCTCGTGGTGAAACAAAAGTGCTAAGACAAAACCATACGGGATTCCTACTCGTCCCTACCTGGGGACATGCATGTGCACAAGTGATGCTTGTATGTGCACTTTAAAATAATCAAAACGGTAGGTACAAAACAAGGTGGGCATATGTGATAATACATCCTGTGCTTTTCATGCAAAATAACTAAAAAGAAACAAGAAACTCACGGAATAAACATGCACGCAAGAGAATAACAAATAGCACAAATTTAAGGAAGGGAAAGAGGGAGAGATTTTTAGGGGTACAACAGATAGGAAAAGGAAGACAGGCCCCCCCTATGGAAATGACAGCAAAGAGAAAGTGAAAGAAGAGCTTGCTTGGGAGACTCCTCTTTTTTCTTTTTTTACCTTGCAAGTGAAACACTCCTCCCAACTTTCAAATGGAGGTTCCCTCTTACCATAGGAACCCCAAAAGCATGAAAGAGAAGTGAAGGGAAAGAAACAAAAAGAATAGACGGAAAGGAACTTAAGATAGCATGGAATACCAGCATGCTCATAACACTTTTATTTTAACATATATGAAACAAAATATGGGTAAAACCCTTACCTTAGACTTACTTTTCCTTTAGAAGTGTTGTGGTCCCTGTCAGCACCTCATTTTTGCACCTCCAAAAATGAAAGAATAAAACCCTAATTGAAAAAGTCAAACCTGAAGGGCTCAAAAAGTTGACTTTTTGATTGGATGCAAATTGGCCACCAAACTTCATACCATTGGAAAGAGGACTTCGATACGATTCTAACGCAACTGAGTTTGCTCAAATCGGAGTCCAGATGAAGAAGTTATGGGTTGGTCAAATCTGCAAACAACAAAAATCAGCTTTCTGCAAAACTCCAAATTAGCTGCTCAATTTGACATCAGCAGAAAGAGCGCATCGACACGACTCCAACGCAACTGAGTTTGCTGGAATCGGAGTCCCGGATAAGGAGATATGAGCAAAACTGGCTCCGGGACGCGAATTTGCACTTCTGCTAAAAAACCCGAATTTGCTGCTAAACTCCAGTTCAGTGCATAGGGAATCTCGAGCTGATTCCAACGCCACTGAGTTTGCTGAAATCGGATACCAGATGAAAGAAATATGAGCAGTCAAAGTTTCAGAAAATCTGCACATGTGGCAAAAACAGCAAAAAGAAAAGAATCTTCAATTAAAATAATAATATTTTCATACAACACCTAATTAAGAGGTTTAAAATAAAGAAAAAAGAAAATAAAAAATCAAAGCATGCATGTGCTCAAAAACCAAAAAGATCTAAATAAAATAATAAGAAAATCTAAAAATATCTTGTAATTTAGATAATTAGAAAATAAAAGATATTAGGAAATAATAAAATATTAAGCATTTTGCACATGGGGGATACGTGTCCCCCATGAGGTGTCCAAGATAAGATTAAAAATTATTTAAGTTTTAGTTACATTAAATATAAAATTAAAATTTGGTCAAAAAGTGTGATTATAATTTACTTTCGGTTCATTTTTTTTCATTATAAAAGGAGGGCTACCCCCCATTCTTTGAAGAAGCAAAAAATCCTCTCCCTTCTATCCCCCTTTCATCTTGCACGACCTCTCCCCCTTTCCATTCCCACTTCATCCAAAGCCTCCATCCCTCTCTCAAGTTTCTTCTTTTCCCACCTCTTCTTTTCTTCTTCTTTCCCTTCTCTCAATTTGAAGATAAGGAGGAAGCTATTTTTGAGAACCAAAGGGAGTCTCATGTTGTTGTCCACATCCTCAAAAGGGGATTTCATCATCCACAAAGTAAGATAACTTTGAGGTAAAAGCTCTTGTACTTTCTTTCAACATATAGTAAAATCAAGTTCTTTCAAGCATGTATCTTTGATTACCTTTAAACATGTTACTTCATCATTTTGTTTTTCCCATATTCTTTACTTTTGCATGCTATTGAGGCCCTCAGGAAAGGGGGGCCTTTCACATGGAAAGATGGGGAGAAAGCATGTTTGCAGAGTGGAAAGATGTATTTAAACAAGCTTAGACTCCACTCTTTATTTTCCACCATTCAAAAGGGGTTTGTCCTCTTTAAGTTTCTATTGTATCCCTAAACTCTTATTCCCTCTCTCCCTTCATTTAAATAGGTGGTTATTATTCTCTTATATGTAAGTTTACTTCTATTGATTATCTTGTTCCTTTTTACATATAGGTTTGTATACTTAAGAATCATTGTTCATGCATATAGCCACCTGCACACACTAATTTAAGCATTTTCTAGAAATGAAGCATCACACACACCACATATAGCATATGTGTAAACATGTCTTTCGACTCTTGCTTTCTTTATTTCAAACACTTCTTTTTAAAAGAAAATACCACCTACTACTTCAAGCACTTATCCATTACACTTAATATGACTAGGTCACTCTTGGAATTATCAACTCTTCTCTTGAAGTATGGTGGATCTCTTCATGAGATTCTTTCTTCTTATTTCTAAAAACTCATATGCATACTGCTCAAGTTTTGCTAGTTTCAGATGTTTTATGAAGCTTGTTCAAATGAATGGTTGAATGGAGCATGATAAAGATTTGTTTTAGGCCATAGCTAGTCTCTTTATATGAAGAAAAAAGGATGGATTTCAAGATACCAAAGTAGGGACTTCTAAATTCCCTACTACAAGCTTCAAAAACCAACTTCAAAGCGAAGGTGAAGCCTCCATGCCTCCTTCCCTCTTCCTTGTTTGAAAGATACCATGAAAGTAGGTGAATTAACCCAAGAGAAGTACTAAAACTATTATGAGTTCATCTTGGAACTCACTGTAGATCTCGGATGTAAATAATTGATTAACCTCAAAATCAAAATAGCCAATTCCAATAAGGGTTACCTCATAACCCTAGTCGGGCCTTGGACTTAACTTAAGTCCAACTTGGATTCCAATGGGCCTTCCAACGGGGCCCACATCCGACCCATTTCACTAAGAGGCTAAAAAGATAAAATCAATTAAAATAAAGGGGACCTACACCTTTGGTGGTCCCCACCAGACCCAATAAGAATACATGCTGGCATAGGAAACCGGATGAGTAGACTAAGTTGACTCGAACCAGGGAGACCCGAGGGACCCGTCATTTGACGGGGCGGACCGGGGTGTTTTCGAACTTCCCCGGACCGTAACCGAGAACTTGCCCAAATCTCTAAGAAAGCCGCAGACCAGCAAATCTTAGACCTGTATAGGTACCCAAGTGTCTGCCTGCACCCCATCAGGCAGTGGCGACTCCGATACTTCCCATTTTTAGTGCGGCGCCTTGCGAGACGTGTGCACAGTCCCCTCGATGGACGTAAACAGCAATGGAAGGCTCCCCTTTGCTTTCAAAAATGGCCTCTTTCTTGTCCTCTGATGGAAAGAAGAGAAAGAAAAGAGAGAAAAGGAGGTTGGAGGGGTAAAAGAGGAATTTTGGAGGGCTTGGAGGTGTGGAAGGTGGTCTAGGGGGTTACAAGTTGCAGGGGGTTTGGTGGGGACGAAGGGATGGCCAAGCAACCTTGAAACAAGGGGGCCGTGGGCCCTATTTATAAAAAAAGGTCTCATCAGCACATTAAGTGCGAACGAGACTGTCCTTTGCACAATGAGTGCAAAATCCGCCACGTGGCGATTTGCATAGAGGATAAGATTTTTTGCGTCCGCACATGAAGTGCGGACAAGACAAATTTTGTTCATTTTTTCTCTGTCTGTATACTAAGTGCGGATTTTAAGATTTTCCGAGATTTCTTAGATTTCAGATAAGATTTCGTTCGCACATGATATGCGGACACGGCTCGTCTGCACATGATGTACGGACAATCACGTATAAAATTCTTGATTTGACCTTTCTCTCTCCTCTGTTGGACGAAATCTTCTTCTGATTTTCTTTCTATTTAAATTATAAAAAGTGATATTTTTAGAAAAAAATATTATTTTATTCCCGATTTTTATTTGCTTGTCTTTCTCTGCATCTTTGCCACGTGGGCAGTTTTCTTGAAATTTTGAATTGCCCATAACTCTCTCATCCGAGCTCCGATTCTGGCAAACTCAGTTGCATTGGAACTATGTCGGAATTCTCTGTCCATTGGGACAGGGTTAAGTAGTTGATTCAGCTTTTGAGCAGGAGTGCAGAACTGCTCCTGAGGATCCAGTTCTACTTATATTTTTTTCTCTGGGACTCCGATTTCAGCGAACTCAATTGCATTAGAATTGTGTCAGGATCCTCTATCTGCTAAGATCAAGTTAAGTAGCTGAATTGGGTTCCAGCAGAAAGGCAATTTCTGTTCCCCCTAAGTTTGACCAGCTCATAACTTCTTCATCCGGATCCCGATTTAAGCAAACTCAGTTGCGTTATAATCGTATCGGAATTTCCTATTCAATGAGAAGAAGCATGGTGGTTGATTTATACCGGATCAAAAAGTCAACTTTTGCCCCCTCAGGGATTGACTTTTTACCTAAGCTTTTCATTTTCAGCACTTCTGGGAGGTGCAAAAATGAGGTGTTCACAGCTGCCCCTCTTTGTGGGAGTCACCTTTTGGACGAACAGCAAAGAATAAAAAAGAACCTTATTTTTGCGCTTTGCATTTCTGCCGACATAGTTGATGAGCTTACTTCTTTAATGATTCCAATGAAAGGGGAAGTGCCAATTGATATGCTTACTTCTCGGCTTTGGAGCCTCCTTACCCTTCATGCCTTGGGTTTTTTTATAGGGTAGCTCCTTGGTCTTTAATTTATGTTTTGAAAGAGATAAGATTGGACTTATGCTTGTCAACCTGTTTTGACGTTGATGCAAGATGCTTGACAATGTTCTTTCCTCTTGTTAGTTCCATTAAAGCTTTTAGGTGATTTCAGTTTTGACTTCTCTTGCTCTTATTCAGACTCAAGACTTTTTAGAAATTTTTTTTTTAGGGTTGACCAGAAGAGATTTGATGAAGGGAAGGAGAAGATGAGAGGAGGCTCTCTTGCTCCTATCTGTCATCCCGGAGGCTTCGCACAGCTATTCTATTTTATTTACAAAAGTGGGAAATCAAAAATTATAAAAGGGACCAATTCGCCCAGCAGTTCTTCATTTTGCCTTCTTCTTCATGTCTTGATTCACTGTCATTTTCAGTGACGGAAACATCTCATTCAATTTTGTGGAGACACTTTGTTCTAGGGACGCCTTGTCCTCCAGTTTTTTTGGGAGATGCTTTGCTCCTTATGGACACTGTGCGCACCTAAAACCGGATCCTAGATCGCACATCGGGCGCACGTTTTCGTGCGTGCCTCGGGACATTCGGAGTCGCCACTGCCTGAGAGTGCAGGCAGACACGGTTTTGCCCTAATCGGGTTTAAGTCAGGTCTGCGGCTTTTCAGAGTTCTAGCTAAGTCCTCGGTTACGGTTCGGGGAAGTCCTAAGACACCCCGGTCCGCCCCGTCGATTTGACGGGTCCCTCGGGTCTCCCTGGTTTTTGAGTTAAGTTCACCCTTCCTAGACCAGCATGCTGTTTATTGGGTCTGGCGGGGCCCTTTGGAGGTGTGGGTCCCTTTTTATTTGATTTTATCTTTTTATTTATTTTAAGTGAAGTGGGTCGGACCCGGGTCCCGTTGGAAGACCCGTGGGTTGCCATGGTTGGGCCTTGGGCCCAGTTGGGTTATTGGGTAACCCATTTGGTTATTTACTTAAACTATTTACAGGTGCCATGGGCTCAGTGGGCTTGGATTTGGCCCATTAGCCAAGGGTCAAAGGGCCTGGGCCTGTTTGTTGAAAACAGGCCTGGTATAGGCCAATCTAAGTGGGCCCCACTAGTGGGCCAAAGGGATCTTCATGGGCCTATCTAGGCCCAAAGTCCAAAAATGGGCTTAGTATAGCCCAAGTGGTTTAAGGGAGTGGTTCAAGCCGGCTTAGGCCGGGTCAGGCCCAACCGAACCAAGAAATTACACTTTTTACATTATTTTTACATCTGCCCGTATTTTCTTTATGGTCTCGCTTGCCCGTGAATGGATTCCGGTCCCCCTTGTCCGTGAATCAAACACGGTCCAGGCTGGACCGGCCTGAGTTTACGGACGCGACCTGTTTTGCATGTTTGCTGCCGATTTCAATCTGGATCAGTTCCGTGGCTTTCTTGGGATCTTTCTGCAACTGATGTTGAAGTTTTCAGCTTCTCCAGATTTGGTACTTGCTTCATTTGGTTCAAAATGTCATTCTTCCTCTTCCTTTTGTTCTTGGAGGAGACCATCTTTCTTTTTTATTGTTCATAGCCAGTTTCCAAGGGAAAATAAGGGAATTTACAGGGCTTAGGGATCTCTTTTAAAGGAGTCCACTCTTCCCATACTAAAAAACATATACTTCAAGTCAATGAAAAAGTGTTCTTAGAACACCTCTTTTTTCTTTTCTTTCCTTTTTTGCTTATGATCATCTTTATAGAACTTGGCTTAATACTATCAACAACAACCAGGTTAGTGATATCAAAATGAAATAATCAAAGGAAAGTGGAGAAAACTTGAAATGATAACTTTGGTCATATTAGAAAATGTAATATACTTACAATGCTAGTGATGATTTCTCCGATGAATCCGGCAGCGCTTCCGCGTCCTCCAAAGTTTGTTGGGACTAATTGGGAAGGGCTTGGTTAGGCTCGGTTAAGTGGCCTTGGTTAATGGATGGTAAATGAGATGATTAGGCATGGTTTTGGGGTAATCTTATAGCATAGGGGTAATTTGGGTATGAAAAATGATTTTGGTTAGGGATGGTGGTGGTTGGGCAGGGCTTCGGCCGTGGAATGCACCAGGAGGGAGAGGGGGTAGGCCAGAGAGGGATGGCTTGTTGAAATGAGGGGGGTGGCCTTTCTATTTATAGGCAAAATTTCCGTGCCCGTATTTGAAATACGGGCATGCCTTGCCTGTACTTCAAGTACGGGCGTGCCTTGCCTGTAATTCAAATACGGGCGAAAAACGCACATTTGCAAACCTCGCGAATCAGCCGTACGGGATGCGTGTCCCACCGTACGGTGACGCGTGTTTTCTTCCGGAATCTTGCCCGTATTTCAAATACGGGCATACCCTGCCCGTAATTCAAATACGGTCCAGCACGTTTTTAAAATGTTTGGATTTCAAAACTTTATTCAATTTGGTTTTTTGCAAGATTCTTATTCGATTTTTTGATTATTTTATTAAAAAGCGAGATTTTTTTATTAAAATATTATTAAACACATTTATCTTATTTATTTTATTGGGTTATTCCATTTTTGCTGCCTTTTTTGCCACATGGGCAGTTTTTCTGAAACTTCAACTGCTCATAACTTCTTCATCCGGTGTCCGATTTCAGCAAACTTAGTGTCGTTGGAACCGGTTCGGAACTACCTGTCCACTGAGGTTAAGTTTGGCAGCTGAATTGGGGTCGAGCAAAAAGTCAACTTTTTGCTCCCCAAAAGTTTGACCGGCTCATAACTTTCTCATCTGGACTCCGATTCCAGCAAATTCAGTTGCGTTGGAATCGTGTCGAAATGCTCTTTTTAATGAGATGAAGTTTGATGGCCAAATTTACTTGAATCAAAAAGTCAATTTTTTGACCATCTCAGGGTTTGACTGAAAGTTTTACTTTTCATTTTTTGCCATTTTAGGGGTGCAAAAATCAGGTGTCTACAGACACCATGTCCTTTAGTCTCGGAAGACACCTTGCCTCTTTTCATGCCTTAGTTCATTGCTCTGTAATCATGAGGTTTTGGCCTCAACTTTTTGTGGTTTGGAGATTCTTTGCTTCAAGGATGCTACGTCCTTTAGTCTTGGGAGACGCTTTGCTCCTTAAGGACACATTTCTGTGTCATTCAGATGTGAGAGATGCCTTGCTCCGGAGGTCTTCAATCTTGGGAGACACTTTGCTCCATTAGTTTCGGAGTCGTCTTGCTCCAGGGATGTCTTGCCCTTTCAATCTTGAAAGACGCCTTGCTCTCTGTGGATGGGAGACACCTTGCTCTATTAGTTTCGGAGTCGCCTTGCTCTAGAGACGCCCTGCCCTTCAGTTTTTTGGGAAACGCCTTGCTCCTTAGGGATACATTTCCATGTCCTTCAATCTCGGTCCAACATGTGAGATATGACAAAATATCTTTGTCTTGCATTCGATGTGTGAATACACCGTGATGATTTTCTTTTGCGTTCAATGTGTGATTACATCGTGACGATTCTATCTCGCACCCAACATGTCAGATGCGCTATGATGGTTTTGTTTGTGTTCAATGTGTGACTACATTGCGACGCCTTGTTCTCTGGGGACTCTTTGCCCTTTCAGTCTTCAATTTTGGGAGACACCTTGCTCCTTAGGGGTGGGGGCCACATTGCTCCTTCGGTCTTGGGAGACGCCTTACTCTTTTTGTCTTCGTCCATTTCTTTCTCTGTCTTGGTTGTACTTGAGGTTGCCTCTACCAATCTCTGACTCATTCGTCAGCGACTTTGACGTCACACTTTTGCTAGTAGTACTCGGACATTCCTCAGCCACTCTCCGGCTCATCCGTCGGTGGCTTTGGTGTCACTATCTGGGGTAGGCTATGCCAGGACATATTTCTATGTCCTTTATCTGATGGCTCTCTTCTGCGTCCAATGTGTGATTACACTGTAACGGTTTTTTTCTTCATCCAACGTGTGAATACGCTGTAACAACTCTGTTTTTCATCAACGTGTGAATACGCCGTTATGGCATCCAATGTGTGAATACACTGCGATAACTTTTTTCTGCGTCTAATGTGTGACTACACTGTGATGATTCTGTTTTTCATCCAACGTGTGAATACGCTGTGACGACTCTGTTTTTCATCAACGTGTGAATACGCCGTGATGGCACCCAATGTGTGAATACACTGTGATGACTTTTCCTGCGTCCAATGTGTGGCTACACTGTGATGATTATGTTTTTCATCAACGTGTGAATACACTGTGATGGCATCCAATATGTGAATACATTGCGATGACTTTTTTTTGCGTCCAATGTGTGAATACACTGTGACGACTTTGTTTTTCATCAACGTGTGAATATGCCGTGATGGCACCCAATGTGTGAATACATTGTGATGACTTTTTTCTACGTCCAATGTGTGAATATACTATGACGACTTTGTTTTTCATCAACGTGTGAATACGTTGTGTTGGTATCCAATGTGTGAATACATTGTCATGACTTTTTTCTGCGTTCAATGTGTGAATACACTGTGACGACTTTGTTTTTCATCAACATGTGAATACGCCGTGATGGCATCCAATGTGTGAATACACTGTGATGACTTTTTTTTACGTCCAATGTGTGGCTACACTATGACGATTCTTTTCTTCATCCAACGTGTGAATACGCAGTGATGACTCTATTTTTCATCAATGTGTGAATACGACGTGATGGCACCCAATGTGTGAATACACTGTGATGACTTTTTCTGCGTCTAATGTGTGAATACACTGTGACGAATTTGTTTTTCATCAACGTGTGAATACGCCGTGATGGCATCCAATGTGTGAATACACTTCGATGACTTTTTTTTACGTCAAATGTGTGGCTACATTGTGACGATTCTGTCTCGCACCCAACATATGAGAAACACTGCGGTGGCTTTGTCTGTCTGTTTCAAGTTTTGTTAGTACCTGCAAAAGTTCATGTGGAGTTTAGTCAATTGGACTTCGTCTGTTTATTATCAAAATTACATGCAAATTCAAGCAATTTCTCTTTGATTAAAATCTTTTGGGAATTCCTCAAGTGTTTGGAGTTTTCCTTCTCAAATGGGTCCATTGGCAGGACCAGTAATCCTTGGGTAAGTCACCCAGCAATCTCATTTAGACTTATGAAATGGTGCCTCCCGGCACTCCCTGTGAGGGTCTCAACCTTTTTGCCTTCAATAGCATGCCTCAGGTTGAAAGGAAAGGCATTATTTTGGTTCACGGGGTTTCTTTGGCAATGCCCTTCCCCAGTTCTTTTGACTTTTTCTCTTTTGTCTTTCTTTTCCCACCATTGCCTGAGGGTTGTGGAATAGTTTTTCTCTCAATTGGTTCCCTCTCTCGGGTTCGGTGCCTTGTCCCGGTCTGAAGGCCTTGTCAATTTCCACGGATCATGATCCAACGATCATATAGGACTCATCACTAGGACGAAATGTAGGCTTTGGTTTCGGTGTTCTGAATGAAGGATGAACGGGCTCAAACCCTACATAGCTTCACTCTATGGGTAACCATTATGTGTAGCCAAAGTTTTTCTATTCTTTTGGTTCTATCATTACTAGTTTGTCTGAGATTCAGTGTTATATTCTCTGTAATCAGAAAGGACTTCACAATAGGATGAAGCGTAGGCTGGGTTCAGGGATCTAGAATAAATGATATGAAGGCTCAAAATTGATGAATGGGGTGAGGGCCATGTCCTGTCCACTTTTCTTGTTAGGGCTTGCTTCATCTTTTGTTTCCTTAGCTTTGTGTCCACCTTTGATTTGTAGCTTTTTCTCCTTTTCCATATTTGTTTTTTTCTTTTTTTCTTTCTTGGGTTCTTCACCCCAATCCTTGACTCTTGCTTTCGGGGTTTGCCCCAGCTTTTGTTTTTTTTTTGCCTTTCTTTCAAGGGATTGCCCCAGTTTTTTTTTCGCATTCTTGTATTCTGGGGGTTTACCCCATTCCTCATTTTTGCTCTTTTGTTCTTAGGGTGTTTTTCACTTTGCCCTATCTTCACCTTTGTCTTTCTTGTGCCTCAATTTCATGAAGCTTCATGCCCTAGTTTTGAAGACAGAACATGGTAGGGTCAACGAAGGAATTGTTAGGCCCAAAGTATTTTGCTAGGGTTTCATCTTGTGTTAGATGATTTTTGGAGAAAATCAATGATGGCCTTTTATCCTTTTACAGAGAATGTAACACTCACTTGTCTTTGCACAATTAACTGACTCAAGAGCCATTTTCATCTTTATTCATTTTGTCTTTTCTTCTTTGCTTTTTGTCTTTGCCCCAGTTTGGGGTGGCTAGACATAATGTAGGTTAGAAATGAGACAATCAAGCTCAACACGTTTGACTAGCGGAATTTGTTTGAAGTATTTCAGCCAAAAATGGCCTCTCATCATTTCATCGGAATCATTGATCCTGGATCATGTCAGTGACCCCCGACTGGTATGGGCACCTTGCCCCTTCTTTTTTTCTTCTCTCATATCATAGCTTGCCCCAGTGTTTGGCAAGGTAGGTTTCAAATGTGGTGCTGGCGGGGATCCCTTGGCTATGTCGAGACCCGCACAGTTTGTACTGTTTGGCACATTCCATCTATCAAATTTGATTGGTCAGGTTCATCCCGAGATCATAGTCATACCTTGGTGTAGTTCAACACTTTAGTGATTTCTCAAAAGATTTCATGAGTTTGCAAAAAAAAACATTCTATCAAATTATGAATTTAAAAGAAAAGAAAGGATAAGCAAAACAGAATAGCAAACTATGCAAAGAGTGGCTGATGCGAATCAGCGTCCTTGGAATTCAATTGCATGCCATGGAAGGAAGCCTTTAAGTGCTCTCCTCGTCATCCTTTTCCACATCATCTTTTCTCTTCTGTGGGAAGATGGCTGATTCAAACATTCGGATCTGTGCTAACTTGTCAGAAATGTCTCGTCCTTCGATGGATCTTGGCTTTTTGAATAGCTCCTTCAAGAATCCTTGATCAATAAGATCTTGAATGTCATGTCGCAGATCCCAATATTGCTTTGTGCTATGCCCTGGGGATCCCATGTGGTACGCACAAAATTCACCTGGTTTGTAGCTGTGGCTAGCCGCTGCTTTAGTTGCAGAAGGCCCTCCTTTAGCAAATTGGGTAAGATCTGGACTGGCTGGATGTTTAAGGGGGTGAACTGCCTCTCGAATCTAGCCTTCATTTCTTTTGGGGTTTTTCGTTGGGAAATCCTTCAAATGATTCATCAATTTGTCATGCTTCCCTTTTCCATGATAGACACTCAGCTTCTTCATGAGTTGGGGAATATCTTCAAGAGCCCCTATTCGAGATCACAGCTCAAAATTTTCTTCCTTCATTACTTCCCAGCATTTGTCCCGCTTTTCTTCTTTGTCCTTTATCGCTTGTATCAGAGTATGAAAAAGGTCCAATATTTGGATCACCATAGGACTTGTCCCTGATATACTGTCCATGTTGATTATTAACGGGGATCCTGCCAGGAGAAACAAATATTATAAAGTAGAGTACATGATATGAAATGCAAATATGCATGAGGATGATTATGATTTTTTTTCTTTTTCTTTTCTTTCTTTTTCTTTTTCTCTTTTTCTCTTTTTTTTTTTAATCCAACGGAGGATCAATTTTGAGTTCCCTGGCTTCAAAGAGGTCCTGAATTGCATGACGAAGACTCTAACATTCGTCAATATCATGCCTCGGTGTTCCTTTATGGTAACCGCATGTCTTGGTTGGGTCATACCCACTACTTGCTGGTGCCGCCAGATTTGGTGGAACCTGCTTTAGGTGTCCTTCTTGTAACAAGGTGGGCAACAATTCTACCATGGTGTATGGAAGCTGTGTGAATACGCGGTTCCTTCTTTCTTCCTTAGTCAAGGGCTCCTTTAGCTGAGCCGGGTTGACCACTTCCTCTCATTTGCTTAGCGGATTGAACATGGTTGACTGTGCCTCCATATTTTCTTCCTTGGGAGGACTCTGACGTGGAACCTCCCACCTTTTCGGCCCTAACCGCATCTTCGATCCTGTCTACCGCCATGATTAGGTCGGTGAGATTTGCAGCACACTGTCCCAACAGCATGGTGAAGTTTGGTTGTCCTAGTGATGAAATGGATAAAGAAGTCCGTTCTTGCTCAAGAAGAGGGGGTTGTACTACGTTTGCTAGTCCCATCCACCTTTTAGCGTAGTCTCTCACAGACTCGCTATTCCTCTTTGTCAACCTCTGCAACTCTGCTCTAATTTGAACCATTTGGCTATTCAAACGGTACTGTTGGATGAACACGGCGTCGAGGTCGTTCTAGGTCTTAATCTTCAGCTTATCGAGACTGAGGAACCAAGAGTATGCTACCCCGATCAGAGACCTCTGGAAGAACTGAACCATAATCTTTTCATCCTTCGCATATTGTCACATGTCGCTAACATATGATTGCATGTGTATCAAAGAACAGCCAGTGCCGTCGAAACTGTGCAATTTAGGACATCGGAATTTTGCTAGCAATTGGATGTCTGGGAAGAAACACAGGCTCTCTAGAGTGGTTTTATCCTGTACTAGGTTGGACTGGAGTTGCCTCAAGAGGTTTTCTTTCATTACGGCCATTCGGGCCTCATTGTCTTCCTTCATTGCTTCCAATATTTTCTCAAGCTGGGCCTCCCATGCCCTATTCTAGTCTTGCTCTTCCTGCCCCAGTTGGACAGGCACAAATGGTTCTTGTTGTGGAGGATGGATGGGAACTGCCGTCAGATGTAGAAAGGGAGTGTCCCGTGGTGGCGGATGTGCTGCCATAGGTGCTGGCTGAGATGGTTGCTGCTACTGGGTTTCTGGCACTTGAATCCTCGTGGCATGCGTCATAGCCACTTGTTGGCTTAGATTCATTATGACTGGCTGCTCTTTGGTCCTTTGCTGTGATGGAGTTAGGGTCCCAGAAGAATTCATTGCAGTCTTCCCTTACTGCGAGTGCAGTATTCTGACTAGTTCAATATAACCACGGATGACGGTTTATTGGGCGCCGCAAGAGACGGTGTTAATGTACGTCGCTGAAGACGATTCAATGTAGGTCCGGAGACCATTTTATTATGTGCTTTGAAAAAGCAACTTTAATGTGTGCCTTGGGGGAGCCTGAAGGCGATTTTGATGTACGCCCGGAGGCGATTTTGATGTATGCCCAGAGGTGACTCTGACTTTAGAAATTCTTTTGTGCATCTTTGAAAACGGTTTGACCAAACAGGTTTGTGTAAATGATCTCGAAGTGCATGCACTTAATGTATGAACATGCATACACACAAAGATGTCAAAAACACACCCAAAAGTGTGTGCACAGTCCTAAAAAAGGTTGGTGCCTATCAAGGCACGACTCCTAGACATACTTGTGTATGGAAGCACATTTAAGTCCTGATCAGTCTGTTGTCTTTCATCTGTTCTTTCATCCGCTTTTGTTGTTGGACCACAACAAAACTTACAACTTGCCAGCGAGGGCGAAATTTACATGATATTTACAAAGATGGAAAAGAAATCATCTTTGGGGCTATTGGGAGCCCGAAAGAAGGGTACAAGTTGCTCCAAAGACGGGTGAGCTGAATTCCTAGATCTAGGGTTTTGTGCTCCTATTCTGATCTGGCCTGCTTTTATCTGATTGTCTGATTTGGCCGATTTTCATTTGCTAAAAAAAAAAAAAAAAAAAAAGACCGACTTGGACTTAGGGTGCTTCCAGCGAACTCAATGGGTTAAGGCCCATGGCTCACAGGACTCAATGCATAGATCTGGGGTGATTCCCCTGATCAAAGTTTGGTTGACTTCCTAAATTAGGGCTGAGGTAGCCCATGATCTAAGGTTTACTCAATTTGATGCAAAAAGATGAGGGTTATTGCCCCTGATGGACTCTTGGGTTTTTAAATTGATTTTATTCTTCTTATTTCCATCATTTAAGCACATTCACAAAATCATGGTTTATTCAGAAGCAATAGGTGGGAAAGGATATCCAGCCCGAGACATTCGCCTACAAGGGTCTGAGCCAAGTATTAGACCTTTGCGTACCACGACAAGAAACCAGTGGCGCTATAGGAATCCAGAAACCTGGGGAGATGGGTTTACCCTGCTTTCCCCGGCAAGCCACGTGAGCGTAGGGTTAATACCATTCCAAAAATATGTTCATATGAATCAGAAGGATGGCTGCTAGAGAGATCTAAGTTTTGGTAGAGAAGATGTATCATTCACAATTCATTTAGGGTCGGATCATTTACGCAGTCTCTCTCGTGCGTGTCACTCCACACAGTTATTATTAAAGCAGCAAATCATCCACGGTGTGATGGTGCCCGTATATGCAATTGGGTTGAGTGCTGTGTCTAATAGGGTGAGTTTTGTCTAGATATTTGATTGATAAAGGGTTTCTTATTGTCTTTATAGTAAAGTGCAAAATTGGCACTCAATACAATGTTCCGAGAAACTCCCCAGGTAATTGGAGGGGTCACAGCGGTCCCACTTAAAATCCAAAAACCTTAGGCAATTATCTTGTCCTTTATGATAGGACTCCTCAGAATACGTAGTTGCGCGTATTCTACATTTCACTAAGGTGAGACAGAAAATACTGCCTAAATCAATCTCTATCCTCCTATGTTGGCTCTTTTCCTAACTAGGGTCCAATTAGGTCGAGAAATCCCCAGCGGAGTCGCCAGGCTGTGCGCGGGGTAGCACGGCGAGGCGCACGTGGAGTGCGTGCCTCCTAAAGGGTAAATCGGGAAATCGAAGTCGCCATTGCCTGATGGGTTGCAGGCAGACATTTGGGTACCTATGTAAGTCTATTTGAATGGTTTGCGGCTTTGAGATTCTGCGCAAGGTCTTGGTTACTGTCTGGGGAAGTGCTAAAACATCCGGGTCCGCCTCGTCGGTTGACGAGTCCCTTGGGTCTCCTTGGATCGAGTCAACTCGGTCTTACTCACCTTATTCCTAAGCCAAACATGCACACTTTTGTTTAAGTTTGATTGGGGGCCACCAAAATGGTGTGGGTCCCTTTTTTAACTTGATTTTATCTTTTCTTTTTCTTTTTTTTACTCCAAGTGAAGTGGGTCTAGTATGGACCCCGTTGGAAGGCCCATTGGATGCCATGTTGGGTATTGGTATAGCCCAAGGCCCATTTGGGGTTATGTTGGATAACTCCATTTATTGGGTTTGGTTTTGGAGGTTAATTAAATATACAAAGTTGGTGGGTTTAGTTTTTTAAAGCCCATTGGGCTTGGAAACAACCCAGGGGATTAACCAAGTTGCCCTTGGAGCCCATTATTTAAATGGGCCCTGGTTTGGGCCAGTTGGGATGTGGGCTCCGTTGGAAGGCCCACAAAGCCTTGTTGGGCCCAAGTCTCACAAAAGGGGTCTTAGATTGACCCAATGGCCTTAAAGGGTCTTATTGGTCTTATTTAGGGTGGGTTAGATAGGCTAGGGCCTATGGAAATGAGATTTGGGGGTCTGCTAGGTTTGTTCGTAGACCCTATGCCTGTTCGCACATACAGTGCGGGTAGGCCTGATCCGCATTGTGTCTGCGGATTCGGCCTGAAAACCCAGAAACGCCAAAATGCCAGGGGGGCCATGGTCGCCTTCTCCCCTAGGGTCCTTGCGAACTCCTGTGGGTCTCTGAACAGACCCACAATGGCTTGGAGCTTCATTTTCGGCCTAAACATTCTCTTCTCACCAATGTTCTAACCAGAAAAAAGAGGGGGGAAGCTTGAGGCTTCTCCCACCTCTTTGAAACACCACTCAAGGTTCGTAGTAGGGACTCTAGAAGTCCCTACTTCTGGTGTTATTGGAGTTCTTCCTTCTTCCCTAGGAGGAGAGAAGAAGCACGACCCTCCCTAGGAGGAGAGAAGAAGCACGGCCCGATAGGCTTTTGATCGAAGTCTCTCGGCCATTCATTCACCCATTCAAGCCACACATCATCCAGCATATAAAACAAATAGCAATAATAGGTATGCACGCAAACAAAACATTTAAAGCCCTAGGGAAACAGTGTACAAAAAGGGTGCTAAGATGGTTTAGTCATGCTTCAAGGATATGGTTTGTGTGTGCGTGTGTGCAACACGGATCAAGCAGTGAGTGGAACATGCTAAAGTGAAGCTATCTATCGGTGCTCATGGGGAAACAAAAGTGCTAAGACAAAACCATATGGGCTTCCTATTTGTGCCTACCTAGGGACATGCATGTGCACAAGTGATGCTTGTATGTGCACTTTAAAATAATCAAAACGGTAGGTACAAAACAAGGTGGGCGTGTGTGATAATACATCCCGTGCTTTTCATGCAAAATAACTAAAAAGAAACAAGAAACTCACGGAATAAACATGCATGCAAGAGAATAACAAATAGCACAAATTTAAGGAAGGGAAAAAGGGAGAGATTTTTAGGGGTACAACAAATAGGAAAAGGAGGACAGGCCCCCCCAATGGAAATGACAGCAAAGAGAAAGTGAAAGAAGAGCTTGCTTGGGAGACTCCTCTTTTTTCTTTTTTTACCTTGCAAGTGAAACACTCCTCCCAACTTTCAAATGGAGGTTCCCTCTTACCATAGGAACCCCAAAAGCATGAAAGAGAAGTGAAGGGAAAGAAACAAAAAGAATAGACGGAAAGGAACTTAAGATAGCATGGAATACCAAAATGCTTATAACACTTTTATTTTAATATATATGAAACAAAATATGGGTAGAACCCTCACCTTGGACTTACTTTTCCTTTAGAAGTGTTGTGGTCCCCTCGGTGGACGTAAACAGCAATGGAAGGCTCTCCTTTGCTTCCGAAAATGGCCTTTTTCTTGTCCTCCGATGGAAAGAAGACAAAGAAAAGGAGGTTGGAGGGGTAAAAGAGGAATTTTGGAGGGCTTGGAGGTGTGGAAGGTGGTCCAGGGGGTTGGTGGGGATGAAGGGATGGCCAAGCAACCTTGAAACAAGGGGGCTGTGGGCCCTATTTATAAAAAAAGGTCTCATCCGCACTTAGAGTGCGGACGAGACTGTCCTTTGCGTAATGAGTGCAAAATCCGCTACGTGGTGATTTGCGCAGAGGATAAGATTTTCTGCGTCCGCAAATGAAGTGCAGACAAGACAAATTTAGTTTATTTTTTCTCCGTCCGCATACTAAGTGTAAATTTTAAGATTCTCCGCGATTTCCAGGATTTCGGATAAGATTTTTGATAAGATTTCGTTCGCACATGATGTGTGGAAAATCACGTGTAAAATGCTTGATTTGACCTTTTTCTCTCCTCTGTTAGATGAAATCTTCTTCTGATTTTCTTTTTATTTAAATTATAAAAAGAGAGATATTTTTAGAAAAAATATTATTTTATTCCTGATTTTTATTTGCTTGTCCTTCTCTGCATCTTTGCCAATTGGGCAGTTTTCTTGAAATTTTGAATCGTCCAGAACTCTCTCATCCGAGCTCCGATTCTGGCAAACTCAGTTGCGTTGGAACTGTGTCAGAACCCTCTGTCCACCGGGATAGGGTTGAGTAGTTGATTCAGATTTTGAGCAGGAGTGCAGATTTGCTCCTCGGGATCAAGTTCTGTTTATATTTTCTTCTCCGGCAAACTTAGTTGTATCGGAATCGTGTCGGGATCCTCTATCTGCTGAGATCAAGTTAGGCAGCTGAATTGGGTTCGAGCAGAAAGGCAATTTCTTCTCCCTTAAGTTTGACCAGCTCATAACTTTTTCATCCGGACCTCGATCTAAGCAAACTCAGTTGCGTTAGAATCGTGTTGGAATTTACTATTCATGGGAAGAAACATAGTGGTTGATTTGCACCGGATCAAAAATTCAACTTTTATCCCCTCAGGGTTTGACTTTTTAGCTAAGGTTTTCATTTTCAGCACTTCTGGGAGGTGCAAAAATGAGGTGCTTACATGAACATGTAGAGAAACCCTAGGAGCTTGGGCATGGAGAAGATGAAGGAGGAGGATTGTAATCTAGAAAGAGAGAGAGAGAGAGAGAGAGAGAGAGAGAGAGAGAGAGAGAGAGAGAGAGAGAGAGCTAAGAGGGAGAATGTTAGACGACCATAAGAGGAGAAAATTAATGTAGAGTTTTCCTGTTGTGAGACACGGGAAAAATCACCGAAGATGATCATCCCTCCGTCAACACACGGGGCTCTTTGTAAAAATTGGGAGAGTCGCCACCATTCAGATTTTTGGTGTGAATGGACACCAAAAGATTAAAGATAAGCAAAAAGAGATAAAAAGCCAATTCTAAGGTAAAAATAACCCTACTTGAAAATCAAATCCAGAGATGGGTAAGGGGATCAGATTATGAACGGGGGAAGGTGTTAGGTACCCCCATTCATCCACACGAGGTGGTTGCCAAGTGTTTGTTCATGCTAAAAGAAAATAGGAAGCTTGCTAGAAAATCATGAAAAGCTTAAAAAAGGACAAGTATATGATATCTTCACATGAAAATCCAAATGAATTCCAGATCTTCTTTTATGTTAATATCACTTCTAGAATATCACAAAAAGATGGAAATCGCAGCAAAAGTTGCACAAAACCAAGTTGAGGCAAATCCGAGAAATTTGGTAAAAAGTAATGCCATTTGTCTTGAAATCATTCAAATCCAATTTTAACTTGAACCAAACCAAATCCATTTGAAAGATCTTAGTAAATAAGAGACTCATTCAAAATTTCAAGTCAATCCAGTTGAAATCCTAGGAGTTATGCTCTTTTAAAGTTGCTGCTGGGGATGATTAAAAGTAACAAGTAGGCAACTTTGGAAAATCACCTAGAACAATCCACTCCATAAAAACCCACGAAATTTGGTGTGATTGAAGTCTGTATGGCCATCTTTCAAAAGAAACTAGCCTCATACAAAAACTCATTCGGATGTGCCTTGGGTGGTCTCCCGAACAGGCCCCGAAGATCACAGATTTACCCAGAAAAGTACTAATGAGCAGCTCTGAGTAAATCTGTTACCAATAATTCAAATGGAGTCAAACAATTATGAAACCAACTGGATTTAAAAATAGACTCATAAAGGAGTGCCCAAAAACAAAAATCATTCGAATCGGACTTAAAACGAACACATGGCGCTTCGTCGAAGTGACAAGTTTTATATTTGAACCTGAACTGTCCAATCAACTTCGACAGAGAGGTGTCAAAAATCTGCTCGATAGAAATTAATGACATTTGGTGGACATAAACTAGACAGCCTCACCTTTCCCATGGTTCTGGAATCGCTCCAAAATTCATCCGGACGATGAAGTTATGAGCGTCCGAAGTAAGGGTACAGTTGCTGTCAAGCTAAGCCACTTTTGAAGAAAACCAAATCCGAAAAGTGATAAAAATGCGTGATCCATGCAAGATGAATCCAAAACCTTTAGAAATCACTTAAAAACATTCCAGAATTGATTGAGGCCATTTATTTGAGATTCATCACAATGAATGTAATAAATCCCCAAATGTGAGCCTATCCCGCCAAAATAGTGCTATGTATGTGCAAGTGTGAAAAACCATATAAGATCAATAGAACAACATAGCATGCATACATATTCATCAAAATAAGGTTCTAAAACAACCTAGGGTTCCGTTCCATTATCGTTTCCCTCTGTTCTCTCTCCCCGTTAAACACGGTTCTTCAAGATAATCAAGGGTACTTTGAATATGAAACGGTTTACAATCAATCAAAAGGCTTTATGCTACATAGGTTCTAGTACTAGGGTCAATCCCCAGTCTCGTTTCTCCTAGATCCCGCCTCCACGTTTTATGGCTAGAGGGAGTCTCGAGATACTTTGAGCTGGGGAAGGATTTTCACACACAAAGAAAGCCTTATTCTACAGAAAGGTAGAAGAAGATATCTAGATCTAGGAATGTAAAAACAGAAAATAAAAGAAAAGTTTGAGGCTTACCTGGGTTCTGGATGCACTTCCGCAGCGGTTTCCCTCTTCTCTTGGAGTTCTTCTTGGCGAGAATTCAAAACAAGAGTTAATGGCCATTTGCTTAAGGAGGAGCCTCCTATTTATAGGCAAAGGCTAGGGTTAGGGTTGGTGAGAATGGTAGACACAACATAATGTCTATAGCCCACCAACCTTAACCCTAAGGCTATTTCCGAGATTTCCTTTCATTTAATGAAGGACATGATGGTAAAATGTGAAAACTCTCGGAAAACCCTAATTTTGAGCAAAACTAGCGTATCCGGCATGTCAGGCCGGATACACAAGTGCCTTAATGTATCCGGCATATGATGCTGGACACACTAGAGCCTATGTGTATCCGGCATATGTTGCCGGATACATTAAGGGCTACTTGTATCCGGCATTATTTGTCGGATACAAAAAAAAGAAGCTTTTATCCCAATTTTAACACAGGCAATACTTATTTACATGTAATATCGTTTAAGTAAATGTCCTCGTATTTTTTAATCTCCATTTACTTAAGATATTACATGTAAATAAGCAAACACCCCCCCCCCCCCCCCCCCCAATTTGAATCCATTAAAAATAGTTCCAGACCCAAATTCCAAGTGAATAAAAAGTCAACTTTCCAGTTCTAGGCAAAATTCCGATTTTTCAGGTCTGGAAAAAAGGTTCAATATGTTAAAACCAAGGTATTCGCCAAGATTTAAAATCTCAAAAAATTCTTTTATGCAATAACATGGCTAAAAACCTGATTACCGGGAAAAATTATCTTGAAATCTGGCTTTAAAAAATATTTCATTTTCTGGGGTCAAAAGTCAACAAAATTCAACCGGAAAAAGTTTGACTTTGCCCAAAAGATTGAATTCGGGCTTTTTCCTTTTCCGTTTTGGATTCAAATGGGTTAAGTATCTCAAACCCAATGCAAAGAACTGAAAATTCCAATAAAATATTTCTCTCCTTCAAGATTTATCAAAAATCGTGCAATTTTGGGGTGTCTACACCTGTCCAGCTGTCATCAAAACATTATCTATAGAGAATCAACTCTTCGATCGAGCTCAAATTTAGAGGAGGTAATCTCAATGCATAGTTCTTCAATCTAGACAATGGAATGTAACTATTCATATCATCTTGAGCACAAGCATTGCCCCTTCTCTTGGAGCTGATATACCTTATTTGAGTGCCACATCTTGTGGATTGTTTTTCAGTACTTCAGCATACCCCCTCTTGGTTTCATCAACCCCAACCATAATGACAGAATCCAAAATCTAGCTCAAAGGTTGGTAGATATTCTGCTAGCATCGCATTCAACTTTTTGCTTACATGATATTGTCCCACAAACAAATATCCAAATTTAAAATTTTCTCAAGTTGATGGGAGGGACCATTCAAAATGCGAGACTAACTTGTAATTACTTTTTATGGTGCCAAACTATCTTAAATTTTTGTAACTTGATGCATTGTAAGTTATCAAAGGTATTTTGGGGACTATCTTGGGGAAGAGAACAAGGTAGTAATGATTCAATTTGTCAATACTATTTGTCAACTAGTATTGACAAATAGTCAATACTTAAAAAAAAAAGTATTGACAAATAGTATTTTGCTTTCTTTTTTTATTTATTTATAATGGCCAACCTATGCAATTTCATTAAGATAGAACTGAAGTACAACGTTTAAGACCGTAGCCATAAGAAAACCAAATGCACAAAACATTACAAAAGTGATGCTAAGAAAATGGGACTCCTAATCCCTACCGACCACCACAACATTTGCTCTTGCATATATAAGATTCAGGCCAAAGGTCGAAGCCACAGTCTCCGATGGTACACAAACGAGAATGCTTGATAAAGGGTCTGCTCAAAGATGGATTGAAAGTTCCATTGAAGGGAAAACCGTCTTCCTTGTCAGATAATCGACAGAGAGAAGGGTTGTAAACGGAAACCCACTACAAACCCAAACATAGAGGAGTTTCAGATGAAGGGAGTGTGTGGCACCATGAATCCAGACCTCTAGCACCATCAAAATAATCCAACGACACCCGGCTACTTTGGACAAAACCACGGACAAGACCATGCACCATCAAAATAGTATTTTGCTTTCCTACTAAAAAAAATTATCATAGAGTGGTCATAATCTTCTATACATGGAATATTTTATTACAAAAATATCAGGTTTTTGATGTCTCTGTAACGGCATTACATCGTATAAAGTAGAATTGGAAAGCTTATAAATTTAATTTAGACCAAAAGGAAAGATATCTTAAAACCAAGCAAGTATAGAAAGTTTCTTATTTTATAGAGCGGAAAAATATGAAAAAGGCATTAATGATGGATCACTGGTTCATATGTTGTGCTACGTCATCGTATCAAGTAAAATTAGAAAGCTTACAAAACTAATTTAGACCAAAAGAAACGAAACCGGTTTGGGATAACGGTCAAGACAAAAAACGGCTTGAATCGTCAAATTGGTTGAACCAGCATATTTTTTTATGAAACCAACATATACCAAATTGAACCGAACACTTTGGGCTTTTCGTTATTTCTCAAACTTGTTTACACTACGTAGAAAGTGAGAGCTGCCTCATAGAACACAAAAATAAAAAAAAGTTTCTTTTCCAATTTTTTTTCTATTCAATCATCTAATTTCAAAATATAATGAACTATTTTTGGCCAATCATCTAGCGGCCAATTAATTAAACTAGCGCGGTGCACGTACAATATTGCATGGAGAGGGAATAATTTTGGAAACGTCAATATTTTAAATGAATAACAGAGCTTTGAATATTTTAACATTATATTAATTATCCTTTTCAACAATCAGTAATGACTTTTTGGGGAAGTGGTGCATAGTTGTTGACATGCCTTCAAGGGGCTTATGCCCGTTATATATAGTATAGATTTTCATTGTTTTCAAAACATAATTTGAAATGTTGGTTAGACCGGATTGAACCAGACCCGCTTTGTCAAGGGTTCGTTGCGGTCCGGTTCAATGTCAAAGGCGCACAATCACTTTAAACCTAGTAAAATCTTTCTACCGTCCGTGACGATTGCCGTTTTGATCCAGCGGCCACTGTAACTTTAGCATAAATCCCAAAAGTGTCCTCGTCTTGCCAGGAATCTCTACCACAGCCCCATTGACCTAAATGCAATCACGTAACCGTCGTAACGTACTTAATACAAAAGGATGTTCCAGCCATTAAGTTATTCATCCAGGGTAGTTAAGGGATTTTACAGTAATTAATTTTTTTTAATGACTCTGAGAAACCGAACCGTCTGTGTCTCTCTCTATATAGTCTATTTACTTTCAGCTTATTTCTTGCGTGCATCGTTCGCGCCTCTTTTTTCTTCTTCGCCGTTTTTAGTTTATTTACAGTCACCGGACTCTCCTTCTGCCCGGAAAACGCTGCCGTTTCTCGCCGGAAAGTAGGCTTTGGCTGACTTGATCTTCTTTATCTTGTAGATGTTTATAATCGACGTATTTCCTTGTTTGCTCGTCGGCGTTGCATTCGATTTCCGATAGCAATTCCGTTTAATCTGGAGAGAACATCGAGTCTTTCTTCTCCGGTGATGGATTTTTCGTCCTCTGTGGCGAAGAGAACTCGTTCTCGTCAAGCCCTAAAGTGTGTAAGTTTATCGGAGAGAAAGAACTGTGTTAACGGAGGTGAGAAGACGAAGTCGGGGGAATGCGGTAGTAGGAAGAGGAAGGGCTCTGAAAGGAGCGGGTCTGGGGTTAGGGATTCGACGGAATTGGGGTCCTATAGAAGAAAGAAACTGAAAGATTGTTTGAGGGATTGTGGTTATGTAGTTGGTGTTGATGACAGTGAGGAGGATGAAGTAGAAGCAATTGATGGGGATAGAGATGAGAAGGGGTTTTCTGATGCTGGTTTGAAGACGGGATTTGAATCAAGAATGGGTCTTGAGAAAGACAACAATGTTGTCCTCATTAAAGAAGATAGTGAGGATGAAGAAACAGAACCCTATAGGGGTAATGCTCAAGTGGAGGCTCCTGTTTACTTTGGGACAAAGCAAGGAATAGCAAGTAGAACTCGTGGAAAGTTGGGTCTCTGCAGAGAGATGAGGTGCGTGAGTGGTTCTTTTTCTATTGATTCGGATGAGTTGCAGTCATCCATTACTACTGAAGATGGTTGTTTTAATAATGAGGACCATCAAAGAGATAATTGTCGAAGTTCTGTCAGTGTCGAACAGTGTAGTTATACTGAGGATCAAGATGGGGAAGACATTGTTCATGCTAACATGGTTGAAGGACGGAAGTTCTATGGGGACGTAGACGAGATAGGTACTGATGATCATTTAAACTGCAAAATATTTTCAGAATCAGATACTGAGGTTCCTGTAATCTCAGAAAAGGAGAATTGTGCCATTAATGAGGGACATAATTGTGTAGCACGACGAACAAGATCACATTATAATCCGGGATCCATGGAAGCGAAGAAATTTGGAACTATTAGTCAACCAATTTGTGTTGATGAAGACTGTGATTGCTCATTTGGGCATGACGATGATGATGATGATGATGATGAGAATTATAAGGAGGATGGCAACGATGAGAATGATAAGGAGGGTGGCAATGATGAAGTTGAAACCAACAGCAACTGTGATAGCCATAATGTGGAGGAATACAATGACAATGATGATGATAGTAGGGAAAAGGATGGGAAGTTGGGGATGCCCACTAAGAGGAAGCGTGTCCCTTGTCGGAAGAATTATAATGCTTTTAAAATTCTTGTAAATTCTATTTTGGATAAAGGAAATGTGCCTGTAGGAGCATTTGTTCCTACTGAAAATGAGTATCTAGAACAAGAAATAACTCCACCGGTGACTGAGACATTGCTTCCATTGAAGTTCTCTTTTGGAATTAAAGAGTCAAAGGTGAAGGAGAAATCAGATTATGAGAAAGAGTTGGATCATCTGTGGGCCGAGTTTGACTTTGCTCTTCATTCTTGTGAGAATGGTTTTATTGATTCTTCTATGGTAAGTTGGATGTTGAGACTTGCAACACAATGTCAATTTTCCAAGTTGACTAGTATGATCAAGTAAAAATTGTGGTTTCATGGTTTCTAATATTGCCTCAAATAGACTATTAGCACTAATTATGATCATAGATATACCCATTTCTTTGAATACATGAAAATCTTTCTGATTATTTCCACATTTTTTTTATTTCGGGTTCTGATTATATAAAAATGAAATAATAGATTAGTGTTTAGGATCTTCTATTGGCTTACATCGGAGGCTTGGACACTTTTTGAGTAAGAAACACAGAAGCTCATGGGTGGGTTCTGGACTTTTCTTGATAGTTTAGGGTTCTTATGTCATGTATTAGGATTAGTTCAATTCTACTATGCTCATTAGTCTCAATCCAAAAGGTAAAAGTTCTTGGTGTCCGAAAGCCCTATGATGGTTCTATTGTTCACCACATTATGATACCATTTCTTACATGGTCAGTCAGACTTGGGAGAAACATTCACAGTTCTCTAGCAAAAAGGAAAATTTTCTTATCATATACCACTCGAGCTATGCTTCAAGGATTTGCTCATTGCGTCGATGGGTAGAGTAGATTTTCTGACGCATTAAGTGAGCTGATAATTCATATCCCCATTTTGTAACTCATTGTCATATCTGTTTGGTTTACCAAATAGATAACTATATAACAGAGAAAAAGCTAACCGCCTCATATTTTACATGTAATTTCCTTAGGTATTTACTTTTCCAAATTCCAAAATAAATATTGTATTTTGCATGCAACTGCTTTTAATCTTTATCATAACTATATTGGTTCGTTAAATTTATTCAAATGCCTCGATCATCTCACCAAGATTTAAAAAGTTTAGTAGTTGGTTGAAACTAGAGATTAATAGAAACTTTACAAATTTCCAAATTATTATTGATAATTTATGGTGCTGTTAGGTACTACTTAGAATGACATGATATGTTAAGATTATTCATAATCTGTTATATAAATACGTGGCCTGAAAATTAATCTCTCTCTCTCTCATGATGGATATTGCTAAATGCAAGATATGTGATTTTAGGCATGACAGTAATTCAATAATTACCTTACTTCAATGTGTCAAAATTTCATTTCTCATTCAGTACATATGAGTATGCTCTACTACTATGTATACCATCTAAAAGGATCTAATAGTTTGGTGTTAAGAATTTCAAATATGGTATGTTACTTTTCCTTTTCAGTGTTTGTGTTCAATCAGGGGTATTTAGTGATCAAATGGCCATGATTAATTGAGAAGCTTACTTCTAAATTGAAAAGAAAATTTTCCTCAACCAGATGAGTTAAATTTTATTCTTGGATGATTTTCCCTTGCTTCCCCTTTGCTTTGCCAGTTAATTAATCATACAAGGGATTGGAACTACTTGAATAGTTATTATATTGATTTTCAAAGCAAACTTGAACTCCAGTGGTCTCCAAAGTCATAATCGAAATTCATTAAGTCAAGCTCTCATTTATATTGAACACAGAGAGAGTGGCAGTCTTGCCACCACCGTGTTTTTTGTATTAATATTCGTATTCCATTTGGTCTCTTACTTTGTCCATAACTTTCCTAGTAGTTTTGAATTAATATTGCCAGAATGCTCTGTTCACATTCAAGAAAAATCAGTTGTATATTTATCATTTTTTTTCCTAATAATAAGTAATCATGGGTTGGTGTTATTGCTTGTTTATATAATTGGGTTTCATGTATACTATCACCAAATCGTTTATATCATTTCTCATGCCATTACTATCTGTATTTGAGAAAGAAAAAGAAAAGACTGGACACTGCCCTTTGAAAAGGATTTCTAAATTCAAAGACAGTTTGAACAAATTTGAACCTTTACCTAGATCAATTAGGTCTTAAAAGATATTTTCAATATTTCTAAATTTCTGAAGAAATTTTAATATTTCGGAATTTTCTTTCTCAATTTGATCAGGACTGAAGTTGTCCCTGAAACTAAGATCGAGAACATTGTCTGTGACCTTTTCTGTTGGTAAGGGCAGCCTTGGCAGCTTGGTATAGGCATAGAAGCTGTTTCAGCACTTCATTGTAATTGCACTATAGGATTTAGCACTTGAGGATCCATGAATTAAGTACTTCACCAATTTCCTTTTTAATTCCAGTGATTACATGAGTTTCTATCCCTTTTATTTCAGCAAACAATAGAGCTCTTAACCTTTTCATGAATTAAATTGATGTGAACCTGTAATTATTTCCTAGATTTTCTTACATAATACTGACTCGGTATTTATAGAAGCATTATACTATTGTAAATTGATATTGACTAGGAATTTATATAAGCATTATATAATTGTTAATTGATATTGAAGTTGGCTTAAATTTTTTTTTTCTTTTGTCCCTAAAATGTGCACTTTAAAAATGCATGCACATATCCATTTATGTGTCTGATGAGAACAAAAGGTACATTAAATCACATTCTAGGTTACAAATAGGAAATTCTCGAAAAAATTTATTATAAATGGTGTACAAGTGTATTCTAGTTCTTTTTTTCTTTTTTTTTTTTTTTGGAACTTATCTGATCAGGTTAAAGCTGGTCTACTTGAGCTACCAGATTGCCAGTTCATCATGAGTCCCAACTTTAATACATGTTTATTAGTATCTACAGTTCAAGAAGATAATAAATTATTAGAAACTTCTTCACCTATGTCATGTTCCTCATTTTCTGTTCTGTGTTTTGTCGATTCAGACTTCTGTATCTCAAATGCACATTTATGTAATGCTTTCCTTATGTATTTGTGTAGGTGTGGGAAGAGTGGCTGTGTGTGCTTCTGTGTTTTTGTGTCAATTTTTCCAATTTAGACCATATTTTTTCTTCAAACTTTATGACTTGCGCCTGAGGAACTTGTGATGTCCTTAGGTTGATGATGAAGACACCATGGTTCCAGAGTTGGAAATAGATAATGTTACTCTTTGTCAACAAGGGAAGCATGAACTTATTCTTGATGAGGAAATTGGAATCAGGTGCCAGTTCTGCAAATTTGTGAAGCTGGAGATCAAATACATAATTCCACCTTTGGTAAGTTATGTGCATTTGTATGCAAGTACACATGGATAAATCTGATAGTGAACAAAATCTCATATCCATCTACATTGATGCGATCTTGATTGAGCAAAGGAAATAATAGGGCTGGATGGAATAGATATTATTAATTTCTGGTTGGGAATGATAGTTAATATTTATTTTATCCTTATTGTCTTGTTAGTTTCCCTTCTTGCAATTTTATGTTTTCTAAGTTGAATCTTATTTCTTTGCTAAATTTTAAAACTCAAGCCTTTTCTCTCTAAAATCCTTTTGAAACAATGTCACTGCATTACCCAATTTCTTCTTGGGATATTCTTGCAAGACCTATTTTGTGACACTTTTAATAAAATTTGGCCATTTCATGCTAATGCTGTCCTTGTTCTTTTGTATTTTATTTCTGTTTTTATTTGTTGGATATTTTCATTTCCCTCTAATTATTCCAAATTTAATATTCTTGTTGAAAAAAACCAATTTATCAGCCTTCAGTCTCTCTCTTGTTATCTTGCCACCCTTTCGCTGTGCTCACATATTGTGATTAGTTACTAACTATAGAAGACTTCTGATTTTTTTTTTGCATGTTGAAGAGAACAAGTACTTCAAAATGGTCAGGCAATAAAGTCGCTTCGAACAAAGAGGACTTACATATCACCGATGGACTTCAGTTTCAAGATGAAGTTTGTGACTCGCAAGATTCCTGTGTCAATATTAAAGGCACAGTTTGGGAAAAAATCCCTGGTTTCAGAAAGAGCCTGTATCCACACCAGAGAGAAGGCTTTGAGTTTTTATGGAAGAACTTAGCAGGAGGCATTGACCTGGAAGAGCTGAAAATGTCTACCGGTTCTAGTGGTCTTGGTGGATGTGTTATTTCTCATGCCCCTGGAACAGGAAAAACCTGTATGACCATAGTCTTTCTCCAGTCATATATGGAGTTATATCCAAGATGCAGGCCTGTCATTGTTGCTCCAAAAAGCATGCTTCTTGTTTGGGAAGAAGAATTAAGGAAATGGAAAGTTAACATTCCATTTCACAATTTGAACAAGAATGAATACTCCGGGAAGGAAAATGTGGAAGCTATTAATCTTTTGAGGAGGAATGGCCAAGGTCAAAGTGTCAAGTCTATCCGAATGGTGAAGATGTATTCGTGGAAAAAGAGCAAAAGCATCCTGGGGGTTAGCTATAAATTGTTCCAGATGCTTGCTGGGAATGGGTGTGTGGATGGTAAAGAACATAAAAAGAATGACCAAATAAGAAAAATATTACTGGAGTTGCCTGGCTTGCTAGTCCTTGATGAAGGACACACACCTCGTAATAAGAGAAGTCGAATTTGGAAGGTTTTGTCAAGGATTGAAACAAAAAGGCGTATAATCCTTTCAGGAACACCTTTCCAAAATAATTTTGTTGAGCTACATAATACACTCTGTTTGGTGAGGCCAAACTTTGTGGATATGGTTTTGCCCAAACCTCATAAAGTTTGCATCAGAAGATCTGAATCAAAAAGGAACGTAGCAAGAAATAATTGGGCTTTCCTTACCAGTTCAATCAGAAAACCCAGTAATGATGAATTAAAGAACCTGAAAACAATGGTTGCTCCTTTTGTTCATGTTTATAGAGGGAGCATACTTCAAAAAAGTCTTCCTGGATTGAGGGAGTGTGTAATTGTTTTGAATCCATCCCCTGTACAGAAGAGTCTCCTTGAGGGCATTGAAGGAACAAATGAGAACGTGTTTAACCGAGAACATATGATGTGTTTGATCTCCCTACACCCTTCACTGTTGAATAAGCGTAGTTTATCTACAAAAGAAGACTCCACTGATGGAGTTATATCAGAGAGACCCAAACTCAATCTCAAGCAAGGAGTAAAACTAATATTCCTCATGGAACTTATCAGGCTCATTGAATTGACAAAGGAGAAGGTTTTGGTGTTCAGTCAGTTTCTGCATCCACTATGCTTTGTAGAGGACCATCTTAAATCTTTGTTTGGTTGGACTGAAGGGCGGGAGGTTATTCAGATTGATGGGAAACTCAATATGAAGCAACGACAGTCCTTGATCAATCGTTTCAATGATCCAACAAGTGAAGTGAGGCTACTACTTGCGTCAACAAGAGCTTCTTGTGAAGGGATAAGTCTGACTGGGGCTTCAAGAGTTGTTCTGCTTGATGTTGTTTGGAATCCATCAGTAGAGAGGCAAGCAATAAGCCGAGCATATAGGCTTGGGCAACAAAAAACTGTATACACCTACCATCTCATCACATCTGGAATGGAGTGGAAGAAGTACTGTAGACAGGCTGAGAAGGACCGATTATCTCAGATGGTATTTTGTTCTACACACAGGAAAGGTGATAAGCTGGAAAGCTCAATGGCAGTCTCAGAAGATAAAATCTTGGAAAATATGGTCCAGCATCAAAAACTCAAAGATGTGATTGAAAGGATAATTTACCAGCCAAAAGTGTCAAATTTAGATGATATTTCTGCTTGAATGTCTTTCTAACAAATGCCAGGGTTCTGTTGGTGAACTGGCAAATGATATCCTCTCTATTTAACTCACATCATCTGCAGTCCATTGGATCTGGTGGTTTCAAAAAGTCCTAGCTACTGTAGATTGATTTTTTGTTGATCACAGCAGAATGGTATGTTCTTCAAGCTGTTAATACTTTTACCTGTTGATGTTAAATGATTGCTGAGTTCCATGCACAGCGACTATGTTGATAAATGGATATAAAAACTGATGACTATTTATGTAAGTTGGTGTGGACCTACATTCATTCGGTTGCATCTTTGCAACCTTGAAACCTAAGATAAACACCTTGTATGTGGATAATGGATTTTGGAGGTGATGATTGCCATTAACTTTTACTAGTCAAAAGTGTATTTAGATCCTATAGTCTTTAACAAGAAGTCAGGGCACATTAAATGGCTGGTTCTGTAGAGCCTTGCTTCTGTGTTCTAATTTCAATTATAGACTCTAGCGACATTCTGAAACATTTTGTCTTTCCTATTTGATGGAAATAGAAGAGAAAATTTATGTTTCCCAGAAAGAGAGGAAAATCACAGTGTCCCCAAAGTGAAATACGGAGACCATGCCATTAAAAACTGATCAGTTTTCATTTTTATGTGCATCAGGCTTGCATTGGACAAGTTTAGGAAAATGATTTGAGTTTCTTCATAAGTATTAGGTTGAGGATTTTCTTCACTTTTTTGTTCTTTCTCACTTTTCTTTGCCAATAAATTGTCACATAATGGACTACAAGTTTATGTTTTATTATCCCTTTTTTTCTTCTGTTTTTTTTTCTTTTTCCTTTATACCATGTTGCCATCATCCTTCCGTTTCTCTTTATGCTATATTAATTAATGATTTTGATGAGGACATTCTAGGTCAATGTAATGATGAGATGATCTTGGTTCTGTAACTATCCATTCTGAAGATATTTCATATGGATAATTTATTGTACATTTATTGGTGTTACAAAAGATTATATTCGCTTGAATCATTTGGTCAAGTGCCAACATTGGCTATTTTCCGGTGGGACCCATTATGTGTGCCAAAGGCAGAAGGGAAGTTGATTTCTTGCTGTTCTACAATGACATTTGAAGTCAATTATATTTTTTTTCTTGAGCTGAAAACACACCTTGTATTTGGCATACTTGTTTGTGCATAGTGGTCATGCTGGTACACTGTGCATATGCATGGGCTAAATAAGCTCTTAGGGATTGAACAGTTGGGATACTTATTTGACTTGCTTGTTTGTGCGAATAAGCTTTTATTCCATTAGCCATACACTTGCTACTTAATCTCAAACAGTTATGATATTCATGGGCTCAAATATATATTTTTTAATGCTCTAATCCCTTTTTCTCTGCATTTCAGATTGTCATGTTGAATATATATATTTTTTCCCTTGATACTGATCAAAAGCTCAACTTGAAGAAGCTTTAAGAAAATCATAGCTGTCTCCTTTTGTTCCAGGGTTTTATGAGAGGTAACCTATACTTTGAGATATCACACCCAACAGTGTTTTTGTAGAGATGTTACATTGTGATGATTAAAATATGAAGATTTTGTTTTGAATTTTTTGTTCCTTTCACTTTGTGAAAGATGCTATCTTTTCTTCATTATTTTAACATTTTTTGTTTTGTCTTTCCATTTTTTTCATTGATTTTTGCTATATAACCAATATGTAAAGTGATATTCCTGAAGTTCCCATTCTATTTTATTGTATAATCTTATGCTTGAAGATCCCTAGCTTGTGGACAGTAAACTCAGGTTTCTGAAGATTGAAGCTGTATATTTGTCCCTTTGGTCTTTCCAACAAAATTAACATGGTGGATGACTGTAAAATCGTACTCCTTTAGTAGCTCACGGATTTTATGGAAACCAATGCAGGGAAAAGATCTATCTGTGAAATGGTCGTGATCGATACTGAAGGTTAATTGTTGATTTGGCTGTATCTTTAGATTTGCCAGAATGACTTGAACTAAGGTATAGAAATGGAGGAGAATGGACATCCCCATAAATTGATCAATTATTAATCATCATACTAAGAACAAGATTGTCTTGACTCAGTTTAGCTGAATCTGCAAATTAAAAACAACTCTGCAAGCTTTCATTTTCGTTTTTCCTGAGTGATAGCATCTTGTTAACAAACTAGCGTGAAGGTATTGATTCCATCAATCCCAACTGTTAAATCCCTAAATGCTTGAAGCACAGGATTCATCCATCTACACTGCACTATAAGTGGTTTAACTTGTTCTTCCCTCTTCTTTCTTTTCCAAAATGTGAATCTTGTGATCAATAAAGTTCTCTCATCCATCCTATACACATGGGGATATTGGATCTAAAACTACTTGCAGACTCAAAGGCAGTCAGATTATCTGGACCCCATCAATTTTTTGTATTAACCCTTCAAATCTGGGCTAAGAACTCTTATGACATGGGTTTATTAGTGAGAAACGCTACTGTAGTTGACGAAATATCATAACATGAACATTAATGTGATATGTATCTTAACAAGGCTTTAACCGTTCTAATAGTGTGCCCATGTAACCCATGGGACTTAGAGCTTTGCTTTTTGAATTCCTTTGTCTTAGTCTCCACCATGAGAACTTTTTTTCTGGTGTTGATCTTGATCTGTACCTACTGGTTAGGGTTTGGTAATTTATAAATTTGGTTTGGCTTTAGCTCAACCTAACACTTATCCGTCCCAAGTGGTTTAGAATCAACTATGATAAAAGTTGTAAAAATTGGAAAAATATTAAGTGTTCATGTTTAAAACGCTTGCATTATTATCTCATAGTTAATGGTATCAAATATGTATTTCAATATAAGTGACCAAACAATTAGTCCTTCTTTGATTAGTTATTCGATTACACATTTGATTTTTCGCAAGTTTCGTGGTTGAAAGTGCTTTCTAAATACTGATAGTTAGGTTGCGTTTGGGATTGCTTAATTAAGCACTTATTGTAGCTTATAACTTATTTAAGTGTTTTTTTAAATTAAAAATATGTTCGGTTATATTATATGTATAAGTGATTATCCGCGGGCAGCAGAGGAAGGTTACCCGTAAGGAGAAGCTCCTGTCAAGAGCCCTCCATCTCGATTGGGCTTGATCGAGCTCCTTCTCGCTCTCTCGCATTCTCTGTGAAACGTCTTGTTCTCTCTTTTGCCTTCGTTGGCCTTCATTGAGGATTGGGGATTCGTTCTTTCGCCTTTGCTAGCCTTCGTTGAGGATTAGAGATTCGTTCAAGTAGGCTTACTTGAAGAAGCTCGAATGGAGTATCCACAGAATGAATATTGATAAGGATTCTGAAAGTAATCAGAAACTACTTGGATATGAGAGAGATGTTCCTAAGAAAGGGCCTGAATCAAAGCTTTCTGGGATCCGACTCTGTGTTTTCTCCCCTTTTTTGACTGATTTTATTTGCTTTCTAATGTTTTTCCCTTGGTTAATTAGTTTTGGATTTTGAGTGTTGCGAGTTCAGGTTTTATTGTAGGTCTTTGTAGTTTGATTTATTGTCTTAATTTGTCCTTTCAATCTCCTATTTATTTATTTACCATCTATAATTTGTTTTTCATGCAATGGGGTATTAATGTTTTTTGTTAAGACTAGTTCCGAGTGATTTCCATTTTCTCTGATGATTTAGCTGTAGTCTTATTTATTTTCTTGCGTTGATTATTTTCTCATTGTCTCAGCCACATCGTTATGTGGCTGTTGACTATTCCGTCCCTGCAATCAAGGGATGAATTGCACTCCATTCCTTGCATCATATTAGAGGACTTGAATTCAATTTTCGGTTGTAAAACAGGGCAATAGTCGCATTGGTTCTTTTCCAAGCTTTCCTCGGTATGTTGTGATAAATGGGGCAAAATTTTTTTTAATGAGTAATGGATATTCATTAGATATAAGTAAGAACGATGCAGGTACAGCAACCCCTGAAAATTGGGTACAGAAATGTAGAAAGTAAAAGAAATGAGACAAAAAACTGATATAAAGAAAATAAATTCTTTCTAACACTCTAACCCTTAAATTTATAAACCTACAGTTATTTCATTAAAAATAGTGAAAGTCTGCACAAGCTGAAAAGCAATACATCATAGCTGATTGTATTGAACGCCTTGATGAGATGGATGAAGTAGGACCAGGAAGCGAGTTGTATTATTTGCAATGGATTTATTCTTGAAGAAGGAATATAAGGAGCTTATTCTTTTTTTTTTTTTTAATTCCTTATCAAAACTTTTTTTTATTCCTTATCAAAAACTTGTTTTTGCTTTAATATGGTTAATTTGGATAAAATAAAAAAGTGAGTGCTTTAATACATGTGCTTACCAAACACTTTCATTAATTAAAAAACACTTACTATGTTATTAAGTGCTTAAATATATGTGTTTACCAAACACCAATGTTTTCAAATGAGTACTTTTTTACAACTATGGATAAGTACTTAAATAAGCCAACTTATCTTTTAAGTACTTATCTATAAGCACTAGCAATCCCAAATGCCACCTTAATATTATGAGAAGATATCTAATTGCTACAACATATTCCTGTTTGTTTCAATCATCTTTTCTACAAAGCTATCAATTCCTTTCATTATAAAAAAAGCCTTGTTTGAGCACACATCAATTATGTAAGTTTCCAACTTTTACTCTTAACATGTTAGGTGCCTAACCGTTGCTCCAAAAGCCCGAAGGCTTATGGAGACTTCGTTGGTTAAGCACTTAACATTTAGGATTGTAACATTCCACCATGCTTCAGTATTCGACATCCACGGTGGCACACTTTATCGACATTGACCCGATGGTAGCCCTTTCTCTTTTGGCGGCTCCACTCAGGTTACCGCCTAAGGCCCCCCACTAAGACAAATTTTTCCCAAATTTTTTTTTGGGAAAATTATGAAAAAGGGTCACTTTTAAAAATATTTATAAAAATAGTCCACTAAGATGCCAAATTGCAGAAAAGGGCCACTTTTCATAAATAGGACTTCTAAGTTGATTATTCTACTTAACTTTAAGAGCGTTTTACCTCATGCCACTTAGTGGAACCAGTGTGAAACGCACGGATGGATGCCCATGTTAGGAGGGGGCCCACACATTCATAATCCATCCCAACTGGTGGTATCACGGTACCATTGGATTCTAGCACTAGAGGAAATACATTCCTTAACTTTACTCATGTTTGGCATCCAAAGGGTACTAGCGAGTAGTTTATGGCGCAAGACTTGGTCTAACATCTCGAAATCATGACCCACGACCAACATGAATCGAAATCAATGCTTTGTTCCAAAGTGGGATTCTGCAAATAACTAGAGGGTTTCATGTAATAGTCAACACTAGCCTGCACATACCTTGACCAGCAATATCCAAGTGCCATTTCGGTCTTATTTGGGCTGTCCATATATATACTAGCTATATTACTGCACGTATGAAGAAACGAGGTAGACAAAGAGGGAAAAATTTTGCAACTGATTATTAATTTTTAAAAAATTGATTTTTTTTTACTACTGTACCCTTTTATTAATGAATCTTCACGATGATATTTAACGGCTTTTTTTTTGGAAAGTCCCACATTTTAGTTGGCGCGATTCCCAAGGGGGTGCCTCTCAACCACCTGATTGCTAGATTGACAACCAACATCATGCATGCAAAAATTTTCAAATCTAAGTAAGTTGGAGAGGGCTGAGAATGGTATAATGCTTTGATTGGAGTATATGATATTAACTCAAGAAAGGGAAGATAAACATAAGAGATCTCAAGGATTGGCAAAAAGGAGATTATAAAGGCAAGGCAACTTATTGATGAAATTTATTCGGAGATTATAAAGGCAAGGCATCTTATTGATGAAATTTATTCGGTATTTGAGTTTATTGAGCTTCTATGTATATCAAATTAAACACTAAGAGGATCTGCCAATAATCACACTGAATCCATAAAACAAATAAATTATGTTTTTCTCTAAATTTCACAATAAGGAATTATGCGGAAGCTCTGTAACACATGTAACACTAACAAAATTTCAAAAGCAATCAAAAAGCAATGCTTAATGTAACTGTTGAGTTGTAAATTTCTGAAAAGGCCTAAAAGATAGCTCCTGAGAGACGCTTTGCACAGCTAGATGAGACTTTGGAGTAACATGTAAGCATGCAATTGCCATATTAATGATGTAAACCACTTTGTCGGTCATGTCCAGTGTACGAGGCGAAAGTCGTTCATCCAACATATCCTTCACTATAACATCTTCCATAATTAATGGCAATGAAGAAATTGCAGATAAATAGGATATGGTGGAGATCAGTTCACCTGAGTGCCTTCCCTTCATCACTTCTAGAGTTAAAACACTAACCATCTTCACATGAAACTTTGAATGAAAATTCCAAGCAACACTAGAGAAACCAAAGCAATGGGATTGTTCACATTCGAGAAATCAGTCGCCCTTCCTTGTCTTCTCTTTATGGTTGTGTTGTTTTGTGCTTCTTATTTTGTTTTTGCTTCCTCTAGTCCTTCTTCAACTGCAGAAGTGAATGCTCTCCTCAAATGGAAAGCTAGCCTTGTCCAAATCCAGGCTCTCACTTCCTGGACTTCTCTTCCTAGTAGCAATTCGTCTTCTCCCCTCAAAAGTAGCCCATGTCATTGGTTTGGAGTTTCTTGCAACCAGGTAGGAAATGTCGTCAGATTAAATTTAACAAATACAGGTGTGCAAGGTATGCTGCATAATTTCAACTTCTCATCTTTCCCCAACCTTGCCTACGTTGATCTCAATTTCAATGCACTCTTCGGGACCATCCCAACTCAAATCAGTAATCTCTCCAAGCTCATTTATCTTGATCTACAAGGGAATATGCTATTTGGAAAAATCCCATTCGAAATTGGTCTGTTAAGAAGCCTTAAAGTCTTACACCTCAATGGTAGTCAGATGAATGGCTCAATTCCTCCAGAGTTGGGGAATCTGAGGCTTCTTGAAGATCTTTTCTTGAGCTATAACAACATCAATGTCGTTATTCCTGCTTCTCTGGGCAATTTGAGCAATTTGGGTACTCTGTACCTCCATCACAATCGCCTTTCTGGTCCAATTTCACTTGAAATTGGAAATCTAACAAAGCTTATTAATCTAGCCTTGCCTTTTAACTAGCTAACTAGTTCCATCCCTTCCTCATTTGAGAATTTGAAAGTGCTTACCCTTTTACAACTCTCTAAAAACAAACTCTTTGGTTCTATTCCTGTAGAAATCGGCAATATGAAATCCTTTAGTAACTTGGATTTAAGCATCAATAACTTCAGCGGCTCTGTTCCCGCTTCATTACGCAGCACACCTTGCACCCCTGTACTTGTTAAATTTATTCTAATGACCCTTCTCGCCTGGTTGCAAGAAACTTCAAACCAAAGACATGGGCTACTTTTTAGGGGAGAAGACGAATTGCTACTAGGAGGAGAAGTCCAGGAAGTGAGAGCCTAGGTTTTGACAAGGCTAGCTTTCCATTTGAGGAGAGCATTCAATTCTGTAGTGGAAGCAAAAACTAAATGAGGAGCACAAAAGAACACAATCGTAAAGAGTAGACAAGGAAGGGTTACTGATTTCCTGAAGATTGGCGATCCCATTGCTTTGGTTTCTGCGCTGCTGAGAGTTTTAGTTTGAAGTTTCATGTGATGATGGTTGGGGTTTTACCGAACCATTAAAAGAAGTCCGACCCTGTTGAATGCCTTGAAGGGACGACGTGGGAACTTCTATATGTTTTACTTGATTGTCCAATTATCATCCATTTTGTTCACCAAAGACCGATTTGAGCCTTGTGTATTGTCACTAAAGTCTAAGGTCTTTGGTCTTCTAGTAACTTATTGGCCTAGGAAACAATAAATCAACATCCGTGGAAATAACTTGACAATAATAATAAAGCAAGCACTGAGATTTGAATATAAACATGATGCCACATATAAGTCAAGGAGTAGGATTTTGTGGATAAGTTGTCGGGATAGACTTTATTTGCAAGTTGGAATGAGAGAAAATATTAGTGGAATGAGGGAAAATTAATGACCCACTTTTTGAATTCGGATGAATCAGATAAGATATCGACTTGCTCACCATGACGACTTAAAATCTGCTCAGCCCACGGCTGAAAGATCTATTGGTCCAATGATGAATGGTAAGTACGTTTGTGAATGAAGCTGGCATATATACACTCTCTGCAATTGGACCAATAGTGTACACACCCTCTACCATTGGACCAATAGATCTTCCACCGTGGGGATCATAAGTGTACACACCCTCTACTAGGAATGGGGATGCGGTGGGTGTTGACAAACTCTAATCTCACCTATTAAGATTTTAGTCCATCTACTTCTAATCCTATCGTTTTGGTAATCGGAAGGGTTGACCCAGCCATTATGATATATTGATGTAGAACAAGATCCATGATCATTGTGGTCATTAAAAGCTATTTTGTGAATTAAGGGTATTCTGGTCATTTTGCCAAATGGTGTCAAAATTGGTTGAAATTTTGTATTGTACTTGGAGACGATGTAGAGATCACAAGTGATGGCTTTGTCGTGAGTACGACGGATTTCAGTTAAATTCCATCATGTTGGCTTTCAAATAAGCGAATTTGCTATTTTAGGAAATAAATTTATTACTTTCGTTTAGGGGTAAGGAAATCCGTTTCGAGTTATATTTTTAGTCGAACACTTATTTTGATCTATATTTTAAAATTTTGTATTTATCTAAAATTTTACTATTTTTGGTAAAAATTCGTTTTTTATTTTTAGGTCTCATTGTAACGCCTGTATAAGGCTTCTTAGGCTGCATTTAGCATTGCTAAGAAAAGCAATTACATTGCTTTTGCTTCTATGAAGATCTTTTTATGAAGCACAACCGTTTGTTTCACATTTGCTTTTGATGAAAACAGGAAAAAAACATGTTTGATAATATCAAAAGCATAAAAATTGCTTGGTTAATATTATGACAAAATGTACTATTATGGTAAGGATGGGTGGTGGTAGTGGCTATATTGTGGGTGATAGTAGTGATGGTGGTAGTGGTGGTAAGTGAGTGGTGATAGTAGTGGTGGTGGTGGTGGGGGTATCCTGGTGGGTGGTAGTAATGATGGTGGTAGGGGTGGTGGGTGTGTGGTGATAGTCGTGGTGGGGCTGTGGGGGTGGTAGGTGCTAGTGGTATAGGTGGATGGTGTTGGTGGGAGTGTTGTTGGTGGTTGTAGTGGTGGGGTGATGGGTGGTGGTGGGTGGTGGTGGTGGTGGTAGATGATGGTGATAATGGTGGTGGGTGATTAGTGGTACTAGTGATGGTGGATGATGTGTAATGGTGGGTGGATTAGTGGTGTTAGTAATGGTGCCCATGGTGGGAAGTAAGGGTGGATGGTGGTTGTGGGGTGGTGGGTAGAGGTGGTGGTGGCTGGAGTGTGGGTGGTGGTGGTGGGAGGTTTTATAGTGGTGGTTGGTAATGGTAGTGAGTGGCAGTGGTGGTGTAAGTAGGTTGTTGGTATTAGAGTAGTAAAAATAAGCAAAAGACGCAAAAAATAAAAAAATTGAAAAGCAAAAAAATTTGCTTCAAAAAAGCTTTTTGAAGCAAGCTTTTTGTAGAGAATCTAAATCAGTTAAAAGTTCTTTTAAGCAAAAACCTCACTACAAACTTCTCGCTCTCCTATTATCAAACAGTTTGCTCCTATGAGTTCTTTAACTACTTGTGAAAGGATGCTCGTCATGCTATGTGATCAGCCACAGCCAAGGTAAATATTTGAAAGGGAAAAAGGGCCGGGATGAAATCTTTACAAGCTAGTGAATGGATTACAAGTAGACACAAGTAAACATGTGTTACATTATCCACTCCGGTATTGGTTGAGTACTTCCGTCTAGCGTAGAATATCTTGACCGGTATCGGCTGGCCCGTTTGTAAATCGGTTAGGTAGCATATTGGAATAGTCTGTTGTTACTCTGATTACGATTTCATTAGTCTTGTGATGCGATAAGTGAGGTTTGCTAATTGCTATGATTTATTATTGATTTGGTTTAATCGTATACCTCATTACTTTTTTTATAAAATTATGGGCTATTTTCTAGCATGCACATTGCTACTTGTTAAGATTTATATCTCACTTCAGTTTTCCCTATTTTTCAGGTACTCTTGGAGAGGACGTCCAGATTTGGGTAGTGCATCAAAAGAGGTAGAACATAGTATTGATCTAGATCAAAAATTAAAGATTGTAATGAGTATTTTAGCTTGGAAATTTTAGTTAGTAAAAGAGTAGATGACCTCGCAATCCCAACGTATAATTGAAAAAAAGATTGATTCCTATTACATGCTTTAGCCTTACAACCCTATTATGAATAGAAAGTTCTAAATTATGGTAAGTTTTTAGTTATTTTTGGCTCATAAAGACTAACACCTTGAGTTTGGACTAGAAATCCATATCCGAGGCATTACAGATGCATACGGAGATGCTTTTTCCACTGAAGGATTTGACAGCCCATTTCTTCATTCTAAGGGAGAATAAACCTGCTGAACTAACATTTATTCTATAAGATTTTTTACTAAATTCCGTTGTCAAATTAACGATGTAAGAAAATGTGCTCAAGAGGTTCATTAGCATGGCAGAAAACACAAACTGATACTTAATTTGGATGATGTTGTGCTTCACTATGAACTAGTTTTTGTCTAATGGCTGGCCATAAGATAAAGTTATGCCTTGGGATGCCATTGGTAAACCATACCAGGTTATGCCGTTAAACGTGAGGACTGTTATGTTATATCCAAGCTGCAGTGGCTTTCAGAATTACGTACGGAAAATAAATTGATCAAAGCAAAATTGTGAGGTATATTTATTAGTAGAATTTTGTTTCCATTGAAATATTTTTGAAGCTTTAAGCAACATAAGATCGTCATAACACCCATGATTATTATTTTCAGCATGTGCTTTAGCATTTTTTGTCATAATTATTAATCTTTAGGTATTAGATAGGAATTCTGAGTTTTATGGGCCCAATTCCTAACTGTGTCTGGTCTTTTCTAGATAGTTTTGTCTATTAGAGACACCATTTTGGTTTAAGAGAGGTACCTTCTGCGTTTTTGGGGTTGTAACAGACTATGAATAAGGATTTTTCTTTTCCCACCTATTTGAGTATTGAAAAACTCATATTTATCTCATTTTGTGGTGAAATGCATTCTCTTGCGTCTCTATTCTCCCTTTATTTGAGCTTTGCTCCATAATTTTAACATTTTTATATATGTTCAAGCCAACTATGGTGAGTGATAATGCATTAATTTGTTCACCTCTAGTCCAATATGACTTGCAATCTATTGGGAGATATTTGATCATCGAATCATGGACATTAACTACAATAAATTAACCCCTAGGTATACAAACAGAAAGACAATGTAATCTTAAGTAGACACTGAGTCTCTTTTAAAATAAACAGATCCAAGGCATGCTAAAAACATGTTTCAAGGTAAAGTGAGTACTAATCTCCCTCCAGAAATGAAAGAATAAATACCCAGAATCCATATTCATTTGTAAATGCATTACATATGATGAAATTAATATAATTAAAAAGATATTTGCAGCACACAAAAGGATAGAGAAAACAACTTTAGGACTCAATTCATGCATATAAAATAAGGTCATGTAGATTTTTTTTGTACACGTGAGCAACCACATGTATCACTTAGTCCTCCTTCCTAGCACCGAAATACGACCGTAACTGGGAGAAGAACTTAAATTTGACACCTTGACAACGTAAAATCGCAACACAGAGGACTGGAAAAATGAAAATCTCAGCAATAAGGAATGTGATATTCTTCAAATCCGAATTAAATGCTCCATATAGGCTGATGAACGTGTTGCAGCCAAAGGCTAACAACACTGCTATCATTGTGAGATATAAAGAAATCATGGCGAGAGCGTACTGCCTAGGCAATGAGCGTTTGAAATCCTCTTCGGTGTAGGATGACATAAGAAGGGTCATAAACTGCACTATGGCCATGGCTGCACATGACAGACCCAAAACGTAGGCATGAGAGTATATCTTGTAGGCAATATTTTGGTGACCTGCAATACTGTTCCCTTGTTTACTGCTAGCAATAGAGAAACCTGCAGCAAACGTCACGGCACTAACTAAGGCACCACAGCAAGATCTTGAAGTGTTTGTCACTTGTTTCTTTGCATCTTGTATCATGTCCCTGTGGCTCTCTGTGAACAATTCTTGAGCCGTCTTTCCATCTTGGTTCCGATGATTTACCAAACTTCTTGACATCAACTTCTTCACATACTGTATGTAATTGATGGATTGTTAGTTTAAGTAAAATAATTGCACAAGATTGCATGGTAAAATAGAGGAACATTGCATTACACCATGGTGTTTATTACCTCCAGCCATCTAAATTCTTCTAACATTTGCATGGGAGAGCTAGCTTCTTTAGTAGCAGTTGCAGCCCAATGTAAGATAGTGTTGCCATTGTCGTCAAATGATTTTAATAATCTTGTTCGTAATCTTGGAGCCAACTGTTCCAATCGGCTCGACATTTCATCAACGATCTTCCATTGACGAGTCTCCACGGCAACATGAAGTAGATTCTTTCCTTCTTTTCCACGATAGGTGGCTGCATCTGGGTAGACATTAAAGATCAAAGTGACCAGGTCTTGAAGGCCCGTCCTAACACCTAGTGTTAGTGGCGTCTCATGCCATCTCTCGACCGACTTGTCTGGTTTCAGATCAAAACTTGAGCCCTCTTGAGGTGAGCTTCCCCAAGAAAGCGAATCCCAATAATCCTCCCTTTTAGCATTCTCAATTATCAGCTTCATTGCAAATTTGAGGTTCCTCTTTTGCTTAAACAGAAGGTAATATCTTTCACGGTTCACCGCTAATTATGTAATGTTAAAAATGAATACAAAAATTGAAGGTCAGGAAGCAGAATTGTGAGAATTCATGTAAAATTAAATCATGGATATGCAGAAAAATTTTCAGCATTTTCTACATTAAAATCAGTAACTAATCTGTGATTTTATTGCTCAAATATGTGAGTGATTATTTTAGAATGAAAGTACAAACCAGTGTTGTTGTAAGAAGAGTCAAATTAAAATTCCAAACTGCAGTTAGATAATAACAGTTTAGAGGCTCTTGTTGTTCAGGAAAATGTAGCCAAAACTAGCATAATTTCATAATGAGATTTCAAGAAATTGTGCAACCATAAAGCAAAAACAGATTGCCACATCTTTGGCTATTTCTCTCTTAAATTATCTCATTCCAGGGTCAAACAAATAGGGGCATAAAAATGGTTTAGTTAGATAAAAGTTATTGGAAGAAAAAAAACTCAAATAACTCTGTAGTTTTGCTTTTGTTTAATAAAACAACAAATATTATATTTTTATATAATTTTTTTATGTAATTAATATTTCAAAGTTAAACTAAATTTCAAGATGAGAGATTTTAGTTTTGTGATAATATCTTTACTGGTTGTTGCAGGAAGACCAATTTTTTTTTCTTTGAGAAAAGGTAAGATTTGTATTTCCATCAAAAAGTCTACAGGAAAGTAATAGAATTTACATGTATATATCTATTTGGACTTCTAAAGCAAGTTCAGCCCTAGAGACCTAGATCTATAAGCTAAAGATTTATGTTTGAAGGAATTCTGAACACTACTAGGCAGATACCAAACCTGACAGAAGACCCCAATACAGCATGTTTTAATCAAATGTCCATTGAACCGAGATCCCCCGTATTTCCATGGGTTTTCTATTTTGGTCATTATCTTTTAAAGACCATTTGAATGCAAGCCCCCAGATTTGACATAAGATGGCAGCCTTGTCAATAAGCCCTAGACGTGGGATCCCCCATTCTCCCTCAGTTGTTGGTTTACACAATTTAACCTAGCTGATAGGAGAGAATTTTTTGAGTAGGTTGGAACCCGACCAGAGGAATCTACAGCATATCTATTCTAACCCTTTAATAGTTCTCTTTGGCAAGAGGAATCAAGACAACCAATACATCTGTACACCATAAACAATAGTTTTATCAGCTCAAGACACCCTGCATAAGAAAGTGTTGTCATCTTAAGACATGCTTGCACTTTGTTTCTGACTCTCTCAACTAATGGTAAGCAATGTTGCCATTTTAGCCTAATTCTGAGGTATTTCATTGGTAAACTCCCTTCGGCTATGTTCCAAGCCTCAAAAATAAATCTCTTAACCTACTGATCCACATTTGACATAAAAACTGTATTCTTCAAATAGTTAGTTTGTAATCCTGTAATGTTGATAAATAACATCCATACTTGTCTAAGATACTCAGAAAATTGCATGTCGCCCTTGAAACTAGGAATACATTGTCGCAAAGCAAAGGTGATTTAACTTCAAAGCTTTGCAACAAGGATGGAAAGAGAATTCTACTTCCTGTAGTTTCTGATTTATATTACCTAAGAAGATCTCCATAACCATTAAAAAAAAAAAAAAAAGAGCAGGTGACATCAGATCCCCCTCCCTCAGACCACATTGACCACAAAAAACCCATGTGCTCTACCACTAATCACTAGGGAGCTCGATGTAGTAGTGAGACATTCCATAATCCAACCTAAAATCTGATTTGGAAACCTCATAGTTGTCAAAATTTTCTTTATAGCATACCAGGAAACTGAATCATACGCCTTTCGAATATCAACTTTGAAAGCACATTTGGGTGATCCATGAGGAAGATGGTAATCACGGAGCAATTCATGAGTGATCAAGATGTTTTCTGAGATTCTCCTGCCTGGTACAAATGCAGATTTGTAGCCTCCCACTAACCCCGGTAACACTTGTTTCAACCTATTAGAAAAAATTTTAGCAATACATTTATACATTGAGTTGCAACAAGAGATAGATCTGAAATCTCGAGTCATTGGAAACACTACTTGCTTAAGGATCAAGGATGTCAACACATGGTTCATGCTCCTTAACTGTGATTGGAAAAAATCTAAAATAGTAGTCACCACATCTTCCCCAACTATACTCGAACATGATTTAAAAAATTTTGTGGCGAATCCATCTGTGCCTGGAGCTTTTTCATCCTTCATAGAGAACAATGTGGATCTGATTTCCTCATACAAAATAGGCTTTACTAACTCGTCTTGATCATTCAAAGATAGATAACATAGCTATAGATTGCTAAGATCAATTTCCGTATTATGTTCATGCTCATGCTCACCTAGCTGACCACGAACTCGTAGTATTTGATCAATGGTTCCTTCAGGCTGAGAAATTCTCACCCCATTATTGTCAAAAGGGCAATGAATCCTGTTTCCAGCTTGCTGAGAAAGTAGGGAGCTGTAGAAAAATTTTCTATTTTGATCTCCCAAGTTAAGCCATTGGATGCGAGACTTCTGTCTAAGTATTGCCTCCTCACATCTCATGCAGTAGCAAAATTCCGTAGAACTATTCGTTTCTTTTGTAGCCAACTCAGCATTGTTTGGGTCTAGCTTGATCCCATTGACCTTGTACCTCCTTTAATACTTGACCCAAATCATATATGATTCTTTGCATTTGACCATATTTCTGTTTGCTCCACACCTTGAGATCTTGTTTCAGCCGTTTAATAAGCTTTGAAGGTACGTAGTATAAAAATTGGTGTACCTAACACTGGAGTAGACTAGCTCTCTTCTACCAAAGAATGAAGCTTACTATCTTCTAGCCAGAAGTTAAAGAAACTGAAAGACTTTGTACCCAAAATTCTATTCTCAAAGAAGGAAACAAACACCAGAGAATGGTCTGAAGTACTTGGTGGAAGGAAAGTAGCTTGAGAAGAATTAAATGCAACCAACCAAGAAGTGTTAATGAGTGCTCTTATCTAGCTTAGATTGAACCCTAGCTATTCCTTCTCCTTTATTGTTCCACGTAAACCGACAACCCTAAAACTTTAATTCCAATAAGCAACAATCATTAATGGCATCCATAAATTCATTAGTAGCTAGCTCGGGGGTTAATTCCACGACCACCAAGTTTCAGTATATTGTTCTTGATGATCAAAGCTTTTTATTGACTGTTGTTGATCATTGAAGTCCTTCTTCAGTTACCTAATTGTTTACATCCACTTGGTGATATCTATTCTCATTTATCATTTTGAAATCCATCTTAGGATAATGAATATATGCTGTAACCCAAGAATATCTGAATTCTTGATGTGTTGGTGACCTCTAGAGATTATGTTAGAGAGGATTATTGTAATCCATTTTTATTGATAGTGGAAGTTTTGATCTAGACTAGGTCAAATGGTTTTTCCTTTCACATTAGAGGGTTTTCAACGTAAACATTTTGTTGTAATGCTTATGGTTTGCTTGATTTAATATCTTGCAATATTATTTCCTATTTAATTTTTCACAGAAAAGGGTAGACAAAATTTTCTACTTGCAAGAGATCCTTATTCACCCTAACAAAGTGGTATCAGAGCATAGGTTCATTTGTAGCGTGAAATTTTTTTGTGAGAATTACATGGCACACTCATCTTGTGGCATGATTAAACTCACAACTTCCAATTATTCAATTTGGAAGACAAGGATGAAGTTGCTGCAAAGAATTATTTGGGCCTACTGAGTTGAATGGCATCAAACCATCTATTAAAAATGAAGAGGAAGGAAGAAATTGAATAGAGAAGCTGTTGGAATGATAAGACAATGGGTTGATCAGAGTATCTATCATCATGTCGCTAAAGAATTTGATGCTTTTAGCCTTCAATAGAAGTTGGAGAGTCTCTATAAATAAAATATTACTCAAAACAAGGCCTTTATGATAAGAAGAATTGTGAAGTTGAAGTACTAGGATGAACAAACTGTAGTGGAATTTGAGTTGTTTCCAGGAATCGTTGAATGAGTTGTTCACAATAAATCTTGTAGTAGAAGATGAGATTCAAGCATTATTGTTGTTGAGCTCATTGCAAGACAGTTGGGAGACCTTGATGGTGTCTCTTAGTAATTATGCTCCTAATGGTAAGATGACTATGAGCATGGTGAAAGACAGAATGTTTAATAAGACAACACGAAAAAAGCACAGTATTTCTTCTTTGTGAAAAGCACTTGTTACGCAAAAGCGGGGGAGAAGCAAAGCACAAAACCATGATGATGGCAATCATGACAAGTCAGGAGGAAGGTCCAAGTCAAGAAAAGATATAAAAATGCTATCACTGTGTAAGTTTGGCCATTTCAAGAAAGAGTGCAAAAAAACTCAAAATAGAGCAAATGAAAGAAAAAAGTGAAGATCAAAAGGAAGAAAAAGACACAACAACAATTGTGTCCAGAAGTGAAGTTTTTATTGTGTATGATGATGTTTGGTTAACCTCACATTTCAGGACTCTAGTTAGGTAATTGATGTAGCAGCTTCTTTTCATATTACTATACATCAGGATTTCTTCTCTTCCCAGGTACACCAATGGTAGCCTTGGTTGGGTTAGGATGGGGAATGAAGCAAGGTGTAAAATTGTGGACATGGAAGACAAGACTTGGAAACCGACATTGGTGCAGATTGCTTGTCAGAGATGTTAGATATGTCCCTAATATGTGCTTCAATTTGATATTCATCGAGAAACTTGATGATGAAGGTTATAAGAATCATCTGGGAGATGGAAAGTGGAAATTTAACAAAGGCAATCTTGTCTTAGTGTAGACACCCCAAATTGCACCAAAAATGAGAAAATAATTGAAAATATTAATTGGGATTTGAAACAGGTCAAAAAAATGTAAAATCTGGCCAAACTGGTCATGACCGTATTTTGTTTACGGTCTGGTCATGCTCGCAGTTGATATACGGTCAAGGCGTGCCCGTATTAATAATACGGGTAGGGCGCGACCGTAATATATATACGGGCACGGGGTCTTTGTGCGAATTTTACCTTTTTGATTTTTGAGCCTTATCTGCACCCAAATATCTCTCTTGGATAAGCGAATTATCTTATTTATTCATCCGAATTATCCTATTTATCCTTGTTGGCCATGGATTGGCATTATCCATATTTTTTACCTAATCTGGGGGATCATGGTATATCCCTTTGGACCAGCCTTACCCCTGGGTGTGCCTATAAATAGAGGGTCTTTCCTCAAGCTAAAGGCCACGAAATTTTGAAGTCAAGGAATTCTAAGAAGCTCCAAGAGAAGAGAAAGGAATCCCTGCTGCTCTGCCTGCTCAATCCAGGTAAGTCCCCTATCCCTTTTTATTTTCTGTCTTCAATTCTAGATGTAATAGGATCATCTCTATTGCTATAGAATAAGGCCATATCTGTTTTTGTATTCTTAAACTTGTCTCCAAGTACCTCAAGGGTCTCTCTAGCCGTAAAACGTGAAGAGAGAACTAGGGGAAAGGGGAACAGGTGGATCCCTAGAATAGAACCCCATATTTGTTTTTTTTCTTTTGTTCATAGAATAAAGGCCTTTGATTGTGTTTGTGTAACCAAACCTATCTCTAAGTACCTCAAGAGTCTCTCTAGCCGTAAAACGTGAAGAGAGAACTAGGGGAAAAGAGAACAGGTGGATCCGTAGGGTAGACCCCCATGTGCTCTAATTTGTGAGATGTGGCTATTTTGAATATCCTGATCATGTTTTAATGCTTTTTATGATATATCTGAATGAATAACATGAATCTATGATGTTTATAGCATGAGATCCCCTATTTTTTCCAAAATTTGGATTTTCCACATATTTGCACCTACAGCACTGTTTTCGTGATTTTTGTGATTTTAGGCTAGGATCTTGGATTTATCATGATCAATATGGTAGATCTGAATCCAGAAGCCTGAAAATAAATTCTAGGGTTTCATGATGTGGTTTTTACATTGTTTTTCATTATTGAGAGAAGACCTTACGATCTAAATTCTCCCATTTTGGTGTTTTTCATCAATGTGGATATTTTTGGTTTTGATTTTCAGATTTAATGTGAAATTTGGGCTTTATCTATGTCCTGGACTATTCAAGTTCAATTTTGAAATATTTTATAAAAATCATATTTTTCTAGATTTCTAGAATTTAGCTTGAAGCCAGATTTTTGGATTTTTCACTTTAAATTGATTTTATTCGATTTTATCTCAAATTTGTTTTGATCATGAAACCCTAGGAATGGTATGATCATATTTGATAGTTCTGGATCAATCAGAATATTCATATGAAAAAACCATATATTTTTGCCTTTTTTGTGATTTTGTGTGATTTTTATAGCAAGCTTTTTCCTTTATTTTAAACATGAACAATACCTGGCAACCACCTTGTGTGGATGAATAGGGGTGCCTAACACCTTCCCCTGTTCATAACTTAATCCCCTTACCCATCTCTGATTGTTTTTTTTAGGAGGGATATTTTGCCCTAAAAATTGCCTTTTGTGCTTATTTAATATTTTGGTGTCCATTCACACCTAAATTGAATGGTGGCGACTCTTTGTTTAATATAATCCCGTGTGATGATAGAGGAAATCATTAAATTGATTTTTTCCCATGTCTCACACTTAGCCAAGGGGAAGAAGATGAATACTCTCTATAAGACAGATGCAACGCTTGTTAGAGGAGATGAAAAATTGTAGAAAACAAATCCTATTTGGAGCTATGGCATAAATAACTTGGACACATGAGTGAGAAGGGATTGCATATTCTTGCCAAGAAGAAGCTCCTCTCCAACAAGCAAACCCAGTACTCATTCTCTTGTTAGAAAGCAAACTAGAGTTTCTTTTTAGAGATTACCTCCATCAAGAAGGGTGACATTCTTGATTTAGTTCACACTTGTGTTTGCATGATGAGTGCTAAATGTCCAAGTGGTGCACTTTTATTGATGACTATGCAAGAGAGGTGTGGGCATAACCATTGAAAAACAAAGATCAGGTGTTAGATGCTTTCGAAGAATTTTATGTGAAAGTTGAAAGAGCAATAGGAAGATAGTTGAAAAACATTAGGGCGGACAATGGAGGTGAATACATAGGGCCGTTTGAACAGTAATGAAAAACTCATGGCATCAAGCTTGAAAAAACCCGTTTAAAAGACCACATAACATAGTGGAGTATCATAGAGAATGAATAGAACCAAATGTGCAAGAATAAGGTGTATGCTCTCTCATGAAAAGTTGACTAAACTCTTTTGGAGGGAGGCAATAAGGAAAACATTGATTTAATCAATCTTTCTTCATTAGTTGTCTTGAATGGTGATATTCCAAAGAGTGTTTGGACAAGGAAAGAGGTTTTACTGGACCACTTGAAGGTTTTCGGCTGCAAAGCATTTTTTCATGTTCTTAAAGAATGATAGGTCCAAGCTTGATAACAAGGCTAGGTAGTGTATATTCTTGGGTTATACACATGAAGAGTATGATTTTAGATTGTGCATTCTAAATATTAAGATTGTTAGAAGTAGAGATAGTTTTCTTTCAAGCTCAAACTATTAAAGATATGAATTAGAAGAAATAGTCAAAATCCTTCAATGAATAACATGTTTATTTGGGTCTATTTTGTCTTACTGTGGTGCATAGAGAGCATAGGGGAGTTGTGCTAGAAAAAAAAAAACTTGAAACAGCCAGTATAGATGGTGAGCCTATAGTTGACCCTGAAACATAAAAAAAATCATGTTAAGCATGCTAGCACAAAGCTACCTTGAGAGGTTCAGTTAAGAAGATCATGCAAAGAATGTCGATCTTCCAATAAATATTCTACTAAAGATTATGTGTTGCTACCTGATGTGGAAAGCCGAAGAGATACCAAGAAGTAATACAGTTTGATCAAAAATTCAGTGGTTGAAACTATTGCATGTTGATAAAATCCATACTAATGAAAACGGTTCAGATATGATGACAAAGTGTTTGCCTACGGAAAAGCTTGAAGCTTTTAGAAGGAAAGCAGACTTGGTATAGCCCCCTACGTGGTCGGGAGGGGGATATTTGTTGCGTGTGGGTCCCGCAATGTTGGGGAAACCACATGACAGCATGAGTTCCCTTACGTCACGTTTCATTAATTAAAAAAAGCTAAAATGGAGAACTGGAGAATGGGTTCACAACTCTCACAATTTTTGGGCTTCTAGGTTTTTGTTTTTGGGGAAAAACAAAGAGAACTTCCAGAGATTCAAAGATCGTTTGTGGTCAGATTTTGATGAAATTTTAGTATGTTATTACCGATTAATGTAAGCTTTCTATTGACTGTGTTAATTGTTGAAATGCTTTCCCAATTTTCTGATTGTTTACATCCACTTGGTGAATGTATTCTTGTTATTCTTATTGAAATTTGATGCAGGGGGATTCGAGATAGATGAAGCTGAGCTATCAGATAACACGTTGATGGCGCTAAAAATACCATGAATTGGTAGGTCAATGCAAAGGCAGGAAGTGATTGTGATATCTTCCTAATTGGGCAGCTTTGAGTGCATTTCCGTATTTTTGCCATAATTTTGGCTATGGGTATCGGAATCGCGCATATGAACCCAATTCGGAAAGCTCTTTTCGTCGCGCATGCCGTAGACACCCACCTAAGTTGGTGTGCATATTTTCCGACCTTAAATTCCACTGTTGTCCCCTCTGAATCACTATTTTTAGTTTTTTTTGCTATTTCTGGTAATATTTCGTTTCTCAATTAGGAAGTGATTTTAAACCCGATTTGGGCCAAATTTTTCACAAGTTGCTTATTCTATTATGTATTTCATTTAGGCATGCTTTAGGGGATTTTTCCCTTTTTAGTAACTTTCCAATACAGAAGTTTTTTTGGCTATAAAGTTCTGCTTGTGGACTGATTTTAGGTATTACTTGATTAATTATATTCAGTTGAACCTCAAAGACAATTTTTTTTGTGTTTTTGGGCAACTTTCTTATGTTCTTCCCTGTGAATCATTTGCTGGAACTAGCCTGCAGAATAATCGCTATTCTGTCTGGTGTTAGTTGGTATCAGAGCTTCAACATCTTCCTGGGGTGAAATTTCATCAGTTTCAATGGCTGGTGGTTGTGGTCATCGTGGGCAGGTTCCGAATGAGGAAGCTCAGCACCATGATCGTAACGTTCAGGATGTGATGATTGAGGATTTGTAGAGGCAAGTCGTAGAATTAACCCAGCATCTGGCAGCGCGTGATTTTGAGGATCGTGAAGTCTCCGATCACGATTTCGATTCCACTTTCGAAAACCCATATCACAATCGTGCTCTATTCCAGGAGCACTGTGATCGGGAGGGGCGGCATGGAGACCTCGGTTTTCGGGTCGATCTGATTGAGTTTTCTGGTAAGTTACAGGCTGAGGGATTCATTGTTTGGTTAAACGAAGTGGAGCGTATTTTTTATTACAAGGAAGTCCTCAATCGTGTGAAAATGAAACTAGTCACCATCAAACTCAAGGGCAGAGCATCTGCATGGTGGGAGTAGTTGCGACGTTCACGAAACAGTCAGAGCAAGGCCAAGATCACTGATTGGGAGAAGATGAAGGGTCACTTCATTCCCTTCGACTACATTCAAATCTTGTTTCAACGACTTCATGCATTGGGGCAGGGTGCGAGATTAGTCGATGATTACACGGAGGAGTTTTACCAGTTGGTCATCCGGAATGATTTATCTTAGATGGAGGAGCAAATGGTGGCGCAGTATTTGGGGGGTTTGTGTCAGCCCCTACAAGATGTCCTCAGCCTTCACTCGCTGTGGATTGTTTCAAAAGCATACCAGTGTGCACTTGTTATTGAAAAACAACGGAACAGGAGGCCAGTGATCAGAAGCGATCAAAACAGTCATCCAGTTCGCCCTCAGGATTCCTGTCCTGTCCAGCAACCACCGCAAGATAATTCTAACCTTACTATTAGATGTTTTGGTTGTGGTGAATAGGGACATAGAGCTACTGATTGCAGGAAGCTTGCTAATCAAAAGGGCAAAAATATGTTGATTGAGGAAGATGGGGTAGACGAGACTGAGGAGATTGGCGAGCCCGTGTATGATGATGATGAAGCTGGTGATGTGCTCTATGGAGATGGCCATGAAAATCTAGTTGTTCGCAAGAGTCTACTGACTCCCAAGGGCGATTTAGGGGATGATTGGTTGAGAACCAATATTTTCCACACGACCTGCATAGTGGCAGATAAAGTCTGCAAAATGATCATTGACAACGGCAGTTGTGAGAATGTAGTGTCCGAGGAGGTTGTCCAGAAATTGCAGTTGAAGACGGACCGTCATCCTAAGCCATACAAGTTGTTGTGGTTGAATAAAGGCACTGAGCTAACAGTAGATAGGCGATGCCTCATGTCTTTTTCAATTGGCAGAAAATATTTCGATAATTCCTAGTTTGATGTTGTGTCTATGGATGCGTGTCATGTATTGTTGGGTCGACCTTGGCAGTATGATCGCAGTGTCGTTCATGATGAATGGAAGAATACGTATTCCTTTAACATCAAGGGGAAAAAGATTGTGTTGGCACCTCGGCGGGAAGGACCCACTCCTACCTCTATAGCCAATAATACTAACCTGCTTTCTATGTCCAGGTTTTTAGATGAGATTGAGCATGGAGACGTGGTCTATGCTCTACTACCTTGCGGGAACAGTATAGTAGCCGTGGACTCTGATTTACCAGCAAAGGTGCAACAACTATTAGCAGAGTTTTTTGATCTGATGCCAGAGGATCTACCTCCTGGGCTACCACCTATGAGAGATATTCAGCATCAAATTGAGCATGTTCCAAGGTCGAGTTTGCCTAATCGACTAGCGTATCGCATCAGTCCCAAGGAGGCTAAAGAGCTGCAGTGACAGGTAGTGGAGTTATTGGAGAGGGTTTATATTCGTGAGAATATGAGCCCATGTGCAATTCCTGCCCTGCTTGTGCCAAATAAAGATGGTTCTTGGCGTATGTGTGTTGACGGCCGAGCAATCAATAGAATTACTGTGAAGTATAGGTTTCCCATTCCCCGCCTGGATGATATGTTGAATTAGCTGTCCGGTTCTAAGGTCTTCTCAAAAATTGACCTTAAAAGTGGATACCACCAGATCAAAATAAGGCCTAGAGATGAGTAGAAGACAACGTTTAAGACACAACACAAGTTATATGAGTGGATGGTCATGCCTTTTGGGCTATCCAATGCGCCTAGCACATTCATAAGATTTATGCATCAGATCTTGCGGCCTTTTATGAGGAAATTCGTTGTGGTTTACTTCGACAATATTGTCATTTATAGTCCGACGTGGGCCTCACACTTTGATCACCTCCGTGCTGTTTTTGAGATGCTGAAAAAGAAGTGCCTATTTGTCAATCAGAAGAAGTGTTCTTTTTTCACTACTTCTATAACTTTTCTTGGTTTTGTTGTGTCTACTGATGGTGTTCATGCAAATCAGTCAAAGATAGACGCAGTCTTGGAGTGGCCCAAACCAAAGACCTTGCATGATGTCAGAAGTTTTCATGGATTGGCATCCTTCTACCGATGGTTCATAAGAAATTTCAGCACTCTGATTGCTCCTATAACAAAGTGCCTCAAAGGACGTGATTTCAAGTGTTCTAAGGAGGCAGAGGTTAGTTTTCAACTGGTCAAGTAGAAGATGACCGAGGCACCAGTTTTGGCACTCCCTGATTTTGACAAAGTGTTCGAAGTAAATTGTGATGCATCTGGCATTAGCATTGGTGGTGTTTTGAGTTAGTCAGGGTGTCCGGTTGCTTTTTCAGTGAGAAACTATCAGGATCGAAGAAACATTATTCCACCTATGACCTGGAGTTCCATGCCATAGTTCAGTCCCTGAAGCATTGGCGTCACTACCTAGTATAGAGGGAGTTCATCTTGTTTACTGATCATGAGGCCCCGAAGTACATCAATGGCCAACACAAGCTGAGTAGACGGCATGCCAAGTGGGTGGCGTACTTGCAGGAGTTCACCTTTATGCTGATACACCAAGTAGGGAGTCTAAACCGTGTCGCAGATGCCCTGAGTCATCGTATTTTACTTCTCACCACCATGAGTAACAGAGTTGCAGGCTTTGAGGCTTTCATAGATATGTATGCAGCTGATCCTTCCTTTCGAAGGATATTTCAGGAGGTAACTGATGGTCACTGTCATGATTTTGTTTTGCATAGTGGTTATCTGTTTCGTGGATTACAGTTGTGCATTCCAGATTGTTCATTAAGGTAGCGAATTATAAGTGAACTGCATCATGAGGGACACTTTGGCCGAGATAAGACATTGGCCCTTATCTTTTTTGACTTTTATTGGCCCAAATTGACCAGTGATGTGGGTCATTATGTGGACCGTTGTTATGTGTGCCAACAGTCTAAGGGAGTTCTCACCAATGCGGGCCTGTACACTCCCTTACCAGTTCTTGAAGCTCCTTGTTTCGATGTCAGCATGGATTTTGTGTTGGGCTTACCCTCATACCCAATGGGCCTCGGATTCTATCTTTGTTGTGGTTGACAGGTTTTCCAAGATGGTCTATTTTGTAGCCTACAGGAAGACTATGGATGCTGTCCAAATTGCCCATCTTTACTTTAGGGAGATTGTGCGTTTACATGGTGTTCTTCAATCCATCACTTCAGATCATGATACCAAGTTCATTAGTCATTTCTAGCAGAGCTTGTGGGGGAAACTGGGGACACAGTTGAATTTTAGTAGTGCCTACCATCCCCATACAAATGGCCAGACCGAGGTGCTGAATTGGAGTTTGGGCAACCTTTTGAGATGTTTGGCAGGAACTAAGCCAAAGCAATGGGATTTGGCATTACCTCAGGCAGAATTTGCCTATAGCAGATCGAAAAACAAAACCACAAGCTTAAGCCCACTTGAGATTTTATATGGTCAGAACCCATCCGGGATGCTGGACTTAGCCCCTATTCCACGTGTAGGCTATTTCAATCCTAAAGCAAACGTGATGGCAGAGCATCTTCGGGGTACCCATGAGCAGGTGAAACTAGCCATTCATGAGAGCAATACCAAGTACAAGACTCAGGTTGACAGTCATCGTCGTTAGGTACTTTTTGATGTTGGTGATTTTGTTTGGGCTGTATTTACTCATGATCGTTTTCCTGTTGGCGAGTATAATAAGCTTAAGGACTAGAAGATTGGGCCTTGTGAGGTACTGCAGAATATCAATGATAATGCTTACAAGTTGCGCTTTCCCAGTCACTTGAAGACTTCTGATGTCTTTAATGTGAAGCACCTCAGTCCTTCTTTTGTGGATTATGATGACACTACTTTGAATTTGAGGACGAGTTCTTTCCAACCTGGGGCAACTGATGTAGGGGGATCCGAGATAGATGATGCTGAGCTATTAGATTGCACGTTGATGGCACTAAAATGCTATGAATTGGCAGATCAACGCAAAGGCAGGAAGGGATTGTGATATCTTCCTAATTGGGGCAGTTTTGAGTGCATTTCCGTATTTTGGCCATAACTTTGGCTACAGGTATCGGAATCATGCATATGACCCCAATTCGGAAAGCTCTTTTCGTCGCACACATCGTGGACACCTACCTAAGTTAGTGTGCATCTTTTCCGACCTCAAATTCTGCTATTGTCCCCTCCGAATCACTATTTTGTAGTTATTTTTTGCTATTTCTTGTAATATTTCGTTTCTCAATTAGGAAGTGATTTTAAACCCGATTTGGGCTAGATTTTTCACAAGTTGCTTATTCTATTAGGTATTTCATTTAGGTATGCTTTAAGGGATTTTGCTGTTTTTAGTAACTTTCCAATACAAATGATTTTTTGGCTATAAAGTCCAGCTTGTGGACTGATTTTAGGTATTACTTGATTAATGATATTTAGTTGAACCTCAGAGACGAATTCTCTGTGTTTTTGGGCAACTTTCTTGTGTTCTTCCTTGTGAATCATCTGCTGGAACTAGCCTGCAAAATAATTGCTATTCTGTCCACCATCAAAATCCATCTTAGGTTATGAATATATGTTGTAATCCAAGAACATATGCATTCTTGATGTGTTGGGGACCTCTAGAGATTATCCTAGAGGATTGTTGTAACCCATTATTGTTCATAGTGGAAGTTTTTATGTAGATTAGGTCCCGTGGGTTTTCCTTTCACGTTCGAGGGTTTTTCCACATAAAAATTTTGGCATCTTTCTTGTGGTTTGCTTCATTTAATTTTCTGTAGTATTATTTTGTATTTAATTTTACACGAAGAAGGACAAACAAAAATATCTACTTGTAGGATATTTGCTTTTTTATATTAAGAACACATTCCACAAATTATCCTCATAGAAATAAAAATAATTCTCATTTGATTAGATTTGTTCTTGAAATCCTACCTATGAGAGAGAGATAGAGAGAGGAGAGAGAGAGACTTACTTATTTTTGCAAGGTTTTCAACAAACAAATATATTTGTTTCTTCCATTGCACTGCAAAAGGTAAATGAAAAGAATAAATAAATTCAATAATAAGAAGTGTGCTAATAGAAAATGAGTACTAAAATTTCAATGCAAAGAATACAAACCTTTTTAAAATCTATCCTTATATTTTCAACTTCTTGTGTAATATCTTTTTAATATACTTCTAAGGATGATTTAAGTTTTGTTCTCTCTCCTAAATTTCTGATACAAATGATTTTATTCTCATGCAACTTTGTGAAAACTCCTAAAATGGAGCCTTAATTCTTACATATTTTCACTTTTAGTCGCAAAAAAGTTGTGACAAAATCTGTAAGAATAATGTTGTTAATGAAGAAGTATTTCTTTGATGTATTTATATTCTAACCTCAGAAAAGTTATATTATAACTCTCACACAATAAAAATTCTATTTTGCCTTAGGATGGTTCTCAAATATTTTTTTTCTTCTTCTAGCCCCATTGTGAGTCAATATATTTAGGTTCTCTCTTATACCTTGGTATCAATTTTAACCTCTTTTTTTGCTTTATTTTAAATGATTAATTATATTTATAAAACTTGTGGCCATTGTAAAACCTTGAATTTTTCCATTATTATTATTGGGGGTGCAACTCGGTTTTTGGGTTTCGAACCAAACCAACTTCAGTCCGATTTGGTTTGGTTTGGTTTTTTATATTGTTCGGTTTGGTTTCAGTCTCAAAATCCCTAACCTAAATTACATCGGTTTGGTTTTTGCTTGGATGCTTGGTTAAACCGAACTGAACTTAAGTCATACATTTCTCTAAATCGAGCTGAACTGAATCTAAAAATACATATTTTAATAAACATTAGATAATAGCTACCTGGTTGGGTTGTTTTAGCAACAGCTACTTCTACTATTTTTTTTTTGTTTTTTTTTTCAGGGGGTGTTGAGCAAGGTATGGAGGGGTAATGAGGGAGCGGGGATGGGGGAGTAGGGAGGGGATGGAGTTTAAGAAGGGAAGGACTGGGGGACAGGGTGGGGTGTGTTAGCAGCAACTGCTGTTGTTTATTTTTTTTATTTTTCATGTGGTGCTGAGCAAAGTATGGAGGGGTAGTGGGGAAGGGGGCAGGAGGAGGCAGGGGGTGGCGTTAAACAGGGGAAGGGAAAAGGGTGTTGAGGGGTGGGGTAATCAACAAAACCTGCTATTGCTGTTCAATCCAACAGAACAACTTTTAGCAACGGTTTTTGTAGAACCCCGAATTTTTGGTATTTAAATTTGAAGAAATAATTAATAAAATCTTTTCTTTTATGTGGCGGATTTTTGGGTATGCAAAATTTCAAGGGCAATTTGGGAATTTAGCAAAAAGTTGGATTTCATAAAATGAAGGTAAGTAAGTTATGTCATAAGTTCAATAGTAAATAAATATTATATAGTAATTTTATTAAATAAAATTCACGTGGTGCGGTTGAAATGGTTTGGGTGTTAAATCAGAGAATCAAAGAATTAGGTGGTGTGGTGTATGAGTTTTAGTGGAGTGACGCCGCGTGGGATCATGAAGGAGTTGAGGAGTTTTCTTAACGTAAGAAAATTTATCGTCTTCTCCGTGTGCTCAAAACAGTTACGACTATTTAATTGTCGGAGAAACTTAACCATCGTAGCTTAAAGCAAGAAAGTTAAGAAAAGGGTTTCAGATCTGTGGAAGTGAGGTTTATAGATTGAATTTGAGGAATCCAAGCGAAGGGAGAAGCTTTGCTCGTGAGTGGAGTTTGCGACTGATCTGTTGGAGCAGAAGACGTCCAAGTCCCAGTTCAGATCAGGTAAGCCTTTTTCCAGTGTTCGAATTAGATTGATTTAATTCGGTTCCATTTAAAAATTCATAGGAAAATGAATCAAACTTAAGGATTTAAGTTTGACAAACCTTCTACAGAAAATTCAGTCGTCGGAGTGCTAACAGATTTCTGATCGGTGGTAGTTTCTGTGGAGTTGGGTTCCAGCATCAAATAGGCAAGTGGTACCTTAAAAAATAGCGTGATTTCATATAGTTTTCTAGTTGTCTAAAGAGGGAGATGTGCATGAAACAAAGATCTGATTTTCTGTACATGTTAGTGCGTTTGATTTTTGGTACATGTTCAACCTGTGTAGATTTCTTTGGAAACCATTTAATTGAGTTGTTTAGACCTTATATGGTGTGCTAGAAGTGTTTGGAATGGTAACATTTGGCTGAGGTGCTAAGAAATTGAATTTCGGAATGGAGTGCAGCTATGTCTGGAACAAAATAGGTTGGGCGCTGAGGAGCGCCCAGGACTGCTAATCTCTTTGAGTTCAGCGGTGGTGTTATTTTGGAGAGGGCGCCAACCTCTCCAGATCAGTAGTGGTTGGCGCCCAGTCCAATACCAAATGCAATGTGCGGCTGATCCAATTTTTTGTACTTAATTCGATTTGTAACTTCTTAAATCTTTGCAAATAAGTTCAATCTAAAGGTAAACAACATCTAAGGGTTGTTAGAGTCGTATGAAGGATAGGTAATGGTGTGGATTAAGGGATTTATTGAGAAACAAATGTTAACTAAAATCTGTGATATTTTCTACAGCATGTTAACTTGAATATAGCTTGCTGAACCTACTCAAATAAGTTAGTTGGACTTTAATAGCAACCAAGTATTATTAGAACCCTATGGGAAATAAGTGAATGATCTTGATTAGAAGGATATGGTGATCTAAATACAAGCATGTATGCTGTAATTTTCTGCAGTAGATATTGAGGATTATTCTAAGCTTATTCTTTCTTTCATAATTATGCCTGAGTTAATCAGAGATTAAATGGAGAATTCTAGAAATGTTATTAACTTATGGAGATAAATTTTAGACAATTAAAATTTGGGAATTATGAGTAAGAGTCTATATGAAGAGGATGTTATCAAAAGTAAGTTTAGTGAACTAAAGTGATTAACCGAATGTTCTTTTGGACTGAATTTCAAACTCTCTTTGAAATTTCTGGTTTCTTCTATACCTTTGGAAATTTTGAATTGGCATCTTAGTTAATACCGGTTATTATGAATGGTTAAAGATTAAGGTGTTCTCACGGTATATACCAATTGTTGTTATGTTTTATTATTGAATGGATTTAGTGGCTATCTGAACTAAATTGTTTTGGTTTATTATATAAGTGACTGAAATTACATTGAGCATGATTGTAAGCTGATTTGCAAACTATGTTTATTAATTTGCCAAAGTTACATAAGGGCAAGACTTAGTGTGGATCCACAGTCTAGTTGTAGGTGGAATTTGTATTTTTTGTTTGGATTTAAGTCTGGAGTTCCTTCATGCGTTTCCTCCATGATGGAGAGGCCTTCCATGAGGGAAGCGCTACAGCAACTCCGTTTCCACCATAAGGGTGAGGTCACTTGAGTATTTTTCGCCATGAGGGCGATGCATTGGATGGTTCGAGCTGTTGCAGCTATTAGACTGGATTTTCTAGAACTCTAGTGCTTAGCCACACAAAATAGACAAACTTCACGAGTCCCAATATATATTGTTTTCCGAACCTGATTTTTGACATGATATGTGATTGACGATGTATTGTCGAGATTAGTCGGATTAACCAAGATTAATCGTAACTTAATTGATTATAACTTGTGCATGTTTTAAAACTGTTATAACTGTATTTTTGGCATGCATTGCTACTTGCTGAGATAGTCTTATCTCACTGTTTTTGTTTTATTTTCAGATCTTTGCGAGGACGATACTATGGGGGTTGATATTCCGACAGACTATCCGGAGTATCGTGAAGAGGATTTTATTGAGTAGATCATAGTTGTTGGATTATACTTGTTATAGTGAGTTTTATTTATGAACCTTGTATTACTTTTGGATGGTGATTTTGGGAAATTAGTGAACATTTATATTATGTAATCGAATTGCTATGCTCCTTTATTTCATGGTTCCCCTACTCTGTTGATCCTGTGGAATTTTAGTTAACCTTCGGATATGAGTTACGGTTTTTTTACGTAACCCGGATCCGGGGCGTTACAGTTTTTTTCTTTTTCTGTTTTTTTTGGGGGGGGGGGGGGGGGCGAGGGGGGTGATTGTGTGTTCAGTAAGGCAGGGAGGAGAGGAGAAGAAGGGAAAGGAGGTGGTTGGGTTAAGTAGCAGTATCAGTCTACTAATGTTGCTACTTATGAGAATAGGGTGTGAAGATTGAAGAGAAAGAGGAGGGGGAAGAGAGAGAGAGAGAGAGAGAGAGAGAGAGAGAGAGAGAGAGAGAGAGAGAGATAGGAGAAAGGGTGATGGACGGGTTTAATCCGAACCGAATCGTTTTGACCCCATGGAATTCGGTTGGTTCAGATTGGGTTTTGGTTTTGTAATTTAATTTCAGTTCGGTTTTTGGTTTTACATTTTTGGTTTACAAATCAGTTCAATTCAGTTTTGGGTTGAATGTATGTAATTTCGGTTTGGTCTTGGATTGACCTCAACTCAGACTGAAACCGAACCTTGTTGCATTACTAATTATTATAATTGATATTATTTGAGAGATTCTAAGGAAGTGTGTACTAATCCTAACAGGGATTGATGAGGAGGTTCAAATCCGAGAATTTCTTAAAGATCCAACAGTTTGGGATCGAGTTATTGAGGTAAGTGTATTTAAATAGTTATCTTTTATCCTATTGATTGGTTTTATGGTCTTTGATATAAGTGAAATACGTGGCACCAAAATTTTATATAATGAGGTTTTGAGGAATAAGTTGGATGTATGAGCATGAATATAATAGAAAGTTTCTTTTGTTTGGATTTTTCCTAAACTTTGGCAACTTTAGTTAATTGAATTGTGCGGCTGGAACTTGAGAAGGAAACCCTAAATCTTTGTTGCCTTGGTGTTGCATGATTAAAGGAGATTAAATAGAGAGAGAGGAGGCTTCATACAAGGTTGCTAAACAGCTATTGTGAAGTTTTTGAAGTTCTGAAGGTAGAAGAGAAGTCTAAGAAACCTAAAGGAAGGAGCTACTTAAGGAATTTTGATCAAGAGGCAAGTAGTACCCCTTCGAAACCCAAATCTACATGGATTTCTCTGATTAATAGATAAATAAAGTGTTTTGGTTCTTGTGGTGGATGTTTTCCAATTTGGTTATTAAGTTTGAATGCTTAAGTTATGATCTGGAGGTTTTGAATTGATATGAATACCTATACGTGTTTATACTTGGAGTTTTTCATTGATTTTGTATGATTTTACTTGTGGGATTGCTATGATCTTCATATTTTATGAGTTTAGATTATTCTAGCATGATTTATGAGGGTTTATACATATTGTCAAATGGATTTGGAGGGTTGCATTGGTGTTAAACTGAGTAGGACTTTGAAAATACAACCGTTTACAAAAACCCAAATTTTTCGTAAAATTAGCCTTGGGGCCGGAGCCGAGCTTGAGCTCCACATCGAATGCCAAGTTGAAGTTGGTTGTTACCTAATCCAAGCTCGAGTGCTGAATCAAGCAAATATGAATTATTTTAAAACCCAAGACTTGTTTTCAACTGCTCGAGTGACAAAGTTCTCTTCTTTTGCACAAGACCCAAGCTCGAGCACGATTGGAATGCTCGATGGCTTCTACTCAGGTGCCACACCGGTGCCTGAGTCTTTAAACTCGAATTTTCTCGCACCTGATAATTTGCTTGAGTGCAACATCTTACATCAACTTCCTAATTCTAAATTGGTCTTCACGTTCAACCAATGCCTGACCTTGGCTCGAATGCAATTTGGCAGAAAGCTCAGAATTTTGCAAAAATTCCTAGTTTTCAATTCTAAACCAATTTTTATGCAATTTTAACTCAATGATCACTTAGCTTAGGGTATTTTGAAAAGTTTTGCGCTAGTAAAACTACTTTTGAAATTTTAGAAAAGATTTTGGGTACGTTATGCTGAAATGAGTCAATTTTGGGGTTTTACTGTACTTGGTTGATTTCTCTGCAATTTAATTCGATTTCATTGATCTTTACACATATCTTAGAAGGGTATGAGTTTGTTTTTCTATATATTGGGATAGAATTCCTGGTTTTCCTTTCGTGTAGCTTGGAATGGGGTGTTTTACTCCATGTACCTTTGAGTGTTTCTATGCCTTGTTGGTCACTTTTTATGATCAAAGAAGTGTTATTACAGTATTTTAGTTTAGTGTCTAACGAGCATAGATGGTTATGGATCCATAGTTTAGCTAGGTAGTAAAATGGGTTATTCTTTCCTAGGTTAACCTCGTTTTTCATATGCTCCCACTGTGTATCTCGGTGAGGCAATATTGTATTTGGTTTTACTGCAGCAATCCCCCACCGTGTATTCTGTGGAGGTCTTTCTTCTTGGTTATACTATCTCAATGTGACTGGATTGTACTTGCCAAACCAATACTGTATCTAGTTGGGTTCTCTGCAATAAGTCGATGGCCATGTACTGTATATGGCCGGCTTCACACATAAGATGTAAGGTGGCAATTGGAATGGGACCCGTATCCTTTCAAAGATATGTAGTTTCATGAGTCTTGTAATGCCACATGTTGCATTGTATTTGTTTTGCAATATTGAAACCTATGACTTTAGAAACTCTTGAACTAATGGACTTACTTGTGTATTTTATTATTGCTACTGGTTTTCTTCTAGTTTTCTAATATGATTATGTTACTCATGATTCATGCTATTGTTTAGTAAATATGGTATAAAATGTTTTATTTCATGCATGGTATTATTTACTGAGATTTTATATTTTATTGCTTACTTTCAAATGTTTTGTTTTTAGATATTCCTGGAGAGCACGATCATATTAGGTTAGAGATGTCGGGTAACACTAAGGACTACATAGAGGACGATTATTATTGTTTGATGTAGGATAGCTAATTTATGCTATTAGAGGACTTTAGTTATTTCCAATTGTTTATGGTTATTAATTGAGTTAGAGAGTTTTGAGAGTTGTAGTTAAACCTTTGTTCCAAACTTGAGTATTGAATATTATTTTTGTAATTAGATGTTCTAATTTTCCTTTTAAAATGAAATGAGGTATTAATTGAACAAAGTTTTAATTTTTCTAGCACTCTGATATTATATAAATTGTTAAAGTCTGGAATTAGCTTGCTTTGGGCCCAAGAATTGTATTTTGGATTGAGATTTATATGTTTAGTCAACAAATCCAAATCTGGGGCGCTACAGACATTGCTTATGAGATAGAATTTTTACCCAACGTAAATAGTAAAACTTAATACCAAATTCTTCAATTGAGGTCCTAATAGAAGATTGTATAATTTTTAGCTATTTTATACTACAATTCTCAGACATTGAAATTTTATTATGATTCAATGAGATGATCTGCTTATGAGATTTATTTATTTATTATTATTATTTTCTTTTGCAAATAATTTTTTAAGTCATTTTACCCAATGAGAGGAGTAGAATAGTTGTCCTATAAAGATATGAAAGCTTGATATTTCTTTTAGGATTATAAGTGCCTAAATAAAGGGGTAGAATTATAAGTTATAAGTATTCTCGGATACAAAAGTTTTTCTGAACAAAAATAGAAAAAAAGGTTTCTCCTTTGGAAAATAAAGTAACATGATTGTGTGTTTCTTACAATCAAATAAAGGACAAAATTTTCCTCTAAATATCACACCTATAATTCAACTTCTGGATTATATTTAGGCTCCTTCAATGATAAAAATCTGGTTTAATTCTATTATAAAATAGAAAATCTATCCATTTCATCTTGTAAAGTAACTAGTAGAGAATAATTAGTTGGTAATACTGATAGTAATACCAAGTGAAGCAAAGGAAAATCTGTATCTTTCAATTTTCTAACTCTTATGCATGCAAAATTATCACATGTGTGATAATTTTGCAATAATTCCGATCAATTTGACAATATAATTGATGAAGCTCTAAATTACAAGTAATAATTTCATGTTAAAACATTATAACAAATTTTTATGGTTAAACCATATGACACATACACACACACAAAAACACACATGCACACATTCATATACATACATACATACATACATATATATATATATATATATATATATATATATATATATATATATATATATATATATATATATATATATATATATACATACAATAAGTGATTAAGAACTACAATTCCTTTTCAAAGTTGCTTTACTCATTATTTATAAGACTAATTTACCATTTTTAGAAATTAAAAGTGACTGAAACCATGTTTTGCCTTTTGGTTATAATTTAAAATGACCATAACATAAGAGGGAATATAATATTGGAAAAAAATTTAGAAAATTTTCATAGTTAAGATTTCCAAGGTGCAGATATATCAAACTTTGTTTAAATTACCATATATTGGACATTGGAAAAGATTCGAAGGAGTCTCTTTAGGTCGAACTAGGATGTCAACGTCATGAGCACCATCTTCGTCTTCCTCATATGTAAAAAGCTGAAATTCCTGGCAAGAAAAACATATAAACAGCATTTAAGAAATTTTCTTAAATAATTTAAGATTGTAATTTACATCTTTTCAATTGAAAGCATAGGTATCATTTTAATAAAATCAGCAAATTAGGGTTAATCTTAATCTTTCACATCATAGTATGATCTCAACCATCTAATTTTGATTGTTCCAATTCTCATGTCAAACATCCTAGCTCATTATATTTTTAATTGATAAAACTATTGGATGTTTATTGTCAATAAATGGCTTGTAAATCAAATTTGTAGTCAAGCAATTAAAGGGGTCTAAAACTGTTATAGGAACCAAAACAAAAAACAAAAAATTGAAAAAGCACTACTCTAAACACAATTCAGTAGTAAATATATGCTAGATAAGGTGCTTTACGGATTAGAGTATCACTTAAAAATAGTTAAGCTCTTATTTGAACAGTAGACTCCTCAAAATTATAGCTTTTGGATAACTGATACAGGAGAAAATTTTCAGCTCTTAACATGTGAATTTGAGCTTAGGATTCAAAAATCACTTGAATCTTAAACCAAATGAAAAGATTATTGGCCTTTGCGCAAAGTCAATCTTTGCGTTGAAATTTGTTGAATTTTGGCACTAAAAAATTGAAAGTTTTGAACATAATTCATCTTAGAAATTAGTCCATTTGTAATATTTTCTTATAATTAAAATTTTGGGCTTTAAAAATTTGACAAAAACCTTAGCATTTAAATGCTGGAATTTTTCGTCGAATCCTAGAAATCGAAAAATTTTCATGATATGGAAAGTGGAAATTTTATTCTTTTGTAATTTGGGCTTAAAACTATTTTTAATGGATTCAAATGTGGGGCACTTCTTTGCTTATGAACACAAATTTATGCATTTATTTTATGAATGCATGTTAGGTCCTAGTAGGTTTTGTTGGCTAAATTCCATGCCAAAAGTGTGCTTAGAGTGTTTACAATAACAGAAAGTATCTTTATGTCAAAAAGAATCAAAATTGGAGTTGAATTGTACAAAATATAAGCACATTCATGATTGTTGCCTGAGGGAAGCTCAAGTGACACAAGATATCCTAAGGACAAGGTTCATGCCCGATGAACACTTATGCGTATAACATGAGCTATTTCAAGTTCTTACAAAAACTTCTATAACCCGAGAGCATACAAACGTTGTGCCCGCAATATGAGCTCGACCAAAAAATCAAATTTAGCCTTGGTGAATGACCCTTAGCTCAAGAGATCAACAACTGGAGATTCCTCAATAAGGTTTATGCTATCGCTCATCCCGTACTCAAGCTGAAAACTTCAAAATTTTCAGAAACTTCCAATTTCGATTCGAATTCTTTCCAACCTTTTTGGGAAACATTTAAATAGGATTAGGGTTCATTCTAACAAAAGGAGATACATATTTTTGAAGCCCTAAAATCCTTTTCTCCTTTGGAAAAACCTTCTTCATGTTTTTTTTCATTCTTATCTTCCTTGTCACCTTCCTTGTAGTTCCTAGTTGGAGATATTGCATGTGAGAGTTTCTACAAAAGTATAACAAGTTCATATTGTTAGTCACGGAGAAGATCTTTGGAGTTCCAATTTGTTGTAGTGGTGCAAATCTAAAGACTTCTTTAGATACTTCAATCAGTGAGTTGTCAAAGTCTAGTGTTGAATCGTCTAAACGGTACTGTGTTAGTCATCTTCTCATAGAGATATCTTTGAGGCGGCACCTGTGTATCATAGAGGGTTTTTACAATAGAGAGTTCTCTTTGAGTTTTCCATTTATCAGCAAATTGTTGTGTTATCGTTTGATTATCTGCTTAGTTCTTAATTACTACAATTTTTGTGGTTGCCTTAAGATTTGATTTTGCTTGTTTGAAAGACTTGTGCATGTTTACCATTCGTTAACATGTTTTTGATTGGCATTAAATTTTAATTTCACATTGGTACACCTGTTCACCTCCCCTTCCCCTCCATAAGTGTATTTGAGTGTAAAAGCCGTAAATTTAAGTGTTATCAAAGCGTAAACCAGATCCTTCACTCCTTTCTATCATGGACAAGTCTTACAATGCCTACTTCATTTTTATGGAAGTAATTATGCTTATTGGAATGTTCACATGAAAGTCTTTTTGAAAGCCATTGATAAGAGAGTTTGGGTTGGCTGTGAAAGAGGATGGAGACAACCTACAATCATCATTAGTGGTGTTGCTACACCAAAGGACATGTCTACTTGGCCCAATGATGAATTGTATGACTGTAACTTCAACAGCAAAGGACTCCATGGCATCTTCATGGTTATAACTTCTGAGGAGTTTAAAAGGGTGTCAAACTATTGAGGAAGCTTGGGACATCCTAGAGACCACCCATGACAAAACCGTTACAATTGAGGACTTCAATTGTTGACCACCAAGTTTGAAGAAATTAAGATGAAAGATGATAGGACCTTTGACGAGCTTTATGCTAAACTCAATGACATCATCAATTCTAGTTTTAACCTAGCTGAGAAAAATCTTGAAAACACAATTATCAAGAAAGTTCTTAGGTCTCTTCCTGAAACATTTTGACCTAAAGTCACTGCCATAGAATAAAGTAAGGACCTAGACAAGGTTAAGATTGAAGATCTTGTTGGTTTTCTTTAGACTTATGAGCATATACGACCTCTGTGAGACCCCAGATTTCTGATTATTTGTTTAAGTGATTAAGCAAGAAATATTTGGGTAAATTCTAAAAATTTTATTTTATATTGTGAAGGTGAATTGGGAGAAGCTCAGACTTGAAGCCAACCAAGTGGCTAATCCAAGGCCTGCCCGAAAATGCACCAAGTAGAGGGATAATGGCAAGAAGGTAATTATTGGTGTTTCATAAGGAGAAGGGCAAAGTGAGAAAGTGACTTGAGGATTGGGGGGAGAAATTTCACTAAGTGTCAAAAGAAGGTTGCCCCATACGTATAACCCCAAGTAAGCAAAACCTTCTTTCCCATCTTCTCTTCTTCCACTCTTTATTCTCCTCTCATTCTCTACTCTCTTCACTTCTTCACACTCTTCCTATTCCTTTGTTAAGTTACTTGAAGGAAGTCTTGAAAAGAAGAAGAGGAACACAAGCTGGTGGATTTTTGTTTGGTGGAACTTGGTGGGATTTGTGAAGAAGCATTCAAGAGGCACAAGGAGTGCTGCTTGTGGGTTGCTATAGGAGCAAGAAGACTTGTTTGGTTGATTGCAAGAGGTAAGCAACACCCTCCCAACCCAAGATTTTCATTTTTCTCGTTTTGGTTGTGTGAGACATGGAAATGTCATCTCGGATGACTTCCGATATCGTCACGCGGGGATCTATAAATGTAAAGAGTCGCCACCATCCTTTTTAAGGTGTGAATTGACACCAAAGGGTTCATAGAAGCCAAATAGAGCCAAAGTAGCTCTAATACAAAGAAAAATCCAGAGACCAGGTAAGGGGAATTATTTATGAATGAGGGAAGGTGTTAGGCACCCTCACTCATCCGTCTAAGACGGTTGCCACATGCTTGCTTATGCTAAGGATTGTTTGCTGATCAAAAAGGACAAAGGTTGCTTAAAAGTAAGCAAAATGTAAGTGATTATTCCACATGAGTAGTACAATAAATATGAACTCTCTCCATGGATATATCACTTCTAAAACTTCATGAGTGAATGGAAATCAAGGTAAAAATGAAGAAAATTCAAGCTAAGATAAATCTGGAAAATTCAGACTAAAAGAGCTTGAAAGCTTCGATTAACCATAACTCCTTCAATTTAAATCCAAATCCATTGAAACCAAAGCCATTTGAAAACTGGTATATAGTACAGTATACAGTAAAAAAATCAACTCAATCTGACTTAAAACGAGAGAGAAAACCACATCTGAAATCTGCTGTTGTAACTCGGAAAAAGTGGTGAGTAAGCATTTTCAAAACTCTATTTGTGGAGTTTGGCTTCATATAAATTCATAAAAACTTGCATGGATCAAGTATATGGTGCCATATTTCAAATAAAATAAGCCTTGCATCAAACTCAATCCGGGTGTGACTTGAGTGTGCTCTTGAACAGGCTTTGAAGACCACAGACTAGCTCAGGACTATGCCATTGAGCAGCTCTGAGTCAATCAAGCACACAGGCCACAAATCAGATCGAAATCTATTGAAACCAGTTGGAAATGAAAATAGACTTCTTAAGGAAAACTCAGAAACTGGAATCACTCAAAACGGATTAACATTGAGTAAATGGTGCACCATCAAAGCGGCAAGTTCAGCAATCTGGGCTGAACTGACTTACTGACTTTGAACAGATGGTGTCAAAAATTGGCTTCATAAAAACAAACGAAATTTTCCAGATATAACCTAGACATGCTCATCTATCACATGTCTTTGGAATCACTCAAAAATTCATCCGGAGGATGAAGTTATGAGCATTCTAAGACATGGTACAAATGCTGCCATGTTTTGAAAAACCTTGAGTAAAAGTGTGAAACCAGTGCATGTGTGCAAGTGGATTCGACCAAAATAACTTGAAATCATGAAAAACAACTCATGAAGTCCTAGAAATTCATTCTTAGGTCAGAGATCTCAGATTTTCCATATTGAGCATGGAGAATCCAAGATCTAGCCTATTTGATGCAAAACAGTGAAAAAGTGTGTAATATTGGTAAAAACACATATCTAGGAGAAAATTAAAATCCATGGCTATTGAGAGCATGGATCATGTTGATTTCTCCAGATTCAAATAGCACAAATAATCAGCATATAGAAATAACATGCAAATCATTCAAGGTAGGTTCTAGCCTAAAGGATCCATTCCATCTTCCTTTTCCCAAGGCTCTCGTTTCACGTTTTACGGCTAGAAAGGATTCCCAGGTACTTTGGAAGAGGAATGGGGCTTACAAACAACCACAAATTGGCTTTACACTACAGAAAGGTAGAAGTTGAGATTTGAAATTGTAAAGAAGAAGCAAGAAATGAAATGGACCTTTACCTTTGGTAGCTTGAACACTTGAGGCAGCAATCCAGCAGAGTTTTCCTTCTTCTTGTAGAGCTTCCAAGCTTCAAATTATCAGCCATTTGCAAGAGGAGGACCCCTCTATTTATAGGCAAAGCCAAGGGTAGAAGAGTCCCAAGGGTAGGCCAAAAAAGCCTTCTAGATTATTCCAATTCTCCTCCAAGGCTTGAATTGGAGTAATTCAGCAAGTTTCGGAGGGTGAAATAGGGAGTTCAAGTCCCTGAGAGAGAGGTAATATGCATAAATAAGGCTCAGAAATCGAGCCATTTCGCAAATCCCCGAAACAGCCAAAACCGTATACTCAATGCGGTTTCAACAGAACCGTCACTCTAATACGGTTTCCATGCAAATTCAACCAAACCGCACATACAGGGCGGTTCAATTCAGTTACGCTCGTCATGATTGCTGTCGACGTGTCTCAATGGCCGAAGCCTCCAGAAGCCACGTGGCAGCTCATGCAACAAGCATGAATATCAACCGTGCTGTGTGTGCGGTTGCAACCGTACATACAGGACGGTTCAGACCAAATTAACCAAAACCGCACATGCAGTACGGTTAGCACCTTTTTGGTTGGTTTTGAGCCTTAACTGCACAGGCCAGGCTTATTTACATGTAATATCGTTTAAGTAAATGTCCTCGTATTTTTTAATCTCCATTTACTTAAGATATTACATGTAAATAAGCAAACACCCCCCCCCCCCCATTTGAATCCATTAAAAATATTTCCAGACCCAAATTCCAAGTGAATAAAAAGTCAACTTTCCAGTTCCAGGCTAAATTCCGGTTTTTCAGGTCCGATAAAAAGATTCAACATGTTGATACAAAGGTATTTGTCAAGATTTAAAATCTCAAAAAATTCATTTATACAATAACATTGCTAAAAACCTAATTACCGGGAAAAATTATCTTCAAATCTTGCTTTAAAAAATATTTCATTTTCTGGGGTCAAAAGTCAACAAAATTCAACCCAAAAAAGTTTGACTTTACATAAAAGATTGAATTCGGGCCTTTTCCTTTGCGGCTTTGGATTCAAATGGGTTAAGGATCTCAAACCCAATACTAAGAATTGAAAATTAAATAAAATATTTCTCTCCTTCAAGATTTATCAAAAATCGGTCAATTTTTGGGTGTCTACAGGTTGAAATGTGGAAAATTTGGGGGTTTTGTATAAGTCTGATTTTCTTCACAAATAGGGGATGTATGAGAAATAGGTAACCACACATTCTAGAGACAATTTAGAAACCAAAAACCATATAAATGAATGAGATTTGAGAAACCCTAGAAAAATCACAAAGTTTGGATTTTCGCGACCTAGGAAATCACCAGGGCGCCCGACAGAGTGCTCGAGTGCGCTATCATGCGCCCATTTTAATTTGAGATTGTTGGCAAGGCCACTTGCGAGTGCGCAAGCACCCCACCTATGTTTTTTTAACAAACTCAGAACCCGAGACCTGTTATTTGGCCTAAGCCGAGCGCCCAAGTTAGCGCTCGAGCGCGCACTCAAGCGCCCATGCCCCAAATTTGAGTATTTTTGGATTTTAGAGCAAATCCAACTACGGATTGTTTTTATTTGAATCCAACCCATGTACATATAGGATTTAGGTGTCTATGAAGTGTCCCCACTAGAATCATCTCAAAATTCCAAATAACAAAGATTTTGGGTACGTTCTACTGAAATAGGTTTCCTGTGAAGTTTCTGTCCCAGATTGCTATAGAAGTAGGGTAATTTAATTCTACCACTTGGAATACCTTCCAAATGATCCTTAGAAGTAGAAAACCAAAGCCAAAGCCAAGTTGTACATGTGTCCAATTAGTTGGGGCCTGAGTTGCCCAATCAAAGTATGAAAAGTGCATGAATTATTGCTGAGAACATAATTTACTATTGCTATTGTTCTTCTACAACATGTGATCTACTTTAGGGCATTGGCCCATTTGTTTAGCATGATATGAAAGGGGCATTGGCCCACTACTGATGTATTTACATGGAGGGTAGTGGCCCGGTTCCAAGAGATATTGCACAAAGGGCAATGGCCCAAGATTGACTCGGGTAAGGCTATAAGCTACCCTTGAGATTGTACATGCATGAATGGCATGGTTGACATATGGAATTGATTGAATGAACACTTACATAATGAAAAACCTTAAGTTATGGATCCATAAATTTAAGTAGGTGTGTTTGTATATAATGCCATGACCAAGTTATTGTTGTTCTTGTTGCACTGTATATTGTTGTATCATCCCAGCACCAAGCAACATCGGTGGCCGATGCCCATTGCTACGGGGAATCGGCATGGATGCCTATACGTCAAAAGTAATTGATATATGGATGCCTAACGTCAAGAGTAGTCGGCGTTGGATGCCTAGTCACCATGAGGAATCGGTGAAGCTAGATAAAGTCATGTGTTGTATGTATTAAACACCCTAAATAACAAAATGATAAGAATAAATGTATGATTGTTTATTAATAGTTGACTTGTACACCTAAGCACAAATTTGCACTACATGTCTTGCACTGAATTGTTGACGCTTTAACTAGTATTTTAACTACCCGCATGTCAGGGTTTTACCAAATGATAGTGGCATAAACTGTGTTTTATCCAGTATGCATGTATTCCTTACTAAGACATCCATCTCATAAGTTGTTTTATTGTTTTGCTTTCAGAGCCGTCGACATCAGGTGTGAAGGACCGGATTGGGGACAGAGGAAAGGACAAGGCACTAGGGTATAAAGAGGAGGACTTCTACCGACCTGCTTAGGACTTTATTTTCTTGTATATGGTGGTAGTTTCTTTTTGGACTCGTAAACTTTATAACTGAGATGAGCGGTTAGAATCCATCATTTTGTACTAGCCAAGTAGTTGCGTAAATAACTTTGTAGTCCACCACAGAATTTGTCACTTTCTTATACACTCTTATTATGCACATGCATCAACTGTATATCACTTCCACTTACATCAGGAAAATTTTAAATTATCCCCACTTTTATTAGGTCGAAAGACCAACCCGTGATGACCGGGGACAGGTGAGTACCTTGTAGAGGCAGACCTGGTTCCGGGTCGTTACAACCTCAAGCTAAGAAGAACAAATATATTAAAAGTGGAATTAATGAGGCTCCTAGGCTAAAGGTTCTGGTTAGTAATTTGGGCTTAGACCAGAGCTTGATTTTTGTTTCTTATGACAGCAAGAATGTGATTCATTTGATTAAAAATCAGGTGTATCGTGACAAGACCTCATATATAGATGATGTCAGATATTACTTTGTTTGTAACATTGTTTCAAAAGGAGACATTGTTCACAAGAAGATTTCTACCGTAGAGAATCCAGTATAGATATGATGACTAAGAGCATTTTGGTTATGACGTTTAACTATTTATTAAGAATCAATTGGTGTTAATAGCATTGAGAGGATGTAGCCTTTTAGGGGCTATTTTAGAGGAGATGATGAGTATGCTTTACTTGGCAATATCTACAGTTGGTTTGTTTATTGTTTTATAAAACTACAAGCCAAAGTAGAGACTTGTAATCTTGGTTCCTCATATTTCATTCTACCTAGTATCCAATGGGTCTTCTTCGAAGGTGGTGAAGGATCAAAGTTGTCAAAGAAGGCCCTACCCTAGGAGGTTTCTCATGGGGCCATGATTGGCCAATTGGTGGTTCACAGGCAGAGCCTCCAACTTGAATTTTTGGGATAAAAAATCAGTCCATTATGTGTGTTAGTGTGTGCTGAGAGAGACCGTCACAGATTTTTGGCCCTATAGTCAAGTTAGGCTAGTCATTGCTTGACAAAATAGTTTTGTAAAGTTCTCTTATTTGTTGGTGAAGCTTTTTGTTTTGACCCTTTTAGCTAAAGCACGTAACTCTGGTGCTTTGGATTTGCACTTTTTGTTGTTTCCTTTGTTTACTTTGCCATCTAGTTTTAATTTCCTCAACATGAATGATATGAAATGCATCAAAAGAAGCAATTCAAGCATTCAAAACTTCACAATAGGATTCTAAGCCTTTGGTGACACCTGATATACCTTTTTCAAGCTCTCTTCCTTGCCTTTTACGATTTGAAGTATTTACTAAGAACAATATAGGTTGTTTAATCTAGAGCTTCTAGTCCTGTGTGAACAGGTAGAAGAGGGATTGCAAAAATTAAATGTTATAGAATTAAAGGAACATGAGGAAGAGATCAAAAGTTGTAGGATCTTAGAGATGCAATCCTAACAAATCAGGCTTTAAACTCTTTAAAGGCTTCAAGAATGAGAAAGGATTGAAGAGATATTTTGTCAGAAATTTTGTATGCTAGCTAAGATCTCTATGTCATCAAGAGGCCTCTATTTAATGAGATTTTCAATGATAGAATTGGTAGAAGGGCATGGAATTTTAGTTCCCAAAGGAAAATGCCAAATAAAAAACCTAAATAAATCCAACTCTTTGGTTAAAAGAAATTCTCATAAAATTCAAGGACAAAAGAACCATACATAGCATATGGTTACGAAGCATCATATATATAACCATACATAATCTATGGTTAGGACAAAGAAAATGTGCAGCCATAAATATAAAACGGTTATACAAAAAACTATTTAGAACCGTACATGTGACATAATATTGCAAGCAAAAATAACTATTTCAACATGATTTTGTCTTGCTTCTCATGAGAAATACTTATTTAACAAAGCATAATTGAAGTATATATCCTTTCCATAGGAGAAACTTATTAATGAATATGTCTATTACCTGAGTAAAATATAAAGTTTTGTGAAAAAAAAACACGAATAGAAAAGTTTGCTAAGTGTAATACATAATCATAATGAAGGAAAGGAAGACCTTTTCACGCTCCTCACGATAAAGAACTTGTGTTTCAGTTGTAGGATCCTTTTCATCTCTTATGTGATGCCGTGGATGTATCATACACCTCATACCTACAAAAACAAATATCTGCTCATTTCGATATTTTTACTCAAATAATTCATGTAATGTTCTGAAATTTTGCCCATGTAATTAGCAGTAATGATGAAGGTGTTTTGGTGTTTTTGTAGTTCATTTATGTGTGTTTTAATTGACCTATTTCTGTTTGATTCAGTATGAAATTATTAGAATTTTGATTGGTGGTGCATGGTGAATCCGATGGTGTGGCGTTATGTAAGACCCCGAATTTTCCTAAATATAAAAGTAAAATAATAATTAACATTCGTGAGGATTATTTTGATGGAAATAATTTATTCTTGTAGGAGATATTGTTATTAGTGGAGATCAGGAGTTTGGCGCAGATCCGACTATTTGATCATGATTTATCGCGGTAAGATTAATATTTTAAAGCAGTTGTATTTTGATTGGGCGAGTGTGTGGAGTTTAGTTCTTGAGGCTAGGGAGCAGCAACAGGACGCTCCATTGCTACCACCTCCACCTGGAGGAGATGTGTGGGCTGCTGTTGGTACTTTGGCAGAACTTCTTGCCAAGGAACAGGAGGAAAGGATGAGTTAGAACGTGAATGGAAATGGCAGTGATGGACACAGGAATGTTCCTAGACATGAGGGAGAGATTCAGATAGCTCGAGACTTAGAGCAGTTCAGGAAGTTGGATCCGCCTATTTTCAGTGGACGACCAGATCCGATGGAGGCAGAAAGGTGGCTGATGCGAGTTGAGTGGATTTTCGAGGCCATGGGATGCCCATTGGATAGGAGGGTGAGACTGGCAACATTCTTGTTTGAGGGTGAGGCAAGTTCACTGGTGGACAGCTAGGAAGAGGCAGGACCCTCATGCTATTTTTATGACATAGGATGGATTCCGCGAGGTGTTTTACGAGCAGTATTTTTCTGAGGAGGTTCGACTTAAGAAAGAGCGGGAATTCATGGACATCACCTAGGGGAGCCAGATAGTGGCATAGTATGAGGCGAGATTTGCAGCTTTGTCTCGTTTTGCACCCCATATGACTCAGGATGAGAGGAGACTGACATCACAATTTAAGCGAGGTCTGAAGTCTGAGATTTAGAGTATGCTGACAGTATTCATGTGCATCGAGCTCAAGGATATTGTACGTCGAGCCACCAGGGCTGAAAGTGATCTTGAGACCAGAGTCAGCTAGAGCAGGGCTAGACAGTAGATGAGGCCAGTTGAGCAGCGAGGTTTCTTTAGTGGAGGCAAGAGGCCTAGAGACTGGACTAGAGGAGAGTCTTCGGGAGGTCAATACAGGCCAACTCAGAAGGGATGTGTCAGATGTGGCAGGTATCATGTACCAGGTTCATGTGTTGCAGCTCCAGGTACTTGCTACAAGTGTGGTCGGACAGGCCATGTGATGAAGGACTGTAGGTTTCCTTCGAGCTATCAACCATTGGCAGTGACACGGCCAGATGGACTATTGCCAGCACCAGCACCCACCACACCACAAAGGCCGCAGTTTCAACAGCCAACTCAGAGAGCATCCGTGGGACAGAGACCCTAGGGCCAAGGAGCAGCTTAGAGAGGAGGACAGAGGTAGGCAGTACCTGCTCAGCAACCGCAGCAGGCTAGAGCATTTGCTGTAGAGGCATATGAGGAGGAGCGTGAGCCTGAGCATGTAGAGGAAATTGAGGCTGATCATGAGGCACTCGAGCTGATTGAAGGTATTCTTTTCATTTGTGGTAGATCAGCATGTGTTTTATTTGATTCTGGTGCTTCGCATTCCTTTATATCGCCTGTTTGTGCACGATGGATTGGTTTGTCACCTATTGACTTGGATGCTGTATTGACTATGCACACACCATTGGGAGAATCCACTAGAGTTGAGTCTATGTATAGAGACTGTATGATTAGATTGGGGAGATTGGAGTTGCCTGGTGATTTGTTTGCCTTGGAGATTGGAGGGTTTGATGTGATATTGGGGATTGATTGGTTATTTAGACATCACGTCACCTTAGATTGTTATGCTGTGACTATTACAGTCCGAGGGCCAGATCAGACCACCCATTGTTTCAGATGTGAGGGGTTGAAGTCACGTATTGGTCTGGTAGCATCTGTAGTGGTAAAGGAGTTTGGGAGTGACACTCCTGTCATCTCCGATGTACTTGTAGTTCAGGAATTTGCTGATGTATTTCCAGAGGAGTTACCTGGACTACCACCTGCTTGAGATATTGAGTTCAGGATTCAGTTGATGCCTGGTACAGCTCCAGTTTCGAAGCCACCCTATAGACTTGCGAAACCTGAACAGGAGGAGTTGAAGAAGCAAATAGATGAGTTGCTAGAGAAGGGATTTATCAGGCCTAGTGTGTCGCCATGAGGCACACCAGTTCTGTTTATGCAAAAGAAGGATGGTAGTATGAGAATGTGTATTGATTATAGGCAACTGAATCAAGTGAAAGTGAAGAACAAGTATCCGTTGCTTAAGATTGATGACTTGTTTGACCAGTTAGGAGGTACATCTTGGTTTTCCAAGATTAATTTAAGGTCGGGCTACCATCAGTTGAGAGTAACAGAGGAGGATGTAGAGGAGACAGCTTTCCGTACACACTATGGGCATTATGAGTTCCTAGTTATGCCTTTTGAGCTGACCAATGCCCCAGCGATTTTCATGGACCTCATGAACAGGATTTTTCATGCATACTTGGACAGTTTTGTAGTGGTGTTTATTGATGACATCTTGGTATATTCTAAGACCAGAGAGGCACATGTTGGGCATTTGAAGTCAGTATTGAATACTTTGAGAGACCATAGGCTGTATGGAAAATTCAGCAAGTGTCAGTTCTGGCTGAGGCAGATTTCATTCTTAGGTCATATTATCTCAGGTGAGGGTATATCTGTGGACCCTGAGAAGGTTAAGGCAGTGGCAGATTAGCCTAGACTCACTACAGTGACAGAGGCCAGGAGTTTCCTTGGTATGGCAGGGTACTATAGGAGATTCATCGAGGGATTTTCTCGTATAGCCGCACCCCTGTCTAACTTAACCAAGAAGGCAGTGAAATTCCAGTGGGATGAGAAGTGTGAGCAGAGCTTCCAGGAGTTGAAGCAGAGGTTGACTACTACCCTAGTGTTGATTGTGCCATCCATGGATGAAGCGTTTGCAGTATATTATGATGCTTCTAGGATTGGTTTGGGATGTGTTTTGATGCAGAAAGGCAGAGTTGTAGCTTATGCCTCGAGATTGTTGAGACCATACCCTACTCATGATTTGGAGTTGGCAGCCATAGTATTTGCACTGAGATACTTGTTTTCTCAGAGAGACTTGAACATGAGGCAGCGTAGGTGGATGGATCTACTTAAGGACTTTAAGTTTACTTTGCAATACCATCCAGGTAAAGCAAACGTAGTGGCAGATGCCTTGAGTAGAAAGAATGCAGTTGATGATCAGGTAGCTACTTTAGCAGCCTTTATGATGAATCAGTGTAGATTGGTGGATTCAGTCAGAGATTGGCAGGGAGAGTTCAGCTTACCACAGGATGAAGTGATTAGAGTTGCTCGTGTTCAGATATAGCCAGATTTGGTACAGTTGATTCGGGAAAGACAGTTGACTGACCCATAGTTGAATCAGACCAGAGAGTTGATTAGTAAAGGATCTGAGGCTGCTGCAGATTTTTCAGATAGAGATGGGCTATTGAGGTTTTGAGGTCATATTTGTGTTCCGACTGATGAGGAGATTAAGGAGAAGATATTGACCGAGGGACACAGATCGAAATATTCAGTGCACCCAGGAAGTACAAAGATATATAAGAACTTAAAGGATATATATTGGTGGTCAGGAATGAAGAGGGAGATTGCAAAGTATGTGGCTAAGTGTTTGACATGTCAGCAAGTGAAGACTGAACATCGTAAGCCACATGAGCTACTTCAGTCACTTCCTATTCCAGAATGGAAGTGGGAACATGTGACCATGGATTTTGTGTCTGGATTACCTTTGACAACAAAGAAGGAGGATGCTATTTGGGTTATTGTTGATAGACTAACTAATTCAGCACATTTCTTATCTATCAGCACTACACAGCAATTGAAGTCTCTAGCTAAGTTGTATGTCAGGGAGATAATGAGACTTCATGGAGTGCCAGTTTCCATAGTGTCAGAGATGCATGATTTACGTCGCACTTTTGGTCTGCATTTCAGGCAGCCATGGGCACGAAGCTTAGTTTCAGCACCAGCTATTATCCTCAGACAGATGGACAGTCTGAGCGTACCATTCAGACGTTGGAAGATATGCTGAGATTTTGTGTTATGGATTGGGGAGGTAGTTGGAATCAGCACCTACCATTGGTGGAGTTTGCCTATAATAATACCTATCAGGCGAGTATTCAGATGGCACCATTTGAGGTGCTTTATGGCAGAGCGTGTAGATCCCCAGTGTGCTGGATGGAATTTGGAAAAAGACAACTTATTGGGCCGCAGATTGCACAGGACAGTATTGAAAAGATAAATCAGATTAGGTAGAATATGCTTACAGCCCAGAGTTGTCAGAAAAGCTACGCTGACACTAGAAGGAGAGATTTGAATTTCGAGATTGGTGATTCGGTATTTCTGAAGATATCTCCATCTTGTGGGATTAAGGGATTTGGCAAGAAAGGCAAGTTGGCACCGAGATATATAGGTCCATTTGAGATTAAGGATACAGTAGGACCAGTGGCATATAAATTGGCATTGCCTGCACAGCTGGAAGGAGTTCATGATGTATTCCATGTTTCTATGTTGAGGAAGTACGTGCATGACCCTACTCATATCATCCAGCATGAGCCACTAGTAGTGCAAGGGGACTTGACATATGAAGAACATCCGGTTGAGATCTTGGATAGGCGAGAGCAAGTTCTACGTACTAAGGTAATTCCACTTGTGAAAGTGCTTTGGCAAAATCACACAATTGAGAAATCCACTTGGGAGTTGGAGTCAGAAATGCAAAGGAAGTATCCTCATCTATTTCCAGAGTTGCAAGGTAAATTTCGAGGACGAAATTTTTTTTTTAGGAGGGGAGGATGTAGGACCCCAAATTTTCCTAAATATAAAAGTAAAATAATAATTAACATTCTTGAGGATTATTATTGATGGAAATAATTTATTATTGTAAGAGATATTGTTATTAGTTGAGATCAGGAGTATGGCGCAGATGCGACCGTCTGATCGTGAGTTATCATGGTAAGATTAATATTTTAAAGTGGTTGTGTTTTGATTGGGCGAGTGTGTGGAGTTTAGTACTTGTGTGTTGCGTGGGATCAGAGGGTATATAAGTAAGTTAAATACCCTAGAATTATACGGTTGAAAATACCTTTGCTCATACTCATTCGTATTAAACGGCCGTAAAAGAGAGAAAGAGACCGAGAGCGACTGTGTGTGACCAGAGAAGAGAAGAGAAGAAGAAGAGAGGAAGAACCAAGTTTCTTCTCCCTCCAAGGCTCGTTTTGCAATAGTATAGAGGTCTGAGAGTTGTTTAGATAAGGAAGAGGAGAACGCACGAACAAAGGTAGGCAACACTGTTTTATCAAGCGTTTTGTATTCTCGATTGGTTTAATCTCTATTGCATGTTTTTGTGTTGCATATTCATGTATTTAGTTTGATAACAATCTTATAAGTATGTTAGTATCGATTAGAGCATGAAAAATCAAGTTTTTGAATACTGTATGTTCGTTTTTGGGAGACCGCCGAGCTTACTGTGCTCAGCGATCCTCGGCGCTCATTGAAAAACGTTGACTGCCAATTGACTTATCGTCGGCGATCGATTTTTAACTACCACCTACCCTAGACCGCCTGAGCAATCCTAGGCGATCCTAAGCGCTCTGTGCAGAAAATGCAGATTTTCGTATTTTTAACCCCTAATTCAATTCTAAACTATTTTTAACCAATTTTAACCTTTAAATAAGATGTTTTAAGACCAAAATAAATTACCAATTACCTGTTTTACAAAAGAATAAAAATAGGAAGTCATTTAGGGTAATTAGTTGCCAAGCTTTGTAAATAACAAGAAACCTAAGTTTTGGAAGAACTAAACTTGTAAATTTGAGTTAATTAATTAAGTAACATGTAAATTTATACTGTTAACCAAAATATGATATACAGGATTTTCCAGATCAGATTTTGAACCCAGTTAACCCAATAAGGATAGAAATTACAGATATAACCATCATATGCCGCTAGGCACTATTACATACAGAAATATTAGTCTTTAGGGATTGTTGGTGCCTAGTGGGCATAGCTGGTTATGGATCCATAGTTTTGGCTAGATAGCTAAGGGATATTTCATTTGGGTTGAGTTACTCCCTGTTGCGAACGCGCTTCCTTTGCAAGTTGGTTTTCTTAGGAGGGTCTTATGTCTGGAGGGACACCCTAGTGCTCCACTGGTGATTCCCTGTACATGTGGATAAGCAATCATTTCCATGTATTGATTTCGGTGCTGCATGCTGGTGGTACTTGCCAACTCGGTTGAGTTCGTGTGCAATAAGTCAATGACTACGGCTCTTATCTAAGGTGATGTTCACGAGTTTGAGTATCATTAGTAGCGTCACCCATAAGCCGCACAGTGGTATAGCATATGGTTCAAAGTCATCTCAATGGTGTATCTTTCTTTTTGAGTCCTACAATGATGTTGAGATTACAAATACTCACTTCTAATATTGTTCACATGATGGACGCATGTATTGGATGCTATGGTTGGACGTGACTCTTTAGTACATCCCGGATTTTATATAGGATTCTATTATTGATTTCTGAATCATGATCTTGATATACTTTATACTTAAACTGTTTTACATACTGATTTGTATTCCATGATCGATATGAATGTTTATACGAGCTTGTTTACTCGAGACTGCTTATTCGAGCATGAACATCTATTTTAATGATTATGAACAGTTTATAGCATGCATGTGTTGTCTACTGAGATATTCGTATCTCACCCTACTTCTTTATTTTATTTTTCAGCTGATACGAGAGAGGGGGATCATAGTGGTGATTTACAGGGTGATCTTGTTAACTATTTGTCAGAGGATTATTATTATCTTGACTTGATCTACGGTCGCGGAGAGAGGATTCTTTTTAGTACTTTGACAGTTTGATTTCATTATTTAATTGGTTTGATGTACTAGAGAGATTGAGAGCTTGTAACCCTTTGATATTTACCAGACTTGATTACTTGGATTAGATGGTTTATCTATTACTTTTATGAGGATGTTAGACTACACTTCCACACAATGATGTTCCGCACTCTGATAGTTTATTAATAAATGATTTATTTAATTTTTCAGTCTGGTTAATTATTGATGAATATTTGATATGGGCCAGTAGCATCTCGAATTCGATTGTTGAGCTAGATTCGAGTTGTTACAGTAGCAAACCGGATTCGGGTCAGGTGTCGGTTTGCATTGACCCGGGTTTGGGGTGTTACACTGGATCGCGAGCAGGAAGTTCTATCCATATGTGCGTTTAACTGAGAGAATTGGTGAGTGAGCACCATCAACTGTAGAGGAAGGAGAAGGAAAAGAAGAGAAGAGAATTGAGGAGAAGAAGGTGAAGAAGAGAAAGAGGGGAAGTCGTGTAAGGGAATTCTACAAAATGTTGTTTTTGTGTCGCTATAATTCCATGTGATGTGTGAAACTGAGTGAGTTGATATGATTGCTATGGAATGGTACTTTAGTTTCAGTTTCAATGACAATGTTTTTGGTAATCAGGGTTGGAGGAGAACATTAGAATGAAGATAATTGAATTTGGACTAGAAAAGAGAACCCATAAATTATTGTTCACAACTCGGCAATTAACCGTCGAGTGGTCGATTAATTGCAAAGTTGCAGGTCAATTAATCATAGGGTTTGTCGATTAATCCTGAATGCAAAATAGCCTTCTGAGATGTTAATTGTGGTTGGGTGATTAATCCTGAAACCTAATCATGACATATCGATTAATCATGAAAGTGGACGATTAATCCTAAATATTAAATATTGCTCTTGAAAGGTAATTGTAATTGGCGATCAATTGTTGAACCTAATCACAGAGTTGCTATTAATCATAAATAGTGGGTGATTAATTGTGGGGAAGGAAACTGATATATTTATGCACTTTGAGATTAATTGTGAAAAACTAATATATAATATATTGATTTATTGCATTTGGATTACTCTTAACTTTATAGAAATGTGATATGTCTATGTATGAAGTGTTGAAATATATGAATTGAAATGTTGACACATGACATTAGATGATATTACTTCGAATGATTCCTTGTTATCGTTCATGCACTTACTACATCACTTGACGTAATGAGGTTTTCGGAGTGACTTGATGAGGTGCATGGCACGAGTCAGGGGCACCAGAATGTGATTCCCAAGGACAATTCCTATGTTACTCTGGAAATCAGAAGGGAAGAGAAAAGGCACCCTTGGGGTTGAAAGACCCCTAAAACTTAGGAGGATAATTCTACACTTCCATCTAGCTAGGTCCAATTTGGTCATATAATCGGTCCTATACCACTTATTGATGGAGTGGGAGGGGACTGGCTTTTCTGTAAGGTCCTATACAACCGCTTAGATGGAAGGAGTATGAACTATACACAAGGGGTAGAGGGAAGACCTCCACTTGCCTCATCAAGTAAGCATAGTTGTGTGTGCGTGGGAAGCACGTCATACATGTATTGCATATTTGATTGGTATATATGTCTTATTATGGAATTCATGTTATTTAGAGTGGCTTAATGGATTATGATGAGATATTTTGCTTATTGTGTATGTTATATCTACATGATTGAATTGCCTTTGTGTTTGTGGTTTAGTGGGATTTCGTTATTGGGCTATGAGCTCATTACCCTTTTCAGTATTTCAAGTTAAAGGAGGACTAGAGTGCTTAACCAAGAGAGTTGAGAGAGAGAGAGAGGACTTCAAACTTAATATATGTATAATAGTGATATGTAATTATTATTGTACCAGTTTGTAAACATTGTAGTTGTAAGATATTTTACTTTTGTCTTAGTTGCACAACTTGCTTCCATGTTCTGCAATGGTAAATTATATTATATTTCGATTACCAGTTGTCTCAATGAGGGAAGGCATGTACCTATCTGTAGACACCCCAAATTGCACTAAAAATGAAAAAATAATTGAAAATATTAATTGGGATTTGAAACAGGTCAAAAAAGTGTAAAATCTGGCCAAATTGGTCATGACCGTATTTTGTCTACGGACTGGTCATATCTGCAGTTGATATACGGTCACGGCGTGCCCGTATTAATAATACGGGCAGGGCACGACCGTAATATATATACGGGCACAGGGGTCTTTGTGTGAATTTTAACTTTTTGATTTTTGAGCCTTATCTGCACCCAAATATCTCTCTTGGATAAGCGAATTCTCTTATTTATCTATTCAAATTATCTCATTTATCCTTGTTGGCCAAGGATTAGCATTATCCTTGTGTTTAACTCAATCTGAAACTCTATCTTGCTAAACCTTTGGACCAACCATACCCCTAGCTCTGCTTATAAATAGAGGGTCTCTCCTCTAGCTAAGGGCCACGAAATTTTGAAGTCAAGGAATTCTAAGAAGCTCCAAGAGAAGAGAAAGGAATCCCTGCTGCTCTGCCTGCTCAATCCAGGTAAGTCCCCTATCCCTTTTTATTTTCTGTCTTCAATTCTAGATGTAATAGGATCATCTCTATTGCTATAGAATAAGGCCATATCTGTTTTTGTATTCCTAAACTTGTCTCCAAGTACCTCAAGGGTCTCTTTAGCCGTAAAACGTGAAGAGAGAACTAGGGGAAAGGGGAACAGGTGGATCCCTAGAATAGAACCCCATATTTGTTTTTTTCTTTTGTTCATAGAATAAAGGCCTTTGTATACCCAAACCTGTCTCTAAGTACCTCAAGAGTCTCTCTAACTGTAAAACGTGAAGAGAGAACTAGGGGAAAAGAGAACAGGTGGATCCGTAGGGTAGACCCCCATGTGCTCAAATCTGTGAGATGTGGCTGTTTTAAATATCTTGATCATGTTTTAATGCTTTTTATGATATATCTGAATGAATAACATGAATCTATGATGTTTATAGCATGAGATCCCCTATTTTTGATAAAATTTGGATTTTTGCCACTTTTGCACCTACAGCACTGTTTTCGTGATTTTTGTGATTTTAGGCTAGGATCTTGGATTTATCATGATCAATATGGTAGATTTGAATCCAAAAGCCTGAAAACAAATTCTAGGGTTTCATGATATGGTTTTTAAATTGTTTTTCATTATTGAGATAAGACCCTACGGTCTAAATTCTCCCCTTTTGGTGTTTTTCATAAACGTGGGTCTTTTTGGTTTTGATTTTCAGATTTAATGTGAAATTTGGGCTTTATCTATGTCCTGGACTGTTCAAGTTCAATTTTGAAATATTTTATAAAAATCATATTTTTCCAGATTTCTAGAATTTTGACTTGAAGCCAGATTTTTGGATTTTTCACTTTAAATTGATTTTATTTGATTTTATCTTAATTTTGTTTTGATCATAAAACCCTAGGAATGGTATGATCATGTTTGATAGTTCTGGATCAATCAGACTATTCATATGAAAAAACCATATATTTTTATCTTCTTTTTGTGATTTTTCATGAATTTTATAGCAAGCTTTTTCTTTTATTTTAAACATGAACAATACCTGGCAACCACCTTGTGTGGATGAATAGGGGTGCCTAACACCTTCCCCTGTTCATAACCTAATCCCCTTACCCATCTCTGGTTGTTTTAAAAGGAGGGATATTTTGCCCTAAAATTGCCTTTTGTGCTTATTTAATATTTTGGTGTCCATTCACACCTAGATTGAATGGTGGCGACTCTTTGTTTAATTTAATCCCGTGTGATGATTGAGGAAATCATTAAAATTGATTTTTTCTCATGTCTCACAACTGGCGACTCTGCTGGGGAATTGTGGATTTGAGCCTTTTGGTGTTTTAGTTCATGTTTTTGATTTTTTGATTTGCTTGCTATTTGGTGTTCTTAAGCATGTTGAGTATATTTTAAATTTTGAATTATTGCTCAAGAATTCATGGGGGTAGAAACATGCTTAATTTTGATTTATAGGATTGTTTCTACAAACATGCGTAGGGGAGGTCCGTTTTGATGAACTATGCTTATTTTTTGCTATATTTTTATAATAGCATGTTTTAATTTTCAGCATGATCTCCATGGTGATTTTGGGTGTATAACATGATCATATGTTTGCATGATAGATGATTTTTTTTATGAGCATGTTTTGGGTGCTATAGGATTGCTTTATTTACTTGTTTATTTTAAATATGCTTTCCTATTATGCCTTGGTTTGTTTATGCATGGCTGCGAAAAGAGTGGCAAGGGTTTGGGACGTTGTGAATGCACCCTATTTTTACAATGCACTGTGCACCTTTTATTTTTACAAAGCCTACCCTTAACCTATAGGAAGCTGAACCCGAATGTGTGTAGCTTGGCGCAACGAGGTCGATACTTCGGAAAGCGAAAGTGAAAACATTCACCTTAGAACTTTGAGCTAATGATGTGATGATAACGTGGATCTGGGATTCTGGTCATCACTAGGCTTGAGTGCTAAGTTGTCATTAAGCCAAAACCCAAAACCCCTACGCTTGAAGGTGGAGTTACACGTTTTTGGCTAAAGTACACAATTACGTGGAGATATGGGTTTGTATGATTGTGGGAAGGCCGTGTACATGGCTTACAAACCAGGGCATAATGCAGATGCCATATTGAAGGTAAACAAGGTAACAAGGTAATCCTATTGTTATGCATTATTATCATGTCATAGGGGTGTCATGGTGCCCATTGGTTAGGGACAAAATTGGTCCCAAATATGTTTGTTCTTAAGCATGGTGTAGCCTATAGGAAGAGTCTCTAACTCTGTTTAGAATCAATCCTACCCTATGTACACACAAGAGGCAACAAAAGGGTACCTAATTCTTGAGTATGGTGTCAATTTGGAAGGTACATGTGCCTTCCTAAACATGTGTTTTAGCAAAAAGGTCAAAGTCCACTTTGAGACAGTTTAGAAGCCTGGCACTGGGTGAACCGTATGTTTGGATGATCAATTAAAGTGATCAAACCATGAAAAACTGGAAAAATATAACAGGGTTCCGTAAAACCGCATTTAGTACACGGGCTGGGCTTGCCCGTATTGGTTATACGGGCTAGGCTCGCCCGTGGATTGCATACGGTCACGGCTTGCTCGTAATTTGAATACGGGTAGGGCTGGACCGTACTGTGTATACGGTTTTCTCGGAATATTCAAATTTAATCAGTTTTTCCCACTAAAATCTTCATTTAACCTTTAAATAACGATAAAGGAAAACAAGTTTGAATAAAATGCTTAAAAAAAAAATAAAAAATAAATAAATAATTGAAAAAAAAATGTGAGAGAAAGGTTCCTTGGGCTTCTGAACCCCTTTGAATTTCAGACTTTTTCAAAACTCTTGGGCTTCTGAAAGCCTTTGAATTTCAGATATTTCAAAACTCTTGGGCTTCTGAAAACCTTTGAATTTCAGATTTTTCAAAAAAATCCTCGGGCCTCTGAAAGCCTTTGAATTTCAGACTTTTTTTTTTCTCAAAAAACTCTTGGGCTTCTGAAAGCCTTTGAATTTCAGATTTTTCAAAAAATCCTGGGCCTCTGAAAGCCTTTGAATTTCAGATTTTTCAAAAAAAAATCCCTGAGCCTCTGAAAGCCTTTGAATTTCAGACTTCTTCTAAAAAAATCCCTGAGCCTCTGAAAGCCTTTGAATTTCAGACTTTTTCAAAAAAATCTCTGGGCATCTGAAAGCCTTTGAATTTCAGACTTTTTTTCAAAAATACCCTTGGGGCTCTGAAAGCCTTTGAATTTCAGATCTTTTGGGCCTCTGAAAGCCTTTGAATTTCAGACCTTTTTTCTTTTGGGCCATTTGAAAGCCTTGGAATTTCAAACATCCATTTCATTTTTGGGCCGTCTATAAGCCTCTGAATTATAGACAATCATTTCTTTGGGCCGTCTAAAAGCCTCTGAATTTTAGACAAATCAAAACTCTTGGGCCGTCTATAAGCCTCTGAATTATAGACACATATCCTTTGGGCCGTCTAAAAGCCTCTGAATTTTAGACAAATCATTTCTTTGGGCCTCTGAAAGCCTTTGAATTTCAGACCTTTTTCTTTTGGGCCTCTGAAAGCCTTTGAATTTCAGAACTTTTGGGCCTCTGAAAGCCTTTGAATTTCAGACCTTTTCCTTTTGGGCCTCTGAAAGCCTTTGAATTTCAGAACTTTTGGGCCTCTGAAAGCCTTTGAATTTCAGACTTTTTTCAAAATATCCCTGGGCCTCTGAAAGCCTTTGAATTTCAGACTTTCATCAAAATATCCCTGGGCCTCTGAAAGCCTTTGAATTTCAGACCTTTTCCAAAAATATCCCTGGGCCTCTGAAAGCCTTTGAATTTCAGACCTTTTTCAAAAACCCCCCGGGCCTCTGAAAGCCTTTGAATTTCAGATCTTTCTCTCTTTTGTGGGACGTGTTGGAAGCCCTAGAATATTCCAACAATTCAAAAAGAAAAAAAAAGAAGCAAAGAAAAAAAAATAATAAAAAAAAAAATCCAAACTCGTGTTCACCCAGCTTGCACATAGGCATTCCTAGACATGTGAATGAGACTAAATTGGTACTGATATTTTCTTTTTATTTTCCAGGTACTAATACACTTGCAATCATAGCTCCTGTAACCAGATCAAGAGCTCGAGCCATGAATCCCGTTGAAGATGAAGTTGATGCTCCTCATCCAGATGTTGTTCTACTCCAAGAACAAGTGGCAGGACTAGCCCGAATGCTAGAGAACATACTGTCAGTACAGGCCCAACAAGTGCAGGCCCAACAAATGCAGGCCCAGAACCAGGCATCCACATCCAACCCTGCACCTCCACCTCCAATCAATATCCCACCTCCGGTTCAACCTATTCCTGAACCCATTTTTGAACCTACCCCTGAACCTATACTGATCAGGGAGGAGATGGTTGAGTCCGAGAAAGAGAATGAAAAAGAAAAGATGAGGGATGAAATAGAAAGAAAATTCATGCACAGGCTGGAGATGATCCAAGATGAAATGAGGGAGGTGAAAGGGATACGTAACTTTGGGGGCACCAATTTTGAAGATCTGTGCCTATACCCCGATGTATGTCTACCGGCCAAGTTTAAATGCCCAGATTTTGATAAATATGATGGCACTGGCTACCCAATGAGCCATTTGAAGTTATACTGCGGGGCTTTATGCCAATTTGGTCGGGATGACGGCATACTAATTCAACTCTTCCAAAGGAGTTTAACTGGAGCTGCTTTGAGGTGGTTTGCCACTTTGGATCATGGGAAAATAAGAAGGTGGAAGGATTTAGCAGATTCCTTTTTGGCACAATACAGGTTCAACTCTGAGATTATACCAAATAGGTATGACATGATGAGGATGGCGAAGAGAAATGATGAGACCATAAGACAATATGCTAAAAGGTGGAGGGAGTTGGCTGCACAAGTCAGGCCACCCGTGGGAGAACCAGAAATGATTTCAACTTTCATCATGACATTGGGGCAACCATTTTATAGTCACTTGGTAGGTCAAACTACCACCAACTTTGCTGCCCTAGTGCAAGTGGCAGATAGAATTGAAGATGGGATCAAGTCGGGGAAAATAGCTAATTACTCTACAGTGTTGAACCAGGAAACTTCCACCACTTTCTCTACACAGAAAAAGGAGAATGGTAATGGAAAAATAAAGAATGAAGAAAGGAAAGAAGCAGAAGTGAATATGGTGCAACTTCCTAGGGAACCCTTTCAAATCAATACCTATTCACCTCCTATCAAGCCAACCCATCAAGTTCCTTTGCTGCCTATCCAAATTAATGTCCCTTTTGCACAGCCTGTGAAGGAGGAAACAGAAGTATGGAAGAGAAGAGAATTTTCTAAACTGCCTATGAGACCATCTGAACTTTTGCCTACCTTACTTCAAAAAGGTTATGTGACTTTGAGGTTGCCAAATCCTCATGCAAGCAAGGGGAAGAATTATGATTCATCTGCAATCTGTGATTATCATATGAGCACTCCAGGGCATACCACAGATCGTTGCTTGGCCCTAAAGCATGCAATTCAGGATTTACTGGATAATAACTCCTTATCATTCAATTTAGTTACACCCATCCCACCTACTGATAACAATGGGGTAGGTGGCTCAAATGCAATAGGGGCAATTTTCTCTAGAGAAAGAAGATTTGACCCTTCTCAGCTTATCGCTCCTATTGGTCCAACACTCAAGGTTTATCTTGAAAGAAATGCTCCTGGTTATGAGCAGGAAGGCTTGCCTTACTCAGCAGGAGAAATAAAGTATCTGAAAAAGGGAGAAAAGTCAATTTTTGCCTTTGAGAACAGGGGCAGTTTTCGAACTCCCATGTTCTTTGAAAAGAAACTCCCATAAGAAGAATGCACATTTCTTGAGGATCCTAAGGAGCCTTGTTCTCAGGAAGTGATTTTAATAAAGGCTCTTCAAAAAAAATAAAAAAGATTTTCCCTTTAACATTTTTCTAAAAAAAAAAAAAAAGTTTTCAGCAAGGTCCTTTTACTTATGAATCATATTTCCTATTGAATTTTATTAAGTTGAATATGATTTTGACATTGGGCTCAATTTTGAGACCAAAATCAAAGAAAAAGACATTTTATATGAAAATTCAAATCTTTTTAAATGTCATGAGAAGAATATTCTGCAAAATTATGAAGTGACCAATTTTATAGCCTTTGGAACTAAAGATGACCCACAGTCTTCAACAAAAAAGATAGAAGAAGATTTGAAGTTTCTTCATTAGAATACAGAAAGAATCGCACCACTTGCTGATTCGTTCAAAGGGAAGTTGATAATATTGTTTGAAGAAATTTTAGGGCTTTGCACTTGAAAATATGGGAGAAGATTTGACATTTTCGTTGGAAATAGAATTGGGCATCATCTGATGGAAAGCATCCAAATTCATAAGATTGATCAAAAGGTGAACAACTTATTCATAACAGAAGTTCTATTTAAAGAGGCTTTCATGTTTATAGAAGGTGATTAAGAAAAAAAAAAGAGAAGAAAAAATCCTGAGCCAGTCATGTAGTGCAACTTTACCAAGTTTAAAATTCAAATTTTTCTTAAAATGATAAGAGGCCTTTCTTTCTTATATCCCCAAAATTTTTGAAATCCCTAGTTAAACCCTTTGAGCTTGATACATTTTTCCAAGTAACCTAAACTGAGAATTGTAACCCCACACTGGGGCAAATTTATTAAGGCATAAAAAAAAAAAGAATGAAGGGACAATTATTGAAGTTCAAAAGGGATTTTGAATATGTTTTTAGAAGATAATCAAATGCTATTTGGAGAATGTCTTCAAAATTGTGAAGAAAAGAATGGAAAAAAGAAGTGCAATACTGGAGAATAAGTTTCAAATGAAGAAATCAAATTAAGGGAAGAACTTCATTACTGGGGGCAATTTTGTATTCATTCCAAAGGAAAAAATGCCTAAAAAATTACAATTTCAGTGAACCCATTTGATTATAGGGTATTTGAGCCTTTTATTCCTTTTCTTTCTAAACTAACACCAAGCCTTCGTTTCGTCCTATTCATAAGTCCTCTTTGATTAAGAAATTTTGAATTAAGGCAGTTTTGACTACATGGTTGCTGGTGATGAAGGATTAAAAAAAAAAAAAAAGAAAAAAGAAGAAGAAAAAAAAAAGGAAAAAAATGGAGAAAATGTAGTGAAAACCCGAAAGGGCGCTACATGGCAAATAATCAGCTATCTACAAGAAGGAAATCGTCAGAGAGGAAAGCCCAGAATTGGCATAGATCCAAGTGAAGTCTTCATGTTGGTGGTTACTTTTGAGATATAGTCACTCTCCAAGTGATTGAGGAAAATTCTCTTTTCAAGACTAAAGCAACATAATCAGAACTATGATATGAATCATCTATGAACAAGTTGATGGCCATCAAAATTGCCATTAGGAAATTATTGCTGAAGTAGAAGTCATAAATTCTCATATCATGGATACAATGGAGAAACAATTGCTCTTCAATTGGATAAAGGAAAATGTCTTTCTAGACTGGAGCAAAATAGTCAGATTGAAAGAGTCGTCATATCTGGAGCATCAATTGACAAGCCGATGGTCATGGGAATGATTCTAAAGGTTCCAAAGGTTGATTTTGGTCTTTCTTAATTTTCTGAAATAATCTTCTCATTATTCAACTTGATTTTAATTCTTTTGGACTATATGTTAATAAGTGATTGGATCATGTTTTCAAAAAAAATATAAAAGCACAAAAAACAAAAAAATATATTTTTGGCCTATGATGAGAATCTATATCTTTTCATAAAACATTGGTTTTGCAAGCATTAGAGAATTCTGAGGCCACTAGTATAAAACATATTTTCTTATGTTTGCATTTGCATTCTTCTATTAGGGTTTCTTTTTGGCAAAGGTTAAAAAAAAAAAAAAAAAAGAAGAAGAGAGAAAAAAAAAGAGAAAAAGAAAAAAAGAAAGAAAAAAAGAAAGAAAAAAAAAGAGAAAAAGGAAAAAAGAGGATCATCTCTACTGAGGGGCAAATACTTCTTCAAACAATCAAAACCGGGGCATGCTCAATGTCTTTCCTTCTGGGTTTTCATTGGAATGAATTCCAACATCTGGAAGAAGCAATCAAGCTTTAGTCTTCGAATTTGAAAGAAAAAAAAAGGTTTCGAAGCAATGGAATGTTTTCTTCATTAAACAAGGGTTCCCAATTCTTCAATCATGAAGAAGGATTTTACTGGGGCAGCAAGAAGGCATGAAAGACAGATCATGGGTTGTAAAGGCATGAGGTTAGATCAACAGATCATGATCCATCAATCAAGATGAGAGCATTCACTTGGGCAATTAAAAAGCATGAAGACAGGTTATGGGCAGTAAGGGCACATACATCGTTATTGAGAGAGCAAGAAGATAAAGAAGCAAAAGCAAGTTGCAAAATATTCAAGCACAGGTTCAGGCATCAAATGGCACCCAGGTATATCAAATAAGAAAATCAATCAAGAAAATTCAAAAAGTGAAAAACATCAAAATCAATTGAGTTTGCAGTGGTCAATTTTAAATCCACATTCTTTTCAAAAATTGCTTGTCTCAGATTTCTTTTCATAGCCACGAGAGCTCCAAGAAATCTGAGATAAGGAAGAGACACCACCCCACTTCAAGCAGGGGTTTCATTGGCTATCTTCGAATCCATGTTTTTATCATTTCTTTGTTGGACCAAAGCAAGTTCAATTAATGAGATGTTTTTCAAATGTGTAATTTTGAGTTGTGTCTGTTCTTTGCTGTTTATTGTGCTACAACTGCAGGCCACCCAGAAAAATTGTATTTTTATTATTTTCTCCACTTTTTTCAGGAGATTAATGTCCATATTAGTTGTAAGTTGCAAGGATTGCCACCATACTCACTTTCGTTTAAAAATTTTGTCTCAAATCTCACTTCATAGCCACGAGAGCTCAGTGAGAGGAGAGAGGAGGATTTGGCCCTTAAGCTGAGGGACTTCTTAGCAAATCTTCCACAATCAATTCTTTTTTTATAAAATCATCCATTTGATCCTTGCAAAGTGCAATTGGTTAGACAAAAGTCTCAAAAAGTGCAATTGGTGGGTCTTTTTTTTCTCTCTGCTTGTAATTGGTTCCAATTACCAGCAAAGAGGGGGCAGCTGTAGACACCCCAAATTGCACTAAAAATGAAAAAATAATTGAAAATATTAATTGGGATTTGAAACAGGTCAAAAAAGTGTAAAATCTGGCCAAATTGGTCATGACCGTATTTTGTCTACGGACTGGTCATATCTGCAGTTGATATACGGTCACGGCGTGCCCGTATTAATAATACGGGCAGGGCACGACCGTAATATATATACGGGCACAGGGGTCTTTGTGTGAATTTTAACTTTTTGATTTTTGAGCCTTATCTGCACCCAAATATCTCTCTTGGATAAGCGAATTCTCTTATTTATCTATTCAAATTATCTCATTTATCCTTGTTGGCCAAGGATTAGCATTATCCTTGTGTTTAACTCAATCTGAAACTCTATCTTGCTAAACCTTTGGACCAACCATACCCCTAGCTCTGCTTATAAATAGAGGGTCTCTCCTCTAGCTAAGGGCCACGAAATTTTGAAGTCAAGGAATTCTAAGAAGCTCCAAGAGAAGAGAAAGGAATCCCTGCTGCTCTGCCTGCTCAATCCAGGTAAGTCCCCTATCCCTTTTTATTTTCTGTCTTCAATTCTAGATGTAATAGGATCATCTCTATTGCTATAGAATAAGGCCATATCTGTTTTTGTATTCCTAAACTTGTCTCCAAGTACCTCAAGGGTCTCTTTAGCCGTAAAACGTGAAGAGAGAACTAGGGGAAAGGGGAACAGGTGGATCCCTAGAATAGAACCCCATATTTGTTTTTTTCTTTTGTTCATAGAATAAAGGCCTTTGTATACCCAAACCTGTCTCTAAGTACCTCAAGAGTCTCTCTAACTGTAAAACGTGAAGAGAGAACTAGGGGAAAAGAGAACAGGTGGATCCGTAGGGTAGACCCCCATGTGCTCAAATCTGTGAGATGTGGCTGTTTTAAATATCTTGATCATGTTTTAATGCTTTTTATGATATATCTGAATGAATAACATGAATCTATGATGTTTATAGCATGAGATCCCCTATTTTTGATAAAATTTGGATTTTTGCCACTTTTGCACCTACAGCACTGTTTTCGTGATTTTTGTGATTTTAGGCTAGGATCTTGGATTTATCATGATCAATATGGTAGATTTGAATCCAAAAGCCTGAAAACAAATTCTAGGGTTTCATGATATGGTTTTTAAATTGTTTTTCATTATTGAGATAAGACCCTACGGTCTAAATTCTCCCCTTTTGGTGTTTTTCATAAACGTGGGTCTTTTTGGTTTTGATTTTCAGATTTAATGTGAAATTTGGGCTTTATCTATGTCCTGGACTGTTCAAGTTCAATTTTGAAATATTTTATAAAAATCATATTTTTCCAGATTTCTAGAATTTTGACTTGAAGCCAGATTTTTGGATTTTTCACTTTAAATTGATTTTATTTGATTTTATCTTAATTTTGTTTTGATCATAAAACCCTAGGAATGGTATGATCATGTTTGATAGTTCTGGATCAATCAGACTATTCATATGAAAAAACCATATATTTTTATCTTCTTTTTGTGATTTTTCATGAATTTTATAGCAAGCTTTTTCTTTTATTTTAAACATGAACAATACCTGGCAACCACCTTGTGTGGATGAATAGGGGTGCCTAACACCTTCCCCTGTTCATAACCTAATCCCCTTACCCATCTCTGGTTGTTTTAAAAGGAGGGATATTTTGCCCTAAAATTGCCTTTTGTGCTTATTTAATATTTTGGTGTCCATTCACACCTAGATTGAATGGTGGCGACTCTTTGTTTAATTTAATCCCGTGTGATGATTGAGGAAATCATTAAAATTGATTTTTTCTCATGTCTCACAACTGGCGACTCTGCTGGGGAATTGTGGATTTGAGCCTTTTGGTGTTTTAGTTCATGTTTTTGATTTTTTGATTTGCTTGCTATTTGGTGTTCTTAAGCATGTTGAGTATATTTTAAATTTTGAATTATTGCTCAAGAATTCATGGGGGTAGAAACATGCTTAATTTTGATTTATAGGATTGTTTCTACAAACATGCGTAGGGGAGGTCCGTTTTGATGAACTATGCTTATTTTTTGCTATATTTTTATAATAGCATGTTTTAATTTTCAGCATGATCTCCATGGTGATTTTGGGTGTATAACATGATCATATGTTTGCATGATAGATGATTTTTTTTATGAGCATGTTTTGGGTGCTATAGGATTGCTTTATTTACTTGTTTATTTTAAATATGCTTTCCTATTATGCCTTGGTTTGTTTATGCATGGCTGCGAAAAGAGTGGCAAGGGTTTGGGACGTTGTGAATGCACCCTATTTTTACAATGCACTGTGCACCTTTTATTTTTACAAAGCCTACCCTTAACCTATAGGAAGCTGAACCCGAATGTGTGTAGCTTGGCGCAACGAGGTCGATACTTCGGAAAGCGAAAGTGAAAACATTCACCTTAGAACTTTGAGCTAATGATGTGATGATAACGTGGATCTGGGATTCTGGTCATCACTAGGCTTGAGTGCTAAGTTGTCATTAAGCCAAAACCCAAAACCCCTACGCTTGAAGGTGGAGTTACACGTTTTTGGCTAAAGTACACAATTACGTGGAGATATGGGTTTGTATGATTGTGGGAAGGCCGTGTACATGGCTTACAAACCAGGGCATAATGCAGATGCCATATTGAAGGTAAACAAGGTAACAAGGTAATCCTATTGTTATGCATTATTATCATGTCATAGGGGTGTCATGGTGCCCATTGGTTAGGGACAAAATTGGTCCCAAATATGTTTGTTCTTAAGCATGGTGTAGCCTATAGGAAGAGTCTCTAACTCTGTTTAGAATCAATCCTACCCTATGTACACACAAGAGGCAACAAAAGGGTACCTAATTCTTGAGTATGGTGTCAATTTGGAAGGTACATGTGCCTTCCTAAACATGTGTTTTAGCAAAAAGGTCAAAGTCCACTTTGAGACAGTTTAGAAGCCTGGCACTGGGTGAACCGTATGTTTGGATGATCAATTAAAGTGATCAAACCATGAAAAACTGGAAAAATATAACAGGGTTCCGTAAAACCGCATTTAGTACACGGGCTGGGCTTGCCCGTATTGGTTATACGGGCTAGGCTCGCCCGTGGATTGCATACGGTCACGGCTTGCTCGTAATTTGAATACGGGTAGGGCTGGACCGTACTGTGTATACGGTTTTCTCGGAATATTCAAATTTAATCAGTTTTTCCCACTAAAATCTTCATTTAACCTTTAAATAACGATAAAGGAAAACAAGTTTGAATAAAATGCTTAAAAAAAAATAAAAAATAAATAAATAATTGAAAAAAAAATGTGAGAGAAAGGTTCCTTGGGCTTCTGAACCCCTTTGAATTTCAGACTTTTTCAAAACTCTTGGGCTTCTGAAAGCCTTTGAATTTCAGATATTTCAAAACTCTTGGGCTTCTGAAAACCTTTGAATTTCAGATTTTTCAAAAAAATCCTCGGGCCTCTGAAAGCCTTTGAATTTCAGACTTTTTTTTTTCTCAAAAAACTCTTGGGCTTCTGAAAGCCTTTGAATTTCAGATTTTTCAAAAAATCCTGGGCCTCTGAAAGCCTTTGAATTTCAGATTTTTCAAAAAAAAATCCCTGAGCCTCTGAAAGCCTTTGAATTTCAGACTTCTTCTAAAAAAATCCCTGAGCCTCTGAAAGCCTTTGAATTTCAGACTTTTTCAAAAAAATCTCTGGGCATCTGAAAGCCTTTGAATTTCAGACTTTTTTTCAAAAATACCCTTGGGGCTCTGAAAGCCTTTGAATTTCAGATCTTTTGGGCCTCTGAAAGCCTTTGAATTTCAGACCTTTTTTCTTTTGGGCCATTTGAAAGCCTTGGAATTTCAAACATCCATTTCATTTTTGGGCCGTCTATAAGCCTCTGAATTATAGACAATCATTTCTTTGGGCCGTCTAAAAGCCTCTGAATTTTAGACAAATCAAAACTCTTGGGCCGTCTATAAGCCTCTGAATTATAGACACATATCCTTTGGGCCGTCTAAAAGCCTCTGAATTTTAGACAAATCATTTCTTTGGGCCTCTGAAAGCCTTTGAATTTCAGACCTTTTTCTTTTGGGCCTCTGAAAGCCTTTGAATTTCAGAACTTTTGGGCCTCTGAAAGCCTTTGAATTTCAGACCTTTTCCTTTTGGGCCTCTGAAAGCCTTTGAATTTCAGAACTTTTGGGCCTCTGAAAGCCTTTGAATTTCAGACTTTTTTCAAAATATCCCTGGGCCTCTGAAAGCCTTTGAATTTCAGACTTTCATCAAAATATCCCTGGGCCTCTGAAAGCCTTTGAATTTCAGACCTTTTCCAAAAATATCCCTGGGCCTCTGAAAGCCTTTGAATTTCAGACCTTTTTCAAAAACCCCCCGGGCCTCTGAAAGCCTTTGAATTTCAGATCTTTCTCTCTTTTGTGGGACGTGTTGGAAGCCCTAGAATATTCCAACAATTCAAAAAGAAAAAAAAAGAAGCAAAGAAAAAAAAATAATAAAAAAAAAAATCCAAACTCGTGTTCACCCAGCTTGCACATAGGCATTCCTAGACATGTGAATGAGACTAAATTGGTACTGATATTTTCTTTTTATTTTCCAGGTACTAATACACTTGCAATCATAGCTCCTGTAACCAGATCAAGAGCTCGAGCCATGAATCCCGTTGAAGATGAAGTTGATGCTCCTCATCCAGATGTTGTTCTACTCCAAGAACAAGTGGCAGGACTAGCCCGAATGCTAGAGAACATACTGTCAGTACAGGCCCAACAAGTGCAGGCCCAACAAATGCAGGCCCAGAACCAGGCATCCACATCCAACCCTGCACCTCCACCTCCAATCAATATCCCACCTCCGGTTCAACCTATTCCTGAACCCATTTTTGAACCTACCCCTGAACCTATACTGATCAGGGAGGAGATGGTTGAGTCCGAGAAAGAGAATGAAAAAGAAAAGATGAGGGATGAAATAGAAAGAAAATTCATGCACAGGCTGGAGATGATCCAAGATGAAATGAGGGAGGTGAAAGGGATACGTAACTTTGGGGGCACCAATTTTGAAGATCTGTGCCTATACCCCGATGTATGTCTACCGGCCAAGTTTAAATGCCCAGATTTTGATAAATATGATGGCACTGGCTACCCAATGAGCCATTTGAAGTTATACTGCGGGGCTTTATGCCAATTTGGTCGGGATGACGGCATACTAATTCAACTCTTCCAAAGGAGTTTAACTGGAGCTGCTTTGAGGTGGTTTGCCACTTTGGATCATGGGAAAATAAGAAGGTGGAAGGATTTAGCAGATTCCTTTTTGGCACAATACAGGTTCAACTCTGAGATTATACCAAATAGGTATGACATGATGAGGATGGCGAAGAGAAATGATGAGACCATAAGACAATATGCTAAAAGGTGGAGGGAGTTGGCTGCACAAGTCAGGCCACCCGTGGGAGAACCAGAAATGATTTCAACTTTCATCATGACATTGGGGCAACCATTTTATAGTCACTTGGTAGGTCAAACTACCACCAACTTTGCTGCCCTAGTGCAAGTGGCAGATAGAATTGAAGATGGGATCAAGTCGGGGAAAATAGCTAATTACTCTACAGTGTTGAACCAGGAAACTTCCACCACTTTCTCTACACAGAAAAAGGAGAATGGTAATGGAAAAATAAAGAATGAAGAAAGGAAAGAAGCAGAAGTGAATATGGTGCAACTTCCTAGGGAACCCTTTCAAATCAATACCTATTCACCTCCTATCAAGCCAACCCATCAAGTTCCTTTGCTGCCTATCCAAATTAATGTCCCTTTTGCACAGCCTGTGAAGGAGGAAACAGAAGTATGGAAGAGAAGAGAATTTTCTAAACTGCCTATGAGACCATCTGAACTTTTGCCTACCTTACTTCAAAAAGGTTATGTGACTTTGAGGTTGCCAAATCCTCATGCAAGCAAGGGGAAGAATTATGATTCATCTGCAATCTGTGATTATCATATGAGCACTCCAGGGCATACCACAGATCGTTGCTTGGCCCTAAAGCATGCAATTCAGGATTTACTGGATAATAACTCCTTATCATTCAATTTAGTTACACCCATCCCACCTACTGATAACAATGGGGTAGGTGGCTCAAATGCAATAGGGGCAATTTTCTCTAGAGAAAGAAGATTTGACCCTTCTCAGCTTATCGCTCCTATTGGTCCAACACTCAAGGTTTATCTTGAAAGAAATGCTCCTGGTTATGAGCAGGAAGGCTTGCCTTACTCAGCAGGAGAAATAAAGTATCTGAAAAAGGGAGAAAAGTCAATTTTTGCCTTTGAGAACAGGGGCAGTTTTCGAACTCCCATGTTCTTTGAAAAGAAACTCCCATAAGAAGAATGCACATTTCTTGAGGATCCTAAGGAGCCTTGTTCTCAGGAAGTGATTTTAATAAAGGCTCTTCAAAAAAAATAAAAAAGATTTTCCCTTTAACATTTTTCTAAAAAAAAAAAAAAAGTTTTCAGCAAGGTCCTTTTACTTATGAATCATATTTCCTATTGAATTTTATTAAGTTGAATATGATTTTGACATTGGGCTCAATTTTGAGACCAAAATCAAAGAAAAAGACATTTTATATGAAAATTCAAATCTTTTTAAATGTCATGAGAAGAATATTCTGCAAAATTATGAAGTGACCAATTTTATAGCCTTTGGAACTAAAGATGACCCACAGTCTTCAACAAAAAAGATAGAAGAAGATTTGAAGTTTCTTCATTAGAATACAGAAAGAATCGCACCACTTGCTGATTCGTTCAAAGGGAAGTTGATAATATTGTTTGAAGAAATTTTAGGGCTTTGCACTTGAAAATATGGGAGAAGATTTGACATTTTCGTTGGAAATAGAATTGGGCATCATCTGATGGAAAGCATCCAAATTCATAAGATTGATCAAAAGGTGAACAACTTATTCATAACAGAAGTTCTATTTAAAGAGGCTTTCATGTTTATAGAAGGTGATTAAGAAAAAAAAAAGAGAAGAAAAAATCCTGAGCCAGTCATGTAGTGCAACTTTACCAAGTTTAAAATTCAAATTTTTCTTAAAATGATAAGAGGCCTTTCTTTCTTATATCCCCAAAATTTTTGAAATCCCTAGTTAAACCCTTTGAGCTTGATACATTTTTCCAAGTAACCTAAACTGAGAATTGTAACCCCACACTGGGGCAAATTTATTAAGGCATAAAAAAAAAAAAGAATGAAGGGACAATTATTGAAGTTCAAAAGGGATTTTGAATATGTTTTTAGAAGATAATCAAATGCTATTTGGAGAATGTCTTCAAAATTGTGAAGAAAAGAATGGAAAAAAGAAGTGCAATACTGGAGAATAAGTTTCAAATGAAGAAATCAAATTAAGGGAAGAACTTCATTACTGGGGGCAATTTTGTATTCATTCCAAAGGAAAAAATGCCTAAAAAATTACAATTTCAGTGAACCCATTTGATTATAGGGTATTTGAGCCTTTTATTCCTTTTCTTTCTAAACTAACACCAAGCCTTCGTTTCGTCCTATTCATAAGTCCTCTTTGATTAAGAAATTTTGAATTAAGGCAGTTTTGACTACATGGTTGCTGGTGATGAAGGATTAAAAAAAAAAAAAAAAGAAAAAAGAAGAAGAAAAAAAAAAGGAAAAAAATGGAGAAAATGTAGTGAAAACCCGAAAGGGCGCTACATGGCAAATAATCAGCTATCTACAAGAAGGAAATCGTCAGAGAGGAAAGCCCAGAATTGGCATAGATCCAAGTGAAGTCTTCATGTTGGTGGTTACTTTTGAGATATAGTCACTCTCCAAGTGATTGAGGAAAATTCTCTTTTCAAGACTAAAGCAACATAATCAGAACTATGATATGAATCATCTATGAACAAGTTGATGGCCATCAAAATTGCCATTAGGAAATTATTGCTGAAGTAGAAGTCATAAATTCTCATATCATGGATACAATGGAGAAACAATTGCTCTTCAATTGGATAAAGGAAAATGTCTTTCTAGACTGGAGCAAAATAGTCAGATTGAAAGAGTCGTCATATCTGGAGCATCAATTGACAAGCCGATGGTCATGGGAATGATTCTAAAGGTTCCAAAGGTTGATTTTGGTCTTTCTTAATTTTCTGAAATAATCTTCTCATTATTCAACTTGATTTTAATTCTTTTGGACTATATGTTAATAAGTGATTGGATCATGTTTTCAAAAAAAATATAAAAGCACAAAAAACAAAAAAATATATTTTTGGCCTATGATGAGAATCTATATCTTTTCATAAAACATTGGTTTTGCAAGCATTAGAGAATTCTGAGGCCACTAGTATAAAACATATTTTCTTATGTTTGCATTTGCATTCTTCTATTAGGGTTTCTTTTTGGCAAAGGTTAAAAAAAAAAAAAAAAAAGAAGAAGAGAGAAAAAAAAAGAGAAAAAGAAAAAAAGAAAGAAAAAAAGAAAGAAAAAAAAAGAGAAAAAGGAAAAAAGAGGATCATCTCTACTGAGGGGCAAATACTTCTTCAAACAATCAAAACCGGGGCATGCTCAATGTCTTTCCTTCTGGGTTTTCATTGGAATGAATTCCAACATCTGGAAGAAGCAATCAAGCTTTAGTCTTCGAATTTGAAAGAAAAAAAAAGGTTTCGAAGCAATGGAATGTTTTCTTCATTAAACAAGGGTTCCCAATTCTTCAATCATGAAGAAGGATTTTACTGGGGCAGCAAGAAGGCATGAAAGACAGATCATGGGTTGTAAAGGCATGAGGTTAGATCAACAGATCATGATCCATCAATCAAGATGAGAGCATTCACTTGGGCAATTAAAAAGCATGAAGACAGGTTATGGGCAGTAAGGGCACATACATCGTTATTGAGAGAGCAAGAAGATAAAGAAGCAAAAGCAAGTTGCAAAATATTCAAGCACAGGTTCAGGCATCAAATGGCACCCAGGTATATCAAATAAGAAAATCAATCAAGAAAATTCAAAAAGTGAAAAACATCAAAATCAATTGAGTTTGCAGTGGTCAATTTTAAATCCACATTCTTTTCAAAAATTGCTTGTCTCAGATTTCTTTTCATAGCCACGAGAGCTCCAAGAAATCTGAGATAAGGAAGAGACACCACCCCACTTCAAGCAGGGGTTTCATTGGCTATCTTCGAATCCATGTTTTTATCATTTCTTTGTTGGACCAAAGCAAGTTCAATTAATGAGATGTTTTTCAAATGTGTAATTTTGAGTTGTGTCTGTTCTTTGCTGTTTATTGTGCTACAACTGCAGGCCACCCAGAAAAATTGTATTTTTATTATTTTCTCCACTTTTTTCAGGAGATTAATGTCCATATTAGTTGTAAGTTGCAAGGATTGCCACCATACTCACTTTCGTTTAAAAATTTTGTCTCAAATCTCACTTCATAGCCACGAGAGCTCAGTGAGAGGAGAGAGGAGGATTTGGCCCTTAAGCTGAGGGACTTCTTAGCAAATCTTCCACAATCAATTCTTTTTTTATAAAATCATCCATTTGATCCTTGCAAAGTGCAATTGGTTAGACAAAAGTCTCAAAAAGTGCAATTGGTGGGTCTTTTTTTTCTCTCTGCTTGTAATTGGTTCCAATTACCAGCAAAGAGGGGGCAGCTGTAGACACCCCAAATTGCACTAAAAATGAAAAAATAATTGAAAATATTAATTGGGATTTGAAACAGGTCAAAAAAGTGTAAAATCTAGCCAAATTGGTCATGACCGTATTTTGTCTACGGACTGGTTATATCTGCAGTTGATATACGGTCACGGCATGCCCGTATTAATAATACGGGCAGGGCACGACCGTAATATATATACGGGCACAGGGGTCTGTGTGAATTTTAACTTTTTGATTTTTGAGCCTTATCTGCACCCAAATATCTCTCTTGGATAAGCGAATTCTCTTATTTATCTATTCGAATTATCTCATTTATCCTTGTTGGCCAAGGATTAGCATTATCCTTGTGTTTAACTCAATCTGAAACTCTATCTTGCTAAACCTTTGGACCAACCATACCCCTAGCTCTGCTTATAAATAGAGGGTCTCTCCTCTAGCTAAGGGCTACGAAATTTTGAAGTCAAGGAATTCTAAGAAGCTCCAAGAGAAGAGAAAGGAATCCCTGCTGCTCTGCCTGCTCAATCCAGGTAAGTCCCCTATCCCTTTTTATTTTCTGTCTTCAATTCTAGATGTAATAGGATCATCTCTATTGCTATAGAATAAGGCCATATCTGTTTTTGTATTCCTAAACTTGTCTCCAAGTACCTCAAGGGTCTCTTTAGCCGTAAAACGTGAAGAGAGAACTAGGGGAAAGGGGAACAGGTGGATCCCTAGAATAGAACCCCATATTTGTTTTTTTCTTTTGTTCATAGAATAAAGGCCTTTGTATACCCAAACCTGTCTCTAAGTACCTCAAGAGTCTCTCTAACTGTAAAACGTGAAGAGAGAACTAGGGGAAAAGAGAACAGGTGGATCCGTAGGGTAGACCCCCATGTGCTCAAATCTGTGAGATGTGGCTGTTTTAAATATCTTGATCATGTTTTAATGCTTTTTATGATATATCTGAATGAATAACATGAATCTATGATGTTTATAGCATGAGATCCCCTATTTTTGATAAAATTTGGATTTTTGCCACTTTTGCACCTACAGCACTGTTTTCGTGATTTTTGTGATTTTAGGCTAGGATCTTGGATTTATCATGATCAATATGGTAGATTTGAATCCAAAAGCCTGAAAACAAATTCTAGGGTTTCATGATATGGTTTTTAAATTGTTTTTCATTATTGAGATAAGACCCTACGGTCTAAATTCTCCCCTTTTGGTGTTTTTCATAAACGTGGGTCTTTTTGGTTTTGATTTTCAGATTTAATGTGAAATTTGGGCTTTATCTATGTCCTGGACTGTTCAAGTTCAATTTTGAAATATTTTATAAAAATCATATTTTTCCAGATTTCTAGAATTTTGACTTGAAGCCAGATTTTTGGATTTTTCACTTTAAATTGATTTTATTTGATTTTATCTTAATTTTGTTTTGATCATAAAACCCTAGGAATGGTATGATCATGTTTGATAGTTCTGGATCAATCAGACTATTCATATGAAAAAACCATATATTTTTATCTTCTTTTTGTGATTTTTCATGAATTTTATAGCAAGCTTTTTCTTTTATTTTAAACATGAACAATACCTGGCAACCACCTTGTGTGGATGAATAGGGGTGCCTAACACCTTCCCCTGTTCATAACCTAATCCCCTTACCCATCTCTGGTTGTTTTAAAAGGAGGGATATTTTGCCCTAAAATTGCCTTTTGTGCTTATTTAATATTTTGGTGTCCATTCACACCTAGATTGAATGGTGGCGACTCTTTGTTTAATTTAATCCCGTGTGATGATTGAGGAAATCATTAAAATTGATTTTTTCTCATGTCTCACACTATCAGGATAGTTTGGTGACTGTTATGTCCCTGATTAATTTATATTGATTAAGAGGCATGTGACAATTCATAGATGTTTTTTTCTTGTTTTACTATGTAAAATAACAATTGAACCAAAAATTTAAGAGTAATTCATTGCTCCACCATAGGGGTAGAGATACGAAATTCCTCTGGGGGCAAACTTACATCAAAAAGTGTTCCCAAATTTTTAATAACATTAAAAATTAGATTTTATGGTTGTTAAATTGGTTTAATCAATGGTTAATTCAGGTGGATGAGGAGAAAGGGCATTTCAGGAATTTCAGAAAATTGGAGATTATATTATTTTGGGTAAATTGTAGTTATATCATATTGTAGTATTAAATAAATAATGTAAGGAAAATTTAAATAGTTGCAATTAAGTAATAATATATGTGAGTAGTTGGATAGGATGGCGAATCAGAGAATCGAAGGCTAATAAGGCGATGGTGTAGGAACTTTAGTGGAGAAGCGCTACAGCAAATCATAAAGGGAGCTGAAGAGTTCCTGAACGCAATATAAATTGCTCAATACACGTGCAATCAGAATTCGTTTGGTCACCAGAGAATTAGGAGCAGCAGAAGAGTAGATCTGAGTTCTGAGAGGAGAAAACTTGATCATTAGAGGTGAGTTTAAATCTGATCTGAGTAATTGAAGAGTGATAAAGAGAGCTCTGTTCATTGAGGAGAAGAACGTGATTCCGGTTGACTGAATTTTCGTCCAGATCTCATTCCAGATCAGGTAAGTCCAATTTCGTGATGAAATTAATCTAATCTAGTTAGGTTTTATCAAGAAATTGATGGAGGTATTAGATCAATATTTTAATAGAAGTTTCTGGAAAATTCAGCATTCGTCGAAGGAGTTTTGGACGTGAGAAATCTGTTCGGCTATTTCTGATTTTGGTTGAAGTTGGATTTCAGAGAATTTAGGCAAGTAGCACCTTCTAAAACTCATGATTTCGTATGGTTTTCTGTTTATCTGAAGAAGTTAGAATTGAATTGAACGAATGCTGATTTTTGTTAAGGTTTGGGTGTTTGATCTATGAGTCCTAATAATCTTGATTAAATTAAATTCGAAAGAGTTTAGATGAATTAGTTGAATGATTTGGAAGGTGTTAGAAGTGTTTTGAAAGAGGGAAAATAATTCAGGTGTTGAAATAATGTAGATGCAGAGGAGTCCAGCAGGTGGATGTATAGAAAATGCTAGGCGCTCAAGGGCACCCAGGACTGCTAATCTCTCCTAGGTTAGCACTCATACAGATTTTCTAGAAAAAAAAAAGATGGACACCCAGGAGAGCCTAGGCATCCAAGGTCAGCACTCTCTTTAATTAATTTAAGAAATATGTGGCTGATTTAGTATTTGAGCATAATACTAGTTCCACGTTGATATGCCTATTCAATTGAGATGAGTTAACTACAACCAGCAGTCAAATGTGAGTAGAACCTTAAGGAAAATTTATTTAATAATTCTGATTAAGGAAATATTGGGAGTTAAATAATAGCAAAAGCATGTTATAAATTCTGCAGCATGTAATTTAGAGCAGATTTTTGTGTTCTATTCTATAGTATCACTCCTCCTAAGTTATTCAAGACATATTTGGGATTCAAGAACTGTGAGTAACCTATGGGAATTAATTTTAACAATAAAAGTTTGGAAGTAATTGGTATTAGAATCAATTAGTAAAGGATTAGTAAATCAGAATTCTTGAACTAAGAGGGATGGTCATTTGGGGAATTCTTGATCTGATGTTAATCTCATTTAATTAAATGGATTTCTGTCGTAACCTAAATGTTATCTTGAATATGTCTCCTTAATAAAGCATTGGTTATCATCTTGGTTAAATTGTAAAGCACTTTTACCGGTTGTGCCGAATTTTGGAGATTTTCATTGTTTGATGATTCTAGTGGCTATTTGAGCTGGATTTGGTTTTGTTAATTATAAATGACTTCATTTGTGTTGAGCATTACTTTGATTTGACTTGAGTTTAATTTTAGTAAATTTGGACAGCTTTGAATAAAAGGGATTTCATGTTTGAATTGTTAAAACATTGTGATTTATTCTTGGGATTTACTTGAGAAAGTATCTTGGAAACTCCATGAGGGAGTAGGATGGTCCTGAGTGGCCCATGTTATGTTTGATCGCATTTGGATATATACTATTTTGCACGTCAAAATACTTCTTGGTTTGAATCAAAGCTTTTGTTTCACTTGTTGGTTTTTATTTAAGCTGTTTAGGGCTTAGCTCGTTATAGATCCATAATTTAGCTAGTAAGTGAAGTCTGTCTATTTTGTTTGGTTTAAGTCTAGTCTCCTTCATGCGTTTCCTCTATTTGGAGAGGCCTTCCATGAGGGATGTGCTACAAGTTAAGAGAATTTTAATGTGTTTCCTCTAAGATAGAGAGGTCTTCCATGAGGGAAGTGCTGCAATAGCTCCGTTTCCACTCCAGAGGGGGTGAGGTCTAGTGTTGGCATTAGATTTGACAGTGGTTCTCAGACTGGATTGTTATCCGTTTCCACCCTGGAGAGGGTGAGGTATTGTATTTTCCATCGAGAAACAATGATATTGGAATCAGATTTTGCAAAGGTATCAGGTTTGGCAGAGGTTCTCAAACTGGACTGTTTGGAGCTAAAACTAAACCTTATAAAGTGGTCAAATTTCACGAGTCTCACCATACTATGTGTAGACACCCCAAATTGCATTTCCATAGAAAAGAACCTTCGAAAGAACTTTAAAAGTCTTATTTGAGCCTTGACATGTGTCAAACATTCAAAAACAATCAAAAAAGATGCCAACCGCATTGAGTATACGGTTTTTATAATTTTGGTGTCAACCGCCCTGTATGTGCGGTTGCAACCGCACACACAACAAGGTTGAGATCCATGCTTTGCGTGAGCTACCACGTGGCTTCGCGAAGCTTCGGCTGTTGAGCCACGTCAACAGCAATCATGACGAGCGTAACTAACTTAAACCGTCCTATATGTGCGGTTTAGTTAAATTTGCATAGAAACCGCACTTATAGTGACGGTTGTGTTGAAACCGTACTGTGTATACAGTTTTGGCTGTTTCGAGGATTTGCGAAATGGCTCGATCTCTGAGCCTTATTTACGCATATTACCTCTCTCTCAGGGACTTGAACTCCTCATTTCATCCTCCGAAACTTGATGAATTACTCCAATTCAAGCCTTGGAGAAGAATTGGAATAATCTAGAAGGCTTTTTAGGCCTACCCTTGGGACTCTTCTACCCTTGGCTTGGCCTATAAATAGAGGGGTCCTCCTCTTGCAAATGGCTGATAATTTGAAGCTTGGAAGCTCTGCAAGAAGAGGGAAAACTCTGCTGGATTGCTGCCTCAAGTATTCAAGCTACCAAAGGTAAAGCTCTAGTTGGTTTCTGCACTCTTTTTACATTCCAACTCTCTCATCTTCTACCTTTCTGTAGTGTAAGGCCACTTTGTGTTGATTTATAGCCCCAAACCTCTTCCAAAGTACCTGGGAATTCTCTCTAGCCGTAAAACGTGAAGAGAGAGCCTTGGGAAAAAGAAGTAGGGATGGATCCTCTAGGCTTAGAACCTACAAGTGATGAAGAGCATGCTATGTGGTTATTTTAAACCTATGGATGTTTATTTTCTGATGTTTTGCACTTGCTCATGGAGAAATATGTGAATCCTTGCTCTCAGTAGCAAAGGATTCCATCCTTCTCCTAGGGAGTGAATTTTCACATATTCACACACTTTCCACCATTTTTTATCAAGGAAGCTAGATCTTGGATTTCCATGTTCAATACGGGAAATCTGAATCCATTGGCTTCAAAATGAATCTTAGAACTTCATGAGATGGTTTTTGGTGATTTCTAAGAGTTTTGGTCGAATTCACTTGCACACATGCCATGATTTTGGTTTTTCTATCCAAAAATCTTCAAAACAGGGCAGATCTGTAGCTTGTTTTGGAATGCTTATAACTCCATCCTCCGGATGAATTTTTGAGTGATTCCAAAGACATGTGATAGATGGATGTGCCTATTTCTTATCTGGAAAATTTCGTCCACTTTTATTTAGCCAATTTTTGACACCATCTGTTCAAAGTTTGTAAGTCAGTTCAACCCAGATTGCTGAACTTGCCGCTTTGATGGTGCACCGTTGATTCAATTTTGATCTGTTTTGAGTGGTTCTAATTCCTGAGTTTTCCTTGAGAAGTCTATTTTTATTTCCAATTGGTTTCAGCAGATTTTGATCTGTTTTGTGCTTTGGGTGCTCAGTTGACTCAAAGGTGCTCGCTGGCATGGTCCAGAGCTAATCTGTGGTCTTCTAGGCCTGTTCAAGGGAGCACACAAGTCACATCCGGATAGAGTTTGGTGTGAGGTTTTTTTCTTTGGAAAGATGGCACTACATACTTCCCCCATACCAATTTTCATGAATTTTTATTGAGCCAAACTCCACGAATAGGACTTTGAAAATGCCTACTCATCACTTTTGATATATGATAAACAGCAAATTTCAGATATGGATTTCTCTTTCATTTTGAATCGGATTGAGTTGAAATTTTTACTGTATACTCTAATATATACCAGTTTTCAAATGGCTTGGTTTCATTGGATTTGGATTTAAATTGAATGAGTTACAGTTAATCGAAGCTTTCAAGCTCTTTCGATCTGATTTCTCCAGATTTGCCTTAGCTTGATTTTCTTCATTTTCACTTTGATTTCCCATCACTCATGAAGTTCTAGAGGTGATGGATCCACAAAGAGAGTCTAAGCTCATTAGACTTCTCATGTGGGATGGTCACACACATTGTGCTTGTTATAAGCACCCTTTTTGTTCATTTCATTAGCAAACAATTTCAAGCATAGGCAAGCATGTGGCAACCGTCTTAGACGGATGAGTGGGGGTGCCTAACACCTTCCCCTGCTCATAAATAATTCCCCTTACCCAATCTCTGGATTTTTCCTTATCTTAGAGCTACTTTAGCTCTATTTGGCTTCTATAAACCCTTTGGTGTCCATTCACACCCTAAAATGGATGGTGGCGACTCTTAGCTTTTATTGATCCCCGTGTGACAATATAAGGAAGTCATCCGAGATGACAAATCCATGTCTCACACTATGTTGTTTGATATTGTTTTGCCGGGTTAGTTGGATTATTTAGATTATTTGTGTTTCTCGATAAACTCATATGTTTGCAATATCATCCATGTTTTATAACTGAATAAAATGTATTTGAGCATGCATGTGCTACTTTCTGAGATTTTCGTATCTCACACCGTTTTGTTTTGTTTTAAGATCTTGGAAAAGATGATACCGGCGGGTATATGCTTGGTTCAGGTGAGTTGGGGATTATAGCGACTCTGATCATATTTATTGTTTATTTCATGTTTTCCTTCACTCTGATATAGCAATCCTATATGGGAAGTTAACCCTTCAGAGACGAGTTACTGTTTATTTCACGTAACCCGGATCCGGGGCGTTACAAAAAGCGTTTAATTACTTTCTCTCCTAACTAAGTTAGTTGTCTAGTGAGATTTTACTTTTCCTTTTATAGAAATTAATGAGGAGAGCAATAAAAAATTATCACTATATAAAGGAACCTTCAAATGTCAATATGAAAAAAACAGTAAACTATCTCAATAATACACACACACACATATATATAGTAGGTTTCGTAACATGTTTACTAAATTTGTTTATATTTTTAAAGTCCTATATATGAAAGTAGAATATGTCTCTTAAGAATATAAAGAAAGGGTTGAGGACAACTTGAACTCATGGTAATTGTATTTTACATAGGATGGAACAATTTAATAAACAATACTAGTATGCATCCTTCAATATGAACCCACTTCACAAAGTAAATTCTAATCCCAAAGCGTGCTACCAGATATTTAAGCCAAAAAAATTTTAATAAAAAAAAAGAGCATTCCATAAATGATGTAAGACTTAATTTTTATTAAAAGAGAACAAAAAAAAATATTATTCTTCAAACAATCAATTTAGGCTAATATGTAGTTGCTTTTTTATCATTTCTCTAAAATTTGAAATCTCAAACGTTATTTTAATCTCTTCAATTCTTTTGGTTTTTGGTCAAGCAGAATTTCACTAAAATGTTTTTATTTTGAATTTTATCAAGCTTGATGTATATTTTTATTTTGAATAGAAGATATGATGATGTATCAAATGGTGGAAATAAATTAAAATATAAAGATGCAAGGCTGTATTTATAAAATGAAACAAAGATATAAATTGGAGAAGCATATAAACTGCTGCATATTATATACTTTTCATACACAAACACACACATCCCATCTTGTCCCACTTTAAATTGGTGTCAAAGTATATAAAAGTGCAGTGTTCAATTTTTTTCTATAGGTTTCAAAATTCATTTCATGCAAAGAGTTATTCTATTCTATCATAATAGTTCTACTTAGCCATTGTGATAGAACCATTTTTGCAACTTAGGTGAAGATTTGACCAATCTGTAGCACCCATTTGATATGAAACGCTTTACTCAACATCATATTCAGTAGTTATATGCCATGTCAGTGATGCCACGAACACAGTTTTAGGCTATAACATAATTTGTATCGTCTTTTTGTAACAGTTCAAATCTTTTAGCTACTACCTTCTAAGATATACATTTCAATTTATTTGTTATTATAGCAGTCTGTTTATATGCGAAAATGCAAATTTTTATTTTTTTTCAAAAATGATTGAAACTCTCTCATATTTTACAAAATTAATTAAGTATTGAGAGCAAGATTTGCCTAAAATACCCTCTGAATTCTCTGGAAACATCTTGGAAGCCTTGACTCAAAGAATTTAAGGACTCTTTGAAATTTTGTAGAAGAATTTTGAATGATATTGCCTTCATACTTTTTCTACCCTTAAAATCATCTACGAATAGAGGCTTTATCTTCACAAAAAGTTGTTTGTTGGCTGGTGATGTATTGAAGAGAGATCCATGGTTGAAGCTTGCCAACCCCTGTGAAGGCCTCTACTAGATAAAGGTGGAGAAGAAGAACATCAAAGGATAAGCTTATCTTTTTTTTTTAAATTTCTGCAAGTCTATTAAATTTATGAAAATATTTTCTTCTACTTCCTTCTCTTGGATAGAGCCGTTTGCTTGTATAAACCAACATTGATCCAAGAACCTTAGTCAACTCGCTTAACCATAAAATGTGAGGGAAAGAATTAGGGGAAGGATCTTAGGGATGACACCTAAATTTAGATCCCATTTTATTTAATATTTTGATTTGAATCTCATTGAAATCAGGAAGGTCAAGCTATGAATATCATTTGAATCTCATTGAAATCAAGAAGATTTCAGTTCCAAATGGCTGCTCTGGCCCAATGTGATGGCTCATAACCCAAAAATCTTCCCGTATATTTTTAAGTTTCTTTTTAATTTAATCATGAATTTATTGTTATGTTTGGACTGTTTATTAAGTAGATTAATAAAGATGATAAAATCCTCATATTCATGGAACAAATGTTCTTTACATAGACTAAATTTCATTGAGAACCAATCTCTACATATGTTTGATAAAAGTCTAGAAGGTCTGGAGAATTATAGTTACTGAATCTATGAATTCTACTGAGTTTATATCATTCAATTTTAACCCATTTTAAGCGGTTCCAATTTTTGAGTCTATTTTGATAAGTTTATTTAATTTTAATAAAAAAAATTTCATTCAATTTGCGGAATGAATCAATCTAGGGAACCTTATATACTAATGAATATTAATTTTAAGAATCTATCAAGCAGAAACAACCTAATCTATAGAATGTTCTCTATTTTGACTTTATAAATTTTGTTTTAATTTATTTATTTCATGCAAGCTATGTCAAAAATGACTAAAAATATGCAACCATCTAAGGATGGATGGTTGAGGGGACCTAATACCTTCCCCCACTCGTAACTGAAATTTCTTACAATTTATGGTTGGATCAGTGCTTCATCCTATTTTTCGTATTTTCAATTTGATGGGTTTTGATGACTAGCTAGACCTTAATCCAATGGATGGTGGCGAGTTAAAAATTACGCAAAATGAGTGGAATCTTATGGTTTCCATCGTTTCATATTACCCTACATTTTTATTTTCCATTTATATCTTACATATAGCCAAAATACCTAGCTTTAAATGATATCTTATTTTTATCAAATTATTTAGGATTCTAAAGGAAAATATTTTCAAGTTCTTTTTCCTACAAAGTCTTAAATCAATGGAATAAATCTTGAAGGAAAGAGAATAATAAGTTCTATTATGATAGTAAACTAATTATTTATTTTTTCCGTAATAATAGAAAATAATAAGAATTTTTTTAAACTAATATTAGTACACAAGACCTCAAATAATAAGTTCTATTATGGTCATTGCAAATATTTATATATACTTATTTTGAAATGCTATGCATATAAAAATGGTACACAAGACCTCAAATAAGAGGAATATCCAAAACACCTTTAAAGCAATAATAATAGTATTTTGATTCTATAAAATATCTATTTCAAAAAATATAACAATATTTTTGACCTTTTAATTAAAACACAAGGAAAAACTCGATCAGAAATATAAAACAATAACTACAACTGCAAAAAATTTATAACCAGATCTCTCTCTCTCTCTCTCTCTCTCTCTCTCTCTCTCTCTCTCTCTCTCTCTCTCTCTCCCCTATATGGTTACATGTTGAACATGCATAAGATTTTATGCTATATGCCTATATCATCATAAAATATTATAAATTTAAATTTAAATTCGCAGTGGAAAGTTTAAGAATAGAACGGTTTCATCTTGTAAAAGAAGAGGGTAAGATGGTTTTATGAGAAGAGTTGAGAGTCCTTACATTTGTAAACTAGATGATCCACGGGACCAAGCAAGGAAGGAGCATGAAACACCTCTGGCATTGAGACAATATGGTGCAGAATAGTCAGTCCTAGCGCGTCACGCAAGTTTATGAGGTGGGGAAAATATCTTGTTATCTCCAAAGCAAATTCTGCAAAAAAAGAACAAGTTATAATCACAAAGCTCTCAATATTCCGACTAACTTTGTTATCTATTTCTACTTGCAATAATACTGAGGAAAAGAATTTCGTCTCCATAGACACAAAACAGGATGTCTATGGCTCTAATAAACCAAAGTTAGCATTTAATTAAGCCCCATGGAATCCACACTACATTTGAGTAGGTTGGAACAAAGATGTTCACGTTCATTGATAAGGCATAATTAATATAGGGTTAAAATAGTTAAAACTCTGCCTATTTGCGTTGAAAAACTGTTCCTTCCCTCTACGTGCAGTACTGTACGTGCACCTTGCTTGCTAGTGATTATAATTGTCTTTGTCATTTTAATATAGAAGCAATGTTAGCAATCCCTAGTTAATTAGTACTTTACTGCAAGGGATGTTTTAAGTTACATACCAAAATTACTGGCCATGACTGCACAGTGTAGGACAGTGGCGCCATCCAATCTTCTGCAATTGATGGGTCCTCCTCTTAGGAGGAGCTCCCAGAACATGTCTCTCTTGCCATGAAGAGCAGCTTTATGGAGAGGCGTCTCGCCGAGTGAGTTTCGAATTTTATTGAGATGAACGTTCCTTTCAAGCAAAGCAGCACCAACTATTCTATTCCCAATTTGTGCTGCTATGTGAAGGGCAGTGTCTCCCTCCCTATTCTTATCTTCAAGCCTTTCCTCGTCCATTATTCCAATCGCTTCCACCGCTAGTTGAGTCTTCTTATAAAAGATCAACACGTTAAGAACATTGTCCTTGAACATGGATGACCTGCTGTTCACTACCAGTTCAAGTATTCTCTCCGAGTTCTCCATGAATTCTATGACCCTCGTCCAGTAATCGCTGCGGATCGCCCTCCGTATGTCTTCATATTTCTCATTAACTTCCAGGGGATCTTCCTCCATCAGCTCGGTAGTATTAACATCAATATTGATGGAAACCATTATTTATTATTTTCAGAACAACAACACACAGACGGGAGTGACCAGGAGAGAGAGCTTTCTAGTTCTGAGATTTAAAGGGAACTTGGCCGGGGAGCCATCAAAGGACTGCTTAGGATAGGCTTTCAGGCTTGTGAAAAACAAAAGTACCCTCCATTACAAGGCTAAAGGTGGACATGTTTAAACTGCCATAGAGTACACTTGAATCCAGCCGATGTGTATCCAAAAATTAATTTTATAAATATAAAAGTATTAAAAAATTATCCAACTAAAAAAAATTAAAAATTGTGAAGATGCTTTGTATTAAATGCTTTTGATTTCTCCATTTTTTTTTTTTATTGAGTTATGTATATTCATGATGTCTGCTGTTGGTAACAAAACCAAGAAAAGAAAAAGGAAAAGGGAAAAAAGAAAAAAGTAGAGTAATAAGGAGGTGGAGCTTCCCTAAGCTCAAAGCAATGGAGGCATATTGTCTTTATGCAAATTAAATATTTAAAGTTAATAACCTTGCTTACAAAACAAGGACGCGCAGATGCTTAAAGAAATGAAAATTTGAAAATGTCTCTGGTGGCAGCTTGTGTTTGCTTTATGCTGTTCTTCTTTTGCTCTCAATTTTTCAAAAATCCATGTGAGTCAAATACTCTTTAAACCTAACTTACAGCAAATATATGATTCATTTAATTCACCCCATTAGCACACACTTTGATACTCACCCTAGCATCTCATTTTTAACTTTTAGGCCACAACTCGCTCACATTTGGCATCCATTCTAAATCACTAATGTTAGACACCTCACTGGATACTTACCACAGAATTCAAGGATTAGAAATTACTTGGCTTAACTCACAAAGTCCATGTTCTAGTGTTATCTTGCATATGGCATTGCTTTGTCATGGGCTTGCTAATTTCCGTAGTATGTCCAATGAACTAACCTGATGCTTACTTGTCTTACATCAAAGTAAGACATAATGAATCACTACAAAAAAAGTAGGCTTTTACCACATCATGAAAAAAATAAAAATAAAAAGAGGACCGCCGATAATTATCATACTGGCATTTCACCCAAATGCGCTTAAAAGCAATGTTCCACGGCACTTTAGGCGGCGGTTTTCATGCGCCACTAATCAGTTTAACTACCTTTGACCGACACTGTATTGGAGAACCTAGGATGTCTTATTACCGGCGGTTCTTGATCATCTATAATCTAGAGATATTTTTTTGGCAGTCATAAGTGCCAGCAATTGTTTTTCACCCTTTTTTATTTATAATTATATATATATTGGCATTTTCCTACTGCTGAATGTTTTTCCATCATAGTTGTTTAGAGTTTTGGTTTTCTCAAGAAGAAAATTTTAAACAAAATGAGAATCCTGTACTTGTACAGTAATTGCTTTTCCTATACGTACCTTTATTGCTTGTTTTCTATGCCTTTAAGCTCAAACGCCTCTTTTTCTGTGTTTTTTTGGTAACCAAGCTAAAACGGTTGACACATTACAAAGCCCCAGAAATCATGGCTTCTCTTCCACTCCCAACCGGGCATCACGGGATCCTGTAATTGTTTACACATCATGAACATAAAAACCCCCCAATACATACAGGACTACTAGAGATTTTATTCAATTTTAAAAACCCCGATAGGCCTACTAGCTCAGGAGTGCACCTATCCTTGTAACTCGGTAACTCAGACCTAGTTAGTAGCTTGTCGTTACAAAATTAATATTAATGTTTTAAAATAGAAAAAATTATGTAGACTCACAAAAACAATATAAAAAAATTAAACCAAACTTTGATAGTTTGTTATGTTAATTATTATAAGCAAAAAATATATATATATAACTTAAAAAACTTAGAAAAGGAATTATTATATTCTACCCAAAAGAACCACTTGCATCCATAAATGATCTAATTTGAAATTTAAAAAAAAATTAGGAAAGATAATTACTATCGTAAAATCCTGAATTTTAGGAAATAATAATATAATTGAAAAATCTAAATATTAGAAGAAATAAAATAAATAAATTTAAAATATTGAAGGATAAATATTTGGTAGGTTGAAATTATAATCCATTCTCATATTATAAGAAGAAATGATAAGGAGATTAAATCTAGAAATTTGAAAATAAATCTAATGGTTAAATATAGTATAAATAAAGAAAGGGTATTTTAGTCCTTTCCAAATGGCTAATTACTAAATTAATTAAATAAATAATTATTAGTATTGAAATAATTAATTAAATTTAAGTTGGATTAAATTTGGATTTAAATAGTCTAATTTATAGTTTAAAAGATGAGAAAAAGGGCCTAATTGTAATTATACTTAATTAGGGGCCTTAAATTTGAGGGTAAGAGGAGTTTTGAGGTGTTTTAGTAATATTTTAAAATAGGGGAAATAATTAATACGAAATTAATTAAATTAGAAGTTTCTTATAAATTAGATTTAAGAGAAAATAATTAGAAGGAGAGATAAGATAGGAATACTTTCCAAATAAAATTTGGAATCCAAGTTGGAAGTTTTCTAAACTGATTAGGACTTATATTTGGGTGAGTCTATAAAATGAAGGCATTTTGGGAAGATTTAGGGTTTCCATTAATTCAATTGTGTGGAGAAAAGAAGAGAGAAAATGTGAAATCCTATTTCTTATAATGGATTCACTAACTGTTGACCTTTGATATGTAGGAGAGGAGGTCTAGTGAATGGCAGAGGACAGCCTAGCTGGTGTAGTGGTAAGCCAACAATCTTTCTTTATGTCATTGTTGTATGGTAGGAAATTTTGTGTATTTGAAATTAATGGAGTGATAATTGTAAAAATAAATAAATAAATAGACCAGATTTGATGAAGTGAGCTCATGAGAAATTATCATCATTTATTATGATTCAATTATAACTTTTGCTGAACCAGTTTAATTAAAAGGGGGTTTTATTACAACATTATGGGTTGATTGTATTAAAATTGTAGAAATATTGTTTAGGGGCTTTATACAATGATAAAATTTGAATTTGAGGGGTTAATAATGAATTAAGTGGTGTTGGTTTAGAAGGTTGGAGGTGATTAGTGAATTAGACTTCTTATGGTTCAGTTAAGGTAAGTCTATGAACCAGGTTTCATTTTGCAGTCTAAGTGTATAACACTTGCATTGTTTAATTGGGAAAGGATATATTGTTAATTATGGAAGTTTAGAGGGCTAATAGGAGGTTTAATGAGTTTTCAATTAAGGCTCATACAGTGGGTTAAGTGCCGGTTGTAATAATAACCCAAAGGTTTATGGTCTGGTGTAAGTGAACCCATGGTTCTCTTAGTTTTTGGTTCACTATATATATATATGGAACCCTTAGCCCTCTTCTTCGTTTTTGCTCAATACGTATGAGAAGAGGGTTCCATTGTTCATGGCTGAAGTGAATCAAGGTAAAAGGGGAACAAATTGAAGGGCAATTGAAGCCTAAGGTGAGGGTTGTAGTTCATGGTTAGGAGAGGCAAAAGGGCATATAGCTTGGTGAGTTGGGGTGTTGAAATTGGTGGAGGCTGAAGTTGTTAAGTGATCTTCAAACCAAAATTCAGCTGGGCTAAAGAGGTTTCTTACTAATTGAGTTTCAAACGAAGTGATTCAGGTAGGTAGTAACCTTGGTAAAGAGTTTTATCGAAAATACTTGGGTTTTGTCAAGATTTAGTGCTGTTTTGACTACATTTCCCATTATGTCCAAATTTCTGATTCTTATTTTGGTTGTGTGGGTTCATTTAATATATGAGATGCTCGTTTTCAAAGCCATGCATGCTTGGTTGAGAATTATTTAAAGCATGTTTCAAGCATGGTATTGTTCAACCATGTTTAGGATTGTTAATCTCCTGCAAATCCGATTTATCTGAACATGAGTGTTTTAACATGTTTTAATTTAGTGTTTCAAGTAATCTGAATTCTCTTAAGAGCATTATCTAAAAATCTATTAATTTAGTTTAGCATGAGAATTTTAAGTTTGAGATGTAAAAGACTAAATTGTAACTCTAAAAACAGTTATGCTACATTGTTCAAACCCGTAAATAACTCACATGCTTGCGAAGAGATCAAAACAAAGTGTTAAATTTCAGTTTGATGTTTTAAAATTTAGTTTAAGATGTTTAGAGATGAACTATTTTGGTTTCAAGTCATTTGGAACCAAGAATAGAACATGAAAAATCAAGAAAAAGAAGAGGTTAGCAATATGGGAAGTGTAGACACCCCAAATTGCACTACAATATAAGAGAATAGTCAAAAAGAACTTTAAATGTTTTATTTGAGCCTTGACGTGTGTCAAACACTCAAAAAGACTCAATAATGATTCCAACAGCACTGAATATACAGTTTTTGAGAATTTGGTCTCAACCGCCCTGTATGTACAGTTGCAACCGCATACACAACACGGTTGATGTTCATGCTTCTCGCGTGAGCTGCCACGTGGCTTCTAGAAGCTTTGGCCGTTGAGCCACATCGCCAGTAATCATGAAGAGCATAACTGAATTGGAACCACCCTGTATATGCAGTTGAGGTGAATTTGCATGGAAACCGCACATAAAGTGACGATTCTGTGGAAACCGCACTGTGTATGCGGTTTTGGTTGTTCTGGGATTTGCGAAATGGCTCGATCTCTGAGCCTTTTTTACTCATATTACCTCTCTCTCAGGGACTTGAACTCCCTATTTCACCCTCCGAAACTTGCGAAATTATTCCAATTCAAGCCTTTAATGAGAATTGGAATAATCTAGAAGAGTTTTATGGCATACCCTTGGGACTCTTATGCCCTTGGTTGTGCCTATAAATAGAGGGGTCCTCCTCTTGCAAATGGCCGATAATTTGAAGCTTGGAAGCTCTGCAAGAAGAGGGAAAACTCTGCTAGATTGCTGCCTCAAGTGCTCAAGTCATCAAAGGTAAAGTTCTATTTCATTTCTAGCTTCTTCTTTACATTTCCAACTCCCAACTTCTACCTTTCTGTAGTGTAAGGCCTTGGATGGTATTTTGTAGCCCCAAACCTCTTCCAAAGTACCTGAGAATCCTCTCTAGCCGTAAAACGTGAAGAGAGATCCTGGGGAAAAGGAAGATGGGATGGATCCTCTAAGCTTAGAACCTACATATGATGAAGAGCATGTTGGTTATTTTTGTGTCCATAGTTGCTTATCTGATCTATTTTGTATTTGTATTTGGATAAGATGTAGGAATCCATGCTTTCAACAGCAGTGGATTCTAATCTTCTCCTAGATATGTGGTTTTCAACATCTCACACACACTTTTTACTGTTTTTGCAAGAATAGGTTAGATCTTGGATTTTCCATACTCAATATGGAAAATCTGAGATTCCAGGCCTAGAATAAATTTTTAGAACTTCATGAGTTACTTTTCTTGATTTCAAGATTGTTTTGGTCAAATCCACATGCACACATGCACTGGTTTTCACCTTTCATTAAAAAATTTTCAAAACAGGGCAGCATCTGTGGCCTGTCTAAGAATGCTTATAACTTCATCCTCCGGATGAATTTTTGAGTGATTCCAAAGAAATGTGATAGATTAGCATGTCTAGTTTGTATCTGGAAATTTTCGTTCATTTTTATGAAGCCAATTTTTGACACCATCTATTCAAAGTCTGTAAGTCAGTTTAGCCCAGATTCCTGAACTTGCCGCTTTGATAGTGCACAATTTGCTCAATTTTAATCCGTTTTGAGTGATTTCAGTTTATGTGTTCTCCTTGAGGAGTCTATTTTCCATTCCAACTGGTTTCAACAGTTTTTGATATGATTTGTGGCTTGTGTGCTTGATTGATTCAGAGTAGCTCTGTAACAAAGTTCTGGGTTAATCTATGATCCTCTAGGCATGTTCGAGAGGACACACAAGTCACAAATGGATTGAGTTTGGTGCAAGGCTTATTTCCTTTGAAAGATGGCACCATATACTTGATCCATGCGAATTTGTTCAACTTTATATGGAGCCAAACTCCACAAATAGAGTTTCAAAAATGCTTACTCGCCACTTTATTCTAAGTTACAACAGCAGATTTTCATAGAATACTCTTCTCTTGTTTTAAATCGGAATGAGCTGATTTTTTCATAGAATATTCTATTTCTTACCAGCTTTCAAATGGCTTTGGTTTCATTGGATTTGAATTTTAATTGAGTGATTTGAGGTTAACCGAACCTTTCATATTCTTATAATCGGATTTTTCTAGATTTGCCTGGACTATGTTTTTCTTCAAATTTTACTTGGATTTTCCTCCACTCATGAAGTTCTAAAGCGATATATCCATGAGGAGAATCTAAATTTATTGGACTACTCATGTGGAATAAGCACATACATTTTGCTTATTTTAAGCATCCTTTGTTTATTTTTTTATTAGCAAACAATACTTAGCATAAGCAAGCATGTGGCAACCGTCTTAGACGGATGAGTGGGGGTGCCTAACACCTTCCCCCGCTCATAACTAGTTCCCCTTACTTAATCCCTGGATTTTTCTTTGTATTAGAGCTAATGTGGCTCTATTTAGCTATTATGAACCCTTTGGTGTCCATTCACACCTTAACTTGGATGCTGGTGACTCTTTACTTTTGAATGATCCCCGCGTGACGACACAGGAGGTCATCTTAGGTGACATCTCCATGTCTCACAGGGAAGACTTTGGTGAATTGGACAGGTGTTTTTCCCTATTTATTTAGTGCTTTGTTTTCAGCACCAAGAGAGCGACCTGGGGATATACATGAGGGAGATCAGGCGTATAGACCAAAGGACTATTATCGTCCCTGAGGGTCTATAGTTCTGTCTGTTATTTCTTTTGATATCATGGATGTATTTTGGTGTCATTGTACATATGTATTTTGGATGTCTGTACTGTGATAGAGAGTGAGAGATAGAGAAACCCCTTTTGATCATTGCTTTTGTTGGATGAGTTTGATGTTGATATATAACTATGATTAATCAGGTGTTAGAGTCTTCACACAACCTTGCTATTACAACCGTTATATAGCTATTTTTATACTAAGTTAGGTTTATAATTGTCTAGACTGTTTCTATAAGGTGACCTATCATGCTTTGGGCCCTAAGTTAGCGGTTGGGAGCTAGTATGAACCCTAATTGGGTGGAACTGGTTTTGGGGTGCTACAAAGTTGGTATCAAAGAATAAATGAGATCCCTAAGCAATAATGCTAAGTCATTACCCTGGATTTAGCAGCCTTAGGATGGGTTTGGGGTATGAGATAGCCTTCTGTATTACTTTTATGTGTTTGACATGAAGTAGTTTTGTGTTTGATATTTGCTATTTTCTTCTAGTTGAGGATGGCAAGAGGTCGAGGTAGACCTTGGACTAGAGCCTTTGTGCCACCAGCTATGGACCCACTGGTACCTGAACCACCGGTTGGTGATCCACCAGCAATTGCTCCTCCAGTAGCAGAGCCACCTACATTACCAGTACAGCCACTAGTACCAGATCAGCTGACTGCAGCTATAGATCCGATGGAGGCCATATGGCAAGCATTGAGAGAGGTCTCCAAACTATTCCAGCAGCATGCGGTAGCTCATCATCAACAGGCCCATATTCAAGGGCTAAAGGTTGGAGGTCAATCATCTGGTGGGATTATGGCTGATTTTAAATAGATGGAGCCGCCTGCTTTCCATGGTCACCATGACCCTATGGAGGTAGAGCACTGGTGGATATCTCTTCACCAGGAGTACACAGAGTGAGGGGCTGAGATTACTTGGGCAGCCTTCAGGGAGCAGTTCGACCTTCAGTATTTTTTCGAGGAGATGAGACATCAGAAAGAAATGGAATTTATGAACATTACACAAGGGAGCCAAACAGTGGCTCAGTATGAGGCTAGGTTTATGGAGTTGGCTAGGTTTGGATGTCATCTAGTGGATACTGAGAAGAAGAAGACGAAGCACTTTGAGAAAGGTCTTTGCCCAGACATTAGATCACGAGTCGTTGCATTTCTGGGTATGACCTATCATGAGTCGATGCGCCGAGCAACAGTGGTAGAGAGATCACTAGGAGGCCGGACTGAGGGGATGCAAGCACCTAGAGTGCCGCCCCGACCGACATCATTCCAAAGGTACCCAGCATCAGATAAGAGGCCGAGAATAAATTATGCTGGTCAACGCAGATTTGGGGGATTAGGATCCTAATCTGGAGGTTAGGGATTCAGACCGATTGATGGTAGATGTCCACGGTGTAGTCAATTCCACATTCCGGGTCCGTGCTATGCACCACCCAGAGTGTGTTTCAAATATGAACAGTTCACGCACAAGATGAGTCATTGTCCACATCCATCGACATATCAGCCACTCCAGACCCAACCACCACTACAATTAGCCAGACCACCGATTGCTGCTCCTCCCATGAGACAATTTAGACTAGAGCAAAGGCCGGTGGGTAGAGGCGGACCGTAGAGACCAGGAAGGCTAGTTGGTAGAGGAGGGGTACAGAGACTTGAGCAAAGACCGCACCCAGCCAGACCATGACCACAGCCTCAAGCCTGGGCTTATGCTATTGCTGCACCACCACCACCTCCACGTGAACCCGAGCCAAAGCTTGATGTGCCAGCCCTTGCTGGAGGTATCATATTTATTTGTGGTTGTTCAGTTATATCTTTATTTGATTCTAGCGTGTCTCAATCTTTTATTACACCGCTTTGTGCTAAGCATATTGGGTTGTCTCCAACACCACTCAAGCCTGTTATTTCTATACACACACCACTGGGAGAGGTCAGTTGTATTTAGATTGTGTTTAGAGATGTGATGATCAGGCTAGTCAAGTTGGAATTGCCTGGTGAATTATTGAGTCTAAATTTTGGGGGTTATGATGTAATTCTCGAATGGATTGGTTGTCTAGGCATTATATCACGATAGATTGCTATCATAAGACTATCTTAATCAGATGCATAGGACAGCCGATCCATTGTTTCCATAGTGAAGGGATGGAGGCTCGGACTACTTTATTAACTTCAGTTAAGGCAGAGGCAGAGGAAAGTAGACATGCCAGTATAGCCAAGATGCCAGTTGTCTGCGAGTTTGCAGATCTATGTCTTGATGAGTTGCTAGGGTTACCACCCATACGAGATGTTGAATTTAAGATTCAACTTGTACCTGGCACACAGCCTATTTCTCGCAGATCATATAGGATGTCTTTATTGGAATATGAGGAACTAAAGAAGCAGATTGGTGATCTTTTGGAGAAGGGGTATAGTCGACATAGTGTGTCACCGTGGGGTGCACCAGTTTTATTTGTCCAGAAAAAGGACGGATCTATGCGTATGTGTATTGATTATCGACAGTTGAATGAAGTAACTGTCAAGAACAAGTACCCTTTTACCACACATAGACGATTTATTTGATCAATTGGCGGGATCTAATTGGTTTTCAAAGATAGATCTTAGATCAGGCTATCACCAGCTCAGAGAGGCAGAGGACATTGAGAAGACAACATTCCGTACTAGATATGGACACTTTGAATTTACAGTGATGCCGTTTGGATTAACGAATGCCCCAACTGTATTTATGGATTTCATGAACCGTGTTTTCCATAGATACTTGGATCATTTTGTTGTGGTCTTCATAGATGACATTCTTGTTTATTCAAAGAGTTGGGAAGATCACGTGGGACATTTGAGGATAGTGTTGCATACAATGAGAGAACACAAATTGTATGAAAATTTTGAGAAATTTAAATTCTGGTAGAACGAAGTCTCATTTCTGGGTCATATATTCACAGGAGAGGGTGTATCTATAGACCCAGAAAAATTAGAAGCAGTGTTAGCTTGGCCGCAACCCACTACTGTTACTGAGGTATGTAGTTTTCTAGGAATGGCGGGGTATTATCAAAGATTCATTGAGGGATTCTCTAAGATAGCGGCCCCATTATCTAATCTAACAAAGAAGACTGTACCGTTTGTTTAGGATGACAAGTGCAGGATCAGTTTTCAGGAATTAAAGAAGCATATAACTACAGCTCCAGTTCTCATTATTCCTACAACTAATGAGGGATTTGTAGTTTATTGTGACGCATCTCACATCGGACTTGGTTGTGTATTGATGCAGTCTGATAGGGTAGTGGCGTATGCTTCTAGATTGCTTTGTCCACATGATCGGAATTACCCTACACATGATCTTGAGTTGGCAACCATCATGTTTGCTTTAAACTTGTTGCGACATTATATATTTGGGGCACAATTCGAGATATATTCAGATCATAAGAGTCTCAGATATCTGTTTTCGCAAAAGGATCTGAATATGAGGCAGAAAAGTTGGATGGATTTGTTGAAAGATTTCAGTTGCACCATTCACTACCATCCTGGGACAGCAAAAATTGTAGCAGATGCCTTGAGTCGTAAATGGATGACAGAGAAATCTATTGCTTCATTGGCATCATTTATGGCTAATCAGTAGCCTCGTTGCAGAAGTCAGGGATTGGCCAGCAGAATTTACTTTATCCAATAAAGGGATAAGTGTAGCACGAATACAAATAGAACCTAATTTAGTAGAAAATATCAGATCAGGACAGTTGGAAAATCCTAAATTGAAGAAGACCATGGAGTTAGTGAATAAGAGAGTAGAGGCCACTAAGGATTTTATTGTAAGAGATGATATCCTTCGATTTTGAGGCAGAATATGTGTACCCAATGATGAAAAAATCAAGAAAATCATATTAAATGAAGGGCACAAAACAAAATATGCGGTACATCCAAGGAGTTCAAAAATGTACCACAATCTGAGATGGATGTACTGGTGGTCAGGGATGAAATAAGATATAGCCAAGTATGTGTCGAAGTGCATTATATGTCAACAAGTAAAGGCTGAACATAGAAGGTCACCAGGATTATTGTAGCCACTTCCGATTCCACGATGGAAGTGGGAACATATCACCATGGATTTTCTAATGGGTTTGCCAAAGACGAGTAGTCATCACGATGCTATATGGGTAGTAGTTGACAAATTAACAAAGTCAGCCCATTTCTTACCCATTTAGACAACTCAATCGTTGTACTCCTTGGCAGAGTTATACATATATACTGATAGTCAAATTACATGGCATTCCTGTATCAATTGTATCTTACCAAGATCCTCATTTTATGTCACAGTTTTGGGTGAAGCTTTAAGAAGATCTAGGTACACAATTAAAATTCAGTACAAGCTTCCATCCACAGACTGACGGGCAATCCGAGTGTACTATTCAGACACTTGATGATATGCTCAGATGCTCCATATTAGACTTTGGGGGTAGTTGGAACAAGCACCTGGTCCTGGTAGAGTTCGCTTATAATAATAGTTACCAGGCTAGTATCAAAATGGCCCCATATGAAGCATAATATGGAAAAGTCTATCGATTGCCCTTATGTTAGGAAGAAGTGGGAGAGAAGCAATACCTTGGGCCTCAACAAACTTGGACAATATATTAGGTATTTGTCAAAAAGGGACTGATATGTAAAACCCTGAATTTTCCTTAAATAATAAAATAAATTAATAAATAATATTCTTGAGAGTTATAATTGATGGAAATATTTTATTATTGTAGGGGATGATCTAATTAGTGGAGATCCAGAGTTAGATGCAGATCTGACCGTCCGATCATGAGATATCGAGGTATGTGTTCTGATTGGGCTGTGTGTGTATAGGAAAGTTTGCATGTGAGCTACATGGGATCGGAGAGTATAAATACCAATTAAATAACCTAAAACACATACGATTGTATTTTCGTTCGTATGCTTCAGCCGCAAGCGACAAGCCAAGTTTGAACAATCGAGCGACTGAGGAGGAAGGAGGAGGAGGAGGAAATTCCGGTTTTGTGTTCTTCATCGTCTAGGGATTACCTCGTGCCTGTGAGAATCCTTGTTTGGAGAAGAGGAAGAGAAACCACGCACGAAAGAGGTAGGTGACATTGTTTTCGTTCGTTTTTGGTATTTACGTTCGTTTAATCGCAAAAGCATGTTTTTTATATGATCTATTGATGTATTTAGTTTAGTATCAATGTTATATGTATGATAGAATGAGATTGAACGAGAAAAATCACGATTTAAAGCTGTTTTTGTTCGTTTTTGGGAGACCGCCGACCTCGACTGTAATCGGCAATCATCGGTGCTAGTTATAAAACTTAGACCGCTGGAAGACGTATCGTCGGCGTCCTATTTTACACTACCGTCGACCACAGACCGCCGGGGCGATCCTAGGCGCTCTGTTCAGATTTTGCAGATTTTCGTAATTTCAAACCCTGATTCAATTCCAAACTATTTTTAGACAATTTTAATGATTAATTAAGATGTTTTAAGATCAAAATAAATTATCTAATACCCTGTTTTACAGAAAAATAAATTAGGAAGATATTTAGGACATTAGTTGCCAAACTTTGAAAGTAATTGAGAAATCTAGTTTTTGGAAAACCTAACTATTATTTGATTATCAAAACAACTCTAAATGACACTATAAACCAAAAAACTTTATAAAGAGAATTCATAACTCAGATGACCGAATATTGAAGTAATTGACAGATTTAACCTTTATATGCCGCTAGGTACCAACCCTTATAGAAATATTATATTTTAGGGAATTTTGGAGTCTAGTGGGCAAAGCTGGTCATGGATCCATAGTTGTTGCTAGATAGCTCAGGGATATGTCATTTGGGTTGAGTTTCTCCCTTGTGCGACACGCTTTCTTTGCAAGTTAATTTGTCTGGGAAGGTCCTATGTCTGGAGGGACACCCCGGTGAGCCGCTGGTGATTCCCTGTACATGTGGATAAGCGACCATCTTCATGTATTGATTCTGGTGCTGCATGCTGGTGGTACATGCCAAATCTGATGGATACGTGTGCAATAAATCAGTGACTACGGCTCTTGTCTAAGCTGCGCTGCATGGGACTTGAGTATCATTAGTAGCATTGCTCCTAAGCCGCGCAGTGGTATAGCAATTGGTTGAGAATCATCTCAAATGGTTTATCTATCTTTATGAGTCCTACAATAACATTAAAATCAAACACTTGTTATTATTATTGTATACATGCTGGAGGCATGTGATTGAGATATTGATTGGATGTGACTGTTTAGAGCATCCTAGCAAAGTATGAATTTTGTTATTGATTTTGATATTGGATTCTTATAATAGAACTTGCTGAAATTCATCTCTAGAACTGGTTATCATACTGTTTTGTATTCATGAATGATACGAATGATTATACGAGCCTGATTAGTCGATATTGCTTAATCGTGCATGAACTGTTACTTTACTTATATTAACTGTTTAATCATGCATGTATTACCTACTGGGATATTCGTATCTTACCCTACTTTTATTTCATTTTCAGCTGATACGCGAGAGCGGGATCATAGTGATTTCTAGGGAGAGGTAGCTGAGTATTCACCGGAGGATTACTTTTATCCGGATCTTGTTTGAGGTGGAAGATTGTTTAGACTTAGTCATATTTGATAGACTATTATTTATTTGGATTTGATGTACTAGAGAGATGAGAGAGATAATAACCATTTTATTTTACCAGACTTTGATATTAATGATTGATGATTAACTTTAATGTTCGTTTGAGGATTTTAGACTACACTTCCGCACATACTTGTTTCCGCACTCTGATAGTTACTTAATTGAATGGATTATTTAAATTCTTTAGTCTGGTATATTCTGATGATTATTTGATATGGGCCAGTGACACCTCGGATTTGGTTGTTGAAATGAATTTGGGTTGTCACAGTAGCGAACCGGGTTCGGGTCGGGTGCCGGTTTGCACTGACCCGGGTTCGGGGCATTACAGAGAAAAAAGGATTAAGATACAAGGATGCACCTTCCTCTTTAGGACTAAATCTTTACCTACCAAAGGAAAGAATAAGTTAGTTAAAGAGGCTGAGGATGTGGGAATTAATGTGGGCGAGCATGCGGCGAATTGTGAGTTGTCAAATGGTTTGAGCGCCAACAACCACATGTAAATAGGTAGCGGGGTTTGAGTTTCAGGTTCCACTCAAATTGATCGGAGGAAGACTCAGTGAAGCCAAATCATTGGAGAAGAGTGAAAGCATAAATCAGGAGGTTGATTTTGAATCGGAGGTTTGCAAGAGAGTGATCTGAGGTAACTGATTGGAGGCAACCGGTGGTGATCTGAGAATTTAACATCTGAGCTGTTGTGAGGAATTCACTCGAAATTCAATTCCAAATCTCAGAGATCGCAGGTGAGTGTGTTCCAATCTGAAATTCGAGTACAAATTTAGAGAGAACAATGAGAAGTTAACTCAAATCTAATCAAATCTGATTCTGTTAGATCATAGTGATTGACCGAAGGTAAATTTTGGAATTTGGAGTTGCAGATATTGGAGGATCCTAAATTCTGGTCGTTCTAAATTTCTCAGGTAAATAGCACTCATTTCTCTCGGATTTGCAGACGAATTTTGGTGATAAAATATTGTTTAGCCTGTTGAGCTTGAGATTTAACAACTGTGTGCTTATATGGATAATTCTTTGAATTTTGGTCGATTTTTGTTTAAATTAAATTCAATTACTGTTGATCATGTCGCTAGAAGATGGAAGAATAGATTTACGGTGAGGATAGGATTGAAGTATAGCTCAATCGTGTCGAGATCTGAAGTTGCAGAGAGTCGGACTTGTTCCAAAACTTGTAATACATGGGTGCCTACCCTGCGCCTACTACAGCCATATGGGCGGCTGTACAAATTTCAAGAGATCGCCTAGGGGGCGCCTAGGCGATCACTAGGCGACTAGCTGCTGAAATTTCATTTACTGAGGCTAATGTAGTTTGGGTGGATTTCATAGATTTTTCCTCAAAAATTCCTTCAATTAGGGTCAAATAAATGTTTAAAATTAACCTGGATTATTCTCAAATAGGAGATTACATGCAAAGACATATGATGAACATTTATTGCGCATGGGATGTATGTAAATTGCCGAAATTAACAAACTAGGAGCTCAGTTTTTTGTTTGGTGGTTATTCGAAAATTCTTGTGCTGGATCTGGCTTCTGTATAGATGTGTTAACCCATTCGACAGTGGTCACTAGTTACATATTGCATACAAGTAAATTGTAGGAAATTTTAAGTGTATGAGATGAAGGTCAATTGATGAGATGAGTAATCTAGGAACTGTTTTATCTGATTTATGTTTAATCGAAGTTTCCGATGCTGGCTTTGTTCTTGTATAATGTGTTTAACCTCTGAAAATTCATATTTGAAGTAATATCTATTTTTGCCAGAATTTATTTAATTTAATGTGTTGGGACAGTTTTGAATGCATGGGTTGTTTCATGATTGCTTTACTTGAATATTGTTCTTATATCGGAAATCAGCTTTGGAATTACATATTGTTTTGTTCTTGGGAATGTACTTGAGAATGTACCTTGAGAACTCCATGATGGAGTAAGCTAGTCCTCAGTGACCCATGATATCTACTTGAGCATGTTGGGATATATGTGATGGTTTACATGTTGGAATGCACCTCAGTTGGGGTTGCAATGGTTTTGTATGCTTGCTGGTTTAGCTTGTCCTGGATCCAAGTCTAAGCTTAGTAATGTGATGTTTTTGCTTCTTTGGTGTAATGGCATGGCCTTGAGTGTCGCCACAACCAATGTAGAGCAGCCCGAAACCCTGAGTGGTTCGATGTTGTCAATGTCGAAACCCAGAGTAGGCCGGCATTGGATGACGAAACCGTGAGTAGACCGTCATTTCAAAGTTCCGAAACCCTGATTAGGCCGAAACTGTGTACATGGAGGTATGGATGTCGCCTTGGCATGTTGATTGCCCAACCTAAGCAAATTACATGACATTGACCTCTATTGGTACTTGATTTGACATGAGATGTTTTATCCGCTGGTCATGGGTATTTGCTATTTCACCGTACGTGGTTCATTGGTATTGGTATTCTCCACCGCCAGTGTAGAGTAGTATTGCAACCCTGAGTGGTTCGGTGTTGTCAATGCCAAAACCCGAAGTAGACCGGCGTTGAATGACGAAACCCTGAGTAGGCCGTCATTTCAATAGCCAAAACCCTAAGTAGGCTGGATACACACATGGAGGCGTAGACTTGATCATGATGTGGATTTCTCGATGTGAATACTTGTTTTGAATTGAGTTATATCTATTGTGTTGTTTTGGAAAATTGGTTTCATCGACACGTGGTTACATGGTTATATTGGGTTTCAGGGTTATTCGCATGATTTGATATTGATGCTATGGATTTGACTTATATGCTAGTGTAGACATCTGATTTTTGCACCCCCAAAAGGAAGAAAAATGAAAAGTCAAACTAAAAGTCAAACCCTGAGGGGGTCAAAATTTGACTTTTTGATCCAAGTAAATTTGACCATCAAACTTCATCTCATGGAAAAGAGCATTTCAACACGATTCCAACGCAACTGAATTTGCTAGAATCGGAGTCCAGATGAAAAAGATATGAGTTGGTCAAACTTTTGGGGAGCGAAAAGTTGACTTTTTTCTTGACCCCAATTCAACTGCCAAACTTGATCCCAGTGGATAGGTGGTTCCGAGCCAGTTCCAAGACCCTAAGTTTGCTGAAATCGGACACCAGACGAGGAAGTTATGAGCAGTTGAAGTTTCAGAAAAACTGCCCATATGGCAAAAAAAGGCAGTAAAAATGGAATAAACCAATAAAATAAATAAGATAAATGTGTTTAATAATATTTTAATAAGAGGAATCTCGCTTTTCAATAAAATAATCAAAGAAATCGGACGAAATCTTGCAATAAACCAAAATGAATAAAGATTTGAAATCCGAACATTTAAAAAATGTGCTGGACCGTATTTGCATTACGGGCAAGGCATGCCCGTATTTGAAATACGGGCAAGCTTCTGGAAGAAGACACGCGTCGCTGTACGGCGGGACAAGCTTCGCTGTACGGCGGGACACGCGTCCCGTACGACAGATTCGCAGGATTTGCAAATGTGCGTTTTTCGCCCGTATTTGAATTACGGGCAAGGCACGCCCGTACTTCAAGTACGGGCAAGGCATGACCGTATTTCAAATACGGGCACGAAAATTTTGCCTATAAATAGAGAGGCCACCCCCCTCATTTCAACAAGCCTGATCCTCTTTGCCTTTCCCCCTCTGTCTGTGTGATTACCTCGGCCACACTCTGCCCAATTGCCACCACCCCTAACCCAAACCTCTTTTGTTCCCAAAATACCCCTGTCTTACCAAAACCATGCCCAAGCTTTCCCTAACCCTCCTTTGAATATAGCCTCCTAACAAACCCCTTTCAAAACCAACTTAAGAATCTTTGCAGGACGCGGAAGCGCTGCCAAATTCACCGGAGAATTCATCACTAACAAAAACCATATTGTAAGTATGTTGGATTTTATAATGTTTTCATTTTTACTTCCTTTTCTAAGTCTCTTTTAAACACTTTTTATGTTACTAACTTAGTTGCTATTTTGAGTATCATGAGGAGATGGTATTAGGGAGTGGATCATTACAAGGAAGGAAGAAAAGAAGTGTCTAAAGAACACTTCAATTAATTAATTAAATAACTTTTTTTTAAGTTCTTAATGTGAAGAGATTGAATCCTTCTTGAAGACAAATAGGTTCCCTGTAATTTCCCATTTCCCCTCTCCACAAGATGATCATGGATCATCCAAAAAGATGCCGGCTCTCATATTGAAAAGGAAGAAAGAAGAAGGAGGCCTTTTAGGCCAAAAGAGGAAAGGAAAGGACTTTGAAGAATCTGGAAGTCCATCTGAAGTCACCAGAATACCTGAGAGGGCCATGGAATACATCCCAAGCAGAATCGGCAGCAAAAATGAAAAATGAGCTGTGCCCGTAAACTCAGAGCGGTCCAGTCGGGACCGTGTTTTCTTCACGGATGAGCCCAACCGGAGTTTGTCCACGGGCAAAGGTGGACCGTATAACAAATACGGGCAGATGTAAATATAATTAAAAAAACACAATTTTCCGGCCTGGTCGAACCTGATTCGACTTGAACCGGCCTGAACCAATCCCTTAAGTATTTTGGGCTATCTTTAGCCCACTTTTGGACCGTGGGCCCAGATGGGCCCACCAAGACCACCCTGGGCCCACTTATGGGGGTCCACCTTAGACTGGCCTATACCAGGCCTGTTTTCAACAAACAGGCCCAAGCCCTTTTACCCTTGGCTAATGGGCCAAATCCAAGCCCACTAAGCCCATGGCATGTGTAAATAGTTTAAATAAATAACCAAAATGGGTTACCTAATAACCCAACTGGGCCCAAGGCCCAACCATGGCAACCCACGGGTCTTCCAACAGGACCCGGGTCCGACCCACTTCAGTTAAATAAATAAAAAGATAAAATCAAATAAAAAGGGACCCATACCTTCAGATGGTCCCACCAGACCAAACAGAACAGCATGCTGGTCTAGGAAGGGTGAACTTGACTCAAAAACCAGAGAGACCCGAGGGACCCGTCAAACCGACGGGGCAGGCTGGGGTGTCTTAAGGCTTCCCCGGACGTAACCGAGGACTTAGCTAGATCTCTAATAAGCCGCAAACCAGACTTAGACCCGAATAGGGCAAAACCGTGTCTGCCTGCACCTCTCAGGCAGTGGCGACTCCGAATGTCCCGAGGCACGCACCACAGGTGCACCCGGTGTGCGATCTAGGATCCAGGATAGATTTAGGTGCGCACAGCTGGATTACATGAGTTATATTATAATTGATTACTAGATTATTGTGAAATTATTCGGATTAATCATGTTATCGCCACTGTTACATGCTTTATATCCGATCCATGTTTTATAACTATGAAAAATGTATTTGAGCATGAATGTGCTGCTTATTGGGATATTCGTATCTCATTCCGTTTTGTTTTGTTTTGTTTTCAGATCTTGGAGAGGACGATACCGGCGGGTAGTTGCTTGGTTTATGTGAGTTGAGAGTTGTGTTACTGTAATTTTGTATTTCAGTTTGGGATTGTAGTGCACTCTGATTATCTAGTTATTGTTTCCTTCATATTTTCCTTCACTCTGATATAGCGATCTTGTGTGATATATTAACCTTCGGAGATGAGTTACGGTTTCACTATGTAACTCGGATCCGGGGTGTTACAACTCCACCCAAAGGTAAGACAATCAAAACTAGGAAGTAAGTTCAACAATCTAGTTGGTCAAAACCCAAGGGTCAACCCTAAAAGGGATTTCAATCTAATAACTTTATTCCCACTTGTCACTATTATGGAATTAAAGGACATATTAGGTCAAACTGTTAGGACTTAAATCAAAATTCTAGGAAATCCTTTCCTAGAAAGCCTCAAGAGAGTTTGTCTAAACAAGTTAAAGAACTTTTAAATCAGACTAAACTCTTAAGTCAACAATTAGCCTCCTTGACCATGAAATCCTCCAAACCCAAACAACTTTGAGTAAAAAAAAGTGAATTGGTTTGTAATATAGTCTATGTGGCATTAAAGGCCAAAAGTAACTTGAGGATTATAGTTGTGGAATTGTTACTTTTGGTGATGGTGAAAAAGCTCCTATAATAGGTAAGGGTGTTATTGAAATTTATGGTTTACCTACTTTGGATGATGTGCTATTTTTTTATGAATTGAAATAAAATTTGATTAGCATAAGTCAATTGTGTGATTCTAACATGGAAGTTAAATTTGCTAAAAACATGTGTTCTGTGTTTAATTCCAATGGCTTGTGTGTGCTTCAAGGTGAAAGAACACCTGACAATTGATATGGTGTTGTTCCTAACTCTGATTTTGTATGCAATAGTACAAAAATTGATTTGCATGATTTGTGGCATCAAAGGTTAGGACATCTGAATTACAAAAACTTGACTAATTTGACCAAGCATGAAATTGTTAGAGATCTCCCCAAACTTGTGAAAATTGATCCTACTATGTGTGGGCCATGGCAATTGGGAAAACAAATTAGGACAAGTCACAAAAAGACATCTGAGTTTTTGACCCACAAACCACTTGAATTATTGCATTTGGACTTTATGGGACCTTCTAGGACAGAAAGTCTAGGGGATAGGAGTTACATTTTGGTTGTTGTAGATGATTTCTCTAGATTCACTTGGATTGAACTATTAAGAGGAAAATCATAAGTAGCTAAGTTGGTCAAGTCCTTGTGTAGGAGGCTCTCAAATGAAAAAGAGTCTAAGATTGAAAGGATTAGGAATGACCATGGGAAAGATTTTGAGAACTCTACCCTTGAAAATTTTTGTTTTGATGAGGGAATTCACCAAGAGTTCTCTGCACCCATTACTCCACAACAAAATGGAGTAGTTGAGAGGAAAAACAGGGTACTCCAACAGATGGCCCGGGTAATGATTCATGCTAGGAGAGTGACCATTTATTTTTGGTCTGAAGTTATTAACATAGCTTTTCATGTGATTAATAAGGTTTATTTGAGACCAAGGAGTGCTGAGACTCCCTATGAACTTTGGTTTGGTAGGAAGTCCGCTGTTTAATATTTCCGTGTCTTTAGGAGTAAGTGTTTTATTCTTAAAGATTGGGAAAATTTAGCCAAATTTGATGCTAAGAATGATGAAGGAATTTTCTTAGGTTACTCCAGAAATAGCAGGGCATTCTAGTCCTTTGCATGGAGGAGAGACCCTCTATTTATAAGCACAAGTGAGGGTAGAAGAGTCCAAGGGCATGAGCAAAAATTCCCTTTAAATGCTTCCAATTCAAGGCCAAAGCATGAATTGGAAGGAATTTGGCCAAGTTTGGAGGTCAATTTGGGTAACCCAAGCTTTTCAAAGAGAGCTTTCAAGGTGAATTGGTGAAGGCTCGTGGGAAAATTCAAATTAAACAATTTTGGGCTGAACCAAAATCTCAGACCAGTCACAAAATAAAGACTGTATGACCGCTAACATATCTTAGTCATTAATAATATTTAATTAACCGAACTACAATATCGGTTCAATTTCGGTTATGAACCATGTGCATTTGCTGATGTGGCATAATTGTCGAAGGTTCCAGATGCCACATCAGCCTTGAACCGATCTCAGTTCGGTCAACAAATATCTCTTTATAACCGATACTATGTTTCAGTTACAAAATAATAGTGAATAACCCATTCCCAATCACGGTTAATTTTGTTCAAAATTTTTTATGCACAGTACCAAAGTTTATTCATCCACTAATCTTTGTAGTACAATTTGGGGTGTCTACAGGAAGCATGCCGACTATTATGTTCAGCTTCTTCAAAATTCCTTTGCACTTTATTGTTAAGCTTCATTAATTAAGGGGCATAATAGTTTTACTAATTTTAATTCATTTAAAACTTAAATAGTTGCAAAACTATTCTCTCCCCCTCTTCCCTCACTATCTGTTTACATCCCTTTTCTTTCTATATACATGCACCTTGCTAGCGTAGAAATAATGATTAAACCGATAAACCAAATATGGATTTATGAAAGCGAAGTGGAATATGAACCGAATTCAAATCTAATTAACACAAAACAAATTTGAATCTGGTCTATCTGACGTATTCAAATCCAATCGGATGTCAGGTGGAATTCGAATCTCCGTGTGAAATTTATTTTTGGTCTTTTATATTCATGTCAATGTTCTAGAAACCTAAAGGAAACTACTTGTTTTACTCGTGTGGATCACTAGAATATATATTTTTTTTAATAATATTTTATTAAATAATGTAAAATAGCTTTTATTATTTAATAAATGTATTTTTTTTCCTACTCCAAGCCTTATGTTTACTAGCAGCATGATAGCAAATTCACAAGGTCGTCATCCCATTTTTCTTGCTATCAAACGATTTACAAGGGTGTTTTAAAATTTTATCTTTATGGGGCGGCGTTTGGTATTGCTTCTCAAAAATTGTTTCAAAAAGCAAGAAAAGCAATTAGAATGATTTATCTAATTTGAAAACAAAAAGACTCGTAATTGAAGTAACAACAATAGAAACAAGGACTAGTTTCATTCCTAGGATATATGATAGTCATTTCTTTTTTTTTATTTTTAATTATTTCCCTTTTCTTCCCTTTCCCGATTTATTTTCTGGAATAAAAAAAAACCAGAAAAAAAAAGTCCCATATAAACATATGTATTAATATTATAACTCATTTATTTCTTCAAGAGACACAACACTTGAGTCCAACAAAAAAAAGGCAAAGGAAACTACATGTATTTTTATCATGATCATTTTAGTAGAAATATTTACTCTGCCCACCCTAAATGAAAATCTTGGCGCATCTAGAGTCTAATGTTGTTATGGTACAATTACTAAATGTATTACTTAGTAATATATTATTTTTCCTTTTTTAAGGGTTTCAACAATTTATTTCCGTGAAGAAATGAAAGAACAGAAATTTTGGATGTGTATAAAGAGCATAACTTTTGGGGGATGGGTAGGACGCTGGATTGTGGTAGGTGGGTTGGGCTGCTCGTGGAACCTCGGGAAGCTCGACCAATGGGTCCATGTCCAAAGCACAAGTGTTGAGTAGGACTATTTGGGGGTGGGTGTTGGTTGTCGTACGAGGCGTCCTTGTTGCCAGATGAGGCTGACCTTTGAGTTGGTTCTTGGGTTGAGTTTTGATGGTGTTTTCACTAAAGCTTAGGCCCAATGATCGGTTCGTGGAATCAGGGGTTGGAATTGGGGTAAGAATTCAATTCTTTTGATTGGTTAAATATTTGGAATTTGGAATTGGAATTAAGGCCTAATTCCATAGAATTAGCTTATAGGCTATTTTTTAAGTTACCTAATTCCCTACTAAATTTAAAAGAATTGGGGATATGAAGTAGAGAATTAGAAGCACAGTATATGCTCGACAAATAGAGCTAGCAAAATGCGACCCAACCCGACACGAATTAAACGGGTTTGGGTTGACCCGTTTATTAATTGGGTTGGGGTTTCCCCAACCCGCCAGTAATTCCGCCAGTAATTGGGTCAACCCGATTAGGACCCGGCAACCCGACGAGTAACCCAATTTTTAAAAAAAAATTTTGACAAAAGTGTCATGTCGCAACCCAATTAACCCCCCAACCCGACCCAAACACGGTACAACCCGATCCAATTAACCCCCAACCCTATTTTAATCATATTTTTTGAAAAATAATAATAAACGGGTTGGCGGGTTGGGTTTGGGTTGGCGGGTTTTCCAACTTGCCTTAATTTAGTTTAACCCAAACCCGACCCAATTAACCCCCAACCCGACCCAAACACGGTACAACCCGATCCAATTAACCCCCAACCCTATTTTAATCATATTTTTTGAAAAATAATAATAAACGAGTTGGCGGGTTGGGTTTGGGTTGGGGGGTTTTCCAACTTGCCTTAATTTAGTTTAACCGAAACCCGACCCAATTAACCCCCAACCCGATTATGACCCGACCCAAACCGACCATTTGCCAGCTCTACCAATAAAGAAACTATCAAATCTCATTCTCCTCTTCCTCGCTGGTGTTGCGAAGCTACCAAATCTCGTTCTCCTCTTCCTCGCTGGTGTTGCAGGGACTAGTACGTATCTTCTCTCTTCTTCTCTCCTCTCCTCTCCTCTCCTCTCCTCTCCTCTCTCTCTCTCTCTCTCTCTCTCTCTCTCTCTCTCTCTCTCTTGTTTCCTCTCTCTTTTGTTTCCACTTGCTTTGACCTATCGAGTTGATCATAATCGTCTGGTCTTACATGGAGGACCTGATTAAGACAAAAATATTATTAAAACCCAGTAGTGTTATTTTGGTTTTGGTTGCAAAGAATAGATTATTGGAATTCATATGTCATGATAATCAGTCATTTATGTTATTATTAACATGGGAATGATACAAATCAATTCTTCATAAGTTCATCCAATCAGTGGAATTGGATTTTAAATCAATTCTTCATGGAATTGTAATTCTAAATTTCAATTCTCTTGCCATCCAATCACAATAATTTTAATTCTACCCAATTCCAATTCTTGATGAATTAGAATTGGAATTATAATTCTTAATTCCAATTTCAATTCATTGAACCAATCAGGGCCTTAGGGAAAATGGCATGATTTTAACGACCATTAACTTTTTTAATTAGCAAAAGTGTGAAAGTTTCACACAAATTAACCACATAATCATCTCATAAACCTGTAACTTCTTTAATTAACAAAAGAATTAAACTTTCACATAAATTAACCGTATAATTTTCTCATTAACTCTCTCTCTCTCTCTCTCTTTGCGTTGAAACTTGAAAGGCAAACTAATTGAACAGCCCGTGAAGAGGATGGTCCCTCTTCGTCTATCTACCTTGCCCAGAACAACCTCATCGGAGAGGATGATAATAAAATTACACAATTTCAACCAAATCCCATCAAGGAAATTTAATGGCGGAGCAAATGTATATCTATACTATTAGTAAGAGCGGTGGAATATTCCTTCCAGATGCTGGCCTACCTTTTTTTATTTTCTTTTTTCAACTATTGCCCTCCGAATTAAAACAATCCAAAACTATAACCAGCCACTACTCTTTCTACATTCGAATTTAAACCCATACTTATATACTACAGTTAAGGGTGAGGACTTACAATATGCACGTGCCACCACTAGTGTAGAATATTGAGGAGTTTTGTAACAATTGGAAAGTTAGAAACCACTGACGGTGGTGACGGAGCGGGAGTTCTCGAAGTGGACTTCGGTGAAGTTGGTCAGGTGCCATGAAACTGGCTGGTATGCGTTGTACACCAAAACTTCGACAAACCCAAGAGAGAGAACACCCCCCCCCCCCCCCCCCCCCCCCCCCCCGGCGCAAAGGCCTCTTGAATGCTGCGGGAGTACCAATAGATAAATAACTTGAATTATTGGTTAAAGTGTAACTTTATTTCCTCATACTGTTAATAGGATGCTGGACTTTGGCCCAACATTGGCCCAACATCCCCAACAAAAAGGACTCGTGAAGTGAGGATGCCTAAATCTCGGTCAAGGATCGTGACTATGTGGGCTTCTTCGGCAAACTCCGACAATGGCAGCAATGCCTCTAGATGAACAGGAACTCGCCATGTTCCTCATTTTAGCAACAGTGGGGCATGGAGAGAGCTCAAAACAAAACAACTTGAAAGCATTAAAATTTCACAAAAAAAAAGACACCAGCTTGTTGAGATTAAACTGCCATTCTTACGATACCCTTTAATCAAAGAGACACGAGGTTTTTTAGATTCAAGACTGCTATTAACGAAGAGTAATATTAAGAGTAATTGAGAAGGCAAATCAATAACGTAAAGCCTGGTTTTATATTTTTTTCATTCGAAAAACTTAAAACTTTCACACGTCAAACTGTTTAAATTTTTTAAAGTATAAATTCCCCAAATTTCTTCAGGTTGACACGTGTCCTAAAAGCCGTCTGCCTTAATATATAGTTAGATTTCATAAAAAGTACCAAATTGCAAAAACCTTCCCAAGCTTTCATAAAATTGCAAATAAGTCACCTGAATTTTGTAAAACATTATTTCATTGGGTGCGACATTTACCTCTGATAATTAAGGTGTTTTAAGTGAATATGTTGAAAAGTTAATTGTTTAGGTAAATGGCCCTTTAACGTATTAAAACCTTCTTAAATTTCATACTTTGTCCTTGTATAAATTAATTTATTATTCTCCTTTTACAATTGCTTACTCTTTAAAGTTAGCTATTTAGAAATTCTTTTGAAGGAAAAAAAAAGGATATTTATTTAGATGATTAACCTTATAAAAATAAAACAGCTTCAATTAGCAAAAATTTTGATTAAAATATTTATCTATCACTCACATGATAAAAAGAATAAAATATCACATACAAGATTACCTAAATGAAGATTAGATGCATGAGTGCTATTTAGAAAAGTGTTAAAAGGAGATGTGTATAATTCACTATAATAACTCATTAAGTCCTATATATTGCCACTGCATTTATACATCTTTCATGTTTTATCGACCGTTCTGATGGTGAAACATATGCACACTTTAGCTTATAAGCAGATGTATATAAACATTAAAACGACAGTGCAATTAATACCTTCTTTGTTTAGTAAAGCTTATAGTGACTGCTCTACAAAGAAATCTAATAAAGCTTTTTACTTTTAAATGTAAATAAGTGGGGCAAATTTGTCAATTAATGTTTTTTAGTTATGATTTTAACACTCAAAATAGGGTAATTATTATTCATAGAAAACCTCAAGGAATTAAACTGGCAATTTAGAAACCTTAGGGGAGAGAGGACTTGCAATCAACTGGAGCCCCTTGCTCAAAGATCTACTGGTCCAATGGTGAATGGGGCATACACATATGTGAATGACGCTGATGTGTCCACCCCACCCACCATTATACCAGCAAATCTTCCAGCGTAGGCTCCAACTGATATGCTCTCGGGAGAGAGTGAAATTGTTGGATACCTGAAAGGGTAAACTATAAGTATCCCATATAGAAAGACATTTAAATTTACACCAAGGAAAAGGGTAAGAGAGATACTTAAACTAAACTTAAAACTCAAAACAAAAACTTAATAAAAATAGAAGGAAAATTTACACTTACACCTCCTACGACTTGGGAAAGATACACTTAATTATAACCCTGACATTTGGAAAAAGGTACTAATACCCTTAACATTAGAAATACTATGCAAATAACACCCCTGCCCTTAATTATAACCGTTAACATTTGATTTAAAATGACCAAAATAACCTTAACTTAAAATGCTAATTTGTTTTAAGACATTTTTACCCTTCTACCAAGAGGAATTATGCTAAGAACAAAGCTTTAGAATCTCCTTCAAGAAAAAAAAAATTAAAGGCTTTGGATGTATGCTTTTTGTAGAAGTGTAAAACAAATAGTCTTAAGGCTATTTTGGTCACATTAAACCAAGTGTTAACAGTTTTTAAGGTTACAATTAACGGTAGAGGTGCCAACTGCATAGTTTTTCTAATGTGAGGAGGCGTTGGTGTTGTCAGGGGGTGTGAGGGTAAATTTCCCAATATAAAAGGAAGCCAGAAGACGCAAACTTTAGAATAAAATGGGAAAGAAAACAAAAAATGATTTTTCAGAAACTAATAACTATAGTACTAATACCTATTTATCATTCAAAATATAAAAATTTTGCTATGGATTGCAAATACAAGCATCGCAACGCCATCTTATATCATCTTTAAACGTTTACCTTTAACCAAAAAGGATGTAACTGTGAGAAATGGCATTTGACATATCAACAAAGCCATAAACAATAACTAACTTGAATATAACTGTAACCAAAACAATTCAGCACAATGAAAAAGAGAAAGCTGTAGAAGAAGAAAAAATAATGCAAAGATAGACCTAAAGACACTATAGGGAGAAAGGTTTTGTATACACGTCGAATGGCTGGCAGGCAGTCAACTGTGGCTCCTGCAACAAACAAGTAAAAAGAAAAGTTCAAATTTGTCCATCAGAATTGTCGGAAGCACGACAAAAAGTAAGAAATATAACAACAGTAGTGTCCCCATTATATATGTTCAAATCAATTACCTGTCTCAAACCCCCACCAAGACTACCTCCTGTCACAAGCATGGTGAGGAGGGATGTTACACCGCCACCACCAAGGTCATCACCCGTACTACGGATAGTAGTACGCATCGAATTTAGTATGCTCCCATATGTAGCTGCATGTCCACGTTCAATGGCTTGGATGAAACAGAAGGTCATGGCACCTGTTGAAGCGATCTTCGATAAAGCCTGTCCAGAAAAGCATTAGCATGAGATTTTTCTTCAGTCTTTGATGATTTGAGTACTCAACAATAGGTGGAAAACACCCCTCCAGAAGAGTAATAAGAATGTCTGAGTCTTTACCGAAGTATCAGCTGAGGTTTGATCATCATCACAGCCACTGAAGGAAATGACTTCTCCACCGTTTGTTCCCTTCCATACTCCTGATCGAGGGCGATGGTCCTCCCAGATATACTGCCCACTCCTATCACCATAAAAGAAAAAAGGGTATGAAGCAACTAAGACATACCATTCTTAAACAGGAAATTAGCTCAAATCAATTTGACAATGAAGCAACTATTATGCCATTTAATAAAATAAAAAATTTTGAACTTTTATGGTAAAAATGTTAGTGTATCTATATTAGGAGAGGAAAGTATGGTGGAGGGAGGGGAAGACATAATTTTACACGAGGCAGGTAATGTCAGATAACTAATATACAGAAAAATCTACTTAACTTTATGAGTACTAATATCAGAGAATGAATTTAAAATTTTAAAACACAGAAATTTGTGCTTTATGCAAGAAAGTTCTGCCCTCAGTTCACAAAACCATGCACCAATTTCCCATCTCAACCCCCTCAAAAAAAAATGGTTGTCTTATGACAAAAACAGGTGTCTTCAGCGTTTCCAAACACGTGCCACTCTAAACAGAGCAGTAACCAAAGCAACAATAATACTTAATAATTAACAGAAACTAACCTGCTCATTCTGCAGAGAAATGGTAGGTCTAGTACAGTGCCACTATGGCAAGCATCTATTATTGCATGAAGCTTAACCCCATGAGGAAGAGGTCTGACTATTGTCGCATTGACCTCATCATCAACAATCATCCCCTGAGTCTCAAAGTCCAAAGGGCAGAGAGTTTCATCGTATCCATCAACCTCATCACCATTATAATTCCTTTGCCGTGAACCATGACCAGAAAAGTGAAAGAGCAGCGAATCTCCTGGTTGACAACCTTGTACAAGCCAGTACAAAGCCATCCTCATATTATGTTTAGTTGGAATCCTGTATGGATCAGTTTCTTCTTCTGCAAATCAACTTCCACAAAATGATATAGATGAGAAGCATTAAGAAATATAAAAGAAATGAAAAATAGCCCCCACCATGGAGGACCCACCAGTGAGCAGATAGAAGTTTGAGAAGCAGAAAAGGTCAATTTGCAGTTTCTTTGGCAGCATTAAGTTCCATAAAAGGAAGTGGGATTGGTTTCCATTGAATGTGTCATTATATACAATGAAGCAGGCATCTCAGAGAACAAAGTTAAAAATCCGATCAACATGGTGAAAAAGTTTTTTGTTTACAGAAGATATGACTTTTGACAGAACGGGATGGAGAGATAATATACATGTCACTGACCTCACTTTGGTGGGAACTCGCTTTTGATAATGACGATAATGATATTGAACTAATGAATGTATGTTAAGGATTGTTGGGAATGTATTCCCATATCTGGTTTTATGGGATATTCAATAAGACTGCGTGAAATACCATTATAGCTTATACAACAAAATGTTAGTTGAGAAGTAAAATGTTCCCAGGATGAGTTAAGCTAAGACAAGGAATGAATGGAAGTACTAGGAAATATACGATTAAGAATGAACGCATACCTAAGTGTTTAGAAGTGCTGAAGGAAAAAGGGAAATTAGTAGACACAACATGGGCATGTTAAACAAACCTAAACAATAAGACCAATGAAAAGTAAGATTTCGCAAGTGGAATTATGTAAGCACTAGGAGAAAAATGGGTAGGCCTGCAATGATATGGATGGAGTAGGTAAGAAATGATCCAGAAAGCACAAATTTAGCTAAAGAAGTGGCCTTCTTCCTCTTTTAAAAAATGGTTCACAAGAAGATATGGCTTTCAAGCCAGAATGGCAGAACAAGATCCTTCCTGCCAAAACTAACTAAATTGGAAACGACATTGTAGAGTCACGGATTGATAAGCTGAATAGCCAATAACACGGTGCTTACAGCCAATGAGGTTCATTCGTTATTTAAGAATAAAAATTCTCTTCGGAATTTTTGATTTGCAGTTCTAACCATGATCTTGGACAAGTATTTGCTGCCTTTTCTTGTCTAACAGAATGTTCAATTGCAATGTGCTGAGGAGAACCAAGTTAAGAAAAACTGTGCGCTAGGGCGAGGCTGAAGTAATCAAAGGAGATGTGCCCAAACGGGACTATCAAATGGAATAAGCAACACCAGTTAGGATCTTAATATACATACTGACTTTTACACATACAGTTTGTGTTGGATTCTAAGCTACCATGTAAAAAATAATATTGTCTTGCAATAGAAAACTAAGTATCCTTTCACTACTTGGGAGTGACAGAATAATTTTGCAATGGTTTGTGGGATAGAACTCCCATAAATGAGCACATAAGTTGTATATAGTAGGATGTTCTACAGGTATCCAACACCACACGAAAGCATGTCCTCATGGCAGTGATACTTTGTAGGATCCTTAATATAAATTTAAGTTTGGCAAGACTCCAATTGATAATTAAGATCCTAAAAGTGGGACTTCTATGGATTCCTATTTCTTTACTCTTATATTTATTTATTTTTCCTGCTGTTTTTCAGAAGATTAATCAAATCCACCTTCAACTCAAAAGTTCTTACATCCTTCTTGTATCAGTTATAGAAAATCTCATCCCTTGGGCAAAGAATTGCAAAGAAAATATTGAAAGGCTTGTAATATTTGGGAAAATGCAGTTAGTTGCCATGGTACATGAAAAAATTGACACTTAGAAGTGGCGCAAGAATTGATTGATTCAGAATTTGAATACAGAAAAAACATTCAATAAAAGAAGTAAAGATTAATTTCTTATATAGTTTCTTTGTAAATTTTTAGATGAAATATTGTATAATTGTGAGGATGGATAAATGACACTGTTCTGGAAATAATAGGGTTGACGAACAAAGGGGTGCATGTGATCTGACAATCCATGTGTATGCAATTGGAAAGGATAGAAAGTATTTCCACTGCTACAGGGGTCCTCTTTCCTATTCTGAACAACTAAGTGGTAATAGATATGAAACAAGAGGATAAGGCCAAAAATTTAAAATCATATAAGCTTTGAATGATCTAAAGATTCTAATAAAGCAATGAAGGAAGGTGAACCGTTAAAGATTTCAATTCATTAGACTTTGGTTAACCATATAAAGCCTTGGATGATCCAAGGATTCTACATAAAGCAACAAAGGAAGGTGAACAGTTGAATGTTAGTCTATCTATAATGGGCTCGAAACTGACGATTCATTCAACCAATCCAAGCTTACTTGTACTCAAGAATGATTGACTGAATAATGTATCAAAAAAGAAAAACAGGATGATTGATTTAATCAATGATTCACCATAGGAAACTCATGCAATACCAAGATAAGGTGAAAAGGCAAACAAAAACCATTTGATAGTTAATGCAGTTCATGAAAATAAATTTAAATATTCGCAAAAGTTTCCTATCCAGCTATTATTTGGTTATTCCGCAATTCAAAAACTCATGGATGAATTTTATATGAGCTGGCCCATATTAGAAATAGAATACAAATAAAATTGTGCAGTTAGAACTAAGGTTTGGTTACAGGCAAGAAAGTCATTTAAATAGTGTCCCAATTAAGTAGAAGTTTTGCTGTCGGAAGCACAGGATTTCACATCTTTCAACCCCAGTTCACTGACGATATGTTACTCTTTCTTGAACCTTCTAACAATCCATTCTTTTCGACTAGGTGTATTTTAAGATGTTTAAAGATTGTTTTATGCACGGTATTACTCTGTGGAATCTCATTTTGTTTCTATTTCAATCTTTCTTTCCTTTTAACTGTTTCGATTCAGGGAGTGCCTCCAGAATCTGGTTTTGCATTCATATTTGGAGGGTTAATATTATCCTTTCCTCACATTATATTACTTTTAAACTTTCAAGTTCCCATGATCAAGATTGCAAACATCCTTTCCTAGTAGTCACAAGGGTTGGCATGGAATCTTCCTTTTTAACAAACATCCTAGACCAGTAGAGCTTTGTAAAATGAGGGGCATAGTCTTGACCTTCGCAAAGATGTTTTTGCTACTCCATCTTCTCTGATACTTGAATCTGGATCCTTGACCTTATATGAATCTTCTCCACAAAATCCTTTTTCAGAATAATTGGGACAAGATAATGGCAATTCTCTCTTACCTTTTTCTAGGCCAATTTAGAAACCATTAGTCCCTTCTATGATCAAAGTGTGGACCTTGGTTCACTACAAAATCAACACTAATGGCACCTTTCAAAAAAACAGAGGTACTTGGCACTGACTCCATGGGTTCCAATAATAATTTTGTGTGAAGGGAAGATGGTTAGTCATCTGTTCATACAGCAATTAATAGCTAGAAAGACATGGAGTTTCTTTCTATGAGCCATGCCTCCCGGGTGCTAACAAGCAGCGTACGCCATTTGTTGACCGATGGAGACTCCCTCAGTTAAAGAAGAAAAAGATTTATGTACAAGGTTCTTCATGCAATCCTTTGGCACTACAGAGGGAGCAGAATAAGAAATTAGTCGAGGACATCCAAGGCAGGGCATAAATACTTGGCATTTGTCTCCATAAAGCTTATTTCATGTGTTTTGCATGAGAGTCAGATATCTAACATCTATTCCTATGCTATTATATAGAAACGAAGTTGTTGACATTATTTCCACAAGATGTGGGTGTTCAATGGGTGTTGACAAGCGGTTTATGCCATTCATAGGGCTATTATTTTGGTTGGGAAGAGGATAAAATTGTTACACAAGGATCTCCATGGAATCCTTTGGTAGCCATAGAGGAAGAAGAAGAAGAAGAAGAGATCACTCAAGGACATTCGAAGCAAGATAGAGGTTATTATCAAGGTTGTTACTCAAAATGAAAGGACTTTGACAGGCAAAAATGTTAGAATTAGTGGATCTGATGATAAAAAAGGAAAATTAATGTAATAAGTCTATAAAAGTCTCAATGGAAAAGAGATAAGGATGAAGATGTTGATGAGTATAATCTTCAGTATTCAGGGAAAAGTAACAATAAAAATATTTTAGGAATTATGGTATACAACAACTTGAAACATAATTTTATAGGTGTCACAAGAAATAACAGTAATTTAATTGTAGTTAAAATTGTTTTAGGACAAGATAATTTTAACATTGTTAGTGCCTATAAGCCTCAAACATGAAAAGAATAAAACATCCAGAAACAATTTTGGGAAGAAAGATGTTTTACTATAATTAATTCTAATGAAGAAGCAAATATTTATGAGTTGGGATCTAAATGGACATGTTGGAGACCGGAGATAGGTGTGGAGGATATGATAAAGCACCAACGGGATGGAGCTTTCGATCTAGAATGACATGATAGAAGTAATCCTTGAGTTGTAGTGACCTACAATCTTGCATAAGCAAATATTTTCTTCCAAATAAAATTGAGCATCCAATAACCTTCAAGAGTGGAACAAATTGGAGTCAAATTGCTTTCTTTCTTTTTTTCCCTTCTTAGAAGAAAAGAGTTAAGAACCTGTAAAGAATAACAAAAACTGATTTAATGTTCTCCCAGTACAATGGAGGCCTGGATTTCCTCAAATTAATCCATTTGTTTTTACCGTCAATAATAAAATTTCAATAAATCTAATTGAGAGCCATGGTGCTTAATACCAACTGAAAAATAGTCCTTTAGACTCCAATACACTGAGAGGAGGGTAGGGGAGGTGGTGAATAGTTGTAACTATGCAGAATTAAAATTTTATATTAATCAAAAACAAGTTCATAATCAATAAGCATGCACAAGTCTTTAAACAATCTCAAACAATTAATAGCAAGCCACACAAATTGCAAGTGTAACAATAAAAGCAAGTAAATAGATCAGTAGAAGGCAATTTGGTGACTAAGGGAAACCTCAAAGAGAACTCTCAATGAGAAAAACTTTCCGGGCTATCAGATGCCACCTCAAAGATATCAATAAGAGAAGATCATTTACAAACCGTGGTTCAAATGACACACACAAGTAACTGACAGATAGATTTAAGTATCTGAAGACTTTGAACTGGCATCACAGCAACTTCAGAACTCTAAAGATATTCTCCGTGATCAGCCAAATTAACTCTGCTCAGCTTCCATAGGAACTCCAAAGTGCAATCTCCTCAACCCGGAATTCCAAGGTAGAAGAAGGAAAGAAAAGAAGGATTGGTGGCTCAAAAGAAGAAAAACATGAAAATGATTTTTCTTCAAGAGAAAGGAGGGTTAAGGGCTTCACAAAATATTATCAAAGTTAGAACAAACTCTTAACCCTTTGTAGGTTCCCCAAGAGTTATGGTTTTAATAGGAATTAAAAACCGGATTTTTTTAAGGTTTTCAAAATTCACTACTCGAGAGCTGTCTAGCTCGGGTTGAGCAGTCAAAGAAAAACTAACAACTAACCTCCAGATAAAGCACTGATCAAGCCATGGGTCAAGTGCTACTCTAAGTCTATACCGCCTGAGCACTGTCTCACGATATTTTCATGCTGATTTTGGGTTGCAGGTTTTTAACAGGTAATCAACCACCGCTTGAGTGCTCTCTAACGATGGTCTAGCGGTGACCATAAAATGAACAATTCAACTCCATTTGCAATGCCGTTTGAACCGTAGTCACTTTAACTTTTTATTAACACTCTAAACATACTTTTGGCACGAAATTAAGCCAACATAACATACTAAAATCTAACAATAACCACGATGGCAAGCTACCATGAATGTGAACTTCCAATACGATAGGTCACAGGATCCAATCCTTCCTAAATAAGTAACCCCCATTGTTATTGTATAACCCTTGTTTTTCCAAGCTCTTGTGGGATTTTACAATCAATTTCAACCAGTCCAGAACATAAACCAAGTGCCCCACTCAAAAGTGCAACCAACAAAATAAAGGCTTCATGTTCTGTACTTCAATTATCTCTCTTCCTGAAAAATATGCTTCGTGTTCCATACTTCTATCATGATCCATATTTTCTTGGGTTTTACAAATAAGTTCAAGCAGATTTATAAGCAAGTCATAGAAGAAAGAAATTCAAACCAAAAACCTGCTTTGCTAGCTATACTGATGTTATTTACCATGATTATTTCTCGAATTACAATGTTTCAGAAACCAAATCACCACACTATACGCAAAATCACAAGTATCAGCACTAAATCATAAAACTCTAGTTTAGCATAGAGTGAAGAACAATGCATATAACTACCAATGAAGCAATTCACCTCAAAATGTCACAAACAATCGAAAGATCAGAACTATTTAAGAAAGATCATTTCGACATACCCGTGAGCATGAGGATAGACGATTCAGGGAATTTGAACTTATTGATGAGGAGATGCTTCATACACTTGGCATCGTTGATACAACCCTTGAGCTCGTGCCGCGAATACCGATACGAGATGCCGACTATGATCGCCTTCTTTCGACCATGAGCCGTCGGAGGAGGGCCTGGCGGCGCGTGGTTATACGGCGACGGAGCTCCAGCTCCCGCCGGTGGTGGCAGCGTCGGCGGCGGTTGGGAGGTGCTAGAGTGAGCCGGAGGGGGAACGCTACGGGGATCGGCGATGTGGGTGATGGCTTGGCATATGGCGCATCTTATCGATTTGGCCCCCGGCGGGAGTTGCAGCGGCGTCCGGCAGCTCGAACAGTTCACGAGCATCCACATCGTGGATACAGAAGTCTAATGGAGGAAAGACTAGGGATAGAAATCGGAAAAACCAAAAAAAAATTGGGAGATCGAAGCAGAGAGAGATTTGGAAGAGGAGAGAAGAAATTTGATTTGAGGGGGAGACGAAGATCGTTGATGTTGACCTTTGAAATGGTATGGGTATTTTGGTCTATTTACGCTGGGAGGCTTTCCGAAGACTTTCAGTGTGGGGCAGGTGAATGGTTAGCACGCGCTATATTGAGGAAAAAGAAAAATCAATCAAAGTGGCGATAGCGAGAAAGACACGAAACCAGAGACAAAAGAAGAGACTCAACCAAAAGAACGGGTGATGGGTTTCATGCGTCATGGATGTCTCCTTCACACAACGCTATTGGTGTCACAAGAGACCTATGTTCAATATGTGGACAATGTTAGGTTTAAAAATATGCCATAATATCATACTTCAGAATTTTAATTGGTTTTTGAATTATACTAGTAATTGTGAACGCCCCTTGCACGTTGAGAACAATTTTTTATTAGTTTGTGATTTTTTTGTTGTTTCTAACAAAACTCAATTTTAAAATTTATTTTATGGCTCTATTATGTACTTATAATTTTATATTAAACATATATTTATACTTTAATATTGAAACTAAAATGAAAAAAATTTATAAATATATAACTTTTATTGGAAAATAAAAGTTTTTTTTTCATAACGCGAAGAACAAAAGAACAAACTTAATAAATATGTTACTTCTATTAGAAATTAAAATAGTTGTTCTATTATTACTTTATTTTGGAAAGGGGAAATTGGTTTTTAGTGATACTTTGTCAACATAATTCAGATTCAGTCGGCCAAATCTTGATAATTGATTTTTATTGATACTTTTTTTTAAATAATTGAGAACTGGTGTCATTTTACTATTCATTAAAAGTTTCTTCCAATAATGCCCTCAAAAGACTTTAAAAACCATTTCACTCATTTTGTTCTAAGTGAGGTTTGCAAGTCTTTTGAGGGCATTATTGAAAGAAATTTTAATGAGGACACCAATTCTCAATTATTTTAAAAAAATTATCACTAAAAACTAATTACCAAGATTTGGCCGACTGGATCTGAATTATTTTGACAAAGTATAACTAAAAACTAAGTTTCCCATTTTGAAAATATCTTAATGACAAGAATTATAGAAAGAATTATATTTGTATACATTTAAATACAATTATGTGCTTCCTTTCATAAAATATTGTGCTATTTTGATTTAATTAAGCGTAGATAAAGATTTAGAATTATAATAAGATGAGCTTAAATAAAGTAGGACTCTGAAAAAAGGTAAAAATTTGTAGTTTTATCATATTGTACTATTAATTAATAATCTACCATTTTCCTAGTCATAGTAATTAACTAATAAATATCATCTTAGTCTTTATGTACTTTCTTTATATCATTACAAATTTTGCAATTATAATTATTTGTTTATTTTTTATGTTCTTAAATTTTGCAATTATAATTATTTGGTTATTATTTATGTTTATTGAAGTATGATGAATATATTTATTATTATTTCTTATTATTTGTTATAAGAAAACTATTTGAAAAAATTAAAAAATATTTTGTGTTTATCTTGAAAATTCATTTTGGAACTCTAGATAAAACCAAACATTTTGTGTATTTATTTTAATTCAATGTCATAGATAGAAAATTTGATTTATTGTAGGATTCACTTTTTTCTTTGAAATGTTAATGCAATAATTAGAAAATTAGAGATGAAGATTTTTATAGTGAAAATAAAATAAATATGATTTTCTAGAAAATTGTTATCATGAAAATAAAAATAAAAGATAAGAACAAATAATACTTATCCTTTTTTCTCTTTTAGTATAAAACGATAAATTATTTGAAAATAATATACAAAATCAGATAGAACTCCAAGAATGGTAATGCATTCTCTTTTTCTTGAAGACTTCTTTCAATAATTTGAGACTTAAAAAGGATAAATATTTTTTGTCAAAATATAATAAAATATAAAATTAGATAGATTTCTAAAAAAAAAAAGCAACCGATTATTAATAAAGATTTAAGATAAGAATAAAATTAAAAATATCTTCCTATATAATAAATTATTGTTGTAAAATTATCTCTTCTCAGTTAGATAAGATTTCCAATTATAATATGATTCTCTATTCGTTTTGTTGGAAAAGTATATGGAATTATAATAAGATTTATTTAAATACGTAGGATACTAAAGAGGATAGATATTTTTATTTAATATATCATGGGTATTATCAATTGATAATTTGTATTGATATAGATAGAAATAAGAAAAAGGGTTAGTCTTTCTTTCTTTAAGATTTTTTTATGTAAATAATATAAAGTAAAAAATAGAATTATAAAAACAGGTTGCTGTTGTTGTTATTTATAAAAATATAAGATAAGAACAAACTAAATAATTATCATCTTGCATTATTAATTAATAATCTAAAGCACTTATTTTTTTCATCCTGATTGATTAATAAATATCTTCATAGTAAAAATAAATATATTGTTTAAGGTAAGAATATTTCTAAATTTCTACTTATAGATAGTTGACTTTTTTTCTTACTCCTTGTTCTTTTATTTTTCTTATATTATTAATGAAAATAATATAAAATGCTACTAAAATAATTTAAGCATTTTAATTATCTAACAGTAAAATCATACTAAATTAATTTATAGTATTAATGAGAGGCAACTTCTAGATATTAAAGTACCTTTTTCGTTGGTAAAATCCTACTATAATTAAATAATAAATGGAAAAAATATTTTATCATTGCCATGAGTCATTCAAAGATAATCAATCTCTTCCATGATTTATCTTCTTGAAATATGTTATATTATATTACTAATATTATATATATATAATTGTGCTTTTTTAAAGTGAAAAAAAAAATTGATACATGTAAAGATTGGTAAATTTATTTTCATTTTTTTAATTAAGATTCTAATTAAGTAGATAAGTGTTAGAGAAGAAAAATATAATTTACTTTTATATATTTTTAATTTTATTAAAATTATTTTAAGTAGATAGGTATAAGTAGTGGAAAAGAAGTCTACTCCCTAGTAACATTAAGTATAAGTGAATAAAGTTATAAGAAAAGTATCAATAATGATTGGTAATTGTGTACTTATTAAAATTATTTTTAATGAATAAGTATTAGAGGATAAAAACCTAAATATGTAACGTTATGAGATTTGTAATCTACTTCTATATTTTTATTCAAAAAATTTTAAGTGGATAAAACTATAAATTTCTAACATTATTAATTTGGTAATTTACTTTCATGTTTTGTTTATTAAAATTATTTTAAGTAGATAAGTATTAAAGAAGATAACTATAATTCTATAAATATGTTAAGTTATGAGATTGGTAATTTACTTATCTTCTTTATATAAGTAATAAGTATTCATTATAACATTGGTAATTTATCGTTAATCTACAAAGATTAACGTTTTGAAATTATTAATATTTCAATGGGTCGAAAAATTGAAAATTATTCAACCTAGTAAACCCAAGTACAATAGGGTTAACCGTATGGCAGATCTCTTTGATTAAATTACCCTGTCAATTATTATTCACAATTTTATAAATTAATTTATCAACTAAATATTAATTTATTTTAATATTAGACATTCTACCGATCAATAAAATTCAATGTTTTTGATTGATCTTATAGGGTTATACCTATTTTAAGCATCTACGTAAATTAGATAGGTAATGATTTGTAATATACTTTCTTTAATTAATTTTTTTAAGTGGATAAGCATTAGAGAAGTAAAATATAATTTACTTTATATTTTTATTAAATTCTTTTATATTTTTATTAAATTATTTTATAGTTTTTATTAAATTTGGAGAAACTTTTTTAAGTAGCTAATATGTGAAATTAAAAACTATAGGAAAGGACATTTTGGGTATGTGAAAATTGAAAACACTTACGGTAGTTTGTTCTTTTAATAATAGTATAGATATGATTGTATTTTTAAATATCTTTCCAATTAATTGATCATTTGATTAGTGTGAGAAAAATTGAGTTCTTGGGGTTAGGTTAGGACTTAAAGAATTCTCTGCATGGAGCATCAAAGGTAGCAGAGTTTTTGCCTTTGAGAATGTAAAAGAGTTTTTTTTTTTTTCAATTGGAAAAACCCTGATCATGAGATGCTCCACATGATAGCATCTCAACAAAACTGTATGGTCAGCACAGTAAAAGGCCACAAACAATTTCATCCCACTAAACTCATGTAGTTGGCTATTGGTTTTATATATATACTAGGGGAGGCACGTGCCGTAGGGCTGCAACTCGGTGCAGTTTGGTTCGGGTTGGTCTCAACCTAAGACCAAACTAAGGTTATTGATGGTCAGCCCAAAACCGAACCGAACCGACCTTAGAACCGAAATACCCAAATCGAAAACCGAACCGATTATTTAAAGAAAACCCATAACCCAACCCAAACCAAACCAAATTGCAAAATTCGATTCGGTTCAGTTTGGGTCATTTTCCCATACTTAAAACCTATTATCAAGAGATAGATTCCCACTTTTGCCTAAAAAAAAATTTAAAGAATACACACAACAAATTTAAAGGATCATCACTTACATGCGGTCCAATCTCTTAAGTAGTTCACATGCATACTTGGGGGAGCACGTTCCCTCTTTCTCACTTGATCTTATGTACCCCTCTCTTAATCCCCCAAGTCCTTTCTTTTAATGATTTCTTTTTTAGGACGTAAGCATGCTTGTTTTTTTCATTAATCATTTTGAAGCATGCTTCAGTGAATGGATGAAACCTAGTATGCATGAATGGCATGTTCCCCACCTCTTCGGCCATGCTATGTCTCCCACCTAGTCACTGTTTTTTTGATTTGCATGCTTTCGTCTCATCTTTGTATACATAAAAAACATGCACGTATATGTACACGTAGGAAGTATGCTAAGTTCCTTTCCTTTAATCATCTATCTTTGCATGCACATGAGCGTGTCCCCAGAACCCCCTTGCCATGGCCTTGTTACCTACTGGTTTGAGATATCATGCATGCCCCCGTTCCCCCTTCCTTTTACTGTTTTGAGCCCTTTGGCATGATCCCCTTCCCCTTGGTTCCTAAAAGTCCCAAAAAAAGGGCCTAAAGAGGCCTCTCCCCTTACCCATGAGCCACTGTGGGCCCACATAGCTACCAGGCATCCCTGGAAACCCAAGAAACCAAAGCCCCTGAAAAAAAGCCAAAAAATTGTTTTTCTGTGCTTGCCCAAAAACTCAGTTTGGGCAAGCTTCTTTTCCCTTGTAACTGAAATCCAATTTCGGTTACATCCTGAAAATGCCAAAGAACCCATTTTCAGCCCCTTGTTTGTCTCTTAGCATGTTTCAATTGAACCATACCATCTAGTAGGGTTTCCGAGTCAACAGGAAACCCAATAAGGGCCTTGGACCCACCGGGTCCAGTTCGATTGATTGTGGGCCTTCCAACGGGGCCCACCCAGTCCAACTCACCAACCTTGTTCCAAAATAAATAATTAAGCTGCTTAAATGGGCCACACCATCCGAGGCCCAACAAAAGCCCGATCTGAAGCATGCTTGCCTAGAATAGGTTTGGTTTGGCCGAGACTGCAGGCTTGGGCCTATCGGGCCCTATTTCCTTCTTTAAGGAAAGCCCACTTGCTTAGATAAGAAAAGGGATCCAAAACCCCATCTTGCAAAGTCTTGAGCTTTCAAGCCCAAGCCTAGGACATGGGCCCCAAGCCCATTTGTAGCCCACCATTGAAAAAGCTGAACAAAGATAATCAAGCTTCAAGGTAGCCCTTGTGGGGCCCACAGACCATCCAGGCCCACCAAGCTTAAATCTTAACTTAAATTCTTTGGATCAAACCTTAAATAAAATCAATCAAATAAGGCAAACCCTAAAGGGCCTTCTAGGGATAGATCAAGGCCCTGCAAAAGGACATGTGGGCTAAGCCCAGTCCACCAGGGGATCCGTGGGCCTTCCAACGAGGCCCACCCAATCAGACCCAGATCACTTAAATAAAACAAGATAAAACCAAATAAAAGGGGACCCACACAACTCAGGTGGTCCCCACCAGACTTAAACAAAATGTGTGCATGTTTGGCTTAGGAATTGGGTGAGATAGACCGAGTTGACTCGAACCAGGAAACCCGTGGGACCCATCACCCGACGGGGCGGACTTGGGTGTCTACAGACTTCCTTGGACTGTAACCGAGACCTTACATAGAATCTCAAGTCACAGACCAGCCTAAATAGACAACCCTAGGCACCCAGATGTCTGCCTGCACCCCATCAGGCAGTGGCGACTCTAAAACCCCGATTTTCTCAGGAGGCATGCACTCCTGTGCGCCTCGCTGTGTAGCGTTCTCGACGCACGCACAGCTACAATTTTCCTTTAATATAGCAATAGCTCTTGAGCAGGCAACCTTAATCAGAGTTCATCTGGTTTTACAATCTACTAAGGTATATCATATGGTAGATCATGATCTCTGTACAGTTTACGTAGAGGGAATAGAGTATTTCATTAACCAAGAAGCAGGGCTGTGTAGCCAACCATATGGTTTGCATAGAAGTGGAGAAATAGGATCCGCCATTTGATGGGCATTAACATGAGATATCATCACTCGGAAACAGCTCCATTACGATCATTTAACAGTTCTATTCTTGTGATTTTTTTTAATGTTTTAAAAAGAAATATTTCTTGAACAGCTTACTGAAAAAGCTTAAATTAATTAAGAAGATTCCATATGTAGACTGATCAAACATGATCCTCTGTATCATGACCTCATGGTTCCACTATAGATTTTGGACCCTGACAAAACTAATATTCCAGGATAGAATTCAGACCATGTTAATTTACAAACACTAATTTTGTTAAGAACAAAAAAAAAATGTTTCTATCGAAATTTTTATAGTTTTGTGGAATTCAGGATTCTCCATTAAATCAACAGGATTTCTTTGGCATGCAAAATTTGTGCTACCGAATGAAACCGAAATGAACAGTTACAGCTTCTCTGCCTTCTATCTAATACACGGGCATCTCATTTAGAGGATGTAAGCACCTTATTTTTGCACCCCTGGAATTGCTGAAAATGAAAACCCTGGCAGAAAGTCAAACCCCGAGGGGACAAAAAGTTGACTTTTTGATCAAGAGAAATTTGGCCACCTTGCTTTATATCATTGGATAGAGAATCCCGACACGGTTCCAACGCAACTGAGTTTGCACGAATCGGAGTCCGGATGAAGAAGATGTAAGCAGTTGAAGTTCTAGGGCAGCGTGTTGGAAAACTGCACACGTGGCAAAAGTCTGCACACGTGGCAAGCAGCAGAGCAAAAAAGGTCCCAGGGATTAAATCTGTGATTACCCAAATTAATGAAAAATATCTCAAGGGTAAAGCTGCAGATATCCAAGGGTATCAGGGACTAGATCCATAAGCATCAAAACTTGAGAAAATATCCCAGGGACCAATCTGTAAATATCCAAAAGTATCAGGGACTAAATCTGTAAATATGAAAAATATCAAGGACTAAATCTGTAAATATCCAAAAGTATTAGGGACTAAATCTGTAAAAATCCAAAGTTCCAGGGACCAATCCACAAATACCAAGATTTGCTCATAATTGGTATCCCCTATGGGCATGCATGGGCATCATCCATGCATGCCACCACTCATGCATCTCTCTCTCCCTCTCTCTCCCCCCATGACCAACCATGCATGCCTCATACATGCATCCCCCTCTCTCATGGTGGATGGGCATGCATGGGCATCATCCATGCATGCCACCCCTCATGCAACTCTCTCTCTCTCTCTCTCTCTCCCATGATTATGCCCCCCATGCATGCATGCCCATCCTTTGTACCACATGAATAAAACCCCCCCAAGCCCCATACGTAGGGGGTTCCTCTCTCATTTTTTAGCACACTTTTGATCTCCCACCATTCTTCTTCTCCAAGAGCTCCAACCTCTCTCCCATCTCTCCCAAGCTCTCTCATCTCTCCCAAGCACCTCACCTTGCTCCATCTACCACTTTTTTCTTCTTCTTCTCCACTCTCACTCAAGCAAAGGGGGAAGGCTTGCTGTTGGTGGTGCCAAGAGAGGTTCCAGCCTTGGTCCTAGCTCCAAGGAGGCTCCACACATCTTCTACAAGGGTTCAAAGCCCAAGGTGAGTCCTCTTAGACCATTTTATTGAACATATGTAAGATTTGACTTATTCAAAGCATGTTGAATATTATGCATGTTGTGGGATTTCTGTTCTAGAGTGTTCTTTGCATTTATCTCCCCATCATGCTCTCTTTTCTTGATTTTATGTGAGTTGGTACTTCCGTAAGATAAGGGATGGATTTCGGTTGATCTAAAGAGAGAAGAAGAGATTGTCTTTTTCTTGCTTGATTTCCAATGTTTAGAAGTTGCTGTTTCTATCCTCTTTTTATTTAATGGGGAGTATGTTCTCCTTCTTTGCTATCCCATGTACCCCTTTTAGTAATCCCCCCTCTTTATCCTTTCTTTAGACATTTTTTTTAGGCTAAATGAATATGTTACATGGATGTGATCATGTTATGGGTTGCATAGGATGCATGTTGAGTTCTCTTTTCTTCTCTTGTTTGTATAGGGTTTCATCATTATTTTTTGTGTGCATGAGATCATCTACCCTTTAAAACATGCATGCCATCATCTTGGGATTATGCAAATAGTTTTTTTACCGTTTTCCTTATGTTTCATCATGTTTTCTTTTAGTCTAAGCTGCTGTTTTCGACCATAAGAAATCATTCTCTTTTGGTTTTGAACATATCACACTAGTATGTTTATACTTTCACACCTTAGAAGCATATCTAGGTGCTTTATATATGTTATTGTTTAGTGTAGTTTGCATGCATATAAAACCTGTTTTTCAGCTCTTAATTGGTGTCTTATTATCAAGTTTGGTTTTGACTTAAAGCATGCTTATTGAAGCCCTATGTTGCTTGATTTTCTTCCATGTATGTTAATGATTGGTTTTCAATAAAAAGGAACCAAAGAAGAAGCAAGGTGGCTCTTCTCCGAACCACTGTGGGCTCACACAGGAGCCCACACAATCCCTGGAACACCCCAAGAGGCCTAAGAATCCAACCCCAAGGCAAAAATCCGAAAATTGGCTTTTGTAGGTTGATCCGGCAACTCAGGCCGGATCAACAGAGGCCCACTTGTAGCCGGCAAAAGATGCCGGATACACAGAGACCTGTGTGTAACCGGCATCTCAGGCCGGCTACACTGCCAGAATTCATTTTTTTGTCATTTTTACTGATCTTGTGAGATTTTTTGGTTTGTTTGATCAACTCCGGGCGAACCAATAGACCCGGAAACCCAAAATGGGCCATGGACCGACCCGGTCCAAATTGATTTCCGATGGGCCTTCCAACGGGGCCAACCAAGCCCGACCAATTTATTTTTGCTTAACTAAGATAAATAAAAGATTTGAGTGGGCCAGACCACTTGAGGCCCACCCAAGCCCTAGTTGGGCCATGCATGCTTAAAGTAGGATGTGGTTTGGCCGAGACCACGGGCAAGGCCTATCGGGCCCACTAAGCCCATGAACCCAACCAACTTAGGGTTTCAGAACCCTATCTCAGAAAGTCTCGGGCTTTCAAGCCCGAGCCCAGGTAAAGGGCCCCAAGCCCAATGCTTGGCCCATTTTGGCACAGATAAGAAAGATAATCAAAACTACTTGGTAACCAACTGTGTGGCCCGCTCAAGGGCCCACAAACAGTCCCGGCCCACTTGTGCATAGAAATCACTTAAATAACCAAACTGAACTTCAAAGTAAAATCAATTCACTTGAACCAAAGCCCAAAGGGTCTCTCAGGTTTAGACCGAGCCCACCAAGGGACACGTGGGCTCAACCAAGCCCACCAAGGAATCCACGGGCCTTCCAACGGGGCCCGCCCATGCAGACTCATCTCATTTTAAGCTAAAGAAGATAAAATCAAGTAAAGGGACCCACACCACTTTGGCGGTCCCACCAGACTTAACTAAATTGAATGCTGGATTAGGAATCGGGTGAGTGAGAGACCAACTGAGTTGACTCAAACCAGGGAAACCTATGGGACTCGTCACTTGACGGGGTGGTCTGGGGTGTCTACGGACTTCCCCCGACCGCAACCGAGAACCTACTTAGAATCTCAAGCCGCAGACCAAGCCTTAGTAAAAGAACTTAGGCACCCAGGTGTCTGCCTGCACCCCATCAGGCAATGGCGACTCCAAACAATCCCGAGGCACGCATCGTTTTGCGTGCGCCTCGTCGTGCGACCGAAATTGGGTGCGCACAGAGGACAACGCCTCTCTATCAGCATGTATGATACATAAGGAAAGATAACCAGACTTGCTACTTAATAATATTAATGGCAACGGTCTACTTGACTGTCTGAACGGGTAAGATGCACACTGCAAGTTATATAAACCCCAATTTGGCTTGTATAAAAAATGCAGCCAAGTTTATAGAATGCTATAAAATGCCCCCATAATCAACAATCATCGGGAGCATTAACATGATGCTATAAACCGAGAAAAAGAAGAGGAAGAAGCAGAAAGAAAGAGAGATGTTAAAAAATTTACAAAGAATCGCATTCACATGGGAACCCCACCCAATAACTCCAATCTGTTTAATGTCTTTGAATGCATCTGGTAGCAAATGAAACAAATCCCTCCCTCCCCCCCCCCCCCCCCCCCCCCCCCCCTCTAACAATATACTGCAAAAAACCAATCGAAAAGAAGAAGGAAGAAACTGATTAGATAGAGTTGTAAATCAAATGAAAGTAAGATTACAAGAAAAACAAGTAGCTTAACCTCATCCTGATCGGTGAGTTTGATCTTTTATTTCTTGAACACCGATGTCTAAAAATTAAGCATGGATTTGATGGTAGATACTCCTGTGAGAGAGAGGAAGCCATTGCTACATTTTTGGCTTTTAGCATACGAACAGAAAGGCAGTTCGTTGCGAGAGAATGATCCAGTAAGTAGCTTAGGACGAGGAGGAGGACGGCTAGCTAGGGAAAGAACAATTGACGCCATTGATGAGATGAAGAAGAGAAGAAAAGAAAACAATGACAACAAGAAGGACGTATTTCTTGTAACAGACAAAACAAAACAAAATTAGCTACAGAACACTGCTCACTTGACTCGGGCGGTCCAGGAAACAAAATTAACTACAGAACATTGCTCATTCGACTCGGGCAGTCCGACTGCCTAGACCGCCCGAGCTTATATATATTTAAAATTTAAAAAAGAAGCGTTTGCAGGAGCAAAGTTAGCTTTCGCTGAGGCCACAACCTACCATGGAAGCTGAAAAAGAGGCCCAACACTCAGGCTAAGAAAAGGGTGTACGTCTGCCCTGAGCCAAGCTGTGTGCATCATGATCCAAGCCGGGCTCTAGGTGACTTGACTGGCATAAAGAAACCTGTTTTTTAAAGTTGCTGCATAAATTTGCTTTTAAAGGCGATTTGGGAGTGACTGAAAGGCTATTAGGGATTTTGGGCTGCGTCGACCTGTTTTTTAACTTGTCAGTCTGCATTGGGTGTATTTTCGTGAGGACCGAGGTGGTTTGGGTGGCGGTTTATGCTTTCTTATGGTGGTTTTCCTCTGGGTTTCCTTGACTCCTAGCAGTTTTCACCTCTTCCAACAGCCTCCCACCCCTCACCCTCCTTCTCTGCATCTTCCCTCTTGCTTGGCATTTCTTTCTCTGCGAGCTATTGCCCTCTTCCCGGTCGGCTCTCTCTCCCTTTTGTTTCCCTTTTGCTTCTGCCTGGGTCCTGTCGCCTACCTTCCAGGCCTGTCGTCTGTCTTCCCTTTGTCCTTCTCATGCTAGAGTTTCTTGCTGCTGTGGTTGGCCAGGTCTTCCGCTGGTTCTGCTTTTTCTATCCCCTTGTCCTTTTAAGCCGTGGCCTTCCTGCCTTTAGGGCCTTCTCCCCTGTGATGGGCTAACGCTCTTGGCTCCTTGGTAGTTTTTGCTCCTTCTCCTTCCCCGGTTCTGTGTTTCCCTGGGTTTCCGATGGAAGACATTTCCTCTGAGTTCCAAAAACTTCTACTTCCTTCGCGGCCGGGAAAAGTTTTTGCCCTACTCGAGAATGAGAAATCTCGCTTGCACAACCATTGGCAATTTATTATCATTATAGAAGTGGTGAATGCGTCTCTTTCATTTCTATCGGTCAAAAACTTTGTGTCGAGGGTCTGGAAACCAGTTAAGGTGGTTTCCACCATTGCTGTCTCTTCATCCCGCTTTCTCCGGAGGAAGCTGATGAATTTATCTTCGCTGATCTGATCCTTTGGACCCAGATTCTTGGGTTGCCTCGCTTTCTATGGGATAGACAAATCCTCCTCCATCTGGGTAATGAGTTTGGGGTTGTGCTTGATGTAGAACTACCCGAGCCTTCGGAGGTTCAACTCCCTGCGATCCATTGGTCTCTCCCCCTTCATAAGCCTATTCCAGCTGGGATCTTTATGGAGGACCTTGCTTCACAGCAGGTTTGAGTTACTTTCTCCCATGAAGGTTTACCGGATTTCTGTTTTTTGTGCGGACTGCTTGGCCATACCCTCAACAACTGCTCCAATATTCTCCCCGGCCAGTCGCTGAGCTTCCCTCCAACGGATGTTCCTCCCCGGTACTCTAACTAGAACAGCCTGTAGGAGGCGCTGGAGTCCGTCCCCTCTGTCTGATGGCGGCGCTAGCAACAGATGTGAGCCCTCCGGTTCGGACCTCGGGTCGAACCTTAACTCCTTGGTGTACTCTGGTTCTACGACCCCCTCTCTCAGTCCTCGTGCTACTGTGGGCCGTCTCCTAGACCTCGTTCAAATGGCAGGCCTGGTCTCAGCAGGGTGGTGGGCCAATGGGCCTATCTAAAGATCTCATCTTCGTCATCTCAATGTCGGACCTAGGATCCAACTCAGGGGGTGCTATGGAAAACTGTTCGTCAGGCTCTGCTTCCTCTACATTCTCGGCCTTTTGTGGAAATAAAAGCCCATTAGAAAACAAAGGTTTAAACCTTCTTTTCTCTAATTTCTTCACGTGTAATGTGCAGAGCAGGAGGACCAGCAAAGAGATGCACCTCTCAGCATCCCCACACCTTTCCATTTCGGAGATCCCAGAGGATCCGACCTTCAAGATAAAGCACAAAAAGAGGGATTCGAAGAAAAGCTCCGGATCAAGGCACAACACTAATAGGGATATAGGAATGGAGCAATCTTCTACCAGGGAACTCCCTCAACCCACTCAAAAGAAATGCAAACTTGAGGCTGTTTCTCCCTCCTTGTATCCTTCCTCTGAGTCTCCATTGGAGACTCTGTGGTATGAGAGTTTTATTTTGGAATTGTCATGGAATTGGTCAACCCATGACACAAATTCATTTAAAGGACCAAATTTTGTTACATAAGCCCAACATTGTCCTCCTTTCTGAAACCTTTGCCCACCAGGAAAATGCCAATAGGGTGGTAAAAAACCTTCGTTTTTAGAACTCCTTTATTTTGCCTGTGCCTAATCGAAAGGAAGGTTTCATTTTGCTTTGGAATGAAAAAATTAATCTCATACTTTTTTCTTCTAATGAGTGGTTTATTTTGGTTCAGGTTTCCTCGTGGGGCCAAATTTGGTTGATGTTTTTGGTCCACGCTAGTTTGAAAGCTGATACTCAATTGCAACACTAGAACTACATCTCCGAGTCATCTAGAACCTTCTCCAGTCCTTGGTTCCTGTTTGGGGACTTTAACGCCATGAGAACCAGTGCTGAAAAACGAGGTGACCTACCTCTGAACAACTGCCAGACGGCAAATTTCCAAGACATGATCAGCAACTGCAACCTGAGCGAAATCCCAATGAAGGGTCCACAGTTCACTTGGTGCAATGGGCAACAGGGTCTCCGCAGAATTTCTGAAAAGCTGGATAGAGCCTTTGCATCCACTGACGCATATAAGTTCTTCCCCCATCCTACTGTTTTATCTCAACCCATTGTCGCCTCGGATCATTGTCCCCTCCTGCTTGACTTACTATTCCAAAACGAATTTCAGGATCGTCCGTTCCAATTCGAAGCGTTCTGGGTTAAAGAACATTCCTGCCATGATCTCATCCAATCCTCTTAGAATCAGAACTATGCCAATGGGCTAACAAGGCAACTTCATTTGAAGTTCTCTAGCCTAGCTAGGGATCTCTGTCAATGGAACAGAGATGTCGTGGGTAATATCCACCAAAGGAAAAGTGATCTTATTCTCAAAATCCAAAGACTCCAAGCTCAGTTGTGTCCCAACCCATCTGCTCGTGCCCATCACGATGAGGATAAACTCCAAAGAGAATATGCTAGCGTCCTCAATCAACAAGAAATCCTTTGGCACCAGAAATCAAGAATTACTTGGCTCCAAATGGGAGACAGTAACACCACCTTCCACATATCTACCCTGATCCGTAGGCAAAGAAACCATATTCACTCCCTGAAAGATGAAGAAAACAGAGAGATTTCCACAAAAAAGGGTCTCCAGTTGCTGGTCGAAGCCCACTTCAAAAAATCTTATCAATCTGTTGACCTCCCAACTGAGATGGATCTTCCAGGCTTAATTCCCCACCTGATATCTGATGATGAAGGGATTCATCATATTCCGTCCCCAACTGAAATTTGGGCTACGGTCAAAGGTATGGGCCCCCTCAAATGCCCTGGTCTTGATGGATTCCAGGGAATTTTCTTCCAATCTTACTGGGATGTGGTTGGCCTTGATGTGGTGGCCACTGTCCAACAATTTTTTCAGTCTGCCGTTATGCCCCCCTGGACTCAACCATTCCCTCATTGTTTTTATTCCCATGGTCTCCCATCCTCATAAAATTCAGGAGTTCCGTCATATCCCTCTCTGCAACTTTTTCTACAAAATAATTGCTAAAATTCTTGTTAATCGTGTTAGACCTCTCCTCTGTGAATTAATATCCCCCATGCAAGCTGCTTTTGTCCCTAAGTGATCCATCAGAGACAATATTCTAATCAATCATGAGATTGCTCCCCTGTTTGGTAAGAAGCGGAAGAGACCTTCGCAGTCCAAATCCAAAAGAAAGCTTGACAAGGGTATGTATAGCTTAAAGCTTGATTTTTCCAAAGCTTATGACAGGATGCAATTGGAGGTTTGTCGAAAAAGTACAAAAAGAGGGATTCGAAGAAAATAAGTAATTTCATGATTGATTATAATATAATCAATGTTTGGATTCAATACTTCTATTACTAAACTTTTCTTAAGCTGTGTTAACACGGTCCCTTATAGTATTTTGTTCAACGGCTCGTCTGTGGGTAATTTCAAGGCGAGTAGGGGATTCAGATGTGTAACCATAGATATTAACGTCATCCGCGTACATGAGATGGGAGAGAGACATACCTCCATGACGTATTTTCAAACCACAAAACCTACCATCCATTTCTACACGACTGATAGCTAGGGAAAGCACCTGTTGACACATGATAAACAAGTATGGGGACAAGGGGTCCCCTTGACGGAGACCCCTACTCTGAAATTATGTGGGTAAACCGCTACTATTTGGAGTCGGTGCAAGAGATTAAAAATTCAAAATTTGTTTTGCAGTGAATTCGCAGAGCTCAAATTCACAGGACTTTTAACGTTGAAAGATCCAGCAAGGCGGGGCATTACCTAAGTGTGCCAATCCTGGGCAGGAAACCCCGAGCCAAGGACTGTGAGTACATTCTTGACTGGATGAAAGCAAGGCTCACAGGATGGAAGTCGATGTTGTTATCACAAATGGGGAAACTGAGACTCATCCACTATGTCTTGGGAGCGCAACCAATCCATCTGATGAATTGTTTCAGCCTCCCGGTGGCTGTCTCTGACAACATTGACAAAATGGTTCGGACCTTCTTCTGGAAAAATAACCAAAACAGGGGCATGCATCTAGTGTGCTGGGAACAAGTAACTCTCCCTTGGAGGAACGGGGGGTTAAACATTAAACGTGCCAAAGTCATGAACAAGGCTCTCATCCTCAAGGCTGCCTGGCACCTAGCAAACAATCAATCTGGATTGTGGGTGAGGCTAATGAAAGATGTCTATTTCCACAACTCAGATTTCCTCACGGCTCAAAGTAGACCTAGTAATTCCTTCGCATGGAAATAGTTGCAACAAATGAAGGCTTAGGTATCACAGGGTAGTGGATGGGTCGTCTACAATGGCCGTGATATTAGTATCACCGATGACCACTGGATTAATGCAACAAATGGATGTGCTGATGTTTAGAAGAATCGCCACTCCTTCCATCTCTCCAAGGTCTCCCAATTCACCAATTTTAATATTCTAATGTTTTTAATGTTATTTGTTTTAGCATTAATGTTAAAACAATAGTTTAAGTATTTGAAAAGATAGTTTAACATTAAAATTTAAAAAAAAATAAATTACTGTTTTTAATGCCTTAATGTTTTTTTAACTAATTACTCGTTTTAACGTTTTTGGCCAATGATTTCTTCTTTTAATATTAATATTTTTAATGTTATATTAATATCATTAGTTCCTTGATTGCAAATTGCACATGTTTAAAATTTTTTTTTTTGGACCTCATGATTAATTGTTTTAACCTTTCACGTTTTTGCTTCATGTTTTAACATTTTTTGGAAAAAAATTAAATTTATCGTTCATCTACGCTTTAACAATTCTGCTTCAAAATTACTTATTTTGTCATATAGACATTTGCAAAAATCACGATTACTTATTTTGTCATGTACACATAATTGCAAAACTAATTATTGTATTATTATGCTTTAGATTTAAAATGGATGGAAGCAATAGAGTAGCTTCACCACTTGTTATTGAGGTTGAAGATAATGAGCACGATGTTGGACAGTTAATTGCTACTCCACTTAAAAAAAAATATTAAAGTCAATTGAAGAGAAAAAGGATATCAAGTTGATTTATAGCTTTGGGTGCAAGGCCGAACTTTATACATGTACGAACTCTCGTGTAAGAGCCAACTTAGTTGGATTGTTACCGGAACAAAAATCACAAGAAATTGCCTAATGTTCAAAAGTGACAAAAGAAATGTGAGAAACGATGAAAAGGGAAGAATAAGAAGCTAAAAAAAACTTTTGGAGGTGCACATAAGATTTTAATCCAAGCATTCCAAGTATTTCACCGGTGAACAAGGCTACCAAAGGTATGATGCCAATCTATGAGATGTTTAATATGTCTTGTAGAGATGATGTAGATTTGTTAATTGCAAGATTTTTTTTTATGGGAATGGAATACCTTCTTATGTTGCTAGATCTCCCCTTTTTGTTGATCTATTAACTATAATAAATCATATATTATAATTAACTAATAAATAATAAATCATATTAATATTAATATCTAAAATAATACTAATCTTAATATTAATTATTAATATAATTAATAATATATATTATTAATATTTTAATAATAATATATATTATTATTGTTAATATATATAGTAATAATCATATATTATATATAATATATATATATACATATATATATATATATTATTTATGGATTATAATAAATTATAATACTATTAATTAATTTAATAATAATATATATGAATACATTATACTTAATTAATACTAATATATTAACAAATTGTCAAATATCACTAATAATTAATTATAAATTTTTCCGAAAATTTATTTTGTGACTTGTTAATTAATTAATTCTTAATATTAATTATTAATTATGTTCGATATTATTAATACTTAATTAATTATTTTAATGATTAGATATTAAAATATTGTGCATTATTTTTAAGTTAATAATTAATTATTAGTTAATTTATAAATAATTATTAAATTAACTAAGTATAATTTAATGCTAACTGGATTGACATGCAGTTGGGCTGACATAGCAGCCTCAGGTGTCCGAACCTCTAATCATCCCTCTTCCTCGCTCTCCATCTCACGAACAAAAATTTTAAAATCTTAGAAATGTTATCTACTAAAAATTCTTAAGGAACCTCTAATCGTTTTTTTTTTTCTCCGAAAACGATTAGGAAGTCAAATTTTTAGGGATTTTATCTTAAAATGAGAAAGTGGAATGATCAAAATCTTAAAACTAAAATGTTATCTACCGAAAATTTTTAAGGAAACTCTAATCGTTTTTTTCTCCAAAGTGATTCATCGGATATATACAGAGCAAATAAGATCTATTCCTAAAACGGAAAGTGGAATCGCCAAAGATAACACTGCTCCTTCCTATGACACGTCTGATTGAAAGCAAAATCATCGAAGCATTATGATTTCAAAAAACGGAAAGTGCAGAAAACAATCTGTTTTGAGTCTACTTAAGTGTGGGAAGAATGTTTGAAGTGTACATGAAGAGGCTGGGAATTTATTGCTCTCGATAGACTTCCTTCTGTTCTCTCAGTATCTGTATATGTAAGTAGGTATTTAGCTGGATATGTTGGTCGCTTCTCCAGATTTAGGAATTTCGTTGGGGATATTGCTGTCTTTGGAAAAAACATTTTGATTTCTTGCCATCATATTATAGAAAATATTAATAGTGAAACATAAAGCTTCCGACACTGAAAACAAAAAAAGAAAGTCAAATGACTTCATTCACGGTGAAGGCATATTTGGAAAGCTAGAAGAACAAAATCTAAGCTTAAAAAAAAAATTATCAATCATTCATTTAATCACTGATTTACTCGAACGTAGAAAAAGTGTGAACATTCATTAATCACGATCAGGGATGGATCACGTATCGCACGCAAATGGCCACAATAATGATCGGTGGTTTTAATTTGGCCGATCGTAACCCTGTGCATACAAGGAAAACTAATACTTCATCTATTTCTGGTGAATTGGATTGCAAAACTAAGCGATCAATTATCTTGGGTGAGGTTGGCCCCAATATAAGGGTGATGCAAGGTATCGTACCATCCCTATGTGAGACAAGAAAAATCACCTAAATGACTTCCTCATCATCACACGAGGTTTAAAAAGGGTTGGAGTTGCCACCATTCAATTTAAGGTGTGGATGGACACTAAAGTGATCATAAAAAGAGACAAAATAGAGCTGAAGTAGCTCTTATTCATGGTCTTTTCCAGAGATCAGGTAAGGGGATTAGGTTATGAGTAGGGGAAGGTGTTAGGCACCCCTACTCATCAACACAAGGTGGTTGCCATATGCTGTTCATGCTCAAAAAATTGCTTGCTAACCAAAACATTAAGAAAAAGTGCTTGAAAGGAGACAAACACATGTGAGATTTTTCCATGTGAGTGATCCAATTGATCCTGGACTCTCTCTATGAATTTATCCCTTCTAGGACTCAGGACTTCATGATCAAGTAAGAAATCAAATTAAAACTTGGAGAAAATCAAACTAAAGCAAAATCTGAAAAATCAACTCAATGTTACCGTTTAAGCTTAGGAAACTCAAACATCCATAAATCATTCAATTCAAATTCAATTTGAGTTAAATCAAAGCCATTTGAAAGCTTATATGAAGTATAAGATTCAGTAAAAAATTCAATCCAATCCGATCAAAATCAAAGAAGAAAGGCTTGTTCAAATCTACTGTTCTAAATCAGTAAAAGTGACAAATAGGCAACTTTGAAAACCTATTTGTGGAGATTGGCTCCATATAAATCCTTGAAAATTTGTATGAATGAAGTATGAGGTGCCATCTTTGACATGAAATAAGCCCCACACAAAACTTCATCCATTTTTTTTTTGGTGCCCTTTCGAACATGCCTTGAGGATCATAGATTGACTCTGTTATCTGCTACTGAGCAGTTTAGATTCAATCAAACACACAGAATTCAAATCAAATTAAAAACTCTTGAAACCAATTGGATTTAAAAATAGACTCACAAAGGAAAACTCAGAGATTTAAATCACTCAAATCGGAGTTAAAACGAGCCTTTGGTGCTCAATCAAAGTGATAAGTTCAACAATTTGATCTGAACTGACCTATCAACTTTAATCAAATGGTATCAAAAAATGGCTCCATATAAATTGTTCAAATTTGAAAAGATTAAATTGTACATATTCACCTATCACATGTCCTTGGAATGACTCAAAAATTCATCCGGATGATGAAGTTATGAACGATCTAAGACAAGGTACAGGTTCTGTCCAGATTTGAAAACTTTGAGTAAAACCAAGCTGAAACAATGAGTGTGTGCATTTGATCCATATGATCTGAATTAAAATCATTTGAAAAGGGTTGGAAAACACTCAAAAAGAATTTAGGGCAAGGATTCGGCTCAAAACTCTCATTGATTGAAGAGGATGAGCCAAATATACCTGTATTGAGAGAAAAAGCTCCAAATAGAGAGATTAGACCATGGGGGTCTTCTCTTGAAGATGAGATCATTTGAAATTGACTCATGAAGTCCTAAAAGATTGCTCTAAAGCCTTTGATCTCAGATCTACCATATTGAGCATGGTGGATCCAAGAAAAGTAGAATTTCCTGAAAAGCTGTTCTTTTACTATCGAACCTCATTGTGAGTACACAACCACATGACTTATTTAGGGCATTGGCCCATTTTTTAGCATGCCATATGTTGATAGCATGAGTTGTTTATCATTGCTCACTCTAAGGCATGAATTGCATGATAATAAGGGCGTTGGCCCGTTACTTGTACCATGAGATGAAAGGGTAGTGGACCAGAATCCATTAGAAATGAAAAAGGGCTTGGCCCAAGATTGACTCGGGTAAGGCCATGGGCTACCCTTGAGCACTTTCCATGCAAGTGTGTATGTTGTATTATTGTGAAATTCATTGATGAATGAACACATCAACATAATGAACCCTTAAGTTATGGATCCATAAACTTAAAAAGGATTGTTTGTATATATATGGCATGGCCAAGTGTTGTTGTTACTATTATTGTGCTTTACTGTGATATCATCCCGGCACCAGCAACATCGGTAGCTGATGCCCATTTGCTACGGGGAATCGGCAATGGATGCCTGTATGTCAAGAGGAATCGGCATAGATGCCTAGCCACCATGTGGAATCGATGAAGCTAGATAGGGCCATGTGTAGTATATACTAAACATCCTAAATAACAAGTGATAAGATTGAATATATGATTTGCTATTAAATGGATTACCTGTACACCGAGGCACATGCATGCACTATTTGTATGACACTAAGATGCCGTGGATTTTGTAGTATTAGAACTACCTGCATGCCATGGTTTTATCAAACGATATTTGTATCAACTATGTTTTCACCGATCATGCATGTGTTGCTTACTGAGACACTCGTATCACAGTTGTTTATTATCTTATTTTTCAAATCCATTATCGTCCGGTGTGAAGGACCGGGCTGGGAATAGAGGCAAGGAAAAGGCCATTGGGTATAAAAAGGAAGATTACTATAGGCCTTAGGTTTTATTTTTATTTTACATGTATAGTTTCTTTTGGATTGTAAAACTTATATCTTGAGAGGAGTTATTAGTCACCTACATCTTGTAATTATTTTGGAGTCCTTGGGACTTATTACATTTCAAATATATATATATGAACACACTTTTGCTATTCACAAGTATAAATTGTTTATCACTTGCACTTGTTAGGAAAAAGTTTTAAATCCTTCGCATTTTATCAAGTACAATGGCCCACCTATCACGGCCTAGGACTGAGGGATGCCTTGGAGAGGCAAACCTGGTTCTGGAGCGTGACATCAAAAGTCAACAAAATTCAACCGGAAAAGTTTGACTTTGCACAAAAGATTGAATTTAGGCATTTTCCTTTGTGGTTTTGGATTCAAATGGGTTAAGGATCTCAAACCAAATGCTAAGAATTGAAAATTTTAATAAGATATTTCTCTTCTTCAAGATTTATCAAAAATCGTGCAATTTTTGGGTGTCTACACCCTGCACGTTTGAGTACCATTTGACATCAATATGCAGTAAATGGATACTTTGATAATATGAGGTATCTGAACATGAATGATACATACCCTAACAATTTAACTGAGTCTTGGATCACTCGTAGTGGAGCACCTTCACCAATCAGAAGATGTTTCAGCCATGGTATCTGTAACGCCTCGATTCCGGGTCCATTTCCTAAAACCCGAGGTGTTATGGTAAGTGTAGACACCCCAAATTGCACTACAGAATGAGAAAATAGTAAAAACATGTAATTAAAGCTTAAAACAGGTCAAAAATGCATAAACTGACAAGGCATGCTTTGCCCGTATTTTATTCACGGGCCAGTCGCGCCCGAAATCTCTCTACGGTCAGGCGCGCCCGTAGTGGTAATACGGACACCTTTGGACCGTGAATCATTTACGGGCACATTAGACTCGTGCGAGTTCTGATCTTCTCTCGATTTCTGAGCCTTATCATTAGTCCAATATCCCTTTAAATGAGCGAATTAGATGTTTTATTCGTGAGAAATATCTTTGTGGATAAAGGATGGGCATGATCTTGTGTTTAACTCAAACTGAAACTCTATCTTGCCAAACCTTGGACCAACCATACCCCTAGGTTTGCCTATAAATAGAGGGCCTTTCCTCAAGCAAAAGGCCACGAAAATTTGAAGTCCAAGGAACTCCAAGAGAAGAAGAGGAACCCCTGCTGCTTTGCCTGCTCAATCCAGGTAAGTCCCTTTTCCCTTTTTATTTTCTGTCTTCAATTCTAGAGATAATAGGATCTTCTCTATTGCTATAGAATAAGGCCATCTTGTATCTAGTATTCCTAAACTTGCCTCTAAGTACCTCAAGAGTCTCTCTAGCCGTAAAACGTGAAGAGAGAGCTAGGGGAAAAGAGAACAGGTGGATCCCTAGAATAGAACCCCATATCTGTTTTTCTCCTTTTTTTTTCTAGAATAAAGCCTTGGATTGTGTTTGTGTAACCAAACCTATCTCCAAGTACCTCAAGAATCCTCTCTAGCCGTAAAACGTGAAGAGAGAGCTAGGGGAAAAGAGAACAGGTGAATCCGTAGGGTAGACCCCCATGTGCTCTAATCTGTGAGATGTGGCTGTTTTAAATATCTTGATCATGTTTTAATGCTTTTTATGATGAATCTGAATGAATCACATGAATCTATGATGTTTATAGCATGAGATCCCCACTTTTTGATAAAATTTGGATTTTTGCCACTTTTGCACCTACAGCACTGTTTTCGTGATTTTTGTGGTTTTAGGCTAAGATCTTGGATTTATCATGATCAATATGATAGATCTGGATTCAGAAGCTTGAAAGTAAATTCTAGGGTTTCATGATGTGGTTTTTGAGTCCTTTTTCATTATTGAGAGAAGACCCTATGGTCTAAATTCTCCCCTTTTGATGTTCTTCATCAATGTGGGTATTTTTGGTTTTTATTTCTTGATTTAATATGAAATTTGGGCTATATCTATGTCCTGGACTATTCAAGTTCAATTTTGAAATATTTTATAAAAATCATATTTTTCTAGATTTCTAGAATTTAACTTGAAGCCAGATTTTTGGATTTTTCACTTTAAATTGATTTTATCCCAATTTTATTTTAATCATGAAACCCTAGGAATGGTATGATCATATTTGAAAGTTCTGGATCAATCAGACTATTCATATGAAAAAACCATACAATTTTGTTTTTTTTATGATTTTTCATGATTTTTATAGCAAGCTTTTTCTTTTATTTTTAACATGAACAATACCTGGCAACCACCTTGTGTGGATGAATAGGGGTGCCTAACACCTTCCCCTGTTCATAACCTAATCCCCTTACCCATCTCTGGTTGTTTTTTTAGGAGGGTTATTTTTACCCTAAAAATTGCCTTTTGTGCTTATTTAATATCTTGGTGTCCATTCACACCTAAATTGAATGGTGGCGACTCTTTGTTTTATTTAAACCCGTGTGATGATTGAGGAAGTTAACGGAAATTGATTTTTTCCCATGTCTCACAGTAAGTAACAAAAGTAACTAAAAATCTGAATCCATTTAAGCCTTTATTAATTTCATCATCAAAGTTCTATGCGGAAACAAGAAATAATATCCACTAACAACTCATCTTTAACAATTACAATGTTCTAAATCTCATGAAACTAATTTTACAACTAAATTGACTGCCCCTTTACATACTAGCCCAATGCTGTCGTCGTCTCCAAGAATACCTGAAAAAAATGGGAGAAATCGGAATGAGAATAAATCTCAACAAGTAGCAAGGTGCATACATGAAATAAGTCCATGTTTATATAAAATAAGTCATGAGGTGTACGATTAAACCAACATCAACAAGAAAAACGATAATATAGAGAAATCACGGCAAACAGCATACCACATCTGTGACATCACAGGACTAATGGAATCGTAAATAGAATTCTACAGACATGTGCCAATATGCTATCTTACTGAATTACAAGTGGACCAGCCGCCCTACAGTCTAGCTATTCAACACCAACGGAAGAACCCACCAACAACCAATAACCAATAACCAAGATGGGTTAGCGTGTACGGCCCAACTTATTCAGGAGTAGGAAATGTAGCGACTGACCTATCCAGGAGCGGTACCACCCTCAAGATGATGGAATGCCTATGACATAGAATAAGAAACTCCAGAAAACAATTTCATTTACTAGCTACTCTTGACACAACTCACAACCAAAAACTCATAATAACTTAATAATACTATAAGTTCTAAAATCCTCAATAAACAACTCATCTCAAGATACATAAGAGAGGAAAATTAACCAAAATCATATCTTCCCAAGATACATGGGGCATCCCCGAGGTACACGAAGGTCTTCAATACTCCATCCCAATTCATTAATGAAACCATATGCAAATGTCCAGAGATATGACATCAAAGGTAAGAAATGGACCACATCTGGAAATAAATAGAAGACACAATCCAAGCATTGAAAACACAATATTATAGTTAAACATGCCCAAATCACTCATTAGTTTTCTAAACATTAATTTAATAAAATGAACACGCTTAATTTACCCATGTGAAAGTGTTAGATAATTTTCCAAATCAGTATTTTATGATTTACAAAGATTCATCCCCTAGGTGGAGGGAGTGCTTGTTCAAGTCCTTCAGCAGGATCCATTTGGATTTTTCTTCTTGAACGTAGGAGGTACGGGCTGCGATACGCAATCTTGGTACAATTTGAACAAAAGGACAAAAATTAGTATAAAGACTTCATATTTCATCAAAATATAATGCATGTTGATGCATGCAAATGACTTTTTGATTTGATTGATTTCTACTTAATTGATTTTTCTTTGCTTTGAAACTTTTATTCAACAACCAAGGAGGATGATTTGATCTCCTTTTAGCCGCCATTTGGAGACAAGGGGAGAGTCCCTGAGAATAATCTTCTTTTCACCGCCACTTCGGAGGTTGACCGCCACTTCGGAGGTAAGGAAAGAAGATTTTTGAAAATGATTTCCATCAACCGCCACTTCGGAGGTTGACCGCCACTTCGGAGGTAAGGAAAGAAGATTTCTGAGAATGATTTCCCTCAACCGCCACTTCGGAGGTTGACCGCCACTTCGGAGGTAAGGAAAGAAGATTTCTGAGAATGGTTTCCCTCAACCGCCACTTCGGAGGTTGACCGCCACTTCGGAGGTAAGGAAAAGGACTGCTACTTCGGAGGTTAGCCTCCACTTCGGAGGTTAGCCTCCACTTCGGAGGAAAGATCCTTTTTAACCGCCACTTCGGAGGTAAAGGGAGAGAAGATCCTTGGAAATTATTTCCTTCAACCGCCACTTCGGAGGTTGACCGCCACTTCGGAGGTAAGGAAATAATCCTTGGAAACAGTTTCCTTCAACCGCCACTCCGGAGGTTGACCGCCACTTCGGAGGTAAGGAAAGAAGATTTTTGAAAATGAGTTCCCTCAACTGCCACTTCGGAGGTTGACCGCCACTTTGGAGGTAAGGAAATAATTTCTGGGTTTAGAAAACACAGGAGCCGATTTTGATTTCGGAAATGCGGAGCGTTGATTTCCAAAGGATCAGTTTGGAGAATTCCAAGGAATGATAAGGGATTTGGGATGGTAGGAACATAAAGTATTGATTTCCATCAGGATCTGGGAAACTACAAGAGTTGATTTCCCAATCCAATTAACTTTCTTTGAGATCTTTTTTATCTATTTATTTATTTTTTATTTCATTTCATTTTTTTTTTCTTTTTCTTCAGTTTGTCCAATGGCCATTGGCAAAAATCTTGACTTTTTCCTTGACTCTTTTTTTTTTTCACTTCTTTATTTTGGGCTGTTTCCCAGTCAATTGAAACTTAGTTTAAGCACAGGGGATTGAAACCATTCTTTGCCCTAAGGCAAATTTAATGTACACTTAGAGTTATTTCAAAATTTTGAATATTTTTTTTTTTGTTTTTGTTTTTTTTGTTTTTGTTTTTGTTTTGAAATGAGTTAATCAGGTATGCTTATGCAGATGATCTTGAAGTGTGTGCACTTGATGCATGAAGATGCATACACAAAATTAAAACCAACATTACCATTCTGCATAATTAAAAAGTGTGTGCATAGTCCTAAAAAGGTTGGTGCCCCTCGAGGCACGACTTCTAGACATACTTGTGTATGGAAGCACATCTGAGTCCAGACCAGTCTTCTTTCATTTGTTCTTTCATCTGCCTTTGCTTTCAGGTGTCAGACCAAAAGATTTAACAATTTGCCAATCAAGGGCGAAAATTACATGATAATCAAAATCTGCAAAATTTCATCTTAAGGGCTTTTGGGAACCCAGAAGAAGGGTACAAATTTACTTCAAGGCAGGTAGGCTGAATTCCTAGATCTAGGGTTTTGCCCCTGCTCTGATCTGGCCTGTTTCTGTCTGATTTTCTGATCTGGCCGGCTTTCATCTGCTCAAAAGGTCGACTTGGACTCAGAGTGCTTCCAATGGACTCGATGGGTCAAGGCCCATGGTTCACGGGACTCAATGTATGGATCTGGGGTGGCTCCCCTGATCAAAATTTGGTTGGTTTCCTAAATTAGGGCTGAGGCAGCCCAAGATCTAGGGTTCACTCAATTTTATGCAAAAGAGTGGGGGCACTGCCCCTGATGGACTCTTGGATTTTAAATTGATTTTATTTTCCAATATTCACATCCATATCCATGCTACATTCACAAAGCCGTGGTTTATCAGAAACAATAGGTGGGGAAAGGGTACCCAGCCCGAGACATTCGTCTACAAGGGTCTGAGCCAAGTACTAGACCCTCGCGTACCACAGCATGAAGCCAGTGGTGCTAAGGAATCCAGAAACCTGGGGAGATGGGTTTACCCTGCTTTCCCCGGCAAGCCACGGGAGCGTAGAGCTAATACCATCCCAAAAGTAAGTTCATCGTTTGAGAAGGGTGGCTGCTAAAGAGATCTAGGTTTTGGTGAAGAAGAGCAGCATTTCATCAAATCATTCAAAGCGGATCATTCATGCAGACCCCCTCGTGCATGTCACCCCATACAGTTAAAAGATCATTCACGGTGTAGTGAGGTGCTTGTGTGTGCAGTGGGGCAAGGTGCTGTGTCTATTTGGGTGATTCTCGGATAATGAGCTGATAAAGGGTTCCTTAATGTCACTTTTATAGTGAGAGTACAGAACAACATGTAATACGATGTCTGGGTGGATTCCCAGGTAAGTGGGCGGGTCACATTGGTCCCTGTTAAAAACCACTTACCTTAGGCGATTATCATGTCCGTTTGACAGGATCCCCCAATATCACGTAATTGCAAGAGTTCCATACCTCACTAAGGTTGGACACAAAGTACTTCCTAAATTTGCTCATATCCCCCTATGTTGACTCATTTCCTAAACAAGGTCCAATTGGGCTGAGAGGTCCCCAGTGGAGTCGCCAAGCTGTGCGCACCCCCTTTTTCCGGTTTCGAGGTTTCGGGCCGCACGACGAGGTGCATGTAGAAGTGATGCTCGCCTCGGGACTGATTTTGGAATTTGGAGTCGCCACTGCCTGAGAGGTGCAAGCAGACACAAAGGGGCACCTATCCGGGCCTAATTAATCTGGTCTGCGGCTTATTAGAGTTCTGAGCAAGTTCTCGGTTACGTCTAGGGAAGCCCGAAGACACCCTAGCCCGCCCCGTCGATTGACAGGTCCCGTGGGTCTCCTTGGTCTGAGTCAACTTAGTTTTCACCCAATTCCTAAGCCATTATGCACACTTATTTGGTCTGGTGGGACCCTCTGAAGGTGTGGGTCCCTTTTATTTTATCTTTTTTATTTATCTAAGTGAGGTGGGTCGGACCCGGGTCCCGTTGGAAGGCCCGCGGGTTGCCATGGTTGGGCCTTGGGCCCAGTTGGGTTATTGGGTAACCCATTTGGTTGTTTTATTATTTTATTTATTTACACTTTAGGTTTGGGCTTAGTGGGCTCGGAATGGGCCCATTAGCCAAAGTCAAGTGGCCTTGGGCCCGTTTATTGAAAACGGGCCCGGTTTGGGCCGGTCAAAAGTGGGCCCCACAAGTGGGCCCAAGGGGTCTTGATGGGCCTATCTAGGCCCAAAGTCCAAAATGGGCTTAAGATAGCCCAAGTGGTTTAAGGGAATGGTTCAAGCCGGTTTAGGCCGGATTAGGTCCAACCGAACCAAGAAATTACACTTTTTACATTATTTCACAAGTGCCCGTATTTTCTTTACGGTCCGGCTTGCCCGTGAATGGATTACGGTCTTCCTCGCCCGTGAAGAAAACACGGTCCAGGCTGGACCGGCCTGAGTTTACGGGCGCAATTCAGTTTGCCCGTTTGCTGCCGATTTCAATCTGGATCTGTTCCGTGGCCTTCTTGGGATCTTCAATGACTTCTGTGGCGATTCCAGGGCCTTTAGGATTCTTCATTTCCTTCTTTTGGCTTGAAAAGGACATTCTTCTTCTTTGATTTTTCTTGAAGAAACCGGATCATTTCTTGTTTGTTTACCTCCATATTTAAAAATAGGACCTATGGTATTTACAGGGAATTGAACATCCTTAAAGAAGTCATATCCCAATCATGGAATAAGAAGGATCATTAGTTGATTCTTAGTGTCCAAAGGACACTTTCTTTTCTTTTCTTTTTTTTTATGATCAACTCCTTTTAGCTTGCCATGACTTAAGAGGGAACAACAAAAGGGTTAGTAGAAACTGTAGAATGTACAATACTTTGAAAAGAAATTAAAACTTATCACATTGTATTTAAATGGGTGAGAAAAAATACTTACAATGCTGTTTATGACTAGTTCTAATGGTTCCTCTGGATTTGAGCAAATTCGGCAGCGCTTCCGCGTCCTTCGGAATTTTCTGGATTGATTTTGGCAGAGGTTTGGTGGGTTCTTGATGTTCAAAGGATAAAAAAGAAGATTTTAGGCATGGTTTTGATGAGACAGGGGCAATTTGGGAACAGAAGGGGTTTAGTTTAGGAGTGGTGGTAGTTGGGCAGAGTTTGGACGTGGAAACATCAAGGAAGGAGAGGGGGGACGGCCAAGGAGAAGGCTTGCTCAAATGAGGGGGGTGGCCTCTCTATTTATAGGCAAAATTTTCGTGCCCGTATTTGAACTACGGGCATGCCTTGCCCGTACTTCAAGTACGGGCGTGCCTTGCCCGTAATTCAATTACGGGCGAAAAACGAATATTTGCAATTATCGCAGATTCTTCCGTACGGGACGCGTGTCCCGCCACGCGTCTTCTTCTAGAAGCTTGCCCGTAGTTTAAGTACGGGCATGCCTCGCCCGTACTTCAAATACGGTCCCGCACGTTTTTAAAATGTTTGGATTTCAAACCTTTATTCAATTTGGTTTATTTAAAGATTTTTATCCGATTTTTTGATTATTTTATTATAAAACGAGATTCTCTTATTAAAATAATATTAAAAGATTATTTTTGCTTATTTAATTCATCTATTCTGCTTTTTTACTGCTGTTTTGCCACATGGGCAGCTTTCTTTGAAACTTCAACTGCCCATAACTTCTCCGTCTGATGTCTGATTTTAGCAAATTTGGTGTCCTTGGAATCAGCTCGGAACATATTATCCACTGGGATCAAATTGGGCAGTTGAATTGGGGTCGAGCAAAAAGTCAACTTTCGCTCCCCCAAAAGTTTGACCGGTTCATAACTTTCTCATTCGGACCCCGATTCTGGCAAACTCAGTTGCGTTAGAACCGTGTTGAAATGCTCTTTTCAATGAAAGGAAGTTTGATGGCCAATTCTCTTTGGATTAAAAATTCAATTTTTGGCCCCCCAGGGTTTGACTTTTAATTGAAATTTTCATTTTCTTCATTTTCTGGGGTGCAAAAATCAGGTGTCTACATAGGTGTCACAACTTTAGAATTTACAGAAAAATCATTAAAAATTAAATCTGGGCACAAATCCCAAAATATGAAATTTCTGACATTGGTGTCTCAAATAGGCGTCCGAGCGACTGTTCTGGCGGCTAGATTTTTAGGTTCTATTTTAGATACACAGGCAGGTTGCCCGTATCTGTGCTTAAACGGTATTTCGGGCAACAACTTTCTGGGTTCCGCCAGTTCTTCTATTTTCTGGGTTTTGCTGAATTTTGTGAACTTTCTTCTTCTATTATTATTTTAATTTGGATCTAAACATATGTATTTCATCCTAAATTAGATCTGAGACACCCCTAAACTAATTTCATCATCTTTCTATTTAGGGAAATTTACACGTACACCCCCTGAGGTTTGGGAAAGTGTCACGGACACCCCCTGTGGTTCAAAACGGATCACTTACTACCCCCGTAGTTTCAGAAAGCATCACCTACTACCCCTACCGTTACATTGCACACAAACACCATTAGTCCTTTTCTTCAAATGGCCGAAATGCCCCTGGCTCCTCTTCATTATCTTCTCCATGTTAACCATGTTAAAGAATACTCTCCGACCTCACTGCTCTACCCAATGACATTATAGGACCAAGCTGAGCTTTTAACAAGCTCAGTTGAGCCTCGGCAACCATGGATGCATTGTTTATGGATTGGTCTATAAAAAACTTCTCAACCTCATCGTCACTGTCATGCATCGTGTCTGAGTTGAGCCCGGGCAAAACTTTAATTCTCAACAAAACTGGGAAAACCAAGTTTAACAACAAGGCACTGGAGCTGCTAGCAGAGTTCTAAACAAGCAAGATTTCTACCAAAAACACGAAAAGAAACTGAAAAGATGGGGCCTGAAAGTGTTTTCAAAAACCATTTTTGTAGAACAAGTGACCTGTCATTACCAAAGAGAAAAGAATAAGCTACCTAGCTTGTTTTGTTGGCAACTTTGGCATTTCTTTCAAATTTAAAACCCGAAAGCATCCCCTCCTAATAGGAACTTGCAAGGTCATACACTCATAGCTAACAATGCATTCATATTGAGAAAGAAATCAAAGAAAAATCCAAGCAACCATCCCATTAACCCTGCAAGTAGAAATCACGCACATCATAGAGACAGATGCAAACTTCACTACCATCCTTACCCACCACCATTACAAAAGAAAATAGATATCTCTATTGCCTGTTAGCCACCTCTCTGGTCTCCTTATTTTTCATTCTTTCTTCCTCCTCTACCCGCACTTCTTCTTCTTCTTCTTCTTCCTCTTCTTCTTCTTCTTCGTCTGTAACATACCCGTTTGGCTTCCGAAACGCTCACCAACATCTCCTCCTTGTAAACCCAAATCTAAACAATCCCTCCAATAACCCCCTCCCTCCAACCCCACCTTCTCTTGCCTACTACATCTCAAGCTCCAATGGAGACGCAGATCGAATCCTTCGCCTCCTCTTCTCCATCTACCACCACAGAAATCAATACCTTCTCCACCTCAACAACACCACGCTTCAATCTCAACGTGACCAACTTGCTCTCTCCGTGCAATCCGTCCCTCTTTCGAGCTGCCCAGAACGTCAATGTTATTGGCAAGGCCGATTTCGCAACCCCAGAGGCTCATCTTCCATTTCATCCACTCTTCATGGTGCATCGATTCTCCTCAGACTCTCTGCCAATTGGGATTGGTTCATTAATCTCTCTGCTGTAGATTACCCACTTGTTACACAAGACGGTATGCGAAAATCCTGTCGCTATTGTGGGAGATTATTTGGATCTGACGAAAGTTCTTTGCTTTAGATTTGATTTTCTGATCTGGCGATCGGATGTCCCTTGGAAATGGCTTCATTCTCGTCCAGGAACAACCCATCTGGATTCCTGAAAACCCTGTGAAGGGCAGAGATTGTGAGCCCAATCCCAAGGCCGACGATCATTCTCCCAACAGCTCCCATGAACCAAATAGCGAGGATGCAAGCAACAAAACCAGAGATTAGGGCTTCGTAAAGGGGGGATGCGAGCAACAAAACCAGAGATTAGGGCTTCCTAAAGGGGATGCGAGCAGAGAGATCGGAGGGATGCGAGCAAAGAGGTCGGAGAGTATTCATGATCAACACATTTCTTGGTTCTTAAGGAAAGTTTTAAATCACCAAATCAAATCTTTATAAATCATCAAACTTTTCCAATGAAATCCAACTCGAATAATACCACGAATAAACATCTAAATCTCAAGAAAACATGTATTATCTCCAGTTTCAAGGGTTTGCTACTTGCCTCAATACATGAACTAAATCTGAAATCTGTCAAGAAATCTGCTCGCCTAGCCATTGTCTGAGCTTGATTGCACCACCTTAAACTCCTCCAACTCAAATCTCCACCGTTCAGATTGAAGTCCTTCATGAGTAGATAATAACCTCAAAATTTCAGGCCAAACCAACGGTTGGATCTCCGAAGGTCGTCATTCGAAGTTGGCTGGTTGGCCATCTCTGCAACTCTTCTTTCTTTATAGAATCTCCTCCTTTTCTCTTCTCTCTTCTTTCCCTTATTTTTCTCCAAGCCCAAGCACGAATTTCCCTCTTCTTTCTCTTTATTTTTGACTTGTTAAAAACCCTAAACCTTCCCTAGACCTTCCCTTTTATAAGCTCACTTAGTAGAAGTCCTAATAGGTTTAGGAGACCTTCTAAATAGGATTCCCAATCTTAATAGGAAACCTTCCTATCTTATCCCTCATTCTAATTCCTCTTCTAAGAATCTCATACAAAAGAAGGACTTAATTTAATTTATTTTAGTACTAATTTGATTTCTTATTTTAAAATATTACTAAAACATCCCAAAGCTCCTCTTATCCCTAAATTTAAGGCTCCTTATCAACCATAATCACCAATGTACCCTTTTTCCCACTTTTAAGCCATAATTTGGTGTTCAAATTCAAACATAACCCAATTTAAGTCTAGTTAAATATTTCAAGTCTAATAATTATTTACTTACTCAATATATTAATTTGGCTAATTGGAAAATGACTAAAATACCCTTTCGTTGTAATTCCATATTTAACCTTTGGATCTTTTTCCAAAAATTCTCCACTTTATTCCTCACATCAATCTTAACCATATAATGTACTTGGATTAATACCTATCTTCTCCAATCCTTTATATTTAATTTACTCTCCCAATTTTTCTAAATCATCCTCTCTTTTTTTCTAATTAATTTGGAGTTACTATTTAATTTCTTAATTACTCAAAATTATTGTTTATTCATTTAACTACTATTATCTTTTGGATTATATTGTTATTCCTCCAATACCTAAACTAAATCTTAACTTCTTTATATATTTAGGTTTATTTAATTTATTTTATTTTTGGAAAATCCAGGGTTTTACAGTATCACCCTAAACACAAATCCCATTATCTGGTAGGATATAAAGAGGCATAAATTTGTTAACTTGGCCATGCAGTTTGGAATAGAACAGGAACCTTCTGAAATCCTGTTTAGGACATGAAGATGAGATGCTTTGAAATCTTACTGCAGCAATGGTCGGTGGTGCCAATGGCTCCTCCACAACCTGGTGAAGAACACCTGTTAATTTATCCCAGAGTGATGCCTTCCCACTGTCAAATTTCGTGGTAGGTGCTTGTTTTGCAACAATCATCAACATGTAAAAGTATATCACATAATATTCATTGATCTGGAACATCAAAAAATGGCATTTCTCTATTGGTCTATGCTCTCCATTTCTGCCATACCTCTCAACATCGATCATCTGTAAATATTATGAACACATAAATAGGCATTTGTAAAAGTTGAAGAAATGCATCACTATCCTTGTCCTATCAATTAACCTAGTTGGATACCACTTTTGTTGGAATGAAACATGGAGGATTGATTATCTAAAAGTTGAGAGAAAAAATATGCTAACTATAGAAATACTAACAAACAATAGTGCTAACATTGTGAAACCATAACAGAAAAAACAAAGATAAAGTATAACTGACAGCAGCAAAAGTGGTGCATGTCCAACTAGTTTCCACTAAAAGCCAACTTCTCACCAAAAAAGTTTAACAATCCTCATAAAGACAAATTCCCTAATAGCTCAATATCTCGATCTAATTGCTAGACTGGCGCAACTTTGGGGGTGAACAAATCATGCATCTGGCGGAATAGATATGTCAACAGTGGGTCTCAGATACGCACAAACTTCAACGGCCACATGTGCAGGATCAAACAGGAAGCTTCTAATAAGGTCTTCATTTATAGGAATCCCTTTATCCACGTCCACAAAAGCTTGCTGGGTGAGAATGTAATCAAAATGGGGTGCCCATTTCTTGCATCCCAATCTAGATATCATAGAACAGTTATCAAACATGAGTGGGACTCCATGCCAATACATGAAGGGGTTCACTAAATCTACTACCTCGATCACACTTTTGTTAATGATGTCCGAGTATGAGTGGCCCTTCTTCCGCAATATCTCCATCTTGGTTTATAATTTAAACATAATTTCGGTTTGATAAGATGAATTTCCTAATTATAATTACGAAGAAAATAAGATGAGAACTCTCACCTAAGCCATCATAAGTGCGACATAAACACCAGCAGTAAAAGGGTACAAAGGACCCAAATCACCTTATCGTCTTGTTGACCAGACACACTCACCAACTTTCCACATTTGCGTTTGATCTATATTCTCCATCGGGAAAATTGGTAGGTCATACTTTTGCCAACGTTTAATTGTTAACTACATATATGGTTATTATTTAATATTAGTATACTCCAGACAATATTGTAAACTAAATTGGGAAATTGTTTCAACAGATGAGAATATATATATATACACCAAAGTTATGGTTAGCAACGACAATTCTATGAATCTCCTCCCCATAAGCGACTTCTTCATAGCACTCATAAAGGATGTTCAAAAGAGGATAATATGAAGCACTATATGCCATCTGGAATTGTTTCCTCCCATTCTTTGATAAGGCATTATATAGACCTAACATGCCTTGTCATGGCACAAGACAAGTACAATCTCAAATGTGTATATGATCAATCCAACTTGGTGCTTATAATTGTGATAGACAGATATTGTTATATTAAACCACTTTATATCAACACAGAATTTAAAATGAATGTAATTCACCTTTGATGATTTGGTCTTGGACACATTCCCGGTAATGCACTCAACGGTATTTAGATAAGCGAGGTCTTCGCTCATCCCGAAAGCAGTGTACCTTTTGAATAAGGATTCAACAATTCCTTGAAAACCGCCCAGTAAAATGCCTGTATTTAAGAAATAATTAGATGGGAGATAATTAGATATGTGTCAAGTCAATGAAGTGCAAATACAATATTAATGATGAGACTAGCTAGCTACCTAACTCCCCAAAAATACCACTTTGGTACTCCTGCGCTAGCGTCGTGCAAAATATAAACCGTGAACCAAAGGCAATCGACCAACCCAAGGCAACATCAGTAGCTCTTCCATCGACATCCTGAATAAAACACCATAATTAATTATTGTTAAACAAGTACAGACTTTTTCTGTCTCAGATGAATGTTGTATAGGAAAATATTAATATGAAAATGGAAGCATAAGATGTGTGTGTGTGAGAGAGAGAGAGACCCAATATACTGCAAACTTTCCTGCACCATTTACATCTTTTCCTTGAACATAAAGTCTCCTCACAGATGGACCCATTCCCTTTGGGCAAACAGCAATGACGCTTATATTTTCGGGAAAATCAAGTCCCAAGGTTTGTAAGTGTCCAAGAAGAAACCCATGGGAAAGCCCAAGTATGCTGTTTGGCTTCATGTGGAAGAATAGAGGCTCATAGTTATCCACCTGAAAAATGTGGTGCAAATTCACAACCATAAGAAACACCGAAAAGGAAATAGAAGAAAAGCATTAAAACATGTACAAAAAATGAATAGGTATGCTTGAAGAATCCATCGATCAATTAAGCAATAACATAGGTTTTAAAGCATAAAATGAATAGATATGTGTTTTAGTCAATTGATTGATGGTATTTTCAATTAAGCCTATTCATCCATCATTTGGATGAAAAGCATTAGTCAATTGAAAATACCATCCATCATTTGTGTTTTAGTCAATCGTGAGGAATGACCACAACGCGATTGACTAAAACACAAATGATGGAAAAGAAAAAAAAATTATGTATCTTATGTTGGTTTTTTTATCATCACGATTGACTAAAACACAAATTATGGTAAAGAAAAAAAAAGTCATAGGTCTTATTCAGCCATTGAATAAGCATTTAATGGTTCTTAGGTTGGTTAAAGCACATACTGTAGAGAATAAGCATTTAATGGCTAAAGTTTTCAAGTTGGTTAGAGCATGAAAGAATTACATTAAAGCAGAATAATCATCTTAAATCCTTATCATGTAAAGATTCTAAAAGTGCAAGATCTTCCAACTTGTTCAACATCGGACATCAATAGCAGCACAAGATCACTGTCGGAAACAATGTCCCATATATCACCTAGAGTTCCATCATCTTTGGTAAATCCAGAAGCTCAGGCTTCGGCCATTGAAGGGGATCGCTTTCTCAGTCCAACCTGTAGTATGAAGTAACAATGGAGAACCTTAATTTCATATAAATCGACTAACTAATTATATGGGAAATATGCTGAAAGGAACAACTTACAATGGTAGATATTTAACCTTGACCACAATATCAGACTTTGCTTCTGCAAGAGAATCCCTCAGATTCTGAGCTTGAGCTGGACCCTAAATGGATAAAAATGGGGTTAGCATTTGAAATAGGTTGATGAAAGATACTCTTCTTTAGGGAATATTCACGAACAAACAAAACAAACAGACAAAATGCCCCCAAGAGTGGCTTCCAATGCCTATTTAAAAGCAATACCAAACATGTCCTAAGAGTTATTATCCTGAATATCCTTTAATTGGTATTGTGGCAATGATGGATCAAGAAAACCATGAAGATCATGTTTGTCTATGCTAGGAACAGTATTGCTAAATGATGAGCAAGAAGTGCTTCTATCAATTAATTGGTTAGAAACCAAGGTTCAAGCCGGCAACATACTACACTCATAAAAATATTACTTTGTTACTAACTACTATTGGATTCCATTTTCTATGTGATTTGATCATCAGGTATATGTTATTTTCTTAACTAACTTTCATAGGAAATGGTTGATATGCTCTAATAGATATTTGTTATGATTTGAAGCATAAAATTTCCCCAAATACCGTAATATCGTTGATCACAAAGTTGCATTGCCAACATTAACTCACATAATTGGGTTGCTCTTATGAGTTTTCAACTCAAAATAATTTTCTACTCTTTTCATTTTTCTTGCTTCCACTATGTTCTTTTTCTTTGTTCGTATTTTTGCTCACATTTGCTCTGCAACCTCTCAAATATCATTTTTTGTTCTTCTTTTCTCTCCTCAAAGTTTTCCTTTCTCTTCTCAAGCAAGTTTTAGTTGACCAAAATCAGCAAAACATTTTCTTCTCCATTGCTCTCATTTTGCCTTGCTATTTTTTGTTTGTCACGCCCCACAAGCTCATGAATCGTTTCATTTTACACAAAAGAAATATACTATATACTCGAAACAAAATATACAAAGATTATAAGAATCAAGATACCATTAGAAAATAAACTTTTAATTGCAAAAGATACAAAATAATCAGGGAAAAAAATGTTAACTAAAGCAAAGCACTTCAAAACAACACTATTCATCAAATGGGAAAAAACCAAAACCAATTTGGAAACTACAAGCACATATATGAATTCAACTATAAATGTAGGACAAATCAAAAAACCATATTCCCTGGAACAAGATTACTTTGAAGATTCCTGCTTCACTCCATTTGATATAATATATTTAGGAATCGAGTATGAAAGCAATAGTTTAGTTTGCAACACTTCCTAATTCCGAAGATGTATCACTGAGAGATGCTTTCTTTAATTTTTGAAAATTCGAGATTGCAATAAAAAATTTGTGCAAATTTAATTGGTACAGAGATCAGTACAAAGTTAATTTTTGAAAATTCTATAATAAAAAAAACATTGGGAAACTCAAAAATATTATCAAAAACCTCTTTCCTATTGAAACTTCATATTAATCATAGATAGATGCTCATCATTCACCTTGGCTGCTGTAAGCACCCAAATTTTGATTAAACCAAAAAATGTGCAAAACAAAAAACAAAAAACAAAAAAGCAAAACAATTTAAAAACCCTGAGGAAAAAAAATTGGCTTTTTGATCGAATGCAAGTTGGCTACCTTGCCCTATCCCAATGGATATGAATTTCCAACACGATTCGAACGCAACTGAGTTTGCCTGAATCAGAGTCCAGATGAAGGATTTATGGACAGAACAAATCTCAGGGAGCAGAAATTGACTTTCTGCTCAAACCCCGTTTAACTGCTCTCTTGGTCCTGAAAGAAAGAAAATCCCGACACGATTCCGACGCAATTGAATTTGCCAGAATCGGGGTCCGGACCAAGGAGATATAAGCATATTAAGATTCCGGACGCTATTTCGGCTTTCTGCTAAAAACTTGAATTTACTGCAAAACCCTGTCCCAATGGATAGAGGATCTCAACCCGATTCCAACACAACTGAGTTTGCCAGAATCGAAGCTTGGATGAGAGAGTTATGAGCAGTTCAGGTTCTAGGGCAGAAGTGCCAGAAGCTGCCCATGTGGCATGTGTGCAGAAACCTGCTACGTGGTGGAAAAAGGACTGAAAGGACAGCCAATGAAAATATCAAGAATATAATAATGTTTTTTCTCAAAATATCTTGATTTTATGAATTAAAATAAATGAAATATCAAGATAATTCGGATTCTCTCCAGGAGAGAGAGTCCAGTCACATCGGTCAAATCCAAGGGCAAATCCGGAAGAAAATCTTTTTTTTTTTATATAAAATAACTGAAATTAATTTTCGGTTATACACAAAATGTGTATAACCGAAATTGAATTTCGGTTCATAAAGTAAAGGCCAATATTTTCTGACAGATTTCCCGACAAAATCTCTACATTTTCTTGATTGCATGTCGGAAATGGGTGTAACCGAAATTGTATTTCGGTTACACATATTTATAGTATAACCGAAATTATATTTCGGTTATACTATATTTTTAGTGTAACCGAAATATAATTTCGGTTACACTAATTTTGCCTATAAAAGCTGCTCAGCAGCTCATTTGCAGGGGGTTAGCCATTCTATCCTTTGGAGCTCTCCCCTCTCTCCTCTCCCTGCTTGAAACCCCTTTCCCTACCACCCTATTATCCCTTTAACCCTTCAAGTCACCCCTAAACCCTCCTAAACCCCTCTCCTTTCTCCTTCTCCTCCACTTTTGAGCCTCAGAGAAGCCTTGAGGAGGCTTTGTGGAGCAAGAAGGAGGTGTCCTAACTGCTGGTGGAGCTTCCAAGGAGCTCCACACACTTCAAGAGGGACTCTAAACCCAAAGGTAAGGTTTCCCCTTGGATTTTACTTAATATATATGAAAATGAGCTCATTTGGAGCACTTTTGGTTTTGACATGTCTTTCCCTCCCTTCTATATGCATGCGTTTTGTTGTCTCCTCCTCTTCTCTCTTTAATGCCTCTACAAGCATGGTTATGCTCCTATGGTAAGAGGGAGCAACCGCACTCAAAAACGGGAGGCGGGATCACCCATGGTCTCTAAAGAGTCATTTTAAGTATGCTTTTTTCCTTCATGTTCTTCCAGTTACTGTTTTGATTAAATGGGGGAGCACGTTCCCTCTTTCTCACTTGATCTTATGTACCCCTCTCTTAATCCCCCAAGTCCTTTCTTTTAATGATTTGTTTTTTAGGACGTAAGCATGCTTGTTTTCTTCATTAATCATTTTGAAGCATGCTTGAGTGAATGGATGAAACCCAATATGCATGAATGGCATGTTCCCCACCTCTTCGGCCATGCTATGTCTCCCATCGAGTCACTGTTTTATGATTTGCATGCTTTCATCTCATCTTTGTATACATCAAAAGCATGCACGTATATGTACACGTAGGAAGCATGCTAAGTTCCTTTCCTTTAATCATCTATCTTTGCATGCACATGAGCATGTCCCCAGAACCCCCTTGCCATTGCCTTGTTACCTACTAGTTTGAGATATCATGCATGCCCCCGTTCCCCCTTCCTTTTACTGTTTTTAACCCTTTGGCATGATCCCCTTCCCCTTGGTTCCTAAAAGTCCCAAAAAAAAGGGCCTAAAGAGGCCTCTCCCCTTACCCATGAGCCACTGTGGGCCCACACAGCTGCCAGGCAACCCTGGAAACCTAAGAAACCAAAGCCCCTGAAAAAAAGCGAGAAAACTATTTTTCTATGCTTGCTCGAAAACTCAATTCGAGCAAGCTTCTTTTCCCTTGTAACCGAAATTGGATTTTGGTTACACCCTAAAAATGCCAAAGAACCTATTTTCAACCCCTTGCTTATCTCTCAGCATGTTTCAATTTAACCATACCATCCAGTAGGGTTTCCGAGTCAACCGAAAACCCAATAAGGGCCATGGACTCACCGGGTCCAATTCGATTGATTGTGGGCCTTCCAACGGGGCCCACCCAGTCTAACTCACAGGCCTTGTTCCAAAATCAATAATTAAGCTGCTTAAATGGGCCACACCATCTGTGCGCGCGTCGGAAACACCGCACGGGAAAGTTCGGAGTCGCCACCGCCTGATGGGGTGCAGGCGGACACCTGGGTGCCTAATCTTGTCTATTAAGGCTTTGGGTCTGCGGCTTGAGATTCTAAGTCAGTTCTCGATTGCGGTCTGGGGAAGTCCGTAGACACCCCAGTCCGCCCCGTCGGATGACAGGTCCCGTGGGTTCCCTGGTTTGAGTCAGCTTACTCTGGTTTCTCACCCGATTCCTAGTCCGATAGGCAATTTGGTTAAGTCTGGCGGGACCACTTGAGTGGTGTAGGTCCCTTTAATTGATTTTATCTTGCTTAATTTAGGTGATCTGAGTCAGATTGGGTGGGCCCCGTTGAAAGGCCCATGGTGTCCTTGGCGGGCTTGGCTAAGCCCACATGCCTCTGGTGGGCCTCTATTTAGTCCTAGGAGGCCCTTTGGGCTTAGGTGTAGTGAATGGATTTTACTTAATTTATTCAAGTTGGAGGCTTAGTGATTTTCATGCAATGGGTTTGCATTGGTTTGCGGGCCCCCGGGTGGGCCCCTATGATGGTTGCCAAAGGTGTTTTGTATTTATTTTATTTGGCTTTGCCAAGAATGGACGGGTTACTGGGCTTGGGGCCCGTGATCCTGGTTTGGGCTTGTAAGCCCAGTTCTTTGAAGTCTAGGGCTTGCACCCTAACTGGGTTCGGTTAGCTGGCTTTGGCGGGCCCGATAGGCCCTAGCCCTTGGTCTCGGCCAAACCATGCAATTCATATACTCATTACACAAAGACAAGTTCGGGTGGACTGCATTGGGTTTGGCCCATCCGGTTTGATTAGTTAATTCCACTTAATCTTGCTTGGTTGCATGCTTTTGGGTTTATAGGACTTGGTGGGCCCCGTTGGAAGGCCCATTAGTGTGCCATATTGGACCGGTGTCCAGGTCCCATGTTGGGTTTCCGGGTGACCTGGAAACCCTGTTGGTTCACTTGGTTTGGTTCAAACCATCACAAAATTCGGCAAGGAACCCCAAAAGCATAAAACCTGTATTTCTGTGTGTATCCGGCCTTAGTTGCCGGATACACACAGGCCATAGGTGATCCGGCCTGAGTTGCCGGATCACCCTAAAATGGCATTTTTCGGGGTTTGGCCATTGGGGTGGCTTCCATGGGTTCCTAGAAGACTTTCTAAGGTTTGGTGGGCCCCTGGGAGGGCCCACACTGGTTCAGGTTTGAGGAAGAAGCCTCATTTGGCCTCCTTTGGGACTTTTCCAGCAAAGGTAAGTAGATGGGCAATGGTGCATGGAGGTGCTGCCCCCCTTCCACTTTGGATCATGTTCCTTGATATAGTAGGGACCGAGGTGCCCCTACTTGGTCTCTAGGATCCTACCGGTAGCAAGCATGACTCTTGATGGAGATCAGAAAACAAAGGAGCTGGAAGCATACTCTAGATTATGAAGTCCATTAGCATGCTCTCATCCACCATACAGGGGCAGCAAGAGTTAAGCCCCCAATAAAAAAATAGGATGAATGGCTAGGTTGGGAATTACCTATCAGGCCATTAGGGCGGTGGGAAAGTCCACGGATGCACTCAATGGTCATGGTGGCAAGCATGTTACATCCAAGGGCCACGGAATTGCATTCTGTTGTGGCTCAGGACAGCAACCAAAGGGAAGCATTCGAACATGCCATTGAGGCTGAACATGGTCTCGGGTTTCTAAATTTTCTGGGGCAGCACCAGCGGGGAGCTTCACACAAGCTTGAGGGGTTGAGGTCACCACCAAAAGGGGGAAGGGCTTGATGGGGGGTCTAGGCTACACTAAAGAGTGCAAAAATACAGGTGAGAAGAGGGGGGGAGGGGCTGCTGCTGTCACCAACAGCAACCCACGTGGGTCACACAAAGGGGGGCCTAGGGGGGAAGGGGAACAAGTTAATACCAAAAGAACAGTAAATGACAAACAGCAACAGACCCACCAAAGGATCATTAACGATGGCAATTCATGCATTACATTGGTGGGTGCTTTAGTTGTGCCCAAAGAGATAAGCATGCATGTGAGGTGTGGTTCCTAGGGACTGATTTTTATGGTTGAAAACAGTGGCTTGCATGCAAGGGAACCTAATCCAACATGCAAGAATAACAAGGAACAAATGTCCATAAGATCCTAGCATACATGACCCTACCGCGAGAGGACCTTGTACAAAGCAAGACAATAACCAAATGCACGTAAAAGCAACAAGAGCATGATCTAACGCATCACCTATGACCTCAAGCCAGGTCTGATCCACAGCCTCATGCTCAGACAATAAAAAAACATCCAACGAAGGGGAAGAGAAGGGGGCTCATAGGGGGTACATTGGATAACCAAGTACGAGGAGACATGCCTCCTCTCGAAACAACCAGAAAAAAGCCTAAAACAGTTGCTGTAGTGGTCGAAGAGGGGCTGAAAAATCTCATCTCTTCCTCTTTAAGGCCATCTACATACCTCTCCCTTACTTGGAGGTCCTCATATGGTGAGATGAGAACAAGTGCATGCTTAAAATACTATGGAGATGAGCTCATGCAAGAGAAGAATACATGCTTGGAAATCATTTTATAAAATTACTATTTTAACATATGTGCAATAAGACATGGTGAGGAACATTACCTGACAGCTCTTGACCTCTTGTATAGTGTGGAGACACCTCTGGGTGGCTGACCAGTAGCTGGAAGCTCCCCTCCTTGACAGCAGCAGCAATAGTTCCACCTCTCGGTGGGATGCAAGTGAGGAAGAAGAAGTAAAGGAAGGGTGGTAGGGGCTTGGGGTAGTGTGGATAGGTGGTGGAGGGTAAGGGAGGTTGTGGAAGACTGGATTCGGGTGGAAAAGGTGGGGGAAGGAAGTTAGGAAACAACCAAAAAAGCCAACCCCCGGAAATGGGCTGCTGCTTGCCTTTTATAGGCAAACTTAATGTATCCGGCAACTCAGGCCGGATACACTAAGCCCTCTTCATAGCCGGCATATATGGCCGGTTACACAGGTGCTCCTTTGTATCCGGCATTCAATGCCGGATACAAAACATAGTCATCCAAAATTAAATGCCGCCGCAAATTTGTCGGGCGATCGGCGCGAATCTCGCCGATTGATCTCCTTGTATCCGGCATTTGATGTCGGTTATACACGAACCTATGTGTATCCGATATATTTGACCTGATACAAATCAAAAAATTACGGATTTACCCTTCGACTTGACCAATTCGACCGATTTGACACTTTTGGATATCTACGGATTGCCCCCTGCGAATTTTGGTTTAGTCCCTAAGATTTTTGGATATTTAAGATTTAGTCCCCGAGATATTTTGCTGCATTTGCTGCCACGTGGGCAGTTCCTACGCCACGTGTGCAGTTTCCGGTTTTGCTGTGCGGAAACTTCGACAGCTCATATCTCCTTCATCCGAACTCCGATTTGAGCAAACTCAATTGCGCTAGACTCGTATCGGAGCCCTCTATCCAATGATGCAGGGCTAAGCACCTGACACGGGATTCAAGAAAAAGTCAACTTTAGGCTCCCCTTTAAGTTTGACCGCCCGCAGAACCTTTATCCGGACTCCGATTCCTGCAAACTCAGTTGCGTTGGAACCGTGTCAAGATTCTCTATCCAATGGCATAAAGCGAGGTGGCCAATTTTCATTTGATCAAAAAGTCAACTTTTCACCCTTTAGGGTTTGACTTTCTGTCCAGGGTTTGCATTTCTGGTTTTTCTGGAAGCGCAAAAATGAGGTGCTTACACCATCCGAGGCCCAACAAAAGCCCAATCTGAAGCATGCTTGCCTACAATAGGTTTGGTTTGGCTGAGACCGCAGGCTTGGGCCTATCGAGCCCTATTTCCTTCTTTAAGGAAAGCCCACTTGCTTAGATAAGAAAAGGGATCCAAAACCCCATCTTGCAAAGTCTTCAGCTTTCAAGCCCAAGCCTAGAACATGGGCCCCAAGCCCATTCGTTGCCCACCGTTGGAAAAGCTTAACAAAGATAATCAAGCTTCAAGTCAGCCCTTGTGGGCCCCACCCACTGGGCCCACAGACAATGCAGGCCCACCAAGCATAAATCTTAACTTAAACTCTTTGGATCAAACCTTAAATAAAATCAATCAAATAAGCCAAACCCTAAAGGGCCTTATAGGGATAGATCAAGGCCCAGCAAAGGGACATGCGGGCTAAGCCTAGTCCACCAAGGGATCCGTAGGCCTTCCAACGGGCCCACCCAATCAGACCCAGATCACTTAAATAAAGCAAGATAAAACAAAATAAAAGGGGACCCCACACTACTCAAGTGGTCCCCACCAGACTTAAACAAAAGGTGTGCATGTTTAGCTTGGTAATTGGTTGAGATAGACCGAGTTGACTCGAACCAGGAAACCCGTGGGACCCGTCACCCGATGGGGCGGACCGGGGTGTCTACGGACTTCGTTGGACCGTAACCAAGACCTTACACAAAATCTCAAGCCGCAGACCAGCCTAAATAGACAAACCTAGGCACCCAGGTGTCTGCCTGCACCCCATCAGGCAGTGGTGACTCCAAAACCCTGATTTTCTCGAAAGGAGACATGCACTCTTGTGCACCTCGCATTGCGGCATTCTCGATGCGCGCACAGCTACAATTTTCCTTTAATATAGCAACAGCTTTTGGGCAGGCAACCTTAATCTGAGTTCATCTGGTTTTACAATCTACTAAGGTAGATCATATAGTAGATCACGATCTCTGTAACAGTTTACGTAGAGGGAATAAAGCATTTCATCAACCAAGAAGCAGGGCTGTGTAGCCAACCATATCGTTTGCATAGAAGTGGAGAAATAGGATCCGCCATTTGATAGGTATTAACATGAGATATCATCACTCAGAAACAACTCCATTATGATCATTTAACAGTTCTCTTCTTGTGATTTTTTTAATGTTTTAAAAAGAAATATATCTTGAACAGCTTACTGAAAATGCTTAAATTGATTAAGAAGATTCCATATGTAGACCGATCAAACATGATCCTCTGTATCATGATCTCACGGTTCCACTATAGATTTTGGGCCCTGACAAAACTAATATTCCATGATAGAATTCAGACCATTTTAATTTACAAACACTAATTTTGTTAAGAACAAAAAAAAATGTTTCTATAGAAATTTTGGTAGTTTTGTAGAATTCAGGATCCTCCATTAAATCAACAGGATTTCTTTGGCATGCAAAATTTGTGCTACCGAATGAAACCGAAATGAACAATTACAGCTTCTATGCCTTCTATCTAATACACGGGCATCTCATTTAGAGGACAACCCCTCTCTAGCAGCATGTATGATACATAAGAAAGATAACCAGACTTGCTACTTAAGAATATTAATGGCAACGGTCTACTTGACCGTCTGAACGGGTAAGATGCACACTGCAAGTTATATAAACCCCAATTTGGCTTGCATAAAAAATGCAGCCAAGTTTATAGAATGCTATAAAATGCCCCCATAATCAACAATCATCGGGAGCATTAACGTGATGCTATAAACCGAGAAAAAGAAGACGAGGAAGCAAAAAAGAAAGAGAGATGTTAAAAAATTTACAAAAAATCGCATTCACATGGGAACCCCACCCAATAACTCCAATCTGTTTAATGTTTTTGAATGCAGCTGGTAGCAAATGAAACAAATCCCTTCCCCTCCGACAATATACTGCAAAAAACCAACCGAAAGAAGAAGGAAGAAACCGATTAGATAGAGTTGTAAATCAATTGAAATAAATCAAATGAAAGTAAGATTACAAGAAGAACATGTAGCTTAACCTCATCCTGATCGGCGAGTTTGATCCTTTCTTTCTTGAACAACGATGTCTAAAAATCAAGCGTGGATTTGATGGTAGATATTCCTATGAGAGAGAGGAAGCCATTGCTACATTTTTGGCTTTTAGCATACGAACAGAAAGGTAGTTCATTGCAAGAGAATGATCCGGTAAGTAGCTTAAGACGAGGAGAAAGAGGGCTAGCTAGGGATAGAACAAAGGACGCCATTGATGAGATGAAGAAGAGTAGAAAAGAAAACAATGACAACAAGGAGGACGTATTTCTTCTAACAGACAAAACAAAACAAAATTAGCTACAGAACACTGCTCACTTGACTTGGGTGGTCCAAGAAACAAAATTAACTACAGAACACTGCTCATTCGACTCGGGCGGTCCGACTGACTGGACCGCCCGAGCTTATATATATTTAAAATTTAAAAAAGAAGCGTTTGTAGGAGCAAAGTTAGCTTTCGCTGAGGCCACAACCTGCCATGGAAGCTGAAAAAGTGTCCCAACACTCATGCTAATAAAAGGGTGTACGTCTACCCCGAGCCAAGTTGTGTGCATCATGATCCAAGCGGGGCTCTAGGTGACTTGACTGGCATAAAGAAACCTGTTTTTTAAAGTTGCTGCATAAATTTGCTTTTAAAGGCGATTCGGGAGTGACTGGAAAGCGATTCAGGATTTTGAGTGGCGTCGACCTATTTTTTAACCTGTCAGTCTGCATCGGGCGTGTTTTCGTGAGGACCGAGGTGGTTTGGGTGGCGGTTTGTGCTTTCTCATTGTGGTTTTTCTCTGGGTTTCCCTAACTCCTAGCGGTTTTCTCCTCTTCATAAAGCCTCCCACCCCTCTCCCTCCTTCTCTGGATCTCCCCTCTTTCTTGGCCTTTCTTTCTCTGGGAGCTGTTGCCCTCTTCCCGGTCGCCTCTCTCTCCCTTTTGTTTCCCTTTTGCTCTGCTTGGGTCCTGTCGCCTACCTTCCGGGATTGTTGTCTGTCTTCCCTTCGTCCTTCTCGTGCTAGAGTTTCTTGCTGCTGTGGTTGGCCAGGTCTTCCGCTGGTTCTAGTTTTTCTCTCCCCTTGTCCTTTTAAGCCGTGGCCTTCCTGCCTTTAGGGCCTTCTCCCCTGTGATGGGCTAACGCTCTTAGCTCCTTGGTAGTTTTTACTCCTTCTCCTTCCCCGGTTCTGTGTTTCCCTGGGTTTCCGATGGAAGAAATTTCCTTTGAGTTCCAAAAACTTCTACTTCCTTCGCGGCCGGGAAAAGTTTTTGCCCTACTCGAGAACGAGAAATCTCGCTTGCGCAACCATTGGCAATTTATTATCATTATAGAAGTGGTGAAGCGTCTCTTTCATTTCTATCAGTCAAAAACTTTGTGTCGAGGGTCTGGAAACCAGTTAAGATGGTTTCCACCATTGCTGTCTCTTCATCTTGCTTTTTCCAGAGGAATCTGATGAATTTATCTTCGCTGATCTGATCCTTTGGACCCAGATTCTTGGGTTGCCTCGCTTTCTATGGGATAGACAAATCCTCCTCCATCTGGGTAATGAGTTTGGGGTTGCGCTTGATGTAGAACTGCCAGGGCCTCTGGAGGTTCAACTCCCTGCGATCCATTGGTCTCTCCCCCTTCATAAGCCTATTCCAGCTGGGATCTTTATGGAGGACCTTGCTTCACAGCAGGTTGGAGTTACCTTCTCCCATGAAGGTTTACCGGACTTCTGTTTTTCATGCGAACTGCTTGGCCATACCCTCAACAACTGCTCCAATATTCTCCCCGGCCAGTCGCTGAGCTTCCCTCCGACGGATGTTCCTCCTCGGTACTCTAACCAGAACAGAAGAGCCTGTAGACGGCGCCGGAGTCCATCCCCTCTGTCTAATGGCGGCGCTAGCAACAGAGGTGAGCCCTCCAGTTCAGACCTCAGGTAGGACCTTAACTCCTTGGTGTACCCGGGTTCTACGACCCCCTCTCTCGGTCTTCGTGCTACTGTGGGCCGCCCCCTAGACCTCGTTCAAATGGCAGGCCTGGCCTCAGCAGGGTGGTGGGCCGATGGGCCTATCTGAAGATCTCATCTTTGGCATCTCAATGTCGGACCTAGGATCCAGCTCAGGGGGTGCTATGGACAACTGTTCGTCAGGCTCTGCTTCCTCCTTTACATTCTCGGCCTTTTGTGGAAATAAAAGCCCATTAGAAAACAAAGGTTTAAACCTTCTTTTCTCTAATTTCTTCACGAGTTGTAAAACCTTGAATTTTTAAGAAATTTTAATTATGGATAAATCGATGATTAAAGGATTTAATGAGGTTACTTAAATCCAATTTTAATGAAAAGGCTTAATTTGGTGGGTTTTGCTTTAATTAAACGGGTTAAATTGATTTGGATTAAGTATTGTTGGATTGGTTCATTCAAGTGAACCGGTTTAAGTGTTAGAATCCGACTGGTAGGTTTATGTGTAATGGGTTTAAATTGAATTACTTTACTGGAAGAAAAGAATTATTTTATTTGGGTTCGGCTTATTTCATGGGTTTAATGGGTTAATAGATTAATTGATTCGAAATTGGTTTGATTTATTGGTTTTAGTGAACCGCTTTAGTTGGCGTAGGTGTAATTGATTCAATTGAATTATTTTGTTTGGAGGGAGAACAATTTTGGTGGGTTTTGTTTAATTGGTTTAATTAGGTTTAGTTGAGTTTGATTGGGGGTTTAATGGGTTATGTCTTATGGTTAATTAACGTAGGTTTTCTTGGTTTAGGTCGGTTCATTCTCAGTGAACTGGCTTAATGGGTTTATTGGGTATTATAAGTATTAGAACCGAGGGTTCTTATTCTCGTTTCTCTCCTTCGTGAGGGTTAGAAGAAAGCCGCAAGAAGAGGAAAAAGGGTCGCAGGCGCAAGGAGAAGAAGAAGAGGAAGGGAGGAGAAGAGAAGCAGAGGAGGAGAAGGGAAGAGGAAGAACAAGGGAGGAGGGCTGATCAAATTAAATAGTAAGTAGCTTGTTTTTCTCTCTCTATATGGCTGTTTTGACGAATTGGAGTTTGGTGTGAAATTCTAAAAATGATGATTCTAAAATGATGAAATTGTTAGGTTTGATTTAGGTTAGTATGCTTAAACTATAATAAGTAATTTCAAAGTCATTTGGTAAGCTATATGGAGCATGAAAAATCTTCAAAGAAAAGGATTTACGATGAGTTTTGAAAATAATTAAATTCTGGTGCAAAAGATCATAAAGAAATTGAAATTGATGTATTATTTTAGAAAGTAATTAAGTTTTAGTGTAAACTTATACTGTATTGATAAATTAGTATACAAAACTTAAAGAGTTAAGTTCTAGTTCAGATTTTAGTTAAATTCAGCAAATAAGTTTGAACCCCAAATAAACAATTACATTTTAGTCACATTTTGAAAGAAAAATCAATAATTAGGGAAAACCCTAAATTATACCATGAATTATACATTTTCTATATAAAAGAGATCTTTAGTGAATAATTAGATATAATAACACTTACATTAAGATGTTTGGAAGTGGTTTCTCATGTGTTTGGATAAGTCAAAGTTTGTTTCATTGTTAAATTGTTTAACATAAGGCATACTTAAGTAAATTGGTATATAAAAGGCAATTGGCCTATGGTATTTAAATAACAATAATATATTATATATGTGGGTAGTGGACTGCCGTTCACCCTAGCTCATGAGAGCTGGGGATAGTGAACCTGCATCCACCACAGACATGAGTTCTGGGGGTAGTGAACTCAAGTTCACCACATGCTTTGGGGCATTGTGGTTAGTGAACAAAATTTACCCCAGAAGCTCAGAATTGTGAGATTGTTTAACCGTGGTTTGTTTTATGGTTTGGTGGGCTTGGTTGTAGAATGGATCCATGTCTAAGCCAGGTAGTATGTTGGGATAACTTGTGTGAAAAGTTTTTACTCTTGTCCAGCATGTGATACACGGTTCCGGGGGTTGTGAACTTGCATCCACCTCAGAATGTGCCACAGCAACCCGTAAAGTCAACTCGATGGTCTCATAGAGATGAGATAACTAACTTGATGGTCTATGAGAGATCACTAACCCGCTAACTAGTTCGACTGGGTTGTACTTGCCAGCTCATGCATGTCTCATGCTTGAGTGATCCGCTTGGGAAGAGCGATCCTAGCTAGATCTTTCCCTGTAAGTCGTGAAGGGGGGAATTGGACATGAGATTTTACTGAGATCGTGATTTGGATTAATCTAGTTTTAAACTACTGAACGATTTAGCCGTGTTTGACAAGAATGAGTTTAAATGAAATATTGTTTATATGAGCATGCTATTTGATTATTTGAAAATTGCATAACCTGTTCTTATCATGCATTGTGCTACTTACTGGGACATTAGTCTCACGCGTGTTTTGTTTTTACCGGTTTTGTTTTCAGATCCTAGCAAGGACGATACCAACGGGTAGATGCTTGGTTTATGTAAGTTGTGAGTTGTGATACTGCATTTTTGTATTTAGTTTGGTAATGTAGTTGACTCTGGTTTAGTAGAATATTGTTCATTTCATGTTCTCCTTCACTCCGGTATATCGATCTTGGATGAAAAAGATAACCCTTTGGAGATGAGTTACGGTTTCGCTACGTAACTCGGATCCAAGGCGTTACATGAGTAATGTGCAGAGCAGGAGGACCAGCAAAGAGATGCACCTCTCAGCGTCCCTACACCTTTCCATTTCGGAGATCCCGAAGGATCTGACCTTCAAGATAAAGCACAAAAAGAGGGATTCGAAGAAAAGCTTCGGATCCAGGCACAACACTAACAGTGATATAGGAATGGAGCAATCTTCTACCAGGGAAACCCCTCAACCCACTCAAAAGAAAATGAAACTTGAGTCTGTTTCTCCCTCCTTGTATCCTTCCTCTAAGTCTCTGTTGGAGACTCTGCGGTATGAGAATTTTCTTTTGGAATTGTAATGGAATTGGTCAACCCATGACACAAATGCATTTAAAGGACCAAATTTTGTTACATAAGCCTGACATTGTCCTCATTTCTAAAACCTTTGCCCACTAGGAAAATGCCAATAGGGTAGTAAAAAACCTTCGTTTTAAGAACTTCTTTATTTTGCCTGCGCTTAATCGAAAGGAAGGTTTCATTTTGCTTTGGAATGAAAAAATTGATCTCATAATTTTTTCTTCTAATGAGTGGTCTATTCTGGTTCAGGTTTCCTCGTGGGGCCAAACTTGGTTGATGTTTTTGGTCCACGCCAGTTCGAAAGCTGATACTCAATTGCAACACTAGAACTACATCTCCGAGTCATCTAGAACCTTCTCCGGTCCTTGGTTCCTGTTTGGGGACTTTAACGCCATGAGAACCAATGCTGAAAAACGAGGTGGCCTACCTCTAAACAACCGCCAGACAGCAAATTTCCAAGATATGATCAGCAATTGCAACCTAAGCGAAATCCTGATGAAGGGTCCACAATTCACTTGGTGTAATGGGCAATAGGGTCTCTGCAGAATTTCTGAAAAGCTGGATAGAGCCTTCGCATCCACTGATGCATTTAAGTTCTTCCCCCATCCTACTGTTTTTTCTCAACCCATCCTCACCTCGGATCATTGTCCCCTCCTTCTTGTTTACTATTCCAAAACAAATTTCGAGCTCATCCGTTCCGATTCGAAGCATTCTGGGTTAAAGAACACTCCTGCCATGATCTCATCTAATCCTCTTAGAATCAAAACTATGCCAATGGCCTGACATGGCAACTTCATTTGAAGTTCTCCAGCCTAGCTAGGCTCGAGTTTTTAAGATGAAATTAAAACAACTGTTGCATGATATTAAAGAAACAAAAATATTTGGAAAAGTGATAGCAGGTAAATATTTCCCAACATAAATCATTACTGTCATATCAAATACAAATTACTTCATTTAAATCTAAGTAGCAAACAAAATTCTCTTGCAGATCTTTATGTTATTGAATTTCAAAAGCGTGGGCTACCCCATGTTCACATGTTGTTTACTCTATCAACTGATGATAAGCCTACCTCTATTGAAGACATTGACACAATAGTCAATGCGAAACTTCCTGATATAAACATCAATCCATTAGCATATGAAACAACTGTCAAGTGTATGATACATGGACCTTGCGGTGAAATAAATCCTTTTGCGCCATGTATGATTGATAGAAAATGCTCAAAAGGATATCCAAAACAATTTTTTAATGAAACAACAATCGCAGCTAATGGATTGCCTATTTATCGGCGTCGGAATAATGACAGAACAGTCATTATCAATGGTATTCAATTAGATAATCGCTGGGTCATACCTCACAACATTGGATTGTTGACACGTTACGACAGTCACATAAATGTCAAAATTGTTGGAAGCCCAACAATGACAAAGTACTTATTTAGGTATATCCACAAAGGTCCTGACAGAGCAACTGTTGTAATTGAAAATAATGATGTCACACAAAATATCACAAAAGGACAACAATCTGCTCACATAGATGAAATCAAACAATATTTAGATTGCCGTTATATATCAGCCTCAAAAGCATGTAGGTGAATTTTTGAATTTGATTTACATCAGCGACATCCAGTTGTTGAAAGGCTAGAATATCATTTGGAAAATCATTAGGTCGTCATCTTTAGTGATACCGATGATATCCATCATGTCGTCTCAAGACCAAACATTGAAAAAACAATGTTAACTTAATGGTTTCAGGCAAATAGAGTATTTCCGGATGCTCAAAACTTGACATATGTCGAATTTCCAAGATTTTGGGTTTGGAACAACGAAAGTAAAGAATGGATAAGACGACAATCTCATGATATGATAGGAAGAATATATTTTGCTCATACTACATCCGGTGAACAATATTATCTGTGCATGCTGCTACACATTGTTCATGGACGCACTTCCTATAACGATATACGAACAATTAATGGAATTGAATATCCGACCTTCAAAGCTGCATGCATTGCACTTGGGCTTCTCAGTGATGATAATGAATGGAATGAAGCTCTTTTTGAAGCTAACACATGGGCATCTTCATATCAACTTCGTCATATGTTTGCATCGATGCTCATGTTTTGTAAAATCTCTAATCCACATGAATTATGGAATACTCATTGGGAAAAATTTATAGATAATTTCCTTTTACAAGCAAGGCAACAAGCATGTAACCCATTGTTAGACTTGTCATCTAATGAGTTACAAAATATTGCTTTGCATGAAATTGAAAAAAATGTTAAATCAGAATGGAACATCACTGAAAGAATTTGCTGGTATGTCGTTGCCTATATTTGAAGCTGATGACCTACTTGAAAATAGGCTTATTCTTGAAGAATTAAATTATGATGTGGTACTATTGAAAGATCAATTTGACCAAATGCATCAACAATTGAATCCTGAGCAAAAATTGGTTTTTAACACCATTTTGAATGCATGTACAAACATGTCAGGCGGGTTATATTTCCTGTATGGCAGTGGTGGAACAGGAAAAACATTTTTATGGAAGACAATCATTGCTAAACTATGAAGCAAAAGAAAAATTGTACTTGTTGTTGCATCTTCTGGAATTGCTTCACTATTATTACCTGGTGGAAGAACAGCACATTCTCGTTTCAGAATTCCACTACAATTACATGAAGCATCAACTTGTGCAATCAGTCAACAAACACATTTGGCTGAGCTGATACGAAAAGCACATTTAATAATTTGGGACAAAGCACCAATGATGCATCGCCATGCTTTTGAAGATGTAGATCAGACACTTAAGGACTTGATGAAAGTAACAAACCCAAATGCAATAAATCTACCTTTTGGTGGGAAGCCAGTCCTTCTTGGAGGAGATTTTAGACAAATCTTACCAGTAATTCAAAGAGGAGGAAGATAAGAAATCGTTTCTTCTCTTCAATCCAAAGATCAAATATTTGGAAAGAATGCCAATTGTTCCATCTAAATATCAACATGCGTCTATCTTCCACTAATCTTTCTAATGAAAGATGCTTAGAAATTGAAAGTTTCAAATTTTGGATACTTGACATTGGAAACGGATCTATGTTCGACCATTCTTTATCAACAAATGGAGAATCTGATTGGATTAAAATTCCAGATGACTTCCTAATCAGAGACCAAATAGCGAGTGTAGACTCATTGATTGGTCATGTGTATCCTGCCTTGCAGGAAAGATACCATGAATCCTCATACTTGCAAGAACGTGCAATCTTGGCACCGAAAAACGAAGACATTGATGCTATAAATGATAAAATTCTTTCAATCCTCCCTGGAAATATTATAAGTTATTTCAGTGCTGACAGCAGCAGCCCCACTAAAGGTAATACAAGTCCAGAAGATGACATGTATCCCATAGAGTATCTAAATTCTTTAAATCTCAGCGGTGTGCCGAAACATGCATCATCTGCAATTAAAAATTGGTGCTCCTATCATCTTATTGCAGAATCTAAATCCTTCAATAGGCCTCTGTAATGGTACACAGCTCATTGTTCAGAAGCTCCAAAGAAGAGTTATTGAAGCAAAACAAATAACAGGGGCCAACATAGGCGAAACAGTCTTAATCCCAAGGATTGTAACATCTCCATCAGGTTTACATTTGCCCTTCATCTTCATAGTTTAACTTGACCCATTTACAATCCATGTTCAAACTGAACTTCCATTTAGGGCTGTCAATGGGTTGGATCTTGATCCAATTACCATTTGAATCCGATTTAATCAAATCTTTATCCGAATATCAAATATAGATCCATAGATTAGATCCATTTAATAATTGGATTTGAATTCAGAACTTACTATATTCGTCCGATAAAAATCGGAATCGGATTAAATTTAAGGCACAATTGAAATTTTTTAAATTTTATAAAGGTGTTTAAGTAAATAGGCTAACATACTATATGTGAAAGTAGTAAGTTAAAAAAAAAGGCTAATTTAATCGTATTTTTAACCGGATTCGAATATTTTATCGGATTCGAATGTTAATCAGATTTCAGATATGGATACGGATCTATAACCATATTCAGATTCGGATTCAATAAAAAATATAAAGAATCCGTCGGATATTTAATGGATTCGAATATCCTACAATTTAATCGGATTCGGATCTTAGTGGATTCGGTTCTAATCCGTCGGTTTACAGCCTAGAAGTGGCATTGCTAGGCATGAGCAACGGGCGGCACGGCCCGGCACGCCACGGGCCTAGGGCCCTGGGGGCACGACCCGTTTGGGCACGGCCCGCCAGGGCACGCGGCACGCGGGCCCGCGTGCCAGCCCGGGCCCGCGCTGCGCGCGGGCCCGCTTGGCACGCCCCAACGGCAGGCACGCGCGCCTGCCATTGGGCACGCAGGCCGGCCCGCCCGGCGGCCCGCCAGAGAGCTAGCCGTTGGCTAGCTCTCTTTTCCCTCCATACAAGTGGCTTTTAGCCAATTTTATGCCTATTTTACCCCCCCAACAGCCATATAACAACTATATTGGGGGGATATAGTTGTAATTGATGATAAAAAGACCTTTTCTACCCTTCCAACTGCAAAATAACAGTCATATTGAAGGGTAGAGGTAGTAAAAAGCCACTTTTAATTTTCTATAAATAGCCACTCCCTTTCCCACTCCAAACCACACCACTTCTACAATCTCCTACTCTCTTCTAATTGATTATCAAATAGTTCTTTGCTCTAATTGTTGTAATTGGAAATTGGTGATACTCGATCTCTTCTAATTGTTCAAGCATCAAAAGTGGGAAATTGGACTCTGGAGGTTGAAGGCTTCAATTGCAAAGTTCAAGATTCATTCTAAAGAGGTATTCTTCTATTTAATTTTCTGATTTTAAAATTAGTATAAATATTATTATTATAAGTAAGTCTCTCCTTCTACCTTTCTTATAAATTAATATCACCAAATAGTTATTATAATATTATTTATTAAGAATTTTTTTTTTCAAAAAATTTGATAATGGACCCTAGGTATCCTATGTTTTTTGACACTGAAGAAAGGGAATATCTTAGACCCCTTTCTGACCCAGTATTTTCTGATGATATAACCCAACCCCAATATAATGACCCTCCCATCCAAGGTCTTGAAACAGAATTACCTTCACAGGATATGGGATCGTCTTCCCTACCACCTAGGAGCACTAAGAGGAGTAGAACCTCTAGTGTTTGGCTTAATTTTACAATTGAAAGTGTAGGGAGTGAAGAGAAGGCAGTGTGTAACCATTGCAAAAACCAGTTTAGTTGTAAAGGCAAAGGTGGTACAGGCCACTTGAACCGGCATTTGCATAAATGCCTTCCAAAACATGGCCAAATTGACCCTAGGCAAACCCAAATTTCTACTAGTAGTGTTGCTATAAGTAATTTTATTTTTAATCAAGAAGAAACTAGGCTTGAAATAGTAAAGTGGGTAATTCAAGAAGAATTGCCCTTTAGATTAATAGATTCTAAAAGATTTCACCGTTTACTAACTAAATATTTAGCACCACAATTTAAACCTTTTTCACGCCACACTTTAAGAAAGGATGCCATAAAATTATATGGAAAAATGAAAACTGCATTAATAGAAACTTTGTCAAACAGTACTTTTAAAATAGCTTTAACTTCAGATATTTGGACAAGTAGACAACAAATAAGTTATTTAGCTATAACCGCACATTATATTGATGAAAATTGGAATATGGAAAAAAGAATAATAACTTTTGAACCACTAGATGCTAGCCATACTGGAATAAATATATCAAATGCTATAAGTAGAAATCTAAGAAATTATAAAATACACAATAAAATAATGGCTCTAGCACTTGATAATGCAAGTGCTAATAATGTTGCAGTAGGAATATTAAGACAACAATTAAACTTAAATATAGATGGAAGTTTATTTCATGTTAGGTGTGCTTGTCATATTCTTAATTTAGTTGTGCAAGATGGATTAAAAATTGTTCAACATCATTTAATAAATATTAGAGATGCAGTAAGATTTATAAAACAATCTAGCACAACCGCTAGAGAATTTAAATATTATTGTGAAACTTTAGGAAAACAATATAAAAAAATTACCCTAGATGTTGAACATAGGTGGAATTCAACATATATAATGCTAGAAGCTGCATTAGGATTAAAACAAGAAATTACAATATTTTATAAAAGTAAAATGCCTGAAAGTGACTTAGAGGATCTTGATTGGCAAATAGCCGAAATTTTAAGAGATTTTTTAAAAGTTTTTTATGATGCAACAAGATATTTATCAGTAGTTTATTACCCAACATCTTCAAGTATTATAACTTGTTTATATCAAATAAGTATTTGTTTTAAACAATATAGAGATGTACCCATTGCTAAGGAAATTATCCCTGCAATGGAAATTAAAATTTTAAAATATTGGCAAGAGATGCCTAATTTATATTGTTTAGCTACTACAATGGACCCTAGGATTAAATTAGGAGTTGAAGACTTAATAGATGGAATAAATGAAAATATGAATTCTACTTTTCAAATAGATATACGTAAAATAAGAAATCTATTAGAAAGACTTTTTTGTGAATACGATACTAGTAGTAGCATACAAAGTCATACGCGAACCCAACAAACACTACCAAATAATTCCCCTTGGAATTTTTTAAGTGGGAGAAGAAAGGGAAAACAACCAGCTTCTAGTAGTGGGGGATCATCTGAATTAATGATTTTTTTAGAAAGCCCCCCAATGAGTTTTAATACTATAGAAGAGCATAATGCTTTTAACATTTTGACATGGTGGAAGCAAAATCAGGTTAATTATCCTGTGCTTTCCGCCATGGCACGTGATCTACTAACGGTTCCGGTGTCCACAATTGCATCGGAATCAGCTTTTAGTGCAGGTGGACGAACCGTGAATGATTACAGGAGCAGATTAACGCCGGAGATGGTGCAAGCATGTGTTAGTCTTACAGATTGGTTAAAGGCAGAACTGAGAGAACAAGAATATGAAGATGATCAACTTGCTGGAGACTTTGATGATTTGAATATTGATTTTAGTCAACTAGAGTAGTCTAAGTTTTGTTATAATTTTTGTAATCAAAGTATAGGAATTGTACTTTCTCTTTTTTTTTTGTTTCTTTTAAACTGCAAATGATAGATAGATGAGTGGGTGCCAACCTAGTTGGGATGTGCTTATACTATAGTGATGCAGTATTATTTGTTCAAGTAATTATGTAATTTTTGCAAAGTTGTAAGTGTACTTATGCTAATTAATGAATTTATATTTTTTTGAGCAAAATTTATCTCAATATGTGTAAAACAATTTTGTGAATAATAAAAGTATTTTACAGAAATTTTTTGGGATTTTTTGGGATTTTTTTGGGATTTTAAAAAAAAAACGTGCCGTGCCGGGCTTGGGTATTAGCCAAACGGGCCTGGCGTGAGGCCCGCAGCACGGCAGGCCCGCGGCACGGCCGGCCCGCGGCCCGCCCGAGCACGCCTCAGGCGTGCCGGGCCGGCCCGCCGCCCATCCCTAGGCATTGCTGTCTCTTCAAGGGCCCGTTAACTGAAAAACCGAAAGGACGACGATCTAGGGTTTTGTTTAATCTTCTTGTTCTTCGTCCAGCCTCTTCTCGGTGGCGAAAGAAACCTCACGCGAATTAAAATGGTATATTTTCTCTCTCTCTCTCGCTACTTCTCTTGACCTTGTATGTTGTTTGTGCACTTTAATCGTCCGTAATTCAATCTCGTTGCTGTTTCTGCTAGATCCTATGTTTTCCGTTTAAGCTTGATTTCGGAAACAATCTGCTACGTGTTCGTCGAAGAGAAAAACTATCCTGAGATTTGTCTGTGTATAAAACAAGGATTTCTGATGATTTTAATTAAGTGTCATCTTTAGTGATTTTAACGTTTATTCTACGTTTGCATATTTGAAAAATTAGTGAACGGGAAGAAAATTTAGTGTTCTTGTGATGGCAATTTCGATTCATGGGTGCCCGTCCCTGCACATTGATTTGGTTGAAAATCTTGCCGAATGGGTTGATTTTGTCAGCTTTAGTGTTACCTGTTTAATTTGTGGCGAATGCTCTGTCCTATTGTTCTTATTGATCATTTCTCAGAGATAGATTAAGGGATAAGGAAATCGGTATTGTGTAAAGAGGTAATGTATAGAACTTCAGTTTGAGTTAGGATCCAGAAGTTATTTACATGGATGTTTTAAAAAGAAGAACCAAGTTACAAAGAATGAGATTATTACAGTGGGATTGGAGAACAGAGGAGGCATATCAAAGTCGTAGATGAATTGAATACCTCGTTGCCCAACATGAAGTGCAAAACATCAACACCTGATCATCGTTAGCTATCAGAACCTTTTTATCAAACATAATGAACATGATGCCAGCCCCTGATCAAAGTTTGCTAACTTGGTCCTAACACATTATACGGTTGAATTTTTTTTCTTGGGTGTTGTCTCCTTGATAGCATTCCAAAGTCAATTTAATATTGTGTGCATTGTAGTTAACATTCTGTAGTGTACAGTGGTAATCGTCATACATATTAATGGTAAGGTGCTTTTGTCTGGCCCCTCACATGCTGATAAATGTTTTGGATTAATGCTTTTTGATCAAACACTGAATGTTATCATCTTATGAGGCAAGCCATAGGTGGATTGTATGAGTGTTTCATGTGCATTAGGGAACTTGGGATTGTTATTTCTTTCTTTTTCTTTTGGCCCTTTGATATATATTTCACTTATCACAACTGAAAAGAGTTGCAGTTAATTTTGGTGTTATTGAGAAATGAGAATACAAGACATTCCTTCTTCTTAACTGTTATTGTATATATGAACACATGAAACGGCTGAGAGTTAGAATCCATCCCATCTTGGAATTCTTTTTGACAATCACATAAGAGAAAAAAATTAATAGTTTGTCATAACCACAAATCTATACATCTTTAAGAAATTAGGCGATTGGATTTTCTTTCAAGTTTTTACCTGGTTTTCCCTGACTAGTATAGTGGGAGATACAATTGAATTTTGATTTTTAGAGTCTACCTTCATCCTTTTTTCCCCTTCTAAATTAAAAAATTCATTTGATATGCAATTTTTACGGGAATGCGCCTTATGAAATTGTTTTAGTTTTTTAAATATGATTTTGAGTGCATCATTTAACTCTTTCACAACAGACCATTGTAGTACCTTTGTTATTGATATAGCTTGATGATTTCTATTGATGCAGACTAAGAGAACAAAGAAGGCGGGTATTGTTGGGAAGTATGGTACGTGACAAGTTTTTTTTAGCCGGCTTTTATTATCTGAGTGGATTATCTGTGAAGCTCCTTATTATTCATGCATAGTTATTCCTGAGTCAAGATCAAAACATTTGGTATTCCGATCTTGTTGATTAGGTGTATTACTTTTACATGTCAAGTTGCACAATCCAAAGGTCTAATTCTCACACAAGGAATCCAACTTCTTGTTTTGGCAATAAGACATTTGCATGTAAAAAGGGATTAGTCAGTAAAGATGTTAATATACTTTGGTATGTAGAACTGCCGTACCAGGCTTTGGGTGCCTCCTTCATGATTTATTTGTTGATCTGATCGGGTTTTGAAGCTATGCTCCCATGTTACATGGAACCTTTTGTTTCTCTGAAGTACCTCCATTGGCACAACATGACAGAAGAATTGGTATCAGTTGGACACATTACCTAGCGTAGGCTTAAAATGAATTCAAATAATTTCTATTTATTGGTTTTTACCATGTTATGGTAGCACCCAACTTAACTATCAAGGCTTAAATGTAGTTTTGTACGGATAGTACCACAAGTCCAAAAATACATGTTATACTAGGTCGAGTCCTAAATTCCTGGAATAAGGGGGTTTATGCGGATTAGAAAAGACTGACACTTTCACCAATGTCTGTGTAACAGATCAACTTATCCAAGGGGCTTATTGCCTATTTTGATAAAGGATAATTGCTCATGGAATTTTCAATGCAGGCTGAGGGTTAATTGAGCGTTATAGACTGATAGTTCAAAATATAAATGGGGAAGGAGGGAAAATTATTTTATCCTGGGATTTGATCATCAAAATGCAGTTATTTGAAATTTTTTTTATCAATAAAACTACATTCATTTAGTTATTTTTCATCCTAATTTTTTTCTTCCTGGGATATCTGATGTCATTAGAATTTCTGCATGAATTTATTTTGGATGTTTATTGGGCCAAATATGAGGAAAAAGTTTTTAATACATGTATACACCACAATGAAGAGAGAAAGAACTAGATTTTTTTTATATATCTTATGTAGTAGAAATTAATCTTCGAAGTACATAATGAGATATCAACATTTGATATCTACATGTATATACTCAATGTAATACATTGGTACTTGTAATATGTTCAAGTATCAGCTGCCAAATGGGGTAAAAAAATTTCCTCATATCTGAACTGAGATATACTAAAAATACTCATTTATGTATAGAAAAGACACCATTTTTGAACTGAACCATTGAGCATGCTGTTTTGTTAGAATATTTTCTAGTATGGGTTAATTTTGTTTCAGGCACCCGTTATGGGGCTAGTCTGCGGAAGCAGATTAAAAAGATGGAAGTCAGTCAACACAGCAAATATTTCTGCGAGTTTTGTGGGAAGGTATGTTGTTTCTTGTCCGGCAGTTCTTGTGGTTCTCACTGTGGTTATTGTGTAATAGGTTATCTGTTCTAGAGAATGTAATCATGTCTAAACGTTGATGCTGCCATTTTGCAGTACGCGGTGAAGAGGAAGGCCGTGGGAATTTGGGGCTGCAAAGATTGCGGGAAAGTTAAGGCGGGTGGTGCTTACACATTAAAGTAAGGGCTTATTCATCATCATTTTACCTACTGCCGATCCTTTCATGAGAGTACTTATTGCTTGTTTGGTTGAAACAGTACTGCTAGTGCCGTGACTGTCAGAAGCACCATTCGGAGGCTGAGAGAGCAAACTGAAGGTTGAGACAAGACACTGTATGCATATGCTCTGCTGTTTCTGATGAGTGGGTAGTGGTGTTGGGCTGAGGGTGGGGATGAGAGCTCTTCAAAACCATTTTTAATCTATTTGGTTCTACAGTTGAGTTGAGTTAATTTAAAAAATTTTTAAAGGTACCTTTTCAGCAACCAAATTCTATTTCATAGTATTTTTCTTGAAGAGTTTTTTTTAACCTTTGATATGGTAAGAGAGTGCCTTTGAATTCACGAATACCTGATCAAAGTATTACATGGAACCAATGAGATTTTCTTGAGTAGCAGTGAGTTATTGAATCATAGGATGTTTATTAGTTATTTTTTCTTAAGATACTGAACATACCAATAACATGTCAATGGGGTAGTCAATTAAGTTATTTACTGCCAATGAGATATTTAAAGGGTATTCAATACTTTTTTTTTTTGCGCATATAAATATGAACTTTTATTTTCGCTTTATTGTATTAACCAAAAATTTGAGTTGCTCTTCCCTTAGTTACTTAAATCTGTCTAAAACCCATGATGCTCTTGCTTTCAATACGCGAATTTATGCCCTTTATCCAAATTCCTTTAAATTTGTGAATTACAACTTGTAAGAACGCGCTCTCAAAATCTAAATAACGATTTAGCTAATCTAAATCATTATTTGACTTAATTATCCCTATTTTAACTCTAAAATTATGGAGCTTATAGATATTTAATAATTTAATATCAATTAATTGATAATAGAAATCTAATCAAAGAAAAATTAGAAATGTCTTGGTAAAGGTTATAAGAGAAAATAAAGGCTTCTCTTATTTTCTCTTATTAATTTAATATTTATCCTTTCTCAACCCTTATCTTTGCATGCAACTAATCTTACAACGAGCCACATGAACCTTTGCCTTCATTGCCTTTATTTTTCACCTTATTTAATTTATTTACTTGTTTTTACTTTACCATCAACCTAACAATAACCACATTAGACTTACATTAACTCTTCATGATTTTGAAGAGTATAAAAATTATTATAATATGGTAAGCTTAGCATGTAGAAAATCTTGTGATGTGCCATGAAAACGTTCGAGCTATATATGCATGTGTGTGTAAGCTCTAAAGTTGTTATTGACCATAGGCGATTTTTAAAATTGACGCTCTCACACTCTCGCTCTCGCTCTACACTCTGGTAACTTAGGCTCTTCCCCTTAAAAAAAGCCAAGAGAGAAAAAAAATGAAAAAGGGTGCTTTTCTCTTTTCTGTTTTTTTTTCTTCTTTTCTTTTCCCTTTTCTCTCTCTTTTTTTTATTTTTTATTTCTTTTTATTTTTCAATGAAGGTGGTTTACCTCACCTTAAAACGAAAGAAAAAGGGGAAAAAAAAAAGGAAATGAAGATGGTTTGCCATCAAAGAAGAGCTCTAACATTAAAATGAACGTTTTTGTTTTTTAAATCACTATGGGGCTGCACACGCTACGCGCGTAGAAAACATGACCTTTTTAAATAAACAGCCCAAGGTAGTTAGTTTAAAATAGTGGGGGATTGTTTTGTTTGGGGAAGACAATGTTTGGAAAAAAAAAAGGGGGCCAGAATCTTGAGGGAATATTCCCCCCTCTTCTCTTTAATAATGGTATAGATATAGATGTTAACATGGCTATTGCGCAGATAGATCTCTCGGCATAAAGAACCCCAACCGCCAGCCATGTGGCTAGTTTTAAATGTGTCATTGCCCACCACTTGAACGATCTTTCATGTTCAAAGCCACTTTGATTGGAGACTTTTGGACTGTTTTTTAATTGAAAATAAACCATTAATTTGTTACTTATGACAATTTTCAGAATTCAGATCAAGGCTCGGAGAGGAGTTTTGATTTACGTTAGGCACTTACAAGGTGGGGGCTGTACCAAAATCCATCTTGTTAGCGACCCTAATTTACAAAGCACAAATCTTATGAAGAATCACAAAATATTTGATCTCTAGTAAAAGCCAGTAGTTGTACAACAAGAGGTATCTGGGCTGAGGTTTCACCTGTGCACCAGAACTTAAAACTAGCAACCTCTTTACAGAAAGGAATCAAAGAGCAAAACATTACAACCCTTCCATTTAAACTCATCCTGTGTACATATGCACATTGAAACAAAAAGGGGCACCCAGCCTGCTCCTCTAACAGCCATTTTTCTCTCCAATTGCTGAAATTGATTCCAAGCAGGTGCCTCAAGATTGCATTCGCTTGTCAAAAATGAAAAACCAAAACCCAAAAACAGAAAGCAACAATACAGAACATATTGGGTGGGTTGGGACAAATGAAGGGACATTCCGTTTGGGAGTGTCCGTCCATCCTCCCTTCCCTTTCAGTAAACATGTTAGAAATACCTAGCCTTCTTGTAATGGGGATGCAGAGGATTATGGTGGTGCTGTGGTCATACAATTGACATTGGTATATCATCAGTGTCATTGTTGTGCATCCGCTTTTGGACAGCCTTCACTGATGCAACTCTTGCGGCATTTGCTGCCTTGTTTGCCGCAGCTACAGCCTTGTTCACCCTTTCATCCAACCTGGCCACGTTGTATGCTTTCTCTGCAGCCCGTCTTGCTTCCTGACATAGAATCAATCAGAACACTCTAAAATTCCTCTGAGTCTTAGTTTATTTTTGCAGTTTATGATACTGATACCATTTTTTCTCCCCTTTAACCAGTTTGGAGTATGGTTCTCATGTTTAGAGAGCATGAATACCAATAGATGCTTGGCATTTGAATCATGGGTAACCATAATCCAGAGATAATACCATGGGACTAATGACTGACTAGACAATTGCCTTATTTTCAGCAGTCAATTATGAGGATTTGAATTACAGCATCTGGGATTGCAATATAATTGACTACAAAGGACAAAAAAACCTATTAAAAAACAAGAAACAAATTTCTCCAATGAAAAGTTTTTAAAAGTCTGTTACCTGGACTGCATTGAGTACTTTGGAATGGTTGACGGCAATTGGAGATTCATGATGGGGAATCTGAGTACTTGGGATGTTGAGGATTCCATTCTGCCAGTGACCAAACTGAGTTTCCCCATTCCTGAAAGTGTACATACCCAACCCCTGCCTTCTTCCTTCATGCCAGGCTCCTTCATAATAATGCCCATTTCCAAATTTATATACCCCAAAGCCGTGCATCTTGTCCGAAAAATATTCTCCAGCATATGTGTCCCCATTTCTGTACATGACATATGTAGAGTTGGAATCAAGAACTCAAATCAAAAAGCTTTCTTCACATGCAATGTGTAACTAAACCATAGTAAGATTATTAATCTAAATCATTCATAATATTGACCAGAAAAAAACAACAACAACTAAGGGCTTGCAATCCCATGTGCAGGAATGGCTGTTTCCCATTTCGTCTTTTGCTGTGAAATCTGTTATGGACAACATTAATGCTTGTAATTTATTGAGGCATAGAGGCATATTCAATGCAAATTTCACTTATGTGATTCTCTGCACTTAATCATTATACTTGAATGGGGATAAATAAATATGGCTTTTCTGGGAAATTTTCTATTAATTCCACTCATCAGATACAAATATATTCAAGCAGGACTGCAACTCACTACTCAAATTCCTTTTGATATTGATATTGGGTCCTAAGCACCAACTGATAAAATATTCGGCACCTAAAATATGATAAGGAAGTAAAATTATCAGACTATTAATAAAGCATAATACCAGTTTTAATATCTCCTGACCACGTGGATAAATAGCCAAGAAGTATTTATGTGCCAGAAAATATGAAAATGGAATAAAGAAGGTATATTACATGAGCCTTTACAACAGACAAATATCTCATGCTCATCCATAAGTTGAAATGTTATAACAGTTCATGTCCTGAATTTGAAAAATTAACAAAATATAACAGTTCATATGTTGAAATGTTATAACAGTTTATCTGGCGAGAGCATGAGCAGCCTCCAACAAGTTACAGGTCTTAAAAATTAACATCCAACAGAACTAACCAAATTTAGATACAAAATATTAATACTTCCAAATCAGAGTATTCAACATGCAGTTTGGAGGAACAGTTTCTAAAGCAAGGGGTTTGTAAATTGATGGAAACAAAATCCCAGAGTCAAAATGCAAAATGAGAAAATGATTATGAAAACCAATGGTTTATGATACGAGTATGGAACTAAAGAAAGGAAGACTTAAAAGTTAATTGAATTCAGATACAGAAACAAAAGCAAATAACCAAAAAAAAAAAAAACCAACCATAAATGAACTTATACTAGAAGCTAGGATGATGTGACAAAATAACAATGAAATAAGAACACATTACCAATTTACCGTAGATAAGTGGAACCTACCACCATGAGAGGTTCCAGAAAGAAGATCAATCAATAAAAAGCAATCTATAAACAAATGCCTTATCCCAACTAGTTGGGTCAGCACCATGAATCCTGGTCCTTCATCCCAATCTGTCAAAGACTGTATCTTCAATCAAACCATGCGTGTCTTGATTTTACCTCAATAATTCTATCAATGTTCATTTTGCTTTTCCTCTTTCTCTCTTAGATATTTGATGTTTCTCTCTCACCTTCACATAGTTCCCTCCCAAGGTTTTACTTGACATGCCCAAACTATCATAACCAAGCTCAACATTTTGAATCATCAATCATGCATCGTAACAAGCTTAATCACCATCTTGTAAAAGTTTCCTTATAGTTTAGGTGGGATATATTGATCACCTAATAGTCTAGAAACTTTTGAATTATTGAATTACTATAAATAAGTGGATCATACTACCATGAGAAGTTCCATACAGAACAACTATTTAATCAGTTTTTCAAGATTCTTCACTATGCATTGTTCAAATATTTAGGCAGTCATACGGACATATTTCTAGACTTTCAGTCACAAAAGATTCCTAATCTAATACCTATGTTTACAAAATTCACAAGGCACCAAAATACACACCAAAATACCATCAGAAAACATAGTTGAAATTCCATGAAATTTTCTTCACGTTTTCTTAAACAGACTTAGCTGCAAACAACTTCTGAACTCCCCAATATTAATCTATAAATACACTTTCGACATTGTCCTTTTAATTTGACCCAACTGAGAAGCAGATTGTATTACTCACTGAACAAGCATGAAGATAAAAATTTTAGTTACTTCATCCCTCCTTGTGCTAACGCAGCAGTCACAACAGAGGTAAGGAAGGTCAAGACATGCTTTTCACTTGCATCTTCATTGAAATTATGGCAAATGGAGCCTTATAAGTTATAACCCCTATTATGATACTCCAATACCTGTGGTGATAAATGGGGCCTTCTAATTCCATATCATGATACTTCAACCCCCAAAAAAAATTTTTTGATTAAAATAAAAATGAAATACAATACTTCACCACATGTAGTGGCATTTACATGGATGTCAAAGTAAGGAAGATGATTAAAAGAAAACCCTAAAGAGATAACACATCAAGATATAGATTCATATACCATATCATGCACATATCTATGGTTGTTTATATTATTACAGAAGGAAATAGGTGTTCCCTGCTGCATGTAAAGGCTATCAACCAAGCACCTACAATTTTGAGTCATGGATGCCTCTAGCATAATTTCTGGATTATAATCCCTGGCCAAAGATGCCATCTGAGAATTGGACCAAAGTAATGCGCCATAAGAGGCATATAATAGGCTCAATATTGAACTGTCGGTAATGCATTATTACACATCTATTTTGAGGAAAACTCCCACATGTCAATAAAAATCTAAGTGTACAGTATTTGGTCTGAGAAGTCTTTCCTGGTGACAAAATATAAGGATCTTCAACAATGATAGACCTAGTATGACCATAGGTGCAATGAAGGCCAAGGTCTGATCTACACGGCATAAAATATTTCTAGTGATAGATTTTTATAAATTTCTATATTAAAGGGCATCCAATATAAAGAGAAATTGAGTATGCAAACACTCACACATGCCACTCACATTAATACCCAAATTCAGATAAATCTTTAAATGGTATGGCTATTATTTCCATATTTCTAATAGGATTTTCATGTTCATACAATGTCTGAAATCATATGGACTCGACAAGATCCCCGTTTCATCTACCTTTTTGGATGTATATAGTTGGCAGAAACCTATATTGCTTAAGGTGAGGTTTTTTTTTTTTTTTTATCAAGACTCAAGACAAAGACAAATAGAGTCACCAATTCTCAACAACAAAAATTGTCTAAGAACTTCATATCTCTTTCCCTTGCCTTATATGGATGTCCCATACAAAGGTGGGAAATGATTCACAGGATAAAATGGCATTTAGTACTGGTTAAAGAATTGGGGGCCTTGTTCTGGTATGAATATCTAATTGTAGTCACAATTATTTCGAGAATTTTTCACAAATTACTCTCACTAAAAAACTTTTTCATTATTCAATTTTTGCAGAGTGGTAAACTTTCCTTATCTTATTCCCAATTTAACAGGTAATATTTCAACAAATACGAGGATTTCAATAGAAAATTCAACAAATATCAAAAGGACAGGCAGAGAATTGTAGTATAACTCCAGAAATTATAGATCAATCTTTTCAATTGTTTGACTTTGAATATCCGGATGACTTAATTGTCTTCAAGGCAGCAAAATAGAGAAAGAATCTTCAAAAGAGGTTGAGGATTGGCTCCATAGTAATAAAGCATGACAATTATGTGCGATTTCACTGAATTCTTAAGCTAAAAATAGGATGTGGTCCTTCCCATAAGATAAATAGAACATGCTTATAGAACTGAAATCTAATCAAATTTAAATGGCATTTTCAAGCACAAGAACAATATGGACATATAGAATAATGACAGAGTTAAACAAATAAACCTTTAATCTTTAATGCAATAAATCAAGAAGATCATCTAAAGGGTTCAATTTTGGGAGGAATAACGTAAAATGAGGAGGTAAGAGAGGAGAAAGAGAAGAAGGGAAGGCCAACCCTGCAAGGATCATGTAGCGAGAAACACTAAACAAGGAAAGAAGAAAGAAAGAAAGCAACAAAGTCCTGAAACTGAAATAAGCTTCAAAATTCACAAGGAAAAAAAAACTGATACCATCCAGACAAAATCAGAACTACTCTATAAAAAGGCTGAAACAAAAACAACAATCAGAAATCAAATTGCAGAAATACAATCGTATATTTTCAAACACTTGATCCCGCACAACCATTATCGACTTCGATAAATGCACCAGATTCAAGCACCAAAATTTAACCAGACACAATAATCTGAAATCGAATAAATACACTTAAAATGGAGAAATCAATGAGAGATATCCAGGTTACCTAAAATGATAATGTCCTAAACCATGCTTGACGCCCCATTTGAACTCTCCAACGTACCGACTCCCGTCCTCACATGTATGAACTCCACACCCATGACTCTGGCCGTTCGACCACTCTCCGGCATAAACATCTCCAGTGTAAAATCTATACACACCATATCCATGTCTCAAGCCATGCCTGTAGTGCCCCCGATAACGACTCCCTCTTGCCCATGTCTCCACCCCATACCCGTCATACTTTTCATCAATCCAATCACCTTCATACCTCCCGCTCATGTAATAGTAGTAAACCCCACTACCAGAGCACTTCCCTTTATGAAATTCACCCTCGTACACATCGCCATTGCCATAAACCCGAACATCGCATCCCGAATCAATCCGTTTCTCCGGCTTCGGCGTCGACCCAATTGACCAGAGGACCGGAGGTTGAGGTCTCGATGACAAGGGGAACTTGAGTGGGGACGAGCGACCGAGGAGGAGACGAATTGGGGGAAGCCGAGGAATGGCGAGGTTGTAGAAAAGGAGGAACAGAGCAGAGAAAGCAAGTGCAGCGAGAAAATCAAGGAGAAAAGAACGACGGGGATTGAATAGGAAGAAGTAAAAGGAGGGGACGGACAGGAGGAAGAGTAAGCGCAAATGAACACGGAGAATTCGAACTCGCCGGAGATGACGGAGGAGTCGGAAAGCTGCGGCTCTTGTACCGGACGATAATCGAATCGGAGAAAGGGGTGAAGAATTGAAAGAGGAGGGGTACTGAGAAGATTTAGTTTGTTTGTAATGGTGAAGAGAAGATAAAGTAGGAGAATGGGAGATGTTTGAAGGGGTTCTGTTCATCATAGGTCGTTTGTGGGGCGTGGACGGCGTTGTTGTCGATGATGGTGATAAGGGGCTGTTTGAAATAATGTCATTTCGTGGTTGTTTTGTTGCTGATGGAATTTTGGGTGGTGGGGTTTGGATTTTGGGAAGGTTGGTGTTGTGGGATTGATAAGGAATGAATTGGGATGGGTCCTGTGGAATTGGTTGGAGGTGTTTGTGGTGGATTACAGAGGAAGAGATGAGAGGCGGAGTTGGGTTGAAATCGGAAGAGACGCCACTGCTTTCTTTTCCGATCTGATCTTCAGATTTCTTCTGATGCATTTACATATATAACGATCTCCTTTTTTCCTTTTTTTGTAACCAATTCTTTTTCTGAATCTTCTTCTTCAGCTCCTCTCTAAATCTAGAATTGTTGTTTGGCCTCTGGATTCCGAATATGATGCTCGCTCTATCTTCTCTGAGTTAGTTTCCGTTTTTGGTTTGTGACGATGGTTTTCTCAGGCTCAAAAATCAAATGGGGAGGGAGAATTCATGTGGGACGGAGACGAGAACCGCTGATCTGCAAAATGTCCCTGGATTCTAATTAAACCACTGAAATGCCATCACCTTTTTAAACTTCTTGGGAAATTACAAATTGCTCTTTATTTCTTATGATTCTCAAATTTATACCCATTTGGTCGCACGGTGTAGGGATGGCAATTTTATTGGGGATTCACATCGTCTGCTGGGTGCCCAATAGCCAATGGGAATCCGCCACATCAACGGGCACATTAAAAATAATGTGCTTGTGTCAGGGCTGCCGCTGATGTGGCGGATTCCCATTGGCTGCTGGGCACCCAGCAGACGATGTGAATCCTTTTACTGGCTGGACGGGCTTAATAAGCACTTTAGGGCTTGCGAAGCCCAACCTAAAATAAGAATAGAAGCCTGAGCCCGGCCCTAGTAAGTTCGGGATTTGAACTTTTTTTAAATTTTATTAGAAAAACACTTGAAATATTCTTACTAATCTATATTTGATGATTTCTTATACTTATATATTCAACAAATTAAGCGAGAAAACTACCATAAAAATTATAAAATGAATTACTAATATGTGAAACTAATCTAAAATATGTATATTAAACTAGTTTTACATATGCAATGACATTCAAGACCCATGTATCATTTAAACCCGAATATAACAAAAAAGTAGGCATTCTTACAGGTGGAATCATGTATCTGAGGTTTTACTTCCTTGAGGAAAAATTTTAAAAGTTAAGGGCACATATGAAGAAGCAAATTTGAAACATATCTTCAATGTCTTGGGTAGAGATAGAAATAGTTAAATCCAAAGTGAGTCTCTGTAATTATGGCATATTTGGATAAAAATTTTGAAAATTTTTCAAAAATTTTTGTGAGAGGAGGTATTCTCGTAATATTTGAGTAGAGGAAGGATATTTACGACGCTTAGCCGCCATATTTACGACCCTCATGTTACCTGCGAGGAACGACAAACGACCCCTTCAAAGCCATCATTGGTTTCCACGCGGCAATTTTTTTAGCCACGTGGCACAGGCCTACTAATTTCACGAGCCGCAGTAGCCGGCACAAAAGCCCAAGGAAAGCATGAAACGATCCATTTGATGCTTTTTCAGAAATAAAATGAAAATGGGGCGAAGTGGCCAAAATTTACGGAAACGCCACTCTTCTCTTTTTTTAACACAAGGCCAAGGCCAAAAGGCATGGGTCACGGGAGGTTTCCGTTAGAGCTGGCAACGGGTCAGGTTCGGGTGAGTCATAATCGGGTTGAGAGGTAATTGGGTTGGGTCGGGTTGAACCCGATAATTGGCGGGTTGAGAAAACCCCAAATTGAACCCAACCCGCCACTAATCAGGTTCAACCAGACAACCAGATTATTTTTTTATTTTTTATTTTTTTTTTCAAGCATGATGGCTTGCAATTACAAACAGCAGTCGATCATTCTGATATTTGAGATTTGGTTAGCGAGGTATTGCTCAGCAACTCCACAAGAATAAAAAATTTCCAGACAAGCCTGGATTTCTCATACTCGAGCAATTTAAAAGACCAACCAGTTCTCGGCGAGATTAATAGATTCTGAAGTTTATCACTTATATCCTCCATCAAGGCAAAACAGGGATCACACAACCACCACCACGCTCAAAGAAGTCATGAAGGTTAGCCCATATCGGTGACAAGATCCAACAGTGCTACAAAATGTTAACAACTCGCACGAAGTAAAAGGAGTGATACAAAACCAGAACAAGGTCAAAAAGAAACCAAGGAGCTGATAATCAAATGGAAACAGGAATGCAGAGTTGATGAGCTGGAAGATTGTAGAGCAAAAATGGATATAGCAGAAGAAAGTGCAAAAAAAGGTGAAGCATGGAGAAGGAGGAGGTGGAAGCCAAAGACAAACCACCGAAACCAGCAACGAAACCAGTGGAATCCCAAAGGACGATCTGATCTCCCAGGGATTTGAAACAAACGAGAGGAGCTGAAAGCCTAAATGGAACTATGGAGTATGGAAGAGCCGATTAGCCCAAGAGAGCGAGAGTCAAGAGACTTACCGCAAGACAGCGAGTGGCTGTGGCGAAGACAAAACGAAAAGTCAAAAACCCTAAATGGCTAATTCCGCTATGCTAAATGTAATTTGAAATTTCCGAAAACTTTGTAAACACTTTAATCGGGTAACCCGTCGGGTGGACGGGTTGTAATCGGGTTGACCCGATTTCGGACGGGTTGGAAAAACCTCAACCCGTACCCAACCCAATTAATAAACGGGTCAACCCAACCCGTTTATAATCGGGTTGGTTCGCTTTTTGCTGGCTCTAGTTTCCATGCCTATAACGTAATATTCACGACTAGCTAAATCAATCCAGCCTTCTGCCCTAAGCAGTTAATCAGCTTAATGAGACACAAAAGATAAATATTTAAAACCACTAGCATGGGTGCACGTACAGTACTGCACATAGAGAAGAGAACAATTTTGTAACAGCCTGAGTTTTAAACGAAGAGACAGGATTATGACTGTTGAAACTTGATGTTAATAAAACCTTAACAACGTATGGTATGGCCTTTTTAGAAACTCGTGGATAGAGCTTGGCATGCTTCCCAAAGGGCCTTCTCACATTAAATAGAGTATAGATATAGATAAGGACAAAATATTAAAACAAAAATAAATTTTAAAAAATACCAACTTATAAAAAAAAATTTTATTTAAGTTGAAAGATAAACAAATCTATATCTATGTGATATTGTAAAGAAAAGTGCAAAGATTTTGCCCTACTATTTGGTTTTATTTGAAATATCCTTAGAAAATTTTAAAGACATTAATGTCTTATATTAAATATATAGAGGCATATCATGCTTATTCATACTAAATAATTTGAGGACATGTAGTATTGAACATGCCATAATTAGTTATCATAGGAGTCCACACGCTATGAGCGTAGCAAATTAGAAAAAAAATGAGGGTGGCATAAAATGTCCGCCAGAAAAGAAGGTCTTGGCTTTATATAATGGATTCAGATTTTTTTACTGTTGAGCCCATAAATTGGCTCAATCATGCCCAATTGTTGCTTGCCAAGTAGGCAAGCAACACTTCCCTGAAAAAGTGATTTTCACTTTTTGGCTTTCCAATACAGGAGAGAAAGGAGAGGTAGTGTTGCTTGCCTACTTGGCAAGCAACAATTGGGTACGGTTGAGCCAATTTACGAACTCAACCGTAGATGATCTGAATCCTTATATAATAGTAAAGATTATTTAAGACAACACTTTATTTTCGCAAATTTTTTTGGAATATTTTTTAAAGCTTTTGATGTTTCAAGTAATTGCTTATGTTTTGTTTTCATAATTAGTGCAATTGAAACTTGCTAGTCCTTTATAATCTTAAAGAAATTATACATTATTGAGAGATATATGTTTATCTTTTGCGTTATTTTTTTTTTCTCTGTTAATGAAACACTTTTCAAGGTTAAGAGAATACAGTTATTAGATGAAGTAGGTAATAGTGCTTTTTTCTTCTCTTTGTTACATGATCCATATGTCAAAATGTGCTAATATTTGTACGGAAGCACCCCTTTGGGAAGCATGCCAAAAACCATATCCTTTTTTTAATTTTTCATAATGTCCTCATAAATCATTGTTAAAATTCATTAATATAGGGTTATAGCTGTCTTTTCTCTCTAATTTATATTATACAAAACAAACAGTCCTTTTCTCTTTAATTTATACTATATATAAAACAAACAATCCCTATAGAAAGCATGCCAAATATATCCTTTGTTTTTGTCCCAAAATAACCTTCTAGTGCCTTTTTATCTTATATACTAGGCAGTGCATGTGAAGTAATGTACATAGGAAGAAAGAGGAAGACGGGGAGGGGACCATTTCGCAATTGAATAAGTTTTAAAGGAATTTAAGGCAGTTATTGTAAAACCCCGAATTTTCCTTAAATAATAAATTAAATTAGTAAATAATATTACCGAGAGTTATGATTGATAGAAACATTTTAATATTGTAGGGTGTGATCAACTTAGCGGAGATCCAGAGTTAGACGCAGATCTGACCGTCCGATCGTGAGATATCGAGGTATGTATTCTAATTGGGCAAGGTGTATAGAAGAGTTGCATGGGAGATGCATAGGATCAGGGGGGTATATATATGTATAACGAAATAACCTAAATTGTATACTTGTATTGTCGCTCGTATTGAAGAGCCGCAAGTGACGAAACCTGTTTGAACGACCAAGAGAAGAAGAAGAAGAAGAAGAAGAAGAAGGAAGGGCTGGGCGTGCGTTCATCGTCCAGGGAGTTCCTCAGTGCAAGAGTTTCGCCATTGTTCAGAATAGAGAAGGAGAAATCAGCGTATAGAGGTAGGTGACATCGTTTTGGTTTAAAATTGGATTTACCCTTGTTTAATCGCAAATGCATGTTTCTATGTTATGTAATGTTGTATTTAGTTAGCTAAGCATGCTATAAATACACTAGAATGAGTTTAGACGAGGAAAATCATGATTTAGAACTGTTTCTGCTCGATTTGGTAAGACCGCCGACCACGACTGTACTAGGCGCTCATCGGCGATCCTAGGCGCTGGTTATAAATTTGAGGACGCCGTGGACCGCGGGACGACGGACCGTGGGCGCTCGAATTTGCACTACCGCCGACTCAAGACCGCCCGGAGCGATCCTGAGCGATCCCAGGTGCTCTAAGCAGAAATTCCAATTTTTCATAATTTCGAACCTAATTCAACTCTAAACTATTTTTAGACAATTTTAATGATTAATTAAGGTATTTTAAGACCAAAATAAACTATCTAATTCCCTGTTTTACAGAAAAACAAATTAGGGAGATATTTAGGACATTAGTTGCCAAGTTTTGAAGGAAAATGAGAAATGTGATTTTGGGAAAAGCCTAACTACCATTTGATTATCTAAACACTTCTAAATGGCATTATAAATCATAAGACATTATAAAGAGAATTCAGAATCCGAATGACTGAGTAATGAAGTAAATGCACAGATATAACCATTATATGCCGCTAGGCACCAACCCTTATAGAATTATGATACTTTAGGGAATTTTGGAGTCTAATGGGCATAGCTGGTTATGGATCCATAGTCGTAGCTAGATAGCTGAGGGATATGTCATTTGGGTTGAGTTACTCCTATATGCGACGCGCTTCCTTTGCAAGTTAGTTTGTCTGGGAAGGTCCTATGTCTGGAGGGACACCCCGGTGAGCCGCTGGTGATTCCCTGTACATGTGGATAAGCGACCATCTCCATGTATTGATTCTGGTGCTGCATGCTGGTGGTACATGCCAACTCTGATGGGTACGTGTGCAATAAGTCGGTGACTACGGCTCTTGTCTAAGCTGCGCTGCATGGGGCTTGAGTATCATTAGTAGCATCGCTCCTAAGTCGCACGGTGGTATAGCAATTGGTTGAGAATCATCTCAAAAGGTTTATCTAACTTTGTGAGTCCTACAATGACACTGAAAACACAACACTTGATATGATTATTAGTATTATTGTGCACGTGCGGGATGCATGTGATTGGGATATTGGTTGGATGTGACTGCTTAGTACATCCTGGCAATGCGTGGATTATGCTACTGATTTGACTATTGAGTTCTTATATTAAAACTTGCTGAAAATCATTTCTAGAACTGTTTATCAAACTGTTTTGTGTTCATGAATGGTATAAATGATTATGCGAGCCTGATTTATCGATGTTGCTTAATCGTGCATGAAATGTTACTTTGCTTATATTAACTGTTTAGTCATGCATGTGTTACCTACTGAGATATTCGTATCTCACCCTACTTCTATTCCATTTTTTTCAGCTGATACGCGAGAGGGGGATCTCTTAGACTTCCAGGGAGAGATAGCCGAGTATTCGCCGGAGGATTATTATTATCCAGATCTCATCTGAGGTGGATTGATGTTATAGATTTAGCATTTTTGATTGGTTTATTATCATTTATACGGATTGATGTATGAGAGAGATAAGAGAGAGAGATAGTAACCAGTTCATTTTACCAGACTTTGATATTATTGACTGATGGTCAAGCTTTATGCTTAGTTGAGGATTTTGATCTACACTTCCGCACATACTTGTTTCCGCAACTCTGATAGTTTAATATATGGATTGGATTTTGCTTTCTTTGGTCTGGTATGTTATTGATGTTGTAATTGATATGGGCCAGTAACACCTCGAATTTGGTTGTTGAACTAAATTCGGGTTGTTACAGTAGCGAACCGGGTTCGGGTCGGGTGCCGGTTTGCATTGACCCGGGTTCGGGGCGTTACAGTTATGGCTATTGTACCCTTTATTAATGATTCTGATGATGACATGCAAGGGCTGTTTTGGGAAGTCCCACATTTTAGCTTGCGTTATTCCCAAGGGGATGCTTCAAGTTACATATAGTATAGACATGGATAACTTTGATTTTTTTTTTGTCGTTTTCCACTTTCAAAAAGATACCCTTTAACAATTTCTTGTTCTTTACATGTCTTAACTTTTTTGTTTACATCCTGATCCCATATCGGAAACGGATGAAATCCCGATAGAGTATATGAGTCAAGAAGAACAATCAACCTAATGAGACACCTTTTTGGGGACAAAACCATGTGGGCTTAGGCCCAAAGCAGACGATACCTCGCTAGGTTGGGTCGTTATAAATGGTATCAGAGCTAAATTCGGGTCCAATAGCTCGTGGCTAGTGTGGGTCTAGTAGGGTATATGAGTCAGGAAGAGCATTCAACCTAACAAAGCGCCTTTTTAGGAACAAAACCATGCGAGCTTAGGCTCAAAGCGAACAATACATCACCGGGTTGGGTCGTTACACATGTAGTAGTGCATGTGCACCCCGCTAGTAGAATATTATGTGAGGTTAAGTACGAGATACGGATGGTACAAAGAGCTAAATTGCTATAATGTAATTATTCTTATGCTAAGAAATGACTAGCAAGTAAAAGTAAACGTATAGACAATTAGACATGCCAAGATATCACCCTTCAAGAACTCTAACTTGGAAATTAAGAGCTGGCATGCCCTTTATATATATATATATATATATCAAGATTAACCTAGCCATAACTGCCCCGCCTCACAGGTTTAGTTTGGCACATTGGGTTAGGGGCAGGTTAAGGTTTACCAAACTAGAGTTGCTTATCGGGCCAGGTCGGCACGGCCCAGCACGCTTTAAGCATGCCCGTGCCTAGCCCGGCCCACTAGTGGGTTGGCACGGCATGGCCCGTGGCCCCTGCCGGGCCATGCCATGCCCAGGATCTGGGGCCCGTGGCTCATTAAGGCATGGCCCGGCCGGCACGCAGGTCAATTGGGTAGTGCCGCATGCTGGGCCGGCACACCAGGCACGAAAAATGGCTAGCCTTTTTTACCCCCAAAAGTGGTTTTTACCACTTATTTTTACAATTTTACCCCCCAACGGCCATATATAACAGCTATAATAGGGGGTATGTTTGTAATTGACTGTAAATGACCATTTCCACCCTTCCAACAGCCATATTTGAGGGTAGAGGTGGTAGAAAGCCACTTTTGGTTTTCTATAAATAGACCTAACCCTTACCACTCCAAACCATACCTCTTCTAGAATCTCTCTTACTCTTTTCATCTTTGTAGCTATCAAGTAATAGTTTATTTTTTAAAATTGTTCAAGCATCAAAGGTGGGAAGTGGACTCTGGAGGTTGAAGGCTTCAACTGCAAAGTTCAAGCTTCATTCTAAAGAGGTATTCTTCTATTTAATTTTATGATTTTAAAATTATTATAAATATTATATATATAAGTAAATCTCTCATTCTACCATTCTTATTATTTTAAAACCTAGTATAGTGGGTGACATACTGTGCAGCTAAGTGCATCTCTAGGAAAATTTTGTCACAATGGACGAAATAATTGCCTAAGGAAACTGGGTTTTAAGTGGGACCGTTTGCGACCCCTCTAGTTACCTGGGAATTTTTATAGTGCATTTTTGCGTACATTATTCCTCACTTTACTATAGGTAATGTATCGCCAAAAATTTTATTATTATATTATTTATTAAGAAATTTTTTTTCGAAATTTGAGAATGGACCCTAGGCAGTTTATGTACTTTAACACCAAGGAAATGGAGTTTCTTAGACCCTATTCTGACCCATTTTTTTCTAAAGATTTTGATGAGACCCAACCCCCATATTGTGACCCTCCCATCCAAGATCATGAACCTGAGTTGCCTTCCCTCCAAGATCCCACACAAATGGGATCCTCTTCCTTACCACCTAAGAGCAACAAGAGGAGTAGAACCTCCGGTGTCTGGCTAAATTTTGCGATTGAAACTATGGGAAATGAAGATATGACAATTTGTAAGCATTGCAAAAAAAATTTTAGTTGCAAAAGTTCAAGTGGTACAGGTCACTTGCAATGACATTTACAGAAATGCCTACCAAAACATGGCGAAATAGACCCTAGGCAAACCCAACTTTCCACCAGTAGTGTTAATTTGGGCAACTTTGTTTTTTATCAAGAAGAAACTAGGCTTGAAATTGTAAAGTGGGTAATACAAGAAGAATTACCCTGTAGACTAATAGAAAGTAAAAGATTTAACCGTCTAATAACCAAATATCTAGCACCAGGATATAAACCCTTCTCATGCCACACTTTAAGAAGTGATGCTATAACATTATATAAAAAAAATGAAAACAGCATTAATAGAAGCTTTTTCAAACAGTAGCTTTAAGGTGGCTTTAACCTCAGATATTTGGACAAGTAGATAAAACATAAGTTATTTAGTTATAACTGCACATTATATAGATGAGAATTGGAATATGGAAAAAAGAATACTAACTTTTACGTCACTAGATGCTAGACATTCTGGACCAACTATAGCAAATGCTATAGCACATAATATAAGAAAGTATAAATTACAAAATAAGTTACAGCTCTAGCACTTGATAATGCAAGTGCTAATAATGTTGCAATAGACATACTAAAACAACACTTAAACTTAAATGTAGATGGATGTTTATTTCGTGTTAGATGTGCTTGTCACATCCTAAATTTAGTTGTGCATGATGGCTTAAAAATTGTGTAATATCATTTAACAAATATTAAAGACACAGTAAGATTTTTAAACAATCTAGCACAACTGCTAGAGAATTTAAAATTTATTGTGCAAGTTTGGGAAAGAAACCTAAAAAAATTACCCTAGATGTTGACCATAGGTGGAATTCAATATATTTAATTCTAGATGCTGCAATAGAATTGAAACAAGAACTTTCATTACTTTATAAAACAAAAGTGCCTGAAAGTGAACTAAAAGAACTTGACTGGTGAATAACAGAAATTTTAAGAGATTTTTTAAAAGTTTTTTTTTATGCAACAAGATCCTTATCAAGGGTTTATTACCTGACATCCCCAAATATTATAAACATATTATACCAAATAAGTATTTGCTTTAAACAATATAGAGACATGCTCGTTGCTAAAGATATTTGTCCTGTAATGGAATTTAAAATTTTAAAATATTAGCAAGAAATGCCCCATTTATATTGTTTAGCTAGTACAATGGACTCTAGGATTAAATTAGGAGTGAAAGATTTAATAGAAGGAATAAATAAAAATATGAGATTTTCTTTAGAAATAGATATAAATAAAATAAGAAACCTATTAGAAAGACTTTTTTCTGAATATGATACTAGCAATAGCAGACATGGTCAAACTTAGACCCAAGAAACACTACCAGATAATTCCCCCTAGAATTTTTTAAGTGGTAGAAGAAGGGGAAAACAACAAGCATCTTGTAGTGGGGGATCATCTGAGTTAAGGATTTATTTAGAAAGCCCCGCACTACTTTTACATACTATGGGTGAGCATAGTTCTTTTAGTGTTTTGGCATAGTGTACGCAAAATCATGTTAGTTATCTTGTGCTTTCCTCCATGGCACATGATCTACTAATGGTTCCGGTGTCCACAGTTGCATTGGAATCAGCTTTTAATGTAATGGACGAATGGTGGACGACTATAGGAGCAGGTTAACGCCGGAGATGGTGCAAGTATGTGTCTGTTTGACAAATTGGCTAAGGACGGAATTGAGAGATCAGAAATATGCGAATGATCAACTTGCTAGAGACTTCGATGATTTGAATCTTAACGAATTTAGTCTTCCAGATTAGTCTAAGTTTTATTATATTTTTTGTAATCAAAGTTTAGAAACTTTACTTTCTCTTTTTTTATTTATTTATTTTTTTTAAATTGCAAATGAAAAATAGATGAATGGGTGACAACCTAGTTGAGATGTGATCATACTATAGTGATGCAGTATTATTTGTGCAATTGTATTATGTATAAGTATTGTTGTATTTACAAAGTTGTACACTTGTACTTGTAATAATTAATTTATTTAAATTTTTTTGAGCAAATTCTATCCTAGTATTTGTTAGACATTTTTGTAAATAATAAACATATTTTTCATAATTTTTATGGTTTTTTTACTATTTTTTTCCATTTTCTCCTATTTTTTGCAAAAAAAGGACCCAGGCCCTCGGGCGGCCTGCCGTGCCTGGGTTTTCCTAGACGGACTAGGCACGACACGGCCCATCAAGGAAGCGAGCTATGCCTAGACCGGCCCGCCAAGCATAGGCTAATCGTGCCCGTGTCGTGCAGGACCGGCCCGTTAAGCAACCCTATCCCAAACTGCCCCAACCTTACCCTTAATTTATTAAAATTTTGTTTTTATATGTTAAAAATCAATTTTTTTATATATATCATACATAAAAATACATATTTTATTAATAAATATATACTTATTTACATATTCTATTTAAAAATTGAACACTTATTTTATGAATTCTATAATATAACCCTATCAACCCCACTTGCCTTTTACCAACCCAATAGGGGCGGGTTAGGATTCATTATTGGCTAACCCCATTGCCATCCCTACTGTTAGGTTTTATATTTTATTTTGGCTTAATTTAGTGTCAAAAAGTTTGTGCTTAAAGTGTTTAAGTTGGTTGGAATAGGTTATAGGAGTCTTGGTTCAAACGGCGTCAAAGTCAGAGTCATATTGAAAAAATTATGATAAACGTTAGATAACGTTTGAAGCAGCGTTCCACTGTTCAGTGCAGAATACAGTTGTAGAAAAACCCGAGAGTAGCGTTCGAGAACGTGAGATGCAGCGTTCGATCGTTTAGTGTTTGCAGACAAACCCAAGAGTAGCGTTCAAGAGCGTGAGATGCAGTGTTCGAACGTTAGTGTATTTTAACCTAACGTGAGAGCTGTCGTTCGAACGTTAATGGGTTATGAAGTCCTTCGTCCGAACGAGATGATGTGAAGTAATTTTAAGAACTGAACGTTAGAGCCGCATTCGATGAACGTTCGAATGTTCAAGTCGTAAAATCACTTATAAAATTTCGATCTTTTCTGATTTGTTTCCTATTCCTTCTAGACTTCTTTCTAACTTATATAAGGATTGTTTAGATGTTCCTTTAGGGTTACCTAAGACGTTTTTGGAACCCTAAATCGTGTGTGTGAGGAAGAGAAACTTTTCTCCTTCCCTTTCTTTCTTTGAGCCATCAAACCTTCTATTCTTCCTTGTTCAAAGCCTTGGAGTTCCGGGTTGGGGAGATTGAATCGTGGGAGTTCCTATGGATACCAGGCGAGTTTGTTTGAGTGATCGTGTGAGAAGATCTTCAGAGTTTTGAGGTGTTGCTGTGGAGCAAATCTGAGGAGTTCTTCAGATACTTTCAAGTCTGTGAGTTGCAGAGTCTAGCATAGGGATGTTGAGTCGTCTGAACTACAGGTTGTAAGTCTTCTTCTTATAGTTGATCTTTAGGTGGCTCCTGCATAGCCCGGAGGATTTTTCTCTAGTGAAAGTTCTCGTAGAGTTTTCCCTTCGTCACTAAATTGCTTGTCTTATTTATTGCTTTATATGCATATTTGTTTTGCAATTTGGGTGGCTTGCTTCTTAACAATTATTTTCTGGATTTATTTTGGGGATTTGTTCATGCTTATTAATTGAGGACTTGTCTTTAATTAAAAGGAAATTTTTATTCCGCTGTACTTCACCTAATCACCCCTCCCCCCTCTAGGTGTTGTTAGAGTCAAAACCTTGTTTTTCAATTAGTATTAGAGCAGGTTACCAAATCCTTGACTCTGTTTGTCATGGACAAGTCTTCCACTGCCCCACATTTCTTTGATGGCAGTAATTATGCCTATTGGAAAGTTCGTATGAGAGCCTATCTTAAGGCTATTGATGAGAGGGTATGGGGAAGTGTTGAAAGAGGATGGACTCCACCCACTATAACTGTAGATGGTGAGGTTAAACCCAAAGATCCAAATCAATATACCAGAAAAGAATTGATTGAAGTAAATCACAATAGTAAGGATGGCAATGCACTGTTTAGTGCAATATCTTCTGATGAATTCAAACGGGTGTCCACGTGTCAGACTAGCAAGAAAATTTGGGATATTTTAGAAACCACTCATGAGAAAACTGTCCTTGTGAAGAATTCCAAATTGCAGATGCTTATCACTAGGTTTGAAGAATTAAAGATGGGAGAGGATGAACCTTTTGATTCCTTCTATGCCAAACTCAGTGATATAGTAAATTCTAGTTTCAACCTAGGTGATAGTATTCCTCAAAATAGAGTGGTTAGGAAAATTTTGTGATCCTTACCTGAGAGGTTTATTCCTAAAGTAACAACCATAGAGGAAAGCAAAGACATTGAAAAAATTAGGATTGAAGACCTAATAGGATTAATTCAGACCTATGAGTTCACCTTACCTCAAACCAAAAAGAGCAAATCTATTGCTCATAGAGTCATGAAAGGAAAGACTTTTAATGAGTCTGATGATGAGGTGGATGATGAGGAGATTGCCTAATTTGTGAAGAGTTTTAGAAAAATGTTTAGAATTAGAAAAAACAAAAAGGGCAATGAATGGTCTAGGGGGACTTCTAGTAAGGATAGGAAATTTAGGAAAGAACCTAGGGACATCAAAGACACCCTTGAAAACACAACTCAGCAGGTAAAGTGTCATGGTTGCCAAGGGTTTGGCCATATAAGATCCGAATGTCCTACCTACAAGAAATTGAAAGGTAAGGGAAATGGGAAAGGAATGAATGCTACTCTTTCTGATAGTGAGACTGAATCTGAACATGAGAATGACTTCGTGTCTGAAGAAGGTCCAAATTACATGGCCTTCACTTCTATTGTGGGAAGTGATGAGGGAAACACTCTTCAAGACTCAAAACCACTTGAGAAGAATATTGGTTCTCAAAGTGAGTCTAAAGATGAGGAAAGCCTTGAAGAGGCTTATGAAAAGCTTTTTAATGAAAGCCTGAAAATAAAGAAACAAAACAAGGCCTTTCTTAAAAAGCTTAATGAAGTAGAACTTGTCAAGGAAGAACGTCAAGTTAAATTGGATGCGTCTACTTCTCATGTGTGTGAGTTGAAGTTGAAAATTGAAACTCTTGAGGTTGAAAATAAGTCTATTAAATTTGAGTTAGAGAAATCCAAATCTCAGTTGCAAAACTTCTCTTCTGGTTCTCAAAAGCTTGATCATATGCTTGGTTTGAGTCAAACAGTGACTGATAAGAGAGGTTTAGGATTCTAAGATGTTCCTTCCTCTTCAAAGACTCCTTCTTCAAAAGGCAAGAAGAAATCTTGTGAGTCAAAGGAAAAGACCAAAAAGGCAAAAAGGCCTACTCAACAATTCAAAAGATCTCAACCTAAAGCACCTCTTCCTAGGGAATCTCAATTTCAGAAATTCATTCCCACCTGCCACCACTGTGGTGTTTTAGGTCACATACGACCTAATTGCTGGAGATTAGGAGAAGATCTTACTCAATCTTAGTATTCTCCTTCTAGACAATCCAATGTGGATTTGTCTAATCAAGTCAAGGCCTTAGCTCAACAAACTAGGCTTCTTTCTGAACAACTAGTTTCCTTAACCAAGAAATCCTCTTTTAACCGACAAGTTTGGGTGAAGAAGAGTGATTTGACTTCTCTTCCTTGATTAGGATTTGTGTTGCATGCATCAGCCCTGTTTCATGTTTATCTTATCTTTAGCATGCATGTTTTCTTTTTGTTTTTATTTTTTTCTTGTTTGTGATTTAAGTTTAGTTGTTTTTGATTTAAAATTTTTCAGAAAAATACAAAAAGATTTTCTATTTTTTTTTTTCGATGATTTGTGTTATGAGTATGTTTTGGAAAAATAATTAATTTTTATATTGAGAGAACTAATTGCTTAAAAGAATTGTTTTGCAAAACTTATTTAAATGATTTCATATAAATGCACAATAAGTTGATTGATCTCTTAGTGTGTCTTTGCAATTCACTTACACACACCAAATACAATTAAGCAAGCTTAATTTTTCTTTTTTGGTGAGTGTGTGGATAGGCAATCCTTGATTTACTCTTGTCTATCTTAAATTAAAAAGATCCTAGCATATGACCTTGTGTTAAAAAGAGATTTCTCCCTTGAAGAACTCTGGGATGAGCTGTAAATCCCAGACATCTTGAGTTCAAAAAGAAATAAAAGGAGTACAACTATGGAATAAGTTGTAAACCCCAAATATTCTAAGGAATAATACTCCTTGTGCAAAAAAAAGTGTCAAAAACGGGGGGAGAAAGTTTCCAAAACAGAGTTTTTAAGGTCTCAAAATTCATGAAGGGAGTTCTTTTTAATCCATAGAGAGACTTGAGTAATATTGTTATTTCTTGATAAATGGCCAAATCCTCCTCACTAAGTTCCAATTTAGACAAACTTAATTGTGTTTGGATTTGCACTTGTACGCAAGCACACTTGGTGATTTAATTGCATTATTATGTAGTTATTTAGGATTATTGCTTTGAGTTTTTATGAAATATTGCGTGTGGCATGTTTCATCATGTTTTTAGAGTGTTTTTACATGTGTCTGAGTTGGTTTGGTTGGCGGATTTGTGTTTTGGGTTGAAATCTGGAATTTTTTTTATGATTTCTGGAAATTTGGCTTTGGGGCTAGTTCTGGTCAGCTCTAGGCACCAGTCCAGATGAATGTTCTATTTTTCTTGGTTGAGTTTCGCCAAAGTATGGCTCGAGTGTGAATTCCTTCAGTATTTCCAGCCTTATTCTCTATTCCTCGCTCCTTTGAGTTCATTCTTGTGGTGTTTTTTGTCTATTTCTGTGATAAAAAGGGGGAGTAGGTTAAGGGGGAGTTTATTTCGATTATATTTTGGGATGCTTATTTATATCATGTGGATTGTGATATTGATGCATGGTTTATACTTCTGATATATTGCATCTTGAATGTGAATTGCTTATTGTTATTTTTTTATTTCTCTTGTGTTTCACAAGGTATTTGTTTTCTTTGAGATGTTTTGTTACAAGTTACAGATTTCAAATTCAAGCATGGTCTTTCTAGGTTAGTGTAGATAGGTTGTGTTTGAGTTTGTATAATCCAAGACATTGCTTGGTGGTTCAAAATGTCAAGGATTTTCAGTGTTTTTTTATTTTGTATTGGTTTTGTCACAGAATAGCCAAAGGGGGAGCTTGTTAGGTTTTATATTTTAGTTTGGCTTAATTCAGTGTTAAAAAGTTTGTGCTTAAAGTGTTTAAGTTGATTGGAATAGGTTATAAGAGTATTGGTTCAAACGGCGTCAAAGTCGGAGTCATATTGAAGAAATTATGATGAACGTTAGATAACGTTTGAAGCAACGTTCGACCATTCAATGCAAAATACAGTTGCATACAAACCCGAGAATAGCGTTCGATCGTTCAATGTTTGCAGACAAACTCGAGAGTAGCGTTCAAGAGCGTGAGATGCAGCGTTCGAACGTTAGTGTATTTTAACCTAACATGAGAGCTGTCGTTCGAACGTTAATGGGTTATGAAGTCCTTCATCCGAACGAGATGATGTGAAGTAATTTTAAGAACTGAACGTTAGAGCTGCATTCGATGAACGTTCGAATGTTCAAGTCGTAAAATCACTTATAAAATTTCGATCTTTTCTGATTTGTTTCCTATTCCTTCTAGACTTCTTTCTAACTTATATAAGGATTGTTTAGATGTTCCTTTAGGGTTACCTAAGACGTTTTTGGAACCCTAAATCGTGTGTGTGAGGAAGAGAAACTTTTCTCTTTCCCTTTCTTTCTTTGAGCCATCAAACCTTCTATTCTTCCTTGTTCAAAGCCTTGGAGTTCCGGGTTGGGGAGATTGAATCGTGGGAGTTCCTATGGATACCAGGCGAGTTTGTTTGGGTGATCGTGTGAGAAGATCTTCAAAGTTTTGAGGTGTTGCTGTGGAGCAAATCTGAGGAGTTTTTCAAATACTTTCAAGTCTGTGAGTTGCAGAGTCTAGCATAGGGATGTTGAGTCGTCTGAACTACAGGTTGTAAGTCTTCTTCTTATAGTTGATCTTTAGGTGGCTCTTGCATAGCCCGGAGGGTTTTTCTCTTGTGAGAGTTCTCGTAAAGTTTTCCCTTCGTCACCAAATTGCTTGTCTTGTTTATTGTTTTATATGCTTTATTTGTTTTGCAATTTGGATGGCTTGCTTCTTAACAATTATTTTCTGAATTTATTTTGAGGATTTGTTCATGCCTATTACTTGAGGACTTGTCTTTAATTAATAGAAAATTTTTATTCCGCTGTACTTCACCTATTCACCCCCCCAGGTGTTGTTAGAGTCAAAACCCTGTTTTTCACCTACCTGGTCCCCACACACACATACACAACATCCTCCACATGTACATATGGGATGGAGATCTCGTCTCCAACAAACATACACAAATCTTACAAAAATAAACAATCAAATAGGTCTAGTAGATTATGTCAGGAAGCAACTCATGATTATTTACATGCATTTCTTGTTTCAATAATCTATTACTATTATAAACATTTGATACCAAGAACACCCTCTGCTTTTTATAGACAAATCTTATAGACATTTGGTACCAAGAACACCCTCTACTTTTTATCGAATTAACTCCACCTATTTATTAATGTTGCGTGTATCAAAAACTAATTGCCTAACATTTTAATACCCAAAATGCCTTCACTTTCTCTTTCAACCCCTAGTTGATGATAAATCTCAAGTATGAGAAATCCCAACTTGTATTGACACTAAGTGATCAAAATATCACACATTAAATTGCAAAATAATCAAAATTCACCTAGGTTTATATGTATCTACAGTATTCATATCAAAGCAATTGATTTTATGGAAACTCAACGTCCATGCCAGGATCTTAATATGGTTTTAGTCAGATGATCCATTTAAGGAAGACACAAAAATGCTGCAATATATATCCCAAAATAATCATGAAGAGATAGGTGAAATCAAATCAAATTCCATAAAGAGAAAAACCAACAAATCTCTTTTGTTGAGAATGATGCTAAGTTCACGGGCCTAAGTTGATTATTTGTTAAATATGTCCCACTTTATGAAGATACATATCAAGTATATGTATCAAACCTACCAATTATAACTATCAATAGTAATTTTTATTTTTATTTTTATTTTTTTAGAATATATAATATGATCGGTAATATATCCTTGGCTAGACACTACACCAAATCCGGGAACTTATCTGTGTTTCTGCCTTTCAAAGCTTCAACAGGAGTCAAGACAAAAGGGCTGAATGTAATGGCATGGGGATGCAACTCGGTTGGTTTGGTTCATGTTGACATCAACCCAAGACCAAATTAAGGTTTGTGACTGCTAAACCCAAAACCAAACCGAATTGAGTTGCGAACTGATCATTCGAACCTCAAAACTGAACCCAATATACATGTATATAAAGATTAGGTTTGGTTCAGTTTAGTGAAGGATATTTTAAGTTGGGTTTCAATTTGATTCAATACCTTTAACCAAAACATCAACCCAAAACCGGACCAATATTAATTTTGTTTGACAGATTTTAGTACAAAAACTGAACCATAGGTTTTGAAACCCAAAAAAATCGACCCAAATTCAATTTAGGTTGGCCGGTTCTCGGTTTAACCAAAACCAAGTTGCACCTTATAATGGCATACATAATATTACATATTCTTGTAGTAAAAAACAAGGTACCCATAATTTGAATGGTTGGGTCCAAAAGTGTGAGTTGTAATAAAAATATGAATACTAGATAAAAATGTCAAAGATTAAGCCTATTTCACTGGTGGATAAGATTACAACAATAATAAAGGGTGGGGACCCAACTGATATATTTTTGCATAAAGGATGAAACCCTTTCATACCCACTTTCCCATCCCTGCCTCACCCTTATATGATGAGACATGGAAGATGAGGAAAAGAGATTGAGTTCAATTATTGAGGATAAGGACTCAATATTCAGACACTTTGTTCTGCTTTTCGAGGCCTTCCATAACCCAAAGAACAGTCTTCATCCTCCTCTCCCACACTCCCATGTCTCTAAATCTCCCATCTAAAGAAATAATGGACAACATCTACTTTCAAGAGCAATGTCCCACTTGTTTTCAAAAAAATACTAAGGGAACAAAGCACTTCCCATCTGTCGAAAGCAGCTTATCTTTGTGGATATGTATATCTGGAATGTAAATAGGATTGGAAACATTAAAACTGGATGAGAATAGAATGCATAAAGGATTAATTATGTTATATGCTTAGAATTAGGAGTAGGTTAAATATCAATTGAGTCTTCCAACTGAGCTTTGGTAGTTATTGCCCAGGCAAATCCTGTTGATGTGTCTTTGTGGGGGAACTTTGTCGCAGTTCACTGTCGAAGCCACGTCTGTGTCATGGACAAGACAGTAGAGTTTGTTGTACATGGCTTTCCTTGGGATGGTGTCATGTATAACTTGTCAATGACATCTGAAGTACTTCGCTTGGTTACTTGTGAAGTAGCCATAGCATGGGGCAAAATTAAATGAGTGATCCACACCAAAACTCTCATTGGACCTCGGCCTATAAGGCTTTGATACCGTATAGAATACCAATCTTACTAAAAGCTTAAGCTGATAATAGGAGTGAATTTTATATATTTAATTATTCCTAACATTGCATCGATTTGGAATGAAATCGTCTGCTATGTTAACCAGAATTAGTCCTTCTGTAAAATGATGTCACGTGGAGCATCTCAAAGTTAGTATTTTTTTCATATGGACACCACTTGAAACATTTACAATAATGAAAAAAAAATACTGACTGTAAAATGCTACACATGGCAGCATCTCACGGCCACAGCAAGAGCCAATTCAATTAAAAATAGCATGTAATGTCATCCAAATTTTACCATATTCCAAAGTGTGAGAAAATCATCTACAATGTCCCTTTGCGATTGCTCGTGTAATCAATGAAAGTGTAGAAATGGGAAATCCTTTGCAAATTTCCATGCAATTGGTTGTACAATCAAGCCATTTCTTTGGTCACCATCCACGGTTTAAAATCGCATATTACCAATGGTTCCTGCAATTTGATTGAGATGTTGCCACATTAAACATCCAATGGTTCTAGAGTTTTTTGCTTTTAAAAATGCTAAAATGGGTTTTTCAAGTTGAAAAAGGATCCTAACTGTTAGATGCTCCGCATGGTAGCATCTTTGTTTTAATGTACAGATTATTGTAGTAAAAGGCAGCAAATGATTTCATCCCATCCTTCTACCCCTCAATTAACCAAACATGAACTAGCAGGCGGCGGACTAATCACCGAGACTAGAGTAATTAGTCCCTGCTCTCTCTCTCTCCATGAGACGATTATGAGGCTCACTTAAAAAAACACTAATCACGACATGCTCCACATGAATCTCACAGCCATGGCATAAAACAATGCAAGTAAACATTGCATATGATTTCGACTGGTTATTAATAGTTTCAAGACAATTAAACAATGATATAACAATAATTATCCCAATTAATTTGAATTCACACGAATCCCACTCCATTTGATATTTACCGCCAAATGTATTCTTCATTCTATGTCCTAACCAACAAAGCATCAAAACCTAATGTCCATACATGGAAAGACTTTAAAACCCTTGAAAGGGTCCAAAAGAACTTCTAAAATATTTCAAATTCCATTAAGAATTATATATAGGTTTCATCACAAATTTTTAATTCTCAAACAATATTAAACTCTTCTTAACATTCTAAATGCCAAAATTAAGTAAATCAAACGATCTTTCAAAATAAAATTAAAAAATGCATTAAACTTATGAGTTAAACCTGAATAAAACGCATATCAAATAAAAAATTAATAAATCCTACAAAATTATTAATGATTTTTTAATGACCCTTATAACCTTATCAAGCATGTTCATCTCATAAATAACTTTAAAATTTATAAGCAATTATCATATACTTAAATATACTTAACTATATACTTAAATATGACTGCATTCATATATATATTGGGTATTATTCATGATTGAAATACCATTCGAGATTTTATATGTTGAAACAAATTTAATATATTCACAAAATGCTTTTGAAAGTTATTATAGAGATATACAATTAAAAGCTCTCTGAATCATATCAAATGGGCTACAAATAAAATTTATAGGAAAGGGGGTTAAAAAAAACAGAGAAAGAAAGAAAGCTTTCCAATAAATTTTAAATATTTAATTCAACTACATTAGAAATTGCTATTACAAAATATCCTTAATTTATCAATTAAAGGCCCTCAAACTCTGCCTTCTAAAATAATGGAGAAACAATATAAGAGACAAAGAAGAAGAAGAAGAAGAAATTATAACCATAATAACACCATTAAAGAGCTTATATCTGAACAACATATAATAAAATATCCCTTACCAATGCTGAGGAATACCGAAAATACCTTTTCGAATAATTGAGGATCATAACTCTAAGACCCCTTAATAATATAAAATTCTTCAAGTAAGTAAATTGAAGAAAACAAAGTAAAAAAATTAAACATTCAAACAATTCAAAATTTAAAAGATATTTTTTATTCTAATAATTAAATGTAATCATCATCATCACCATAAGCAAGTTCTTACCAAAGCAGGGGCAGGGACACGACTCTTGCCTCTCCATTCAATTCTATCAAAAATCATATTTTCACTTAATTTATGTATTTGTAAGTCTTGTTTTATACACTACATCCATGTCTTTTTATGTCTTTCTCATACAGCCCTTACCGTTAAACCCATTAAGTCAAGAGCAAGACTAGAACCAGGCCACGTCCAACAGGGTTACGTTACAGTTTGAGCCCAAGTTCTTATAACACAAACTCAAGCCACGCAAATACAAAACCAGGCAAATTGACAATCTATTGTCTCTAACCCAAAAATATATATATTTTAAAACTAGCTGCGCAAACATGCACACTTTAAAAGTAACAGAAAAAGAAGACGCAAAGGTAACTTGATGGCACTTGACTTTATAAATATGAAACTGAAGATATGCATTTACAAGTTAAAACATCAAGCAAAGTAATAATGTATAACTCAAACAAAACCGTAAGTCCAAAAAGCAAGCATCTTCAAATGTCCATACACAAAAAAGAAAAGAAGATAAAAGGAAAAAGAATGACATTGAAGCTGATCACTTCAAAAGAACCTAAGAAAGACATTAAGGGGCAAATTTTACACAGCTAATGGACCAATGTATAATCACCCATGTATGTGCTTGGCAGATAAACTGCTTTAAGTTGAAATTATAACATCCTATGTTTAATTCCAGTTGGACAAAGCCATGAATATCAAAGACAACAAATAAAACATAAGTTCCAAGAGGATGGCACTGCCTCATGAAATTAAGATGGCCATGCTCAAAGTACCATTTATATTAACGTGTAATCAATAACAGGAAAAAATGAAAAAGGAAAAGTAGAGACTGAAGAACCAAATGGAAGGCACTTCAGAAACTTAAAATGAAGAGAAGGGTAAAACTTACAAGTGCTCTCTGGATACACAGCTAAACTGAAATTATAGCTTGATGGGTAAGGTCTAATCACTTTTCAAACATTTTCCTCATCATACAAATAGAGAGGGAAAAGAAAAAAGGAAAACAGTGGCAGTAATTCTGCATTCTGAACTCTTATCTGGATTGCTTGAACCATTCCTCACCAAAAAAAGAAAATGGGGAAATCACCGATGACAGAACATCATATTTCCACCCAAATTGCAGTTTGCAGCCCTAGCATCATGGCTTGTGTATCTTGAAACCGAATATCCTTGGAACATAGCTTTGTGAAGCCTTCTGTGGCTTGAGGTGCCCGTAAGTCATCATAAACAGGTGAGGGAATGTGGTTCCGAAGTATGCTCCATCAATGTCTATCCACAGTCAAAGAAACTTCCCAAATGATGCATAGAGAAAAAGCACAAATAGAGATGTAGTTTATGACCAGCTACGCTTTTTTACATTGAAAATCAAAATGATATAGAATCCAAAGTATCTAGTAAGTTTCACATGGCTATATGTTTACCGATACATATAGTTGCATGGAAACATTTCATTGAATGGAGGTTCTAATCAAACATTCAACCATATTTTTTTAGTTCTTATTTCTGCACTTTGTTTCTGCTTTCCCTTGACTACAGGTTTATATCAAGGTCCACCAGTCAGAAGTCGCAAAAATCAACTCCTATTCAGAATAACAAAAAAAGGACCTGTTTAATCATAAGAAAGTCTGTATGTATATATCCCCAACAAACAAAACAGCTGTAGCTCAAGAGATACCAAACTTGAGAATGCTATGAAGATGAAGCAGCATAATGTATAAAATAAAAGCATGCGTACAAGTTTCTAACTTCATAAAATAGTACATAAAGGATACTGCCTTGATACTTCGATCGAGGGTAGTAGATATCTTCACATTTGGGACAGTAGATTTTAACTGTACTTGATCTAGGAATGTCTGATTGACCAACTGGAAGACAGGGCTGTCCACAGCAGTAAACTCTTGGACATCTCCCAAAATCATAGTTCTTGTACTTATCTAGCTGTAAAAGTTGCCTTTACATAATGTTAACCTACTCTTCTATAATAGAAAACTGCCAATATATATGTCAACCAGAAAAATAAAATAGGGCAATTTCTCACCATTGCAGACATTCCTTTGCTGGTTAATATATATCGGACATGAATCAAACCATACAACATCTCTGCTGCTGATTCAATCAACTCATTTTGTTCCTCAGTAAACATATCACCTGCACATGCTCATGCCAAAACAAATTTCTCAATATCAAGAGGTTTTCTTTTTCTTTTTCTTTTTTTGTTTTGTTTTGTTTTATCAGTTTGAAATTTCTCAATATCAAGAGTTTACCAAAATGCAGAATCAACTGGACAATTTACCAAGATTTGGATGTTTGGTTAATCTTTACTACTATAAAAAGTACAAAGGCCCTTATTGTTTGTCCACTTTTTGCTTACCCAAAATATCCTTATCCATTTATATAATTCTTTCAGTGCCCCTTTTTAAAATGCCTACCTAATAGTTTACCTTCAAACGTTGTCTCCTTTCAAATGAAAGTCGTTGCATTAATGTATCAAATCTCCAAGAGAATCAGTTGAGGAAAATCTCCAGAGAATAAGTCCCAAGATAATCGGTCGTGTCTCAAATCTCTTGGTTAAAAGAAGAATACCCGGGTTAGTGTCACTATGTCCCTAGAATTCATGATATATAGAATATATTGTTTATCTATGGAATTCGTTTTTGGATAAGTATTTGTTATCTTAATCATCTTTATCTTTTTAATTTATAGCCTTCAACGTTATTTTTATTGTAACGTTATCTGAACAAGTTTCCAGTTTTATGAGATGAAATATTTCTTATATGAGCAAATAAATTCAAAAAAATTCAGCGATTTTATGTTATAGATATGATGCCTAGAATTCTTATATTTACCTTCGTCTATTCATTTAATTCAAACATATACTTTAATTCAAAGTCTTTCGTCTATTAATGCATGTTTTAATTTTAATAGATATCATCATAATAAAAAAAAAATTTATATAATTAATTGATTAATTTTCTTGGTCATTGTCTTTTGCTTTATTTTCAGTAAAATTCATTTGGAAAAGTATAGATAATTTTGAAATTCTATATCATAGAACAGCAGGTATATATAATTAGGGCTTATCTAATTCCACAGGATTTCCATACATTCACGGCTAGGACTAAAATAAAAGGTAATTACCAAATTATTAAATATTTAAATATAAGTGGAGATTCTTTTAAATTAAAATACTTTTAATTTAAACTACTTTTAGATAATAGATAACTATATTTAAAAAACGAAATATTTATATATAGATATATATATATTTTTTCAATTTTATATTAAAATTAAAATAATTTATATAAAATATTATGTTAATATTGCAAGTATATTCTGTATGTAGTAAACAGTATATTTAAAGATATAATTTACAGAAAATACAGTATTTTCCATAATTTTATAATTTAAAATATTTTCCATAAATATATTTATACATTATATAAAAAATATAATGTATAAATATCCTATTAGTATGAAGAGATGTATATTATCTTCAATATAAATATATTGAATTTACGAAGAGATGTAAATATATTGAATATACTAAGAGATGTATACAGTATAAATAGGGATGAAATCATCTACCACATGGATTCTACGGCAGACCCTGCAACATCCGTGAGATGCTGCCACATGTAGCATCCCATGGCTGCTGTTTTGTTCACATTTTGAAATGTGAAATGTCACTTCAATTGACGTTACACAATTTTCAATGTGAAACGTGCAGCAGCCGTGGGATGCTACACGTGGCAGCATCCCACAGATGCTGCAGGGTCTGCCGAAAAATCCCTGCGGCAAACGATTTCAATCCATATAAATATATTTATACTGTTATCTTCATTGATAATGTTAACAGTAAATATATTATCTCAATACATTAAATCTTTAAATATCCTGTTTACTTCACACAGAAAATATATTTATACATTATAAGTATATTTTTGCTTCAGTATGAACAATATACTACAATATTGTATGCAATATTGTAGTAAATAATTTTCTCCTAAAAATTATAACTGTTATCATAATTAATCCCCATTCCGTATTAATTATAATAATTCATGTTTAATATAATCTACTCAAGCAATGCAGATTATATTAAAGTACTGGTTATAATGTATCATGTTCTGCAAGTCTAATTTATTTACTACAAAGTTTTCTACATCTATTTACTAATTTTAATAGGACTCTTAGTTAATTGGACGGAATCATTTTTTCTAATAATTTTTATTAGAAAATTGTTGGTCTGCTTATTAATTTTAACTTTTAATCTAAATAAAATTCCCATGTGCAACGCACATGCATATTTACTAGTAGATTAAAAATTCTATTCAAGAAGATCTACCCTTGCAGATGCCTAATATTAAAGACATTGACAGGGATGACAGAATTACAGCTGTTATAGCTACGTTGTAGATCTCTGAGAAAATTTATAGAACTCTGGTGGAAAATTATATATCATAACCTAGAGAAAAAATCATATCAACGAGGAAGCAAATTATACCCCCAATATTGGAATCTGATGATGCCTACATGTAAAAATGTGTGAAGATTATCACTTCCATTTTTAAATTGCGATTATTATTTTTTGATAAAATTTTGCTTCTCAAATACATTGATGTCTATAGAGCTTCTGATTGTTTGAGAAAATCTACAATGCGGATGAACAAGCCACTTTCAGTATGGATCAAGATGTCACACTGATGTCTCACTTCCTTGCTTAATAGAAACCATCACTTTTACCCTTTGGCTCTTAAATGTGATTCTATTAAAAGTGTGAAGCTTTCACAGGGTAAGGAGGCACTAAAAAATTTCAATCCCAGGAAAATGGGGAAACCGTAGCAAAAGTGGGAATATGTCTTGCTTTCAATCCTGGAACATATTTGATGCTCAAAAAATAAAACAAACACAAAACAGATAGTCTATAGCCAGTCACAAAATTACACACTGAAAAATAAAATTTTTATATAATGACAAATAATAGTACTAGTAGTATTATTATGATTCAGAACAAAAAAAAACCAATAATAACAATGACCATAACAACAACAAGAATAATAGTAACAATCATGCTAATAACATAAAATGAATCCATAAAACATATCCAAATAGAATTAAGAAATACAACTGGACCTACATACAAGATCTAGCATAATCGATCCTATATACAGGATCTCCATGGTCAAAAATGAAAAAAATCAGTTGCCAAAAACCTATCTAATGGTTTGTCTTTTAGTTGATTAACAGAATTGGACAGTTTAATAATAAACTTTGAATTCTATACTCAGACAGTCTAGCAAGAATATAAATTTTATCAATCAACAAAAGTTATGGAAAGATTATCCTTCCTAGCCTAACGAAGGGATGTGGAAGGTTATTTGTTTTTCTGGGGTTGGGTTTGCTGTTTAGAGATATAATCTTTTGGTACACTGTCTGTGTACCACAAATCTGTATTTATTTTCTCTATTATTAATACATTGTTACTATTTACCGATCATAAAAAAAATCAATCAACAAAAATGAAGAAAGAGAAATAACTTATTTGATATGTCAACGGGATCCTAAGTAAATAAATTTTGCATTTCAATTCATAAAAATATGAAAATCAAGCAAAAAGCCAAAAAGGACAAAAGTGAACTTTTGGTTCCTGATAACCTTTTTGACTGGGATGTTAATGCCAAATCAACAGCTCTTAATTACATTTTAAAACTAAATATTTTCACTTGATCCAACACATTAAACAATAATAGATACTTCTGGCTCCAAATCATGCCACATTTAAAGAGAGTAGTACCATTAAACTGGGTTAGGCTAGTATTTATGCTACCCTAGAACAGCATGAAACCTGATCAAGCTGCATAATTCAAAGTTGACCAAATCTAGAAGGCCCTTAAGCTAGGCCAGTTAAACTCATGGCTGTGCAGGCTGACAGGATGAGAGTGTTTGCCCAGCCAACGGTCATCTTTACTTAGCGTCATACAAAATAGTAACCAATCATGAACTTGGCAATTTGGTGAGCCAACTTGGGCAATATTAATTAATTTTACTCCGAAAATTATAGCAGATGCAAAAAATGAATTTCAAAAATCTTAACATGATCCAAGCTGTGCTTCTGAAGCCTCTAAATTCATGTCATTTAAATGGTCTTCTCATGATTCACCATCATGAAAATTCATGGCAACAAGGAACTCTCTTTCAAACACCAACACAGGCATTTTAAACTTCCTGAACTGACTTAGCAAAGTAATCTATAACTAAATTCAGGGCAACAAATTTGATTGGGAATATATATATAAGACCAAAAAAAAAAAGCAGCCAATCATATCTGAAATGTATGAACCATGTTTGACAAAATAGGAGCCTCAACTGAATCGCAAAGGACATGATGCAGTGCATATCCTGTATTTTATGGGTTGGCCTAACATTCCGATCAATCAATCAAAATGAGTACTTTGTTAATGCTTTAGCCATTTCAATCAGTAGGAAACACCTCTCACCTCTTTATTCCATGGCAATAAGTACATCGTAATTATAAAATTTAATTTCACCCCAGAAAACATGCAATGATGACCAAGTGATGCTGGAAGGAACCAAATGTCCACACAAGAGTATTCCCATGAACTTTGAACTTATTTGCCATGGCTCATTAGAACAAAAAATTTTAGAAATCTTCAAGTGAAAACATAATAAACAACATCTATATGCTCATCTGCCACATCAAAAATATATTTACACCATGCTTCTTACTCACCAAATACCATGTCATTAAACAATATCTAAATTACATATACATGTAAATATGCTAGGTAGGCTAATGATAAAAAAAATTGAACCAAATAATAATCTAGATTAAAGGATTATTTGTGTGATCCTGTACCTAATGTTTAATTTCATATCAATTTATCTATATATTCGATTTTTATTCTAGCAATGAAATTTCACCAGAGAATGATGTAAGCAATTAAACATGAGAAACTAATCAAACCTTAAAGAAATTAGTGCTTACCATGAGAAGACTCAACATCAAGAATCAAATCAAGTGCGTAATCATAATAAGGAACTTGACTGCTTAACCCACAGAGGTTAAAATCATCTTGGATGTACTCATCATCAACTTCACAGAAGAATTCATTCCCTCGAAGATTGCAAAACCATGAGATCCAAGATGTGTCATCCCCATCAGAACCACTAACATCTGACTCTTCACTGTCAGTTTCAGATTCCTCTGTAATTAATACAAGAAACTACATGTCAGCAAAGAAATTGCATATTCCAAACCCGCAATGTGGTACTCAACAAGGCGCAGCTTGTTCATGTGTATGGTACATGATTTAGCGTCAAATCAAGCGTCACGATCAAAAGAGTGGACTTACCAACCCCACGAGAAGACCAAACAAACCCTCAAAGTATTGCATTAACACAAATTATAATTTCTTAGTGATAAATAATAGCATATACAAAAAAAAAAACAAACAAAAAAACAAAAAAAGATGCTATGGTTTCACATATCAATATTGCATATCACGCTTATAGGACAACACAAAGAATTTTTATTATTCTGCAAAAAGGAAAAACCCCATCAAAATATGGAATAGCTGATGAACCTCTAAACCTCTTTATCTACCTAATGGAAGGGAGAGTGCCTGAAACCCCCCAGATTCTTCAACAAACCGCTTTACCCTAAATTTGGTTGGCCATATATTTTGACCTAATCATATCACAAACCCTATGGGGGTCTATCCATTTTCGAATCCGAAGTATAGTGGCAACTCAAATTTTATATTGAACCCCAAAATTATGAAGACCTAAAATCTGGTTAATCGAATCAAGTCTATAAACTTTGGGAAGACCCCTCCTAAAAATTTACATCAGCCAACCCTGTACTTGATAAAGTGCAACCTTGTGGTTTAGTTTCATATCTAGATATCAACCATTGAAAACTCATTGGCAACAGTTTGGATTATTCACCCTATAAATAAACCTCACCTCCTATATGCAAGGCGCATATCAAAAGTCAAAAAGAAGAGTGTCATGATAGAGTTCTAGCATCCTCATGTTATTCTGTAGCTAAATTACTGGACCACCATTATCGTCCACGTATTTTTGCAATTATTGAGATCATGATAAGACTCACAACACTCGATCTACTTGACTATATTCTTTAACCAAATCTGATCATTAGTCCACGGGTGCCCATAGGGCTGTCAAGGGTCAGATTTATACCTTAATCCAATCTTAAAATACCAAATATGGATCAAGTTTAGGGTCCATGGATCCAACTAAATTCAAAAACAAATATGAATCTACTCGTAACTAATCCGAAAAAGATTCAAACAAAATAGGTTGTAATATTTCTATTATAGTAAGGTTACTTTGGTCCTTTAGAATTCAGTATATATTTTCCTACTCCTCTACTGCAGAACAAGAAAAGAGTGCCCGTGCCCATCATCTCCAAAGTCCTAATCTCTGGCTATCATGTTAGATAATTGATAGCTTGACGATGTTACTCCAACAGGTCCCCTATAGATCTCCTTTCCAAGATCACTCTCTCCCTATCCGTGGCTATTTGTGCTTTTTATCTCCAAAGCTCTAAATACTGCGGATGATAATCAATACAGATAATTGATAGCTCAAAAATGTCCATCACTCCCTCCCTCCCTCCCTCTCCCTCCTATTTCCAAAATCACTCTCACTGTTCGTGGCTATACTTGCTTGTTATCTCCAAAGCTCTGACTACTATGGATGATAATCAATACAGTGCTACTTTGGTAGGCCCTCCCTCCCTCCCTAAATTATTCAAAAATCAGAGCATCATGAAGAATGTTCAGTCCATCAATTTGAGAATCATACAGAACTTAGATCAAATTTGGACTATGAATAAGCGGTCGAATTTCAAATCCAAATCATGGTATATAAAATCCGTCAAATACGAATATTCAAATTTTTACCTCAGATCAAATTCGGATTACAGTGGATACATACTGTATTCAACCCATTGACAGGCCTAGGTGTCCATCTACATCCATCCAATGTCTGGTGGAAACTCTAGTTATATATTAATCTCTCGGTCATGATGACCTAAGATATGGTTCCATTGAATCATCATGTCTCCAGAAACTTATCTAATATCCCTTGTTAATCACTTGCCAAAAATCAGCCAACTCTGCACTTGAGAAGCCTGATCCATGCATCCTAGCCCTTTACTTTCATATCTAAGTCTCAACCATTTAAGAATCACCAATTAAAAGTTTAGATTCCTTATCCTATAATAAACTCAAGAAGAAACTGTTATGAGAGACAATTCTAGCATCCTTGCATTATTCTGTAGCTAAAATACCAAGCCACCATTGTCTTCTACTGATTCCTGCAATTATGGAGAAAAGATCACCCTTTGCTGGAAGCAATCTAAACTCTGCACCTTAGGGTGAGAACTCCAACTGCTGTGATTCCTTCTCGATCTAATTTACATGCATTGCTAGCCTTTGAGTAAGAGTTGTTTGATTGTTTCTAGTTTGCTTTTCATAACTATTTTGTTAGGCTCCTTATTCAGCTCCATGATATTTCAGCCAGCAGATAGTGCTTAGATTCCATTTAGAATCAGTAGGATATTAGTTATCTTACTATTAAAAAATTTATTTTGGTTTTGATTTTCCAGTTATCTAGGTTTCCATGCTTCAATATTAAACATCAAATCTGAGTTATTTCAATCAATGAAATTTAATTATGAGTTGATCAGGACAGAAAGGTATATAAACAAAGGTCTTATGTGAATTAAATTCGATATACTCTGCTCACCTTTGGTTCTGGTTTCATGCATTTTGACATCGCATAACAGGAATTTTCTCAAATGAAATACCAGATTTTTCGGCAGTCATTCAGGTACTGAGATCTAGTTATAATCTTGCATTGCTTGCTTCCTCATTTCATAGAGATATTGGGGTCTCGTTTCTAGGAGAATCTTATTTTTTGAGGCTTAAGAATTGGATGTATCCATGTTTTCTACAAGAAGTCAGTTTATATACATCCTGGTTTTACTTGAATTAAACTTCAAGGCCTCACCACTGTAGCCATCAAGATCAAATCTTGAAAGTTCTAGATTAATTTCCCCATGGCACTTCTAACAGTCGTGCATGAAAAATATAGATAACCACTGCCCAAATTTCTGGAGATGAAATTAATTCACAACCCCAGAATAAACGGGATCTAATAATTTGATGATTTTCTCAGGCATTTACATTTCACGAGCACAGGTTTCACACATTGAGGGCATCTTCAAATAGAAAGGAAGACCAGAGATAAGTGGAAATTCAGGCATAACAATGGTGAGAGACAAAATAATTAAGTGTTCTACTTGGTTCACCATTACCACTAACGTATATTTGGCACTACATTGAGGCATCTTCTAATAGAAAGGAATATCAGAGGTAAGTGGAGATTCAGGCAAAAAAAATGGTAATCAGATATTCTACTCACTTCACCATGACTAATCACATATATTTGGCAATAATTGTGGCATCTGTTCTTCCACAATACTAAAAAAAAAACTCATATCAAATCAATTCTGACTTGTGTTTGGGACCCTGGAATCTAGAAATGGAAGAAAAGAAAATTTTATGAAGGTAATTTCTCACATCTAGTTGGAATTAGGGAAAGAGATTTAGAAAGAAAATTTGTTAAAAAGTTCTCTTTGGAGATCAAAATCTCTCTTTCAAAAGGTGAAATTATGAAATAAAATAAGACAGACAGTATAACAATCAATACTCTATTTCAACTCACTATCACTTCTACCAGCTACTAACACCAACAAATATTACTGGACTATATGTGATATAATTAGGGAAAAAAAATTCGGAATCATAAAAAACCACCTTTATTTCCACTATACATTTCTCATTTTATCCAAACATTTGAAAAGAAATATTACTGGACGATATGTAATATTTTCTTTTCTATTCTTTCCCTTCCTAAATCCAAGGATCCAAATAAACTTGCCTAAGTTTGAATCCTTACAATCCGAATATTGCACACAACCAATTTAAGCTGTTATATGGGAAACATAACCTTAAAAAAAATCTCAGAATGAGTCTTAATTACTAAAATATGGTTCCAAAACTGCACAATCCTTATCTCCGAAAGTGCAAGAAATGATCAGAAGAACATGCAATCCTCTGGAGATACGAAAACAAGCTCTAACAATCGAAAGATAATGGATTTGTAATGGAGCATAGATTTCTGCAAGTACATCAAAATGGCTATGAGAATTTGTGGAGGGCTAATAATAGACAATGGCTTCAAGTAATGGAGAGCAGAAGGTGTTTCATTGTCACCTCAACACTCTAAGAAAGCACACTGATTCATGACTATTCTCAAGGAAAATATATCAAATACCAGTGAGGATAGTCTAAATGGTACAAGGCTTCAGATGGTAGAAATATGCAAGAAAAATAATGTGGGTTTCCTGATATGCACTGAATATTTAAAGAAGCAAAGTTCCAAGACCCTGTTCTTCACAGAGGATATGAATATGAATGGAGGTTTCTGTTGAACATTCTTTTTTGGAGATTGGGTATACAACCTGATTGAAAAAATAAATCATTTAGTGAATGATCTCTGTAAAGTGGTATACAATTCCAAGAGGATATGAAGATGGAGGGAGGTTGCTCTCTGTTTTGGAGATTGGATATACAAACTCACACAAGACACTAGAGCAAATTATGCCAGTGATCTCCCAAAGGAGGGTACAAGGTCGACAAAATTTAAGAGATCCTACAAGAACTGACACGATCAAAATAGATCACTAAAGAACATCAAATGGCAAGAAGAGATGTAGCGAAACAATGAGGGCAAGAAAATACTGGAAGGAATATTCATCACCAACAAAAATGAAAGTGAGAAAAGGACAGTGACGCATAAAATTATCACACAAAGCTTTGTTCATGGGCAGAAACCTGCTACATGGTTGGTGAATTTAGAGTTTAAAAAAATAACAAATGATCATAATCAAAGCTTTCTTCTGCTTTACAGGTTTTCCAAGAAGGAAATAAATTTATTTGATCATTTTTCCTATATCTGGATATATGGAGTAGTTTCCCTAGGATGCTCAAAGAGGAATTGGATACAGAAGTTTTCTGGATTAGAGTTGAGGGTGTACCATTGGAACTATGGTGCAAGGACTTTTCAAAATATAGGAGAATTCTGCGGAGGATACTTTATAGCAGATATGAAAACAGATGAATTACAATAACTGCAGTGCTGAAGATAAGTCACGAGGAATCTTGCTTTGTTGTCTAAAGAGAAGTCAACATTAAGGAAATCCATAGCATTTCAAGTGCTAAAGATGCATTGAAGTGGTAGAAAAAATATTTATAACAGAAGCAAATGGTCTGAGCCATAGTGTTTCATGGTGGAAGCAAATGGTCTGAGCCATGGTGTTTCATGGAATACTGACAGTGTCTTCACAATAATGTATGAGAGGACTGGACATAGCAGAAAAGGGCTTATGCATCAATGCCAATAGATTTATCTGCAAGAAGGCAAGATGTAGCAGAAACGACTATTGTATGAATTCTTTTAATGAATATTATGGAAAATAAATTTATTGACCAATCTCTAGGAAGGAGGTTTACATGGTCAAATAATTAGGATAGAGCTGTCTTCATTAAATTAGATAGGTTCTTGTTTTCAAATGGTAGAGAAGACAACTTTTTATTCATAAATCAGACTACATTATCTGATCCAACCTCAGATCATTATCCTAATTGACTGGTTTCTGATGGATTAATGAAGAAAGATTTTCTCTTCATATTTGAGAATATGCAGCTTGAAAAGGAGGGAAGTTATGAATATGGTGAAATATTTGCAGGAAATATTTTCATTTTCAGGCAAGCACAGTTTCATTTTTACCAAAAAGCTTAAAGCATTGAGGAGATATTAAAATTTTCAGATGAAGAAACTTTTGGTAGGGTGGAAAAATCACCTTTTAGATATCAAATAAAAGTTAACAATGATGGATGCTGAGGGGGGATCAGAATCTTTATCAAATGACGATCAAAATATCTGGAACAATCTTTACGAAAAATTCACTAAGCCATTTTCTTTAGGAGATTTTTTTTTTATCAGTAAATCATAAATATAATAAAAATGACAAGGTTGTGTGTACATAGAGTATACCTACAAATACAATAAATCAGAACCATCTTTAGACAAAGATGGGTTAAACACCCATACCCAAGCATCCCCCTAGACTGAAAAATTCTCACATAAAATAAATTCCTGTAGGGGAATATTATCCACCAAATGTTGAGCTACAAGCCAGCTGTGGATCAACTTTAAAGTTGTCCTCACCAGCAAGTCCCCATTCCTCTCTACATTCCGAAAGATTCTTCGGTTCCTTTCCCCCCAAATAACCCACGAAATGGCTGCAGGAGTAACATTACAAATCATCTTCACACGAGAACTTCCCTTTCTCATTCCCCACAGCTCCAGCACCTTGCCAAATTTTTCTGCTTGTACCCAAGGTAATCTAAACCTTGTAAGTAATGCATTCCATAGTCTTCTTGCCTCATTTCAGTGCACAAGTAAATGATCCACATTCTCTTCTTCCATCTTACACATGGTGCATCTGTTTGGTAGTTGCCACCCTCTATTTTTGAGACAATTGATTGTCAATATCTTATCAAGAGCTGCTGCCCAGATGAAAAGAGAGACTTTACTTGTTACCATCTTTGCCCCAAACACTTCATACTCCTTAAATGTCCTACTAGAGAAGTTTGGAGACTCAAATGCTGATTCGACTGTGAATGTGGCTGTATATACATATTTTCATAGGATTGCTAATGCAAGGAAAAGTGGAAATACTACCAATAGCATGAATATGGAGGAAAGAACAGTGAATGAAAAATATAAAGAGAAAATATTTAATTACTATTAAAATTTTAAGATCTGGTTTAGAGTTCAATGTTGGACATCATGAATTTTAATGCACTTTCAGAAGAAGATGTGTTGGATGAATCTTTCTGCAAGGACGAAGTGGAACAAGCAATTAGGGAGTTTGAAGAAGACTGCACTTGAGGTAAAATGGTTTCTCCATGGAATTTTGCAGGAACTATGGACAAATGCTGAAGAATGTTCTGATGACTAGTAGGGAATTTATGAGCTGGACAATTTCTAGAACAACCTGAATCAAAAACTTCATAGCATTATTCCTGAAAAGATGTGATGCTATGGCCAAATCATTTTCGACTTTTTAACTGATTTCTCCATGGAATTTTGCAGGAACTATGGACAAATGCTGAAGAATGTTCTGATGACTAGTAGGGAATTTATGAGCTGGACAATTTCTAGAACAACCTGAATCAAAAACTTCATAGCATTATTCCTGAAAAGATGTGATGCTATGGCCAAATCATTTTCGACTTGTTAACTGATTTGGAAACATATCTATAATATTAGCAACAATAACAGTCAACTGGCTGAAAAAATCTCCCACCTAAAGCGCTTATTAAAGCACAAGTGTGGCAAACAAGTGTATTCATCCTAGACTTCAAAGTGGGTATCCAAGCAGTATTTGGAAAATTGACGTGGAAAAAGAATGTGACTATATTAATAGAAAATTTCTCAAGTACTGTTAGCAAGAATGGAAATGTGGCCATTGATATATTTCATACGTAATATTCACTATCCCAGTCAATGAGACCTCATGTGGATTTTTTTTTTTTATATTTCTCATGGGTCTGCGACAAGAAGATTGATTGTAACTGTATTGTTCATCCTGTTCAGAGAAATTTTGAATAGAATTGTAACATCCTAGAAAATTTATAGGGATATTTTAGTCTTTTCCTAAATAATATAATTAATTATTAAATCCCTAATAGGCTTAAAATATTAATTAGAATTAAATTAGGTTTAATTTGAATTTAGATATATAGTTTTATCATGATTAAGTGAGAAAAGGGTATTTTAGTAATAATATATTTTAGGGAGTCATAATTTAGTAAATAGATTAAGTAAAAGTGAAATTAGCTGTTATTTAAATTATTAAATAAAATAATTACGAAAATTAGATTTTAAATAGACACTTGGAATTTCAATAGAATTAGGATAATTTATGAGTTCTAATTGAAGGGGTAAAATAGTAATTCTGTAAATTATAATTAAAACAACCATATAGATTGAGTGGGTTAGCCACTTTATTAAAATAAAAAGGGTGAACCTAACCTAACATAACCCAAGTTCTCTACGAATTTGGGGTGTGATTGTAATTAAACATGTTAAAACCCTAGTATAAATATAAGTTTTAGATTAGCATTATGATCTTTTGTTATTCTCTACCTTGATTTGGACGTGTGGTTTTGTGGAAAAACCCTAGAGAGTGCTGGACAGCTAATTCAAGAGGAGAAAAGAAGTAGATTTCAGGATTAAATTAAGAAGGAATCAACAACAAAAGGATATAAGGCGTTGAGGTAGGTTGATCTACAATTTTCAAGTCGTTTGTAGAACCCTAACTAAGGAAATCCATGCCAAATATATATCTGAAATTTCTGGGCGTTTGGAATAATTCAAATAGTGATTTTGTAATACATAGATGAAGAAATCATGATTTACATGATGTTTTATTGATTAATCACATACTTGTATGAAAATCTAGAAACTTTGCATGGACAAGATGATATTTTGATTTTATTGTTTAAACTTTATATTTTTTTTTGATGGGTTTTGCTTCTAATATGTTTAGAACATGTTGTTCGGTTGTTTGAAAGGGTAGTTGATTGTTTGGTTGAAAATATAAAATTCAGATATGAATTCGAGAACTAGAACTTTAGGGTTTCATTGGGAAGATGGTCAAACGTTGATTTAATGATTCATGATTTATTGCCTTCTGATAAATCTTTAAATTGTTACATTGTAATGATTGAAAATTTATTTGAGTATGTGTATGGTTGTTGATGAAAACCATGTGTGACCTATGATTAAATTTGCATATATGTTCTACTTGCACTCCCATGCATTAATATTGCATATTTGACACTGTTTTAGAACGGGCGAGGTGTGAGGGTTTACCAAAATCACCAAAAGAACTGGTTCATAACCTTACAAACACAGGCAATTATAAAGGAGCAGGGGGGGAAGTTCTTTATAATATGCAACTCTAAGATACTTCATGAGGCGAAGATGAATGTCTGTAGAGGTTGTGCACACACTTTCTCACTGCATACATTACATACATAATTGTTTGAGCATGATTTGTGGATTTTGGAGTGTTTCTTTCATATAAAGTCCATAGGAATCCATATACTTGACCACATATAGTGATATTAGGAGGCTTTCATGTATTGCATTCATCATTGCTTTTATATTTTGATTTCTAATTTTTCATGATACACTTGTTTCTTTTATTCATATTTTTATATTTAGGGTATATTTCTACGGTTTGAGTTCTCCATGGGACTTGTGCTGTAGAGGTGATACCTACTGGGCTATTTGCTCATTCCCTACTATTTTTACAGGTGTGTATGATGCAGCTTTTGAGGACCAGGAACATGCTTAGGATATGGACATGATTCGGCGTGGCCTACTTAGAGTAGTAAAATATAGGGATTTTATTTTATATTATGAGCTAGTAGCATAGGGTTTATTGTGTTTCTTTACTATTGAAATTTTCTATTAGTAGGATGTTTATTTTATTTTATGGGGTATTCAAATATTTTATTGGTTAATGCATATTGGATTTATTCGTCTTATCTGTGCAAGATCTTGGTATTTCATTTATTTCTTTGAAATTTATTGTACGGATGTGTTATACATCGAGCACATGAGAGTTGAGAATCTGCTTGGGTTTTCACATGTGGGGTGTGTGGAAACTGCAGTTGCGTCCTAGTATCCCTTTTTCCCCATTGACCGTATTTATTAATTATTAATATTATAGGGATATTATTCGTATAAATTTCGGGGCGTGACAAGAATGATTAGGAGGCCTGAAGTAAACAATGTTGTGGAAGGCTTTTCTTTCTTTTTTTCCTTTATGCGATAGGTAATAAGGTAAAATATATAAAGCAAATAGGCATCAACCCAAAGCAGAAAGTATTACACGTACACAAAGAGTATACAACATATCACAAATAGGACAAAAAAACCCTAGAGATAATAAAAGAATTTCACACATCATAACTGAATGTAGATCTAATCCTTTTCAAGATTCCATAAGGGAAGACCACCAATGTTATTGAAGGTTTCTTGGTAAAATATAGAGCACGAAACATCTCCATTTTACAATCCACTAATGATATGGTGTTTTGCAAGTACATCTACAGCCAACTTAGGGTAAACAGGTGACTATCAAAACTGTTTTGAAATTGTCTCACTTATGAGCATAAAGATGAAAAGAGAGTGTGATGTTTCCTGTGGAAGGGATCTCAACTATGGGGCTCTTAGTATAAAATAAATATTCAGGATGGAGTACTTTTTGGCGTTACCACATGGGGCTTCATTTAAAGTAAATTCTTTTTGGAATAAGTTGTGGAAAGAGGAAAAAAAAAATAAAAGCAACCTTGAAGAGGAACCATATCTCAAAAAATGATAAGATGATTCTAATTAAGAGAAATATCAGATCTCCCTACTTATTTTCTCTCATTATTTCCTATAGATCTAAAAGTTGCTAACAGACTTGGAAAGTTCGAAAAACAGATCTCGTTCGCAAGGTATGCTGGTAAAAAAAAAGTATTATCAAGTAAGATAGAAGAAGCATGAGGTCCCAAAGCAAATGGAGATATTGACATAAGACATTTGTTGGGATTGTACATGCGCACACCTTAAGTACATGCTTTACGTACTAGTATTCTTTCAAAGCACCTTAACTTCCATCATAATAAAAAATTAAAAAAAAGGTTCTCAGCCCAGATCGCAAAAACATAAACTCGCTACATGCGACAAAATTTGAACCTAGCCATCACGTAGTGCTTACAACTCAACTTCGACCATTTTAACTTTGGAAAGGTAGTATGAATAACACCCTAAAATAAAGTCTCTAGTAACCCTAAAATAAAGTCTTATATACTAGATTTTAACTCTGAAACTGCAAAATTCTCATCCCCAGGTCATAAAAAGTTAAATCTCATATAATTATTTCAAAATATCTGTTACAAAGTCATCTAAATTTTAACCTAGGCATCATACAATGTAAACAGACAAAACTCTGCAATGGAAATGATAGGATTGATAAATCATAAAATCAAGCCTCTGTAACTAAAATCTAACTTAAAATGTATAGTTCTCCCCTTCAAATCAAGAAAATCAAACTTTCTCAGACGCAAATTACCAGAACGCATACATAGAAGAGGATTCACAAATGACACAAAAAAAACTTTACTTTCCTACGCTTCACAGGACGAACAGGAAAAAAAAACAAGAGAAAAAAAAGGTAGGGGTTGGTTAATAAACAAGAATTAAAAACAAAACTTAACTACTCACCATCAGAGCATTTATTCTTGGGGAGAGACGCTCGAGTATCTCTGTGATCGTGAGGCTGCTTGCCGGCGGAAGTGGACGGCACAGATAGTCTATCCTTGTCTTTGCCGTTTAATCCCTTAGAAGTCGAAGGAGAAGATTTCTCCACTAGCTTATCTAGGGCTTCATTAATCCTTTTCCGATCGATGTGACCGATCTCCGACTTTGATCCACCAGCGCCACGTTCTCTATACATGTCCTCTCCTTTTCTATCCTCAGCTCCACACCTTTCTTGACGGCGGAGGTTATCAATCTCTTCCCCACAACATGCCGAAACAACACCAAATGCGAAATCCCTAACTACCAATAAAACCAACAACAGGGAACAAATAAATTAGAGTTTCAAGAAACCGAATACCCGCAAAAGAAGGCTTTTGGTGATCTTAAAGTGACAAATCTGGAGAAGAAAACAAGAAGAAGAAGAAGAAGAAAACAGTAAGGACTTTACAGAAAAACCTTAGAAATTTAGGGTTTCGACGGGGGGAGAGAGAGAGAGAGAGAGAGAGCGAACCCTCCTTCTCCCAGTTTGTTTTGTTGGGTCTTGCGAGTTCCGACGAGAGAAGACAAAGGACAGGGAGAGAGAAGAGTCGAAGTCGCAGGGTGTTTGCTTGGTGTGAATGTTAAGAAAGTACGCACCCTCGGCTCCGGCGTGGTTGGTCACCGGGGGGAACAGGGGTTACTATCTTTGCAACACAAACATAGCTTTAGGTTGTAATTATTGGTGTGTGTGGTTCGATTTTCTTTCCGTTTTGAGGGGTTTCTTGACCTCACATGGACCCAAAAGGACCTTAGGGGTCTCTCTTAGTCTGATTTTTGTTGCCACTTGTTAGCAAGGAAAAATATGAGAATTTTACCATGAAAAAAACAGTAGCATTAAAAAGAGTAAGAGTTTATGAACCTATATAGGGACTAGAGCTGTAAGTATTACCTAACAAAAGCCTACGCAACCTAACCCAAATGATAGCCCAAACTAAGATCTTAGTTTGGGTTTGAGTTTGGTCCAGGCTTAATTTTACGCCCAAATTTGAGTTTAGATTAGATTTAGATTCATGCTTCATGCCCAAAAGCCTGAACTTCAAAAGAAACCCATGTGTTATGTCCAAACATAACTATATCAAAAGAAAAAACCTATTACATCCAAGCATAGCTCTTTTCTATAAGATATTTCTCTCTATTGTTTGAAGAGATTGAGAGTTATTTCTACCTAACATTCCATAAGGAAAATTATAATGATAATGCTCTATCTATGTTAGTCTTATAGAACATTTAATAAAGCTTACCAACCATGTTGAAATGGAATCTATGGGGATAGTTTAACACATACATTAGGAATGGTAAATTTAATTAATTAAATAGAATAACCTCACTTTTGTATAGAAAAGACAAATACTCATATGAACCAAATAATTTTAAGGAAAATGCCTCCTCTGTTTTGATATTTAAATTTTTTTTTCCCTTTCTAATGTATTCAAAGGAACATGTAAAATGTATTTTAACCTCTTTAGATTTACATGTATTGAATAATTTATATCATTGTTGCATCCTAATTAATGGTTTAGTTCATAAACAAGGATAGCAATAGTTTGATTAAAACTAATAAACCTAAATAAACCAAACCAATTAGCATTGGTTTTGGGTTGTCTTTAAATAGTTTCAATTTGGTTTTGGTTTATACTATATAAAACATATTTGATTTCGGTTCACACACACACATTCACACATATGACTGATTTGCATTAATCGGTCATGGTTCGGTTTCTGGTTCTATACTTAAAAAACTAAGGCGGTTTCGGTTTGGTTTTAGTTTAGAGTATATTAATTAGTTCGATTTCGGTTTTTTTCAAAACTGAATCATTGCCTTCTCTATTTATAAATTCTAATTTTACTTCGTTATAATAGGATCCAAAATGTAGTTCTCTTAAATGTATATTTAATTTGGGCTAACTCAAACCCAGCATGAACTCAAAAAAAAATTTTAGTTGGACTTGGACTCAAGGAATTTGGATTTAAGGCAGGATGCGATGATTTTGGGTTTAGATTGGGTCGAGCCTATACTCATTTAAACCCCGAACCAACCCACTCTACTTATAGCTCTATATATAGGGTGATGTAGGAGATATTTAGAAACTAACAAATAAATCTACAAGCTGTTTTAGAAATTTTGTTTCTAGAAAGTTTCTTATTTTTTAAGTTTCCTATTCCAATAGTTTCCTATTTAATATTAGGAAAGACTTTCTATTTTTTATTTAGGAAGTAGCAATAATTTCTTATTTTGATAGTTTCCTATTTCAGTTTTAGGGAAGTTTCTATATTCAATTTTTGTATTAAGAGAGTTGGAATATTTTTATTTCAACTTTAGAAAGTTTCTATTATTCTTTTATAGAAAGTGTTGTAACCTCTATAAAAAGGGAAATAGTTTCATAATGGATTATTAGAGAATTATACAGCAAATAAATTGTTTAAGGAAAGATTCCTTAGTCTAAGCTCAAGGTGAGAAGCCAAGAGCTTGGGCGGTGAGATGCCTTCCCTTGGTTCTTTTTTCTCTTAAGTTTTCTGTTCTAAATTCCTGGTTATCCTAGCTTGAGAAATCCATATATTCTTAAGCTACATCAGTTGGTATCAAAGCAAAGGTTGGAACAGCCCTACCATCTTGAATCTATCATGACTACAAGAAGTGGGGAGTCTTACAGTGCCAAAAGGGGCAATACTAGTGAACCGCAAGTTGATGCAATGCTTGCAGTGATGGAGATGTTGAAGAAACTTGACGCCAAACTTGATGCAAGGATGGATGATCAAAAATAACGTCTTGACAGCCAAGAAAGGAGCATTGAAACCATCATCCAACAAACTGGTTCCTTGTGGAAAGCAGTCTTTAAACAGTTTCGATTTGGTTTTGGTTTTGGCTTATACTATATAAAACAAATTTGATTTCGGTTGACGCACACACACACACACACACATATGACCGATTTGCATTAATCGGTCATGGTTCGGTTTCTAGTTTTATACTTTAAAAACCAAGATGGTTTCAGTTCGATTTTAGTTTAGAGTATATTAATTAGTTCGGTTTTAGTTCGGTTTTTTCAAAACTGAATCGTTGCCTTCTCTATTCATAAATTCTAATTTTACTTCATTATAATAGGATCCAAAATGCAGTTCTCTTAAATGTATATTTAATTTGGGCTAACTCAAACCCAACCTAAACTCAAAAAAAAATTTTGGTTGGATTTGGACTCAAGGAATTTGGATTTAAGGCAAGATGCGATGATTTTGGGCCAACTAATTTTAGATTCGGTTGAGCCTATACTCATTTAAACTCCGAACCAACCCACTCTACTTATAGCTCTATATATAGGGGATCTTTGGTCTATGGATTTTTAAACGGCATATTCGCCCATTAGATAAGATCTCAGCTGCATTCACGGCTACATGTAAGTGAGTGTAGGAGGAAGTAGCACAGGGTTTTGGGTATTTCGATTTCTTGGCTGCGAAGGTTTAGATCATGCAAGTAGATCATAACTAAGCTTGCCATCCTCCTCCCCTCTGCGTCTAGAGCCTTGCAACTAGTTCCCTCTTGCTTTTCATCACCTTCTCTGTAACCTTTGATCATGTGTACCCCAACCTTGTGTACCCCCAAGGCCTAACCTATATACACCAATCCTGTGTTCCCCAACCCTGGTCGTCGTCTCTCGGTCATTTTGTATCTCACCTAGCCTTCCTCTGCTATTCTGTAATGGAAGAGATAACTACAAACCTGCAAAAACTGGTGATACCCTAAAGGCCTAAGCTCACCATTAAACCTTCCCAAGAGAAAAAAAAAAGAGTTGAGGTAAAATGGAAAGCTCCTCTTTTGTATGAAACCCCAAGACCAAACACACATATCAATACCAACAACCTTATCTCTAGGGTATGAAAAGGTATTGATATAAGAGGCATTACCCAAATTAAAGGAAACCGATTTCTAATAGGGCTAAAGAATGAGGAGAAAAGATCAAAATTATCTCTTCCCAACCATGGACTATCAACGGCCAGCATCTAAGGTTCAAGGAAATCAACTGTGAAAAGAAGACATGGATACAAAGATCGAATCAATTACACTATGTATGCAACTGCACAATATCCCACTAAAATACAAAGAATAAGGCATTATCAAGCAACTTGCTAGTTGATTCGATCAGGTTTGGGATACTGATGGTAAACAGTGATTTGGTTAATGGGTTTTACTCAGTTTGTATTTCTCTTCCTGTCATTAATCTGGTTCCTGCTGGGATATTCTTTGAGGAAGAGGATGATAAGAAAACTTGGGTGGAATTTCGATTTGAATATCAGCCAAATTTATGCTATTCTTGTAGTTTAATTGATCAAGGTATTATTGAATGCACTAACCCTATCTTGGCGAAGACTACTGACTCTGAAACTGAGGATGTGAACAGCTGCTATGGCAACCGGATCAGAGTTCAGCCAGAGAAGAGGAGAAACTTGCTTAACAAAAACGTTTCCAGAAGTCCAAGCTCGAAGGCAGTTGAATCGAGATGGGACCTGGTTCCATTGAGTCAACCCAGGCAAGTCAATACCAAACAGGCAAATACCTCCTCAAGCTATGAGCTCTCTGCGGAGGTCAATCAAGATGTCAGTCAGGAGATTCTCGTGCAGAGAGCCCATGAGTACAATCCTTCTTCCTCCAAAGTCTCTTTGAATATGGGCTCGGACCCAAGACCCAACCCAAAACCAATGGTCATCTTTGATGTTTCAGCCTACCCATCTAACCAAACTAAGGCCCACCTGAGCCCAAATCTCTTAGGGAAAATTATGGAAAAGGGTCACTTTTCAAGAATATTTATAAAAACATGCCACTAAGATCCGAATTTGCAAAAACATACCACTTTTCAAGATTAATTGCTCTGCAGGGTTAGTGGACTATTGGCCTTTTGCAAATGGAAAAATTGCCCCTGTTTAAAAGAGGGGTATGGAGAGGGAAACACCTGATTTCCCTTCCTTCTTCCCCAAAATCCCATTTTCGCTCAACCCAACTCAACGAACACCATTGAACTAGTCGATCGGATGCCATTGTGCTCGTTTGTTTCCATCTCTCTCTCCCTCTCTCATTACACTGTCGAAATGAGAGAGGGAACGCTATCACTTCATTTTTTTTATGTTTGTTTTCAACCTCACTATCACCCTCACTATTGTTGCAGTGAAGCTCGCCGTCCACGAGGCATCGCCACCGTCCACTAGCTCACCGCTATCCACTAGCTCACCGCACACTTCATGTGGTCATTTGGAGGCCATTGCCATCAAGGTTTGCAGATTTTAACTTCATTTATTTCTTTGAACAAAATGTCCTAATCCCCAATGTTGCCATCCCCATCTCCTCCAATGTGATCCCCAATGTTGTCGTCCCCATCTCCTCCAATGTGTTGCCATCTCCATCTCCTCCAATGTGATCCCCCGATGTTGTTGTCCCCCTCTCCTCTTGCCGTCCCCAACTCCTCCAATGTGATCCCCAATGTTGTCGTCCCCATCTCCTCCAATGTAAGCAATCCATCGCTTAGTAAATTGATCTGTTTACTTATCTGTTTTAGTTGCAATGGATTTGCTCGTTATATTTGTTGTTCCTTTGCATCACTTGCTCTGCATTTACATATAAATTATTGTTTGGGTTTGTAAACTTTCATTATGTTTACATGAATCCATCTTGTTGAAATCCTCATGTTCAGATTCGAAATTTACAGTAGCTCATTTTTTGTTACTGTGGTTCGACTCCACGTTAGAATTGGGTGTTTTTTCGTTTCCCATCGCAATAGTTTCTAAAGTGAAAAATTGTATCACACGTATATCCTAAGCATTTTGCAACTCCATATGCTTTCCTATTAACTGTTATAATCCGTTAGAATAAAATAATCATAACCACATTCACTAGAATAATTCGGAATCTGTGTATAAGAAAACATACATGTACACATTCCATGCATGTGTCCTGAATTTTTTTGTTCTTAGTTACTGTGCAAATACAATGTTTAACAACCAAGTAAAAAGTAACATAAAGTAGGGGGAAAATCTAATTTAAGTGTACTTTTTCTTCCCTTTTTTCTTGTTGTTTTCAGTACAGGATACTAAAATATTTGTTTAGGGTTCAGATATAAGGCATTGTTATCACAAAAATCAAATTCGTTGCAAAATCAATTTGGTGAAAAAGCAAGTTGCATAAACCAAAAGTATAAAGAAATGGATGCATTCATAAGGGCTTTCTATTTCTATGGTTATAGGAAAGTATTTTTAATTTCCAGTAAGCAGATAATCACTTCCCTAGGCGTCTTAATCTGTGGATAATAACATTTTGCTCTGTAAAACAATGTGTTTAAATTTAATATAATTTTTTTCAAACGTGCTTTATTTTAGCATGTTATATTATTTCAAATTAGATTTTCTTTATAATATTTTCATATGAAAAAATTTATTTTATGCAGTGGAAAGAATTTTGTAAGTGCACAATGTTGGCACCGGATCTATCTATTTTTGTCACTTTGGAGGACAATTAATTATCAAGGAAAATGGGTCGGTGGGGTATGGTGGGGGATCTAGTAAGGGTATAATTCTAAATAACAACATGCATTATACTAAGTTCATTGAAGCTGTTTGTGGGTTATTCAATATATCCTCCATGGGTGTAAGTTTGAAGTACTCAGTCAAGTTTGACAAGAGCATTCTACTCACACTCACTGATCAAGATGCATTATCTTACCTACTAAACTACAATGAGGGTGCTGCCAACGTTTATATTTATGAAGGTGAAGGATCATCACAACAGCGAGAATCTTGTGGGAGGTAATTTACATTAACCATACACAAATTACGTTTACTCTATATTGCAATTAGTGATACTCATTTTTTTGTAATTTCAGGAGGACTGTACATTTAAGTGGACATTCTATACTTCCATGCGATGAATTCAGAGGATCAGGAGACACCACTTCTTGAAAGTTTCTCTAAATTTAGTGGAGGTCCGCTTGTATCTAGCCTATGGCAGGATGCAGTTACTGGGGATAGGGTTGGCAACAGGTCGAATACGGATCGAATCAACCATGATCCGTATTCGAACCAATTTTTAAATATTCACATTCGTATTCGACCGATATCCGATCGGATATTGGTCTTGCTTTGACCGAATTCGAATTTGAACAAATTGGTTCATATTCGAATTCGATCGGTTAGAAGTAGAACTTGCAATTTATTTAAAATTTTTATTTGCTCCTGAACCATTCTGGTTTAACCACTGTTTAGTGGTTTGAATCTTGAATGGTTCTATGGTTTGTTTTCACAAGAGGACAACAGCACCTTTTATAAGCATCATCGGTTGGGAATAGATATTCCCAGCCGATGTGGGACGAATGCAAGAGAACTTCTCTTGCATTCGTCATTTCTTCTTTGGTATTTGTCCCACATCGGCTGGGAGTCTTAACTCCCAGCCGATCTCGCTTATAAAAGAAGAGGCAAACAGCCACTTTCTTAACCCAACCTTTTGAATTTGAATATGAATATTTAAATTCAATTTGAAAATGTTAATATTTTCAGATTTTTTTCGGATATCGGTTAAATATAATACATATTATATTCAAATTCGAAATTAATCAAATATTTAATTGCATAACCGTATTTGATCCATCGGATATAATTGCATATTCGAATTCGATTTTTAGGATCGAATACGGGTCAAATTCGGATTTAGAATTCGACCCATTGCCAGCCTTAACTGGGGAATGCCAAATATTTAAGACCCCTGATGAGTTTAGGGAAGCAGTGTACAAGCATGCCATGGCTAATAGGTTTCAATATGTGATGAAGAAAAATAGTCCATCATACATTAGTACCCGTTATATAGGCGAGGATTGTCCTTGGAAGTTAACTGCAAGGCGTGTGAATGATACGAATTTCATGAGGGTGATGAAATTTGAGAAGGTGCATAGGCACTCAACCCAAGACTAATTGTCTATGAAATCGGTTGTGAGAAGAAAGTGGCTTGCAAGCGTGATTAAGAAGACAGTTAGGGACAGTCCAAGTTACGTGCCACGACAAATTTGCAAGGACTTTCATCACGATCATGCAATGCCATTGATATATCATCAATCTTGGAGGAACAAGGAAAAGGCGAAACAGAGGATAGATGGTAATGTGGAAGATTCTTATAAGTTCATCCCATGGATGTGTGAACGGCTGCAAGAGACAAATCCTAGTACAGTAGCAAGTTGGTCAGCAACTGAAGATGGAAAATTTAAGCAATTGTTTATTGCTTACTCTTGTTCCTTGAGGGGATTTGCGGTTGATTGTAGACCACTCCTGTTCATTGATGGAAGTCATCTTAGCAGGCCATACCATGACACTTTGCTTTCTGCTAAGCACTCAATGCCGATGACGGCACGTTTCCAATTGCCTTTGCAATTGTTAGCAGTGAGAATAATGTGGATTGGATGTGGTTTCTAGAACGGGTTAAGTCATCCATAGGTGGTAGGGAGGATATAGTGATTGTAAGTGACAGGAAGCAAAGCATTATCACTGCCATAAGTGCTACCTTTGGGTCTAGGAACCACTCTTGTTGCCTTCGCCATCTTAAGGAAAACTTTACTAAATTCATCGGTTCTTTTCATTTGGGCGAAGGAAAGAAATTTGCCTTACGGTTACTAGATGATATTGCTTATGCAAGGCTCTCTCGGGACTTGAGGCGCCATTGGAGGCCATGCATGAATATGCACCTGAATTGGCTGGCTGGGTGTGGAGAAATGACCTGAAACATTGGGCAAATGCATTGTTCCCTATAAAGTGATGGGATAAGTTAAATTCGAATTTAGCAGAGTCATTCAATGCCTGGATGGTGGAAGAAATAAAAATGCCTATAATGCAGTTTATTGATGCACTTTGAGTGAAGCTGACAGAGCTATTGGTAATGAAAAAGAATTGTATTACCACGTGGGCATCTCCTGTCGGTGGTCGAATTGATGTCAAGATTCAGGACAATCTCACTAGAGCATTGGGGATGGCTATCATTTAATGTGCACAACATGAATATGAAGTTAGAGGCAATGACATCAATGTTACTGTGAATATAATGCGTCGTGAATGTACATGCAAACAGTGGCAGATGGTGGGCATTCCTTGTGCACACGCATGTGTTGTCCTGAACTTGATAAGGCTCAATGTGTATGACTTTGTCAACCTATGCTACCATAAGGCAGCACAAGAGTTGATATATGAAGAATTGATGCATGGTGTGCCAACACATGACTTCCCCACAATTTAGGACATTGATGTGCAGTCTTTCGAAGATTCAAATGAAACCCCATCTATCTCTTTTCCACCAAAGACAGCAAGACGGCCTAGGCACCGTAAACAAAAGCGCATTGAATCCCAATTCCAAGAAAAGCAATAGGTGCATTGTTCTAGATGCAAGGGTGTTGGACACAACCGAGCAGCTGCAGATCTCAAATATAGGGACCGAAATGGTATAAATGCACCTTTCACCTTACATTCGTTTATGCATCTCAGTGGTTGCTCTAATTAACTTCCAATAACCGATGTCTAATTTGAAAGTTGGCGCGATATGTTATGGTGCAGGGCATAGTATGTGCCAAAATTGGATCATTTCCTTATTATCTTTATTATTGTTTTATGATATCGTAGCAATTGACAAATAAGTTATGTTGTGGTGAACCTTTATATTTATTTTTGCAGTTTGTGGGTTTTCAGTTACATTGTGAAATATTGAAACATTGAGTTGTGTTAATCACGACTTTTGGGGTTTGTATTATTGCTATATTATGACTATTTGGGTTTGTAATGTTACCAGCCATTTAATTACTGCTACTTAGTTCATTAATGGGGAAGAACACGAAGAAAGATGCGTCTGGTAGTTCTTCTAGTTGCCCATCGTGTCCAGCCAACACATTTCTCATATTCAGGTAATGAAGTATTTTGTGATAAAGCATTGATTTGTTCTCCTACAAACCCGAACTTGGGGAATTTCTAATGTTATGTTATGTGCTTGTTATCGGAATGAGTACCTTGAAACGTGCAGGGAAAATAGGTCTTTCATAAATGTCACTACCGTGAGTTGGTTAAAGTACTTTATATCCAATGATAATGTACATAGTTCCAATCATAATAAATATGCATGCATTTCCATTTTGTAGATCACGGGGGAGGCACAAGGGCTATGAAAAGCGATGGATGATAGTGCCAAAAAGAAGTATAAGGACATTGTTAGCACCTGATTTTTGCATCCCAAAAAATGCAGAAAATAAAATTTTTAATTAAAAGTCAAACCCTAAGGGGGCCAAAATTTGAATTTTTAATCTAAGGAGAACTGGCCATCAAACTTCCTCTCATTGAAAAGAGCATTCCAATACAGTTCCAACGCAACCGAGTTTGCTGGAATTGGGGTCCGGATGAGAAAATTATGAGCCGGTCAAACTTTTGGGGGAGCGAAAGTTGACTTTTTGCTCAACCCTGATTCAACTACCCAATTTGACCCCAGTGGATAATGGGTTCCGAGCCAATTCCAACGACACTAAATTTACTGAAATCGGAAGTTAGACGGAAAAGTTATAGGCAATTGAAGCTTCAAGATAGCTACCCACGTGGCAAAACAACAGAAAAGAAGTAGAATAAATGAATAAAATAAATAAAATAATTGTTTATAGAAAATATCTTAATTTTTAATAATATTTTAATAAAAATCTAGGATTTTTTTAATATAATAATCAATAAAATCGGAATCAAATCTTAATATAAGTCAAATTGAATAATGGGTTGAAATCCAAACATTTAAAAAACGTGCGTGACCGTATTTTAAATACGGTCAAGTCACGACCGTATTCGAAATACGATTCTAAGCTTCTAGAAGCGGGACACACGTCCCGTACGACGACAGCTGGCGAATTCGCGAGATTTTATCATGTGGGCGGCTTGACCGCATTTCAAATACGGTCACGGGATTTTTGCCTATAAATAGCCCCCCTCACCCCCATTTTAAAGGTGGTGGAAGGAGAGGTGAAAAGAGAGAGAAAGGGAGAGGAAAGGAGAGAAAAGAGAAAGAGAGAAAGAGGGAACTCTGCCTGGTTGACCCCTTGCCCATTTGCAAATATTCTTTTATACCCAAAATACCCCTAGCCCCTTTCTGTCTCTCTCTGACCCTGTTTTCACTATAAAGACCATTGAGAACCCAATTTCTGAAATTAAAAAGGCTGCCGAGGTGCTGTCCGCGTCAACAGGAGATCTTCCACATCTCAAAACAAGGTAATAATAGCGCGGTGAGCTTTGTGTTGATTTTATATTTGATATATGTAAGAATCCAATTGATTAAAGCTTAAGATTCTCCCTTTTCGCGATTTGATTCTTCTCTTTTGTTGCTATAATCTCATTTGTTTTGTTTCCTGTGCATAACATGTGAGCTCTCATGGCGAGAGAGGCTCATATATGCGAAAAGGTGAGAGGAGAAGGGTCTTACTTCAAATAAGTAAATCTGCTTTAATGCTTTTCTCATACTAACCTCTTCTCTTCCTTTCTTATACTAATTTGCTCATTACATTTTAAAAGAGGGGTCCTTTCCTCTTTGCATTATCTAATGTAACCCATAATCTCTCCCCTCTCAACATGCTTAATCTTCCCGCGTTCATCTGCTTACATAGGGGATTATAGAGGAGACCGTTTCCCTTGGCAGAACTTAGAAAAAAGGGTATTTGATCAACAGTGAGGTGCCGAAAACCCCAACAGAAGTCGGCGGACAGCGAAAAGGAACCGGCAAACCAGATTCGGTTGGAATTGCAGCATTTTTGGGAAATCGGGCCGAAACCGCATTTTAAATACGGACTAGACTTGACCGCATTTGAAATACAGTCTGGCCTAAACCGTATATTAAATACGGTTCAGTTTAGACCGCGATTAGAATGCGGTCAAGCCTATAAATATCTTAAAAAATTCATTTTCTTGACCCGGTTGGACCCAATCCGACCCATTTTAACATAATCTGATTCACTGGAGTATTCAAAGCCCATTTTTGAGACCGTGGGCCTAGCTGGGCCCACCAAGGCTTTGTGGGCCCCTCAATAGGGCCCACATCCCGTCCAACCAAGGCCCATTTTGATAAACGGGCTAGAGGCCGCTTGATTAATTGCTTGTGGGCCAAATCCAAGCCCATTGGGCCTTAAAAATTTTAACTCACTAATTTTGTAAAATTTTAATCAACCTTCAAGCCAAATAGCCAAAATCCAATAAGGGCTCGTAACCGACTCACTTCACTAAATGTTAAAAAGATAAAATCAAATAAAAAGGGGACCCACACCTTCAACGGTCCCCACCAGACCAAATTAGTGTGCATGCTAGCCTAGGAGTTGGGTGAGGACTAAGTTGACTCAAACCAAGGAGATCCATGGGACCCGTCAATCGACGGGGCGGGCTAGGGTGTCTTCGGACTTCCCTAGACGTAACCGAGAACTTGCTCAAATCTCTAATAAGCCGCAGACCAGAATAATTAGGCCCGAATAGGTGCCCCTTTTGTGTCTGCTTGCACCTCTCAGGCAGTGACGACTCCAAACAGTCTCGAGGCACGCATCATTTTGCATGCACCTCGCGTGCGGCTGAAATCAGGTGCGCACAGACATATACAATGAAAAAATGGCGGAGTGGTTGGCAAATGCTCCTCTTTCAGAAGGAAAATCAAGGGGAAAGGTATAATATGATTTCTTCAACAATATGAATTTTTTTATGCATTTGTGTTATACTAACACACGTTTATCATGGCAGGCCTCTTTGGGAACAAGATGCTCCCCAAAGAGATTTGTGAATTTCATGACTTCACTTGACGAGGAGCAGCGAGGTACAATTGTTGAAATAGGATTTGGTTCTCTTCTCCAAATGCGCTGCACATCCCTTTGCGTGAAGCTCTGCACCTAGTTAGTAGATCACATTGATGTTGCTAGTCGTAGTTTGAGGATTGGTTCCTTGGTTGTCCCCATTACCCTCGCCGATGTGAGTACCATTTTGGGCCTCAAGAATGAAGGCCCTGCGGTTGTCATAGATGGACCCACTGAGCAGCTTGCAGAACTTCGTGCAAGTTTTACTTTTGATAGGCATGGTATAGCACTTTCCGATATAGAGTCCAAATTGGGCACTCTAGGGTCTGGGCATGCCTCCCAGCAGCATTCGTACTATTTGTTGTGGGATCTTTATTATGCCCAGGTTCGAACCCGCACGTTAAGCTTCATTTTCTGCATGTTGTAGCTAATATTAGTAGGGTGGGCCAGTATAATTGGGCAGCTTTTGTACTAGATGTGTTGTTTAATGAAATCGTGATTCATCGAGACAAGAAAAAGTTCAACATTGGTGGATGCCTCATTTTTTTGCATGTATGTTCATCCTTTTCGTTGGTTGGTCGTATAGGTTCAATGTGACAAGTGAAATGCTATTGGCACTATTTTTTTTATTTTTTATTTTTTGCCTTTTTTCAGCTTTTCTACTATGAAGTTGTACAAATTGGTGAGCAGGAGTCCAGTCATCCGACTTCACGTCTGGGGTGGTGGGAGGACGACCATGTGAAGTCACAGGAGAAGGCTGAAAAAGATGCAAGCGGTTATGGCAATGGGAAGGTTGTTACGTGATTATTCTATGGTGTGCCCGTTTCATGGTCCCTAATCTAGCACATAGAAGAAGGGAATAATGATACTATGGACATTGATGTAGAACATGAGCAGGTTGGAAGGCATAACCAATTTAGGCCTAATTGTGATCCTAGTCTTTCCTTGTTGTTGCTTCAATCTGAATAAGGGGTAAAGGGTGAGTAAATGAGTCATGGTTAGTGATCGTTGGATAACGACTTCGAGAGAATAGGGGATGAACAGATGTATTACAAGCCACCAAAGATACTGTAGATCTCTTCAATCTCTTCTCTGACTGGTCTCTTCCCACTCTCAATACCTTTCTCTCACTATTTGTAGAAGAGATTCTCTATAGAGATGGTTTTTACTAAATCTCATCTAAGCTAGAATCTCTAGTCTCCATGTTTCTCCAAAATTTTGATATCTATGAATAGGTCCAAATATGAATTTTATGGACAAATGAAGTCTCCCAAATGATGTCAAATATAATCATCCTAACAATAGTTAACATCTAATGGAAATTTCTCTTTTCTCGTGTATTTATAGTCTATTACAGTTAGGTGGCATCCCCTTGGGTGTATGGGTTAACTTGTGGACAGTCTGACCAGTAAATCATACTTGGACCCAAGTTAATGTGCTGGAATCTGAGCTTACTGTTCTTATTTCCATGATTGTGGCTTCTATACCTTAAGGACAATGAACAATCACCCTAAATGCAATTATGCCGAGAAGGATGATCTCTTTGACAAATAAATGTGTCTATTGTAGATAGTAATTACAATCGTAAATAAATAAATATCATCAACACAAGTGCTACAACAACTCACTTGTGTGTTTTGCTTTAAGTTCAAAAGGAAGTGACTTGGAGTGTTCATCATCAGATGATATGTTTTAGTAGACTGAACAAAACAGAGAATAAATGCAAAACTATGATACCATTTTTATTTTATGTTTTATCAATAAAGAAATATGTATATTAAGAGTAAGAAAGCACACAAAAAATATAGGCTATAATTTACATACACAAAGTCCCAAAATCACAATTCGCTGTCATATTTTTCATATAGTCTAATAGGGACACATTTTGAGCTACAGTAATGGGAATTCCCAATATAAGATTAATAAAAAATTATGTTTCAACACCACTTTTCTAACCCATTCCTTTTCTTCAAAGGAGCAAATCCATTGCAACAAAAACAGATAAGTTAACAGATGGATATGCTCACATTGGAGGAGAAGGGGACGGCAACATTGGGGATTAGGGCATTTTGTTCAAAGAAGTAAATGAAATTAAAATCTGCAAACCTTGAGATGGTGACAAAATCGACACCCTTACAATGTTCGCCTGAGGGAAATGAGCACCCAAAGTGTTCGCAGATGGACGGCGGCGAGCTAGTCGACGACGATGGCCAGTCGACGGCGAGATCAACAGCAAGACAGAGAACGACGAAATCAAACATGAACGGTAAAGACGCAGAGCATGTTGCGGCAACCCCAAACAAAACAAATAGTTGGTCGTGAGCTTCCCTTTCGTCCCGATTTGCAAAGGTGGTCCCCTTCACATTCGCAAAGAGCAACTCCAAATGGAAATGGCTCTTGAAACAACCTACAACCCATCGTTCCCAAAACTATAATCGAATGTAGGTTTTTTTGGGGAAGAAGGAAACAAATGAGCAACTCCAAGAAGGAACGTCGTTCCCTCTCTCGTTCCGATAGTGTAATGAGAGAGGGAGAGAGAGATGGAAACAAACAAGCACAATGGCATCCGACCGACTGGTTCAATGGTGTTCATTGAGTTGAGTTGAGCACAAATGGGATTTTGGGGAAGAAGGAAGGGAAATCGCGTGTTTCCCTCTCCTTCCCCCTCTTTTAAACAGGGGCAATTTTGCCATTTGCAAAAGGCCAACAGTCCAGAGCAATTAATCTTGAAAATTGGCTTGTTTTTGCAAATTCAGATCTTAGTGGCATGTGTTATATTTGGAGGCTGCAACTACCAGCCCAACCCAAACTCGTATTACCATCAACTCAACCCCCCACTTATCCCCAAATCATTTGCCTATCAAGACTTCTAATGCATCCCAGTCTCACCCAACCCAAAACCAAGGTGTAAGCACCTCATTTTTGCGCTCCGGAAAAGCCAGAAATGCAAAACCCGGCTAAAAAGTCAAACCCTGAGGGGTGAAAAGTTGACTTTTTAATCAGATAAAATTTGGCCACCTTGCTTTATCTCAATGGATAGAGAATCCCGACACGAGTCCAACGCAACTGGGTTTGTAGGAATCGGGGTCCGGATGAAGGTTCTGCGGGCGGTCAAACTAAGGAAAAGCCGAGAGTTGACTTTTCCTCGAATTCCGTGCCAAGTACCTTGCTTTATACCATTGGATAGAGAATCTCGACACGGTTCCAACGCAACCGAGTTTGCAGGAATCGGGGTCCGGATGAAGGTTCTGTGGGCGGTCAAACTTGAGCAGAGCCAAAAGTTGACTTTCTGCTAAAATCCGATCCAGAGGCCTACCCCTAGGTCATTGGATAGAGAATCTCGACACGGTTCCAACGCAACTGAGTTTGCAGGAATCGGGGTCCGGCTGAAGGTTCTGCGGGCGGTCAAACCTGAGCAGAGCCAAAAGTTGACTTTCTGCTAAAATCCGATCCAGAGGCCTACCCCTATGTCATTGGATAGAGAATCTCGACACGGTTCCAACGCAACTGAGTTTGCAGGAATCGGGGTCCGGATGAAGGTTCTGCGGGTGGTCAAACTTGAGCAGAGCCAAAAGTTGACTTTCTGCTAAAATCCGATCCAGAGGCCTACCCCTAGGTCATGGGATGGAGGGTGCCGATACGATTCTAACGCAACTAAGTTTGCCCAGATCGGAGCCCGGATGAAGGAAATATGAGCTAACAAAATTCTCGAGCAGCAAAACCGGCAATCTGCGCACGTGGAAAAAAGCTGCACACGTGGCGAGTTGCGCAGGAAAATATCTCAGGGATCAAATCCGTAAATATTCAAATATACGAAATATCCCAGGGACTAAATCTGTAAAAATCAAAGAATATCGGATTGAATTGAAAATTACCAGGGATTAAATCTTAATTTCCTGATTTTTTAGACAAACGAGCGGCCGCATTTAATGATTTTTCATCATGCGGTCGCTCGAGCGGACGTGGCAAGCAAGTGGGCGCCCCTTTCTTTTTCCCTTATATAAGCCGCGCGACTTTTCGCGCAGAGGGTTGGAAGATTTCGAAAAAAAAAGAAGCTAAGTGTTGGGTATTTTGGGAGGGTTCGAAGAGTTTTTGGGTGGTTCTTCGTCGGGTTTCGGGTTTTCCTCAGTCGACTCCCTTCTCCCTCTTCTTCCCTCACCCGAAGCCCCCCTTTCTTCATCCTGGCTTGCCTCCGAAAACCCCCAGACAATCTCCTCCCCTCCTTCATTCTCATCCATCTCCAGTAAAGAGGTGGAAAGCTTGTTGCTGTTGGTGGAGCAAAAGGGATTTTCCAACTGCCGTCGGAGCTCCAGGGGAAGGCTACGCACCTCGAGAAAATCTCAAGCACTCTCAGGTATCACCCCTCAGCACTTGCCTTTTTTTGTCATATATATAAAAACAGATGCATGATGCCATGTTTAGGAAGTTAAGTCTCTCCCCGGCTCATATTCGATGTTCATTTTCAAGGGAGCATGTTCCCCAAGTCCCCTTCATCTAATGTACCCCTGTAAACCCCCCTTCTCCTTCCCTTCTCCCCGAATGTCTGCATGCATGCACAGAGTTGTAAACCCCCCTTTCCATCTTGCGTAGACAATCTCTGTTTACTAGTATTTTTTTTTTGTTTTATTGCTTGCTAGACTTGCTAACATGCTCCCCCAACCCCCTGCCTATGTGTCTGCGAGCATGGTCCCTTCCCCATTACCCCTGTAGTGGTCTATCAGTGTTGTTTTTTCGGGATAATCAGGTGTGTTTTTCTTTTTTCAAGAGATATGGAGTTGTGTCTTTAAGCAGTTATATTAAATCCAAAACTAGTCGGGAAGTGTTCTGGGCATATTAGGAGACTAGTGGAACCATTACAGGCCGAAAAAGATCGGTCAGAGATGGATATCTCGAAGAAACAGAGAGTTGAAAATCGCAGTGAGCAGCCGCCCACTTGGCGCTCACTTGCGCTCACTTAGGAAGTAAGCGCCCCTTTTATCTCACTAACCGCTGAGCTGGCGCCCACTTGGCGCTCAGCTCGCGCTCACTTAAAACCATGTGTAATTCTGGTGCCCATCTTGCGCTCAGCTCGCGCTCATTTCCCGCCTAGTTCGCGCTCACTTAGTATCGAGTGAGCGCCAGGTCCGAATTTTTCCTGGTTCTTAGCCGCCTACTAGCGCTCACCTGGCGCTCACTTCAGGAAGTGAGTGCATACCCCTAAAACATGCCGAATTGCTAGATTTTTGAAAATTTCCGAAAATACCCTCTTCTGTACCCCCGGGTACCTCCCCTTGGACCCAGCACAGTGAGCCAATTTGTCCCTGATAAAGTGTCAATCTTGTGTATTTTCTTGTTGTGATTATTACTGGATGTGAGTACCATTTCCGAACCAAACCGGATAAACCAACAGGGTTTCCGGGTCACCCGGAAACCCGACATGGGACTTGGACTCCCGGTCCAACTTGAATTCCAGTGGGCCTTCCAACAGGGCCCACCAAGCCCAATAAACACCAAAGCATGCCATTAAATAACTTAAGTAAAAATGAACAATTTGAACTGGGCGGGCTAAACCCAATGCGGCCTACCCGAGCCTTGTTATGTGAAATTGATGCATGAATTGCGTGGTCTGGCCGAAACCAAGGGCAAGGGCCTACCGGGCCCGCCAAAGCCCACCAACCGAACCAAGGAAGGGTGCAAACCCTAACTTCTGGTAACTTGGGCTTACAGGCCCAAATTTGGACTACGGGCCCCAAGCCCAGTGTCCAACTCACTTTGGCAGATTAAAAAGATAAATCCAACCAAAATTACTTGGCCACCATGTGGGCCCACCTAAGGGGCCCACAAACTAGTCCAGCCCACTTGTGCATGAAAAAACACTTAATCTTCAAATCTGAACCTAAAGTAAAATCAATGCACCAACCAAAGCCCAAAGGGCCTCCTAGGATAGGCCGAGGCCCACAAGGGCACACGGGCTTGACTAAACCCACCAAGGACACCCTGGGCCTTCCAACGGGGCCCACCCAACCAGACTCAGATTACCTAATTAATCAAGATAAAAGCAATTAAAGGGACCCACACCACTCAGGTGGTCCCGCCAGACTTAACCAAACTGCATATCGGATTAGGAATCAGGTGAGACCAATGTAAGCTGACTCAAACCAGGGAACCCACGGGACCCGTCATCCGACGGGGCGGACTAGGGTGTCTACGGACTTCCCCAGACCGCAACCGAGAACAGACTTAGAATCTCAAACCGCAGACCAAAAAGCCCTAATAGACACAAGATTAGGCACCCAGGTGTCCGCCTGCACCCCATCAGGCGGTGGCGACTCCGAATAATTCCGTGCCACGTACAACGACGCGCGCACACAAGGAAGAGTAGGTTGATTAAAAAGCCTACATCTAAAGGTTCTTCTAGTTGCAGGCAAGGTTTACAGTTTCGGTTTTTATGCCCCAGCGATGCGTTTCGCTGGGGGAAATCGGTAATTTGTATCGTTGGCGAAACGGACCGAAATTTCGAGCGAAACGGTCGGCGTGCCAAGAGAAACGGACTGAAACGGGCGAAAAATGTAAATTTTTTAAATTTTTAAAAAATTTTTTTAGCGAAACGGGCGGCGTGCCGGCGAAACGGAGCGGCATGCCGTCGAAATTTCGCCGAAATCCAAAAAAACATAATTTTTTATTTTTTTTGCCCATTAAAATTTTTCCGGTGTTTCGGCGAAATGCCATTTGGTGCCCTGGGCGGCACGCCCAGGGCCACCGAAACTTAAAACCTTGGTTGCAGGCAATCTAGATTGCAAGGTAAGGGGAAGGAAGAAGCAGCATTGAGCAGGAAAAGAAGGCTTGAAAGTGTGGGTCAGAGTTCAATTGTGGAACAGAGACCAATAAATACTTCGGTAAATCAGGTTGGTTAACTCACCCAATAATAATCTTAATGTCTATGAACCTCAATCTAGTGGTGCCTTTCGGCACAAATATTTCCCTCCATGAACACTATAGCATGGAATTGTGGGGAATTGGGCGCCCCCTGACAAAATAGTACCTAAGGTTCCTGTCTAGGAATCATAAGTCCAACCTAATACTACTCTTTGAAACAATGGCTTCCAACAAAAGTTCAAAGAAAGGTCTTAGGAAATTTGGTTTCTCTAATTTTTTTTTTGGATGGCTTCACATGGTCTTTTAGGTGGTTCTTGGATTTTGTGGAATAATTTAGTTGAATTGAAAGTTCCGCATCACAACTCTTTGATCGTACATATGACTCTATGGGGGAGGTAAGCATCACATTCATACATGCCAGCCACGTATATGCAATTTAGCAGCAATAGTGGAACCAAATCAAAGGCATAGCAAAATACCAACAAAGGCCATGGATACAACTAGGGGATTTCAACATTGTCATGTCAAGCAAGGAAAAAAAGGGAGGCAAGGTCATAAAGGTATCTCAATATGATTTTTTCACGAAATGATTAATGAATGTGACCTTATAGAGCTCCACCCAAAAGGGTTAAAGTTTACCTAGGACAATGGGAGAGCTAGTCTTGGTTCAATCTGAGAAAGGTTGGATAGGGCACTCTGTAACCCCGAATGGTTCTCCAAAAATCCAAACATAGTGGTTATTCAAGAACCCAATTCTAGGGTATGACCACAGCCCAACAAAAATAAAGACCAACCTAACAAAGCCTATAAGACAAAAATCTTTTAGATTTGAGTTTTTTTTTGGATGGAGGAAAAAGAATGCAATCAGGTCATTGACTCGGAGTGGAATAAAGAGAATTTTGGGCAGCGATTTAATACCATAATCGATAAGCTTGACCTGCTTGGAAGGAGGCTAAAAAAATGGAACAATGATCACATTGGAAATCTTCACTCTAAAGCAACAAGCTTCTTCCATGACCTAAGAGACATGCAAATCAGACTTGAAAACTCCCATGGTCCCACCCTCGAGGCATTAGAATAGGATCTTAGAAGCAAATATTTCCATATTCTTAAGCAACAAGAGATCCTCTAGGCCCAGAAATCTAGATGCAAATGGCTTAAGGAAGGGGACCTGAACATCAAGCTTTTCGTGTCACCACCTTAGCCTGTAGACAGAGGAATAAAATTGTTTATATTAAGGATGATAACAATAAAGTTATCATTGAAATATTTGAAATAGAAAAATTCTTTATCGACCATTTCTCGGATGTCTACCAATAGAAACCTAACCAAGGAGAAGATCGAGAAGTGAGATCAATAGGTAATGTTATTAGTGAAGAGGATAATCTTGACTTACTTAGACCCATATGTGAAGAAGAAATAATGAATACATCGATCAGATAGGGCTTAGGAAAAGCCCAGGATCTGACGGATTCCAAGGGCTATTCTATCAAAAATACTAGGGAATTGTTGGCTCCAAGATAGTCACAATGGTCAAAGAATTTTTCTGTTATGGTCTTCTTGAAATTGGAATTAATCATACATTCATAACCTTGATTCCGAAAGTAGACTAACCTAACAGGACCAATGACTATCGCCCAATCAACCTATGTAATTTCAATTATAAAATCATCTCAAGGATCATGATTAATAGGATGAAACCTTTATTGAATAAACTTATATCTCCCAATCAAAGTGCATTTATTACCAAGAGATCCATCCATGACAACATCATTATGGTTAATGAACTTCTTCACCATATCAAAGGAAAAAAAAACAAGTCTGGTGGATTTGCTTTCAAAGTGGACCTGTCAAAAGCCTATGATAGGCTCAGATGTGATGTAATCCAGAAGGCATTGACTACTGCTGGCTTCAATCAGCACCGGATTTTCCTTATAATGCAATGCATATCTATAGTTACATATTCTATTTTGGTGAATGGCTCTCCAATGGGATGCATCAAACCATGTAGGGGTATAAGACAGGGAGACCCCTTTTCACCCTACCTCTTCATCATCACCCAACAAGTCTTGTCTAAGGCATTCCATGAAGCTGAAATCGGTGGCATAGTAAAGGGGATACACATCTACAGAAGAAGCCCGATATTATCCCACCTAATGTTTGCAGATGATTTCCTTATATTTGGTAGAGCCACCATCAAGGAAGGTATGGAAAATCTCAAAATCTTGTCCAATTTCTGTAAAATGGTTGGGCATGAAATCAATATGAAAAAAACTAAACTTGTCGTCAGTTCTTGTATTAAAGGTCAAGCCAGGGAAGACTTAGTCGTATTTTTGGAATTAAGGCCAAGTGTAAATTTCAGAAATACCTAGGAATTCCTTTGCCAAATGGTAGGATAACTACATTCCTATTCAATGATTTAAATCACATAATTAAAAAAAGGATTAGCTTCTTGGAATGCTTAACTTCTAACTCAAGCGAGTAGGACAACCCTTATTAATTCTGTGATTAATGATATGACCTTCACCATATGGCCTGCATAAAATGCCCCAAAAATCTGTGGAGCTTATAGATAAAGAATCAATGAACTTTTTATGGGCAAAGCCAAACAAGGATATAATTATGCACACTATTATTTGGGAGAAAATCTGTAAGCCTAAGGAGGCTGGTGGGCTAAATGTTAAAAACCTGAAGTCTTTCATTTTAGCTCTCCTAGCTAAGCATGCTTAGGCTCTTATGGTGGAAGAAAAGAGTTTATGGGCCAAGCTATTCAAATCTAAGTACTCAATGATAGAAGTTTCCTAGAAAGTGGGAAGAGGAATTCTGATTCTCAAGCATGGAAGCAATTTCAAGAAGTCAAACATGTTGTCAAGGAGGGAATGTGATGGAATATTTCAAATGGAGAGTCAATACCCATTGAAGATATTAGCTGGATCTCAAGAAACTCTCAGCAATATACTCCAAATTCAAATAGGCTCGAATATGTCAAAACTGTTGCAGATCTTATTTTATTGAGTACCAATTTCCAAGAAATGAACCTCATTAAGAAGGTATGGTCTGAAGACATCACAGATATCATTCACACCATTCACATAAGCCAAAATAAAGACAATGATTTGATCATTTGGAGGGTAGGTAGCAAAGGTAAATTTACTATTGCATTAGCATATGATCTTATTTCTGAAAATAGTGAATTGGTTACTAACAGTTTATGGAAAAGAATTTGGAAAATGTCTTGTCCTAAGAAGATCAAGTTCTTTGTATGGAAGACAATGCAAAATGGTCTCCCAACCAATGACATTTTCTATAAAAGGTTGGGAGCTCAGGAGCAGGATTGTGTCATCTGTAACAACTGCCCAAAATCTGCCCTCCACTTGTTCGCTGAATGCCCGCTAACCGAAGCAATTTATTTTGCACAAGAGGCTTGCTAAACAGATTAGAAACACATGATAATATCAAAGAATGGTGGTTTGAAAGGTTAAAGGAAACAACAAAAGATGGCAAAATGGCAGCTGCATGGGCTAATGCTTGCTAGACAGTGTGGAAAAAGAGAAACAAGATAATCTTTGATGGAGCTAAAAATAACATTAACTTAGACGTTTCTATATTTAATGCATTGCAGGAGGATTCAAGAATTATAGTGGCAAAGGAAAGAAGAGTTCGTGATAAGGAAATGAAGGCTGTTAAATGGAGAAGACCAAGTGGAAACAACATAAAGATCAATGTAGATGGAGTAGCTCATGCCAACCAAGGTTGGGCTTCATGTGGAGTCATTTGTAGAGGAAGCAATGGAGAGTTCATGGCAGTGTCAGCTATGCAGTTGGGTATCGCCTTTGCCTTAGTGGTAGAGGCATTTAGGCTACTTGAAGGAGTTAGGATGGCGAAAGCATTGGGGCTAAGACATGGAATTGGAATTAGACTCTACATTAATTGTAGGATTCATGAAGGACAATAATCACTCTTATCCATGGAGAATTGCTAATTACTTTCAAGAAGTTGGTACACACAAGTAAAGCGGGAGGGTTTCAAGGCCGGCATTTCAAGCAAGGGTTTCTCAGGGTGTTAGCTAGGGTTTCTCAGGGCGATCACAAAGAAGGAGCGTGAGGGTTTCTCAAGGCGTGAGGGTTTCTCTTCTGATATCTAAGGTTTGTCCTTGTGAAAGGATGATGTTGTCGGCTGGTGAAAGCGATGACGATGGAGGGGACGATGAAGAAGAAGGCAAGTTTCAAAGGTTGAACGGGTTCATTTGGTGGTCATGTTGGTTCTGCGTGAGGATCTTGGAGATCCTCTACCCCAACCCCACTTTCCCCAAAATGAACGACATCGACCAAAGAAAGCTCGCCTTGATTGCTTCTCCATTTTTGGTTTTGCTTGTGGCTAAGATCCAACCTTCAGCTCAGATTGAGGTTGCAGCCTTTATCTTTTTTTTGTGGTGGTTTTGTTCCTCAAGACTCACCCTAGTCCTTCTTGCATGCTCATCCAAGAGGTCCCCATGATGGTTTTTAGCTGTTGTTTTTTGGTTTCAGGGTATTTTTGTTTAGATTGAAGGTTCAGGATGATATTAGTGTTGTAGTGTAAAACCCCGACCCGGATTATATCTTAATTATTAAGATTAATTATCTAAAGTGTGATTATTAGACTAATTAAGTACTTGTATTATAAAGATGAGGTAAATGTGGGTTATACTTGAGGATTTAGGAAAATCAAATTGAACTTTATTGAAGTTATTAAGGTAAGCTTAGTTAGTGTTAGGTCTTAATTTCAATTGGCTAAGGTATCTTTCAATTAGATCTAGTGAATTAGAAATTAAATTCTGAAAAATTAGAGTTAAGTATACCACAAAGTATCACCCAAGTATGCTTAGGGTACACCCATGCATTACCCAAAGTACACCCAAATATTATCCAAGGTATACCCAATTGTTACTTAAAGTACCCCCTAATTATACCTAAGGTACCCTCTTATATTGCCTAAGGTACCTCACTCATATTGCCTAAGGTACCCCATTTGAATACCTAAAGTACCCCCTAATTATACCAAAGGTACCCCATTATATTGCTTAAGGTACCTCACACATATTGCCTAAGGTACCCCACTTGAATACCTAAAGTATCCTATTGTTTTGCCTAAGGTACCCCATTTGAATACCTAAAGTACCCCCTAATTATACCTAAAATACCCCCTTATATTGCCTAAGGTACCTCACTCATATTGCCTAAGGTACCCCACTGTTTTACCTAAAGTATCATCTTGATTTACCTAAGGTACTCCCATGTGTTTACTTAAGGTACTCATTTATTTTAACTAAGGTACCCCACTGTTTTACTTAAAGTACTCCTTTGTTTTACCTAAGGTACACCCCCTTATATAGCTAAGGTACCCCCTTTATATAACTAAAGTACTTCCAATATACCTAAGATACACCCCTTATATTACCTAGGGTACACCCTCCTTGTATTACCTAAAGGTACACCCCTTCTATAACTAAGTACCCCTCATCAATGTAACTAAGGTACACCCCCTAAGTTTATCACAAGTTTACCCCTTAGAATGACTAAGGTAAATCCCTTGAAACATCAAGGTACCTCCTCAAATAACTAAAGTACTCCTCGTATAACTAAGGTACCCCTCAAGTTTACCTAAAGTATAACCCATTGAGTAACTAAGGCAAATCCCCTTGGAACACCAAGGTACCCCCTCAAATAACACTAAGGTACCCCATGGCATATCTTAGGTACATCCTAGGGTTTTAGATGAATAAAAGCTTTGTTTAGGGGTAGATTTAAAAGACCAAAAACTTGGGCATATAAAAGGATGCCCTAATTTCTATTCTAAGTGTTTTGAGAACACTTTCTCTTGTCTTGGTCGTATAGAACAAGAGAGAGAATTGTGGGAGCTTGTTTGAAAGCTTCAAAAGGAAGAGGAAGAAGAAGGAGAGAAGAGCTTGAAGAAAAGTTTGCTTCTCCATTAACATGTAAGTAGCAAACCCTTCAAACAAAATGTATTACAAAATTCGTATTCTCTCTCTAGCGTTTGGTTTATTTGATGAAATGTTCTTGCATGATGGTTTTGATTTCTAAAATTCGTAGGGTTTTGGTTGTATGATAATCTTGTTTAGTTTTCTATTGATTTGCCATGTATTTCCACTCACATTGATCATATTTCGGATTAGGGTTTGAGTTTTGTGGTTTAAATGAGATTTTATGTGTTAGATTTGTGTTCATGTGGATTTGGGATGAATCTTTGTGTTAGAAGATGTTTTTAAAAGTGTTGGGATGTTTTGTGATCACCCATTTTGATGTTGGAAAGAATTTATATGAGTTTTGTATTGAAAATAGCCAAAAATACTTCAAACCCCGACCTGGCGATTAATCCTGAGCCAAAATCCCAAAAGAATGAGTTTCTGTTAGGGACAGGATTAGTCTCGTGATTAATCACGAGCTTCAACGCGCGCACGTCCAATGCCTTAGTGCGCGAATGCGCGAACGTCAACCCTAGTCTTTACCCCAACGCCCGAACGTTGCCCTGTGTATAACCTCAATGCCCTCACGTTAAAGTTAATCGCCCCTGGGCGATTAATCCAAGGGCTAATCGTGGACCCTATTTTAAAATTTTTTCATCCCTTTCTTCTTCAACCCTTTCCTAAACAACCCAAGCCTCTTGCACAGCACCCTTATTACATGAAAGACATTTAAGTAAATATCATGTGTATTTATTGCTCAATTTACTTAAGTCTTTACATGTAAATAAGGTTTTACCCCCATTTGGAACCAATAAAAATACTCCCAAGGCCCAATTCCCAACCAATAAAAATTCAACTTTCCGGTTCATACCTAAATTTCCAGTTTTCCCGATTTTCATAAAAGGCCACTTTTTGAGTTTGACACCCAAATGAGTGATTTGGAAGCTCAGAAAATTTTAGAAGATTTTTTTACTCTCCAATAGACCACAACCAGAATTTGAGCCCAAAACTCCTTGTAGATTTGTCTAGAAAAATTATACATCGAAAAGTCAACGTTTTTAACCAGACTTGGAATATTTTTGAGGTCCAAAACTTTTCGTCTCGGAATCCATTGATTTTTTATAGGGTGACCTTATTAGGAATCCTAAGACTATCCCACTCATCCAAAATGTATTTTGAGGATTTTATGGTATTCGTTTTGATTGATTTTGGATTTCATGAACCGGGGCAGTGTAGAAGTACTCTACTGGGCCTTGATTCGTCGGACAACGTAGAAATACTCCACTTGGCCTTGATTCACCGGGCAGTGTAGAAGTACTCTGCTTGACCTTGATTCGTCGGCAGTGTAGAAGTACTCCGCTTGGCCTTACTCTTGGATAGTGGTCATTAATCTGATTAGGACATTTGACTTGGAATTTTTGATTTGATTTCATGAATTACCCGATTGAGAAATTTAACTTGGAATTACACTTTATATCTGTTTGAGATGTTTTGGTTTACATTTGGTATCCTATACTTGTGAATATTATCATGATGTTAAAAAATGGCATAAACTGTTTCTTTGCATGCATGTTTGCTACTTACTGGGACTTTAAGTCTCACGTGTGTTTTGTTTTACCGGATTTGTTTTCAAATCCACTTGGTGAGCCACGTACCGGGGCAGATATAAAGGGTGAGCTTCAATACAGGCCAGAGGAATACTACCACCCATAGTAGGGCTCTTTATGATGTAGTATTTTGTTTTGGAAAATTGTACATGGGATGTAAATATTATTTTTGGGAGTCATAAACTTATGAGCATTAGTTGCCTTAGTTGTATTTTGTTCATACAGATACTATGTTTTGGAGATTATAATACATGTGAATATTTTGTTGGATGGAAATTTTATTCTATGCCTCTTCAGCTTATGCACTCTAATGATTACTTTGTAATTGCCCAGGATTAATTGTGTTAATCAAGTTCTATTGGGCTCATAAGTAGGTCTCGGGTACGGATTGGTGTTGTGATAGGGCAGACCCGGATCTGGGGCGCTACATGTAGTCCCATCTTATTTGTAGAAGTTGTTTGGTTGGGATTGTGCCAGATTTCCGATCACAACCCCGTTTGACAGCATGTGTTTACCACAACCAATGACTCCCCTTGCCGGGTGATTTTCAATCCTCCTAGTTGCGGACCCATCTTTAGGCTTTTGTGACGTTATTCCGTTGGGAGGTATGGATTCGTCCATACGCCTAAATTTCTTTGTTAACATAGCTTCTGCAAGTATGCATTGGGGTATGGCATTCATGGTCCTTTGCTTCTTCATCAGCTATGGTAATGTTTTGGATGTTTTTCAGTTTAGTTGGTTTGTAATCGAGCTAGATGTGCCTATGATTCATATTAATGAAATCAATTAGCTTGGCTTCATATCAAAAAATAAAAAATCCATGGAGAATTGCTACTATCTTGGAGGAGGCAAAAATTCTCAGCTCCTAGTTTGAATTTTTTTTTTGAGTACATGATACTTTTAGAGAAGCAAATTTTATGGCCGATTCCGTAACCAATTTTGCCCTTAACCATTTCCCCTGTTTGTGGATTGGCAAGCCACCCAGTTTCTTTTCTAAAACTCTTAATGATGATAACATTGGAGGTACCCATGTAAGAACAATTATCTTGCCTTAATTCAATTTGTTGAGGTTTTTTCACCGCAACAAAAAAAAAAAAGAGAGAGAAGATCTATGGATTTATGTTGTTCACGCCCAGTAGCCTGGTCTAGTCAAATCATGGTTCACGCTTTTGTCGAAGAAACTGAAAGCTCATCATGGCCTCAACTAATAAAGTAATAATACTATTAAAAAAATGAAAATTTAGTTTCATAAAATATGGAATTTTAGATTTCAATTAAAAATGGATACCATTATGTATGAAATATATTTGATGATTCAAAACCTTATTCTTCTATAAAACTCTTAATACATCGCATAATAAAATTTTCAGTTCGTAAGTGTTAGAAAAATTAAGTATTTAGGCTAGACTAGACTGAGGGATGACAATGGGGCAGGTTAATGATCCGTCCTTAATGGTTAGGGTTTCGCAATTCATAAGTTAAGTTAGGGTTGAGTCCAACCCAACCCTAACCCGCCCCAAACCTGACCTCTCTTGCCCGCCCCAAACCTGACCTATGTTGGGAGTTGAATATTTAGCAGATCTCATAGTGGTAATATAAAGGATTATTTATCAAATGGACATTGTAGTTATGCTACAAGATCCCTCCAAATGGAAAAAATGCATGGGACATGAATAATATAATTAGAAAATATTATTATAATTTTAATTGCAGAATTTCTTATGGAATTGTTTAGGGTTATGGGCTTAATAGTCAATATTAGTGCCTTCAAATGACTTTAAAATATGCTGGATCAAAACCCACCATTGAAGGATGCCTCTTAAAATATAATATTCATTTCACTTTTTGAATATGATTGAGTTATTTAAAAATTTTATTAATAGAAATCATTTGGCATGCAGACAAAATACAAGTTAGTCATCAAAAAGAGCCTGATATCCTTTTTTTTCTTTTTTAAACAAAAAACAAAAAAAAAAAAAAAAACAGCCAGATATCCAGGCCAAGCTCCTCTTCAATAAAACCTGGTTATACAGTCAACACAGCAGCAGCAGTGATTCATATACAAGGGAACAACTGTAGTACATAATTACAATGAAGAGACAGTTCTGAACAGAGTACTCTACCAGCAAAACTGGCAGTGATTCAGCTCAGATCACATTCCTAATCTTCAGCAAAGTACTTCTCCTCTGCATCATGGTTGGCCTCCCTCAACCAGTGGTCATCCAGTGTTTCATTGGAGTCTATTTTAGAGTAATCTAAATGCTGAGAATCTTCTCCTGACAGAAACTTCTGTTGCATTATGTGGGTGAATTGATCCATCTGGTCTTGCATCTCTGCAGCCGATAGAGTTTGTCTCTCATCGGACTCATCGCTGGTGAAATGAGTGCCATTGCTTACCTCGCGATCCACATGTTCCTACATCAAGTTACAGACAGTTATAATAGACAAATTTATTATAGGATATCATATCACATAAAAAATATAGAAGTAAAGAAAATATTGCCCTTTCTTTTTTCCAATGAGTTTGAAAAAAACATTTTTAATTGGTGAAAACGTTAACTGAAGTCATTCTAGTTCCCATCTAAACCATTAGAACGTGCATGATGCAACTGGTGCTGAAACCCACAGCTGTGCTGTTCCTAAGAAGACGAATTTCAAAAAAGCTCATTGCTGAGACTAAGGATTAGTTAAAGTTGGTAGATAAAGAAGAAGCTACTTTAAGTCTGCCAGTCTAGTATCACGCCTAAAAGGAAGACCAAGTTGGCGGAGGATGAAGAAAGCACATCAAGAACAAGAAAGCATTTATTGGTGGTAGAGTGGAAAATCCAGGAAAATGATCTAAAGAACCAAATCATCCTACCAAAGATCCGACCACAAATGAAGAGAAATTCCTGATTCAATGGTGAATCTAACAAAGAGAATGAAATAAATGGCTTTCTAAGCACTAGACCCTTGGACTCGTACTTACGCATTGAAATCCCAAGTCCCAACCACTCCTGTGTATCCATATTTACTAGTGACAATTGCTCGGCAAAAGTCCTCCATTTCCACACTGAATATCCACAACCACATATCCACAGCACACAATTGCAGATTCGAGTATTGCCTTAGATTAATAAACCCATTTGTCTTACCATGATGTACAAGTTTCCACTTTACAGGATGGCCCTTCCTACACCAACCTTCCGGGAGGAAGTCTTTCTGAATTTTCCGTATTAATCTACCCAGCTTACCCAGAATCCTAAATGGGACATAAAGTATACTGGTGGGTTAGCAAGGGAAATCTGAAAAAGAGCGATCTTGCCTTAGAAAAGATATCCTTTTCCAGCTTGCTAATCCCTTAATATTTTATCTATTTCAGGAGACCAAGATTGGATGCTACAAGTGATTATCGCTCGAAAAAGAATGGAGTACTTCATTGGCCAGTCCTTGCTCCAACACCCAAAAGTTTTTACACATTCCTCAAAGTTTCAGAATCAACATGAAGGCCACAAATCAAATCCTTTCCAACTTAACCTTCTAAACTGGTATCATTTTAAAACATCTCAAGAAACATTTAGCCAAAAGAATTTTTCAATGCATGGTTCTGTGAGAAGGATTATGTCATCAATTACTAGAGCGAGACACTTGAATTACATTCCCAGCCATAAAAAGTTATATCCAATTCACAATTCTGCATAGGATAAGAACTGAGTCAACATGCTACACAACAGTGTCAACGAAAAGGTTGAAAGTAGATCGCCCAATCTACAGCCCCTAGAAGACTGGAAGTAACCAACCAAACCCACATTAAGAATTCAAAACTAAGGGAGGACAAATTGTGAAGATACTCATCATCCACATTGGCCATCTATTACCAAATCCTTTCCACCTCTCAAAATCTGTTAAGTCATATTTACCCTATTAGAGGCCTTTTCAAGATCCAATTTCTTCACTGCGCTTAAATATTCATTTCTAATCAATACAATATCATGAATCTGCCTCTTCTAAACAATTAGAGATCACTGACCCAATGACACTTAAATCTATTGGCAAGCCCTTTTCCTGTGATCTTACAGAGGCTAGTGATTAGATTTACTTGTACAAAATCTTCTAATTTCACAGACCCTTTCAATTTGGGTATTAACATAGTGACCTTGTTAATCAGTATAACTGAATGGAATTAATAAAATACTTTCTTTAGTTCAGTCTATGAAATCTCAGCACTCTAACAAGCCATTGTGAATAGATCAGGCCCAGGTAATATATATCCACCCAACTCCCATATTGTTTCTTCAAACTCCTCTAACTATGACACTTGATGTCTCAATCTTGGCCCATGAACTTTTCCAAAGCCAAGAATTATATTCTGTTCTGAAAAATGCAAAGAGGAATAAAATTGAATCACAGCCCCATGGATTTCTTTGCCACCAGTCCCGCTTTTCATTACTCTTTTTGTGAAAAGTGGTCATCTTATGAAGGAAACTAGCATTCAAATCCCTTACTTAATGACTTGATCCTTGATATTTGTCCCCAATCAATCGAGTCCCTCTTCAATATTTCCTCGACTTCACTATTTCAACTCCTATTTTCCCCATCAAACTCAATCAACGCTAGGAATTTTTTTAATTTATCCATCCTATCATTTCCTTCAAAATCTCTGACACCATACTGAAGTGTCCTTATTCCAAATTCTGATTTTCTCCTTAGACACCTCCTAAAGGTCTCAAGCAAGTTTTATCGTGCCGGTTTTGGTGCCATTTCGCCAACATGCGCTCGTGCTGCCTCATTTTCGTGCCATTATGTGAAAAATTGAAAATTCCAAACTAATTATAAAAACATATAAAAATTAAAAATTGTTACTAAAATAATGATAATGATATATAATTATCAATAATAATTATAAAGATATATTAATAATTAAGTTAAAAAACGTAGATAAACTGAAGATATGATTTTTGATAGGGTGGGATGGAGAAACAAGATTCGTGTAGCCAACCCCACTTTGGTGGAAATTGGCTTATGATGATGATGGTGATATAATTAGGAATATAATAATATCACCATAATATTATTACTTTATTTTATTATTATTTTTTTACATGATACATACATACATATATATATATATATATATATATATATATATATATATGAATTAATTTTTTCCGATTTATACAATTCATAATAATAATTTTTTTTCAACTTTTTCAATTCAAAATTTTTTTATATATATGTATTATAATTTATATATACGCATATGTATGTATGTATATCATAATATTAAATTTTCAATTCAAAAAATTTTCATATATATTTATTTTATATATCTAATTTTTCTAATAATAAAACTTCACATTTTTATATTTAAGTATAATCTTAATGTATGCATGTATGTATGTATTCTATTTATAAAATAAGGGCCTATAGAAGCCAACAAGGGAGGTCGGCAAGAGCTGAAAAAGAGGGTGACAAACCAGGTATGCATCACCCCCTCCCCCTCTCTCTTCTTCTCTCCCCTACTCTCTCTCTCTCTCTCTTCCTCCTTCCCACATTTCTCACCCTTTCATTCTTTTTTTTTCTCTTTTGAGCAATGACGAGGGCAACAGTATGCCCCCTCCTCCCTGTTGCCCTCCTACACTCTCTTCACCTTTTTCTTTCTTACCTTTTGTATAGGTTTAGCACAACATACCGTTGGTATCATGTGCAATCTGATGATTCTGATGGCAAACGTGATGTGTCGTTTGAAATATTTTGCTTTTTATAAGCACCAGTCAAAATGGATGAAGTTTTAGCGGCACACTGAAACTGCCTGCTTTTGGTGCCACTTCTGGTCGTCATTGTCAACCACGATCTCAAGAATTTAAAAGCCTCCCATTCTAAGTAATTTATCTATGCTTCCAACAACTCTCTAGTCTCCTTAATATGTAGATCTGTCAACCACATATTCTTGAACTAAATGGAGATGGTCCAACTTTTTTTTTTTTTATCGTTAATGAAAATGGCATATTGGAAATAAAGAAGAGAGAGTAAAAAAGGAGAAGAAGACAGAAATGGGACGCTTTCCATGAGAAATGGGAAGTGTCCACTAAAGCAAACAAAAACACTAAACTACAGAAACAGCACAACAGCCAACTATACTGCCTTACAACACATGCTTGACTTCCTAGTTTATCAAAGCCTCCCAATTCCTAACGATATCCCCCACTCCATATTCCGACCAATCGGATTGAAGTCGATGTCCAACCTGCTGCAATGGTCATTACTTTGTTGAGAATTAGCTCTTGACCTCTAGAAATGTCTTCAAAGATCTTACTATTTATGTTCAGCCACACTTCCCAAATGGTAGCAAAGAATACTACCAAATATAGACTTCTCCCTCTTTTAGACAAGTGGGGGAAGCACCATTGGGCAGCCAACTCTCTAGGAGAACTAGGTAAAGCCCACTGTATTCCGGCCAAGAACAACAACCTTCTCCGAATATAGCCCGCAAACTCGCACGAAACCAGCAAATGATCCACAGACTCCCCCACCCTCAAGCAAAGAGTGCAAGTATGCAGAGATAAAGCCCAAGACTTCCTACGATGCTGGAGGTTATCAAGAGTATTAATCTTATTTAGAAAGGCTATCCAGCAGAATATCTTGACCTTAAGGGGGATTTTGGCTTTCCAAAGAAATGAAGTGGAGAAGCTAGGAGAGGGAGATGGGGTCAAATTCCGAAAATATGAGAACCAAGATTTACAAGAGAACCGCCCCTTAGGATCAATAGACCACAGTCTAACGTCCTACAAGGATGGGTGAATAATCACCCCTTCTAGATTTTCAATTAAGGCCCTAACTCAACAACCTCGGACTCACGAAGATCCCTACTAAAATAAAGGTTCCATTTTAACCCATGAGTTGACCATGAAAGAATGTCACACACAAAAGGGTCTTTAGGAATACAAGTACGATAGAGACGAGGGAATGAAATGGCTAAAGAAGAATCACCCACCAAACGTGAGACTAAAATTTTATGGAATCACCTTCGTGAAGCTTGGTGGATACATTAGGCAAAAATGTGGAAGCTAGGTTCAGAATGGATTTCCAAGGACAATCTAAGAAAACTTTTGCATTTTGATTAATTTCCTTTTCATTGGTATGAATGCCGTACTTACTCACTATAACCTTATGCCACAAGGTCCCCTGTTCCTGCCCAAAACGCCATAGCCATTTACTGAGAAGAGCAGAATTCTTCATTTGCACGTTACCAAGAGTTAGACCCCCATGCTCAAGGTCCTTAGAAACTTGATCCCATCTCACATGATTATCCTTTTTCTTCCTTCCACCTCCCTCCCATAAAAATTTCTTCTGCAATTTCTCAATGGAATGCACCACCTTCGCTAGAGCTCTAAGCATTGACATGACGTATATTGGGAGATTAGCTAACGCTGCTTTAATCAACGTAACTCGGCCCCCTATAGAAAGGTATGGCTTCTTCCATATGGATAGCTTCTTCCTCATTCTTTCAATGACTGGGTTCCATGCTTCTACCGACATGAGTCTACCACCTAAGGGGATTCTAAGATATTTAATTGGCCAATTTACTTGCTTGCATTCAAGAAATTTTGCAATCAACTTCAATTCCTCTCCCATCATATTAATCCCTGAAATGTTGCTTTTACCAAGCTTCACTTTAAGACCAAAAATCATCTCAAAGGTTTTGAGAATACATTTTGTCCACAAAAAAATGTATCCCAACAATTCTCTAGAAAGAGAATGGTATCATCCGCGAATTGTAAGTGAGATACGGGGATGCCATCCTTGCCAACCTTGAATCCTTTAATCAGCTTCTTCTTTTCACCCATTTCCATCATCCTACCAAAGACATCAATTACCAAGGTAAATAAGAACGGGGATAAAGATCACCTTGCCTCAATCCTCTAGATGAGGAAAATTGGCCAGCAACTCTACCATTAAGGATGAAGGAGTACGATATATTCATCAAGCAACCCTTAATCCACCCACGCCACTTATCTCCAAAACCCTTCCATCTCATCACCTCATCCAAGAAACCCCATTCCACTTTGTCATATGCTTTCTCCAAATCCACCTTGCAAACCACACTCGGACTCTTCATTCTTTTCCGCTCAACAACACACTCATTGGCCAACAAGGAGCAATCTAGTATTTGTCGGCCCTTTACAAAAGCACTTTGGTTCACTGATATAACTATCTCCATTACATCCTTAATCCTTATTTCCAACACCTTCGATATGATTTTATACATACTAGTAACAAGGCTAATAGAGTGAAAATCCTTCACTTCAGCAGCTCCTTGCACTTTTGGAATGAGACATAAAAAGGTGGCATTAGTTACTTTATTGATAACTCGCTACTGATAGAACTCCTTAAATACCTCCATTAGAACATCTTTCAACACATCCCAACATGCTAGATAGAAAGCTAAAGTGAAGCCATCTGGACTTGGTGCTTTTTCCTGACCTAACTCCATAATGGCCCGTTTCACCTCTTCCACCTCAAACTCCCTTTCTAATAAGCCTTTTGGTTTGCATCCAGTTTAGGCACCTCTAAACCACCTATAGAGCAAGAAAATTTCAACTGATGCAGATCTGAGTAGAACTCTATTAGCTTAGCCAAAATTGATTCTTCCTCTTCAATAGGTTCTCCATCCTCCCACAAGGTTCTGATGCAGTTTTTCTTTCTTCTTCCATTTGCAATCTTATGGAAGAATTTAGTGTTTCCATCGCCTTCCTTCAGCCACTGAATCCTTGATTTTTGTCTCTAAAGAATTTCTTCGTCACTAAGAACTTTTTCCATTTCTCCCAAGCTTTCTTTTCTTACTATTCTTTCTTCTTCTGATATGTCCCTTGATTCCTCCAATCTATCAAAGAGATTAATCGAGTCCATTAGTTCTGTCTTCTTGGAATCCACTGCCCAAGCACTTCTGGTTCCATCTCTTTATTCTGCTTTTCAAATTTTGAAGCGATCTCATAAAATGGAATCCAGCCCATCCATCCACTCCTTCATTAGATTCCTTCCACCAACTGTTTATTGATTTACAAAAAGAAATGTCCTTTAGCCACATATTAGCAAAGCGGAAAGGGACGGGGCACCCTTACAAACTGCATCTGTGTCCACCAATATTGGATTGTGGTCCGATGTCAACCGAGGCAACACCTTCTGAACCACATTCGAGAACTGATCATCCCAACTTGCAGACACCAGCACCCCATCCAACCTACTACAAACAGAATTTTCTTGCATGTTAGACCTTGTAAACTTACCCCCACTCAATGGATAATCAATCAAAGCCTGCCCTTCAATGTATATCGAAAACTCCTTCATGCTTCTGTGAGTTCTTTTTGCCCTTTTTATTTCCTTGATAAATCTGCACACGTTAAAGTCTCCTAATAGAGACCAAGAGTCCGGAACCAACTTGCCAATCTCATCCAATTCCTTCCGGAAAGCATCCCTATTCCGTGCTGAATTCGGTCCACATATACCAGAAAATCCCCATTGAAACTGATCATCCAGATTAACGAAACACAGACAAAGAGAATACACAACATGATGAACCAGATTTCCACTAATTAAAGAGGAGTCCCACATTACCAAAATGGCACCAGATGCTCCTTTAAAAGGAAGGCAAGCCCAGTTCCTTGTCTTCCCACCCCACAGATAGCTTACCAATCTCTCTCAGAACATCTCTCTTTTGGTTTCTTGCAGCGCACAGACCCACGGTTTCTCCTTACGACAAACTTCCCTTATTGCCCTCTTCTTATCAGCCCCACCTATGCCCCTGATATTCCAACTTATGAGCTTCATCAGAGATGGTCTCACTTATTTTACTCCACTTGATAGAAGTCAAAATGGTGAATGATTAAAAATGGGCTTTGAGAGCAGGGTAAGAAAATTGGTATCAGTCCTCAGTATTGGCCATGTCAGTTGAGACAACTCAGTTAGCCCAAAAGTTCCCAAGGCCGGAAAAAATAGCTGTTTGTGCCGTGCCCACTGTTCATACCAAGGAGCTGCTATGCCTGTTTGTGCTAAGGAGCTGCAACATAGGAGCGCCTTCTCCTCCTCCTATATATTTATATCAAATTTTTTTTTTTTTTTTTTGTGCTCGTGCCATGCCTGTTGTTCATGCCGAGGAGCTGCAATGCCTGTTTGTGTCAACAAGCTATGACATAGTCTCTTTTTTTTTTTTGACTCATTTTTCAATTTCTGGTTTCAAAAGACAGAAAAATCATAAATCTGAAAATCCAGATTTCGGGTTTGTTTTCAACATAAAAATCAGATTATTTTATGGTTCTGATTGTTCCCATTTCTCATATTCTTCTTCATCTTCTCTTTTCTGTTTTATTCTCTTGTCTGAATGGTCCTGGGCGTACCACTCGTGACCAAGTCAACTTGGGCAGTACCAACTCAGTATCACCCAAGCTGTATTGTTTTCGAGACTCAGTATTGGCTTGGTAAGAGCCGATGTCAACTTGGCTCGCCCTGTACCAATCAGTATCGGTTAAGTTTTTTTACCACCACTTGAGATTAATTTCTAATATTACGAGTAAGTAAGCCTTTTACATGGTGGAAGTGAGAAATCACTCAAGCCTACAAACACACTGGTTTCTTAGACCAAGTACACATCCTCCGCAAAGAGCGGGAAATCCATCAACTCAAATTTATTAATAAAAAATGCAAATCCTTCCATACATTTGGTCAAGAATACCTAATCACATTAAACATCACAATAATTACATCCTGAATCTCTCTCAAATACTTTCAGAAACTACCTCTTTCTATAGGTTTATTTTATGCATCTGTTAAGATCCAGAAAAATGGTTTTCCATAATTTGTACTTTGAAGGACATTGAGCACTTACCTAAGAGAACCTCTCATTTAAACACATGATCCACATCGCAGTCAATGATGATACCTCCTTATGTGCTTTTTGATGGTAGGAATTCTAATATTTATTCCTCTCTAACACCAACAACAAACACCCCCCAACCACCCCCTCTCTTTTCCCTCACAGCTACAACCCCCCAACCCACCCCACCCATAACACAACACAACCCAACCCCCCAACAAAACCAATAACAACACACACACACAACACCAATTGTCAATTAAATCCTTTAGAGACTGACTCCCTCTTTTTTTTTCTTTTAACTTCATGTTCAACAAAAACTCTTAGCTTAATCCTCCCACAAAACTCTTTTTCACTGTTTTTTTATTTTCAAGTCGGTGTTCCCCCACAGCCCCATCTTGGTGCAACACCATAAAAAATATCCCTCTTATGTCCCAACTGAACGGCTTCCCCTTTTTCTTTTTCCCTTTACAAGATGAAACCTTCCAAACCTCCAACCCATGATCTAGACCCCCTTACACTAAAGGTTCCTTTCTAGATTCTCCAGTTCATTATTTCTGGACAAACTCTCTGGACTACCACTCATTGCTAAACCCTTAAATCTTCTCACTGCATTATATGTACCAACAGGTTCACCATTTTGTCCCTTTTCAATCTGGAACTACGATGCTGAGCCATAACATTCAAAAAAATTTTCCCATTCCGAGCTTCTCCTTCATTGAAGAGACAAATTATAAAGTCAATAGTTTGGATCGCATCCTAATCCATCCTTCCATTCCCATTAGAATCAACTAGAAGTAGACTTTCATACAAGAGATCTCAATGACAGGCTGCTAGCAAAATTTTTGAACAAGAATGATAGGACAACCAAAAGAATGAGGCACAAAACAAGGGGACATACTTAAGCCACAGCAAGGCAAAACAAGAGAAGTGATCTACAAGATTACTCAACGGAATACTAGCTTGAGATCAACAGCTTTTCACTTGCTACCAGATTTGTCATGGTGAATAGAATGAGTATAAGAGGTATGTTGCATGTCATTACCTGATTGTTCCACTTCTTCATCAGTGAGGATGATAGTTGGAAATATTATCCTCATCTGACATCTCATATACCACTGGCTCTGCATCCTCCACTCCCCATTACCATCTTCAAGATGGTCGTTGTCGATAATTTCAATCATGTCAACACCTGGCTTCCATTAACTATGATAGTTAATCAGTGATTCAGTGAAAGCTCTAACAAAACAGGGTCAAAGTCCCGTTCAAGTCCATCTCTCATTATAAAATATCAGGATTTCTTTTACAATTTCAGGTGAATGGTAGGTAATGTATGGGGTTAGCATCCCTACATTGATGAAGCTAGCTGCTAGGATCCTTGCTTAAGACAACATATTATTCTGCAGATTGAAATGAATTAGAGCAACTTTGCTCTCATACATATGAAGTGGAGGAACAAACTAGTATATAAGAAGTTGCAGAACCTGGTGTTTTATCATTAGAATATGAAGCTAAAGGCAAAGCAAATGGAGATTGAGCATCGCAAAGCCATTATAAAGAATCCTCCAGACATGCTATTTAGCAATGGGGTTGATGAAGAGGATCCTTTTTCAGTTTGGGTTAGGTGTCTTGAGATGGACCCGCCAGATGGTAAACCTAGCCCTCTTATTGCTAGTGCTGCAACAGAGATGAGCAACGAAGTTGATACCATGATAGACGATGAGAAGGAAGAGTATAGTTAAGACTCATTTGATAGAGTGATAAGAGTTGTTGATCCCTTAGTTTAGCAGCAGCAGCATCAGCCCCAACCTTAGCCCCACGTGGAAGGCAACATGATTCTAATATATAAGAGGAACATGAGGGCATGATAAAGACGATGATGAACGACAATCAAGGTGGTGGAGGCACGACTGCCCTAGGGTTGAGTCCTCTCATTGGGGAAGATGAGTCAAGCATGCCACATAGGAACGTATGGGTTATGCTGCTACCTTTTCACAAGTTTCAGAGACCATGTGAACGAAAAATTCAGAAGTGGGAAAAAAAGGCCCCCTTTCTAGAGGTTGTCCATCTACGAATTAGTGATCCAACTGGGCAGCAGTAGCTGGACATGAACATTTTAGGGGAGAGGTAAAAGAAAAGAGAAGCAACATACTGGTGTACATGACATGTTCTTTGTAGCTTAGAAGAGATTTGGATCCATGAATGATAGATCTAGCACTTCATCTTATTGATATGGAGATCAGTTCGATCAGAGTTACGGAGAATATTATCCATAAAACAGCCTTTTGGGACCATATCATATGAGTTATAGTTTATCTAATAGTAGTTATTATTCAAACTACTATCCTCGGCCTAGCCCAGCAGATATCATGGATCACAGTTGCAAACATTTGATACTTGTGGCTCTTTCCTATAAACTCTTACCCATATGGTTTATATGCTACAATAGGTACACCCTAGACCCCTATATGTGGGCTTTATTCGTTATCCTCCTCCACCATAACCGCGTCATTCAAAACCTTAGATTTTAGTACTTTTGACGCCTTTTTTTTTTTGATTGGTAATAAGAGAAATTTTATTAATAAAAGAAGGGAGAAAGGACATGTACACCAAAAGTGTAAAGCAGAAAAAGACTACATGGTCCTAAAATATATATATATATATTTTTTGATCGGTAAATATGATTCATTAATTAAAGCATAAGAACAAGTAAATGGCACACAAATTGTGTACCAAACCACTTACATGTTTCTAAAATCTTTGAATGATAATACTTTTTGAAGATTCAAACCACCACACGAGTCCTTCACCGATGCCCAAAACAAGATACTGCTCAAAGAAGATTCAAATATCCCCTGAATAGATCTTGATTTGTTGTCGAAAATTCTACTGCTCCTCTCTTTCCATAGTGTCCATAAGTGTAAGGTCCTAGTCAAGCTTAGTTTGAAACTTTGACAAAGACTTTATAGTCTTTGTTTTATTACATTTTGAGTTTGACTAAGACTTTATAGTTTTTGTTTTATTGCATTTTGAGTGGAGGTGGTATGGGATTTGTGTGCATGAGCACACCATATCGCACCTTATGTTTCTTTAGATCTAATAGAAGTGGATGGCTGAGATTGAACCTTCCTTATTGAAGGACTATTAGGGTGAAGCCACCCTAATCCTTATTGTTGGTGGCTGCAAGACATGGACTGTTGCTAGACGTCTTGGAGAAGAAGAAAGTGGGGGAAAAAAATTGGTTTGGGTGTTGAAGTAGGATTAATATATTTTTATGATTCTTTGCATTGTCTCTTACAATCCTCTTTTCTTTCTTTTATTTATTTTTATTTGATCTGGTCGTTGAATGAAGGTTTGGGAATCTCTGCTTAAATGGGATTTTATTGTTTATTATAAATCAAATTCATGTTTTTGTCAAACCTGTAAAACGTAGGAATTCGTTGAATACTTTATTGCAGGTTTTGTTGAACCTAAACGTAGGGATGGACTTAGTTGAATACTCTATTCACCTGCAGGTTTTGTTGAACCTTTAAAATCGTATGGATGGAATTCGTTGAGTGTTATGGATGGAACTCGTTGAGTGTTAAAATCGTATGGATGGAATTAGTTGAACCTTTAAAGTAGGGACGTGGTATCTATGATTGTAGGTCCACTGTTGTAAGAAAAAGCAATTCGGATTATTATATGAGTTGTTGAATGAGGGTACAGTGTTTGTAAAAAGGCAATAGTGTTTGTAAAAAAAAAAGGCAACAGTGTTTGTAAACTTGTAGGTACAGTGTGGATTTAGTCATTTGTGGATTATTCTAGTAAACTTTCAGGTACAGTGTTTGTAAAAAAGTGCAATCCGATTGTTGTGCATGCTTAAAAATTAGGGTGCATGCAAATTTATAATTCATTTTTAGTGTAGTGTTTGTAAAAGTGCAATTCGATTGTTGTGCATGCTTATAAATTAGGGTATATGCAAACTTATAATTCTTTTTTAGTGTAGTGTTGTAAAAGTGCAATTCGGATTGTTGTGCATGCTTATAAATTAGGGTATATGCAATTTATAATTCATTTTGAGTGTAGGTCCACTGTTTATGAAAAAGGGCAATTCGGATTGTTATGCATGCTTATAAATTAGGGCATATGCAGATTTATAATTCATTGTGAGTCTTATATGGTGTGCTGTTGGTTGAGTTGACAGTGTTTTAAATTGATTTCTTTTTATTAATATCAAACCTTAAGGGTTGTGATACTAACAAAACACGTGAGTGGCTTGTATCAGTGTGTGTAATTGTGAGAATGATCTTGCTTTGGTTATATGCAATCATGCTTAAAGAGATGGAAAAGCTGAATTCATTAATAGGTAAAAATTAGCTTGCTAGTTATTCGGTTTCCTCTTTCAAGCATATATGTATCAAGGTGTATTTATATCTATTTAACAGTTAATGGGCTATTTCTTAAAGCACAAATGTGTTACATAAAAAGTGAATGGAATATTCATTTTAGAATATAACGGTGAAGTACTAAACCACAAAGACGGTCCTATTAATAATTGACCTTAATGGACTGGCATGCTTTAGCATGGGTATACCTAGCGTGATATTAATCCGCTGGATGATTGATAGACCCATTGGAGGTGGTTAATATTTTACCTAATCCATGGTGTTTTGGAAAAAGGGTGAGTCGAGTAATCTACCCTTGGCAATTAATGTGATCGGTTCCCTACATGGTATTCACAACTGCTTCGAAGGTTGGAATTCCTAGGGTTTGAGTCCCTTAAATTAAAAGAGTCGGGGACCAAGGAACCCCGTGGGTTGCAATACCCTAAACCCCATACGAGTACTCAAGGGAATGCGGGAAAGTCTGATCCTTGCTGATCGCTAAAGTGGGATCCAAGGGCGTTTGATCCTAACCATAAGTTGGATCGCTCTAGCGGCGTGCTTGTCTGTAAGACCGTCTAGATTTGATTGGGGAACCAGGTCATATTAATTGTTTATAATGGTTATTAATTTAAAAAGGGATGATTGATGGAAATAAGTTACAAAACTCTTTTTTTTATTCCAGTTTACTTGCATGCTATTGCATGTGCTTGCTTGCATGTTCATAATCTTGCTTGATTATTATTTTTCTTAAATGTCAAAAATTATTATTACATCTCTCGTATCTGGCTACGTTATTGTTAAATTGTATTTCTGTTTAAGTTATTCTGTTAGTCTTATTTCTATTAGAAAAGCATGTTCACACATTAGTAAAAATCAATAAGTTAGTATGCTAACGTTTATGAACAAAACCATAGGAAAAACATAGCATGGTTATCTTTATAAACATATATTAGTATTATGTGTAATTATATTAAGATAAAGAGGCGTAGTGCATTTAATCATATGAGGTAAATTAGCCCTACTTACTGGGTTTGTGAAAACTCACCAATTTCCATTTTGCAGGAAATAACCAGAATCGGGGAAATGGAAGAAAGTGAGACATGGAAAGTCATGATAGTGTTTTATGAACATTGAGAACTATTTATAATTTAATATTAGTTGCTTTTATATGGTTGTGTAAACTGTGACATCGGTGCTAGACTAGGTGATTTCATCTTTTAGCATTTGGTTTATGTAAGGATTAAAAATTTTAATTTCCGCTATACTTTGGTTTTGGATTGTTATATATATAAATGCAGTCCTTGTGTTGGAATGAGTGAAATTTGGTTTCGCTTACAAGCAAGGTCACCTTCGGTCCTACACGTGTATAGTCATACACAGTGTAAGGATTTCGGGGCGTGACAATAAGATTGCTGCTGGTGTAAAACTCCACATCACGTGAAGAGGAGATGTCCCTCTACCACTATTCCAAGAATTACTTAATGCTTACCATCCCAAGTATCCTTCAGTTGGAATCGTGCCACATATGAGTTAGGAGGATCATGAGGCCCATGTGCATTTCTACAAAAAGAAAAATCGATATAGGATGGGATGAAAGTACTTTTACCACTTTCTGGGCCAGAAAGCAAGGTTTGACACTTGAGTCAATTTTGACATTCACGGGCCACCACTGTAGGCCTTTTTTCTTGTTATTCAGTTATAATTTTTTGCAATTTTCCATTTCATTTGCACAATCAATTGTATGTTATTTGATTAACATGTTTCATATTCCTACTTATAAGTTATAATTGATTATCAATTATCATGTATGATTCTTATGTTTTTTATAAATAATATTACGTATTTTATATCTATAAATGAATACGATTTTTCAAAAAATTACAGTTTTTTAAGGGAAAAAAAATTAAGTTTAGCCTATTCATCTGATTCTATTTTTTCCACCTGAATCGGCAAAATTTCGGCATCAGCAGCATCAAAACTCAAAACCTTGCCCAACAAAGTACCACCTTTTCATCAAAACTCCTAATTTTAAACTATAATTCCTTGTTTGAGATAATTTATCTCTACACTTTTATGCATTGATTCATTATTAAAAACTAGGAAGTGGCACCATAAAGAAAAACGACTTATTCATATTGTAAGAAAGAATATGAATAAGCAAAAATAAGAAATGAAAAGGTAAAGCTACCAGGAAATTGATATCTTCATTCAGTCCCATACTAAAAATTGTCTCGTTGACATAAAACATAAGCACTGAGGTTGTTAGTTAAGGGAAGAAATACTGAAGGAGTAATATATTTAATAATAGCAATACCAAGCAATTCCTAGCCAGTAAATATTCTTCAACAAGATGCCGCCCATGAAATTTTTTTCTAATACTAAAAACACTCAATGAAATGCTTCAAAAGCAATTTTTGAAATTAGAAATAAGGTACAAGTAGCAACAAATGCCATTGCAAATTACAAGTGTCTTTTATTCAAATACCCAACGACCAGATTTATCTTTAAATGCTTCTCTGGGTAAACATCAGTTAGTAACCAAGTCTTAGCTACTTCCACGCTAGATCCAAGAAAATGCTAGAGGCCTAGCTAGGCATCAACACGTCAAGGGGAGTAATTTTGACAGGTGATAAGAATAAAATCTATCTAGTCCTAGATCCATATTAATGGTTCAATCTGTTGACAGAGTAGAATACATCTAATATTTTTCGTGAATCAGATCTTCTAGGAATTTTTGTCTTCAGTTCAACTAAATTTATGTTAAGTGTCTGGTCTATGATATATCTCCATGAGTTTCTAATAATAGATCTAAAAAGGTTATATAATTCAGATGCATGACAGCTTACGAGACTTCTTATTCATCTCATACATTAGACAGTTGTTTCTTAAGAAAAGACTCTCTAAGTTTGTAATGATGCCTGTAACATTCTAGAGTTAGGTATTTCCTTAAGCTTCCATTTTCCCAAAACCTCTATTCCATGAATTAATTCTACTTTTGGAGGGAGAAAAGTTTAGATGGAAGTCAAGGTTCAGAACCATGGTGTAGTCCAAAATGGCTTTGCTCATGAAAGGATATAATAACACAATGGAATTCAATCCTAACATTTTTTTTCTTTTTTAGCAGGCATGTCAGGGAGGGAAGTCTGGTCAGAGTAGCAATACAAATGTTTTGAGCATTAATCGTGAAAAATGACAACAAAAATGCAACCAAATCCACCATTGCTTTGTGAATGCACAAAGGCTGAAAGTCTGGTCAGAGTGAACAACACAAATTCTCAGAAACAAGGTGAAAAATTAATCTACTGTTGCAATTTAATTCACAAATATATAGTCTCATTCACTGCATCAATCTAATACATCTGCCAATAATCATAATGTGAGAGCACTTAACAAATAACAGACTTGGAAGTGGATTCAAAAACAAAAGGAGAAATGTGCATATGACCTGACTTCCAGGCCCCAACAATTCAAGATATAGCTACCAACTAATGAAATTAACGTTCAAACACGGGCGCACACAGAAAGAAAGAGAGAGAGAGAGAAAGAGACATAAACAAGCAAAAAAAAAAAAAAATCAATTAACTAACCTAAAATTTACCTGCAAATGCGAATCCTCCTTCCTATTCTCGGCCTCTCCATCCTCTTCTTCCTCATCCTCCTCTTCCTCCTCCTCTTCCTCCTGTTCCTCTTCCTCTGCTTGCTGCCTCGTATTACCAACCCAATCCTTCTCAAGAACACCTAGCCTCTGCTGCTCACTTCTAATCTTCGCCACCAAAATCGCTTCCTCCGACCTCCGCATCAACGTCTCAGACCACCGTTCCCCGGGCCGAGGCATACTCCTTCCAATCGGATCCTGAAACTTCCCCACATACTCATGATGCAAATACGGCTCCCTCTCCCGCATTGCGTCCTCCGAGAAGTACTGCCCATCCCTAATAAGCATATTCAAATAAGCTCGGCGTCGGTTCTTCACCGTGACCGATCGCGACCTCATTTCCTCCGACGTCGGAGTGATCAGGCTATGAAGATGCTTTACATGCCAATTCACCTCGTAATCGTCCTTCAATGCGTCGAATTCCCGAAGCTCTTCTCCAGTTAGCTGCGATCCGTAACGTTCTGAGTTCAAACAAAAACCAGATAAACTAGTTAGAAATCAATGAAAGTTTTGTTATTTTAGGGTTTGGAGAGAAAGAGCGAGATGGGGAATCGAGGCGTTTGATGAAAGACACCTAAGAAGACAGCGGCGTCCCTGGAGAGGAGATCGAGGAGAATGGACTTTCGTTGGGAGGGATTGATGGCAGAGTCTTGGATTGCTCGAGGGAAGTAGAGATTATCGAGAGATGATAATCTCTCTGTTATGGTCTCCATGGCTGAGCTGCTCAGAGCTCCCGGCTCCTGCATCTCTCTCTGCATCGCTCTGTTCGTCGAGTCGGTATTTGTGATTTCTTTGTTTGGGTTGGGTTTACGTGGGACACGTGAAATGGTTTTTCTAGAATTTTTTTTTACTCTGGATGCTCAGGTATGGCAACGGTTCGGTTAAAACTGAAAAACCGAACCAAACCAATTAGAATCGGTTTTGAATCTTTAATAATCGTTTGGGTTCGGTTTTAGTTTTTAACTGAAAATCCGATGCGGTTTCAGTTACAGTTTGGTGAAACCGAACCTGACTATATATAACATGTTGGATGAAATGGAGGTTTTAGTAGGCCAAAGGACATCACTACTAGAGTGGAGATGAATATAATTGGCTATTTCATCTCCCTTCAATGAGCATATTGAATATGTTTAAGTCAAACATTGCTAAAGGATGATTTGTCCCTTCTAGAGTTAAATGATCTTGAATAGTTATTGAAACAAAAAACTTCACTTTAATTTTTCTTTTTCATTGTACTTCTATGGAATGAATTATTTTGATACAGTTTTTCATTAGCACATCTCTGTGTAGACAAAATAATAAAATTTTAATCTATTTGAACTCCTAAAAATGTGAAACAGTTCGGTTACAGTTTTAAAAATATGAAAATTAAACAGTTTTGGTTTTAAATTTAATAAACCGTAACAGTTACGGTTTTCATTGTAAACTTGTCGGTTCGGTTTTGGTTTTTTGCAAAACCGAACTGTTCCCATCCCTAGGGATGCCTTTTTCTACTTTTTCACCCTCTTTTTTTCAATGTGGGAAGTTTTTTTAGTTGGGAAAATTATGAAAAAGATCACTTTTCGCCGATAATTATAAAAACAATCCATTATCATTAAATTTGAGGATCACTTTACTTGGGAGTAAGGCCGTAAACAGGTCGGATTCGGACCGAATCCCCCAAGATCCAAATCCGAATCCAATTAAATATCAGACGGATCCTTGATATTTGTTATTGAATCCAAATCCGAATATGGTTATAAAATCCGTATTCAAATCCAATTATATATTCGAATCCAGTTAAAAATCCGATTAAACTATCATTTTTTAAATCTACTACTTTCACATATAGTATGTTAGCTTATTTACTTATATAGTATGTTACCCTATTTATTTAAGACATGCTAATCAAATTTTAAAAATTTCAAAGGTACCTTAAATTTAATCAGATTCGGATTTTTATTGAACGGATATAGTAAGATTTAAATCCAAATTTGATTATTAAATGAATCTAATCTTTGGATCCGTATGCGATTCGCTGGACATTTATTCGGATATAGATCCGATTAAGTCAAATAAATTTAATCGGAACTTAGAGATAATTGGATTAGGATCCAACCCATTGACAGTCCTACTTGGGACACAAGCATATTGTACAAGGATACAAGTACATCTACGTGGGATATGAGCGCATTTTACATAGGATAAAAGCGCATTCTATGTGGGATACGAGTGCATGCATCATACATGTGTTTTATCTACAACAAAATGATACTATTTTTTAATTTTGTTTAAATAGTGACCCTTCGGGTCAATTACTTTTGAAAAGTTACCTTTTTGTAAAATGAGATATTTTATAAATATAACCCTTTTTCATAATTACTCCTTTCAGTTCATGAGTTGTGTTTTGGTCCATGACGGGATGAAATCTTTTGCTATGTTTTAGTGAATTGCTCTTTGCTTTGACTTGCCGCAATTTGGAGCATCTCTTGCACAATTTTTTTTTCATGATTGTAAATATTTTTAGTGGGGCCCACATTAAAAAAAACTAATGATTGTATGGCCAACAATTCACTAAATCATGTGTTTTGATTAACAAGATTGGATAGGAATCCTGAATCACAACTTCCTAAAAAAAATTCCTAAGACGTAGGATGATACCATCATCTAACCAACAATGGATTTTGCAACTTGAGTGAGATGCTACCATGTGGAGCGACAAAGATCTTTTCCGCAAGAAAAACTTTTTTCACATTTTCAAAAGTAAAAACTTTGCAATTGTTGGATACTCTACATGACAACATCTCAATCAAGCAACAGATCCATGCAATACACGACAACCAATGATTTCAAACCATCTAAAGAAAACTCATTGTGAAGAACATTAGAGGAGATGCCTTCATTAGCTTTTTTGACTATACTAGTAAATGTGAACGTACGTTGCACGTTGAGAATGATTTTATAGTTTGTGATTTTTTAGTTCCTTAATATAACTCAAGTTTAATTAAATTTCATTTTAAAAATTATTCTAAGGAACTATTACTTATAGTTTTGAAATAAAGATATATGTATAAGCATAAAAATGAAAATTTTTATAAATATGTTATTTTTATTATAAAATAAAAATATTTGTTTTCATAAAAACAATAAAAAGTAAATAAAAACAAACTCTATAAATATATAACTTACTATTAGAAATTATAACATTTTATTTTATTTTTTTTGAATATATAAAGAGTTGCAACTTAATTTTTATATATTTGAAAACGCTAAAGTTCTTCTCTTTTTAAAATGTTATGAATATAAAAATAAATATAGTATTTAGTATGCGAAAATTGCATGTATATACAGTTAAAATAAATATATTATTTAATTTAATACATGAAAATTGGTAGCATTTTCACTTATAAGTATTTGAATAATTCTCTCAACCATCCTCCTATTTTTTATATATTATTAGAAATTAAGTTATAATTATTTGAATAAATATCTTTCGTTCTCGAGGATTTATCATTGAAGTATGATAAGTATTTTATTATTTTTTAATATAAGAAAATATTTGTAAAAATAAAAAATTATTTTTTCCATTTTCTTGAGAATTTATTTTGGGACTCCAAATATAAAAGAACATTTTATGTTTTTTTTTAATTTAATCTCATTGATAAGGATTTTGAATAATATTAGGATTCAATTTTTGCTTGGATCCATTAATATGTTAATTAGAAAATTAAATATAAAGATTTTTATAGTGAAAATAAAATAAAAATTAGATTGGATGTATAGCAAACTATTATTATGAATAAAAAAAATATAAAATAAGAACGAATAATACTCCTTTTTTTCTTACACTCTTAAAAGGATAAAAAAATAATAATAATATAAAAATTACACAAAATTCCAAAAAAATGCAATGAATTCCCTTTTTTCTTCAAAAGTTGCTCTAATCATATGTATGAGACTATAAAAGGGATAAAGATTGTAAATAAAAATGTTACGAAATATACAATTAGATATAGATTTATAAAAAGGGGTAATGAATATAAGATAAGAATAAAATAAAAAATTATCATCCTACATCATTAATTAATAATTATTTATCACTTTTTTTTTCATCTTGATTCGTTAATACTAATAAATATCCTCATGCATGGTAAATACAATTAATTATTTTATTTAAGATAAGAAAATTTCTAATATTTCCACTTATAATTAATTGGATTATTTTTTGAGTCATTGTCTTTTTTATATTTCTTAATATTTTCAACGTATAGTTAATTGATTAAGTTTCTTAGTCCTTATCTTTTTTTCATATTTCTTTATTTATACTGATCGACTTGTATCATTGGGATAATGGTGATCGCTGTTCTTTTTGTTTGAATAAATAGGATTTTAGTTCCAATATTAGAATTTAGTTTTAGCTAGATAAGTATTATAAAAAAATATATATATATCTCTTTTCATCATTCAAGAACTCTTTAGCTAGATAAATTATAAAAACTAAATATCCTTATCAAATAAAGATAAGTATTCAATGTGTGATAATCTGGTAGAATAATCTAAATAATTATGCATTAAAGAATGTGGCCTTATTGATTATTCATAAAATAATTATTATAGCACTCACCTTATTATTCAAAGAATTTAACGTAATAATTCAATAGCAATTACTCATTTAAAATTGTTAGTGATAAAGAAAACGCCAATTAATTTTTTGGGTTTTTTGCACCCATATCCTTGCATTATGAGAAATTTGCATCTATATCCTCTTCTTTTTAGTATTTATATTTATGTCCCTCTATTTAACATAATCGTTACAGTTATACCCTAACGTTAAAGTCTGTTAACCTTTATTGTTTATTTTTACTAAATTACTAAAATAACCTTCTATAAATAAAAAATATTTCACATTTACCCTAATATATTATTTTATATTTTTATTTATGCTCTTATTTGATTATATTTATTGGATCCATACCTTAAGTTATTGATATTAATTTACTTAATTGATAATTATTCATTTAAATTTAGCCAAGCACATACTCATTAGGCTATCTAACATTTTTTTTAAAAATCTTATAGAATGTTATATTAGTCATTTAATAAAAATAAATAACAAAAGTTAACGGAATCTAACAAAAGTTAACAGAACCTGACGTTAGGGATATAATTGCAACAACTATACTAAATTGAGGGGTATAAATACAATTACTAAAAAAAGGAGGATATGGATGTAAATATTTTATAATGTAGGGGCATGGATGCAAAAAGCCCTTAATTTTTTATCGCATGGTTATTACTTAATGAGTTTATTAAATATTGTATTTAATGGATAATTTGATAAATTATGAGTAGATAAAACTTATTTTAGCTTCTATAACTTCACGATTTACACAACCAAAATTATGAGTATTAAATTTGATATATATCAAATAAAATTAATTTGAATTAATTCGCATCTAAATTTTCCTTTAATTAATGTATGAATTGTGTTATAGTCTGAGGCTTGGCACATTAATTAGTTAGTTAATGTAAAGAAAATTATATATGTAACTATTCATAATTTACTTTTATATTTTTTTTAATAAGATTCTTTAGTAAATAAGTGTTGTCATGGGGTAGGATTTTATTGGAGAAAGATTCTACTACACAACAATAATAATGAAGTTTAAACATATGTGGAATTAAAAATTATAGGGAAGGACATTTTAGGTATGTGAAAATTGAAAACACTTAAGGTAGTTCGTGCTTTTAATAGTAGTATAGATTATTTTACAACTTATTTAAGATATATTATTTGAATTTAGAATACGATTTTATTTGCAATAGGCTTATCAAACGCGCCGGTATGATAGGGCTAGCATCATAGGGTCATGGCTTTAATATTTTCAATTTTAATAATAATTTCAATTATTGATGAAAAACAAAATGTAAATTAAAAAGGATATATTAAAAGAAAATTGGTTTCTATGAAAAAAATGTAAATGAAAAAACAAATGGGAACTTGGGGACCTGGGGCTCATGTATGACAATTATTTAGCAATTGTAAGTGTGCGCGCGTGGGAAACGCGGCACGGGGTAAATTCGGAGTCGCCACCGCCTGATGGGGTGCAGGCGGACACCTGGGTGCCTAATCTTGTCTATTAAGGCTCCTGGGTCTGCGGCTTGAGATTCTAAGGTTGGTTCTCGGTTGCCGGCTGGGGAAGTCCGTAGACACCCCAATCCGCCCCGTCGGATGACGGGTCCCGTGGGTTCCCTATCTTGAGTCAGCTTTTTACTTTGGTTCTCACCCGATTCCTAATCCCGCATGTATTTTCGTTAGGTCTTGGTGGGACCACCTGAGTGGTGTGGGTCCCTTTAGTTGGTTTTATTTTTACTTATTTTTGGGTTTTCTGAGTCTGATTGGGTGGGCCCCGTTGGAAGGCCCACGGTGTCCTTGGTGGGCTTGGGTAAGCCCATGTACCCTTGGTGGGCCTCTATCTAGCCCTAGGAGGCCCTGTGGGCTTTGGAGAATGAATTGATTTTACTTAGGTTTTGGATTTGAGGATTAAGTACTTTTCATGCAAAAGGTGGGCCGGATTGGTTTGTGGGCCCCTCAGGTGGGCCCATTTGGTGGCCAAATGATTTTGGTTTATCTTATTTAATTTGCCACAATGGGCTGGTCATCGGGCTTGGGGCCCGTGATCCAGGCTTTGGGCTTGAAAGCCCAGTTCCTTGAAGTTTGGGGCCTACACCCTAACTTGGTTCGGTTAGCGGGCTTTGGCGGGCCCGACAGGCCCTAGCCCTTGGTCTCGGCCAACCCAGGCAGTTCATGCACTTATTTCACATACAGGTGCGGGTGGGCCGCATTGGGCTTGGCCCATCCGATTGGTTTGGTTCATTTTGCTTAATCTTGCTTAAGTTGCATGCATTGGGGTTTATTGGGCTTGGTGGGCCCCGTTGGAAGGCCCACTAGTGTGCCAAGCTGGACTGGTTGGTCCAAGTCCCATCTTGGGTTTCCGGGTGGTCTGGAAACCCTGTTGGTTCATTGGTTTTAACACAAATCATCACAGAATTCGACAAGGGATCAAAAATATGCGAAAATCATGCTTTCTGTGTGTATCCGGCAACTCAGGCCGGGTACACAGGGTCTACAGGTGATCCGGCCGGAGTGGCCGGACACACAGAGGTCCTAGGTTATCCGGCCTTAGTTGCGGGATATGCCTAGGCCTCAAGTGATCCGGCCTGAGTTGCCGGATCACCCTAGAATTGGCCTTTTTGGGTTTTAGCCTTTTGGGATTGATCCCGGGGGCTCCCAGGATGATTCTGAAGGTCTCGTGGGCCTCTGTGAAGGCCCACGTAGGTTCAGGTTGGATGAAGAAGCCTTCCTTGGCTTCTTTCATGGCTTCTAGCAAGAGGGAAGGGGAATGGGGAGCATGCTTGGAACTTAACAAAGTCAATCAAACAATACAAAAACTACAGTGACAATGACAGGAAGACACATGCTTAGGAAAAAATATGGGAGAAAGTGAGAGGATAAAATGACAAGAAGAGATTCAAGAAGGGAATTTGGGGGTTATTTAAAGGGATACATGAGATTACATTGAGAAGGAACATGCTCCTTCTGGAAACTACTTGATATAGATCCCTGGACAGCAACTAAGGATTAATAAAACAAGATACCAAAACCGACTCACATTGCTCCTAAAGGCTCACACGTGGACCATTACCTCTGGGGGGCTTCATGACATGAAACAAAAATCGCATGCATGCTATGTGGGCATTCAAAGAGACTTAGAACAAACAATAAGGGACCATACATCTCAACATGCTTGGAAATGCCCCATTCTCATATATGTAAGGTAAAATCTCGTAAGAAACAATACCTGGGGGTTCTTGAACCCTGGAGCAAGGTGGAGTTGTTCTCTTGAGGTAGTACAGCAGCTGGAAGTCCTCCTCCTTGAGCACAGCAGCTTCCTCAGTCCTTATTTCAGTGAGAATGGAGAGGAAGGAGAAAGGAGAGGGTGGGTGAGCCTTGGAGTAAGGCTTGGATGGCTTAGGGGAGCCAAGGGTGGCCAAAAGGAAGAGGTTTCGGAGCAGGGGGTCTGAGGGAGGAAGGGTGGAAACAGAAAAAATGAAGCCAACCTCGGAAATGAGCTACTGGTTTGCTATTTATAGAAAAAATAATGTATCCGGCAACTCAGGCCGGATACACTAATGCCTCTTCGTATCTGGACTTCAAGTCCGGATACACTAGCCTCCCTTTGTATCCGGCAACTCAGGCCGGATACATGACTTAATGATTTCAAAATTTAATGCCGCCGCGAATCTGTCTGCCAAGTGGCGCGAATTTCCCGCGAATATCTTTATGTATCCGGTCTTCAAGTCCGGTCATGAAGGATATGCAGTGTATCCGGTATATGTGACCGGATACAAATCAAAAAATTACGGATTTGCCTTTCGACTTGACCGATTCGACCGATTTGACCCTTTTTTATATCTACGGATCGCCCGTACGAAATTTTTATATTTAAGATTTAGTTCCTGAGATATTTTGCTGCGTTGGCTGCCACGTATGCGGTTCCTGCGCCACGTGTGCAGTTTCCGGCTTTTGCTACTCGGAAACTTCGACAGATCATATCTCCTTCATCCGAACTCCGATTTGAGCAAACTCAATTGTGTTAAACTCGTATCGGAGCCCTCTATTTAATGACATGTGGCTAAATACTTGGCACGGATTCCGAGAAAAAATCAACTTTTGCCCTTCCCTTAAAGTTTGACTGCCCTTAGAACCTTCGTCCGGACTCCGATTCCTGCAAACCCAGTTGCGCTGGAACCGTGTCGGGATGCTCTATCCATTGGGCTAAAGTAAGGTATTTGGCACGGAAATCGAGGAAAAGTCAACTCTTAGCTTCCCTCAAGTTTGACTGCCCTTAGAACCTTCATCCGGACTCCGATTCCTGCAAACCTAGTTGCGTTGGAACCGTGTCGAGATTCTTTATCCAATGGGATAGATCAAGGTGGCCAAATTTTATTTGATTAAAAGGTCAACTTTTCACCCCTCAGGGTTTGACTTTTTAGCCGGGCTTTGCATTTTTGGCCTTTCTGGGAGCGCAAAAATGAGGTGCTTACAGTAAGGGCTAGAAATGTCATTTTTATAATTTTAAATCATTAATCCCCTAGCCAGTAGCCATTAAATGAGAACTTAAACACATGTCATGGGTTTAATGAAATAGTCAGTTTGAGTTTAAACAGGTTTTTTGGTTGGGTTGAATGAACCAAGGTAACAGATAATCTAAATGGGGGGTTTTGGTATTTAGAGGGGGTAAAATGAGTATTTAATGGTCCAATCACTTATGCAGAGGACCATTCCTATTTTTTTCTTTTTTCTTTTTTTTTGGAAAGTTTTTTGATAGGAACGGTATTTGTGGTGAAGAAAAAGTTTCAGATTTGACAGTGGCAACAATTAAGTGAAACAAAATATATCAAATATTTTACCAAGTTTCTTCTCTATAATGCAAAAACCAAGAGCTTGGTTCTGTGGTGTCACTGTCACATGTTAAAAGAGAGAAAAAACTTCCCAATTACAGAAGGTGTAGATCAGAGGAGATGCCTGCATGAGAAACAGTCCCAAGTTATCTTGTAGAATCTTATGAGAAGAAAGATCTTTTCCTGTTGCGTTCCAACCGTGCTTCCCTCTGTCAAAACAAGAAGTGAAAAAGCTATAAGATCATACAGTTCTAGACCCAGTTAGAAGATCTTCCATCAAAAGATTAATATCAATAAGGCCCCAAATAAATAAAAATAGAAATTTTCTTAGTTCTTTTTCTCCTATTAACCAACCACATTCCCAGTTATTAAGAGTATTAACGATGGAGAGGAAGAGTATGTTTTGTTTGTCATGGAAATAACTGATATATATTACAAGCGACCATTGAATCACAGGTTCGGACCCCCAGCCATTTCTTTGTGTACTTCTGTACCAGCCATTTCTTTGTGTACTGTAAGTGTAACGTCCGTACGTGCATGTTAATAGGAGTGCCATCTTTCTATGGAATGCACACAAACTTAAACAGCATACAATGATCACATGCAAAAGTAAGAAACCATTGGCATACAATTGGAAGAAGACAGGAGAAAATTCAACAGACTCCACCATAAGGATCTCTCAGGCCACTATCAGCATAATTTATGATACTAACATGTGATCCTATCATACGTTGATACTCAACATGATGTATAAGTATAAAGTATAACTAAAGATCAGACAGCATTCAACAAGTCAGATGGTTAAGATCATTAGCTTAATTCATGTACCTAGAACATCTACTCGGTAGGACACAATGATGAACATTATATCTTTTAATGGGTGACAAGTATCAGCCCCACATGTTTTCATCAAGACAAGACAAGTCCCACTCCACTTCCAGCTCCATTCCAAATCAATTTTTTGGCCCCCAAGTATAAATTCGATATCCATACTTAAATAGCATCAATGACGCAGAAGAAGGAAAGTAGATCTATTTTAGTAAACAAATGAGCTGTTTTTTTCTTTATTTTTCAGTAAGAAGAGGAGTTTGTACCTCTTTCTTCTTACATTCCTTGTAAATATCAAATTGTTCCTGGCATTTGCTCTTGTCTGATCTAAATTCCTCCAGACCTGTGAAGTTCACTTCCTGGTTACAATGGAATAAAACGAATAATAGAAAGAAAAAAAAAAAAAAAGGAAATATCAGAAGTAAAACCAGAGCTCCAGCAAACATATGTAAGGGCATGATCAACAAGAGAGAAAGGACTTATAGTAGAAAAACTTTTACAGAGACAAATTAGATAGAGCCTTAATAATAACAGTTTTCCCCCTCATGCTTGTAGTGCATATCTTTGTGTTGAATCAGAATTTCCAAGCAAGTGATGTACACAGTTTGAGATATTATTTAAAATGGACTTCTTTCTATAACAGGTCTCCAAGTAGATAACATAAAATATTTCACAGTTTGAGATATAGAAACCTTTTTTTTTCTTTCCTTTTTTCCCAAGGCCAAGGGGTTTCAAGAATATGTCTCAAACTTTTTATTTACAAATTGTATTACCCTATATACGTCCCAAAACGAGATTAAAAATGCTACATATGTCTCAATTTTTTTATTTCCAGTCTTCTTTTGTTGAAAAATTCTAGCTTCCAGGACTTGAAAAGAGAAATTTTTTCTAGTTGGCCCAGCTTTTCTCCTCTCTGCACATACTCTTGATTTCAGTTACATGATGAGATGATGAGGCTGAACCATGAAATATGTTTGACTGATTGCCAAACAGATAAACCACCAGTGCAGCCCTTTTTTGGCATTTAAACCCTACACAAGGTTTTTTTGGACCACTTGATGAGCAAAAGCCTTCTGAAATAGAAGGGTTGAAGAACAATGGCTTTTTGCTGAGCATGTATCATTGCACCAAAATTCATTCCATAAGTTGAAGTTAATGTGGAGGAGGTTAGTATGTCTGGCCTCCATATATCATAAATATACTTGTCAAGAAAACCAGAAAATCTGACTGGAAAATCCATCTCCCCCAGATAATGCTGCATTTATATTACTACAAAAGTGATAAGTATCCACAACATCTACAAAACCATCAAACATCCAATTACATGCCCCTCTTAAAAATAGCTTAGCTCTATATATCATCAATTATTATCCCTTGAACTCTTTCTAGCAATACGTGTCCACAACATCCCCTTGAAACTCTTTCAAGGGAACACCATTGCATTCTTGTGTAGGGCATATCCTCTTATATTAATAGAGAAGTCAATGAATTTATCCCTGATGACCTTAATGCTGAAAATCTTTACATTTATGCACAGGATCACTATCTAATTGTCAGGAAAATATGAATAAAATGGAAAATGGACAACTTGGTGACAATAGATAATGTTCAGATGGGTGATGGACAGGAGATTGGAATTGAATTGTCATTTATCATTAGTTTGTTTGTACAAGGATGTGGATGTGAAATCAAGCAGCAAATACAGGTCTGGAATGTAATTGGAATTAGTATTCCTCTCCCAGTTCCATGGAATTGAATTTTTTACCCATATATCATGTTTTCTGCATGAACAACAACACTTTCTTTTGTGTTCAAATGAAACCACATGTTGTACCGTATTCCACTAGTCGGATATCTTTATTATAATTCAAGTACAAGCCTTAAAAAAATTAATAAATTTTGGTCTCATTTTATCTACATAATTGTGTTTTTTTTTAAGATGTACATATAAAATTAAAGATCTAAAATCCCAAAACAAAGGATGCCAAATCAAATTCAAACCCCCTTGTTGTTGTCTCTCCTCCATCCTTTCTCCACATTAATAACAATCACTAGCACTGCTAACCTGCACTGAAACTGCCCACCAACTACCACTTGCCAGCCACATTGTATAGGGAAGATACCAACCTGACTAATACACACTTCCATCCAAAACACCAGCCATTGTTCACCACTGACTAACACAGGCTTCAGCTGCCACAACCACCATCACCTATTGGCTACTGATTTATTATCTCTCTAACTCGTTCCCTCCCTCCCTCCTTGATACTCAGCACAAAAAACAGCACGGTTCACACAAGTTTTTACTGTTTTCAAGTGTAGGTTCTGAGTCAAGCCAAGATCACAGCAGTCATAATGCTGGTCCACAGTTCAAATCTATGTTACATGGACACTTTACACATCCTAAACCCAAAGTACCTGTGTCCGACACGACACAACATGGGTATGGGTATGGATCGGATCCTTCACATGTTCTCTTGGACATGGCAACCAAAGATCAATAAAAAATAATTATCAAATAATTAACTTACAAATAATGAATCAAAAAAGATAATAGTTTTTGCAAAGAGAATGTATATTCTTAAACTCGAAAATTGCAAGCAATGACTTAAAAAGAAAAATATAGGGGAAGAAAAGAGGAAAACAGAAACATGAAAGCTAGGCTTCTAATTGGAATTATTGACATTTACTTGGAGACTTTTCAGCCGAATCTCAGTATCCTTGTCAAAATTTTGGAGACTTCTCAACCGAGTCCCTATATCCTAAGTTTTGAGGGTCAAGTGAATCCTGACTCTTAGACACATACCCACACTCGACACTCGTACCTGAGTCCATGTAACATAGGTTCAAATGATGATCAAACCTTCTATAACAATATTTTTATTACTAGTTATTTGAATTCAGAATGAAGGAGCTTATATAAAGATTGAGCCACAATCTTTTTGTGACTGCACTAAGTATTCAGAAACTGCTTCCTTATTGATTTGAAGGAGGAATCAAATAGATAGGTAATGTAAAAGCACCTAATTAATGGTCAGTAACTGCTTCCTTATTGATTTGGAAAGAATGTAAAAGCATTTTATTTTGGAGGAGGAATCAAATAGATGGGTAATATAAAAGATATTAACAGTTTGAAAATTGAACATGTCATAATGTTCAAACATTTATGATGTCCATTCCCTATAGGGGTGTGGATGTCATAGTAGAATAGAATAGTTGATTTTTGATGTAAATTTAAAATTTAAACACCTAATTCCAAGAATTCTTCAATTTATTTTTGTTTGAAGATGAAATTTGATATCTACTTGCAGGAAACATTAGTCTTGGCACCCCAGGGTTATATAGTGATACAATTAAATGGAGTCTAAGGAACATGAAGGTTAAGCACCTTTAAGAACCTTCAAATTTGTGAGCAGACTCTTGCATTTCCATTTATGCTGCTCCATCACATACTTCTGGGACTGTTAAATTTTTTTTTTTCGGCAAAAGGATTATTTATTTAATTAGAATATAACAGTACAAGGTACACAAACAGTGTACCAATCGAAAACAGCAGCTAGGCTGGCCACCCAAATAGACGAATAGCCCAAAAGATTACATCCCCAAAGCCACCAATAATGTTTCACAGGGCAGAAACAATTCTAACTGAACACCAGAAAAGGATTGGAACTGAGAAGCCCACCAGAACAGCAGCTTTAATGCCCTCACCAACAATCTCTCTAAAGTCAACTTCCTATCCTTGAAAATTCCTCTAGGACTGTTAATGAGATGCCAATAACCACACGGGAGAAATTTTTAAGATAGCCAAAATTTGCATCAGAAATTCCTATACCAAGAAAAAAGGTGGGTGGGGGAGGGGAGGAGGGTGTTGGGGGTTGTGTTGTGGAAACATGTGACAGCATTCTTTTTCGTATCCTTGATTTTCCATTTTTTTCGTTACATGTTTCATTCTTTTCTCTTCTCTCAGCAAGCAGCAAGGATCAAATGGTTGGTGGGCACTCTTAGATCCTTAATCAAAAGTAAGGCTACCTCGATGAATCAGCATTCCAACAGCCTGGCTTGGGATCTATAGAAATGCTTAGACCTTACCATTAAATAATTCCTAATTCTCAAGGCAAACTGAAAATTATAACCAAAGAATATTTTTCTCTATATCTTTCAAACAACAAAGAAAGGAGGAATTTTGGTTTGGAGGGTGGGGGTTGGGGGTGGAGTGTGATGGTTGGTTAGGCTAACCTCAGAAGACCATATCAATCCAAAATCGCTGCCACCATTATCATCATCAACCAATCCAAATCGGGGCTTCCCCTAAAAAAAAGTTGCAGTGGTATTCATTTTTATTCCAGGTATAATCAAACTAAGTTTTTTTTCCACCGTAAACCGTACAATCAGATACAGCAATTCAAATAATTAGCAACAGAAATCATGCAATTAATTCAAGACCCAGTACGGAAAGAGATTCTACAAGTCGTCTAACGAAGTGGGTATCCTAGAATCGGCATCTACTGTTTATCAAAGATAAGTAGTAACACGAAAATAAAATGAAAAGAAACAGGGAATTGAAAGAAATAAAAATAAAATTAATAGAAGAAGAGGAAGAAGAGAGGAGTACAACTGACATTTAAGAGAAGCTGTGTATTGAGGATAGCAGATAGAATCGGAGAGTCTGGAAACGCTAGGATACGCTTGTGATGACTCCGACGCCATGGGTGAGGGCTCTGACCCTTTCTTTAAGTTTCAACTTAAAACCAAAATTTCTTTGCAGCTTAAGATAGGCATGTGAAACAAATTTTTAAGGAATTTGGTTTATCTATATCTATCTATATTATATTTAACGTGAGAAGCCCCTTTGGGAAGTGTGCCAAACGCAACGTGTAACTTTAAAAAAACCCTTCCTCACATGATTAAGATTATTTATAATAGAGGTGTAATTGTCATAACATCTCAATTCTCTTCATTTAACAGTTAAACAGTTTTATAACTGTTCCCTCCTCTATATCCCTTCTCACGTGCAGTACTGACGTGTGCTGCTAGTGCAAAATAATGTAAATAAAAAAAAAATTTTATTCATAAATTTGTATAAATATAAATTTTGTTACATTATAGACTACGTCATTATAGCACGAGCAAATACTAACTAGGTTGGTATCTACGCATCTATCTTTTATTTGCAGTTTATTGAAAAAAAAAGAATGATATATGACAAAAAAGCTTGTAATCTTTATATTGCATATTTACATTATTTGTTCAAAAAATGATATTAATTTTGAATTCCAAATTACTTGGGCTTGTTACAAATTGATTAATAAAATCAATCTCATCAGCTAAGTCAATTTGGCAATGCTTTGTTTAAATCTAGCTGTGGTAGTAGCTATTCTCCCTTTTATAGAAACCGTTGAGATTTCTTAATTGAGCTTTTGTTTACATACTTAAGGGTGGCATGTGCAGTATTGCATGTACACATTTACAATCTTCCACATATCGTTACTTAAGCCACAATAGTCAATTATTTAAGAAATATGGGATTCTTTAAAAATTAAAAAAAAAGAGTTGTGGGTGAATAGTTATTTTGAGTATACGAATACTTAAAAATATTTGTAAGGGTATCTTTTTTACAAACCAAATCTTACTTTCTCACCCACTTGATTGTTATCCAACACTCCTTTTTGCTCTCAATGGCTCAAAACATTTAAATCGACTAATTTGGATCCTATAAGATGGTGGGTCCAACTCTTCATCAGAGCATTCCACATGCCCCTGGTGTCAAAACATTCAATCATCCAGATCAAATATATTCTGAATATGGTTGTAGCTACAACCAAACACCATTTCTGTTAGCTCCATCTCAATTTTGGCAAGAACAGGGAGAAAAGACCAAAAGACCCTTCCTCTTGTTTGAGCGGTATCTGGTTTAAAAACAGGAAAGAAAATAGAGGGAGCGTGGACCGACAGACAATCATTCCAACGTCTATGGGGGACTGCCTTTACTTCTTTGCCTCTCTGACAGCTCAAAAAACAGGAAAAAAATAAGATGTCGTCAGACAACTTTAGCTCCCAGAAAGAGCTTAAACAAAAAGCTGTGATCTTCTTTGCTCTGTCACGGCAAATTGAGAGACACCAATAGTCATAGAAAGAGGGAAAGTGAGTGTTATCTGAAAGACTACTTGGGTTGTTTTCATTTGTTTTGATGCTTACAGAAACCAATGCAACAAGAGGCAGTTAGCCTAGAGAGGGATCTGTTTTAAGGGGTTTCTGGTTCTGTGATTCTGGGTTTTTGCGAATTTGAGATGAGCAGCACCACAAGCAAGTTTATCAAGTGTGTTACAGTTGGAGATGGAGCTGTTGGGAAAACTTGTCTTCTCATATCCTACACTAGCAACACCTTCCCCACTGTATTTTTTTCTCTCTCCTTCTCTATCCATGCCTCTCTCTTTCCTTTTCAAATTTTTTTCTGGATTTTTCTTTTTTTATCTTTTGTTTGTTCATCAGTTTTTATCTTGGGTGCAGTTATGGATTTTCTTTTGTGGTTCTTTTTCTTCTTGAGCAGGATTATGTTCCAACTGTCTTTGATAACTTCAGTGCTAATGTTGTAGTTGATGATCATACTGTGAATCTGGGGCTGTGGGATACTGCTGGTAATGTCTGTTGTTTATCTCTTTCTGAAAGATCTAATTTTGCTTGGCTCATCATTTTCTTCTTTTTTTTTTTGGGGGGGGGGGGGGGGGGGGGGGGGGGGTGGGGTGGTGTTGGTTTTTTTTTCTTTTTTAATGTAATATGATATCCCTCATTATATATTCTCTTGATAAATGGGCCTCGGAAATTCCTAGTTTTATTTCAAATGTTTGAAGGAGGCAAAATAATCAGTTCCCACTTCCCAGAAGGTAATTCTGTCACCAGTGGGAATATGGTAGACATTCCACCCCTAGAATCTAGGCATTTTAATTTTTCTGTGCCATGATAAGTTTTGACTAAATTTCAATATCTATTAAAGTTATAATCTTTTTAAGTTTCCAACCTATCATTTTATTTTTCAAATTCAAGGTCTTTTTCTATTGTCTAACATCATATTCAGAAAATTGAAATTCCCCATTTCCTATATTTTTGAATTCTCTCTCTTTATTGGGAGTTGTACATGTCAGTTCGTATCTGTTGTCATTGTCTTAACTTCTGAAAACTAAAATTCTAAAAAGCAGTAAGCTTTTGGGAAGGTTACTTTCCATGTAAAAGTAATTGGAACCATTCTGCTCTTAAGAAACGAAAAAAAATTAAAACAATAAAGTTTTTGGAATTGTGAACTGGTAAAGGTATTGGGTAAGAATTGAAAATTTCAATTTTGAAGTTTAAAAAACATATGCAGGTCAAGAAGACTATAACAGGTTGAGGCCTCTCAGCTACAGAGGAGCTGATGTTTTCCTCCTTGCTTTCTCCCTCATTAGCAGGCCTAGCTTTGAGAACATATCAAAAAAGGTAAGCTTGTTATTTTCCTTCTTTCACTATGTTATGTTTAAATATCTAAAAGGAAGATATACTCATTTTGTTTTCTGTTCTGTTTTTTCGCTTTCTGTATTTGTTCAATGACAAAGTGGGTTCCAGAGCTCAGACATTATGCCCCATCGGTACCCATTGTGCTTGTGGGGACCAAACTAGGTGTGTATTCTTTCCTCCAACATGATATCATCACTCATGAAAATGATTATTCCCCCAAACTCCCCCTTACTTCCACCATTTCCAAATATTGTTTTCATTATTAAATTTAACTATTTTTTTTTTGTTTTCTTTGTTTTTGGGTGGTTGAGATTGGTGTTTAATGTTTTGTAATCTTACATTGAACCAGTTGAACAAGTCTAACATTCTTCTTATTTGATAAGGGAATACATTAGAAAAAAGGTAGAGAATATGCAAATTAAGTTCTTTTACAAAATTATGGACAGGTCTGATAATGTATGAAGAATAAAGAGGGGGATGAGGGTGACATTAGTTCTAATCTCTTCTTTTCCTAGTTTACTTGACACTTTGTTGTGTTCTCTTGGGTTGCAGATTTGAGAGAAGACAAGCAGTTCTACATGGATCATCCAGGAGCATGTACCATTTCGACCGCGCAAGTAAGCCAGAAATTCTTTTACCCTTTTTCCAACAGAAATTTATTTGATTCTGTAATGAAAATATTTGAAACACAAGTACAACAGCAGTGCCAAATTTGATTTTGGCTTAAATATGGTAATCCTGACTATTAATTGTAACTATAACATTAGATTGTTTATATTTTGAATTGGGTGAACTACTGACCAGCCTGGGGTAAGAGGATGTGTACTCTTCTTCAGACATATATTTTCATTATTCAATATCAAGAACTGAATAGAAGCCGTGTAACAGTTTGGTGTAAAGGCTGAGGTGCAGTAATGATTTCTAACAAGCCTCAGTGATATTCTGTTTACATCAAAAATTTTGAAATTGGATACTACTGTTTCATGGGTAACATAAGGCTTTGTCTCTTCAATCTTTTCTCTATGTTTTGTCCTCTTTAACATGTTCTATGCAGTCATGGTCTGATATGGATCAGTAATGGCCTCTCTGGAATACCCACTCTGTTTGTTTTTCCCTTTTTCTTTCTTCTGTGTTTCCTCATATGTGGATTTCACAGGGTGAGGAGTTGAGAAAGCAAATAGGAGCATTGGCATATGTGGAGTGCAGCTCTAAGACACAACAGGTTCCTCTTATACCTTTTTATTTATTCTCCTCGTTTAAAAGCAAAAAACTTAAGATACCCATTAATTACACTTATACAAAGTGGTCCATTATGCCAATCCCAGACTGGAAAGATGACTTTAAATCATCATCCCCTACATTCTTTCCAGGTACTAATAGATAGATAGATAGTCCAAGTAATGGCTGCATTAGTTACTAGTTTTCTTTTCATAAATGCAGAATGTGAAGGCTGTATTTGATGTTGCAATCAAGGTGGTTCTCCAACCTCCAAAGCTAAAGAAACAAAAGAGAAGGCAGATGGTCTGTCAAATTCTTTAAACCAACTGCACTCAGCACCTTCAGTTCCTCTTCTCTACTGAAAAATGATGCTCCAATCTCATTTGTCTCTGAAAATGCACTTGCATCTTGGCTTTTCTGTCTGTATTGGGTGTTTGTTCATTCCTTCTTGTGTGTAATGAAATGACCAAAAATGGGTTGATTCACCATTCAACATGGAATTGTTCTTTAAAACCAAACATCCCATCAATTATTGATAGAGAATTAGGGTTTTCATGTGTGGAGGCAGCAAAATATGGTTAGAACAAAAGAGAAAAAGTTTGATAAAAGTTTTTTGGGTCTGTCAGACAACCACGTGACCCTCTCAGCCAGTATCGACCAACTGAGAACGATCCTCTACGGCCAGATGGTCCACAAATGAACCCTGGCCATTAATCACGCTCTGGCCATGTGGTCTTGTTTCATCCACCAGACTTTGGTTTCTGTCTCCTTAGAACTAAGGATACAGAGGTACGAGCCTATAGAACAGATCCTGTTCAAGTAAGGTCGTGTCGATCAGAGTTCAAACATTAATATATAAACCCGTTAGAGAATAAGTTCATTACCAATGTGGGACTATAAGAAACTTGTAATTTTATCATTTTAGGATTTTTTTTTTTAATATTTCCAACGTTAGCTTTTTAACAAGACGGACACTGTTTTCTTCCCTCTTATTAAAACCAAATCGTTGCTTTTTTACCCGCGACGGCTTCTGTTCTCTCTCTCTTTCCTTTCGGTTGCAACCCCACCATCCAACTCTCTCTCTCCCTCTTTCTCTCACTCTCTCCTTATTACCCGCAACCACCACCTCGCCTCTCTCTTACCCTCCCTCTCTCCTTGTCTATCTCACTCTTTCTCTCTCCATCTCACGATCGAACCTGGTATGAGTTTTGTTAACCAGCAAAAGTTTGACACAAATGCCTTATCTTCAATAGACTCAACAGATTCGTGAATTCAAACTCTGCTACTTGAAATTTATTTAAACTCATTCAAATGTTTGTTTTCTAGTGTAACAGAATTGAAGAATCTAAGAGAATAATAAATTTCGAACACACTTTCATTCCTTTACAATTGAGTATTATATAGTGTACAGCAGAAATAGAAACACTATAACAGGAACCTATTCTAATTCTTGTGTACAACAGAAATAGAAACACTGTAACTGGAAACTATTCTAATTCTCTATACAGAAGTAATGAACAGAAATAGAAATCCAGCAGTGGAACGTTTCCTTTATTATGCCCAGAGATCAAGAGTTGCCTTTAGCATGAGTCTTTCCTTTATCATGCCCCCGCAAGATGGAGCTTCGTGAGGAGAGTCCAATCTTGGATTGCAAGAATAGAAAATGAGCAGGTGAAAGTAGCTTGGTAAGAGCAACGGCTAACTGATCAGTAGAAGAGACATAAGCCACTCGAAGTGCCCCACTTTGGACTTGTTCACGAATGAAATGATAATCCAATGCCACATGTTTCATATGAGAGTGAAAAACCGGATTGGAACATAAGTTTGTAGCTCCAACATTATCACAATAAATCACCGATTGTTGAGTTAGTGTAACACCAAGTTCACTAAGTGGTGAACAAATCCAATGGATCTCGGCTACAGTAGTGGCAACCGATCGGTATTCAGCTTCAGTTGAAGAACGGGCTACAGTGCGTTGTTTCTTAGAGCTCTACGAAATAGGATTGCAACCAAGGTAAACAAGATAAGCACTGGTGGAGGTGAAATCATCTTTATTACTTGCACAATCTGAATCAGAGAACGCATGTAGAGAGAGAGAGATGAGTGACGATAGAGAACAACACCATGATCTAGTGTCCCGCAGAGAAAGCGGAGTAGTCTCTTGACAGCAGTCCAATGGTCACTAGTAGAGCGATGCATGAATTGAGACAACTTGTTCACCAAGTAAGCAATGTCAGGACGTGTAAGTGACAAGTACTGAAGGCTGCCAACTGTAGTACGATACTCAGAGGGATCAGAGAGCTCGATGCCAGAGTGAAGAGTGAGTGTAGGCGCAGTGGCAAGAGGCGTAGCAATAGGTTTGGCATCTGTCATATGTGTATGAACAAGAAGGTCCTTTATATATTGATGTTGAGTCAGAAATAAGCCTTGAGAATGAGGGAGCACTTCAACACCAAGAAAGTAAGCTAGTGGTCCAAGATCCTTAAGTGAGAACATACTAGCTAGGAGATTGATGAAGTTTTGCATGTCCCCATGACTAGAACCTGTAATAATGATGTCATCAACATAAACCAAAAGATAAATTGGAGTACCACCAGTGTTGGAGATGACCAGAGATGTGTCGGCATGAGAGTTGACGAAGCCAGAGGTGACAAGAAACTGGCATAACTCATGATACCAAGCTCGGGGAGCTTGTTTAAGACCATAAATGGCCTTATGGAGTTTATAGACATGATGAGGATGATCATGATCGATGAAGCCTGGTGGTTGAGACATATATACATCCTCTGAAAGAGTTCCTTGGAGAAAGGCATTGTTAATATCAAGTTGCCTGAGAGACCACCCACAGCTAACAGCAAGACTAAGGACAAGCCTCACAGTAGCTGGTGAAACCCCTTTGCAATGAGTCGAGCCTTGTACTTGTCTACAGATCCATCAGGTAGATACTTAGTACGAAAAATCCACTTGCAACCAACCAGATTTTGTGAGTGGTTGGGAGGAACTAGTTCCCATGTCCCATTTCAAACAAGAGCATCATACTCATTAGACGTTGCTTGATTCCATGTGGGATCCTTGAGGGCTTGGGTCACGGTTGTGGGTTCAAGGTTAGTGGATGGAGCAAGTTGAGCAGTGAGGTTTAGTTTGGTGATGGGTTTGTGAATATTGTTTTTGGATCTTGTGACAATAACCCGAGGAGAAGTGGGACTAGAAGGAGGTGGGAGGAGTGAGATGTTTGGAGGTGGGGAGGGGTGGGCTTTGGCGTTTTGCTCCAAATGAGGAGAGGACTCAAGAGGAATAGGGACGCCATGACTTGGGGAAGGAGAGGGCACAACACTCACGTTTGGGCTTAGGGTGGGTGTAGGTAGTAGTGAGATAGAATGGGTGGGGTGAGTGGAGGACAGGGTGGTGGAAGTGGAATCCACATCAGCTGGGGAGGTCATTACCAAGGATGATGTGCCAGTAGCTAGAAGGAGGGACATAGAGGGACACCAGTGAGAGAGTGTGTCAGAGGAAGGACGAACTAGGTGGGAGTGAAGAGAAGTAAAAGGAAAAATGGACTCAACAAATTTGACATGACGAGACGTGTAAACGCAAGATGAGAGGGGTTCAAGACACAGGTAAGCACTTTGAGTGGGAGAATAACCTACAAAGACACAAGGAGAAGAGCGAGAAGCAAGTTTGTGAGATGTATAGGGCCATAGCCATGGATAACAAAGACATCCAAAACTACGTAGCTTAGAGTAGTTGGGAGCATTACCAAAAAGTTTGGCATATGGAGTGAGAAGATGAAGAGTGGGAGTAGGTAGATGATCGATAAGATAGACAGCAGTGGTAAATACATAGGACCGATAAGACAAGGGCATGGAGGCATGGGAGAGAAGTGAGAGACCAGTTTCAACAATGTGACGATGACGATGTTCAGAGTACCCATTATGTTCTGGTGTGTGAGGAGGGGAAGTGAAATGAGAGATGCCATGGGTAGCTAAAAAGGATGATAGAGCTTGATACTCCCCTCCCGCGCCCCCCCCCCCCCCCCCCCCCCATTATCTGAATAAAGCGTGATAATCTTCTTGTTAAAGAAGTTTTCAACAAGAGATTTGAAGCGGATGAAAACATCATGAACATGGGATTTTCGTTTGAGTGGGTATAGCCAAATATAATTGGTATAGTGGTCAACAAAGATAACATAGTACTTAAAATTGTCAACAGAGTGAATGGGAGAGGTCCACACATCAGAAAATATAATTTCAAGAGGAGAAGTAGTAACAAGAGAAGAACTTGAAAAAGGTAACTAGTGACTTTTATTGCATTGACACGCATTATAATTGAAGTTCAAATTTGAAGGACTCAACAATTCAAGATGAAAAGTAGAAACAATGTGCCTATAAATGGAAGACGATGGATGCCCTCATCTATGATGCCACTCAGACGAAGTGGTTTTAACACTTGAGAAAGCAAGTAATGGAGAAGACTTGATGGAAGAGACCGGCAACTCGTACACACCATCCTTAGTGCGACCTTGCAATAGGATTGCCCCCGTGCTGAGATCCTTTACAAAAAAAGAAGAGGGTAAGAATTCAATTGAGGTATTATTGGATTGACAAAATTGGGATATGGAAATAAGGTTCTTTTTCATGGTGGGAACACAAAGAACATTATTTAAAGAGAAGGTATGCAAGGGTGTAATAAGAGATTTAGAACCTGTATGGGTGATAGAGAGACCCGTGCCATCACCAATCACTATGTCATCAGAACCATCATAAGGAGTATGAAGTGAGAGATTGCTCAAGTCATTGGTAACATGGTGGGAAGCTCCACTATCCAGAAGGCAATTTGAACCATCAGATATGTTGGCGGTTGCAAGGTTGGCTTGTGGTTGCCATGTGTAAAACCCCGATTTTTAGTAAGAATTTAATTAAAAGATTAACTAGTAGATTTAATTAAATAAATTGTGAGTAGAGATTTTGGCCATTAGGTAGCAAAGAATAAATTGAAATTTTATTAAGTAAGTGAGTATTTAAATTTGTAGTGATTAGAAATTAATAAGCAAATATTTAATGTTATCCTTAAGGAGGGTAAATATGAGATTTCAAGGGTTAAGTCAAGGTGAGTAGTAAATAAATTAGGTTAAGGGTAGTGTTTCGCAAGCCTATAAATAGATCACTAGGTTGAAAATTTCGGGTTGAGAGAAAGAAGCCAGAGGGTACTTTGGACCTGGGTCATCGGCCGTTAGGTTTTCGGTGCTCTTGGGAGGAGGTTACCAAAAGATTGGAAGCTAGAAGAAAAGTCCTAAATACAGGTGAGTAGCATCGTTTTAATCCGGTGTTTTGGTTGTGATATCCAAGCTTAGTCGTAATGCATGGGTTCTGGGAAATATAGTTCGTACATGGATTTTTGGAAGAATTTTAGTGGTGAATTTTTGATGTGGTTAGATCAATTTTGAAACCAGTTTAATCATCTATTTAGGGTGGTAGAAGCACTAGAAAATTGTTACAGTGGTCTAAATTTTGGTCAGACATTGAGTTTTGGAATTAACAAAGGGTTGTAAATCGTAGGTCGGATCCGCCGAGTTGCCGCCCATCTCCTTAACTCAGCGGCATCTCAGCGCGAGCAACTTTGGGTGTTCGCCGAGTTGGTGCCGACCTGGCACCAACGACTTTAACTTAGCGCGAGTTGTATTTGGGTATTTGCTGGGTTGGCGCCGACCTCGCGCCAAGCACCTGAGGTCAGCGCACCCACTAAAAGCTTCACTATGCTGCGACTGATCAATATAAACCCAATTTTGACACTTTGAGGCTTAAACCTCTTAGTCAAAAACTAGATTAGGATAATAGAAATATTTGATCTGCTCCAAACCATCCATAGATCTTTGAGTCAAATTTTGGTAGGGTTGTTGAGTCTCCATAAGTAAGGTTTGCATGAACGTAGAGAGTTAAATTTCTATTTTGACATCATGAATTAGTAAATTTTATTATGTCCATATTTTATAGCTGTTTCCTAGTTTATGGATTTGTTGACCTGAGTTTATATGGGTTTTCTTTTTGTACCAAACAGAATTTGTAAAATTTTTTTTAGTGAGTAAAAGAATTGTATTGCTGGTGGGTTTTATCTGTTTGGGTTTTAAATAGCTATTGGTGTTCCATGAGTTCTGTTTTGTTTCGGAGAGACATTTGATGAGTAGTATTGGGTTATACATGATGATGACCAGTGTTGGTTTATTGCTGTTGCAGTGTTGAGTTTTATGCGTGAGTAATCGGTTTTGGTTTAGCTTCACCTGGATCCTTGTCTAAGCTTAGTAATGTGATGGTATTGTTTGTTGGTGTAATTGCATGGCCTTGTGTGTTGTCACGACTGGTGTAGAGCAGCCAGAAACCCTGAGTAGGCCTGGTTGTCAATGCCGAAACCTTGAGTAGGCCGGCATTGGATGACGAAACCCTGAGTAGGCCGTCATTTCAGAGTTCTGAAACCCTGAGTAGGTTGGAACTATGTACATGGATGTGTGGAGGTCTACTTGGCATGTTAATTAACCAATTAAACAATAGGCATGACATTGACCTTTTGTGGTTTAATCGGCATGGTATTTATTGTTGTGGAAATTGTGATTGGAACTTGGGATTTACAATGCTGAATTATTTTATCGATCTGTTTGTATTAGTTATTTACCGTGGTATGTTTTATAATTGATGATAACTATTTCTGCATGCATATGCTACTCGCTGAGATATTCGTATCTCATTCCGTCGTTTTTATTTTGTTTTCCAGATACTCGGAGAGCTCGATACTTGCAGGTAGATACTTAGTCATGTGAGTTATTTCAGTTGGGTTTATTTTAGCACATCTTGTTATAGTTTTATTGTATATTCATGTTTTTCCTTCACTCTGATATTGCGATCATGTGTTACATATTAACCTCTGGAGATGAGTAATGGGTTTTTCTACGTAACTCGGATCTGGGGCGTTACACCATGGTGCTGGTGAATTGGGTTGCCATTGTGGAGCTTGATGCACAGGAGTAGGCGGTTGAGACCTTGGATACATCTGATGAAACACAAGGCACTGTGTAACAGTGTGAGCTTGTGCACGACACCACTTACATTGACCCAAGTAAGGTTGACTTCGGTTGCTCCTGTTCCCTTGAGTAAAGCGGGAAGTAGTAGGATTTGCAGAGGTTGGAAGAGGAGAGGAGTTGGACCGATGGAGATTCAGTGAGAGTTCCTTGTTGATTAACTTCTCCTGCAATTCATCAAAGGATATTGGCGTGTCACGGCCATTAATGATGTCAATGATAGGCTTGTAGTCATCGTCAAGGCCATCAAGAATTTTCTCAATGAAATCCTCATGATCCATGGGTTTTCCGAGAGCTGCAAGTTCATCAGCACGAGTCTTCATAAATTGCATATAGTCAGAAATGCTCGAGGCGCCCTTGGTTGCTTGCTTTAGTTGTTCCTTGATCTGCTTGATGTGTCCACGAGATGGCTTGGCGTAGGTATTGGCAAGAACATGCCAAGCATCACAAGAGGTCTGTGATTGAGAAATAAGAGGAATGAGAGATGGGGAGAGAGATCCAACAAGGGTACCAAAGATCAATTTGTCTTGTCGCAGCCATGTTTGGTAGGCTAGGTTGGGAGTGATGACATTGTTGGTGGAGATTGTTGTTGGAGGAGGGGGATGAGATCCATCAATGAACTTGTAGAGGTCGTAGCCAATTAGGATTGCTTCCATTTTCAGTTTCCAGGAGAGATAGTTGGTGGAGTTGAGTTTGATGGAGTTGTTGAGGTTGACAACAGTGAGAGGTTTGGTGGGTTCTTGTGGATTGGGGATCGTGAGTTGGTGGTGTTCATTGGCCATTGTTGGGGCTGTAGTTAGTGCCGTGGAGAAGAAGAGAAGAAAGTTGCAAAAGGATCAAGGCTTTGATACCATGAAGAATCTAAGAGAATAATAAATTTCGAACACACTTTCATTCCTTTACAATTGAGTATTATATAGTGTATAGCAGAAACACTATAACAGGAACCTATTCTAATTCTTGTGTACAACAGAAATAGAAACACTGTAACAAGAAACTATTCTAATTCTCCATACAGAAGTAATGAACAGAAATAGAAATCTAGCAGTGGAACGTTTCCTTTAAGAATAGCCTTGTATAACTGTGTATAAATATTCAATACAATAGTGATTCTATGTTGGGTGGAAAACCATAATTTTATAGAAATCTTTCATGGTATCAGAGCCACTCATTAGCTCACTCTACCTAGATCTTTCAAATGGCTTCTTCTGAAACTGCTTCCGCATCAGTTTTTCATGCACCCAACATTGGTCAACTCATTTCGATCAAGTTGGATGACAGCAACTATCTTCAATGGTTGTCTCAATTCATTCCTGTGTTGAAATCCAATGATCTCATGGGCTTTGTGGATGGTTTGAACTGTGCCCTGATCCGTTGCTTCCTCTTGCTGCTAACAAAACTACTTGTGATCCTAATCTTGCATACACCCTGTGGAAAAAGAAGGATCAATTTGTCCTCTCATGGATTAATGCCACTCTTGCACTTGACATTCTTTCATCTGTTTTTGGTCTTTTGAATCTGCCAAGGCTGCCTGGGATTCCCTTCAAGGACGCTTTGCCTCACGCTCTCAATCACAAATTAATTTGCTTCAACGTCAACTCCGAAGCTTGAAACAGGAGAACCGTAGTTGTCGTGACTATTTGGCTTATGCCAAAACTCTTGTTGATCAGCTTGCTTCTGCTGGAAAAGAAGTTGATGAAGACGAATTAGTCTCCACACTACTTAGTGGGCTCAACCCTACTTTTCTGCCATTTCAAAATTCTATTAATATTGTCACTAGAGACAAGAGCATGTCTTTTGTGGATTTCCAGGCTGAGCTCATCTCCTTTGAGCTTCTACTTGATTCTCATCAACGCTTAGTCCCTCCTAAGCACTCATTTGCTTTAGTAGCTGGACCACATCAACATAACTCTACATACTCTAAGTCTAGTCCAAAACCGAAGCCTTTTGGCAAATTTGCTTCTTCTCATGGATGTAGTAAATCTCATTCTACTTCTGCATCTGGTGATTCTACAACACGTGAAGCCTGTCAAATATGTGGAAAATTTAGCCATCGGGCCTTGGACTGCTTCCATAGATTTGACTATGCTTATCAAGGTCGTCACCCACCTCAGCAACTTGCTGCCATGGTTTCTCAAAGTAACAATGCCTTTACTACTTGTATGACTTTTGGTGGTGATACCTGGTATGTCGATAGTGGAGCCAATGAACATGTTACTGCGCATTTGGATCACTTGTCTCATGTGCAACCCTACAATGGGAATGATAGCATTGCTGTTGGAAATGGCGACACTCTTAATATTGCCAACACTGATTCTATTTCTTTCACCTCAAATTCCTCCTCTCTCACACTTCCTAATGTTCTTCATTCTCCTAATGCATCTGTTAATCTATTGTCTATTAATAGATTTTGTCTTGATAATCATTGTTTCTTTCTCTTATTTGGCACTCATTATTCCATTCATGATATGCAGACGGGTCGACTAATATTACAAGGAAAGAGTGAGGGTGGCATGTACCCCATGCATCTGCAGAAATTTACTCCTCCCAAACACAATAAATTTGCTGCATTTTCTAGTGTCAAAGCTCCTGTTCAAGTGTGGCATTCTCAGCTTGGCCATCCTTCTACACCAGTTATCTCTCGCTTGCTTCAAGAGTGCAATCTTCCCTTTACTGGCTCCTTGAATAAAATATTTGTATGTAAACCTTGCCAACTTGGCAAGAGCAAGCAACAACCCTTTGTATCTTTTAATAGAGTTGTGAGCACCTCGGACGCGCGGAAAAAAACGTGTTACATGTGTTATGGAGTCGCCACTACCTGAAATGATGCAGGTAGACACCTATTGATTTTTGGTCTGCACCAGTTATTCGGGATAAGTGACCCGATTACAACCCAGGGAAGTCCTTGAACACCCTGGGTTGCCCCACCAAAATGGGTTCCCTTAAATTAGTTGGATATTTAATGGGCTCTTTTATTTTAACTTTTCTCTTTTTATTTTTTATTTTTATTTTTTTCTTTATTTCTTATCATATATATAAGGGTTTCATGATGAATGGGGAATTTCTATGCTACGTCCCAAATAAGATAAAAAAATCTAAACATTCTACATTTATACAAAAACGATGAACCCTAAATTAATTACAAATAAAAAAAAATCAAAATGTAAGTAACAAAATAAGAAGAACAAGATGTAACCAAGTTCGGTCAATTCAATAATAAAATATTGCTTTCTTTCTTTTTCTTTATTTTTTTATTTAGAAACGAAGTAGCATATGCTAGGCAATGGCCAAACATAACTATGTTCGGCCACATTACCAACACAACCTTTCCCATTTCATTCTTTTTTTTTTAATTTTTTTATATGTGTGCAATGGTTTGGGGGACCGGGGATTATTTTGTTTCGTGAAACAAGAAGTAAAAATCTAATAAACTGCACAAATGACAAAAATTTTAAACAAAACAAGACTCAAACCAAAAATAAGGTTAAATGTAAAAAGTAAACAAAACAATGTGAAACATAATGTGGCCAAGTTCAGCCACCTAAATAGAAAAATCATTCATTTTCTTTCTAATTCTTGATGTTTTTCTTCTCTTTTTTTTATTGGAAAATAAAGCAAATAACAACATAAATAAAATTGCAAAAACGCCCAATTTCAAAAAAAAAAAAAGAAACGCAGAACAAATGTGCTCTATTTGCCTTTGCTTTTCATCTTCAATTGTCCATTGTAGATGGGTATTCGTAATGGAAAGGATATTCATTATTTGGCTTTACAGATTGGCTCATCCGAACACATGCACTTGGTAATTATAACAATTATCTCAGCCTCCATTATTTATGAAAACACGACATAGTGGTTCAAATATAAAAGAGTGAACTTCATACAATATTTGACCTTGAGAAATACCTGTATATTGAACCAAGTTTGGAGTTGTGGTGTTGTGGAAAGTAGCGTTTCTCCTTCCTCTAAGGTGCTTTAGTTCAGAATTTCCTCCAAGTGTTCTTTCCAAAACCCTCCTGGACGTCCTCTTCCCTTTCTCCACTTCTCTTCTCTTTGTTTCAGAGAGTTCTTTTACTTGCTGTCCCCTTACTTCTAAGACTCCTCTCCTTTTTATAAGAGACTTCACCCCTTCAACTTCTTAACTCCTAGACCCCTCATCTTCTAAACCCTTAGACCCCTCGTCTTCTAAACCTCTCCTTTTCCTCTCTTAGCAACTAGACTAAGTATTAATCTCCCCCAAGTCCCCACAAGGGTTTAATACTTCCAACAGAGTTCCAAAAAGTCTTGAGAGAATTCAAGTTTCCAAGAGGTAATGAGTTGGACCATATTGAAAATCCCAATTTCTTTTAATAGGAGGGGTCCCAATATTTTAATGCCACATTAGCCACATGGCAGCCACCATGGCACACACGTGGCACCCAATTTCGGTTTTATCAAAAAATCCCCAAATTATCCTTAATTTCTTTTATCCATAACTTAGCCGTTTGAGATCCGATTTGAGCACGATTTGGGGTATCGGAATCGGCTCAGAATTCTCTTTATTATAGGCTTCTTATTTAAAAAAGCTGGGTTCATTATAAAAACCTCGATTTACATGCCCATATATGTGCCGGTTCAAGATATTCATCTTGGGTAATTCTATGGTGCAAAAATGGGGTGCTGACAGCTACCCCTTTTTGTCAGAGTTACCTTGGTGATGAACGATAAAGAATAAAAAAAACCTTGTTTTTGCACTTTGCATTTTTGTCGACATAACTGATGAGTCAGGTCCTTTAACGTTTTCAAAGATGCAGAAGTGCCGGCGCAAGCTCCGTGTTGCTTTGGCTCACTTCCTAGTTTTGGGGAGTTTCCTTGCCATTGGGCATTTGGAATTGTTCCACTTTTTTAGTTTAAGTTGAAAAAGATGAGTTGGACTTAGACTCACTGACTTGTTTCGGCGTTGTTGCAAAAGTGTTTCAACAATGTTCTTTTCCTCTTGTTTGTTCCATTAAAGCTTTTAGGTACTTTGACTTTTGACTACTTCTTTTACCCTTTCAGAATTATTTACTTCTTTTTTTTTCTTTTTTATAAGTTTGAATTTCTTTATCCTCCCCCCTGTAGGCACAGAACCTCTCAACTCTATTTGGCTTCTAAAGGGTTTAAGAGTCACTGCTGTCCAGCACATCGAAGAGCTCCGAATCCTGGTTCAAATCCTATGATACAAAAGTGAAAAAAATGAAAATTACATGAGGGCCTTCTCTACCCTATAAGTCTTCAAAACATGTCTTCTCCTCTTGTTCTTGAGCTTGCCTCAGCGTTATTGTCCTTATTGATTCTCCATTGGGGATTTGTAGAGGAAGGTGTCACCTTTCTTGCTTTCTTTTTGGCATTCTCTGGTGGGGGTCTTGGATCAGAAGTTCGTGTGTCCTTTGAGTCATTGAGTGTACTCATCTTCTTTGTGGCAGATTCCCCTTGTTTGCTTCAATTTCCCTTTGCCCGTTTGTTCATTTTAGTTTTTAGCTCCAGTATTAGAACCATTTGACTTTCTGCCTTGCACAGGCCTGCAAATTCCTCAAGATAGTAGTGAGGTCTCTGAAATTCAAAAGTTAAGCACTTGTAGCTTACTTGGTTTTTATTTTTGTGTGTGAGTACACTAGAATGAAATGAAACATTTTTTCCTCTTCTTTTTTTTTAAAAAACTTTTTTTTTGGAAACTTTGTGCAAGTGCTTCAAAGGGAAAGGCAAGACCAATGACCATGGTAAATTGCCTTATTAGCTTGAGGTGTTTCGGGACAGTGTGTCTGACATGCTTTCTCATGAATTTCTTGACTTGTGTCGTCAGTGGCTCTCAGAGGTTCTACAAAGGCTTAAAATGAGGGACGCCTCAAGGAATGCTTTTCCAGCCCCAGTTTTGATTTTTCTCACTTTGACCCAGTCTTAGGGTGGTTTCTAGATTTTTCAATTGAAGGCTTTCCCTTTTCTTTTTCCCCCCGGGGTTAGTGCCTGCCCTAGTTCAAGGGTTTAAACTGACTTTCATGCATCATGCCCCTTAGATTCAAGAGGTCTTTAAAAATAGGATGAAACATCGGCTGAGTTTTAAATCTAAGAAATGATAGGATATAAGTCTCAAGTTCTTGTGCTTCTTAGGTTAACGGTTTGTGTCTTGCTGAAGCTGATTCTTCTTTTGAATTCCTTCATCACTGATCTATATAGATCCAAATGTCACATTTCTGCAATCAAAAAGGACTTTCTCATAGGACGAAACGAAGTCTGAAGTCTTGGTTTTAGAAAGAAAGGGAAGATGGCTCAAAGTTTTACAAATGGGTTGACTCTTGTTTTGCCCTTTTTCTTGACTACTTGGGCCTTGTCAATGCCTTTTCAATTTTTTTTTCATTTTCTTTTTGGGTCTTTTGTAAACTTCGCCTTTTCCTTGGCTTTTTCTCTCCTTTGGTTTGGGTATCCGCCTTGATTGGTATGCCCTAGTGTGCTTTCTGTTTTCTTTTTCTTTTTGCTTCATTTTTGCACATCGATGTCCCTGTTTCTTTTATTCTTTCATACCAAGCACTGTATTTAGGGCTCATGACTCAATGGGTTAGAAGAAATAAATTAGGCTCAACTGATTTGACTAGGGATTCTGTTTTGAAGACTTGACAGATTAAAGCAAGGATGGCCTTTCATCCTTTTGCAGAGGTTGTGACAACTTGGTTTAGATATTTGATGCAAATTTAGTTCAGGAATTGTTTCTTCCTTTTGTTCTTATTCTTTTTGGCTTTGCCCCAGTGTAGGGTGGCTAGACACAACACGGGTATTTGAATAACACAAACAAGTCCAAAGTGTTTAACTAGCGATTCTTGATTTAGGATGCATGAAGGATGGCCTCTCATCCTTTCTCAAAGACATGCTGCTAAAGCTGGCCTTGACCCTTAGTTGGTTTAGGCACTTTTTCTTTTCCTCTCTTTGTTCTTAGGGATCACTCTGCTCCAATGTAAAGATAGGTGTGGAAGGAAAATCAGGGTTTGGATCAGGAAAGGATTGCCACTGGCTCAGTCAAGGTTCTCATGGGAGCAGTATCTTGCACCTAGCTGAAGACACCTTTGAGCAACTTGGCATCTTTCCATGATCATGGTCATGCCAAAAGGGTGGTGGTCTCAGAGCGATGTCATCATCGACCGAGCACTTGCCAATTTTTTTCTTTTCTTTTTTATTATTATTATTATTTTTTCAAAAGGTATTTTTTTTCAAAAGTTTGCATGAAAGTAAAAGTATGCAAAAACACTTACAAAATGACCGATCCCGCTCGGGATGGTCAGTGCAAAAAGGTAAAATTTAACTTAGCCTGGAAATGGTGGACTCAGAGAAGAACTGTGTTTGGGAGTTGATTGCGCCTTGTAACCTTGTCTGATTTCTTTCAAATTGTCCCGCTTGAAGATGATCCCTTATGATCTGGAAGAGGGTTTTGAGTCATAGCAGTGACTGGTCTGTTGGTTGGAGCAGGAGGGTCCATGGTGAGTGTGCGCACCCGATTTCAGCCGCACAACGAGGCGCATGCAAAATGATGCGTGCCTCGGGATTAGTTTGGAGTCGTCACTGCCTGAGAGGTGCAGGCAGACACAAAGGGGCACCTATCCGGGCCTAATTATTCTGGTCTGTGGCTTATTAGAGATCTGGACAAGTTCTTGGTTACGTCTAGGGAAGTCCGAAGACACCCTAGCCCGCCCCGTCAGTTGACGGGTCCCATGGGTCTCCCTGGTTTGAGTCAACTTAATTCTCATCCAATTCCTAGGCCAGCATGCACACTTATTTGATCTGAAGGGGACCGTTGAAGGTGTGGGTCCCCTTTTTATTTGATTTTATCTTTTTACCAATTAATGAAGTGAGTTTGGTATGGGCCCCGTTGGAAGGCCCATTGGAAACCATGTTGGGCTTAAGTCCAGCCCAAGGCCCAATTCGGGTTATTGGGTAACCCTTATTGGATTTTGGCTATTTGGTTTAAAGGTTTATTAAACATGCATGTTAAGTAGGTTAAAGGTTTTTAGGGACCCAATGGGCTTGGTATGGGTCCACGGGGAATTAAGCAAATGGCCTTAGGCCCGTTTATTGAAAACGGGCCTTGGCTGGGCCGGATTGGATGTAGGCCCTATTGGGGGGCCCAAAAAGCCTTGGTGAGCCCATTGGGTCCACAGTCTTAAAAGTAGGCTTGGAATAGTCCAAGAAGCCCAAGGGGTCAAGTCTTACAAAAATGGGTCTGATTGGGTCCAACCGGGTCCAAAAAAGATGATTTTTAAGTTATTTTTTAATTTGCTTGTATTTACTATGCGGGCGGGCTTAACCCGTATATATACTACGGTTCAGGCCTTCCTGTATAGCAAATACGGGCATGCCTGACCGTATAGTAAATACGGGCATCTACCCGATTTTACAAATTTGCACTGTTTTTGGCCGGGATCGGTCCAACAATTCTTCTGGGATGTCCGGCGACTTCTGTTGTGATTTTCCAGCGCCTTCGCAATGACAAAAACATCACACACTAGATTTAAATCCTCATTTTTCGCCTCTTTTGCTTGAAATTCCATCGAAGGAATGGACCTTCTTGTTTTATCATCTCCTTGAACTATTAATAAACCTGCATGTGTTAGTTTTTAAGATGGGAAAGAGGGAAAAGGTGTGGGGATACAGTAGATTCCTGGGAGGACAAACCCTTCCATAAAATGAACTTGTCAATACTTGTTAAGATTATGCCATTGTGCCCTTTTTTTTTTATTATCTTACTCTCCTCCCTTTAAGTGGGGTCTCCCTCTTACCGGGGAGAGCCCCAAAACCATATAAAACAGGAACAAACAAGTGAGTAACAGGTAATAAAACAAACAATAGATAAAATTAAATCAGAAAGAGTTGAAATCGAAGTATATTGAACACAATATTACCAGAAGTACACTTTTTGATGTTACCTTCTTATCTGAGTGTGTTGTGATTTTCCGGATGATTTTGGCAGCGCTTCCGCACTCCTGTTGATTTCCTAAAATGGTTTTGAAAAGGGTCTCCTTCGCCTTCAAGATTGGAAGGGATGGACGGTGAAAGGAAGGGGTAGAGTCTAGGGGTATTTTGGGAATAAAATTTGGGTTGAAAAGGGTAGAGGGTTTTGGCAGGGCTCTGGCTGTGGAAAACACCAAAGAGGAGAGGGGGCTAGCAAAGGGGACCAGCTTATTGAAATGGGGGGGCTGGCCCCCTATTTATAGGCAAAATTTTGTGCCCGTATTTGAAGTGCGGGCATGCCTTGCCCGTACTTCAAATACGGGCATGCCTTGCTCGTACTTCAAATACAGGCGAATTATTCACGTTTTAAAATCTCGTGAATCCGCCAGCTGTCGCCGTACGGGACGCGTGTCCTGCTTCTAGAAGGCTTGCCCGTATTTGAAGTGCGGGCATGCCTTGCCTGTATTTCAAATACGGGCGAGCACGTTTTTTAAATGCTGGATTTGAAATGTTTTATCAAATTTGATTTTTAAAAAGATTCTCATCCGATTTTTTGATTATTATATTATAAAAACGAGATTTTTATTAAAATATTATTAAAAAATAAATATATCTCTATTAAATGATTATTTTATTTATTTTATTCATTTATTCTGCTTTTTTGCTGCTGTTTTGCCACATGGGCAGCTTTCTTTGAAACTTCAACTGCCCATAACTTTTCCGTCCGATGTCTATTTCAGCAAATTTGGTATCGTTGGAATCGGCTCGGAACCCACTATCCAATGGGATTAAGTTTGACTGCTGAATTGGGGTTGAGCAAAAAGTCAACTTTCTCTCCCCCAAAAGTTTGACCGACTCATAACTTCCTCATCCGGACTCCGATTCCAGCAAACTTAATTGCGTTGGAACCGTGTCGAAATGCTCTTTTCAATGAGAAGAAGTTTGATGGCCAATTCTCTTTGGATCAAAAAGTTAAATTTTGACCCTAGGGTTTGACTTTTTAATTAAAATTTTTATTTTCTGCATTTTTTGGGGTGCAAAAATCAGGTGTCTATAGTGAGTTTGCCGGTGTCAATCAAATCTTGGATCACATGTCTTAGATCCCAACATTGGTTGGTGTCATGTCCCTGTTGGGCCCCACTTTTCAAATGAATCAAAATAAAGAAATAAAAAAAATAAAGAGAAGGAAGAAACTTTATTAAGAGGAGAAGGGGGGGACCTCATCACGTCCCCTCCTTTAAAAAGGGATAAGTAAACAAAAAAAAGGAAGGAAGAAGTTTAGTGGACCCTACCACTAAAATAAAAATAAATAAATAAATAAAAGAGAGCCCTTACGTGGGTTTATCCAAGTTATAACCTCTTTGAGTGGGGTAGTTTCATAACTACCCCACGTCCAATGCTCTATAAAAAGGAGGAATTTGGAGAGAAAAAAGGGGTTAGAAGACCGCGGCTTGAGAAGATAAGAGAAATAAAATGGAGAGATCTTAGGAGATAAAGGAGTGAAAGGATTCCAGGAGATCAAAAAGGTAAGATATGTTTCAATCTATTCTCTGAATTCTCTCTAGATACTAACGTCAAGGCTTTGGAAGACAAAAAGAAATAGGGCAAAGGGAATGAGATAAGGATTGGAAGATACACCTGATCTTCATCTGCAGATCCAGATGTGGGAGAATGACAAGGCAAGAAAAAAAATAATGGAAGATGCAAGATGGAGAAAAAGAAGAATCCAGATTGTTCAACCCTCACTGCTTGAAGTGTATCTGAGACACTTTGGCAGCACTCAGGCGCAAATTCCCAGTGTGTTCGTCCGCTTGGGAGCGCCTGAGGCGCCATGGTAGTGCTCAGCAACATTTTCAGGCGAACATAGTGATTTTCCGGCAGAAATATGGTTGTTGTAGGTGGTTTTTCGGAGAAACGGGCCAACAGGGATGATAAAGGATGTTCTGGGCGTACCTGCGCGTCCCTATGTCCAACCCAGCATCCCGGCCTATTCTCAGAAGAAGAAAATGTGCATTAGGCGCTATGGGTCGCGCGCCTGGGTTTTACTCGTGCGCTCGCGCTCCAACCTGGTAACCTACCCACCTTCAAAAGAATAAAAAAATCAGGCGCTGTGGACCGCGTGTGTGTGGAAGCCCAATGCACTTGGATGTACCTGCGCACGCCTCGTCCCACGCCCGGCCTCAAAGATTTGGCCCGAGAAAAAAAAAAGTAACAAAAAAAAGGGCGCTAGGCCCTAAAGTTAGGCCCAAGCGCACCTCAAACATGCGCGCGGGCCAAGCAAGCCCATATGTGGCCTGCGCGCATGCCTGTTGGCACGGGTCCAACCTGGACTGTGGACCCGACTAGCCCAAAAATCTCCAAATCAAAAAATTTTTTGGTCTCATTTCAATCCAATTTGATCCCATAAAAATCTAGAAAAATCCCTGGAAATTCTAGAATGTTTCTGAAAACCAAATCCATCCTAAACGATGATAAGAAAATTCAAGTGACCCTTTTACTTCATTGAAAGTGGTTCAAAGTGTCCTTGTTTGGATCAATCCTTTCCCAAATTAAACTTAAGTCCCCCATGTTGAACCAAGCCCCTCTATATTTAGCCAAATTGCTCCAACTTAGACCTAAATGTCACAAATTGACCCGAACACATGCAATTCATGGAATTTAAGCCAAACCCAATGAAGCTTTGCATGCTTTTAAACTGTTTCGAACATGGTCCAAACATTGCCTCTATAGTTTGAATCAAACCAAAACAAAACTAGAATCTCATAACCCAAACCAAATTTAAATCCCAAATCTCATTTGAACTACGATATGGCTTGATCCCAAATACCTGGGTACGTAGGCAACCCAAACATTGGGTTCAACCACAATAACAAAAATACAAATTGAGAGTTATAATCAAAGGGTTGTTATAGAGTCTAGGATGTAATTAAAGGTCAATGGCCTTGAATGGGTCTACACCCTACAAAATTAAAACCCAGAATAATGGGTGAAATCGTGTTCGATCAAAGATTACAAAATTTTGGTCAACATGGTTTTTTTTTACTTATAACTTGTTTCTTGTTTCATTATGCAGACATGGCACCTGTGTAACTGTCTACTTCCATGAGCTTCCCAAGACCAAGGACAAGGAGGCAACGGTGAAGAGCGCAACTCATCACGCTACGTTCACGATTGGCCGCTCACCTCTAGGAATGGAGGCACCTGCTTTTGTGTTGGAGAAAGAAATCAACAAGACCTTGCAAACCTCGACAATTGCTAAGAAGGCCTTAAAAGTCAAGAAAGCCTCTAAGGCAAGGAAAGCACGAAAGCAAAAGAAGAGCCTCCGTGTACAGGTAATGATAAATGTAGCAAGAATGGTTGGCCCAATGACTTCCAAGTCCAAGGTGATGAAGTCCATCAAGCCCAAGAGGGCAATGTCAACTGCTGGGTTTGCCAAGAAGAATGAAACACCTAAAGTTTCTTCTAAGGCTTGTGTAAGTACAACTATGCCTATGCAAATTATGATTGGGACTATCCCGATTAACTTTGTTGACACTGCATCGGTTATGATGACTACAATCAAGGAACGTGAAATCAAAATGCCAAATACACCAAAGGAGAGGGTTTTGAGGTCGTCACAGGCTTCAGAGCCTCAAGAGGTGAAATCACTCCCTCATAAAAAGAGGATTCAAAGGATATCTACTCCCATACCAAAAGGGAGTCAGTTAGCTATTCAGCTTCGACCACGATGCCTTGAATTGGGATCATCCTCTAGGCAATCTTTGGACTACTCCAGTTCAAATTTCAAAATAGTCCATACGCCATTTGTTCCATAAAGAAGGAGATCCCAGTTTGCGAGGAAACCATCAAAGAAGTTCAATTCAAAAGTATCTTTGGAAGCATTCCATTACCCATTAACGGCCTTCACTTCTGAGGTATCAAAGAAGGCTAAGTCAGACCTTGAAGCAAAAAAAAAATGGGCCTTCCTTTCTGGTTTTGTTTATGCCAAAGAAGCAAGATTTGATCCTGCAGGCTACTCAAGACCATATACAGGGCCCATGACAAGGTCAAGGGCACGTCTAATTCTACATGATGCTTCTGAAACTTCATCAAGCTCCAGAGCATGTTTAGAAGAAGAATCTCAGTCGATTTCAACTATGGGTTCTTCAACAAATCCTTTATATGGAGATCCTGAGTCATTATTCCAAGAAGAAGATTTTCTGGATGAATTATCAACGAATTTTCAGGGGAAATTAAGTATAAGCTTAGCTAACGAAAGTGAGCCTAAAATCATGTCAGTTATGGTAATTGGAGCTGCTAATGTTGAAGAGCAGTTGCAAGAATTACAGAGAAACATGGCAGAAAAGGACGCAGAGATCGCATCTCTTACCGCCTGGTTAGCTTCACAAGCAAGTTGTTCTAATCAAGAACAAGCACCACCACAAAAAGCAGCAATGCCTGCAATGGAACATCCATAGGTGGATATAATAGCTTTTATTGCTGAGGGCATAAGAGACTTCCAAGCTGCTATGTCACCACCAGTACTTGGATATCGTAAGCCTTACCCAGCACATTAGGATGTTGTTCCATTTCCTCATGGTTATCAAAAACCTAATTTTGAGAAGTGTTATGGGATTGATGGATCCCCACAAGAGCATTTAGCTCATTTTTATTCAGCATGTGGAGAGTCTTCATTAACAGATGCCTTATTAATAAGGCAATTCGTTCAATCCCTTAAGGGAGCCGCATTTACTTGGTACACACAATTACCTACCGGCTCTATAATTATTTGGGATGATATGCAACGAGCTTTCTTAGCTCAATTCGTGAGTTCAAAAAAGAAAGATTCAAACATAGATCTCGCGGATGCAAGACAGAAGGTTAACGAGAGTGTCAACGACTTCATTACGAGGTGGCGCAACCTCAACCTTAAATGTCCTGAAAAGTTTACAGAGCAATTTGCAGTACAAATGTGTGCCAATAACCTCATACAAGAAATTGCTACTTTTGTTGGTACCGCAGAGCCGCAGACATTTGATGCTTTGGTTTCCAAGGCGAGCAACATCGAAAGGCAGATGGCTTGTCAAAGGATGGCAACAAAGAAGCCTTCTACCACAACCAATCATGCGGTAGAAACAAAAAGGAATGGAAAGGAAGCTATGGCCACCTTTGTGAAGACAGATAAAAAGAAAGAAAATGGGAATGAAAAAGGAAAGAATCTTCCCAAAACTCTCAAAGAAAGAAGATAATATGTACTCTTTTGATGTTGACGATGTTGATTCTATATTTGAGGATTTGCTTAAAGAAAAGGTCATAATGCTCACCGAGCCAAAGAGGCCTTCCGAAGTGCATAAAACAGATGATCCAAGATATTGTTGGTATCACCGTATGGTAAGCCATACACTTAAGGATTGTTTTGTCCTGAAGGATTTGATTCAAAATATGATAGATAAGGGGGATATTGAGATTGCTGGACCGCTTCCAAAGGAACCGTCTGCAACATCAAATAGTGTCTCTTTTGTTGGAGAAGAGCCAGTGCAAATTGTTCTATTGCCACAAGGGGCAATACCAGTCAAACTTGAAGTTGAAAAAGAATCTTCGGTTACTCCTAATGTGCCACAGCCTAAGGACCATAAAATTCCGACACTCTATGAGATAATGACAGAGCCAAATTTGGAATGTTGGGAAGATGAGGATGTCAGCGGTTGGCAAACTTACATCGGTAAGAAAGCTAAGAGGCGAGTTGCATTACCCCTTATTGATATAAGGTCTACCAGTCGTCCAGGTGTGGTTTTCCGTGGTTGTAAAGAATTGAAGAAGAAAAAAAAAGACTTCTAAAAGAAAGGCACAAAAGAAGAAACCAATCCTTTTGGAAGATGAATATGAACAACCTCCAAGGGTTGCATTCACTTTGAAGGATTACATTGACATCGACTTGTCAAAGGATGACTTACTAAATGAAGACGTCGTCCAATGTAATATGGTATTGTGTGAAGTAAGTGACACATTTGACCCAAATCCTGAGGTGCATGAGGTCACACTTCGTTCTGGACGACGCATAGGGGGCCTTGTAAAGGAAGGATTAGCTGAAAAGTTACTAGAAAATAATCCAAATCCCAAGGATAGTGAAAGCCCCAAAGTTCTAGTGGCCCAAAACTCAAAGACTATGCAGACTGTGAAGTATGATGTTTTGACCCATCTGAAGCGTATTCCGTCATTGCAAAGCATCTATGATGCTTTGCAATCATCAAAGGATCTGAGACATGCATTAATACAGGCCCTAACAAGCCCTGAATTTTATAAAGAGGAAATAAATCAAGTGGAGGTTCAATCAGAAAGCCCAAGATACTACGCTTCGTGCATGGCAGCTATTACCTTCATTGATGAAGACTTACAGCTGGGGTCTGAAAGCCATAACAGGCCACCTTTTGTTAAAGGTTTTATTGGAGACACCCTCCTCAACTGCATTCTTTTAGATTGTGGTTCTGCAGTAAATATTCTTCCTTTGAAAGCCTTGAGAAGCATTGGGATGAATTCTCGACAATTGTGGCCATCAATAATAACAATTCAAGGGTTTAATCAAGCAGGGCAAAGAGTACTTGGTACTATTGCTCTGAAAGTTGAGACAGGAAAGTTGTATTCAGATGCTCTCTTTCATGTAATTGATGCCGACACATCCTACAATGCCCTATTGGGGTGCCTATGGCTCCATACATATGGAGTGATACCTTCGACCCTCCACCAATGTTTTAAGTTCAGCAAAAATGGAGAGGTTTTGAAGGTCTCTGGGGATTCTGATCCATTTCAAGGAGAGGAAGTCAATTATGCAAATGCTAAATTTTATAAGTCAACCAACTTAGCATCCTTTTCCCTTGGAAGTGGTAAACAAGAGGTAAAAGGGGATAAACTCAAAGAAACCCCATGGTTGGCATCTAAGTCACCTCGAATTAAGGTGGCATTTCATCATGAACAACAAAACCCTGACAACAAAAGGGTAGAGGCTACATCAAAGCCTAAAATGACTTTTAGATATGTACCTAAATGTCAAAGGAAGCTTGTGCAGAAAGCCTTGGTATCCCTTAAAGATACCATGACATCGCTCACTACAAGTTATATTGGTCCTCTTTAGAAAATAAACCAATCTATCCCTTAGTCTTGGATTATGATCTCGACGGCATTTAAAGCTGAGGGAGGTGTAGATAGAAAGGTATTTTTCAAAAGGCATAAGCCCTTGCTTTCCATCATAGTGAAGGACAAATCAAAGAAGAAGGTCTTTTTGCACAAGAATGAAGCAAAAGGACAAAAAAGCTTGCACAAGAGGCCTTATGCCGAAGCATCCTCCTATGAAATTCAAGCTTTCACAGACCGGGAAAAGGCTATTCTTGGTATTGAACAATGTGAGGATATCGTTACCCAAGAGACTCCACGTGTATCTGTATTTGAAAGACTTGGAAATTTCGAGAAAGTTAAGAGGAAAGGTGGTGCTAAAAAGGATAAATGCAAAGTTATCTTTACAAGGCCAAAAGATGATGAAGATAACCAAGGCATGGAAATGATTGTGCAAGCTAATTGCACCATTATTCAAGAGTGCTGGTCAAAAGAGGTGGAGGCACCAGATCAGGATTCCAAATATTCGGGTGATGAACAAGAGGAAACCCCGAATTTTCTTCAAGAAGTTCAACTGGCACTTGTTGAAATTGAAGATGGTGGCCAAGCAACGGTTGACGATCTTCGAGAAATAAATCTCGGAACAAAGCTCGATCCAAAACCAACTTTTGTAAGTGCTTTGTTATCTGAAGAAGAGTTGGGAAGCTATGAACAATTACTCCGGGAATATCAAGATGTCTTTGCTTGGGGATATCAGGACATGCCAGGATTAGACCCCAAAATTGCCGTCAATAAATTGGCAATATCTAGTGAGAAAAGGCCCATGAAACAACCACAACGCCGTTTTCGGCCAAAGTTAATTGTACAAATTGAAGCTGAGGTTGAAAAATTAATAAAAGCTGACTTCATTCAAGAAGTCAAATATCCCACATGGCTCGCAAATATTGTCCTAGTAAAGAAGAAAAATGGGCAAGTGCAAATTTGCATAGATTTTAGGGATCTTAATGATGCATGCCCTAAAGATGAATTTCCTCTACCAATTACTGAGTTACTGGAAGATGAAACTACAGGGTTTGGTGCCTTATTCTTTATGGATGGCTTCTCAGGTTATAATCAAATTAAGATGGCACCTGAGGACGAGGAATTCACGGCTTTCCGAACACCCAAAGGAATTTATTGTTATAACGTGATGCCTTTCGGGTTAGAAAATGCAGGGGCTACTTATCAACGAGCCATGACAATTATTTTTAGTGATATGATCCATAACACTATTGAGTGTTATGTTGACGACTTAGTTGTCAAAACTAAAGAAAGAAAGAACCACCTTGGTGATCTTAAAAGAGTTTTTGATAGGCTAAGGAAACATCAGCTGAAAATGAACCCTTTGAATGTGTGTTTGGCGTGACCTCCGGGAAATTCCTTGGTTTTGTTGTTCGACATCGAGGGATTGAGATTGATCCCACAAAAATCAAAGCGATAATTGAAATGCCACATCCTCGTAATTTGTGAGAGTTATGTGGATTGCAAGGAAGGCTTGCTTATATACGAAGGTTTATTTCCAATTTATCTGGAAGATGTCAAACTTTTTCTAGACTAATGAAGAAAGACACATTTTTCGTGTGGGATCAAGCATGCCAGAATGCATTTGAGAGCATTAAACAGTATTTGCTTAAACCATTAGTCTTGGCAGCACCAATTAAAGGGAAACCTTTAATATTAGATATAGCGGCATTGTAATGCTCTTTGGGAGCTTTACTTGCTCAAAACAATTGTGAGGGGAAAGAAAATGCCTTGTATTATTTAAGTCGCACTTTAGTGGGGGTAGAACATAATTACTCTCCGATAGAAAAAATTTGTTCGGCCTTCATATTTTCCGTCCAAAAGTTGCGGCATTATTTGTTAGCACACCCTATTACTCTCATTTCGAGGGCAGATCCATTGAAATATTTAATGTCACAGCCTATGCTGTCAGGATGGTTAGCCAAATGGTCCTTGCTATTGTCAGAATTTGAGATTAAGTATGTCTCTCAAAAGGCGATAAAGGGCCAAGCCTTGGTAGACTTTTTGGCCGCACACCCCACGCCTGATGATGCTAAGATATCAATTCAATTGCCAGATGAAGAAGTTTTGTACATAGAAACTTCCAGGCCATGGAAACTTTATTTTGATGGAGCATCAAGAAATCAAGGGGCAGGTGCTAGAATTGTGTTCATTACACCCTCGGGTGGTTTAATGCTATATTCTTTTGCTCTCCTCGAGCATTGTTCAAATAATGTAGCTGAGTATGAGGCTTTGACCATTGGCCTTGAAATAGCTCGTGAAATGCATATTGATCATTTGCTTGTGTACGGCGATTCCCAGCTAGTTGTGAGGCAACTTAATGGTCAATATGACATTAAAAATGAAAATTAATCCCTTATTTTCAAAGGGCTAAAGTTTTAATGTCTCAGTTCTCGAGCATCCAAATCGACCATGTGCCTCGATCTGAAAATGATAAAGTAGATGCCTTGGCAAACCTAGCTGCCTCATTAACTCTTCCAGAGCAAAGAGAATTACAAATTACTGTTGGTGAACATTATATTCTCCCGCCAATAGAAGAACTTGGGGAAGAGATTGAAGGGATAAATATGGATGTTGTTTATCAAATAGAAGAGGATGAAGATTGGTGACAACTCATAATTGATTATCTCCAACATGGAAGATTGCCAATTAATCCTAGGAAAAAGGTTGATGTGTGATGACAAGCTCCACGCTTCATGATTTTTAATAACACATAGTACAAACGATCCTTTGACAGGGTGTTATTGAGATGTTTATCAAAAGAAGAAGCGTCACATGCACTTTGTGAGGTTAATTCAGGAACATGCGGCGCACACCAAGCAGGCCCAAAATTTGCAGGACAGCTTAAAAGGTTAGGCTATTATTGGCCAACCATGGTCTGAGATGCAATGAAATTTTCAACTACTTCCAAGGTGTGCCAAATACATGGAAATTTTGTACATCAACCCCCTCAACCTCTTCATCCAATAATTCTATTGTGGCCATTTGAGACATGGGGATTAGATGTCATGGGTCCTTTTAAACCTCCTTTCTCAAGGCAGCATGCCTATATACTACCAAGGACTGATTTTTTTTCAAAATGGGTTGAAGCAGTACCATTAAAGAATGTGGGGGCAACAGAAGTTGCCAATTTCATCTGCACCCACATTATTTATAGGTATGGAGTCCCATCAAAGATCATTTCAAATCGTGCTCAATATTTTAAGTGCAAGCCTTTAACCAAGCTAAGTGAGAAGTACAAGTTCCGCCATGCGCTTTCATCATTTTACAATCCATCGTCAAATGGACAAGCAGAAGCTTTTAATAAGGTGTTGTGCAAAATACTCAAAAAGACAGTATCTAAAAGCAAAAGGCATTGGCATGAACATCTCCAAGAGGCATTATGGGCATACAAGACAATGATACGAACGTCAACAGGTTGCACCCCATATAGCCTTGTATATGGATCAGAGGCAGTACTCCCACTTGAAGTACAATTGCCATCACTAAGAGTTACATCACAGCTCAACAATCCATATGAGAATGCAAATGTTAGACTGGCTGAGCTTGAAGCATTAGATGAAAAAAGGTTAGCCACACAACAAAGACTTGAATTTTATCAAGCTAAAGTAGCTGGGGCCTTTAATAAAAAAGTTAAGTTTAGGTCATTCAAGGTTGGAGACCTAATACTTACTATGAAAAGGCCCATAGTCATCACAAGAAGAACTGGCGGCAAATTTGATTCAAAATGGGAAGGACCATATGTCATTAATGAAGTCTTTCCTAAAGGGGCATATGAGCTTTCGAATCATGAAGGTAAATGCGTATACTCTTGTGTAAATGGAAAATTTCTTAAAAGGTTTTATCCTTAAAATATTATCCACCAAAAGTGTGCATGTGGTTAAACTGCTGGCACCAATGTATCCACCAAAAGTGTACATGTGGTTAAACTGCTAGCACGACGTATCCACCAATTGCCTGCACGTGGCTAAACTGCTAAGGCAAACAAATTATGAGAGAGAGAGAGAGAGAGAGAGAGAGAGAGAGAGAGAGAGAGAGAGAGAGAGAGAGAGAGAGAGAGAGAGAGAGCAAAACATAGAACTATGAATGGCTTGATACCATTTTATGGGTACGTAGGCAGCCTGGCATTATGTATAGGTCCAACCCCAATTAAAACAAATCATATGTTTAAACAAAAGTGACAAAAAAAAGTCACTAAATATAGCTTGATAACAATGACTGGTTCTACTTATTACAAAAAGAAACTAACAAGTGCAAAAATTTCTTGTACTCCTCATGGGAGGCCTTCAATGTCGTTGCTTCACGAAATTCTATCAATTTTTGCTCTCTTGCTTCCAAACATGCCCTGTAGAGATCTCGATATGTTTGAGCATGCTTCTTTATAAATTGCTTCAAGTTCGAAGTTCGCTCTTGAATAGTTCCTTTCTTTGAAACTTCGGCATCATATTTTTCTTAGAGAAAATGAGCTTTAGCTTCCGCATTGAGAACCTCTAACTCCAAAGTTTTGAGTTCAGCTGAATCTTTTGAGAGGATCTTTAATTCCTCTTCAAGTTTCTTCTTGGCATTTAGGCATGCGTCATGACGATGAATTAATTTGTCAATATGTGCAGCATCCACCTCAGAACCTTATTCCAAAACTCGGTCATCTGACATAATCAAGCTTGTAGACTTAAAAATAGAATTGACGACGTTAGCAAGAGTGTCAACAAATATCTTGCCTTCAGCTATGTTGTCAATCGCAGCATGTAATATTCGAATGAAGCGCTCAAGCTTTCTACGTTTGCTCAAGAAATCTCCAGGAGGGAGAGATGGAGTAATATCAGCAACAATGTCCCGCATTATACCCTCGATATAACTATGAGTGGGGGCATCAACATCCTTCATAAAGGAAGTGTCAAATGGATTGATTCGAGACTTCTGAGGACTATGAGTACTTGCCATTGGATCACCTCCTGAATTAGTAGAATCTTTTGGAACTTCCAAATTGGCAAAGTCACTCTCAATATGATCCTCTGGTCCTTCAAAATCAAGCCTTTCTTCATCATCCTAATCATCCAATACTTTGACGCAACCAGCATCAATAGTCGGAGGAGCAGGGTTTGCGATACCTGAATCCGTGATCTCAATACAATCACTGTCATCAGAAGAGGATGACCTCTTGTATTGAGATCTCTTGAAATTTATATCCTGATAATCTTTAGCACGATGAACTCTTTTCCCTTTTTCTTTGACTTGCTGGACTGTGATATGAATGTCAGAAATGCTAGAGGCTTTAGCCTTAAGCCCAGGGATGGTTATAGCTCCTTTCAAACCCATAGAAACTTCACGCAAATTGGATACAACAAAAACCGGATCTGGCGGAAGGGGCTTGAAACGGCCTCTAGTTAACATTAGAAAGATACTTTTTATTAACTTACCCAAATATGTTGCAGTGCTCTACGCCCACCACCTACAATACCACCATGTGCAACTTCCCGTACGGCTCATACGAGGGATGTGATACAATGCTCCGGTATTTCTTAATAAAATAAATTTGTAGGCTTTAGCAAGGTCTTCAAGACATTTCTGCCCCTCTGTTTAAAGCTGAAACAAAGTCGATTACCAGGAACGCCTTGGTCCAAACCAAAGTGGGTAGAAAATCTATTCAGATAATACGACTCTAATCTGGTCTCCATACCCACCCACATAGGGAGCAACCGTGAGCGCATACATACTAGGATTTCAAAATGATCGTTTGAAAAATCTGGTGTATCCATAAGGTTACGCCCTTCTTCTTCAAAAAAAGCATTAGGGCGAAAAGAAACATACTGATCATTTCTGAACACCAGTCGCGCTTGAAAGGGATTTGTAATCTCTTCTTGCATACCCGCATACCTCGCCATCAACGGATAGTCTTTAGGAAACTTAGTATCTGGCCGACCATGATATAAAGTGGGAAAATGTTCCCCCATCCAGGCTATCTCATAGTGAATCGGAAAATTCAGGTTTGCTATACCAGGATTAGATGGATGCATAGCAACTTGACCAAGCCTGTGATATATACAACCCAAAACTGTGGGAGCAAGTGATATCTTCACACCTCGTGCCAGTTGTGAAACCATGACAAAAGTCTCTGGTTTGACTGCATTGCTGCCATAAGGTAAGATGAAGTAACTTAGCCAAAAAGCCAAGTATGCTGCCAAATACCCCTCCTTTGACACTTATAAAGAAAGGTCTTTTCTATTTTGTCTTTCATTTTGAAATGAAGATGGATGGTACTTGTAACTTGTATTCAGTCAAGGTTTTCCAAAGGCTACATATATCAACTCTCCTTGATAAAAGGGTTCAATCCATTGGGTGTAATTTACTTTCTTCTGCCCAAAGTAAGAGCATATGTGAGCATGGATAACCAAAAGCTCTGCCATTGTAGAAGGATATGCTGCCTTTGTCTTTCCACCCACATTAAACAAGGATTGGTTTGTGGGAATAAACTCTTCATAGGGTTCCCCTAAATTGGGCAAACCACCAATAATCCTCATATCATATAACGAGATCCCCATTTCACTACCACCATGGTGAAAAGTGTTGCTTAAAGGACCCCACAATTCACAAAATGCTCTCCATACGTTGCCAGAAAATTCATATGGATATCTGGAAACGTCAACTGCACCATAAATATGAGCATCTCTCAAAACATGCCCATAATCCCTCAGGATTGATTTTGTCCATTCTAGTAAATAGGGTCGAAATGTAGCCCGACCCCTAAACTTGAAACCATCCCATCCTTTGTTCTTTTCAATAAGGAAATGAAGGGCAGGATAAAAGCGCTTGTCAACTGCCAATTGGTTATCTCCATCTTTTTTATTATTAACATTCTCAACAAAGACACCTGGGAAACGAGGTCCAAAGTGTCTACAAACAGTAATGGCACTCTGATCATTTTTAGGGTCAAATTCAAACCATCCACTAGGAACATTATCAGTTCGGGTCCAACTCACTTTATCAGTTTTATTGATTCTTGTATCAAGTTCCTTCAAAGAAATAGACCTCTTATATGTGGGACAGATTTTCAGCTCACCACCTTCATGACTTGGGGCTCGTTGTTGACATATATAATCACTTGCTTCCATTGAAACCTACAAAAAAAAAGGGAGGGAAAACATGTTAGTGATATTACAAAAGTAAATATACATGTGATAGCATTATGGCTAACCTTCAAGGTTGTACCACAACTCAAAGGATTCATGTGTATGCAATGCCTATCTCATTCTCTTGAAAAAATAAAAAAAGATTTGGGGGTCTACTCATTACAACAATCGTTGTATGAAGGACATGGGTCAGCATTGTGGAAACAAAGATGGCTAGTATACATAATTGTGTGGATGACAACACAATTCCATTAATCATGACTTATGGGTGAGATTTCTTATAATTATCAATTGGGAAGAATTACATGTTCTTTTTGTTATATTATTTAAACTCATGGGTCCCACCGCTGGAATGGAGCAGTTGGCGAATTGTGGAAGGTCATGAATCACATTTAGTTATGGATGTTTGGTGGTGTCTCTTGATTGGGAATCTGCCCATTAGATGCCTCAACATATATACTAAGAGTATCCTTCTCAGATTCTTCATATTTACAACTAAAAAAAATGCAGCGGCCATTATTCCAGCACGTCTAAAAACATAAGAAATTCTTCCCTCTGTAATACAGAATTTGGTTCTTCAAAACTTTTGAATGCAGGAGTATGGTAATCTCTTAGCCAAGCATCGACTAAGACATATTCACCATATCATGAATCTGCGGCCAGCCATATAATGTCCTTGGCCAGCCAAATTATTCGAGAGAGCAAAGAAAATATTGAGTAGACAAGGCCTAAAGAAAAACAATATCATCCAGTTCAGTTTTCATTGAATTATAAGGGGTCACTAACACAATAGGTTCTTTTCCATCACCAAGTGGAGCTCTTATTATTCCAACAGAATTAATCCCATAAAATCCACAACTGCTATTTCCTAGGACGGTCTTCGGATTATGACTACCAAAGAAGAACTGCAGCGGATAAAGTTGATTCCCCCCACATGTTTTTTTAGTGGGCTATTATCAAGCCCATTGACTCACATTTAAGAATTTGGAAAGGATGGAATAAGTCATGCTTTTATGATAACTTTCCATTCGTATGGGTCTAGAAGTGGTTCAAATCAAAGGATTACAATTCAATTTCTCAAGGCTATCAAACTATTCAACTTTTCAAGGCTACCAAACTTTGACCCTAAACATATAGGGTGTGTCAGATTGGACATCTCAAATCAAGGAAGTGATCTTATTTTTTGCCTGCAAGAGAAGCAAGAGAAAGGATCGCGATTTTACTAGTGGGCATTTCTCTCATTAAAGGACGTTTTCCACCAAAAGGAGAGTAAAAAAAAAAAAAACTCCTCTATGTTTTGTTGGGCTTGTCAAGGAGGCCATCGGATGATTTCGGACCAAACCCACATGATGTTTTTTTAACATATCAAACCCACGATGATGATGCACTTGCAAGTTTGTTCTAAAATCACTGCTAGAATAAAGTAGTTGATAAAAGGAAGAATGCTTTTAGAGGAAGAATACTTTTTAGAGATGAAGTCAAACACCTGACAAAGGCTTTAATTTCAAGGGCTTACGTGGGGTCTCAAACATGAGAATTTGTCTTTGTTTCTGAAGACATTAACTAAACATGTGAAAGGTCTCTATGATACCGTCATCATCACCATAGGTTGGCCAGGTGTATCGGTAGGATTTGTGTGGTTATTAATCCCACAGATTCAAAGGACGAATTTGGGGTTCATAATTCGTCTCAAGTATTATAGGTGATAAAGGATCGGTTGGTGTTTATTTCGGAAAGTCCTTCGGTAGGAATTGCTAATCAGCCTAGATCCTTGTGGAGAAAGAAAAAGTACCATTCCTTTACGTTGCTCTGGGTGAGAGGGCGAGAGGGCGGGAGGCCGATTTGGGTGAGAGGGCGATTTGGGTTTTTCTCTTGGGTGGATGGGCAATTTTGGGTAAAGGCTGCTTTGGTGAAAGACTTTTTGATGGTTTGGTCTTATCGAGGTGGTTTGTGTCAGCATTTTGAAGAGCTTTGCTGGTGTTTTACTGTAAAGTAGGTGGTTTGTCTTTGGATTTCCGGTTTCTTTCGGTGCTGCAGGCAGTTTTCTTTTAGATCCAGACATCGCCATTCTCCGTATTCTGATCCTTGTTGAGTTTTTTTCATCCATATCAACCTTGCTTCGATCGCCTTTCCCAGCTAGATTAACTCAATTTTGCTCATCATCGACCTTCTTCTCATCAAGGAAGCTTGTGGTGTTTTCTGTTCCTTGGACCTCCAATGCTTTTTCATAAAGTAGCTCTGAGGTTGAGACCAGTATGAGCTAAATCCTTCATCACTGTTCCTGTTGTAACGCCCCGGATCCGAGTCACATGAAAACCCGTAACTCGTATCCAGAGGTTAATTATATACTGGTCTCAACCTCAGAGCACACCTGTTCCCTGTTTCCTCTTTGCCATGGATGAAATCAGTGAAAAGCTCCACCATTTACTCATTCCCCCAAGGCCTTCGAAGATTCTGCTTCTTTCTCCCTTGGAGAAAGAATCGATTTCGGAGAAATGGAAATATTTACTATGCATGCAGGTATTAAACCACCATCCATCGTTAGCTGCTGTATGAAGTTTTGTTGAATGCATATGGAGAAATATAGTTGTTCATTCCTGTTCACCAGTTTCGGTCTCTCGTTTTCTCATTTCGGTGGGTGCGGAGGAGGACTTAATGCTGATTATTCAGAATCAACTTTGGTTCATTAATGGCCAACTATGTTTGATGGAGCAAGTTGTTACAGTGGAAGATGCGGGGACACTCCAGTTTTCATCGGCTACTATATGGGTGCAAATGAGAAATCTTCCTAGAACTCTCATGGAAACTAGTGTTTTACAACGCTTGGGAGAGGAATTTGAATGTCTGCTGGAATCTGAAATTCCCCAAAGTTCAGCATTCCCACATGCCTGTTTTCGTGTTAAGTTTAAAATTCGGGATCCAATTCCGGCAAGCATATATGTGGAAAATGTTGATGGAAAACATGAATGGATCACCTTTTGTTATGAAGGCCTACTTGAATTTTGTGTGTCAAGTGCGTTGTTAGATCACTTGTTAAGCTCTTGCCCTAACTTATCTTCTGGGATGGTTACAATTGACCAGGGTAATCCTTCTGCTCCTTGCTATTCTGCAGCAAACTGAACGGAGTACCGACGACATCGAGCGGCGATGGTGGCTACCCCTCGATTTTCAGAGGTGGGTTCGAAAAATGGGAGCCGGGTGGTGGTTGAGTCAAGTATCGAATCACCCGGATCTATCAAAAGTCTGAGCTTTGACCGATCAAGTGGATTCAGCCCACCTTCCTTGGGCACACAACCTACATCTTCTCATGATCCAGTGAAGTTGGGCTTGCAATCTCTAAAGGCATTAGTGTTGATTAGCCCAAATGATATATTTACCTTTTCAGGTTGCTCTAGCTCAAGCCATTCACATACTTCAGCAGGTCCAAGCCATACACATTCTACATCGGGTTTTAACCTTCTGTTGTCGGATTTTTTCCAAGGTTCCTTTGCTCATTTGAATTCGGCGGGCTCAACGGTACTATCTGCCAACCCGCATTTCAAGATTGAAGAAATTCCAAAACCCAGAAATAAGGTGGGGTTGAGGCAACCCAGGTTTCAGAGAAAGTCTATTTCAGGAACTCAGACCAAAGGCAGGGAGGATCATATGGAACAGGAAAGTTACAGGGATGATTCAAAAAGTTCAAAGAAGAGAAAAGTTGCTCCTGATTCTTTTCCATCTTTTAAGTTCCCAGAACACCCATCGAGCCTCCAGGAGGCTTGTAAAAAATGAAAGTATTTTTCTGGAACTCCATGGCCTTGGTCAGGCTGTGACGCAGGACCAAATTTTTGCTCATCAGCCAGACTTGATTCTGCTGTCTGAGACTTTTGCGAAGAATTCCATGGCTTCTTAAGTGGCTAAGAAACTAGGAATTCACAATTTTTTTTGTGGTGGAGGCAAGTAATCACAAAAATGGTTTTTTGATATTATGGAAGGATCATATCATTTTGCAGTGTATTACACAAATGGAATGGTTGGTGCTTCTAGAACTATTAGTGCAGGGTCAAACATGTTCTCTGATCTTTGTTCATGATAATTCAAAATATAGTATTCAGAGACAGCAGTGGACCTACATTGAAAGTATTATTGCATAAGTCAGTAAGCCATGCATTCTTCTGGGTGGTTTTAATGCGATGATGAATGAAGATGAAAAGAGAGGTGGCCTCCCTATAAACACAAATCAAATGCATAGCTTCCAAAATTTCATCAATGCTTGCAACTTGGTTGAGCTTCCTTCGCATGGTCCTGTATTTACATGGACGAATGGTCAACAGGGGTGGCGGCGTATATCAGAGAAACTAGATAGGGTGTTCGTGTCTACAGATATCTTTGGTGCCTACCCTCACCCTGTGGTTTTTAACCAGGCAATTATGGCATCAGACCACAGTCCAGTTCTTCTGCAACTGAACCACGTAAATAGAAGGATAAGAAAACTTTTCAGATTCGAGGCCTTTTGGGTGCAGGATCCTTCTTGCCTTCAGATTATCAAAGATTCTTGGAATCTGAATTCTATACAGAGTCGTGGTCAATCTATCATTGATAGGCTGAGGATCTTATCTAGGGAGCTGCGAAGGTGGAACAAAGATATTGTGGGGAATATCCACCAGAAGAAGGATTTGCTTAGATCAAATCTTTTTATGATCCAGGATAAATTGTCATCTCATTACTCTGAAAGACTGTTTATGGAAGAGAGTCACTACAGGCAGAATATGCGAAGTTTCTCAGGATGCAAGAAACTATTTGGGCCCAGAAGTCAAGAGTCCACTGGCTAAGAGAGGGGGATCGTAACACCCACTTTTTCCACAAAATGACATTAATCAAAAGATAGAGAAACTACATCCATGCCTTGCGAGATGAATCAAACATTGAGATAAATTCCAAGGACGGCTTGGAGAATTTGATCACAACTCATTTCAAGAAGGCTTTTCAGGAGTATCACCATTGGTCCATGATAGAGATGACAGGCCTCATCCCATGCATGATAAATGAAGAGCAAAATGTTAGTTTGGGGAGTATATCAATGGCTGAGGAAATATGGAGGGTTGTAAATAAGATGGGCAGCCTTAAATGCCCTGGTCTAGATGGGTACCAAGAAATTTTCTACCAGTCTTATTGGGATGTCATGGGGCATGAGGTAGTTCAGATGGTGCAGAAATTTTTTCAAGATGGTGTTATGCCATGTGATCTCAACCACACTCATATTGTGCTTATCCCAAAGGTATCATAACCAAGAAGAGTTCATGATTTTAGGCCAATTAGTCTCTGCAACTTCCTTTACAAGATCATATCAAGACTATTGGCTCAAAGATTAAGGCCTCTCTTGACCTATCTAATCTCCCCAATGCAAGCAGCCTTTATTCCAAACAGGTCCATTTGAGACAACATATTGTTGAACCATGAAGTGGCTCACAGCTTTGCCAAGTACAAGCCTAATCCAAAGAAGAGGAAATGGGGAAAGGTAGATTTGCTCTAAAACTTGATTTTTCCAAGGCTTACGATTCCATTAGCTGGAGATTCTTGGAAAAGGTGCTGTTGGCATATGGATTTAATGGGATTTTTCTGGATCGTATCATGCAGTGTGTCACCACAGTATCCTTCAGTGTACTTATTAACCGGGTTTTTGAGGGGAATCTTAGGCAGGGAGATCTATTATCTCCTTATCTATTCATACTAGGACAACAAGTATTATCATTGGCAACAATCGTGCAGAGCATGATAGACGGTATCATGGTGTATGTTTGAAAAGAGGGAGCTTGCCCCTAACTCATCTGATGTATGCAGATGATGTTTTTATCTACAGTCATAATGATGTTAATGATGTTCATGTGCTGACTAGGACTTTGCATAGATATTGCTCTGAGTCAGGCCAAGAAATAGCAAGATGAAATCTTCTGTGGCTTTTAGTGCTAATGCTTCATCTCAAGCAAGAAGAATGACATGTAGAACTCTAAACATTGCTGTAAAGGATGAATCTAGTATGTACTTGGGTCTACCTGTATTGAATAGGAAATCGAAACCAAAGGATTGTGCTAATCTTATTGCTAGGATGGAAAGGAAGCTGTCAGGATGGAAGGCTCACCTGCTCTCTCAAATGGGTCGTACCATACTAATCCAATCTGTTCTATCAGCCCAACCATTACATTATATGAGTTGTTTTCAGCTCCCACAAACAACTCTAGCAATGATGGATCAGATATCAAGAAGATTTTTCTGGTGAAAAGCTCATGACAAACATAGCATGCATACCATATGTTGGGACAAGATTACTAGATCTTGGCGTGAGAGAGGTCTAAATATTAAAAGATCAGATTTGATGAACAAAGCACTACTCTTAAAGACTGCTTGGCAACTTGAGACAGGGCATCAAAGTATTTGGGGAGTGTTTATGAAGGACAAGTACTTTCCTGGGAATCGATTCAATGTGGCATCTTTTAATTGAAGTCACTCCTTTGGATGGCGTCAACTTCAAAGTGTGCAAGCAGGAGAAAAAGAAGGGAGTGGATGGCTAGTTGCTTCAAGTGAACACATCAACATTTTGGGTGATAAATGGATATTGAACCATCTTGGTCAATTATCTGTCCAAAAAAATCTCAACCAGTTCAACATGACTTCTGTCAATCAACTCATTTGCCATGGATCAGGTTCATGGGATATTCAGATTCTTAACAACTTTTGGGACCAACAAACAGTTTAGAAGATTTTAACTACTCCTATCACCCTTGCAATTGGTCGAGATACTTGTATTTGGAGAGGTACAGCCTTAGGTAATTTCTTGGTTCCATCCGCTTATAGATTACTTTAGGGAAATTCATCAGATGATCATGCTAAATCCTGGCTGCGGTGTTGGCATCTACGCTATCCCGAAAAGTAAAAATTTTTGTCTGGAAATGCTTATGTGAGGGTATCGAAACTGTAGAATTTTTTAGCACAAGACTCCCTGGTATCGAGACAACATGTGGGCTATGTTCAAGTGATGTAGAGTCATTAAACCATCTTATGAGGCATTGCTCATTCTCAAGATCTCTATGGTTCAGATCAGTAGGTGGATCAGCTCAGGTATTGGGACCTTCCATGGCCTTTTTCCAATGGTTTATCTTCCTTATCTCTCTACAAATTAGGAAGGATGGCTATGATACAAATGATTATCTCTCTAAAATTGCAAATTTCATGTGGGCCCTATGGAAAACAAGAAATGAAGTGAAGTACAAAGGAAAGGAGCCATAAATTGATAGAGCATTCAAGATCATCCATGATTGCCAGGTAGACTCTACTATCATTAAAGCTCACTGCAGGTTGCCTAATAGTATGTATAGAGTGGTTCCCACTTTCTCGGTATGCCCAAATCTACCTTCTATGAAAATTAACTTTGATGGGGCGGCAAGACAAGGCACCAATAGAGCAGCAATTGGGGGTGTTTGTAGGGACTACTTGGGGAGATTCATGGCTGGTTTTTCAGTGGAGATAGGAGAGAAATCAGCAATACAAGTGGAAGCTCAGGCTGCTTTGGAAAGTTTAAAGTTAGCTAAATTCCTAAATCTATCTCATGTGCAGATTGAAGGTGACTCTCAAATTATTATACAACTTCTTAACAAAGATCCATTAGAATTTCCTTGGAGCATTCGTGGTTTGCTAATGGAATTCAAGAAGCTATAGTTGTCGTTCCAGTTAATATCATGCTCTTACCGTTTTAGAGAGGCAAAAAAAGTTGCAGATCTTCTAGCGAATCATGCACTTGATCGTTTCTCGTGTCTTTGGGTGAAAAAGCCACCTCTTGTAATTGTGTCGTCTCTCCTGAATGATTCCAGGAGTAGGCCTCATGATCATTTTGTTAATATATAAACTTGTTCTCCACCCAAAAAAAAAAAAAGGAAAGAAAAAGTATCAATGCTTCTAAAAATTTCTTCACCGTCACTACTAGGCTCGACCATGACTTCCTGTTTGCAGTTTTGAGGACTTATTTGTGATGATATCCAAAGTTACTAGGCTTAGGGAGCTTATCACAAATCAAGCCATTAAATGATTAAAAAAACAAAAAGGTAAGGAAGAAGAAGACCTTGCTCTTTGATGTGGCCATGTTCGTAGATCTCAAATCCGCTTCCAAAATTCAAACAAAACTCTCAAATCCCTAGGGTCATCTTGTTTATATAGAGACCCCTAAGGATAGAGTTTCAATTTGAATTAGAATTCCAAATTCAAATTGAAATAAAAGAAGATTAGATACAACTAAAAGTGGGTCCCATTAAAAGGGAGTTTCAGTTATCGTAGATGTAATTGTAAATCTCCAATAATTGAGGGGGCACTGTTGGCCCTACTTTTCAAATAAATCAAAAAAAAGAAAAAAAAAAAAGAAGAAAGAAACTTTATTAAGAGGAGAAGGGGGGACCTCATCATGTCCCCTCCTTTAAAAAAGGGATAAGTAAACAAAAAAAAGGAAGGAAGAAGTTTAGTGGACCCCACCACTAAAATAAAAATAAATAAATAAAAGAGAGCCCTTATGTGGGTTTATCCAAGTTCTAACCTCTTTGAGTGGGGTAGTTTCATAACTACCCCACGTCCAATGCTCTATAAAAATGAGGATGTTGGAGAGAAAAAAAGGGTTAGAAGATCGGGGTTTGAGAAGATAAGAGAAACAAATCGGAGAGATCTTAGGAGATAAAAGAGTGAAAGGATTCCAGGAGATCAAAAAGGTAAGGTATGTTTCAATCTATTCTTTGAATTCTCTCTAGATACTAACGTCAAGGCTCTGGAAGACAAAAAGAAACAGGGCAAAGGGAATGAGATAAGGATTGGAAGATACACTTGATCTTTATCTGCAGCTCCAGATGTGGGAGAATGACAAGGCAAGGAAAAAATAATGGAAGATGCAAGATGGAGAAAAAGAAGAATCCAGATTGTTCAACCCTTATTGCTTGAAGTGTATCTGAGACACTTTGGCAGCACTCAGGTGCAAATTCCCAGTGTGTTTGTCCGCTTGGGAGCGCCTAAGGTGCCATGGTAGTGCTCAGCAACATTTTCAGGCGAACATAGTGATTTTTTGGTAGAAATATGGTTGCTGCAGGTGGTTTTTCGGAGAAAACAAGCCAACAGGGATGATAAAGAACGTTTTGGGTCGCGGGTACGCGCCAGCCCAGCACATTTGGGTCACGCACAGGTGCTGGCCCAGTGCGTTTGGGCATACCCACGCGTCCCTATGTCCGAGCCAGCGTCCCGACCCCTTCTCAGAAGAAGAAAATGTGCATTAGATGCTATGGGCCGCGCTCGCTTGAAAAGCCCAGCGTGCCTGGGTTTTACCCACGCGCTCGTGCTCCAACCCGGTAATTGGCTCACCTTCAAAAGAATAAAAAAAAGGCATTGTGGGCCTCGCGCACGTGGAAGCCCAATGCGCTTGGACATACCCATGCACGCTGCGTCCCATGCCTGGCCTCAAAGATCCAGCCCAAGAAAAAAAATGTAAAAAAAAAAAAATTGGGCGCTGGGCCTTGAAGTTAGGCCCGCGTGCGTCTCAAACTTGCGCGCAGGACAAGAAAGCCCATATGCGGCATGTGCGCATGCCCGTTGGCACGGGTCCAACCCGGACCGTGGACCCGACTAGCCCAAAAATCTCCAAATCAACCTTTTTTTTTTGGTCTCATTTCAATCCAATTTGATCCCATAAAAATCTAGAAAAATCCCTGGAAATTCTTGAATGTTTTTGAAAACCAAATCCATCCTAAATGATGATAAAAAAATTCAAGTCACCCTTTTACTTCATTGAAAGTGGTTCAAAGTATTCTTGTTTGGATCAATCCTTTCCCAAATTAAACTTAAGTCCCCCATGTTGAACCAAGCCCCTCTATATTTAGCCAAATTGGTCCAAGTTAGACCCAAATGTCTCAAATTGACCCGACCACATGCAATTCATGGAATTTAAGCCAAACCCAATGAAGCTTTGCATGCTTTTAAACTATTTCGAACATGGTCCAAACATTGCCTCTATAGTTTGAATCAAACCAAAAAAAAACCAGAATCTCATAACCCAAACCAAATTTAAATCTCAAATGTCATTTGAACTACGATATGGCTTGATCCCAAATACTTGGGTACGCAGGCAGCCCGAACATTGGGTTCAGCCACAATAACAAAAATACAAATTGAGAGTTAGAATCAAAGGGTTGTTCTAGAGTCTAGGATGTAATTAAAAGGCCAATGGCCTTGAATGGGTCCGCACCCTACAAAATAAAAACCCACAATAATGGGTGAAATCATGTTCGATCATAGATTACAATTTTTTGGTCAACAGTCCCAATGCCCCTGAGTGGTACTCACATCTCTCATTAGGATTGTAGTTCTTGTCGATGAATGTTTTAGGATTTGGCTGCTTAATTTGCAAATACCCTCCTTTCAGTAATGTGGGTAATAACTCAGCTGGTGTGTATGGAGGTGCAGTGAATACTTTTCTCATCCTTGCCTCCATTTCTTCTCTTGTCTGTCTCGGTGGACCCTTATATGGTACGACCATTTGTCCCTGGTTCTGTGGAGCTGTTGTCAGGGGCCTTTGGGAGATGTGATAACGTCGAGTAGACTGCACATAGTTCACTGCTTGCCCCTTAGTTCTCTTTGGTTGATTTTGCCCCTGGCTTCTATTGCCCTGATTTGCCATTGGCCTTCCTTGAGTGGCATTTTGCCCACTGCTATCTATCTTTCCTGATCTTACTGCATCTTCAATTTTGTCAGCTGTCAGAATCAAGTCATTGAAACTTGCAGAACTCTGCTCCAGTAACAGGCTTAACAAAGGTTGACCAAGCGATGCTATAAACAAAGACGTCATCTCTTGTTTTTGTAGTGGTGGCTAGACCAATGTTGTGAGCTCTTTCCATCTCTTAGCATAGTCTCGAACTGACTCATGACTCTTCTTTGCCAACCTTTGCAGTTCTGCCATTGTTTGAACCATATGGTTGTTCATACGATATTACTGAATGAATATTGCAACGAGGTCATTCCAGGTCTTTATCTTTGCTTTGTCTATACTCAAAACCAAGAATAGGCAGCCCCAATTAAAGAACGCTGAAAGAACTGTATCATGATTTTCTCGTCTTTTGCGTATTGGCACATGTCACCAGAATACGACTTTAAGTGGTTTAGTGGACAGCCAGTGCCATCAAACTGGTGCAATTTAAGACATCTGAACTTGGTAGGGAGTTGTATGTTTGAGAAAAAACAGAGGTTTTCCAGAGTAGCCTCGCTCTAAACTGTGTTTGGCTGTAGCTGCTTCAAAAGATCTTCCTATACAAGCCTAATTCTAGGGTTCAACTTCTTTGTTCTGATTTAGCCTCCTTTCATCTGCTTGAAGACTAATTCGGACTCAAGATACTTCCTACAGACTCAATGGGTCAAGGCCCACGGCTCTCAGGACTCAATGCATGGATCTGGGGTGGTTCCCCTGATCAAAGTTTAGGTAAGCTTCTTAATTTAGGGTTGAGGTAGCCCAAAGTCTAGGTCCACTCAATTTAATGCAAAAGGAGGCGGGGGTTGCTGCCCCTGATGGATTATTGGGTTTTAAATTGATTTTAACTCCTCTTCATTCACCATTCACATTCACATTCACATAGTAGGGTGTATCAGAACGTTAGGTGGGAAAAGGATATCCAGCCCGAGACAAATGCCTACAAGGGTCTGAGCCAAGAACTAGACCCTCACATACCACGACAAGAAACCAATGGCGCTATAGGAATCCAGAAACCTGGGGGGATGTTTTACCTCGATTTCCTTGGCAAACCACGGGCGTGTAAGGCTAATACCATCCCAAAATTTGTTTATACGATAAAGAAGGGTGGCTGCTAGAGAGATCTAGGTTTCGGTAAAGAAGAAATGCCATATGCAAGCCATGTATCATTCAATCGGATCACCCACGCAGGCTCCCTCACGCGTGTCACCCCACGCAGTTTATATCAAAGCATGTAAACAAACCACAGTGTGCGTGAGTGCACATGTGTGCAAGTGAAGGAATTTTCACTGCCTCATATGGTAAAGTGAAGAATTGGTACACAAATCAATGTTCTGGGAAAGTTCCCAGGAAACTGGAGGGGTCACAAAGGTCTCGCTTAAGACCCAGTTTCCTTAGGTCATTTAAGTCTTGTTTGACAGAACTTCCCCAAAATACGTTTTTGCGTATATTCTACACTTACTAAAGTAAGGCGGCAAATCTCCCTAGAACAATTTGTGCAAGTGTGTGCATATGTACAAAGAGAGTGTGCATGCATGTGCAAGTTTGTGCACATGTGCAAAGAGTGAGCCCATTATAATCCAACTAATCAAACCAGGTTGGTTTAATCCCCAGCGATTCCGGGTTTGATCAAACCAAAGATTCTGGGTTCGATCCCCAGCAGAGTTGCCAAGCTGTGCGCACCTCGGACGTGCAGAAAAAACGTGTTACATGTGTTATGGGGTCGCCACTACCTGAAATGGTGTAGGTAGACGCCTATTGATTTTTGGTCTACACCAGTGATTCCGGATAAGTGACCTGATTACAACCTAGGGAAGCCCTTGAACACCCTGGGTTGCCCCACCAAAATGGGTTCCCTTAAATTAATTGGATATTCAATGAGCTCTTTTATTTTAACTTTTCTTTTTTTTTATTTTTTTATTTTTTCTTATTTTTTATCATATATATAAGGGTTTCATGACGAATGGGGAATTTCTATGCTACATCCCAAATAAGATAAAACAAATCTAAACATTCTACATTTGTACAAAAATGATGAACCCCAAATTAATTACAAATAAAAAAATCAAAATGTAAGTAACAAAATAAAAAGGACAAGATGTAACCAAGTTCGGTCAATTCAATAATAAAATATTGTTTTTTTCTTTTTCTTTATTTTTTAAATTCTTTTATTTAGAAACGAAGCAGTATATGCTAGGCAATGGCCAAACATAACAATGTTCCGCCACATTACCAACACAACCTTTCCTATTTCATTCTTTTTTTTAATTTTTTTTATATGTGTACAATGGTTTGGGGGACCGGGGATTATGTTGTTTTGTGAAACAAGAAGTAAAAATCTAATAAGCTGCACAGATGACAAAAAATTTAAACAAAACAAGACTCAAACCGAAAATAAGGTTAAATGTAAAAAGTAAACAAAATAATGTGAAACATAATGTGGCCAAGTTCAGCCACCCAAATAGAAAAATCATTCCTTTTCTTTCTAATTCTTGCTGTTTTTCTTCTCTTTTTTTTTATTGGATAAAGAAAGCAAATAATGACATAAATAAAATTGCAGAAACACCCAATTTCAAAAAAAGAAAAAAAGAAATGCAGAACAGATGTGCTTTATTTGCCTTTGCTGTTCATCTTCAATTGTCCATTGTAGATGGTTATTCATAATGGAAAGTGTAAGTGTGAAAACTCACACTCCTTATATGGCAAATGTTTGACAAATAATATCTTCTAATAATCTTCAACATGTGCAGAATCAAAATATAAGTTCTGTGAATTTAGTAAAGAGGAAGGTGATGCTGCCACACCGCTACCACTTCGCTGGTAGCTCAAGGAAATGTAAGGTTTTCTAAATAAAGAACATTTCGTAAAGGCACTTGCGAGGAACAACGCCGCTATCACTCCGCTGGCAGCGCATAAGTGAAATAGTGCTTTGAAAGTAAAGTACGCGCCTGCGTCGTAAGGCGACGCCGACACGCCGCTGGTAGCACAGAGCAAGATTGAAGAATCTAAATATCAGTTGTGCACATGCCGCGTTCCCTCCTGCTAGCAGCGCGCCCTTAACTGAGTCTTTTTGGATTTGAGCGGGACTTGAGTCCGCTTCCAGCCGTCTACCCCGATCGCACAGCGACGCCACCAGCGCTCGATGCGATCTGAGTTTTCTTCTTTAAATAGACGAGCTGTATTTTTTTGAAATGACTTTTTTCTTTTGATCAATTCGATTTGGATCTTGAGGTGTTCGAGATTCAATCAATTCATCTTTAGAGAGTCGGTGATCGAGTGAAGGGGAGATCTGAGAGAGATCTCCTGGAATTGAAGTTGAGGATTCTTCTTCATTTCAGAACTTCACGTGATCGTATGATCTCCTGGATTGGAGATCGAGCTTGTTGGATGCATAGGTGGATTCCTATTGCATTGGATCATCTCAGTGGACTCTGAGGTGATTGTTACGATCTGGATTGATCGTGAATTGCAGCTTGTGGATTCAAGTTGTGTTACAGTTCGTGGATTCGAGCTGTGGATCTGGATTGATCGTGAATTGCAGCTTGTGGATTCAAGTTGCGTTACAGTTCGTGGATTCGAGCTGTGGATCTGGATTGATCGTGAATTGCAGCTTGTGGATTCAAGTTGCGTTACAGTTCGTGGATTCGAGCTGTGGATCTGGATAGATCGTGAATTGCAGCTTGTGGATTCAAGTTGTATTACAGTTCGTGGATTCGAGCTGTGGATTGCTGTTGAGTGAGTTCAATTGTAAAGGTTAAGTGTGTTTTCTTTAGTAATTGATTTTCATTTAATAGTGGAGATTCTAAGGGTTAGTCGCCTCATATAGACTCGGGGTTTTTCCTGGATTTGGATTCAGGTTTCCTCGTATAAATTCTGTGTGTATGTTTCCGCATTGTTAAGATCATAATTGTTGTAGATCGAGGACCTGTAGAGTAGTCTCCTACTCGTTCAATTGGTATCAGAGCCTATTCACTTTGAATTGTTATACAAAGTGTGATCTAGATCTATAGCATGGACTTTGGAAAAGAAGGAGGATCTGCCTCTAGACCTCCATTATTCGAAGGTAACAATTATTCTTACTGGAAAGCAAGGATGAGAGCTTACCTGAAATCTATCGATGAGCGGTCTGGCTCTCGGTATGTCATGGTTATCATCCACCAGAAATCACAACAGAAGGAGGTGTTGTGATGCCTAAACCTCATGATCAGTGGAGTAAAGCTGAATCTGATCTATGTGGATGGAACAACAAGGCAATGAATGCCTTATTTTGTGCTGTAAGTGTTGAGGAATTTAGGAGAATTTCCTCATGTGAAGTAGGTAAGGAAGCTTGGGACATTCTTGAGGTCACTCATGAAGGAACCTCAGCTATCAAGCTGTCTAGACTTCAAAGACTTACAACATCTTTCGAAACTCTATACATGAAAGATGATGAGTCCTTTGATGAATTTTATGCTAGACTTTCGGATATTGTTAATTCGAGCTTTAACCTTGGAGAAAAGATCTCTACATCCAAGGTTGTTAGAAAGATCTTGAGATCTTTGCCTGAAAAATTCAGACCAAAAGTTACTGCCATTCAAGAGGCAAAAGATGTGGATACCATGAGAATTGAAGATCTTGTAGGATCTTTACAGACTTATGAGCTAGATCTGAATATTCCTAAAAGGAGTAAAGGAATAGCTCTAAAATCTGTAAATAATGAAGAATCAGATAATTCTGAAGTAGATCTGGATGAATTAGTTCTCTTAGCTAAAAAGTTCAAGAGAATGTTTAAAAAGAGACAATCTAATCCTTTACTATCCATGAACAGATCTAATAGAAGATCTGATAAGAAAATTTCTGATCTAATAAAGGAGAAGAAATTTTCTCAGAACGATGAAGTTCAATGCTATAAATGTAGAGGATTTGGACATGTTGCTTCTGATTGTCCCTCAAAGGATAAAAAGAAAAAGACAAATTATTAGGTTACTTGGGATGACAGTAATACTGATAATTCTTCACAATCAGATGAGGATATTTATGTTAATTTTACTGCTTTCAATTCTTTTTACTCATCTTCTTCTGGTAGTTTAATCTCTGACATTGTAGGAGATAATAAAGAGACTTTATCAGATGATGAAGAAGAATTACAAGAAGCCTACAATCAGCTATATAAGAAATTCAATAGAGCTCAGAAGAAAGTCAAGAAACTGAGTAAAAAATTGAAGGAGTCAGAAACAGAGAAAAATAAAGCTTTTGCAGAAATAGATTCAATAAACAAGAAGTTACTTGAAAGACATGTCAAAGAAAATTTTCTGGTAACTTCTTTGACTGAAAAAACTGAAAAATTAAAAGAAAAAGAAGTTCAGATTTCTGCACTTCAAGGTAAAGTTATTGAACATGAGAAATTGTCAAATTCAATTAAATCTAATGCTTCAAATTTTTCTGCAGGAAATCATCAAATTGATGAGGAATCAACTTCAAAGGAAGTTCCTGAAAGCTCAAATTCTGCTGAAAAGAGAATGATTGTAAGTAATCAAAATAAGGAATTTTCACAGAAAATTTCTACTGGAGAAGTAAGCTTAACAGGTAAATCTTCAAAATCTGAAAAATCTAAATCTGTACAGTTTAGAAATACTGTAAAATTTGGAAATTTTGATTCTTCTAAATATAGGTTCATACCTGTGTGCCATCATTGTAATAAAAGAGGTCATATAAGACCAAAGTGTCATGTTTTGCATGGTTTTCCCAAGGGATATTTTGACAGTAAGAGGAAAGTAAATCAAAGTCAGTCCTTGGATTTACATAACAGATTTGATTCCTTGTTAAAATTGACTGAATCATTAAATAAGGAAGTTACAAATCTGTCAAAGAAACTTCCTTCAAAATCCCAAGTTGTTGATGAAGGTACTTCTCAGAAAACACATGAAAAACAGATTTGGGTTAGAAAAGACTTCTTAGTTGCAAATGAGGTTCATATAGCTTTGAAAGTTCATGATGTCAACATGTGGTACTTGGATAGTGGTTGTTCAAGACATATGTGTGGACATAAGTCTATGTTTAGTACCTTTGAAGAATATTTTGGTGGAAGTGTAACATTTGGTGATGGAAGCACTTCTCAAGTCAAAGGTAAAGGAACTGTAACTGGTCCTAATGGAGTTTGTCTAAAGAATGTGTTATTTGTATCTAGTTTGAAGGCAAACTTAATTAGTATTAGCCAGTTATGTGATTCAAGATTGTTTGTCAACTTTACCAGAAAAGAATGTAAAATTTTGGATAATTCTGGTAGAACTGTTCTTATAGGTGTAAGAACAAGTGACAATTGTTATGGAATTATTGGAAACAATGAAAGCTCTTTAAAATCCTCTATATGCAATGAAATTGATTTGTGGCATAGAAGACTTGGTCACATTAACTATAGAGATTTGTCAAAAATCTCTAAGTCTGAATTGGTTAGAGGAATTCCCAAGTTTGGGAACAATAAAAAGAAAGGAATGTGTGGTCCTTGCAATCAAGGAAAGCAAATCAAAGCCACACACAAGAAAACCAACATTGTAGGAACCTCTAGACCATTAGAACTGATTCATATGGACTTGATGGGACCTACAAAGACTGAAAGTCTTGGAGGAAAGAGGTATATCTTTGTTGTTGTAGATGACTACAGTAGATACACCTGGGTAAATTTTCTAAGAGAAAAGTTTGAATGTTTTGATTGCTTTAAACAATTGTGCTGTCAAATTCAAGTTGAAAAGAACTTGCAAATAGGGAGGATTGTTAGAATAAGATCTGATCATGGGACAGAATTTGAAAATCAGATGTTTTCCAAGTTTTGTGAAGAACAAGGAATTAAACATGAATTTTCTGCTCCTAAGACCCACAACAAAATGGAGTTGTGGAAAGGAAGAATAGAGTTTTGCAAGAAATGGCTAGAACCATGATGATAGCCAAGAAAGTGTCAACAAAATTCTGGGTTGAAGCAATAAATACTGCATGTTATATAAGTAACAGAGTATATGTCAGATCTGGGTGGAAACAAACTCCTTATGAAATTTGGAAAGGAAAACAGCCAAACTTGAAATATTTTAGAGTTTTTGGAAGTAAATGTTATATCCTAAGGGACAGAGAAAATCTAGGAAAATTTGATTCTAGAAGTGATGAAGGAATTTTTCTAAGATATTCTTCTTCAAGTAGAGCATACAGAGTTTTTAACTTGCAAAAATCTGTTGTAATGGAGTCTATTAATGTGTTAATAGATGATGAAGGATTTGACTGTGAATTTTTGCAGGTTGTAGATGAAGAGGATGAAATCAGAGATGCTTCCTCAAGCAATGAAGTTGTTCCTCTGACAAAAACTCTCAAAGACCACCCAACTGAGCAAATTGTTAGAAATATTTCAGATGGAGTAAGAACAAGACATCAATTACATAATGAGGTAAGATTTTCTTCTTATTTATCTCAATTTGAGCCAAAATCTTATAAAGATGCCTTGTTGGATGACTCTTGGTTAAATGCTATGCATGAAGAACTAAACCAATTTACAAGAAATAATGTATGGGAATTGGTTGAAAGACCCTCTAATCTGAATGTGATAGGAACTAAATGGATTTTTAAGAACAAATCTGATTAGAATGGGGTTGTAACCAGAAATAAAGCTAGGCTTGTTGCTCAGGGATACACCCAAGTAGAAGGAATAGATTTTGATGAAACCTTTGCTCCTGTAACTAGGTTAGAGTCAATCAGATTGCTTTTGTCTATTGCATGCTATTTGAAGTTTAAACTGTTTCAAATGGATGTTAAGAGTGCATTCTTGAATGGATATCTGAATGAAGAGGTTTATGTAGAGCAACCTAAAGGATTTGAGGACTCAAATTATCCTAAACATGTTTATAAGCTGAACAAGGCCTTGTATGAACTCAAACAAGCTCCTAGAGCTTGGTATGAGAGAGTCACCTCTTTCTTACTTGAATATGGATTTATGAGAGGAAATGTGGATAAAACTCTCTTTATTGAAAGAGAGTCCAAGCATATTTTGATTACTCAAATTTATGTTGATGATATAGTGTTTGGATCTACTTCTGAAACTCATGCTCATTCCTTTGGAGACTTAATGAAGAGTGAATTTGAGATGAGTATGATGGGTGAACTGAATTTTTTCTTAGGACTTCAGATTTATCAATCTCAACAAGGGATTTTTTTCTCTCAAGCAAAATATGCAAGAAATCTAGTCAAGAGATTCAGTTTAATTCATGCAAAACATGCTAGGACTCCTATGAGTACTAGCTTAAAGCTTGGAAAAGATGAATCTGGAAAGGATATAGATCCTACCTTGTACAGAGGAATGATTGGAAGTCTTCTGTACTTAACAGCAAGTAGACCTGATATAAGTTTTAGTGTTGGAGTTTGTGCAAGATATCAGGCTAATCCTAAAGAATCTCATCTAAATGCTGTGAAAAGGATTATAAAGTATGTAAATGGAACTGTTGATCTGGGAATTTGGTTCTCCAAAGAAACAAACCCATATCTTACTGGATACACTGATGCTGATTGGGCTGGGTGTATGGATGATAGAAAAAGCACCTCTGGTGGTTGCTTTTATATGGGTAATAACCTCATTGCTTGGTTAAGCAAAAAGCAAAACTCAGTTTCACTGAGTACAGCTGAAGCAGAGTACATTGCTGCAGGAAGCAGTTGTACTCAACTAATTTGGATGAAACAAATGCTATCTGATTATGGTTTAGATCAGGATCAAATGATTCTCTTCTGTGACAATCAAAGTGCCATAAATATTTCCAAAAATCCTGTTCAACACTCAAGGACTAAACATATAGACATCAGGCATCACTTTATAAGAGAGTTAATTGAAGACAAAACTGTTATGATTGAATATATATCTACTGAAAAACAGTTGGCTGATATTTTCACTAAACCTTTAGATCAGAACAGATTTGAAACTCTTAGGAAATCCCTAGGAGTATGCTCTCAAAACTGAAAATCAGGTTCTGTTTTGAGTTAATTTAGATGTAAAATGATTTACATGTCTGTTCAAAATGATCTTATGTGTTCTTGACACTAAAATCTTAATTCAGGAAGCTTGAGTCTATGCATATTGATAGAAATGTCTTGCAATCAACTATCAATTTTGTCTTAAACACCTTTGTGTATTGAATTTTATTTTGTGTTGAAGCTTGGGATCTATAGGCTATCACCTTTATGAAAAGAAAAGTTTTGGAAATGGCTGCCATAGAGATTAGAGTGAAAGCCACTGTAATTCTCAAAAAGAAAAAGAGAAAGAAGGTATATTCTTGGAATGAATTGTAAACTCAGGTTTTTTAATGGTCAATGCCTTCTACAAAAAGAAAAGAAAACGAGATCAGAAAAGGCTACCTATCTCTGATGTGCGAAAGCCAGCAAAATGAAGTTTGGGGTATGTCTATACTTTCCAAGTATGATTACACTAAAATAGCCTTCCATATGTATAAAGTGTAAAAGTCAAAAATGTATTTCACACACTACACAAGCATTGATTCATTAATATGCATGTGTGCTCAATATCTTGAAGAAAATTTATAGTATGAGAAACCATGAAGGAAATTTTGGCCATAGATATGAAACGTATCACATCTGAATTAACCTTGATAGGTTCTTCTAGATCAGTTTTGTGATAATTACTTCTTGGATTGAATAAAAGTTGATTATCTGGATGATTTTTAGTTCAGTTAAAATCTTAGCTTTGTGTTTAGATGTATGAATTTTTTATGAAGAATAGTTCAAACTCTTTTTATAAATTTTTGCCTTGTGATTGTATTTTTTCTTGATTGTGCATGTGCACCTTTTACGTCGCTAGAAGCGTGCTGGTAGCCCTCTCCCTTCTTTCGTGCTTTGGCACCTGCCTTGTTATGCGTCGCTGGATGCACGCTGGCAGCGAGATCTTTTTGTCTATAAAAAGGGGAAATCTGTTTCACTTTTTACCTCTGTTTTTTCTTTTTGTCTTTGTCTGCGATTCACCTCGCTCCTCGCGTCGTGGTAATCGTTGCCTTCGTTCTTCCCTTCCTTCACCTTGTCCACTGTTCAAGTAAAAAATTTTTTTACTGTCTTCGTCTTTCCTCTTCATTTTTTTCCAGTTGCAGTGTTCTTCTCTCGTTCTTCTAAGTTAGGGTTTGATAGATTGTTCTGCCATTAGGGCTTTGTCGTGCTTTGCTTGTTTCTGTTTGTTTGTTCTCTCTCTTCTATTTTTTTTCTCCTGTATTTTCATCATGCCTCACAAGAAAAAGTCTAGGACTGATTCTCCTTCCACATCTTCTCCATCAGTGAGAACCTTTCCGGTTGTCTCTTCTCCACCGGTGAGACCCCCATCCCCTTCACTTTCATCTGAACCATTCATTGGAAATGGTTTGTCTGATTATAATGATTTCTTCAAGCACATGCCACTCCTCTTGGAAAGGGTCATTAAGCTTGACTCCTTCTCTGACACTCTGCTCTTCTCCTTGTTTTCGGACATTGGATGCAAGAAATTTGCTCTGATAAGTGGTTTTGCTTATCAAGACCTGATTCGAGAGTTCTATTCGAACCTCCACCATCTTCATCTTGCAAATCAAGGCTTCATCAAAGCCTATGTCCGGGGAATCTCTTTCGACTTCTCGAAAGATCTTATCTCCTCTCTTCTGGAACTACCCATTGTTGAATCTCCTTCTTTTGACTTTCTAGCCACTCACTCTGATCCTCCCACGGAGTCAATAATTTCTTCTCTTATTGTTCAGGGTGCTCCCACCTCCATAAAAAATAAGCCCAACTATCTTCCTCATGGCTCTCTCCAAGATCTTCTCAGGATCTTGAATCTGTTCATTTGTGCTTCTCTTGTTCCCTCAGATCATCATTCTGAGATTTCTCACTCTCAAGCAAGACTCCTTCATGCTCTATGGAACAGAGACAGTGTCTGTCTCCCTTCCATCATCTTCAATCAGATCATTCAGTCTCGAAATTTGAAATCCAAGACTTCTGCTCTTCCCTTCGGGATTTTCATCACTTACTTGTGCATTCACCAGGGGATCCTACCTGATCCTGTTGAATTGATCCTTCACCCCAAACCTCCCATTGATGCCTCCACCCTTACTAGAAGCAAAAGAGCCAATCCCTTTCGGTTGACTTCTTCTGAGCCTTCTTCTTCTCCATCCTCCTTGTCCAATTCTGATGCTATGGCAATCATGGACAAGTTGAATTCCATGCAAGCCTCCCAGGAGGCTTTCTATTCTGAAGTAAGGGCTCACATGCTCATGATGAGCATGTTCAAATCCGAGACCCAAGAGAAGCTGGATAAGCTTGCAAAGGATGTCGATTTTGCATGTGGAGAGGTGCAAAGGGATGTTGCTGCGCAGCAACGCATGCAAAATGAAGCTGATCATTTTCTGAGTAGCATTCGCAAAACCCAGTTGGAGATGGATCACAAGTTGTGTTGGCTGCACTCCCGGTCCCAAGATGCGTACAGGCATTATTCAAGAAATTGGGAACCAAAACCTCCTTCCAGAAAGGGGGAGTCATATTGATGATGTGATGATGCTACTGGTTGAAGAACTTTTTAGTTTTGGTTGTTCTGTTGTTTTTGTGTTTTCTGGAAGATGGTTTAAGGGGGAGTGAATGTATATATCTGTATATATCTTCTGAACAATGTATATTTTTTGAAATGAATGAAATTCTGAGTTCTCCCTTATCATTGTGATTTGAATGCTTAAATGGAAATCAATATCTGAATTTGATATTAAGCACTGTTTTAAGTTTGTTGTCAGGCATTTGCCAAGGAGGAGATTGTAAGTGTGAAAACTCATACTCCTTATATGGCAAATGTTTGACAAATAATATCTTCTAATAATCTTCAAGATGTGCAGAATCAAAATATAAGTTCTGTGAATTTAGTAAAAAGGAAGGTGATGCTGCCACACCGCTACCACTTCGCTGGTAGCTCAAGGAAATGTAAGGTTTTCTAAATAAAGAACATCGTAAAGGCACTTGCGAGGAACAACGCCGCTACCACTCCGCTGGCAGCGCATAAGTGAAATAGTGCTTTGAAAGTAAAGTACGCGCACCTGCGTCGTAAGGCGACGCCGACACGCCGCTAGTAGCACAGAGCAAGATTGAATAATCTAAATATCAGTTGTGCACATGCCGCGTTCCCTCCCACTAGCAGTGCGCCCTTAACTGAGTCTTTTTGGATTTGAGCGGGACTTGAGTCCGCTTCCAGCCGTCTACCCCGATCGTACAGCGATGCCACCAACGCTCGATGCAATCTGAGTTTTCTTCTTTAAATAGACGAGCTGTATTTTTTTGAAATGACTTTTTTCTTTTGATCAATTCGATTTGGATCTTGAGGTGTTCGAGATTCAATCAATTCATCTTTAGAGAGTCGGTGATCGAGTGAGGGGGAGATCTGAGAGAGATCTCCTGGAATTGAAGTTGAGGATTCTTCTTCATTTCAGAACTTCACATGATCGTATGATCTCCTGGATTGGAGATCGAGCTTGTTGGATGCATAGGTGGATTCCTATTGCATTGGATCATCTCAGTGGACTCTGAGGTGATTGTTACGATCTGGATTGATCGTGAATTGCAGCTTGTGGATTCAAGTTGTGTTACAGTTCGTGGATTCGAGCTGTGGATCTGGATTGATCGTGAATTGCAGCTTGTGGATTCAAGTTGCGTTACAGTTCGTGGATTCGAGCTGTAGATCTGGATAGATCGTGAATTGCAGCTTGTGGATTCAAGTTGTGTTACAGTTCGTGGATTCGAGCTGTGGATTGCTGTTGAGTGAGTTCAATTGTAAAGGTTAAGTGTGTTTTCCTTTGTAATTGATTTTCATTTAATAGTGGAGATTCTAAGGGTTAGTCGCCTCATATAGACTCGAGGTTTGTCCTGGATTTGGATTCAGGTTTCCTCGTATAAATTCTGTGTGTATGTTTCTGCATTGTTAAGATCATAATTGTTGTAGATCGAGGACCTGTAGAGTAGTCTCCTACTCTTTCAGAAAGGATATTCATGATTTGGCTTTACAGATTGGCTCATCCCAACACATGCACTTGGTAATTTTAACAATTATCTCAGCCTCCATTATTTATGAAAACACGACATAGTGGTTCAAATATAAAAGAGTGAACTTCATACAATATTTGATCTTGAGAAATACCTGTATGTTGAACCAAGTTTGGAGCTGTGGTGTCCTGGACAGTAGCGTTTCTCCTTCCTTTAAGGTGCTTTGGTTTAGAATTTCCTCCAAGTGTTCTTTCCAAAACCCTTCTAGACGTCCTCTCCCATTTCTCCACTTCTCTTCTCTTTTTTTTCAGAGAGTTCTTTTACTTTCTGCCCCCCTAACTCCTAGACCCTTCAACTTCTTAACTCCTAGACCCCTCATCTTCTAAACCTCTCCTCTTCCTCTCTTAGCAACTAGACTAAGTATTATTCTCCCCCAAGTCCCCACAAGGGTTTAATACTTCCAAGAGAGTCCCAAAAAGTCTTGAGAGAATTCAAGTTTCCAAGAGGTAATGAGTTGGACCATATTGAAAATCCCAATTTCTTTTAATAGGAGGGGTCCTAATATTTTAATGCCACATGGCAGCCACCATGGCACACACGTGGCTTCCACATGGCACCCAATTTCGGTTTTATAAAAAAATCCCCAAATTATCCTTCATTTCTTTTATCCATAACTTAGTCGTTTGAGATCTGATTTGAGCACGATTTGAGGTATCGGAATCGCTCAGAATTCTCTTTATTATAAGCTTCTTATTTCAAAAAGATGGGTTCATTATAAAAATCTCGATTTACGTGCCCATATATATATATATATATATATATATATATATATATATATATATATATATATATATATATATATATATATATGTGCTGGTTCAAGATATGCATCTTGGGTAATTCTATGGTGCAAAAATGGGGTGCTAACAAGAGTGCCTACTCGTCCTCTTGAACTTATCCATTCAGATGTTTGGACTTGTTCTGTGAATCCCCAGATTCCTAGATGATTAGCACACCCTAAATAGAGTAATTTATTATGTATGTGAAGCTGGAGAAGCCTAGACTTGAAGCCAGCCAAGTGGCTAAGTCCCGGCTCGCCAGTAAGGTATGAAGGTAAGCCTCCCTTCTATCTGAGCAATTCCTAAACTTATTAATCTGAGAGAGAATGTCTAACTGGTAATATCATGTGCAGTGGAAGGAGTGGCAAGAAGGTAATAGTTGGTGTTTGAAGAGAGGAGGGGGCAAACTTGGAAGTTGTTTTGGAAAATTTGGGGGAAATTAGTTAAGTGTGGAGAAGGGGGTTTTGCCCCATACTACTGAACCCTCATCCCTTCTCCTCTTTATACTCTCTCTTCTTCTCTCCCACTCCCACACTCTCATTTCTTTCCCCATTCTCTCCATCTTTGCTGGGCATAGTGAGGGAAATAGCTCTTGCCAGAAAAAAAGAAAAAGAAAACAAGAGGGCATTTTCGTTTGGGGTTTTGTTGGTGGGATTTGTGAAGGAAGCAACCAAATAGGCCAAGGGTGCTGTTCGTGGGTTGCAAAAGGAGCTAGGAAGCTTGCTAGCTTGATTAGAAGAGGTAAGCAACACCACCCCAACCTATATTTTCATTTTGCCCAATTTCATATGGAACATGAATTTTTTGGGGTTTGAATACAAATTCGTTTATTTGTGTAAATAGGAGAGATTTTAGTTGGGGGTTTTGTGAGAAATAGGTAACCACACATGCTAGAGACAAAAAACTATAGGAAAGAGTGAGATTCGGAAAACCTTAGAAGTAAGGAAAAATTGGATTTTTGCGAACCTGAGAAATTGCGAGGGCACTCGAACTGCTGCTTGAGCGACCTCTTAGGTGTCCGCATAGGAAGTAGTCAGTAGGTGAGGCCGCTCGTTGCTACTCGAGCGTGAATTTGAGCTCCCCACTTGTGATTTTTAAAAATTTTAGAACCTGAGAGCTAGTTTCCTAGGTAAGCCGAGCACCCAAAGCGCCGCTCGAGTGCGCCTTCAAGCGACCTAGACAGATTTTTGTAAATTTTGGGTTTTAGCCCAAATTGAACTACAGATTGTGTTTATTGGAATCCAACCAATGTACAAGTAGGGTTTAGGTATTTAGGAAGTGTACCAACTAGAATTATCTCAAAATTCTAAATAACAAGGATTTTGGTTGCGTTTTTACTAAAATGGGAATTCTAGAGAGTTTGTGTTCCAAAATTGTTTAGGAAAGAGGTAATTTGATTCCACCACTTAGAACACCATCCACATGATCCTTGGAAGTAGGAAACCAAAGCTGAATTCAAGCTGCACCTGTATCCAAAGAGTTGGGGCTTAGGTTGCCAAGTAAACCATGAATTGCAAGGTTTTTTGTTGAAATTGAAATTGTTATTATTTGATTATCTTGATAAGCATGCAATTTATTTTAGGGCATTGGCCCATTTGTTAGCATGCCGTACATTATGATCATGATATGGGAAGGGCATTGGCCCAGTATTTGGTATATGATATGAAGGGCACTGGCCCGTATTGAATTGCATGACATGAAGTGCATTGGCCCATTAATTGTAGCATGATATAAAGGGCATGGGCCCAAATTGATAACTCTTGGCATGATGAGTATCAGTGGGTAGTGTGTGCGGTTCACCTCAGTTGGGGTAGCGGACTATTGTTCACCTTAGCTGGGGGTAGTGAACTAGCATCCTCCACTAAAGTGAGTATCAGTGGGTAGTGTGTGCGGTTCACCTCAGTTGGGTGTCAGCACCTCATTTTGCGCACCAGAAATGCTGAAAATGAAAACCATAATTGAAAAGTCAAACCCGAAAGGGTAAAAAAGTTGATTTTTTGATCCGATGCGAATTGACCAACAAACTTCATACCATTGGATAGAGGATTCCGATATGGTTCTAACGCAACTGAGTTTGCCCAAATCGGAGTCCAAATGAAGATGTTATGAGCTGGTCATATATGGAAATAGCAGAAATTGACTTTTTGCTAAACCCCAGGTTGGCTGTCTGATCTAGTCCTATCAGAAAGAGCACTTTGACACGATTCCAATGCAACCAAGTTTGCTGGAATCGGGGCCCGGATAGGAAATTATGAGCAAAACCGGCTCCTGGAGAGCAGTTTTGACTTTTTGCTAAAAACTAAATCAGCGGCCCAACTTTATCCCGACGGATAGAGATTTCCGACACGATTCCAACGCAACTGAGTTTGCTGGAATCGGACTCCGAATGAATAAGTTATGGGCCGGTCAAACTTGGAAATAGTAGAAATTGGCTTTCTACTAAACCCCATATCAGCCGCCCAAACTTGTGCCAGCAGAAAGGGCATCTCGACACGATTCTAACGCAACTGAGTTTGCTGGAATCAGAGTCTCGGATTGAAAGATATGAGCAAAACTGGCTCCGGGTAGCAGTTTTGCGCTTTTGCTAAAAATTTGACTTTGCTGCTAAAATTTAGCTCAGTGGATATGGGATCTCAACCTGATTCCAACGCCACTAAGTTTGCTAAAATTGGATACTAGATGAAAGAGTTATGAGCAGTCAAAATCTTGGGAAAATCTGCACATGTGGCAAAGATCGGAGAAAGGACATTAAATAAAAAATCTAAGAATATAATAATATTATTTTGACAAATATCTAATTAAGAGATTTAAGATAAATAAAAAATAAAATAGAAGAAGGAATTCTGGCATATGAAGAATCCTTCAAGCATACAGCTAAGGACAAGAGGGGCAAATCTAGAAAGTAGGTTTTTAAAAAAATAAAAAATAATAATAATAAAATAATATTTCAAAGATAAGATTGTATGGATTTAGTCAGATTCCAATTTTTTTTTTATATCTGCACATGTAAGATATGTGGACTTGAACAAAAAGTTTTTCCCACTTTTGTATCTTTTAGTGCAATCTTGCTTTTTATTTCACTTTGAGTGCACTTTTCAATTTTTTTTATAAGAAAGGGGGCTACAGCCCCATTATGAGGACTTGTCTATTTGGTCATTGCTCTCTGGACCTCTCTGGCTCTCCTTTTCCTCTCTAACTTGCTGCTGGCCCCCTTGAGCTCTGGTCTTTCCCACTCTTGTCCGACCTCTCCAATCCCTCTTCAATCTTTGGTTCCCTTTATTCCCACTCGTCCCTTTCATAACCAGTAACTCTTTGAAGTCATCTTCACCCACTTAAAGTCCTAAAAGTTCCTATATTGCCCTCTTGATTTCCATTTTCTTTCGTCCTTCAACTTCTAACCTTTTCAAGACAAGAAATAGTCCACAAAGAGTTCTTGGAGTTGCTGTCAAACGTCACAAAGGGGATCACACACCTCATCAAAACAAGAAGTAATACCTAGGTGAGATTCCTATTGATCTTTCATTTGACATATATTGATATCGAGTTAATATAAGGGATTTTCCTTAACTTGTGTTAAGATGTATCTCTTTACATCTATTGCTTACCATTTTATTTCTCTTATAAGCAAGTGAGATTACATTAGTGAGAAGGAGATCTCTCATATGAAAGAAGTAAGAGTAGAGGAGAGTTCAATACTAAATAAAAAGGGACTTGTGGTATTATCAACTAATTTCTCTTTTGATCTTGTACAATTGATTCATTTATAAGAGGGTTTTGTCCTCTTTGTGTGCACCTATTGTAACCCTTAATGATCTCTCCCTCTTCCCCTTCAAGTAAAAATATGTCCTTTGCTATTTCTATGTGTTTGCATGCATATAATAGTTTTGCAACGGTCAAGCCTAGGATCGTATACTATTTTGTCTAATTTTTCAGCATCATGCATCATCTAATACATGTTATTCCCTTGAAGGAGTACGAAATAAGTTCTACATGTGCATATAAATGGCATCTTTGATATTAATATGTCTTTTATCTAATCTATTCGATCTCATGTAGTGGCAAAGCATATTTTCGCTTCTTATTTAGAAGAATGATCTTCTTATATGTACATCATAGCTCATCTGTTGTTTTAGTATTTTAAAAAGGAAAAAATCCTCATGATATATTTTGGTTTATCCATGTAGCTTTTTGTACACTAGTATATATGTATTTCTAAGTGCATCTCGCAAATCCATATTTTATCATTCATAGACATGCAATCATGTAAACAATCTAGTCATTTCCATTCATACTATTCTTTGTTTTTACTTGGCTTACATATTAGTTTGTAAAGATCAAATAAGTACACATATATAGGTTGTTTAAGGATCGTGAAAATCAAGTCTTTTAGGCTTTTCACTTATGCTTCCAAGAGAAAAGGAGGAATCTCCTTTGCTGCCAAATTGGGACATCTGTTATCCTTGTTTAGAGTTCTTGAGATTGTGTGGAAATTGGGAAAACCAATTGTTTTAAAAGACCTCACGAAAAAGGCCATTTTTGGTCAAAGATTTGAATATCTATGAAGCTGTTCTGGAGCTTATAGAAGTTGGCGAAGCTTCCTGAAAGACTGGCGAGTGCAACTTTGTCTGAGAATGGGCCAACTTTGATTTCTGGGTTGAACCGCACTAGGTTTGCGGTCACACCCAAACCGCAGGTAAAGTGAGGTCAAGTCCCTTTGAACCCTTAAAACCCACTTCATGGACCGGGTCGGACCCAATCCGACCCGTTTTGATACAAGTTAAACCCATTGGGCTTTTAGATCATTCTAAGCCCATTTTAGTGGGCCTTCCAACGGGGCCCACTATCAGCCCGACCCACACCAAAGCCCGTTTCTCATAAATGGGTCATGGGTCATTCGGATAACTACCTAGGGGTCAATCCAAACCCATTGGGCCTTAAAAATCTTAAACCCACGTAATTTGCATGATTCAATTAATTCAAAACCAAATTAACCAAATCCAACAAGGGTTACCCAATAACCTTTATGGGCCTTGGGCTCAATTAAAAGCCCAACTTGACTACCCATGGGCCTTCAAACGGGGCCCATATCCGACCCACTTCACTTAAATGACTAAAAAGATAAAAATAAATAAAAGGGACTTGCACTTGCAAAAGTCCTTACCAGACTTAATCAGATACATGCTGGGTGAGTATAGTTGACTCAAACTAGGGTGACCCAAGGGACTCGCTAAACCAGCGGGGCGGACTGGGGTGTATTCGGACTTCCCTGAACCATAACTGAGCACTTAGCTAGAATCTCAAGCCACAGACCAAGATAGATTAACTTAGGCACCCAGGTGTTCGCCTGTACCTTGTCAGGCAGTGGCGACTTCGGTATTCAATTCTTAGGAGTCACGCACATGACACGTGCGATCTCACCGCGCACATTAGGGGTAGTGGACTATTGTTCACCTTAGCTGGGGGTAGTGAACTAGCATCCTCCACTAAAGTGAGTATCGGTGGGTAGTGTGTGCGGTTCACCTCAGTTGGGGGTAGTGGCCTATTGTTCACCCTAGCTGGGGGTAGTGAACTAGCATCCTCCACTAAAATGAGTATCGGTGGGTAGTGTGTGCAGTTCACCTTAGTTGGGGGTAGTGGACTACTGTTCACCCTAGCTAGGGGTAGTGAATTAGCATCCTCCACCAAAACCTGGAAATTGAGATATCTTGTATGAAGAACAAATGGATATATGATTGTTTATAAATAGATGCCATGTACACTTAAGCACAGATATGCACCAATTGTATGGCACTAAACTGTAATATTTTACTTATGATTTCAAATACCCGCATGTCATGATTCATTGGACAATATCGGCATAAACTATGTTTTCACCGAGCATGCATTTGTTGCTTACTACGACATTCGTTTCACAGTTGTTTTACCATTTGATTTTCAAAGCTATCGACATTCGGTGTGAAGGACTGGACTGGGGACAGAGGAAAGGAAAAAAGCAATTGGGTACAGAGAGGAAGACTACTATAGACCTTCTTAGGATTTTACTTTTGTTGTACATGTTTGTAGTTTCTTTTGGACATGTAACCTATAACTGAGAGGAGTGATTAGTCACCCACCATTTTGTAACAACCATAATAATTTTTGTAATTAACTTTGTAGTCCATGTGACTTGTTAGATTTCTCTTATACAAATGCACCTTTGATATGCACAAGCATCAATTGTATATCACTTGCACCTGTATTAGGAAAGTTTTTAAATTATTTGCATTTTATTGGGTCGAAAGACCGACCTGTGACGACCAGGGGCAGGGGAATGCCTTAGAGAGGCATACCTGGTTTTGGGGCGTTACATGTTCAACTAAGTCTTTAGGGTATTTCATTTATATGTATGGTTTAGTTTCAATCTTGGACTTGTAGCATTTTGTAACTGAGATGTGTGGTTAGATGCCCCATTTTGTATTAGCCAAGTAGTATATGTACATAAACTTGTTTTCCACCACGGGAATTTTGTTACTCTTGTGCGCACGTCGTGATGATGATGATGCGCAACGCGAGGCGGGATGGCGATGAAATGTGCAAGGGAATGGAGGTATAAGGAGTCGCCACTGCCTGATGGGGTGCAGGCAGACACCTGGGTGCCCTAAGGATATCTATTTTGGTCTGCAGCTTGAGATTCCGGATAAGGTCTTGATTACAGTCCGAGGAAGTCCGTAGACACCCCGGTCTGCCCCGTCGGTTGATAGGTCCCATGTGCTTCTCTGGTTCGAGTCAACTTTGGTTCAACTCACCCTTATGTCCTACACCAGCATGCTCACTTTATTAAGTCTAAATGGGACCTTCAGAGGTGTGGGTCCCTTTTATTTTAATTGATTTTTATCTTTTTATCCAAATGATGTAGGTCTGATGTGGGCCCCGTTGGAAGGCCCATTGGATACCGAGTAGGGCCTAGATCAAGCCCAATTCCCATTTGGGGTTATGTAGGATAACCGAGCTTATTGAATTGGTTATTTGGTTTGGGGGTTGCTTATTTACATGAAATCTGTGGGTTTACTGGGCATAACCATAGAACAGGTGCGATTTGGAGGAATGACCTTATTTGGCCACTTTGGGTTATTTTTGGATCCAAGGGAGGAGGAGAGGAGTTATGACCTTACATTTTCCCTTGTGACCTAAACCCAAAGATGAAACAGGGACCTAAGGTGCCCTTGTTTTGGTTCTTTGAAAACCATCTCCATCTCACCAAATAATCAACAATTTGAACAATTCAAACATGTCAACAAATCCAATAACCAACTCAGTTTCGGCCAATCCATGCATGTTCACCCAATAATCAACAATTTAAACATGCCACTAAACCATATGAAGATCATGAGGAAATAGTGGAGGAAACAATGGGGAACATCATCTCTCATGCCTGGTGCTAGTGGATTGGTCTTGGAGGTATGTGGGGTGAGAATGCATACCAAAACAGTGGCTGTTTGGGAAGAACAAAACATAACAGCGGGTAGTTGGGGTGGAGGAGCATGGCAACGGGTTCCCTAGTTCATGATGCACGTGAAGGCATGGTATACTAGTCAAGTTCACTAGGACAAGGGAAAGGTAGTGCTGCTGCTGCCGCCGCCAGCAGCAGCTCCAAAATGGCTTGAATGCCTATTGATTTGTCATAAAACAAACATACTTCCTGGGGGTTCAGAACAGCAGCTACAAAAGGAAAGAAAGAATCATGCTCATATGTATAAGAACAGCAAGTAAACGGGGCAAAACTAGTGCACCCAACAGCAGCGTATTTGGCTTGGTAAAGGGGGGACAGCAACAGTTATAGGGGGGCATTAGCCATGGGTGCACGTGGATAAGCAAGACAGCAACCTTTTATGGGCAATTATGGAGCATGTTGTAACCCCAACTAAGAACAGCAAGCAAAGAGATGGTACGGACATTAACAAAACACCCAAAAACAATTACAAGAAGAAGTGGGAAAAGAAGAAAATCAAGAAGGAAATCTGGGGGTTATTATAGGGATTCATTAGATGAAATATGAGGAAACATGCTTCCTCTTAAAAGCCACTCCGATATGACCAAAACAGTGGCTCAAGTTAATTAAGTGCTTGTGAACATAGCTTTCATTCTCCCATGGAGCTACGAGTGAAGTCTCCCTTACCCTTTGGAGACCTCAATGCTTATGGAAATGGGGCAATAACACATACAAACCACTAACAAAGCATGTCTGGACAGGAAAGAAGATTAGCTTTCTAAACATGGCAAAATACATCCATTTTTATATATGTGGGAAAGAACATGTTAAGGAGCAATACCTAGGGGTTTTACAACCCTTTGGAGGAGTGTGTGACCTACTGGAGATTGGAACAGTAGCTGGCTCCTTCCTTCAGCTTCCTAGCAAGACAAACCAGCTTCCTTAAAAGGGAGGTGGAGGGCTGGAGAGGCTTTTGGGAGTGGGTTTGGGAGGTGTTGGAGCCAAGAGAGGTGAAGAAGAGGGGGTTCGGAAGTTCAGGGAGCAAGGGAGAAGGAGGAGAAGCAGAAAAGACTAGCCCCCTGTCCCACTGTCCGAACTTGCCTTTTATAGCAAACAGGGACAAAATCGCATACTCAGAGCGGTTTTGCCTAAAATGAACAGTAACCGCACATACTGTGCGGTTTTGGTGAAAACCGCTGGTTATGTACAGTTTTGTCCTTGTCTTTTCAGTAATGATGAGGGGACAAATTGGTCAGACGCAGTCTGACGCACCACGCAACCATACTGTATGTGCAGTTGAATTTTCGGCGCCGCTTGCTCTAATTGGCTCGCGCGGGTGGTGGCCGAAAAAATCAACCGCACGCGACCGCATATTGTGTGCGGTTGCGGCAAATCTGAAAGATTTGCCCTTTTTCTCCCCATTTTTTGGTCGAGTTGATGGCTGAGGCGACTCAACCACCTACTCGGACAAATTAGACTTCCCCAATTTTTATTATTTCTTATTTATCTTAATTAGTTTAATTAATATATTTTAACTTTTGACTGATTTGCCCCTGTGACTGTTTTACTCATATCTTTTTCATCCGAGCTCTGATTCCTGCAAACTTAATTGCGTTGGAACCGTATCGGGATGCTCTACCCATTGAGATAGGGTATAGCAATCAATTTAGACTCAGAGGGAAGTCTTCTTTTGCTCTTAAGGGTTTAGACCTGTCTTTTAGGGTTTTGCTTTCAGGCTTTTAGAGGGGTGCAAAAAATGAGGTGCTTACAACTCTTATACACATCCTTGATATGCACATGTATCAATTGTTCCACCATTGTTACTTCTACAGGAAAGTTTTTAATCTACCCATGTTTTATTAGGCCTGCAAGGTCTACATGTAATGATTGGGGATAGGTTAGTGCCTTAGATGGGCAGACCTGGTTCCGAGTCGTTACGTGTAAACCCCTAGATTTTCCTAAAAATAAAATAAATAATTAAAGGATAAATTGTGGAGAAACTACTAAGAAATATAATAGTAGGGAATTAAAGAGAGCTATAAAGGTTAAAATAGAAATTTAAAGAGAAAGGGTAATTTGGTCATTTTAATTAGTTAAATTCATGAAAGAAAATAAGATAATTAGTTATTAAGTCAACAAATTCAACTAGACAAAATCTTAGCTTAGTTGGATGTAAAATAAGGAAATTAAGGCTTAAAGGGTAGGAAAAGGGCCTACTTATAATTATATAATTTAGGATCCAAAATTTAGGTATTTTGAGTGAATAATAAAAGTCTAATTACAATTTAAAATTAAGATGGAGATTAAGCACGAAAATCAGTTAGGAGATCCATTAAAAGAGAATTAAAGGAGTTAAATTAAGGAGAATGATAGAACAGGGAATACACTTAGTATATTAGAATAAGCTAAACCTAATTAGAGTTGGACTATTAGAGAGGCTATAAAATAGAGGTTTAAAGAGTGTTTTAGGTTTTGAAAATAAGTTAAAAGGAGAGGGAAATTCGTGCATAGGTGATAGGAGCCAAAATAGAAGGAGAGAAGAGAGAAAAGAAAGAAGAAAATTAGAAAGATGTGCAGAGATGGCTGACCAACCAACTTCGAACGGCGAGCTAGGAGTATCCAACCGTTGAAATGAGCTGAACTTTTAGGATTTTGTTCTACTCATGGAAGACTTCAAATTGAACGGTGGCGATTTTAATTGGAGAAGTCTAAAGGGGTGCGGTTAAGCTCCAAAAACAGGCACAACCGAAGTTTCTGAAAAATTTGGGTTCATCATAAGGCAAGTAGCAAACCCTTGAAATTGGAGGAACTGCATGTTTTTCTCGTGATTTTGATGTTTAATCGTATTGTTTTGAAGTTAGATTTCATGGGAAAAGCTTATTTGTTTATAAAGAATTGTTTGTGATTTAACTTTATTTTGGAAATCAAGAAAAGGTTGATCATGGTGAATTTGAACTTAAGAAGAAATTCAAGATAAGGAGAAAGGTGATAGGATTGGTTTAGGGTTGTCCTAGAACTAGTTTAGGATGGAAATTAGATGTTTAGAATCAAAACAAGTAAATAGTATGTATAGAAAGTTCTAAAATTTCCGTAAATTGAAGAAAAACAATATTATAGTTGGAGCGCTCGATACACCGCTCGAGCGTTACATTAGGCGATAGGCCTTTGAAAAATAATAGAACTTGAAAACCTAACCGCTAGAGCAATCGCTCGAGCGACCTTTCGAGCGACCAACTGTCAAAAGTTTCAAAACTTGGGATTTGTGCCCAGATTCAATATCTAATGATTTTATTCGAATTTTAATGTTGTAACACCTGTAAATAGGGTAATTTGAGATGTAGGAAGTAACAGAATTAAATTCGAATAAAAGGGTAATTATTTGAGACAATGAATGTAATAAGAATCAAAGTAGACTAGTTAAGATAAAACTATGCAGTCAAACCATTTTCACTAGGATTCTAGGTATGAAACCTAGTCTAACAAGTCATAGTAAACCTAAATTAACTTATGGAAAGAGTCAATAGCATAACCTAAAGGATTCAGAGATTTAGGGTATTCGTTGGTAAATAAAGGACTTAAAAGTAAAGATTTTAGGATGAACCAAAATGTAGGATTTGGAGTAAACTTTGTAAGAAATAAAGAATAACCGGAATATTAAATTAGAAAGATAAATTAAGTATGCCCACACTAACATGACTCAAATCTGAACCTTTTAATTTAGAATTTGTGTATACTCTCGTACTTTTCTTATTAAATGATCTGGAACTTTGTTTAAGAACTGTTTAATGGTTATCTTTTGGTTGGACACCGTGGTTTTGGAAATTATTACCGGACACAGCACTTGGGACATGGTTGTGATTATTGGTATGAGGTTTATCACTGAATATTGTATCTTTGAGTTAATCAAGGTTTTGATTGTGAGTTGTGTCTAGTGGACAATGCTTAGTATGGATCCATAGCTTAGCTAGGAAGTGAAAGGGAATTGGTTGGTAAGTTATTCTTGTTCGGAACTCCCCAGTATGCGGTTCGTCGTACTAGCAGGTATGGGCGACGTAAGCAGCAATCCTCGTCTGCTGCAAGTGCGGCCTGGTCTTATCCGAGGTTGCTATTGGTAAACGATTTTTATTTTGTTATTTAGGTTACCATCTGCATGCTTCAATGAGACATTGAAGCTCACAAGCTTTATATTGGTCATGTTGATAGGTTACTTGTGACTCGCACATTGGAGCTTGTGAGACATGGGAAAAAATCAATTTCATGATTTCCTCAATCATCACGCGGGATTAAATAAAACAAAGAGTCGCCACCATTCAATTTAGGTGTGAATGGACACCAAAATATCAAATAAGCACAAAAGGCAAATTTTAGGGCAAAATATCCCTCCTAAAAAAAAACAACCAGAGATGGGTAAGGGGATTAAGTTATGAACAGGGGAAGGTGTTAGGCACCCCTATTCATCCACACAAGGTGGTTGCCAGGTATTGTTCATGTTTAAAATAAAGGAAAAAGCTTGCTATAAAAATCACACAAAATCACAAAAAAAGCAAAAATATATGGTTTTTTCATATGAATAGTCTGATTGATCCAAAACTATCAAACATGATCATACCATTCCTAGGGTTTCATGATCAAAATAAAATTGAGATAAAATCAAATAAAATCAATTTAAAGTGAAAAATCCAAAAATCTGGCTTTAAACTAAATTCTAGAAAAATATGATTTTTATAAAATATTTCAAAATTGAACTTGAACAGTCCAGGATATAGATAAAGCCCAAATTTCACATTAAATCTGAAAATCAAAACCAAAAATACCCATGTTGATGAAGAACATCAAAAGGGGAGAATTTAGACCGTAGGGTCTTCTCTCAAAAAGGAAAAAACAATTTAAAAACCATATCATGAAACCCTAGAATTTATTTTCAGGCTTCTGGATCCAGATCTACCATATTGATCATGATAAATCCAGGATCTTAGCCTAAAATCACAAAATTCACGAAAACAGTGCTGTAGGTGCAAAAGTGGCAAAAATCCAAATTTTAGCAAAAAGTGGGGATCTCATGCTATAAACACCATAGATTCATGTTATTTATTCAGATATATCATAAAAAGCATTAAAACATGATCAGGATATTTACAACAGCCACATCTCACAGATTAGAGCACATGAGGGTCTACCCTACGGATCCACATGTTCCCCTTTCCCCTAGTTCTCTCTTCACGTTTTACGGTTAGAGAGACTCTTGAGGTACTTAGAGATAGGTTTGGTTACACAAACACAATCAGAGGCCTCATTCTATGAAAAAAAGAAAAAAACAGATATAGGGTTCTATTCTAGGGATCCACCTGTTCCCCTTTCCCCTAGTTCTCTCTTCACGTTTTACGGCTAGAGAGACTCTTGAGGTACTTAGAGACAAGTTTAGGAATACAAAAACAGATATGGCCTTATTCTACAGCAATAGAGATGATCCTATTACTTCTAGAATTGAAGACAGAAAATAAAAAGGAATAGGGGACTTACTTGGATTGAGCAGGCAGGCAGCAGGAGTTCTTTCTCTTCTCTTGGAGCTTCTTAGAATTCCTTGGACTCAAAATTTCGTGGCCCTTAGCTAGAGGAGAGAGCCTCTATTTATAGACACACCCAGGGGCATGGTTGGTCCAGAAGGATATAGCCTGGTCTTTAAGATAGAGTGAAATACAGAGATAATGCCCATCCATAGCCAACCAAGGTGGCTTCAGCGAATAAAATACTTAATTCGCTTGTTTAAATATATATTGGACTAAAGATAAAGCTTGGAAATCGAGAGAAGGACAAAACTCCCACGTGTCTTTAGTGACCGTAAATGATTTACGGTCCAACGGAGACCGTATTGTTACTACGGGCGCGCCTGTCCGTAGATAATTTTCGGGCGTGACTGGCCCGTGAAGAAAATACAGGCAAAGCCTGTTTTGTCAATTTTTATGCATTTTTGACCTGTTTTAAGCTCTAATTACATGTTTTTATTACTTTCTCATTTTGTAGTGCAATTTGGGGTGTCTACAGAGCTATGATTTGGCCGTACTTGTGGATCACTTGTGATTTGCACTTGCGCTGGTATTAGACGTAATTGTTGTGGGTCCATTAATCTTTGATCGGATTGGTATGGCCTCCATGGAAGCGGTGCCCTTTATGGGATTTTATTTTTACTGTGGATTGTACTCGCCAACCCATGCGTGGGTGGTCCGCGTTGATGGTTGACGGAAGAGATGGTAGTGACTGCAGGTGCGGGCTCCATCTATGATGTAAGTTGTGATGTGGCGAACTATGGGGGCAAGAATATCTTATTAAGTGGTTTCAGTTCATGAGTCCTATTATGTCACATGTATTTGTTTTGGATTGGTAAATTGTTATTGTTATATCATTGTATTATCATGGTTTTGGTTTTAACGTTCACCTCATGACTATCTTTGCAAATCATTATGGCCTGTTTTTACTTCATGCATCTACTACTTGTTGAGATTTATTCTCACTCTGGTTTCTCCCCATTTTTCAGGTACTCTTGGTTAGGACTTCATATTGTGGGCTAGTTGTAGCTGGGTAGTCTATGTAGATGTAGGTTGCTCATGTAATTGAAATCCTTGTATAACGTATTCATTTAATAAAGAGAATTTGAAATTAAGTTTCCGCATTTACTCTGATTATAAAGTTAGAAAAAGTTTTAAATTATCCAGTTTCTTTAGTAGCTTTGTTTAATTACCATAACACCTCGGGTTTAGGAATATATGGACCCGGAACTGGGGCGTTACATTACACGTAAAACCCCAAATATTGACTCTTTTAGACAAAACATACCCAAATTCTTTATAAAAATCCAGAAGTAGTTTTATTAGTGCAAACACTATTAAAATACCCTATTCTAAGTAATCAATGAGTTAAAACTACATATGAATTGTTCTTCAATAATAATATCCTTTTGTTAAAACTTATCTTATAATAGATTACTCAATATTGTCCAAATTTCCTCTTTTAAACGAAAGGTACCCAAACTTGTTGAATTCTATGTTTAATTATTCCAGAAGTTAGAACAGATGTGATATTATGTTAGGAAAGTGTTGAAGATTTATTAAACCTATTAAAGTCATGAGAAATCTAATTCTTCCTTCGTTTAATCCCAAACTAACACTAATTTACATCATTTGTTTCAAATTCTAAATCTTTTATTAAAAATCCAAACCAGCACTATTATTAGCTCAAATTAAACTAATTACAACTTATTCAATTATTAAAATCCTAGAAAAATAATTAAGATTTGATTTTGGCACAAAAATATATGTTTATTGAAAATCAGAAACTGGGCGCTCGAGTTGGGGTCGTGCGTGAAATCGAGGTCCTCTATTCCATGTGACTGTATGCTCAGTGCACTAGGTAGTGCTCGAGCCTAGAGTGGCCATAAACATCACGCTCGATTCTGCGCTAAAGAGTGGGCCGAGCCGCCGAGCATTCATAAACAGCTATCGGGTTTCAATTCAAAACAGAGTCGCACGATGTCGCACTCGAGCATAGCTCAATCGCGATGATTTTATACTTAGCGCTCACCTTAGAGCTTGACCGTATACCATGCGCCAAGGCAAATTTGTAGATTTATGAGTTTTCTTCATGTGCAAGAACCTACCTTGTTTTTTCTAAATTTTATTATAAAAATCACTCTTTTTTTTTTTCATGCCAAAACACATCTAAAAACACCCTTAATCTAATTTACCTAATTAACTAGAAATCTAAGATCAATTCCCAAAGCTAAAACCTTAATATCTAATCCCTTTCTTATACTTTCAACCATAGAATTCAATATTAGTTCTAAAAACTTCTCAACATCAATTCATGATTACCAATTCAATCATCCGCTTTCAAATCCATCAGATAAAAACAGAAAAAAAACATGCAATTCCTCCAGTTTTTCGAAGGGTATGCTACTTACCTCTTTACACAAAACCTCAAGCCAAGTCCTTAATCTCTTTTCTTCTTCATTCTAGCCGTGAGGTAATATTAAACTTATCCTAATTTTCCTTTTCACATGTATCACACGGCTAATCCCTATTGGAGTTTCCTATCCTAACTAGGAAACTTCTTTTATTATTTTCTAAACACAAATCACACGCCTACTTTAGAACCTTCCCTTAATTTATTTCCTAAATTCTCTCTTTACTTAATCCTAATCCCATACGTATGGTATTAATATGAAAATTACGATTCCATGATTTGGTACACTATCATTCATGCTCTCCTTGACTAATAAGAATAAAAAAAAAAAACCACTTAGATCAACCTTATGCTATAAACATTAATCCTTAAAAATCAACTCTATTCTAAAATTTTTTTTCCAGATTTCATTGCCTCATAATATTCTTACCCCTAAAGTACCCTTGAATCTGCTATTTCTCATTTTACTCAAACTTCCAAGTAGTCTCTATTATTTAATTAACTTAATTTCTCCTTTATTATTTTTTATATTTCGTTATCCTAAATCTTTAAATTTATATTTTCTCATAATTTTTTCTTTAAACTATAATTTGAATCACTCCAATATTCTTAATTAATTAATTATTATTATATTTATAAAATTCAGGATTCTACATTAGTAGTAAATTGAAATTTGTTAAATGAAAAATAATATTCTATCTTTTTATCTTAAATTTAATCACAACATTAATTTGATAAGGAATTTGGATTATAGCATCTCTTTTCTCTTGATCCATAATTAACATCGTTCTAATTCCAAGCAGGAAGGAACGTGGGATAGGATTGTTTTGGAAGGACGTTAATACCCATCAAACATCGATATCTTTATCTAAGTTGTAAGAGGGGTAGAAACGGGATAACATCGCTCTTAAATGAGAATAACGTCCATCCAAATGTTTGAAATTTTAAAGTAACTAGTTCATATTTGTAGTTGGACGGTGCAAGTTATGCCCAATTTTATTTCTTCTAATTGGAAAAGCCTAAGGGAATGCCTTTAAAATTTATAAAAACCAAATATATAGTAATTATTATATTTATTGTTTTGTGTTATATTATATATAACACAAAGTATATTAAGTATTTTAGTATTATAAATATAGTAAGAATTGGAATTTAATAAAATTGAAATTAAGTCTATTAAATTCAATGATAATTTCTTAATTATAGAAAATTTTTCCTTTTACGATTTTCTCTCTCTAGATAAATTTTTTTCGAAGTTCTCTCTAGAAATTTCTCTCTCAATAATTTTCTTTCTCTAGAGCATTCTAGCTCCTTATCTTTCTAAAGTTTTTCCTTTTTAAAACCACTTATAAGTTGATGTTGTTTCTCTAGAACATTTTCTCTCTAGATTTTCTCCATAGAACATTTCACTTCTCTTTCTTGGTATTCTTCCCTCTAGAACATTCTATCTATAGGTACCTTCTCTCTAGCATTTTTAATTTTTTTTCTAGAACATAAACAGTTAATCAATTTGATCGAGTCCTCTTTCTTTGGAAATTCAGCACCAAAGTATTTACGTGACGACTTACTTTGAACTCTAACGACTAATTTTAGATAATGGCTTTAAAAAATATGCCCAACAAATTATTTGATCTGCAGATCTTTTTTTATTTTTATTTTTTATTGATGTTTGAAGAGTAGTTAGAATAAACTAAAAATAATCACCTGCATGCAATGCTGTTTGTCTTTAAAAACTACTTCGCAGAACAATTTATAATGAAAGTTTATCACTTGTGAGTCATCTTGCTTTGGCAATTATCCCATGAGTTTATATACCATGTTTGAATTTGATTTTGGGTTTCCAAATAATCTCAGCCAATGATTTTCAATACCATGGATGTTGAGTATTTGTAGAAATCAGTCTAGATACGAATTGATATTAGATAAAATGCTCTTCTAACTATATATGAAAAAACAGAAATTATTTATCAGTGTATTGTGAAAAACACAGTTTAGACTCTAAATCACCTAGAGGGGGGTGAATAGGTGAAGCCGATTGCGGAATAAAAAATCAATCAATTAAAAACAAGTTCTTAATTAATTGGCATGCACAAGTCTGAACAAATATCAATTCATCACACACAATTGCAAAATAAAGAAGAGACAACACAAGCAATTTGGTGACGAAGGGAAAACTCTAAGAGAACTCTCAAAGAGAAAAACCCTCCGGGCTACGAGGTGCCACATCTGGAAATCACTATAAGAAGAAGACTTACAATAGTGGTTCAGACGACCCAACAATGACTCTGACTCACAATGTAAATATCTGAAGAACTCTTCAGATTTGCATCCTTGCAACGATTCAGAACTCTGAATATCTCCTTAGTGATGTGCCGAACGAACTCGTTCAGCAACCGTAGGAACTCCCACGAGCAAACTCTTCAACCCGGAACTCCAAGGTAGAAAAGAAAAGAAGAAGACTGGTTTTGATGGCTCAAAGAAGAAGAGGAAAGAGGAAGAAGGTCTCTCTCTCTTGCACACGTTTTAGGGTTCTCAAAAACGTATTGGGTAACCCTCACAATAGGCTAAACACTCCTTAAATAGGTTAGGAGAAGGAAGGGAACGAAAAGGAAACAAATCAGAAAAGATCGGATTTCTATAAAAGAAGTTTGTTTACGAACGTTCGAACGCTCAGCGAACGCGGCTCGAACGTTCGATAAAACAACTCACTTTCTTTCTCGTTCGAACGACCAGCGAACGTTACTCTCTGTTGTCTCTGTGGAACACCAACGGTCGAACGTTCAACGAACGTGAGGTGAACGCTGCTCTCTGGATTCTCTGTGGAACACCAACGGTCGAACGTTCAGCGAACGTGAGGCGAACGCTGCTCTCGGGTTTCTCTGTGTGTCGTCACCGGTCGAACGTTCAGCGAACGCTGCTCTCGGGTTTCTCTGTGTGTCGTCACCGGTCGAACGTTCAGCGAACGCTGCTCTCGGGTTTCTCTGTGTGTCGTCACTGGTCGAACGTTCGGCGAACGTTCAGCGAACGTTGGTCGAAACAAATTCAATTTGACTCCGATCAAAACCCCGTTTGAACCGCAATACCTCTAACCTATCCCAAATACATTGACAATATTTTTAAGACCTTTTTGACTCGGAATACAGCCAAACCAAAATAAACCTTACATATTGTATTTACTTTACCATATATATTGGACCACAAAATTAAAGCTTCCATTTTCTATATAAATAATTTCTGTTTTTTATGAGACAAGGTAACTAAACAAGGAAATTCTTTTGTGTGCAGCCCCTTTTTTTTTATTGTTTACTCTTCTTCAATAAAAATCAAATAGCTAAAACTATTCTACTTTTTCTTTTTTGGTAGGAATCAGGTTGGGGGTTGGGGGACCGGCACATAGCCGGGACTCATGCATACTTTTGATGAGGGTGGGAATTGATCCCATGACCTCTTCTATGGATTCAAATCATCTGCTGGATGCCCTGCAGCATTAAAAATAATGTGGCTTGTGTCAGGCTGTAGGTGATGTGGCTTCAAATCATTGGCTGCTGGGCATCCAGCAGATGATTTGAACCCCTCTTCTATTACCAGAAGGGTCTTTACCACCAAAGCAGGTGGCGCCCTCGCTAAAACCATTCTATTGATGCTGCTAACTACATCATATACACTAAAGTGCATCACTTGCACCTCTATATATTTACAATCTTTGCGTGACTATTACTATATGCAATTATGTAATTGCATATAGTTTTCATGCATTTTCAAGCATCTCAATGAATAATTTAATTGCATATAGTTTTCATGCATTTTCAAGCATCTCAATGAATAATTTAATTGTAAGGATGATTACTAAAGTTCTTCATATATCTTAATATATTCATTTTTATTATCTAATGTAATCTGAGAAGTTTATAACGTAAAAAAAGGAATTTTAGGACGCCGTTGATTGCATAAAAGTAAAAATGGTTTTGAGTTAGGGTAACTTGTGGGAGAAGGGGTGACCGAAGACAGTTGCTTTTTAAAAGTAATTCAGATTCAGTCACGTAATTTTCTTAAATTGGGAATTAGTAATAATTTATTAAAATAATTTAAGAACAGTATCATTAGTTTTAAAAATAATTCAGATTCAATCATCCAATTCAAATAATTGAAATAAATATCCTTATTTGCATGTATTTAAAGAGGACAATAAGTCCTTTTAACAATATTTAATTTTGAAGAGAATCTTGGTGTGTTATCAATTATTTTAAAAACACGTAGCTGATTTTTTATTATAGAAAATTTAATGACTGAATCTAAATTATTTTTAAAAAGCACAATTAAAAACTAATTTTTCCTTTATAGAACGCCAAGAGGGTTAGATAGATGCGACGGGTGCTGTTCTCTAACGCTTTTTAAAATAATACTCATTATTAATTAGTTTAAAAAGTATAACTAAAAACTAATTTTCAAAAGCTTAGGAAGTCACCGTCTCTTTTTACACGAGGGAGGAAATGTTGTGAAAGTCTTTGGAGAAGGGCTTTTCTGGAATGTGAAAATGGACAAACATCAAAGTCCCAAAACTTAACCTCTTTGGGAGAGCTATAAAAGGAAAGCGATTTTAAGTTTTTGCTTTGGAGAATTAGGGTTTCGTGGAAGAGAAGATGGGTCACTCTAATGTGTGGAATTCTCATCCCAAGAACTATGGTCCAGGATCCCGTGCCTGGTAAGACAATATCTGTTCTCCATTGCTAATAGCCTCCCAACTCTTTTCGATTTATCTCTGTAGGAAGAGAGGAAAGCAAATATCCTTCTTTATGTTTTCATCTGTTCTTTAGAAATTTGATTTTTCATCTCCGGATATGGGTTTTCGGGTAATACTCTCTTTTTAATTCCTTTTTTTTAGGTTTGTGATTTGGGCAGAGATGATTTGATCCTTTGAATTCTTTTTTTTTTCTTTTTTAAGGGGGGAATTCTTTGTCTATTTCTTTGGATTCCTGACAAATTTCGATAGTTCCTTGTGATTATAGATTTGTAGATGGATCTACTGTTATTGAAATCTTCGTTTTACTTGTGGATTTGATTCCTTTTTTAGTCTAAATTTTACACTTATTTTTTTTTTCCATTTTTTTGGTTTTTTTAATTGATAATATTGTTGTTTGCTTCAGCCGAGTCTGTGGGAACCCTCATGCAATAATCAGGAAGTACGGGCTTATGTGTTGCAGGCAGTGCTTCCGCAGCAATGCCAAGGAGATTGGATTTGTTAAGGCAAGTGTCCAATCTTATTGAGTTCATAGAATATTGATTATGATTCAACAATCAAAATATTGAATGTGGTGGTTTTGATTCCGAAAACATATATTTATCAATATCGCATTCATGGGTTGCATTGCAATATCCTCTGTTATGTAAATGCCTTGATTTGATTAAAAACATTCATTGCTAGATTTTGTTGTACCTGTACAATATTTTACGGTACTTGTATATGATTCGCCATTGATGGAACAGTAGGATTCTATCTCTCTTTCATCTTTTATGATAAAAACCATAAAATTCCCTGAGACTTGAACCTATATATCATCCTTCCTGTTCTTTAATTGTATATACCAAATATGATGCCAATAAATTTCCTTTTGTCTTATGAATTATGTTCTGTGATTTTTCAGTATCGCTGAAAGAGGATACTTGTGGAGAATGTCACACCTTCAACAAGGTGGAAGATTTTTTTTTGGCTATTAGAACTTTTTATTTTGAGTTAAGTCTTCAGTTAAAGTTGGGATAGTTATATGATTTTACTCTACTGCGTTATTTAATTTCGGATTTCTTGATGCTGGTCATTAATTTTGTATTTAAATGGAATCTTGATTAGACTATTTGCAAATCCAACTCTTTTTTCCAATTGTTCTTGTGCCCAAAACATCATGTCGAACTTCGTCGTTAGGCCTCTCTGGTTTGCTTATTGACATGTGATAAATCCGTCTAACCCTCAATTTTCTATGTGATAATAGTTTGCAATCCGTATATCCTTTATAAGACAAGTTTTGAAAAGATCCGTTTCTCTTTTTCTATGTAATAATAGTTTGCATAGCCGAGATTTACGGGTAGTTGGAGAAGGAGAACACACACCCACCACTTACCTTCAAAGGGGAGCACAATGTTCTTGGACTCGCGTGAGCCACATTGTGCGGAAACTCAAACATCGGATGATTTTGATTGAGCTGGAGGTAGGCAAGGTGGCCACATTGTGCAGAAACTCGAACATCGGATGATTTTGATTGGGCTGGAGGTAGGCAAGGTGGGAGTGGATCCAAGGTTACGACGAGCCTAGCGTTGGTAATGTCTCGGATATTTATCCGAATCCAACTTGAAAATGTTGAATTTTGATATGAGATATAGACCCATGGTTCAAATACATATATCGGATTTCGGATCCAACAAAATTTGGATTCGAATTTGGATCTACCCATATCTGATCCAAATAGGATCCGAAACGAAATCAATATACTATACATAAACCTAGACCAAAGATACGTTAGACTGCTTGTACACTTACGGTTGAACCAACCTTAATTAAAACAAAAAATCAATCAAGGGGTTTTTGATCCAAATAGGATCCAAACTGAAATCAATATACTATACATAAACCCAGACCAAAGATAGGTTAGATTGTTTGTAAACTTAAGGTTGAACCAACCTTAATTAAAACAAAACAAAAAAAATCAAGGGGTTTTGTGTTTGTGATAAATTGAATTCGGATTTCGGTTATTCTGTATTGTCGAATATCAAATTCGAATATTTTATATGTATTCGGTTTTGAATTTGGATTAGGGTATAAAAGACCCGAATTTCGGATTGAATTCGAATATCAGTTTTTTTTTTCTTTTTCAGTTCAAATTTGGATCCTAGAAGATCCATACAACATTCGACTGATTTTGCCGGACGAGCCTATGACCTTACCGCTAGTCTTACTGTTAGCACATGCGGCACCTTCAAAAAAACAAAGATTCGTTTCAATATCTGGTTTCAACCTCTACATGAATTGAGTGATCGCCACAAGAGTTAGAGTCACATCGAACTGGAGAGTCCAACCAAATAGAACGTAGATGTTGACACTTCTTCTATTGTATATACTATATAGTAGGGTTGCTTATTGGGCTGTGCCGGCCCGGGCACGCCCAAGGCTCGTTTGGGCATGGCCCGCAACGGCACGCGCATTGTAGCATGCCGTACTGGGCCGGGGGTCCTGAGGCCGCCGTGGCTTGCCAGGGCACGCGGCACGTGTGCCAGCCTGCTATGGGGCAAGCCCAACTAGCTTAAATAACCCAAAAATTGTTGATAGTAAGGTTCGAACCTTGCCCAACAGATTTAAAACCTGTCTCTTTAATCACTAGGACATAACACCTTCTTGCATCAATAATATCATAATTAAATTATTTTAGCTAAAAATTAAGGATTTGGAAAATATAATTATAGAAGCTCTTATATAATCAATCAAAACTAAGAAAATAATTAGGTATAAATAAGCCCAAAAAGTTGTTATAAAATCTCCAATTAAATATATTTGTTATGCCTAGGTTTTTAATTAGACTACTTTAAGTCTCTAATGGGTGTAAAATTTTTTTGGAGCAAAATCTATCCCAATAAGTGTAAAACAATTTTTGAATAATAAAAATATTTTTTAGAATTTTTTGGGATTAAAAAAAAAAAAAAAAAAGGGTTTAACACCCCAGGCCCGCCAGGCCGGGGATCCTGGCAAAACAGGCTTGGCGTGCTGCGGCCTGCCAGGCCTGCGGCACAACAGGCCCGCGGCCCGCCCGAGCACGCCTCAGGCATGCCGGGCCGGCCCGCCGAGCAACCCTATTATATAGGCACCTCGGAGGACTATCAAAACATACCTCAATTAAACCATCATTAAAATGCATTAAGTTATATAAATTTATAATAATCATGTATTTCTTTCAATGAAATGTTATCATCCGCAACTCATTGAAATTCAGTAAAATATCTTGAGGCCACCCTGGAGCATAAGAAACTTGGAAGTAACTCTTTAATCCAACCTTGGACTGTTGGCGCAATATTCAATTGATCTAATCTACCGTGAAGTCCACCATACCAAAGTGTTTGCTCGTGCAAATAAATGATGTGCTGATTCTTCCGTTGTGTGACATGTAGGACATAACTCATGTGGTTTTTGAATCCTGTGGTGAAGCAGCTGATCTGCAGTAGGTAGTGCCCCATGGAGGATTTTCCATCCAAAGTGTCGTATTTTTTGAGGACAGGGAAGTTTCCAAAGACGAAGCCAACTTCGATCTGCTGGGATGGTAGAAGTGGAATTTTGGCTCATAGCTCTATATAAAGAAGATACTGTGTACTTCCCATTTGTAGTATAAGTCCAGATACATTCATCTCTTCTGGGTTCCATTGATAAGGGAATTTGGAGAATCAATTCAGCAACCTCCCTTGGCCACAGTTGGATTATAAGCTCTCTCTTCCAGGTACGTGTCACTGGATTTAACAAATCAGCCACCTTTGCTTGAAGAATGTCCATCCCCCACAATCCAACCCATCCCCTGCTTTAAGAATTTGCATTGCCTACATATATGCCTCCATGATACCGAAGCCTGGGAAGGTGGGGAATAAATGAAAAATTCTCGTTCTTTGAGATACTTACCTCTTATAAGTTGACTCCACATAGTGTCTGCTAATTGAAGAATTTACCATGCACATTTACTAAGCAATGCATCATTAATCTTGCTTTGCTGCTTGATATTGAGACCACCTTGCCGTCTTGGTTTACATACTTTCTCCCAGCGAAGACAATATCGAACTCGGCAACTTATAAACATTGATAATGTGCTGTCCTTGACTCGCCAATAATGAGTTGATAAGAACCACCCTTCCAACTTGGTTCGAAAGAGTAGCTTTCCATGCAGATAGTCGAGCACTTACACGAGCTATGAGATCTTCAAAGTGGTAACTCTTTAATCTGTCCTTGACTAAGACCTTGGCTATAAGTTTGTATATGAAGTTGCAAAGGCTTATTGGCCGATAATCACCTACTTTCTGTGGGCTGGTTGACTTGGGAACTAGAGCAATAAAAGTATGATTAAGGCCTTCTGGGAGGTATCCAAATGCAAATAAGGATTTTATGAGTTCAGAGACATCCCCTCCAAATACATCCCAAAATTGCCTATAGAATACCCCTGGGAACCCGTCAGGACCAGGGCTTTTAAAAGCTCCCAGTTGAGACAAGACCATTTGTATTTCAGAATCACTTGGGGGAGATAGAAGTTGATTATTTTCCTCTTCAGATACTTGAGGCACTAAAAGGTTTGCAAGAAACAAACCTGTAGGATGAATTGGAGCTTTATAAAACTGCTCAAACTCTTGAACAAACGTGTCATCAATTTTATCTGGTTCTGTAATGATCTCTCCTTGATTGTTTTGAATTTGCACTATCAAGTTCCTTCTTCGAAGGGTAAGAGCAGATTGATGGAAGAACTTGGTATTTAAGTCCCCCGCCTTGAGCCATCGAACACGAGATTTTTGTGCCCAAAAGATCTCCTCTTGTCGCATGGTTTGATTGTATTGGGCTTGAAGTACAGCTTCTGCTTGTGCTAAGGAGCTGGACTCATGCCTTTCTTGAGTTCTTTGGATGCTCTGTATAAAATTCTGCAGCTCTAGCTTTCGTTTATGTAAGAGGCCGTTTGGTAACGTTTTTTTTTAAAAACAGTTTGAAAACTAAAAATAGTTTCAACTGTTTTTGGGTTTTTGAAAACAAGTTATAAGAAACCCGTTTAGTAACAATCACTGTTTTCTGGGTTTTTGAAAACAGGTGACAAGAAACCCGTTTGGTAACAATTAATAAAAAAAAAAAATGATTCAAATTTCAAAATCAACAAATATGCATTGCTATACAACCTACAAGCCCATTAAACTAAAACAAATTTGCTATGAAAAAGAAAAAAAAAAGGAAATCAATTCAATTTAATTTTAGGACAATTTCAATCCAATAAATTTATTATAATATTATATAAAATGAACATAAATTTATATTACAATAAACATAAAATATATTATTATAAAATTATATATTAAAATATAAATTATGATATAGTTTATATTATAATATATATTGCATTATAATATCTTACTATAATATTATTAAAATAATAATGGTGTTATTGTATTACAAATATGCGTTTGGTAAGTCCTAAATCAAAAACCTGATTTTCATACGTCTTTAAAAAAATTGATTGGGGCATTTTTACAAACATGCAGCATGCATTATTTTATAACTAGATTTATCAGATGATTACAATGTTTTTGCTGTCAGTCAAGTTGGTTTGACGTGGTCTGCAGTCTGCACATTGCCATTGATGATGCTTTGGTCTTTGGCACGGTGACTCCCAATCTTTCGTTCATGGCCACCTTGTCGTCCTCTGTTTCCCATTCAAAGCACTAAATTAGTGCTTTAAACAATGGCCTTGATAGATCATAGCAAAGAAATAATTAAGCACCAAGAAGAAGGCACACTGATCATTACAAAATACAGATTGGTAGGAAGTTAAAAGGGCCCCAAATCATCATCTGTCACAGTTTTCCGGGGGATTTGTAGTGCGAGACTCTGATTGTTTCACTATTTTGAGTAAAGTCCGTCAATCACAATCGTGTCGCACAGAAGGCAACATGTAATAAATGATATGAACACGAAGTTACGTTGGTAAACAGTAAACTATGTTTCTTTCCTCTCGTAGTTTCAGAACACCGGCGCGTCTGACGGAGAAGAGTTCACCAAGTTCAGTATGTCACTCCAATAGATCCTGCTCTCTTCAAGGTCGTCAAGGTGGCTTCCATCACCATTATCGGAATCACCTACGCCCTCGGACGAATTCCGGTCGCCGGATTTGCCCAGAATAAGATCACCGAACCCTTGCAGGAAGTTGGAATCAGGTTCTTGTCTGGTAGTTAAAGATTCCGATGTCCACTGGCGGTCTCCGCCGAACACCACGTCGTGGAGGCCTGCAGTAGTAAAGATCATCGCATTATCCATTCTGTTTTTGAAGGAGTAGTCTCCTTTATGTCTTCCCTCCCTGTGCGCTCGACGAAGGGAGAAGAGAGGTTTTCAATCGAAGAGAAAAAAAATAATTTATTACAAAAATGCCATTCAGTAAAAAAACGGTTCATCGTTTTTAAAAACGAAAATTTTTGGTTTCTCAAAACCCGATTATTTTTCAACCGTTTTTTAGAAAAACGGTCAGAAATTATTTTCAACCAAACACGTTTTTAGTTTTTTGTGTTTAAAAACCGAAAAACGGTTTCTGAACACGTTACTAAACGGCATCTAAATTACCCACTTTATTCTTGTTCCAACTTCGAAGATCTTGTTAAGTTTTCCAGGATATTCAATAAATGCCTCTGAGACACGTGCCCATGAAGTCACAACAGTATCTGTTGCTCCAAAAATGGGCCGGTGTGGACACGTGTCTGTGTTGATGATGTGTCTCTACGCGGGCGTGCCAGTATCGTTTGATACAATGATTTTCGAGTCGATTCCTGACCCCGGGCACTTGTTCCGAATCTGAACCGGGATCGGTTCAGTCGTACTGCAAGTCACCTGTAATAAAATCGGTCAGGCGATGGTATGAAGACTAGGGGTTCGGTCTTCGTTTCGGGTTCTTGTAAGTGTTTGAAAGCGAAAGCAACTAACGGCACACAAATCCTTTTATTATAAAATCGGCCGAATAGCCGAAAGCGACAACAGATAATCCTCAAAGTGGAAACAAAAGTACAAAAGAAAATCGACAGGGCTTGCAGGACCGGCCTGTCCTGGTCTTATAGTCGTAATCGGGTATAAGCGCAGGAGGAAGGGGGCGGCTGCTAGCAAAGCCAATTCAGGGGGTTCACCTTGGATTGCTGCTTACCCAAAAATACACGAGTCACTTGGCGTGAATAGAGCGAGTCTCGGGACCGGCTGCTCGGGATCCTGTAAAGACAGAACTGCGAGTCAGGGGCGGCCTCAACTTACTCTCCGGTGGCAGGATTCTGGTGTTAGTCGGAGTAAAGAGGGGTTTAAGATGTCACTGCGACTGGAAGCAGTGAGAGAAGTCCTAGTTTATCCGTCTGTATTAGAGGGGATAAAGGATCACGGATGATCAAAATAATATAATAACCGGTTGCGGTTGTGTGGATTATGTCCTTGAGCTCTTCGAATTGGGGCCTTTTATAGCCGCTCCTTGACGGTTGCTCAACGTCCTACTCTCGCACGATCTTCATGGCAGTTGGTTATCTTCAGTTCTTTGTTTCAAAGTGATAACCGCCCGGCCATGATCTAAAAATAGTTTTATTCTTGAACGGCCGATGGCACGATCCTCTGATATTTATGGTTTTGTCGTATTGGCTTGCGTGGCTCGAACCGCATTCTTCTGTGTGCGTGCTGACATGGCCTGCTCAACCCTTCAAAGTCTACGGGCCGTGGCCTAACCAAGCCACCTAGGCACCACGTGTCTTTCTCTTATTCGTCGGTTATATAGGGTGTAAACATTGCCCCCTACTTACTTGTGACGCCGTCATCGGCCGGTGTGATGAGTAAGTATTTTCGGGTTTTTCAAAATTTGTCCGTTGTTTGATGTGAAAAGATCGCGCCGTTTCCCTACGATCGTAATGATGAAACCTTTCGGATTTCATCTTCTATAAAGTACCACAGCCGAGATTTTACTTTACCCTTTCTTTTTTGCTGTTTGTCTTTTCTTCTTCTTTGTCTTCAATGGCGGGCACTCTCATATACTATCCTTCTACAGTCGAAGTTTTCGGCGGCTCGATATCTGTAGGCCCCTTCATTTGCGCCAGTAATGCTCCTTTGGAGGCCCCAACTGAGAAAGTGAGGGGTCCTTTACTCTTTACTGACGAAGAGAATCTCCATCTACCTCTTCGCTTTCGAAATTGGCCGACTGCTTACCCTGAATGGAAAGCCTGGGTTGACCGCATGAAGGATCGTTTTGCCGTAGTTTGGCGTAAGACAGGTATTTATGACATGATTATCTTTTCCTGTCGCTCTATTCCCTGCAATCGCGATCTTCTCTGTGCCATGAGTTCATTCTGGAATGCTCAGACCAATACCTTCAATTTCCCTTGCGGGATGATGACTCCTACTGTCATGGATGTCTGCTTTATTACTGGTTTCTTCGTGACTGGTCATGAGATCCGGGTCGGTATGGCGGACCTTAAGGATTACCAGCATTTACCTCCGATGGAAGTGGGTGACAAAGGGAAAGAGGTAGAAAAGAAAAGAAAGCAACCCTCAACGAAGAATAACAGGGCTTTCAAGAAGGCACGATCTTCTCGGCCAAAAGGTATTGTATTGTCTGAGCATGAACCTCCACCGTCGGAGAGCGAATCTCCACCAACTTCAATTCATTCTTCTTATCGGTCTTATATCAAGGACTGTGCCAAATTCTGGCCTCCAGCTTATGCAGATGAGGTGGAACACTTCTACTTTCTCCTTTATTTTTTCTGCAACTTTGTATTCTGTTCCAAGGCTCAAGCGGTTACCAAAGAGTATTACTCATTGGTCAAGTTAATTCTGGGTGAGTATGAAGTTGCCCTTGCTCCTTACTTTTTATCGGTTTTATACCGTTCACTTCAAGAGTTTGTTCATGGCACCCTTCAGAATCCTGGGGGGCCATTGTGGTTCCTCCAATTTTGGGCTTATCACTATTTTCCATCCCAGTTTTATGCTCAAGTACCGATCACTCCCAACATGCCTTCTGATTTTGGTGGCTACGCCTGTTTGGATGCCACTCCAGTTGTTCTATCTTTTTCTGATTGTTTCCGTTTCTTTTTCAATCTTCATCATTTTCCTACTCCTCCTTTTGAAGTCTCCGCAAATTCTCCCGGTTTCCTTTCAATGGCAGATGACATAACTGACTAGCAGCATCTTATCTGGGCCAGTTTTCTGAAGGCTCGAAATTTAAATTATGCTGTGAAGTCAATTAACAAGAAACCGGGGTTTGAGGTATACTTGCCCAATTGTGTCGGCCGGCAATTTCAATGTGAACAGAGGATCCCCTTATTTGATGTAGATGGTTTGTTCACAATTAATGCCAAACCTGTTGATCGGCCGTCTGTCACTGTAGCCGAAGCTGCCGACATGGAAGATGCTTATAGAGTTGCTGCCGTTGAATTTCGACTTCCCTTTCTTCCTCGTCGTCATGACTGTTGCTGTGATTTCCATGTTTGGTGGAAATCTTTGTGGAACAACATCTACTGTTATTCGGCCGATTATTACCTGGAAAGGCTGGGTCTGCTTGAGCCTCTTGCTTCACCCATCCAAGAAGGTACATTCTTATCTTTCTTGTTTCTGATCCGCTTGATGTTCACTCAGTTTTTCTGTCATTAGGTAAAGTTCCGCCTCTAGCTTTGGAGGCTAATCCACTTGAAATTTTGCCTGAATCTATCCAAGAAGATATCAGTTCAGCTATTCGGTCACCCGGTGAAATGCCGTTTCTTACCTTGGAGGCTCATGCTTCCCCTTCCGGGGAATTGGCCGAAGATGATGCGTTGTCACCAGAATGTCCTCTCTCGATTGTCCCGTATGAAGATGATGAGGATCCCGATGATGTCCCACTACGACGGCGTCCTCGGAAGGTACTGAATCTTTATTGCTCATCTTTTTAGTTTTATTTTTCTTTCTGACACCTCATTCTTCCAGGCTTCGAGTTCCTCGGGTCCAACTGCTTTTTCTTCCAATGTCATGGAATCTTCTTCGGATCTAGTTGTTGATTCCATGTCTGTTTTTGATTCGGCCAATTTCTCTGTTCCTACCGAAGCATTGGATTCTCCTGGTAGTGTCGTTGCAGCAGCCCCTTTAGCACTTCATGAAGGTCAGGAACATTTATCCATTCGAGGAGTTTCTTCAGAAAGGAGTCCGTCTCCCGACTTACCTCCTGGATATGAGCAGAGTGCTGCCCTACCGGTAGTTGGGATTGCAACGTCTACCATTTCTATTGGGCCTTCCGGCCCTTCTGCCTTGGCCGATATTCCTCTTAATTCTCCTATTACAGCAGCGGAAGTTGATATTGATCGGTCGAAGCAAAAGCTTATTGACTTGGGGAGTTCCAGTTCATCGCTTATTCCTTCTTTTGCTGTGGAATCACTCCCTGGTGATGGCCGATTGGATACTATATTGAACGATGTCTGTTCTACTCTCTCATTGGATGGTTCATCTGAGCCCTTATCTCCAACGAGTATCCGATCGGAGATTATCCGCCTCCTTTCTCCAGGAATAATTGGTATTTCCGAAGAGACTCTTACCCGTGTGATGGCGTTGGCTGCACAGCTTCGGGATTTCTCTTCTGTATCTCCTGATGTCAAATCGGTGTTCTCTCAACTTACTCTCCTTTACCCCTATAAAGTTGTCTTTGACCATCTTTCGGCCAAACTACATGAAATGAGTAATACGGCCGATTCTGTTGATGGCCGATATCAACTTTTGCAACAGTTAAGGAATGAGCGCGAGATTTGTCATCATCAGTTTACTGAAGCGGTCCACCGTATAAACATTATTGATGATGATATTTCGGCGGTCGATCGTCAGATTGCCGAGTTTCAGTCTAAGAGGTCTGATCTTGTAAATCAACGGGAGGAACTTCTTCGTACGAATAACGCTAGTGATGACACCCTGAAAGAGAAGACCCGTCAGTGCATCGAGATCTCCCACGAGCTGAAATCGGAGATAGAGTTGGCTCGAGGTTCCTCTCTGCTTCGGTCCACTTTGGTTGAAGAAAGACGGTCTGCCCAAGAGTCTTTTGACCGTATATATTCTGCCATTTTAAATACTTCTTTGTAAAGCATTTAATGAATTAAATTCTTTTTTGGAATCCATTTTGCCAACTGTCCTAGCCGTCAGAATCGGCTCCTTTTTCGACAAAGTTCATCTTTTCAATTTGATTCGTCCGTATGATTTTTACCCTTAAAAACGCTTTATTCGAGAAGATATTGAGCCGCTGTTTCGATTTCTTCGGGAAGGCGATCGTACTATCAACACCTTTTTTGGGAAGACAGCAGTCTTATCAACGCCCTTCTCGATATTTTGAATCATTACGAGCTCTTCTTCCTGCAGCCGTTTCCTTGCTTCGTTTCATCTTTTTCTTCCTTCGAGCTTTTCTTCTCTGGTTTCTGATATCGATCATGGCGGACGACAACCCTAATGACTTGAATCTGTTCCTTGATGGTGAGGATGGTCCTATTCTTGGTCCATGCACTGATGAAGATACGGAAAAGGCCCCAAAAGTCCTGCACTCTTCCTACCACTTGATCGGCGCCTCTGATCCTGTGAGGTGGGGTAGTCTGACTACTCTTCCTCGTTCCTGGCCTAAGTGTTCCCCTGAGTGGAACAAATGGGTTGAGCGGTTACGGTCTTATTATATGGAGACCTGGGTTAGGCTAGGTTTGGCGGAGATGATCTTCTATTCCACCTTCTACATTCCCTTCAACCCTATTTTACTTGGGGTGGCCTCATTTTTCTGGTGTCGGGGTTCCAACACCTTCTCTTTTTCTCATGGACCTATGACACCAACCCTGTTGGATGTTTGCTGCATCACAGGTCTTTCGGTCCTTGGGGAAGAAATAGATTCTACCCTGTCCGTTTTCTCATCTTCTGTTTTTAACACCGCTCATGCTTCTTCTGCTTTCGGCACCTTCGTCCGTGCTGAGCGAGTTTCAAATACCGATAATCCTCCTTCCCTTCAAGAGCATTGCTCTTTCCTGCTGTTTTTTCTTTGCCATTTTTTCTGCTGTGGCCCATCTGCTCAGATGGTAAAGGAGTTTGCTGGTATTGCGGTAGCCCTTGCCCAGGGTCGCCGTTTGGCTCTAGCCCATTTCTTTCTCAGCCAGGTCTACCGTGGTTTACACAGTCTATCCTCCGGCCGATTAGGGGTTGCCAGTGGCCCTCTTTGGTTCTTACAATTCTGGTTTTACGAATACTTCCCCGGCTTTTTCTGTACAGCCGTAGACAACCCTTTTCCTAATTATTATTATGCCGGCCGTCGCTGGCTTACCGCGACGCCCATGCAATTGTCTTTCACGGCTGTTCTTGATTTCTTCCTGGTAGGTCTACAGGAAAATAATCCTCATTTATTCCATCGCTTTTCTTTAGACCAATTTCATGGGTCTCCCCTTTATGCCGCCATCAATTCTTCTCCAGAGGCTCGCCGACGTGCTACGGCCAGTTTTCTTATTGCCCGGGAGCTTCCTTTTGGCTTGCATAACCGAGATGCTCCTGCCACTTCTAGAAGAGAAGGGGTGGAAATATATCTGCCGCATTTCGTCAGTCGGCAGCTTGGTTATGGCCAAGGCATTCCTCTTTTGGTGTTTTCATCTACCAATGGTGGCTCTTGGTCCGTCTTGAGTCCTAGTTATCTGTCATTAGCAACTTCTCGGTTCCGCGATCTTTCTGATCGTTTCCGCAACTATCCTCTTCCCCGGGAATCCTCAGTCGAACCTTCCTTTCGTCGATGGTGGTCTCAGCTTTACTCTGACTTTGTCCGGCTTGATGCAGAGTCGTATACTGCGCTATTTCGACCGAATGCGGTCGATATAGCGAGTATAGGCAAACTCCGCGGGTATTATGAGGCCCGTTACCCAGGTAACTTTCTTTTATGTTCTTGTAAATTGATCTTCTCTATTCTGTCACGTCTGACTTTCTTTTTCTTTATTAGATGATCCTCGATCCTCCAATGTGAAGAGTAAGAAAAAGAAAGCCGAGACGTTGGTCACCTTCAGCTGGAGGCGACCTTCCAAAGCTTCTGCCAGTCGGAGCAACCCTTCCTCCAAACAGTCGCCTTTGAAAAAACGGAAGATTGGTGGGGTATCGGACGGTCGTGCTTACGTTACTCGTTCCAGTTTGCGACTCCGAGTTCAGCCTCCGGGTGAGCGTGTCGTCGTGGCTGACGATTCTTCGGACGAGGAAGAAGATATCGATTTATCTCGTCCTCAGCATGGGCCCCCAGTTCATTCTGGAAGTAGTGGTAGATCAACTCCCATGCCGACTCCTCCCCGTGCATTTCATTATGTTAGTCCTCCATCCCGTTCCTCAACTCGATTTGTCACTCCTCCGGCCGATCCGTCGCCTAGTGCATCTAGGCCGGCTCCTTTCTTCTCTTGTCCCGTGGTTGATGAAGCCGGTCTGTCCACTGTTCCTGGTGCTGCTTCCTCGGGTTCTTCTTCTGGTGAATTACCTTCTGAGCCAAAAATTCCTATGGCTAAAGAAGAAAACTATAGACCCCTCCCTGGTACTTGCTTCGGATTTGTCAGATTTTGCTTCATGGAAGTAGACCGTTGTCTCTCATCTCCAGAATTTCATGACCTTCGTCCAGCATTTCTTTCGGATTTTGACAGTTGGAACGAACTCCGCTCTTTTGTTCTTCGTCGGCCTGAAGAACTCTCTGACGAGGAACTGTCAGAAGTTCGATTATTGATATGCAGAGCCGTGGTGATGAATTCTCGCGGGGATCCTTCAACCGGAGATCGGCTGATGTCCATGCTTGGTTTTTACAGTGCCGTGCCGCAACTAAGGGAAGCCATGGACTTTCTCCGTTCTGTCAACGTGAGATGTTTCGATGTTCGTCAAGAAATTCGTGCTGTATATGGTCATAATCGCCAGTTGGAAACTTTGAGGTGGTCTCTTCATAAAAATTCTCTTGGCCAGGGCTCTATTGCTGGTGACCCATCAGATACTGCTCCAGACGACTTATCTCGGCTACAATCTGAGGAACACCATCTTAAAGAATCTATCCAGACTCAGATGCTGCTGATCGAATCTAGCCGTCACCGTTTGGAGGAGCATATGAGGGATGAAAGGGAGGTGGAGGTACGTCGAGCTGAGATGCAGTTATTATTGGAGCGGGCGAAGTATGATCATGCCTGATTTAAAACTTGGTTCGAAAGGTAAGGTTATAAAACCTTTTCTAAACAATTATACCGTTTGTTCGGTATTCACTTTTTGATGATAATGCCATATGGCTGGCATTTTAAACTTTATTCAGCCGATTTCTCGGCTTTTTATTTAAACGGTAGTTTTTTGCATGCTTTTTGGATGCGTAACATACTCGTCTTATTTCATATCTACTGCTCGTCATGGAAAGACTAGAACTTAAAAAAGGAATAAGAATGTTTTTATTTCAACATTGATCTTTCATACAACCAAAGCCAAGCTCTTCTGGCTCTTTCATACAATCAAGGCCAGATGTTTCAGCCGGGGTCTGATAATACAACCGGGGCCGATATGCCCCTGAAATTGCTCCGCACTCCAACCATAGACGGTGTTAGTGAGGGCCAATTTACCCAAAGGGGCAAGAGGCAAGAGGGGGGGATGGCGATTTCTCCGACCGGCGTAAATGTTGGTCGGAGGAGAGAACTCTCGTCTCTACCCAGAACTCGGTGGGAGAACACCTACCGTGATGGGGTCAGCGAGAGTAGAGTCGCCTTTTCCGATCCCGCCCATTCTCATAAAGTCATCGGCTTTGTTGACTTCTTCTTCTCCGATCGTTTCCGTCGTCGGCTCTTGATCTTTCGCCATTTCTTCTCTTCTTCCCTTTCTTGAAAGAATGGCGAGCATTGCCTTAGTATTTATAGACCGATCGTTAGAAAGAAGATCAATGGGTCTGAGCGGATCACGAAGAGATTTCCTATTTTAGTCTAATCCGCACTGTATGTCGGCTCCTCGATTTGACAATGCCATTTATTTGGCGTTGCAGGTACCGAACAGTAGATATTTTATTTTATTCCTGATTTTCCTCAGGTTGGTTATTGATTTCGCGGCTTTCCCATAGAGTGGGAAAGTACCGTTTCAAAAACTGGCCGTTGATAATCTTCTTTTCTTGGCCATCCAATGACTGTATATGGTATGCCCCCCCGGGCAATTCCTTGCTGACTTGTAATGGTCCTTCCCACGTGGGGGACCATTTTCCATATAAGGAATCTTTTTTCCCTATTGGCAGAAGGGTTTTCCACACTAAATCTCCTTGAGCGAATGATTTGTGTTTTACTCGGCGATTATAGGATCTTGCAATCCTTTGCTTGAGGGCTCTCTGCTGATCCAGGGCTAGCCTCCTCATCTCTCCCAAGTCTTCTAATTCAACTAACATTGCTTCCGTGTAATCCTTGGGAGTGAAATTATTCTGAATAGCCACCCTTAACGATTTGACCGTGATTTCGGCCGGAATAACTGCCTCATGACCGAAGGTTAAGGCAAAAGGGGTAGTTCCAATAGACGTCTTGTAAGACATTCGATACGCCCACAATGCTTCAGATAAGAGTTTATGCCAACTTCTTGGCTTATCTTCAATCATCTTTCTCAGGATATTTTTCAACACCTTATTTGTTGCTTCAGCTTGTCCGTTTGCCTGTGCGTAATAAGGTGTAGATTGAATCATTCTGATGCCATATGTTTTGGCAAATTCAGTCACTTCTTGTCCTACAAAAACGGTACCTGAATCGGTCGTGATGGTTTCGGGGATACCGTATCTGTGAATTATCTGTTCCCTGATAAACTCAATCACATCTGTTTGTTCCACTTTTTTCAAAGGTTTGGCTTCCACCCATTTGGTGAAGTAATCAGTGGCTACTATGATGAAGTTGTGTAGACCGGTCGAAGGAGGATACACTTTTCCAATTAAATCCATTGCCTAACCTCTGAAGGGCCATGGCTTGACTATGGTTTGCAATTCGAATGCCGGCACCCTCTGAACTGGTCCATGTTTCTGACATTCTTGAAATCCTGCAGCGAACATCTGACAATCTTTCAAGATTGACGGCTAGTAATAACCATGCCGACGTAATAACCATCGCATCTTGACTCCTGCTTGGTGTGCGCCACAAATCCCTTTGTGTACTTCGGCCATTATTAACATGGCTTCTGTTGGGTTGACACATCTAAGTGGGATGTCCTCAATACTCTTTTTATATAACTCATCGCCCAGAATAAAATAGTTGGCAGCTTTCCTTTTGGTTGATCTGCTAGTCTTTATAGTAGGATCTTTAAGATATCCCCAGATCTCACCTCTCCAATCCTGTCTTATTGTCTGGTTACAACATGCTAGTGAATCCACCAGAAATGGTCTTTTCTCGGAGTTGGGGAGAGATTGTATGGTCACCGTTCTAACTGAATCGCGCAGTCTGAGTCCAGATGCCAACTGGGCCAGTTCATTAGCTTGATAGTTTTCCTTCCTTGGCCGATGTTCGAATTCAATTCTATTGAACTGCTGGGCCAAGAATCTTGCCCTTCGTAGCAACAGTACTAATGACTCGCTATTGCAATTATATATGCCCTCCATTTGCTTCAAGACGAGTTGGGAATCCCCAACAATATTAACCGCTCGAGCACCCATTTCCCATAGAATTTCCAACCCTATAATTGTAGCTTCAAACTCTGCCTGATTGTTTGTGGATAACTCATCAAGTTGAAATGCATGTTCGTGCTTGTCACCAGTGGGTGAAGTTATTACTACTCCGATCCCAGAAGTAAACTCTGTTTTTGAGCCATCAAATTCCAGTGTCCATGGTTGGAACTCGGCATAGCAAAAACTGGCATGAAATACTGGGATATCCAATTCTTTTTCCTGCACACTAGATGGATGATCGGCCAAAAAATCGGCCAATGCTTGTCCTTTTACCGCTTTCTGCGGTACATATTTGAAGTCGAACTCCATCAGAGTCAGGGTCCATTTTCCGAGTCTACCACTCACTGTAGGCCGAGTGAGCATGTACTTGACCACGTCAGTGGCTGCTATGACGAAAATTTCTTTGGCTGACAGTAGATAATGTCGTAATTTGGTAGCTGCATAATAGAGTGTGAGACACAACTTCTCTAGATTAGTGTACCTTTCTTCCACTGGAGTCAGGAATCTACTGAGATAATAAATAGCCTGCTCATATCCTTGATCGTTTTCTTGGGCCAACAAGACTCCAACTGAATCGCTCGCAGCCGCTATATAAAGTTTTAGCGGCCGTTCTTTTGAAGGTGGCACCAAGACCGGTGGGGTTGCCAAATACTGTTTGATGCCTTCAAAAGCGGCTTGATGGTCCTCATTCCAGATAAACTCTTCAGTATTCTTGATTTTCAATAATGGGGATAGGACCCTGATCTTCCCGGCCAGGTTTGAAATGAATCTTCTCAAGAAATTCACCTGGCCGAGCAACCTTTGTAGCTGTTTCTTATTGGCTGGTGGCTTGGCTTCTATGACCGACTTTGCCTTATTTTTATCGACCTCAATTCCTCTCTGGTGTACGAGAAAGCCTAGGAAATTTCCGGCCGATACACCAAAAGCACACTTTAATGGATTCATTTTCAAGCTGTACTTACGAAGTCGTTCAAAAACCTGCTTTAAATGCTGCAAGTGGTCCATTTCGGTCTGAGACTTTATCACAACATCGTCAATATATACCTCAAGTATTTGACCGATCATGTCATGGAAGATAAGATTCATTGCCCTTTGATAGGTTGCGCCAGCATTCTTCAACCCGAAAGGCATAACTACCCAACAAAAAGTTCCTAATACTCCAGGGCATCGGAATGCCGTTTTAGCTACATCTTCTTCGGCAATAAAGATTTGATTATATCCGGAGTGGCCGTCCATAAATGACAAAAACTTATGCCGTGATGCATTATCAACTAAGAGGTCTGCGATCGGCATTGGATATTCGTCCTTGGGCGTTGCAGAATTCAGATTGCGGAAATCAATACATACCCTAATTTGACCATTCTTCTTAATTACGGGTACAACGTTTGAAAGCCACTCGGCGTATCGTATCGGCCTAATAAACCCGGCTGATAAAGGCCGTTCTATTTCAACCTTTACTTTACATACCACGTCGTCACCCATCCTCCTTGAAGGTTGTCTGAATGGTTTAAATTCTGGTTTGATAGGGAGCCTGTGTTCTACCATTTTTCGGTCCAATCCTGGCATCTCTTGGTAAGTCCAGGCGAAACAATCTGAATATTCGGCTAACAATCGTCTCATTTCTTGTCTGACCGAAGGTGGTAGTAACTTACTTATGAAAACAGGCTTTTGTTCCGCTTCTGTCCCCAGGTTGATTTCTTCTAATGGATCTTGGGTATCTACTCTCAGGTCTTCTAATTTGGCTGGTGCTGCTTGTAGGTCGGCGAGAGTAATCTCATTCCGGTCTTGTACCCTTTCATCTTCTTGTTCATTAATGAATTCGGCGGAGTTTATCATTATCTCGCCGTTTTCCAGCCATTCTTGTTCCTGCTGCAACTTCCCTATCTTTTCCTCCTGCATGTAAACCGTCATCTTTCTTAAGACGGCTTCTGCGACTTCTGATGGTTTAACCATCATTTGGTAATTCTTTGAGTTCGGCGACTGCGGCTACTTCTGTAATCTGTAGTTGCGCCGTTTGTAGTATAGCCGAATTTGAAGTGATCGGCTGCCCATTCTTGTCATATCCACTAAATGAAATTGGTTTTACCCCTTCGTTATAAAGGGATGCATGTGCGGCATTGGAATCCACGGCAAATGGCCGCTGGTCGGCTTTTACTTCTTCGGTCTTGCCATCCTTCCAAAACAGCAACGATTGGTGCAAAGAAGATGGTACACATTTGTTCGAATGGATCCAATCTCTTCCCAGCAATGCGTTGTATCCGGCGGATGATTCAATTACGAAGAATGCCGTAAGAGACTGCCGTGTCCCAACCGTTAGTTCGATTGGGAGGATTCCTCTAGTTCCTGTAATACCTCCTGCAAAGTTAGTGACGGTGATCTCGGAAGAAATTAAATCCGAATAAGACTTACCTATTTTCTTCAATGTGGAGATTGGGATGAAATTTATTGCTGCCCCATTATCAATTAGAATTCTATTGATAGGGATCCCGTTCATGTGCGCCTTTATAAATAAAGGTTTCAGATGTTGAGTCATGGTTAAGGATGGTTCAACGAAACATACCTCTCCCACCAGACCGATTTTGTCACCATCGGTCGGTTTCTGGTCTTTTTTCTCTTCTTCGAGATGTTCTGGATCAATCACATACAAAGCTACTGGGTCTTCCTCCTCCTGGATCTCCTCTAACCGTGGTAACTCCATGCTGGCCCCAAAAGTCATAGGTAAAGTGAGAACCATATGACAGTCAAGTGGTATCGGGGGCATCCGACCGAAACAGATTTCGGCGATTGATGCATCCGCACTCAAAGGAGGTTGACTCAGCGACTCACTGATCTCGTCTTTGGGAGTTTCGAGCATCAATTCCTCTGTTATTTCTACCGTAGAAGGAGTTGAGATCCTACTGTACTCTGTTAACATTTGTTCAACTAACAATTGTTCTCCTTCTCCTCCGGCGAAATTGTCCGTCAATTCCTCGTCCGAAACCAACCTTTCGGTCACTGCATTGGAATCGTGTTCGGGCGTAGTATCTGGAGGGATTGGTGAATCAGGCGGGCTCTTTTTGAGCCTTTGTGGTTTCGGAATGCGTCTTTTGGCAACAAACCTAGACGACCAATATGGCTCGGATGATCCAGTACTCTGTTCCTGGTATCGTCTCTTAGCTTGCTGTCGCTGCCAGCGTCGCTTCTGCGTTCTGGTCAGTTCTGCGATACTTGCCTGCGCATGGAAAGGAAATTTAGGATGAGTCAATCTTTTCCAATGACCATCCTGCATAATAGGTGGTTTTACCATTCTGGGTTTGACCCCGTTTACCATCCTATATTGTTCGTGAGTCATGTAGCCGCTATCCCTAGCGGAGCTATAGGTGGCTGCCGTTCTTGTCGGCGAGCCTACTTGTCTTCCAGAAGTTAAGTACAAGGGTTTCTTGCCCCCCTGAGTGTGGCGTGCATCTTCATACTTGACTGATTTCCCTTTGTATTGGGAATACCGGTACTCTGCTATCACTTTTTGCTTGCAGTCTTGGCAAAGGAGGCCTGGTGACATTTCTATTTTCTCCGGAATCTTGCATGATGTATCTTTATTGACGGAAGATTCCTCTGAGGATTTAGCAACCGTTTCCGGTCGCTTTTTGGTTGCATCTTGATTGGAAGACAATTCAGAAGGAACCGAAGCCAATTTCTTTGTTGTTTTCTCATTGAGGTCCGGTTTCCTGTCTTCTTCTATCCTGGGTTCGCGTCTGGGTTTATGCCACCACTCACCCCAGATTTCACCTTTCCTCTCTTGACGCCATGACTGTCCTTGAGTAGGTGGATACCTCCAATGGTTTCTTGGTCGTAAATTCACCTGGTTTTGCACTGGTTGTGCTGTTCTCCCCCCATTTCCCTGAGGAAGGTCCATCCAAGTCGATTTTAACTGCTGGAGTGCGTTTTGGCAAACCAATGGTAACCATATTTGCCGACACCTCTTTAGGGAATGGTTGTGTGTCGACCTGCATCTTTTCTTTGTCGGTTTCTGCAAACTTCAGGAGCCCTTTATCAATATTCTCCTGTATCACATTACGAAGCACAGTACATTCATTAGTTTCATGAGTTTTTACCCCGTGCCATTTACAAGCTTTACCCTTGGCCGCCACATTGGCCGGGATAAAAGGATGGTCTTTGGTTAGTCTGAAGAATCCTTGTTTCAAGAGGTATTCAAATACTTCAGCCGTCTTATTTATGTCAAAGGAATAATTTCGGCTAAAAGTACTCGTCTCCTTTGTTGCTTCTGTATCCTTGGTTTTTCGGATAAGAATCGGACAGGTGATTGATTGTTTTCCCACGACTTCTACAACTCCGTATTCAAAGTTCGGGTCCTTGTAATAAGACCCGTAAGACGAGACTTTCTTTTCGTTGTCTTCCTGTAATAGCCACTCGTATTTGGTGGCTCTGGCCGACAACTCAAATAAGTCTTCGAACTGTTCACCTTCGAATTTCTTTCGGAGTTCAAAGTGTAGTCCATTTAAAGCCAAATTTGCAAATTCCGATTCTGGTAAAAGAATTCGGCATTTGTTTTTCATGTATTTAAAGCGAGCAATATATTTATCGGCCGATTCCCCTGGTTGTTGTCTTAACCGAGCAAGATCAACCATGGTCACTTCGGGCTCCGTACGATAAAATTGGGAGTGGAATTTCTCTTCCATCATTCCCCAATTTGTAACTGAATTGGCCGGTAAAGTAATATACCATGTAAAGGCCTGTCCGGTCAATGAGTTTCCAAATAGTCTAAGTCTAAGGAAATCATTACCGGATGCTTCTCCACATTGAACAGTAAATCGGCCAATGTGTTCAATGGTAGATTGTTGACCTTCTCCTGAAAACAAAGTGAATTCGGGAATTTTGTACCCCCTAGGGAATTCAAATTGTTGGTCAATCCAGCCTGGGTAAGGTTTCCTATAAACTGGCCTAGTCATTCGTCGGTGATATTGATCTCCGATCATTTCTTGAATTACATTTTGGATGTAATTACGGTTTACGGCCATATTTCTTACCCCGATATCTTCTCTATGGTTCTCCTGTGCTTCCCTTTGTCCCATGGGTCGCACCTCGATCGGAGGCACATTGGGATGAACTGGGACACCAGGAGGTATTTCTCCCCTAAAAGCGGCGGTGTTGGCCTGTTCGTTTCGGCCGTTTACACCTAGGTTCATGATCGGTGGCTGCTCTGGGATATTTATCCTTTCGTGAGCATTTGACCCAGCAGCCGATGTTTCGGCTCGTTCGGTCATCATGACCGGTCTTGCCATTGTAGAGAAACCTTCCTGTAAAACCGCTAGGATTCTACCATTATCAGAAGAAATTTTGTTAATACCTTGGCCAAAGCCTGCCATTTGTTGGCTGAGACCTTGTATGGCCTGAATAAGTCACTCATTAAGGTCCGGCTGAGAACTCGAAGGTCCTTCTTCCGGGACCTCTGGAGCATAAAGAGGATTTACCTGAGATTCGGCAGGTTCCTCTGGCGCTGCATTTTCAGCATGCCGAGTACTTCTTCTTGCCGCCATTAGTGCTCTTTCAAAGACTAATGGTCCCACCGGGTGTGCCAAAAAGGGATGTTGCTCCAAAAATGGGCCGGTGTGGACACGTGTCTGTGTTGATGATGTGTCTCTACGCGGGCGTGCCAGTATCGTTTGATACAATGATTTTCGAGTCGATTCCTGACCCCGGGCACCTGTTCCGAATCTGAACCGGGATCGGTTCAGTCGTACTGCAAGTCACGTGTAATAAAATCGGTCAGGCGATGGTATGAAGACTAGGGGTTCGGTCTTCGTTTCGGGTTCTTGTAAGTGTTTGAAAGCGAAAGCAACTAACTGCACACAAATCCTTTTATTATAAAATCGGCCGAATAGCCGAAAGCGACAACAGATAATCCTCAAAGTGGAAACAAAAGTACAAAAGAAAATCGACAGGGCTTGCAGGACCGGCCTGTCCTGGTCTTATAGCCGTAATCGGGTATAAGCGCAGGAGGAAGGGGGCGGCTGCTAGCAAAGCCAATTCAGGGGGTTCACCTTGGATTGCTGCTTACCCAAAAATACACGAGTCACCTGGCGTGAACAGAGCGAGTCTCGGGACCGGCTGCTCGGGATCCTGTAAAGACAGAACTGCGAGTCAGGGGCAGCCTCAACTTACTCTCCGGTGGCAGGATTCTGGTGTTAGTCGGAGTAAAGAGGGGTCTAAGATGTCACTGCGACTGGAAGCAGTGAGAGAAGTCCTAGTTTATCCGTCTGTATTAGAGGGGATAAAGGATCACGGATGATCAAAATAATATAATAACCGGTTGCGGTTGTGTGGATTGTGTCCTTGAGCTCTTCGAATTGGGGCCTTTTATAGCCGCTCCTTGACGGTTGCTCAACGTCCTACTCTCGCACGATCTTCATGGCAGTTGGTTATCTTCAGTTCTTTGTTTCAAAGTGATAACCGCCCGGCCATGATCTAAAAATAGTTTTATTCTTGAACGGCCGATGGCACGATCCTCTGATATTTATGGTTTTGTCGTATTGGCTTGCGTGGCTCGAACCGCATTCTTCTGTGTGCGTGCTGACGTGGCCTGCTCAACCCTTCAAAGTCTACGGGCCGTGGCCTAACCAAGCCACCTAGGCACCACGTGTCTTTCTCTTATTCGTCGGTTATATAGGGTGTAAACAGTATCCAAGCATGTTTCTTCTTCTAACCAAAATGCTTCAAATCGGAAAGGACGGGGTTTTCGATTCCGACGTACGTGGTTGCAGCTCTAATAGAATGGGACTATGGTCTGATCCAATGCGGGTTTGGTGACGCAAAACCCTTATCAATACGTTCCAGAATGCGATCTGTTCCATGTCGTTCATTGCACCACGTATATTTTGATCCCTTAAATTGAATTTCTGTGAGATGACACACTTGAAGCATATCCATAAAATCATAAACTCGATTCATCTGTACTGGTAAGCCCCCTGGCCTCTTTTGTCTTCCACAGTAGTTGGAAGATTGAAGTCCCCAAGCACAACCCATGGTTCACCATGAGTACCTGCAAATTCAGTAAGATGCTGCCAATGGCTCCTTTGTGCATGAGCAGTTGTTTGAGCATGTGGGAATGAGATGATGCAATTAGAAGAACCAATACCATTAATATAAAGATGGACAATCCATTGTTCTGAGTACAAAACATCAATAGTTACATTTTGGATTTTTTGTCCATAAAATCCAAAATCCACCAGAGTAGCCTATAGGGTCTAACCACCAATAATTAGAATAAGAAAATTTCTTAATTAATTAATCTCTGGGTGGTCTCTCTGCTTACATGTGTTTAAGAAATTAAAACCACTTCTGGCCGGGGAGTACGTAACATGTTGCGCAGGTGGCGCCTTGTCGAGGTCTGGCCTATACCCCGACAATTCCAAAATAGGATCGTCATTGATTGATTAGGGGAGGGAACTATTCAGTAACATTAAAAAGTCCGCTGAAGATAGTTATTATTATCAGTAAAATTACTTCAATAAACAATAAATTCATTAATCTACAAATTATATAACTTTTACCCATCCCCGCACGAGTACTTAATTTGCTAGTCTAGAATGATGGTAATTGAATCACTTTCCACGTATAAGTAAGATTAGGGTTTAAATGGTTTCGCAAAAACATTGAATGATGGTAATTGAATCACGTTCCAACTTAACTTTTTATTTATAGTAACGTAGAGAAGATGGATACAATAACTTCTTATATGTAAAATTCTAGCTTTTCATCTATTTTTTTTATTGGTGGAATCAAATTTGACGGAAAAGAAATAAACTACTTCTTAGTTAATAATTTGCTTTCTTTGAGACTGTTCTTTAGTTTCCAATCATTAACTGCGTCTCCGAATTAAATCAAAAAATTTTCCAAAAACTTCCAATGAATCCAATCATGAACCAAAACTTCCAATGAGGCCAACGGCGAAGGATGGTGTCTACTCGGTCCTAGTTGGACCGGCATCTGCCGGAACATCGCCTGTTTGCCTTCTTGTTTATTTGTCGTGCTCGTGAATGTTCTCTTTTGTTTTGACAGCCTTTAGGGCAATGCCATGCACAGTTCGGAGGTCGAACTCCCTAAGCTTGTGCTCATCGGTAATTCCTTGGATATGGTTTTCAAGTCTGGCGAGCTCTTTAATTTTGTTGATTTTGAAGATGCATGTTCTCAGTTCTCATGGCGCTTTCCCACCCCACCACTGCCTCTGCCCCTTTTCTGGGTTGGGATTGTTTTTCCGATTATCTCCCTTCACTTTGTAGTCTTTCCAGCTACACTGGTAGTTTCCCTTTCATTGGGATTTTTAATCCATTCATATACGAACCTTTTCTTAGGCTCTTCTTATGAGCTTTCATCAGTTATCGTGACTCTGGCCATTGGCTTGAATTTCCTCCAGGCAGTTGCAGACGTTAGGGACTATGGCAGGTCTCGTGTTTTAATGGTTCAATGCATCTTTTTTATCTACTTTTGTTCAGTATTTGTTTATGTGGCTTTGGCCTTTGTTTTGTTGTTTGTTCAATGTGCTAGTGTAACAGTGTTCTTTTGGAACGAAATTGCCGGTCTAGGATCCTCTGTGAACTTTGTGAAGCGCAATCCAACGGACCAAATTAATTTGGTCCAATCCTCTCTGTATGGAGGTACCTTCGGCTTATGTTAGGGTACCTTAGACTTATATTGGGGTACCTTAAGCTTAGAAGGGGGTACTTTAGGCTAATTTTGGTGACTGCATATGGCTTACCATGGGGGGTACCTTAGGCTTATATGGGAGTACCTTAGACTTACATGAAGGCACCTTAGGTTTACAGTGGGGTACCTTAAACTTATTTTGGAAGGTACCTACCACGATTTAGGGAGGTAGCTTCGGGTTATAGTGGGGTACTTGAGGTATCCTGTATTTGACAGAGGTACTCCATTGTTAGGCCGAAGATACCTCCATGAAGATGATCGGGTACCCCCATGTTTGTCAGAGGTACCACAGTATTTGACAGGGGTACCCCATTGTTTGCCTGGGTACCCCATATTTGATAGCCTTTCTTTAATTTGATCCAACGTTTGGACCTTTGGATTGCGCTTCATAGACTATCCATTTCCGAAATTGCCTGGGCAAGGTCTTTATCAAAAACCAAAAAAGAAAAAAAAAAAAGAGGCTATATGGATATGTATTTCATCCGAGTTACGGTGTTCCATTACAAATTAATCTGTCCTCTATGGAACGCACCCTCTTCTCTCTCTTTGTTTCACTTCATCCAAACCTTAGAAAATATGGCACAGAAGAAGACTCTTACTTCTTCTACCACAACTCTTGTTGCTCCACTTTTGGTATGCGTTGTTATTGTCCTCTCGTCGTTCTCCAATGCAGCGGCCCACTTCCGGTTTGACACCGGCGGGCTATCCAGAAAGAGCTTTCCGGAGGGATTCGTGTTCGGAACGGCGACCTCCGCGTATCAAGTCGAAGGAATGGCCAGTAAGGACGGTCGTGGGCCTAGCATCTGGGATGCCTTCGTCAAAATTCCGGGTAACTCTTCAATACAGAAACAATCTTCATGTTTCCTTTGTTCTTCAACTTTCTTTTCACCTTCTTTTTGATTAAAGATCCTTTTCTTCTGTTTATGATTTCTATTTCAAATTTGGTCTAATGGGTACCCTTCTATTCAAACTTCTCTTCTGAATTAGGGACTGTTGCCAATAACGTCACTGCCGAGGTTGCGGTCGATCAGTATCACCGCTACAAGGTATGCAGTTTGTTGTTCAGTTTATTTCTCTTTTTGGGTACTTCTGTTATATCTGTTTGTCATAATCCTGGGTGCATCTGTAAAAACTTTAAGTGGGTTTCTTTGTAAACTCTTCCTGTTCAACCTTGAAGCTTTTTCAGAACCAATATGACAATGTGAAAAATGATATAATTGTGTTTCCCTTTTGTGTGTGTTGCAGGAAGATGTGGATTTAATGGCAAAGTTGAACTTTGATGCATATCGGTTTTCAATTTCATGGTCCCGGATTTTCCCAAGTAATTAAAAAATTATTACATTGTTTGGAGTTGAAATTTCATAATTCCATGTTAGTTACAGTGTATATTGTAATCATCTCCTTTCATGTAGATGGAACTGAGAAGGTCAATTGGAAGGGAGTTGCTTATTACAACAGGTTAATTGACTACTTACTTGCAAGAGGTAATAACCTACATTGGAATTTGGAAAGCTATATGGTACATATGTGCATATACTGATATGATTCTCCATTGTTAATACATAAATGATAGACTATAACAACAGGTTCAATCCATTGGATTGGATTAGAGATGTCTTTTATTTTAATGTTATTCTCTCTTTTTGTGAAACTGTAGGCATCACCCCATATGCAAATTTGTATCACTATGATCTTCCACTGGCCCTTGAGAACAAGTACCTTGGATTGTTGAACCGCCAAGTTGTGTGAGTATTTTATTTAGCAATTCCATATTGTTCTACTACTTTACACTATTTATTCCATTGTCTTCAATTATTATAGATGCAGAATTTTGTTTAGTCCAAGTTGGAAACAAGAAGTTTCAGTAGTGAAATTTATGCTACAGGGAAGATTATGCAGATTTTGCAGACTTTTGTTTCAAGACATTTGGAGACAGAGTTAAGAACTGGATGACATTCAATGAACCAAGAGTGATCGCCGCTATTGGATATGACAGTGGTGCAAATCCTCCTGGAAGGTGTTCGAAGCCATTTGGGAACTGCACTGCCGGGAACTCTGCGACAGAGCCCTACATTGTCGCTCACAATATACTTTTAGCTCATGCATCTGCTGTTAAGAGATATCGCGAGAAGTATCAAGTAAGACTCCCCTGCATCTTTAAATTTATTGATGTCTCTCCAATTCATCAAGAATATTTTTGTGATGTTTTCTACCATATGGTTATGAAATTCCAGGAAACACAAAAGGGAAGGATTGGCATTATTTTGGACTTTGTTTGGTATGAACCTCTTACCAGAGGGAAGGCCGACAATCTATCAGTTCAAAGAGCAAGGGACTTTCATGTTGGATGGTAACAAAACCTTAATATCCTTCATTAAATAAGTAAATGATCTCATAATTAAGGAATATGTGCCTTTAATCGTGGATTGATTTACAGGTTTCTTCATCCCATTGTGTATGGTGAGTACCCAAGAACAATGCAAGAAATTGTTGGAGAAAGGCTTCCCAAATTCACCCCAGAAGAGTTTGAACTGGTGAAGGGTTCAATTGATTTTGTGGGTATCAACCAGTATACTAGCAACTACATATATGATCCGAATCAGCCAAAATCTAATGTCACTGGCTACCAACAGGACTGGAATGCTGGATTTGCCTGTAAGATACTTCTCTCCTAGATTGTATCAAACATGTTCTCTTTATTTTTTATTTCTTTTTAAATGTAACTGAACTTTCTTTTTCTTCCTTTTTGTGCGCGTGATCTTTGCAGTTGCTAAGAATGGGGTGCCAATTGGTCCAAGGGTAATTCACATATGGTTTCATATATGTTACATTTATCTTATTTTAAATCCATGATTGATTCTAAAGCAGTTAGATATTAAAATTTGCAGGCAAATTCCTACTGGCTTTATGATGTACCATGGGGTATTTACAAGGCCTTGACCTACGTCAAAGAGCGCTACGGCAACCCAACTATGATTGTATCAGAAAATGGTATGAGCGCATATTCTTACATGTTACACCTATCTCCATGTTCCTTAAAATTTTTGCTCTAGAACTCCAACACAAAGATCATGTTATTTACCATTCTTTACTCTAATGAGCAGGTAGGGATGACACAGCGAACATCACCCTTCCTTGGGCATTGCACGATTCTGCAAGAATTAGCTACTACAAGGGCTACTTGACAGAATTGAAAAGGGCTGTTGACGATGGAGCCAACGTAGGTGGCTACTTTGCGTGGTCATTAGTTGACAACTTTGAATGGATTTTGGGATACACTTCAAGGTTTGGAATTGTCTATATTGACTACGATAATGACCTCAGGAGGTACCCAAAGATGTCTGCCTTCTGGTTCAAGCAGCTACTGCACAGACACCAGCATCATTAGGTGGATCGGTAGTATAAAGTTGTTAGTTAGAGCTTAGGGTTGGTTCTTCCCCTGTTGTCATAGAGTTCTTTTCAGGGGGTCTTAAAGTATTCTATTCAATGGTTCTCAATATTTTTTTACAATGGGATTTGTTAGATTATTTATTTTTTTCAATGATGTTAGAATACATACCGAAGGTATGAATGATTGATTAATAAATAATATTCAGGTTTCTGTCTTGGATTTTTGATTCTGTTCCAGTCCTTGGAAACAAGTGAAAATGGTGTTTCATTGTTCCTTGATCCTTTTTTGTTGAATCAAGGGGCTTGATCTTGATTGCTGAGGTAATTACATAAAATCCTGAATGGTCTTTCTGGCTTGCTATTTGCACTGATTAGACTGTGAACTCCAGTCATCAAGGAGACTGGTCATGTGCTCCCCAAACTTCTTTGCTTGAGGTCCAGACTTTGACAACATTGACATCACCCCTTTGAGAGCATGGATCAATCCACCAGCTATTTCGATTGCCGCTCCGCTGAAGGATTTTCTCATCAACCATATCAACCACTGGATCGTCTTTGTTCAAACTGTCTTGCAAAAGCAGCCCCACTCTGAACCATCTGGTATTATCAAAAAAATAAATAAATAACTCTGAACCATCTGGTCAAAATCAGATATAATGAGGAAATGGGGTTCCATCTTGGGCGGACTGTCCCAAATCACAATCTTAGATCATCATTCACCGTTGTGTAAGTGGCGGAACCACGTTATGCGTAGGGGCGGCAATTACTTTTGGAGATTTTTAATGAAATTTTTTTTTATGAAGTATCCATTAAGAAGAACAACAATTTATGTGCATTCTGCTTCAGTTCTGCTCGGTAATGCCTGCGGAAATCATTTATCTGTTGAACTTATTTTGTATATTAAAAATTGTTTTTGCGCAAACGTAGATATACTACTGTTGGAGTTGGAGAGGAACTTTTATTTATGTAAAGAATTCCTTGTTTTGTCAAAGGGTAGAGTTGTGTTTCTGAACCCTACTCGGTTGCAAATGACTGAATGGAAATAGCCTTCTTGGGATAGCATTGGTAAAATACATAAGAGGAGTTCTTTGGTAGGTTATCCAACCAAGAATACAGAACTCCAAAAAGGATCGGCTCAGAATAACCCATGCACATTGTCATTGGATGAGATTTTGGGGCAACTGTTGCAACACACCAACATTTAAGTTTCATGTACAGATATATAATAGTGAGAAGAAAATATATACACCTGTGTTGAAAACAATGGTTCATATTCTGGGTCCAAGTGAGGAGGGACCTGAGAGGCCCTGTGGGCGGTATATTGTTGGGATTTCAGAAATAAAAATATGCGGTAAAAGGTATTTTTAGGATTTCAGAAATACCGGGTTTAGGGTTGGGTATATAAACATTGATGTAACCCTAATTGAAGTTTTTTTACAGCGGAAAATTTTGCAATACACAATGGATGTAGGCACATTGCCGAACCACTTAAACCTATGTGTTTTTGTTCTTCTTCTTATGTCTATTTTTTCTTTACTATTCAGATTGCACGATTCTCAACAAACTGGAGTTTCATGTATCATATAATGATGACAAGGAGCAAAATTTCAAACTTGTTGAACATTTTTTTTTATGAAGCAAGCTTGTCAAACATTAGATAGCATAACTGCCATTACTAAAATAACTTGAGAATGGTATGAAGGTGATGATGCAGATAATCCAGTAATAGAACAATAACAGCTGAGTAACAGTAGATGTTCACTGTTTAAACCAAAAATACCAAGGGAATAGGACAATCAAATAAAGAAAAGAGGGCTAAAACTTTTACAACACAATGAATTGCATTTAATCACTAGTCCAGTCATTAGAGAAGGCGCATACTGGATGCTGGATCTGAAGGTTGGAACTTTAAGGCAAATTCCCATGAATGTTATTGTCACACATTTATTACTGAAATGGAACAGGGAGAAGTGATCAGTTACCATATCAACATTTAACCTTCACTGACAATTCCATACATGTTTAGGCAAAGAAAACCACATTACCCAGGTGAGCCATTTACAATGTTCACCAAAAGCAACTTCAGAAACCCTTTCAATTGACTAAGATCAAAGGCTTTTTAAAAGGAAAAAAAAAAAATCTAACTTGTTATGCAAAAACACCAGATACAATACCATAAAGGAAACCAACATAGCTATGAATCTATACTAATATAAAGAGAATTGGGGAGATTCGGGCCTGACATTTCATGCCCGAATCACCCCTCAACTTTTCTCCATTTTACTTATTTATTATGCCACATCATTATAACTAACCAAGATTGTTTTTGTAAGTGCGCACCAAAAAATATTTACAAACTAGGTGTCTTTTGGCTACGAGAGTAGCGCGTGCAGTCCCCTAATAATTTATAATATCATTCTAAGTAAATACCAATTATTCCATGCTAGCATGAGTTTTGTATTATTCTCTCTTTTTATTAACATCTTGATTACTATTGTACTATTTCTTTTACCTTCATACTCACAAAATATCACTTAAGGAGTACTTTCCACAAATAGTTACCTCCCTATAATGCATTTATTTTTGGATTATTTAATCATTTTTATATTATTTTCAATCTCCAATAATCTAATTTTATCATGTATACCATGAACAAATTGACCAATATTTTTATAACATAAACATGCAATCCATTTTAAATTGCATTTTCGTAAGAAACTGAATTTTTTTAATACATATTGAATAACATAGCAAAGTCAGCAATTAATTTTTTAGCTGGTCTATAGATTGGTCTTTTGATGCACGCGATTGATTAATTCATAGCAAGGTTTTCCATTTACGAAATTTCGCAATTGTTGGAAAAAATCAAAAAACACAAGAACGTGGTTTTTTTTTTGATTTTTGGGAAATTTTGCCCAAATTGAGCAGAATTTCAATTTGTGCTGACCAAAAAAAATTCTTTTTAAGCACACCACTAAAAATCGTCAAAAATGCAATCTGGCAATTTTTTTCCCTACGAAACGTGCAGTAGATTTTTTGTTTGGAACACTCCATGCATGATTCATAGTTAAAATAAAAAAAAAATATCGGTTGAAACCTCAAAAACCATTTTTCACCAAACTTCAACTTAGTTAATTTGAAATTTTTTGGTGAAATCATTGCCATGCAACAATATTTTCTAAATAAATAATAACTTGTTATTAACCAAAATAGAGAGCGACTTCCAAACAAGGTCTCCCAAGCCATACCAATCCTATACAACAATTAGCAACCCTCTTTGTTGATCAAAGCATATATACATGGGAGAATGAGATGTTCAGCCCATTTATTAGATTGCTCCACACATCAAAAGCCGAAAACACATCAAATCTCTCAAAATCTTTCACAGAAAAAAGCTTGGAATTAAAAAAATAATAATTATTTCTTCTAATTGAAGTACATTAGCAATTATTTAAAGTGCTGACGAAAGTAATAAATAACGACCAAAACGTTATTGATTAAATAATAATTCGAAATTGATAAACATAAAAATGCTAAAATTTACCTACTTCTTTCAACCTGCCTTTACTCTAATCTATATATAATATATAGCAATCGGTCTTTTTCAGAGAACTCACCACAGATCTTGAAATCTCAAACTCTGCATCCTTGTAGATCCACGTCGTCATCCGACGTGGCTGCTTATTTTGATGCCGCCAACCGTAAACGAAAGACATGGCCGTTGGTCTTCCAAAACTGAAGAAAACTCAAGAGACGTTGCAAACAGAAGCAACGTATTAATGTGGGAAACAATCTCCCTTGTGTTTTTTTTTACCTCAGCTAGCATTGATATGGTGGGAAACAATTTCCCTTGTTTTTTTTTTAGGCTTTGATGAGCTGAAAGGTTCATGATATTATCTACGTGGTCAAACCAGACAACAGATAGATTGAAAGAGAAAATCATAGGGAAAAAAAATAAAAGAGAGAGAGATAGGATTGAATCTCAAATATACAAGTTCCTATGCTATTTACTTAAATATATGATTTGTTTTCGATCTTTTTCATTTTTGTTATTGTTTTCAGTGCACTATCTCGAAGTTTATTTTTAAGCACTAAAATCAATTCACAAAACAATATTTTTGTTATATTACACATTCTGATAAAACATATATTATCCATTCCCCTGTAGAACATGAATTTTTTTAGTAATAATCACTGTTTATATAAATTATGAAATAGGTATTATTTCAAAATATATTTGTAAAAACCTACTTACTTAACAAATGCTATTCACTAACATTAAGCATTTTTTTTTCTAAAATAGCTACTAAAATTCAAAATACCTATTTAATGCTTTATGTTCTTCCGATGCACGGGCTTTTTGCTAGTACAATTTTATACTTATCAAACTCAGACTTGATTGTATGATTTAATTTTATAAAATTGAATATATATGTGTAGCATATATGTCATTTCAAGATATTTTATACTTAGAAGAAGCAACTGCCTTCCCTTTTCTTAGCATTGAGCTTGTTCTTAAGTAAAATTGGAGACATACAATATTTCATTACATAGAGATCAAGAAATAACTCATAATTCTTCATAATAACTCCATAAACAAGTGTAGCTCCTACCAAAACTGGGTTCCAGAGGAGCAAATTAAAGACACACCTAATCTCTGAAGTGATTGCACCTAAAATTGAATAGTTAAAAAGATGAATTTCTTATGTTAATGCAAATATTAACACTGTACTAATATTAAAAATATGGCATTTTGGAAATAGGCAGCCGATTGTTTACAAATTTTATTGTTTTCACAAACAAAGTTAATAGGCAAAAATAAAATAGGATTAATGTTAATCATAACACATAATAATCCTTTATAACGTTAATCCTATTTTATTGTTGCCTATTAATGTGCCCATGACATGATGTTTTTTCCCTAAAAATTTAATCCTATTTTATTTTAGCTACAGTTAAAAATACATCTCTAATGTTTAGTTATTAATAATTAATATGTATATAATCATATTTTAGTTGTAATTTATCCTATTTTAACGATTTTGGGTGTAGTTTTAATTTTAGTTAGTTAAGGATTAACAACATAGAACAGAGGCATTATACTTATAAAATAACAATTTAATAGGATTAACACTTATCTAAGTGTAGTAATTAATATAAATTTAATAGGACTTTAATATAAATTTATTAACTAACAATATATAATTTTCTAGTGGGATTAATTAACGATATATATGTTATTTTAATAGGACTTTGATCAAAATTTATTGACATCTCTCTTATTAGTTTATCAATATACAGCTAACTTTTTTAATTATTTATTTAATTAAATAAAATAAAATATTTAGATAGAATTCTAGAAAAGTACGAAATTTTATTATTAATAGAAAAATATAAAATAAGCACAAACAATCCTATTCGTTTTTTCCTTTCACTTTAAAGGATAAAGATTATTTTAATATAAATAATGTAAAATTAAAAGTTATATATAAATTTAGATTAGGTAACTCTTTTTTGTTTTCTTTAAGCATCAATAATAAAGCACTCTAGAAGAGATAAATTACATTAATAAAAATAGTGTAAAAATAAAACAGAATTTCAAAAAGGATAATAGGCTATTAAGGTTGATAAAATTTAAAATAAGAAAAAAAAATTATCCTCATACATTATTAATTAATAGTCGAAATAATCTCTTATAATTAATTTAAAATTTTCTAGTTTGAGTGGGGATTATCCTTTTTCGTTTTTTTTCTTTTTTTCTTTTTTGGGATTTGATTAGTTTGGTTGTATTATATAATATCTTATTCGTTTGATTAGGTGGTTTTATCAGAGAAGGATTTGATTAATGCAATTTTCCTTTTCCTTTTTTTTTAGGGAGGATTTGTTTAGTTTGGTTGTATTAAAAGCACAAACCACCTAAGTGTTTTTTATTTTCACATAACTAAAATAAAAAATTAAAAGACTGATTGTAATTATCTAAGACAAACATATAGTATGATAAAATTCTTTTCACCTTTTTTTACTAATTATTATTATTTAATCATACTATAATTAAAAAAGGTGAAAAGAATTTAATAATTAGAAATTGATATATATCATAAAGATATGAATAATTAAAAATCCTACTATAATCAAACAAAAAATGAAGATAAAAAAAGAATTTAAGAAAAGGTAATAATTAGAAACGAATTTTTAAAAAATTAAAATTATCTTAATAATTTAAAAAAATTTAAATCATACTATAATGAAAAAAAGGTTAAAAGAATTTTAATAATTAGAACTTCATATATATATATATATATATATATATATATATATTAAAGACATGATTGAAATTAAATATTTAAGGATAAGTAAAGATTATTTAACCAGATAATTTAAGTGGAAAGGTAATATTGAAATTATCTAACAAAAGCAATTATATATAAAGATATGATTGAAATTAAATATTTAAGGATAAGTAAAGATTATTTAACAGGATAATTTAAGTAAAAAGATAATATTGAAATTATCTAACGAAATCAATTTTATTTAAGTAAACGGTACTTTTGAAATTAAATAGTATAGAGAAGGGTATAAGTATGTGGAAATTGAAAACACTTAGGCTCTGTTTGTTTCAACGGAAAATATTTTCAAGAATAAAATTTTCCAAGAAGAAATTTTCCTTCTTTATTTTTTCCAAGTGTTTGGATGTGACATAAGAAATTTTCTAGAATCTTTTTCTTTTCTTTTTAAATGAAAAATAAATTTCACTTGCTTTACTTAATTATGTTTATGATTTCCTATCATTTTAATTTGGAAATAAGCGGTGAACCCAAAATAGGGCTTCAAATTATATACGTAGTTTTGAATAATATACACTAGTTTGCTTATTTGTTTCTAAGGTTCTCTTTTAATATTGTTTCACTCAAAATATATATGTCATGCCATTTCCTTAAAATTTTATAAAAAGTCACTTATGCCATAACATTTTTAATACATTTGAAAAGTCTAGAAAATTTAAAATTTTAAAATTAAAAAAATTAAAAAAAGATTTATAAATATTAAAAATATTATTTTAAAATAATACCTTTTTATATAAAATTAAAATTAAAAATTATATAATATGTACTTATAATTATATAAACACCCCTTTTTTAAAGAAGAAGGGAGACAGGAGGATAAGTACCCCTCTCTCTGTGCAACATAAGATAAAGGAAAAGGGGGCCCCCATTCCTATCTCTCTCCCTCTGCAACATAAGCCACCGAAAAAGGTGGCACTCCCTCTATCTCTCTATAGCGAACCCCTCTCTCTCTCTCTCTCTGTGTGAACGGAAAGCTATCAAAGTGGTTCTCGTTAGAAAGCTATCGCTCAGAAAGCTATCACACCTTCTTTCTCTCTCTCCTAGTTAATGACGAGTTACTCATCGGAAAGCTACTGCCATGACCTCCTCCTCTCTCTTTGTCAATGAGGAGGTTCTGGTCGAAAAATTTCAACGATGCATTTCTACAGTGTAAGATAGGGAGGGAGGAGAGAAGGGAAGGATGAGTTTTTACCGATTCATACCTCAGATGCAACAAGGATGCAAATGCCGTAGGTGAATAGAGAAAAGTTGGAGGACGATGAAATAATCGGGGCGTCGTTTTCCCAGGAGGAAAATAACTTCCGCCAATTTTTGGCGGAAGTTAATTTCCTCTATTTTTCCATTGATTTGGGAACATTTTTTCCAATGTTTTGAATTTTCCATTTAAACAAATGCATGGAAAATGTTGAAGTTCTGGAAAATATTTTCTTTCCGCAATTTTCCGGTGAAACAAACACAGCCTTAAGGTAGTTCGTGCTTTTAATAGTAGTATAGATGAATATGAATATGTGATGCTATAATAAAACTGTAAATATGTAACACTATATTCATAATTCATATATTTAACTAAGTAGATAAGTATTAGAATTCTTTACCTATAAATCTATAAATATGTAAAATTATGATATTGGTATTTTACTATTATATATATATATATATATATATATATATATATATATATATATATATATATATATATATATATATATATATATATATATATATTAAAGTCTTGTTAGTAGATAATTATAATAATGGAGAATAATCTACACGCCTATGAAGTAGATAAATCTATACTATTATTTAAAGCCAAGACCCTCTCTTTCTCGCTGACATTTTATACGCAAAATGCTCTTTATTTTTTCAAATTAACTCCTATACCCATTTATTAATGCCACGTGTATGACTTACTAACTGCTTAACATTGTATACCCAAAATGCCCTCTTTAATTTGCTACACACATAGCATGTGCCACTATGCACTCCTCTAGTATTAGAAAAGAAACCTATAAATTTGTAACGGTATGAGATTGGTAATTGACTTGTATGTTTTTAACTATTTTTTTTAAGTAGATAAACATAATGAAATTAAAGGCTCTAGAAGTATATCTTAGGAATGTGAAAATGAAAAACACTTTCAATTAATGCTTTTAATAATTCTAGCATGGTGCACGTGCAATACTGCACGTAGAGGGAATGAACAGTTTTGGAATTGTCCAGATTTTAAATGAACAAGAAAAGTTTTCACTATTTTATTAATACCTCTATGACGGTAAGGGCTTTTTGGGAGGTCGGGCATAGTTGTTGGTGTTAGATAGTTGCAATCAACTAAAGCTACAAAAAACTCTATAACTGAAGGCACAACAAATTCTTCTAAAGACCAACAGAAACAGAGCACATCTGCAACAGCCTCAACATATTCAAATTAAAAGAACAGTTACTATAGAATCATATCATGTATTTAAATTTCAAACTATTGTTAACACAGCTGCACATTCTCTATATATACACTATTACACAATGGGTTCAATAATGTAAGGCAAACCCTTTTATAAAGATCTTTTCATGGTATCGGAGCTCTTGGCTCACACCCTTCTTTCTAGTTAATCATTTCTTCTACCGCCAATTCCTTTGATTGATACTCCACTTGTTCCTTTAGTCAATCATGGCCACACCAAATTCTTCTATTATTTTTACTCCACCGAATATTGCTCAATTGATCTCTGTCAAACTTGACAGTTTAAATTATCTCAATTGGGTATCTCAATTTCTTCCAATTTTAATGAAAAATGATCTCATGGGCTTTGTTGATAGTTCCAAACCATGCCCAGAGAAGATGCTTCCTCCAACAAATGGAAAGGATACTACTACAGTTAATCCATAATATCTTCTAGGGATAAAAAAATGGACCAATTTGTTTTAAGCTAGCTGAATGCAACACTTTTCAGATTCGATGCTTTCCAATACCTATGGCTTGACCACTACTCGATAGGTATGGATGTCTCTAGCAAACCGATATGCATCTCCTTCACGTTCTCGCATCAATCATCTCAAGAGTTAGCTTCAAAACCTTCAATGTAAAATCCCGAATTTTAATATAATTAAAATTCTGGTTTTAGTAATTAAAATTAGTTTAATGATATGATATTGCAGGAAAAGGTGAATAAGGGGTTCAAATTGGAGATTCGGGTGAACCGTTCGGAAATGGTATTTAATAAAGGTAAGAATAAGTGTTAAAAAATCATTGGCTGGTTTATGAAGGTTTAGTGGTATGGCAAGCATAGAATCAAGTCATTTAGTTAGTGCTTGTGCAGGGAGTTGCTGGAGTGACAAGCACAGGATCAAGCTTTAAACTAACTGAGAGGCGGCAACTATAAAAGGGGAGTCTAATTTCGATTGACAGTTTATTTTTTTGGTTGCACGAAAGTTTGGAGATAAGAGAATTTGGCGAAGGAAGATGCTAGGGTTTGAGAGGGCAAATTCTAGATTTCTGCGGTGATCAAAGAGAGAATTTAGTTTGATCGTATCTCTGTTCGAGTAGAATTGGAGTACATCTGCTGCAGCAAATTGTTGTTCATTTAGGAGCAGTAAATTCGGCAAACTCAAATCAATTCAGGTAAGATTTATTATCAAATGATATGAAATTGTTTAAGGTTTAATGCCACTGCAAACTAGAAATCAGATCTAGAAAGATCTGATCAAATTCGTAAATATCTACAGAGAAAGAGTGAGCGACTGAATTGAAGCTTGGTTGCAGAGTTCGTATCTGTAGAATTGAGATATTTTGGGCTGTGAATTGTCTTCACTCAGGTAAGTAGCACCCTTCAAACTTCATTTTATGTTTGAAATTCATGAGATTGATGCTTGATCGAAGAATTGAGATGAATACTTTGTTTCTGTATGTGTTTTGCGGCTGACTTGATATTCGTTGAAACATCGCCTTAATTAAATTGAAGAGCACTCACTTGAATTATTAAGAGGTTATAGAATGAATTTGAAGTAGTTTGGATAAGGGAAATCAGGTCAAATTTGAAAAACTTGAGTTGCAGAATGTGCGACTTTGAAATTCTGGAATCGCCCAGGGACCTCCTAGATGATCAGTAGGCGTCCATGTAAATTCATGAGGTCGCCTAGGAGACCAGAAGGCGACCTACTATTGTTATGTTAGTTTGTTGCGGCTAATTCACTTTAAGCATATCTCTCAGATTTTAACTCCTATATGTCCTTCCATGAGATTTAAATAGATGTTAGAAACATTTCTAGTAGACTCTAGCCAAATATTTCATACAAAATAATTGTGTAGAATTTAAGTGATGTTGATTTGAGTGTCAATTGATGAGATGGAAACCTAGGAGCTGATTTCTGATTCTATACTTAACCGAATTCTTCTATACTGGTTTTGGTTACCATATGGTGTGTTTAGTTCAGATTTGAATAAGAGGTGATGGAGTAAATTACAATGATGAGACTATAGAGAAACTTTTATAAAAATTTGGCTGTTAAACTAAGTTGTGATGATTAATTTCTGATCTTATTAATATGGTCGAACTCAGATGTCTTGCATTCTATTTTACTTTGGGTTAGACGAAAATGACATAATTTTGGGAAAAACTTGCATTGAGATGGTTTTATGCGAATTCTACGGAAAAGGATTTTAAACTGATTATGAATGATTGGATTTTGATTTCGAATTGGTTTTCCTCCATGTACTTGGAGAGACAGATTGAGATACCCATGTACTTGGGTAGATGCTATACCTCTGTGTACTCGAGGATGCCCCATGTACTTGGGATGTTGATGCCTCTGTGTACTCAGAGATGCCCGTGTACTTGAGATGATGTGATTGAGATTGAGATGAGTTGTGCTTGCTAGAGTTTCATGATTGGTTTGGTTTTTAGAGTCTAGTGAGCATAGCTCGATATGGATCCATTTAGGAGCTAGATAGTGGGAAGGATTGTTCTTTGCTAGTGGTAATTCTTTATTCGCGCACGCGTTTTCATCGTGTACTCGATGAGGCCTTCTTTGTACTGGTGGGCTGTGGCTTTTTTTCATTTTATCATGTACTCAGACTATGACTGGTTAGTACATGCCAACCCTTCACTGTTCTGGTTGGGTTCTCCTGCAATAAGACCATGATCGTGTACTTGACTTCGCACATAAGCCGGGAGGTGGCATAGTGGATATTGATATTATCCTAGTTAAAGGTAGTCTTATTTCATAAGTCCTACTATGACTTATGATTTTTTTGATTCGATACTACAGATTTGGTTGACATGCTGGATTACTCAAGATTATCTCATATTGATTGATGATTATTGTTGAATTAAACGAATTCTTTGTGTTTCCATTACTGTTATACGTTATATAACTGAAGCCTGTTTTAGAACTGTATAAAATGTATTTGAGCATGCATGTGCTAATTACTGGGATATTCGTATCTCATTCCGTTCCGTTTTGTTTTGTTTTCAGATCTTAGAGATGACGATACTTTATGGGTAAATGCTTGGTTCATGTGAGTTAGACTTGAGATATGGTATTTTATAATTGAGTTTAGGATTATAGTGCACTCTGATTATGTAGTTATTGTTTTATTCATGTTTTTCCTTCACTCTGATTGTAAACACCCAAATTTTGATCAAACCAAAAAATGTGCTAAAGAACAGCAAAACAGGTAAAAATCCTAAAGAGCAAAAGGTGACTTTCTTCCTGAGCCCAAATTGATTGCTATACCCTATCCCAATGTGTAGAGCATCCCGACACAGTTCCAACGCAATTATGTTTGCAGAAATTGGAACCCGGATGGAGAAGATATGAGCAAAACAGTCTCTGGGCAAATAAGTCAAAAGTTTAATATCTTAATTAAACTAATTAAGATAAATGGGAAATATTAAAAATTGGGGAAGTCGAATTCATCCGAGTGGGCGGCTGAGTTGCCTCAGCAGTCAGCTTAACCAAAAAAGAGGGAGAAAAAGGTTTGCAACCGTATATGCTGTGCGGTTGATTTTTTCGGCCACCGTTTGCGTCAGCCAATCAGCGCAAGCGGCGCGAAAAGTAATCGCACTTACAGTACGGTTGCATGGCGCGTCAGACTGCGCCTGACCAGTTTATCCCCTAATCATTGCTGAAAAGACGTGGCCGAACCGCACATAGCATGCAGTTCAGACCAAACCGCATATACTATGCAGTTTTGACCAAACCACGTTATAACCGCATTGTATGTGCGGTTTTGCGTCTGTGTTCTATAAATAGAAAATCCGAACAGTAGGTAGTGGTTGGCTGCTTTTGGGTTGTTTACACCCCTTCTCCCCCATTGCTGCTGGTACGAAACTACCTCTTTTGCCTCCATACCATCCAAGCCCCACTCCCAAGACCTTTTTTAGCCTTCCTCCACCCTCCTCCATCACTACCCAACTTGAAGAAGGAGGAAGGGAACTTGCTGGTGGTGCCAAGAGGAGCTGCTCCAGCCCTTGTTTTGCCTGAAGGAGGCTCAAACACACCTCTCCAAGGTTTCAAAACCCCAAGGTAATGTTCCTTATGACATTGTATTTAACATAAGTGAGAATGAGCATGTTCCAAGTATGTTTTGGTGTTCCTTAGTCTTAGCTTGTTATCTCCTTCATTTCTGGTATGAGTAGTGTCTCTTCTGTCTGTTTTCCTCTTATTGCTAAACGTGGAAATTCCCATGGTAAGGGGATGGTACGTGGATGATACTGAAGGAGGGGGGATGAAAAAGTGCCCTCCTACACTTTTAGGAGCACTTTATGCTCTGTTTTGCTATAGGTTTGTCCCATTCGAATGAAGAATCTGTCCCTCTACTTTGTGCTTCTCATGTACCCCATTTAACCCCTCCTGTCTTTCCCTTCTTTTATAATCTTACTTAAATGCTTCTGTTTGACTTGTTTATTTACTGTTGTGTGAAGTTGAAAGGACAAAGGTAAGGGTACTCAAGTCCCTACCCCGTTGTGCGAAAGATCCCAAGAGGGGGAGAGGCAGAACCCCGGGCCTTCTCTCTTCTTTCCCTTTTTTTTGAATCCCCTCCCCAAAAAGATGACATTTTTCTGGATTTGGAAGAGAGCAAACCACTATGGGTCAATACAGTGACCCATGATAACCCTCAGAATAGTGGAGGAGAAGGGACTCCCAACCCCCTTCCGAGAATGGCCATTCTGGGTTTTCTGGGCTGAAACCGCACACACAGGGCGGTTCAGCCGTAACCACATAGTATGTGCGGTTACAGCCAAATCGTACAGAGTCTGCGGTTAGACCCAGAGAAACCTTAAAATTTGATCCCTTTGACCCAAATCCGGCCTACCCAATCCTAATTTAATCAAATTGAACTGTTTGGGTTTTGGGCCAATCCAGACTCTCTTTTGAGACTTGGGCCCAATAAGGCATTGTGAGCTTTCCAACGAGGTCCACATCAGACCAACATCACCTGGATAAAAAGATAAAAATCAAATAAAAGAAAAAGGGACCCGCACCACCTTGATGGTCCCCACCTAGACCAATAAAATGTGCATGCTGGCATAGAAGTGGGGTGAATTTAGAATTGAGTCAACTCACAAAACAGGAAACCCAAGGGACCCGTCAAACCGACGGGGCAAATCGGGGTGTTTACGGACTTCCCCGAACCGTAACCGAGCCCTTTCTCAGAATCTCAAGCCGCAAACTAAAATAAACATCCTTAAGGCACCCAGGTGTTTGCCTGCACCCCATCAGGCAATGGCGACTCCCAATCCCCCTCTCCCCTCGCTTTCACGTGCGCCCTCGCACGGGTACGACGTGCACACACTGATATATCGATCTTGTGTGAAATATTAACCCTTTGGAGAAGAGTTACGGTTTCGCTACGTAACTTGGATCCAGGGCGTTATATTCAACAAGGGAATAAATCATGCAATGAACTGCTTTACTCAGCTAAGATATTGGCTGACTAGCTTGCTGTAGTGGGAAAACCAATCCAAGATGATGATCTCATCAATTATATTAACACTGGTTTGAACATCGCCTTTAATCCCTTTATTGTTTCAGCTTCTTTTCTTTGCGACATGGCACCATGACTTTCTATGACTATCAGTCTGAGTTATTGTCCTATGAAAGATTGTTGGATGGATAGTTTAAAACTGAGAATCTTGAACCTCCTAGAAACAATAATTTCCTTTCCAAATTCCCTCAACAGAATCGCAACCAGTCACACAAACAGAAGCCTTTGCCCATCCGTCCTCAACTGCAAACTCCAATTCTCATACTTTGAAGGCGCCATGTCAAATATATGGCAAAACTAATCACTCTGCCTTAGATTTCTTCCATCGTATGGATTACAGTTTTAAAGCAAGATATCCACCCACACAGTTGGCTGCTATGGTAGCTCAGCCAAATGCTATACATGAGGAAACAACATGGATTGCAGACAGCAGGGCTAATCAACATATAACAAATGATCTGTCTAACCTTATAATTCAAGAGCAATGCACAGGTGATGGTTCGTTTGCAATAGTTAATGGTATGGATCTCTCCGTTAATCATTCTGGTTCATTTGAAATCCGAACTCCTCAATCTAAATTGAACTTTTATCGTGTTCCTCACTGTCCAAAATCTATGGTTAATTTACTTTCTATTAACTAATTCTGTCGAGACAACAAGTGTTTCTTTATTCTAACTAAATCCCTCATCCGCATTGCTGGAGTGACTGAGTTGAAAAATATGATTTAGAATCTTCTACACCTAAATGGAGGTGAATAGTTGTAATCAATTGCGGAATAAAAATTTCTACTATTCAAAAACAAGTCCTGGAATAATAGGCATGCACAAGTCTCATAAAATTGCAAACTGTAAGGTTTATTTTGTATTGGCTTCAATTCCGTGTCAAAAAGGTTGTATTAAAGTGGTTAATGCTTTTGGGTAGGTTTTATGTGATGTGGTTCAAACGGGGTTAAGGTCGGGGCAAAATTGGTAAAGTATCAACCAACGTTCGATGAAAGTTCGCTGAACGTTCGACCGTTGAGGTTCCACAGAGAAACCCGAGAGTAGCGTTCGCCTCACGTTCTCTGAACGTTCGACCGTTGGTGTTCCATAGACAAACCCGAGAGCAGCGTTCGCCTTACGTTCGTTGAACATTCGACCGTTGGTGTTCCACAGAGAAACCAGAGAGCAGCGTTCGCCTCACGTTCTCTGAACATTCGACCGTTGGTGTTCCACAGAGAAACTAGAGAGCAGCATTCGCCTCACGTTCGCTGCACGTTCGACCGTTGGTGTTCACAGAGAAACCCGATAGCAGCGTTCGCTGCACGTTCTCTGGTCGTTCGAACAAGAAGAGGAAAAGTGAGTTTTTATATTGAACGTTCGAGCCGCGTTCGCTAAGCATTCGAACGTTCGTAAACAAACTTCTATTTTAGAAATCCGATCTTTTCTTATTTGTTTCCTTTTCGTTCCCTTCCTTCTCCTAACCTATTTAAGGAGTGTCTAGCCTATTGTGAGGGTTACCCAAGACGTTTTAGAGAACCCTAAAAACGTGTGCAAGAGAGAGAGATCTTCTTCCTCTTTCCTCTTCTTCTTTGAACCATCAAAACCAGTCTTCTTCTTTCTTTTCTACCTTGGAGTTCCGGGTTGAAGAGTTTGCTCGTGGGAGTTCCTACGGTTGTTGAGCGAGTTCGTTTGGCACTTCACTAAGGAGATATTCAGAGTTCTGAATCATTGCAAGGATGCAAATCTGAAGAGTTCTTCAGATATTTCCATTGTGAGTCAGAGTCATTGTTGGATCGTCTGAACCACATTTGTAAGTCTTCTTCTTATAGTGATTTCCAGAGGTGGCACCTCGTACCCCGGAGGGTTTTTCTCTTTGAGAGTTCTCTTAGAGTTTTCCCTTCGTCACCAAATTGCTTGTGTTGTCTCTTCTCTATTTTGCAATTGCGTATGATGAATTGATATTTGTTCAGACTTGTGCATGCCTATTAATTAAGAACTTGTTTTTAATTGATAGATTTTTTATTCCGCAATCGGTTTCACCTATTCACACCCCTCTAGGTGATTTAGAGTCTAAATTGTGTTTTTTCACAAACAATTCAATAGCCAATGCCACACAAAATTGCAGATAAATAATAAACATAAAATAAATCAACACAGGCAATTTTGGTGACAAAGGGAAAACACTATGAGAATTCTCAAAGAGAAAAATCCTCTGGGCTATTAGGAGCCACCTCAGAAAATTTCACTAGAAGAAAATGACTTACAGACCGTGGTTCAGATGACACAACAGTATCCGAAGAACTCTCTAGACTTACACCCTTGCAATGATTCAGAACTCTGAATATCTTCTTCGTGAACAGCCAAACGAACTCGCTTATCAACCGCAGGAACTCCCACAAACAATCTTTTCAACCCGAAACTCCAAGGTAAGAGAAGAAGTAAGAAGAGAAGAATTGACGGCTCAAGAGAAGAAAAATATGAAAGAGATTTTTCTTCCACACAATAGACGATCTGGGGTTTCAAAAATGATGTGTAAAGTGTTTAGAAACGAACCCTAAAGGTTTTATAGGTTGAGAAGAAGTAGGAAATGAATTGGGCTTTTTTCGGAATTTTAAAAAGACTTTTCGTATTGAATGCTCAAGCGCTGCATCTAACGCGGGTCTCACGTTCAATAGTTAAACCCTGTCATTTCCTTTTGGCTCAAATATGGGTCTCATGCTACGCTTTAATTGTTGACCGCTCGAATGACAGCTCAAACCTTCTCTAACGCCACTCTCAGGTTTTGCAGAAATTGACACTCAGAGTGCTCCATTCAACAGCATAAGATGGTCTGCTCAAATGCTCCACTTATACATCAATAAACCCTCGAATGCAAAATCAAACCCTCTCCAATGCTAGGCTCAAATTTGTCCGCAATTCTGTAAATAAAGGTGAGCTCGAATGCTCCCTCAAACCTGCTCTCACGTTGACCATAAAATCTTCAATTTAGATCCGATTTCAACGCTGTTTGAATTGTGACCTCTTGGACTCAACCTAGACACACTAAACACACTTTTGACATGGAATCAAACCAATTAAACATACTAAAACCTAACATGAGTGAAGGAGACCTCTATCCTATCAACTTAAATAAGTTTTTTGTCAACAAATGCCCTGGTCGAGTTGCTTTTATTAGTGACGTCTCTTGATATTTGGCATTCATGATTGGGTCATCCTTTTGATCAAGTAACAAGAGAAGTTGTTAAATCATTTGAGTTTCCTATCATTGGTTCCATTGAAAAACATTTGTGTTCTACTTGTCAATTAGGAAAAAGTAAATACTTATCATTTACTAAGTTTGCCAGAGTGTTTGTCAGTCCTTTGGAACTTATTTATTCTAATGTATGGCATTCGCCAGTTTTCTCTTGTGGTGGCTATCAATATTATGTTTTATTTATTAATGACTACTCACAATTTTCTTGGTTGTTTCCTATCCATCATAAATCAGATGTTTTATTGTCTTTCATCAAATTCAAATTGCTTGTTAAAAATCTGTTCTCTACAAAAATAAAACAAATCCAAACTAATAATGGGGGAGCATATTTGTCCAATAAATTTGTGACTTTCTCCAAAGTCAAGGCATTCGTCATAGACTTACCTGTCCATATACCTCTCCACAAAACGGTCTGGCTGAGAGAAAGCACATGCACATAATGGAAATTGGAGTCTCTTTGCTTGCCCAATCTCATCTTCCATCAAATTTTTGGCTAGATGCCTTTTTTCCATAGCCATATACTTCATTAATTGTCTTCCCACACGAGTATTAAATCATGATTCACCCTATAGCAAACTCTTCCATAAGAGTCCTAACTATTCTCAACTTCGTTCATTTGGATGTGCTTGCTACCCTTTACTTCAACCATACACGTCAGAGAAACTAGCTTTTCGTAGCAAGTTGTGCATTTTTCTGGGTTACTCATCAAATTACAAGGATTATAGGCATCTTGATCCTACCACATCCAAAATCTATCAAACCCGACATGTGGTATTTGATGAAACTTCTTTTCCAGCTCTCATGAGGGGAATGAAATCGTCTGCCACCCGCATGCTGTGGCAGACCTTGCAGCTACCATGGGATGTTGCCACGTGCAGCATCCAACGGTGGTTGCTCTTTCACATTTTTCATCACTTTGTAAAATGCAGCCACCATTGGATGCTGCACGTGGCAGCATCACATGGTAGCTGCAGGGTCTACCGCAGCATGCTGACGGCAGACGATTTCATCCCCTCACGAGGACTCCTCCCATTCGGTCTAACAACTTGCCAATCCCAATGAGTCTCTTATTATTCCTTATTCACAATTATAGCTTTTGTCTTCATCTCAAACACAGGATAAGTTTGCCTCTTCTCCAAGCACTGTATCCACTCCTCATTTATCTCCACATATCTTATATCAAAATTTTGAACCCACGTCATCAACACCAGTCATTGAATCATCTTTTAGTACTCGGAAAAATCCCTCCATTGAAGTGATTAACTCATCACCAAACATTACCTCTATATCTCCAACCGAAATTTTACCAACAAGAGATGGAGATCCATTATCTCTCTCTACCTCTTCTTCTTCTGAAGCTTCAATTCATCCTATTGGCCCATCCAACCATATCATTACTAGGTCCAAGACAAGTTCTCTCATGCATAAGAGTTTTCTTGATTTTCACACCTTCTACTCCACCAAATATCCTATACAGGCCTATCACACCACTGCTTCCGTACCATAACCTACCAATTTTTCCCAAGCTATCAAATCTGAAGGATGGTTATAAGCTGTGAAGGAGGAATATGAAGTACTATTGGCAAATAAAACTTGGTCCTTGTGCCCAAGACCTTTGAAGGGTGTATAAGGTAAAACAAAAATAAGAAGGCAATGTGGATAGATTAAAGGCAAGATTTGTGGTAAAAGGATTTCAATAAATTGATGGGTTGGATTTCACAGAGACTTTTAGTCCTGTGATAAAACACAGGACAATAACTTGCTATGTAGTTTGATTGGGATATACAACAACTTGACGTCTCTAATGCTTTCCTTTGTGGAACCCCAAAAGAGGACGTTTATATTGAACAGCCACATGGTTTCGAAGGCCCAAATTGTCCAGATTTTGTTTGCAAGCTACATAAAGCATTGTACGGCCTAAAGCAAGCTCCTCCAGCTTAGTATAATCATTTCTCCCAAAGCTTGTAGGACTTTGGGTTTGTTACCTCCTTGGTGGACACTTACCTCTTTACCTATCACAAACAAGATGTTCATTTATATATGCTCATTTATGTAGATGACATTTTGCTTACAAGGATACATGGCAGCATGATATCTTCTTACTCATTTACAGCATGATTTGAAATTGAAGGACCTTGGTGCTCCACACTACTTCCTCGGTATACAGGTGACTCGTTGTGCACGAGGTCTTCATTTTCAACATAGTAAATATATCCTTAATATACTTCACTGCTCTCAGATGGTGGGAGCTAAACTGAGTATTGCACCATGCATCTTTGGGGGTAAATTACCCACCAAATCTGGTGATTCTATTGAAGATATCACTACCTATCGTCAATTAATAGGAGCTCTACAATATTTTACACTAACGTGACATAAGATTGCATTTACTGTCAATCAATTGTGTCAACACTTACATTCCCCTACGGAGTGTCACCCTGATCTCTACCAAACGAGTACTTCAATATTTGAAAGGTAGCATTGATGATGGAATACACTTTACTCGTGGACCTATTCAACTTCAGGCATTTTGTGACTCTGATTGGGCTGGTGATCCTAATGATAGACGTTCCACTACAAGGTATGGTGTTTTTCTAGGTCTCTGTTTAATCTCATGGTGTGCAAAGAAGCAACAAGTGGTCCCTAGATCAAGCACAGAAGCCAAGTATCATGCTTTAGCAATGACTATGGCTGACTTATATTGCAAATGGTGTTCAAGGACCTTCAGATTCCTCTTTCTTCTCCCCCCACTATCTGGTGCGATAATATTAGTACATTGGCATCTATAAAATCCCAGATTTTAGTAATAAATAAAACTAATTATTAAATAGACTAATTGGGTTAATAATATGCAGGAGATGAGATATTGGTTTAACCCGGAGGAGTTTAACGTGAACCGAAGGAGGACTTGGAAAGCTAATATAAGGTGAGATTTTAAGTTAGGGAGGAAGTTAGCTATTATAATTATTCAGATTATTATTATAGTGAAGAGCTAATAAAAAATTTAAAACAGTAAGGGAGTTGGTCGAACCCAAAGAGAGTGGGTTGATCCAAAGATTTATTTGGTTTGAGGCTTCATGGTTTGATTGTAATTGGTTTAAAGGAGGGGGTAATATGGTAAAAGACTCTTAAATAATTAAATAACCTAGACATGCAAATAGGCTATTCACATTCAAAATATCATAGAGAGAAACCACAGCCGCATGTCCACTTATAGTCTCCTTATTCTTTTTTCTTCTTCCTAGAGATCAAACTCTAGTACTCAAGCACTTGTTGGAGCAGATTTAGAGAAGGAAGAAGGAGATTTTCATGCACAAAAACTCAAGTAAGATCAAACCAAGATAAGAAGTTTTGTTTTTTAGAGATAGATGTGTTGTTGGGTTCCTAAAATTATGATTTTCTTAACCCAAAAGTGATCGAGGCTTGTCGCGATCGTTTGGCAATCTTAGAAGTGATTTTTATTGCTTTTAGAGAAGGTTTAAATTCTTAGAAACAAGTAAGTAGTCCCTTTAAATCTTGCACAAAAACAAATTCGTGTTTATTCGATATTCATGGTTATTCGGTGATTTGATGAGTTGTATTCGTTATTTATAATGTTTTATTAGTTGGAAATTGTTCTAACATGTTTATAAAGTGTTTTAGAATGATTTAGAATGGATTTGATGCATTGGATATTGAGTTGTGGAATTTTTATTGAATTTCGTAAAGTTTCAGATTTTCTTTGTATCAGGTCGCCTCAGCAATCGCTTAAGCGCCCTTTGTATGGTTGTCAAACCCAAGAGAAATTTTTCCAGATTGAACTGTCGCCTGAACAGTCGCTCGAGCGACCAACCCTGAAATGACCAAAGTATAAGGATGCTTGAGCGGCCAAGGGTGCTCGAGTGCCTTGTCTGTCAGATTTTTGGAAATTGGTCTTTTAACCTAGTTTTTCACTACGAAATTGTTTTTATCCAATTTTAACCTATGTACCATCAAGTTTAGGGTATTTGGGGATTGTTTACACTGATGGATGTTTAAAATTAAATTTTATAAATATTTTGGGTAGATTTGACCAAAGAAGCACTTTTACTTGATACCATTGTTCCAAATGATTTTTCTTTCAACCAAAGTTGATTTGTGAGTTCATACACCTGCATTTGGGTGATATGAAGGTATTTTGTGCATCGATGGAGTTGATACACATTCGGGACATATTTGCCCGTTGAAACCTGGAGTTTGGACATATGAATTGGTACATCTTGTTTTGGTTTTGGGTCACAATTGTGACAAGGCAGGTGCCTGGTTTCTTGGTTTCCGCAAGGCGGATTTGGTTATACAAATAAGGTTCTATATTTGTGAGTGTTATTGAAAAGTATGTCCATTCCTTGGTTTGGTTTTCCACTGTTGAGTGGGCTTAGCGGTTATATGGATCCATAGAATAGCTAGTAAGTGAAATATTCATTAGAGGGGTTTGAATTCTGTGTCATAGGCATTCCATCATGTCGAGGGTGGTACCGCTCCTAGTTAGATCGGTTGCTACGTTACCCACTCCTGGATAGGTTGGGCCGTACATGCTAAGCCATGTTTGGGTTTTTCCGTTGGTGTTGAATAGCCAGACTGCAGGGCGGCTAGCCCATTGTAATTCGGTAAGGTAGCATATTGGCACATGGCTACTTTTTTTCTCTGGTATACTATTTCATGAGTCCCATGAGGTTGATTTGGTTATACAGATAAGGTTCTGTATTTGTGGGTGTTATTGAGAAGTATGTCCATTCCTTGGTTTGGTTTTCCACTGTTGAGTGGGCTTAGCGGTTATATGGATCCATAGAATAGCTAGTAAGTGAAATGTTTATTACAGGAGTTTGAATTCTGTGTCATAGGCATTCCATCATCTCGAAGGTGGTACCGCTCCTGGATAGGTCGGTTGCTATGTTACCCACTCTTGGATAGGTTGGGCCGTACATGCTAACCCACGATTGGGTTCTTCCGTTGGTGTTGAATAACCAGACTGCAGGGCGGCTGGTCCACTGTAATTCGGTTAGGTAGCATATTGGCACATGTCTACTCTCATTCTCTGGTTTACTGTTTCATGAGTCCCATGAGGTGAACAATTGGATTTGATCTATTTTTATTATATTGTTGTTTGTTTTGTATTGTGGTTCATCTGATTAAACGTTGCATATTTTATTGTGGTCAATTATTTGCATGACTACTTACTGAGATGTTGTTTCTCACAATATTATTTATCGGTTTTGTTTTCAGATATTCCTGGTAAGGATGTTGCTAGGGTAAATACTCCAGGGGATTACTGTGATTACCAGGAAGAAGATTATTTCATTCCTGTGTAGGTTCAGGAGGATATGAATTTGACTTAGTTTTGTTTAGGGATTGACATTAGTTATTTTTATTTGAGGATTGTGATATTATTAAAGGGATTATTTGGAAATTTTATTTACACAACTTTACTGGATGTCGTTTATTTTATTTAGTTGAACTGTAACGTCCCGAACCCATACCCAGCAAGATATTGTCCGCTCTGGGCCCAATGGGCCATCACGTATTTGTTCTCAAGGGATAACACGCGAAAACTTCCCAGTGGTCACTCATCCTAGCACTGCTCTCACCCGAGCACGCTTAACTTTAGGGTTCCTAGGGGATTTAGTCCCATGTTATGCCTTAAAAGGCCTCTTGCTTAGTTGGGGGTCTTAAGACTACTTATAGCATCCCCGAGCGTTGTGGGATTCCAACCATATACACATCCATGCCTGGTAGCTATTTGTAACGTCCTGGACCCATACCCAGCAAGATATTGTCCGCTTTGGGTCCCTCACGTATTTGTTCTCAAGGGACAACACGAGAAAACTTCCCAGTGGTCACCCATCCTAGCACTGCTCTCACCCGAGCACGCTTAACTTCAAGGTTTCAAGGGGATTTAATCCCGTGTTATACCTTAAAAGGCCTCTTGCTTAGTTAGGGGTCTTAAGACTACTTATAGCATCCCCGAGCGTTGTGGAATCCCAACCATATGCACATCCATGCCTGGTAGCTCTCCATGTAAGCTCTACCCCTTTACAGCTGCTTGACAGGATGTTACATGAACCCTTTCCAGACTTTATGAATATACTAATATTGGATTATTATTGATGGTTTAATTCCATGCTTCTTGAAGAATTGTCATTTATTTCTGCACTTTGATATATTTAATGAAATTGTTTTAAGTATGGATTAGTTGTTTTGGGCCATTATACTAACGAACCAGATTTGGGTTTTTAAATGAACCCGGATCCAGGGCATTACAACATCGGCTTCCAATCCTATCTTTCATGCATGAACAAAGCATATCGAGGTTGATTTTCATTTTATCCATGAAAAGGTAGCAAATAAGGATGTTGTTCTTTGATTTTTCTCTACCACTGATCAGGTTGCTAATATATTTACTAGAGGGTTGTCAAGCCGCCGTTTCCAATTCCTTAATTCTAAGCTTATGGTGACTATTTCCCCCATTAGCTTGTAGGGGATATTAGACAGTTGCAATCAACTGAAGCTACAACAAACTCTGTAACTAAAGGCACAGCGAATTCTTCTAAAGACCAACAGAATTAGAGCACATTTGCAACAACCTCAACATATTCAAATTAAAAGAATAGTTATTGTAGGATCATATCATGTATTTAATTTTCAAATTATTGTGAACACAACTATACATTCTCTATATATATACTGTAGGCACGCTTCAGAAAGATCTTTTCAGTAGGCACGCTAAGAGGTCTATTCTCGTTATATATGGTATAGATTAGATAAATATGTTAATAGGACTTACACATTATCGCGAAGATTCATTAATAAAAGAGTACAATGGTCAAAACTACCTCAATTTTGTAAGACTTAATAATTAGTTGCAAAATTTTCCCTCTCCTCTACCCTTGGGGTAACTTTCTCTCATTTTCTCAATTGCCAAAATAGACCTTCAAATTTGTATTAGATTATTTCTTTGGAGTCCACATGCGAGGGATCATGCAATAAGGCCTTACCTACCTGTAGCATTACTATTGGTTACTAATATAATATCCAGTCAAGCGATCCTACTAAGCGCGATCTTGACCATTTAATTAAATTGTTCTCGAACTGTGTTCTTTTATTTCTCACCGTCCACTTGGGAAGTTACGATTGGGCCACAGAAACACTTTGTGTAGTATCAGATGTGCCCAAAAGACAAGAAGCACGACGGTTAATAACAGACTGGCGCCTATATGTTGTGAAGATTTCAATGGCGGGAAAGAGTTTCTGGGTAATGGTCCTCTCCACGTTGTACAAAGCTATTTGTAATCTGATCAAAGACGAGTGTCGATTTCGGTTGGTTTCTTGATCGATCGATCATAAACAACATACCCATGAGGAGACTTCAGTTGGATTGGTATTCTCCAACCCGCCTCCTGAGCAGTCCGATGCAATACGACTTTCCGGTATTGATCTTTTCTTCAATTCTGATCTTTTTATTTTTTTGTTCCGTTGCCTGAAAATTTCTGGGTTCTTGGTTACGCAACTCCCATTTTCGTTATCTTTGATGTACGTTTCTGATCACAAAATTACGATTTTCTTCTTCTTGGTTTAAAAGGGAGACAGGTTTATACCAAATCGAAGTTTGATGGATCTTGATCAAGCCCAAAGCTTGCTGACAAGAAAGTCGAGGAAATGTAGCAATTCAAAGATGAATGTGGGTTTTTTACTTTCTGTTTTACTGGCTTCTGGAGTTCCTAGAGATGGGTTTCACGTTTTCATTGAAATTCCTGAATGGCTATTTTTTTTCTTCTTGTTTGTGGCAGGATGAGTACCAGAAGAAGTTGGAGGAGAATCTCACTATGGACTCTGAAGGAAGACCGTTCAGGATGTTGGTTTTCAGAGGGAGCCCGAAATCTTGCAGAAAGTCACTTCGTCACGTTGATGAGATGCGTCAAGACGGGGTTGAGGCATTGAACGATCCCAAGCAGCCTCGTCGCTTGCCCAAGGTAACCATTTTGCTGTTTTCTTGTTCTGCTATTGTTATTAGTTAGAGACTCTTCAAGAGAATAAATAATTTGAAAGGTTAGCAATTTAAGTTTGTATTTTTCAGTCAGTTGTTTATGGAGTGCTGCTAGGACCTCTGTAATGGGATTTGCAGAACACGAATACTGACAGTTTTTCTTTATTTCTGCAAAGGGAATATGTTAGTAGTTAACTATAGGATGAAATTTGATTTTTGTTTAGTTAACCAATTGATTTATATTACTTCAGTACACTGCCAATCTCTTCTGCATCAACTTTTAGATTGATCTTGATCCTGCATCCTTACCACTAATTTTCTGCGCATGGTTGAAGCAGAAATTATGCCTTTCTCCCCTTGAGTTACTGATATGAAATATGTACAGAGCGAGTCACGGGTTCTGGATGCACCAAAGCTGAAGGATGACTTCTACCTCAGTCTCATGGATTGGGGGAAAAACAATGTTCTAGCCATTGCATTGGGCTCAGAGTTATACTTGTGGAATGCTGAGAACAGTAATATTCAGAAACTTATAGAAGTAGATGAAGGTGAAGATGATTATCCCACAAGTGTAGCCTGGTCTGAGGATGCTAGAATAGTGGCAGTTGGATACAGCTCGTCTGAGCTTCAGCTCTGGGATGTCAAAACTTCCCAATTGGTACTTTCATATCTTTAACTTCTTTTTATTTTTCCAACCTAGATTTTTAAAGTTGGTAACTGAACCATCAACTTGTAGCACTGATATATAGCCCTATTCATAAACAAAATGGTTCTTTGACTTTGCAGGCATGATAGCAAACTATCTTTTTTACAGGTTAGAAGCCTAGAAGGGCATCAACGCAGGGTAGGAACTCTTTCATGGAATGGCCATCTTCTAACATCAGGAAGTCAAGATAAATCCATTATAAATCATGATGGTATTCACACTAAAGACTGCTTCATCTCCTAATATTATACCACTTGAAAATAATTGAAAAAAGTCATTTTTTAAAAACTACTTGCACGCTTTCATTGGCAGTGAGAGCCAGAAACAGCATATCCTCATGTCTACAGGCACACTCCCAGGAAGTGTGTGGTCTCAAATGGTCAAGCAGAGGAAATATGCTTGCAAGTGGTGGCAACGACAATCTCATTCACATATGGGAAGCTTCCAAAATGAGTTCTAATAAATTCTTGCACAGACTCGATGAGCATGAGGCAGCAGTTAAGGCCCTTGCATGGTGCCCATATCAGTTTGATATACTAGCCTCTGGTGGTGGGACATCAGATCGGTGTATTAAGATATGGAATTCACAAATGGGGAAGTGCATTAACAGTATAGATACTGAAGCACAGGCATGTTTTTATTTGAGCTTTCCTACTGTCTTCTTTGTCTTCCCCTTGCTTTCGTCTTCCTAAGCTCTTAAAATGAAGTACAAACTATGGCCAAGTACTATTTAGTTGATTGCTTTAAGCTCTTACTGTCTTTCATGATTCCTCCTCTTATATATAACAGTGGACGCACCAGTTCACATGCATGTAAACCTGTTGTTTCATTTGTTTTTTCTACAATGTAGCCATTCCTTAATTTTCCATTACCCATACAGGTTTGTGGATTGGAGTGGAACAGGCATCACAAGGAGATTTTGAGCGGACATGGGTACAGCATAATTCAGAATCAGAACCAGCTATGCATCTGGAGATACCCCTCCATGTCAAAAGTTCGAGAGCTAGCACGCCATGCATCCAGAGTCCTTCATCTTTCTCAGGTTTGAAAAGTTTGAACCAAGGCAATTGTTAAAGCTTTGTCCATGTGGATGATAACTTAGATGGCTTACTGATTATGCAGAGTCCAGATGGGCTAACTGTTGCATCAGCTGGGGCTGATGAGACTCTTCGCTTCTGGGAAGTCTTTGGACCACCTCAGCCTGACAATTCAAGGATTACAGATCTTGAAAGCCTTTTGTCTTTCAAGAGATCCCTTATAAGATGACAAAGAAGTGGAAGGACCAACTTTCAAGGTTAGTTTTTGCAGTCGTTTGTTTAAAATGTATAACTACCTGAGAGCATAGTTTCCCGGTGGAATTTTTGTGTAATTAATAGAGTGCCACCACTAATGTAAAAGATAAGAAGTGTAAATACTAGTGAAAGCCTGGGTTATTGGTCAAATGTAAACACCCCATTCTGTCTTCAGGTTATTTTTCTACACCTTCAAGAAGGGCTGTATTTTCATCTAGGCATCACTAAATAGATCACCCTCAAGACAAGGAAGTAATATTTTACAAGATTAGCGGCTTAGGATGTTGTATGTAGTTAAATTTCCTTTATAAACTGCGAATTCATTCACCTAAATTATCATATTAGTTTTGCGAACCTTCAGATTGTTTTATTATTATTGATGATATCAACAGGGCATTTTTCTTTTGAAAGATAGAAATCCTCACACCAAACACAGTAGTTAATGTCATTCCTTAAGGAAATTGGTAGAGGAAATGATCAGTAAACATTTTTCACACTTTCAAATAGGGGGGTTTGTACAAACTCCCTAAGATGGCCCATAAGATCAGCTGGCTTCTTGCATACATATGTATATGTAAGTTCTGCATAAATTCAAGTATTTTTTATTACGTACAGTAAAAAAAGTCCAACTATTTGAGCATCAAGAAGAGCAATAAATTTTTTAGTGCTGGATATATTTGGAACTTATAATACAGTTCTCTTGTAGCCAGTACAAGTATTCCTTGATAGGGTTAGTCATACTAGAATCAGCCTTGGATTATTTATGCAAAGACCATCTGATTTTTCATTAATGCTGTAAACTGACCTGCTCACAATCCTATCCCAATACAGGGTGTTTAGGTTCTTTTACCAATACAGAGACATGGATCTGAGGATGGGCTCTGTAGAGAAACCACAGCCATTCAACCATTTTATCCAGACAATGGGAAATATGGGCACAAATTAGAGAGGATCCACTGCATACAATGCATAATGAATGTTAATTTTTAAGTCAACTGTGTAAAAAAGCCTTGACAAGGGATATACCAAAAAAAATAAATGAAAAAAAGAAGGAAAAAAAAAAAAAAGAAAAAGTAAAAAACTCTGTTGCTTAAAATGGTATCCCTTCTTTTCATGTAGCACTCTATTACTTTCTTCTGTCCCCATAGTACCACAGAAGCCATCTTTTTTAGACAGAAATCAATGTTTTTTAATAAGTATATCTATAGTTTGAATCAATCTGTTCAATAAAATTGATATTAATAATTAAATTAAGCGTTTTAATAGGATCGATTTCCCTGCCATTCACTTCACCAGAACTGATTCTAAACAGAAAATCTACATCCATCTGTATATTATTTTGCTCTTTTGTGATTGGAAAAGATTTTATGCTTCACAGGTTTTATAATGATATAAGTCATCATCAGTGGACCAGACAAATGCAAAGCAGACATAGGGCAATCTGACTGGTTAATTGAAAGATGTACAAGAGTTTTAAAATTGGCATGACTATTCTTTCTGTACATGAGATTCCCATATCCAGAACTAATAAAAAACTGTGAAAAAGAACCAAACATCCAACATTGGCATGATCTAATTATTATGATCATGAGATGATTTATTGATCACAAACCAAATTCTTACTGACATTTGTGTCAGGCTATCAGCATTCATAGAATAACCTCTTAATGAGCTTGCAAGCGTCATTAGGTGTGTGATAGATGACAATGACGCTACAATCTTCCAAAGTTTAGAATCAGATTTTCATAGGTCAGCTTTTGTTACCTGGAGAGTTAGAAGAAAAAATACTAAGTTGAATGTGGTAATAGGAGAAATAAAGCCAAATGATTAGAAAAAGCTTACCGGGATGAATCTTGTTGGAGTAACGAGAACGCTTGCCTAGAAATGTTGTTGAAGCCTGTCTACGAATTCTTTAGGCATCAGTTTGATCTCAAATTTCTGGAGAGTATCAAGCTTGACTTCATCCGGAACCTTCCTCAATTTAGGGCAACTAGAAATTAACAAATGCCTGAGTCTTGGCATTGCTCCCTCCTCTACTCTCCACTCCTCTAGCTCTTCCAAATAATGAAGCTGTAGAACTTGGAGTTGAGGAAATCCATTTGTATAGGAAACCATTTTCTTTCCCTTGTATGACTTGTATCCTAGCTTGAGGACCCTTAGGTTTAACAGCATCTGTAATATCTCCATTGGGTCTTGCTCCAACTGAGAGTTATACAAGCTCAGGTGGGTGAGCTTTGGTGGGAATCCATAATGATCTGGTAACAGCTCTATCTTTCCATTGAAAAACAGCTTGGTAAGATGACAACAGCCAGAAAGTGGTTCCAGAGTTGGATATGTATTCATTGTCTTCAATGACAAGGATCTAAGTGTCGGTAATTCAGCAATGGAATTCCAGAATGCCATTCCATGAAATCTTGATATTTCATTTGGTTCTCTTTTTTTCTTCTTTTCATAAACATCCAGTTCCCGAAGATTCATTAAGTTCACCAATTCATTTTCCATCCAGGTATCAATGTCTACAGAAGCTAGTGTCTGAAGATCAGTCAGGGTGTCAATTCGCAGTTTCCCACCAACATCTCCATGCAGATGCCTTAACTGTTTCATCTTCCATATCACGTTAGGTAGTCTGCAGTCACCTCTTAGTTCAAGTGTCTGCAGGTTTCGCAAATTTCCTATGGATAGTGGAAGCATTTTTATATTGGTGCGTCTCAAACCCAAATACCTTAAATGAACCAGTTTTCCTATTGTGTCAAGAGAGCTCATCTTTCTTGTGGTTGAATGATCAAACTCAAATTTAATGTTCTCGAGATCTAGCACCCTGAGTAACTTGAATTTGTGAATAAATTCTACTTGTTCTATTTTGAGGATTTCACGATCTGGGTTAAAGAACAGAAGTGAACGTAAACGATCATTGGAATGTTCAAAGGAAGCATACCTCCTAATCTGTGAATGGATGGCGCATCTTCGTGATTTAGATGATAAGGAGGAGATATCCTTTAAAGTCCCATATATATTCATAAAATTCTCTTCCCTGGCTTTTTTGTGAGATAAAACTCGCAAAAGATCATGGACAGAACATGCTTCAACCCTCCCCACTCCCCAACTTCTTTCTGCTACTTGAATCATGCTTCTGTTGATCAATTCATTCAGGTAGTCTCCAGCCACATCCTCCATTGCTTCTTCTCCCTCACTTATGAACCCTTCGGCCACCCACAATCGGATCAGCTTCTCAGTGGGGATCACATAATCTTCAGGAAAGAGGCCTACATAGAGAAAGCATGACTTCAACTGATAGGATAGTTCATTGTAACTTGAAGTTAATATGTTGGAGATCCTGCTTTCATATGTCATTAAGTGTGAACCAAAGTTGTTAAGAACTCTTTCCCATTCCTCCTGTGGCTTCCTCCATAGTAGACCTCCAAGCATAACAATAGCCAGTGGTAAGCCACCACATTTTGTCACAAGCCGTTTTCCTAGCAGCTCCAAATCTGCAGGATAACTACTTGTACCAGCCTCTTCAGGAAATACTTTCTTACAAAACAGTTTCCAACCCTCCTTTTCACTTAAAAATGGTATCTCATACAGTAGATTTCTTTCACCTACAAGCATGGCAACATTCTTGTTGCGAGTTGTGATAATGACCCTGCTTCCATTGCATCTATCAGGCAAGGCTCTCATCAAATTTTCCAGTGGTTCTGCATCCCATATGTCATCAATTACAACCAAATATTTCTTTCCTTCCAACACCTTAAGAAGTTCTGTTTCTAACTCTTCCTCTGTCAAACTGCCTAACATCTCCAAATTCTCTTTTGTGGGCATCCTAAAAGAATTTATAACTCTCTTCAATACATCTCTGGGGTTGTACTCTTGTGAGACATAGAGCCAAGCATGGCAATTAAAATGCAAAGTAACATCACTATGATTGTAAACTTTCTGAGCAAGAGTAGTCTTACCTATTCCCCCCATTCCGACAATCGAAATCACACAAAGCTGTGGCTCCTCTTCGAGCAGTTGTGCCACCAAAATGTTTGTATCGTACTCCAAGCCGACGGTAGGCTCTTTGGCCACATACGAACGAGATCGACTCAGCAATCTTGAACTTGAACTTGCATTTGCTCTTATCATCCCTTCTGTTACATTAACATGTTTGATGCCATAGGTAGAGAGTTTCTCAGAAATGCTGTGAATTCTTTTCTTGATCTTGTCAATCTCTTTGGAAAAATTATGTAGATTTATCCATTCCATGAAGACTGAAAAGTACCTCTCAATAGAGCCGGTGAATCCACTTCTCCTTTCCCTTGCTGATTTGAGAATGAAACTGTCGATCAGATCTTCGACATCATAAGCTGTGTCCCTGATTTCGGACACCCAGTTTCGCACTGTGTAATCTGCATCTTGCCTTGCATCTGCATCCTTCAAGAAACATTTCATCCACTCTAGTTCATTTTTCATCCCCTTTATTTGATCATCCACATCAAGCAAGGCAATTGCTTCCTGTTTGAGCAATACACGAAGCCTTTCTAAGGCGAACGAAACGGCGCCACTCGCCATCTTGGGCTAAATTCTGTAACAAGAAAGAACAGTTATGTGATCTCTTACTTCAACTTCTGATCACTGTAAGATAGCCTTCTCTTGCAATTCATACTGCACTAAGAAGCTGAAAAAATCTGGGGTTGCATAGAAACAAACAGTATGGATCTACTCTGATGTTTTGAGAGTTGTGGAGATTAGCAGAGATCTGTTTATCAAGCTTTTACCAATCCAAAAAACAGTATAATTTAACAAAAATGAAGTTTCCATGTATCTTACATAAACATCTGTGTTTAGTCAACCGATTAAATTATTGAAAAGAAAATCCATGCCCACATGTCTGAAGATCACTACAAGTGGCTGATCAATCATGGAGGAGTTTGGTGTTGACCAGTGAAATTCGGTCCCAGTTTAAATCAGTTTTTGGAAAGCAAACTAGTTGGCCGACAGGTTTAGTCAGTCGAATCATCTATCTGATTGAACTGGGTCGAAGTCGAACCAGCCAAACCTCACATTGATTTAATTTCTTCCTACTATTAACCCAATATAAACCGGATCAAGATGTTACAAACTGGCTAAACAGCTCAAACTGATTTCATTTAATTTTTTATTTTTTAATTAATTGAATATGTTTTCTATGTCTTTCAATTGCCTTGGCTTGAGTCGCCAGTTCGAATGGCTTAAACCGGACCATCTTCCTCACCATATGACCTGGTTTTTAAAACATTGCTCTCAAAAAATCTCAGTCGATGATAGCAATCTTTTTCTTTTTGTCTCGTTCGATAGCCGGCAATTTGGGTGCGTTGCATCTTCCCACACTAAAAAGAGAGATCCCTCTTGTAAGATTCTGATGGGAGGTTTTGAATTGCGGGGCCAATAATTTGTTAAGATGTTACTCTACTCTTTTTCATTGTAGGGAAAATTGGTTTTTAGTAATACTTTTTCAAAATAATTCAGATTCAGTCAATCAATTCTTAAAAATTGAGAATTAATGATACTTTTTTAACACAATTGGATATCAGTATCATTTTTCTTCCAAAAATACCCTCAAAAGACTTGCAAACCTCACTTCTACCTAAATGAATGAAAATGTTTTCAATGTCTTTTAAGGGCATTGTTGGAAGAAAGTTTTATGAACAGTAAAACGATACTGATTCTCAATTATGTTAAAAAAGTATCACTAATTCCTAATTTTTGAGAATTGACCGACTGAATATAAATTATTTTGAAAAAGTTGTACTAAAAACCAATTTCCCCTTCATTTTAAGTTTGGTCAATGCCGGATTTGGCAAACTCTAACTAGGGCTAGCAATGGGTCGGATATATATCCGAATTCGATCCGAATCCGATCCAAAATTGACGAATTCAAATATAGGATTTAGATCCGTGGTTCAAATACGGATCTGAAATCTAAAATCCGAAAAAATTTGGATTCAAATACGAATATACATATATCCGATCCAAATAGGATCCGACCGAAATCATATATATATATATATCCTATGCATAAACCCAGAGCAGACATTGGTTAGACTGTAGACCATTTATAAACCATAGTTGAACCATCATAACTAAAACCAAAACCTTTAGACAACGATTTGCCCTAAATCTAAACTCTCTCTCCTCTTTGTCGTTGCCGCCCTCCGGCATTGGTACCTGCAAACCCACTTAAAGAACCAATTCGAAAACCCCCTATTTTGAAACCTTTTTTGCTCTGAAATTCCATTGTCCAGAACAGGCCGGTCGTTCTAAGTTCCGAGGTACGGTTTTCTTTGTCATTCGCTCAATATCCACTATTGCATGGTGCTTCAAATTCAAAGTTCAAACCCATTTCTCATTTAAATCCCTCTTTGAGTAGGGGTGGCAATGTGTCAGATATATATCTGAATTCGATCCGAATCCGAATCCAATTCGAAATTGACGAATTCAAATATATGATTTAGATCTGTGGTTCGAATACGGATTTGAAATCTAAGATCCGAAAAAATTCGGATTCAAATACAAATATACATATATTTGATCCATATTCGACCGATTGCCACCCCTAACTCTAACCCACCCCTATCGGGTTGGTAAGAGGGTAGGTTGGGTTGACCCGATTGTGCTATAAGATGCTAGGAAAAAAAATCAAAAATTTATTTTTTATTTTTAAATAGAATATATGAAGTCAATAATATATTAATTCATAAAATATATATTTTTATATAAGATATATATAAAAAATAATATTTTAAAGGGGAATTTATATTTGCACCTATTGAAATTCGAAAAAGGACATTAATACTCCTTAGTTGTAGAAGAAATATGCAAGTAGCACCCCTGTCACTAACTAGAATCTCAATAGCATTAAAATTTGATCTAAGATGACCAAAATATCCTCACTTAGACACATTCCATGTCATAGTACTTTTCAATTCTTCTTTCTCAATGTTTTGCTGCACACAAAATAGTAATATTTCACCTTACATGGTACACTTAAAAATTTCGAGTCGGACTTGGTGGCTCCGCCCCAAACCCCTAATTGGCCATTCATGGCCTACCCAATGAACCTCCTGGGACAGGGCCTTCACATAAGGTAGTGGAGGGCAGAAGGAAGGTCTTATAGTCAAGGCCCAGTGGATATTGGATAATGGTGAAATAACACCTGGATTTCAGGACTTGTTGACATATTTTTATTATAGTAAAAATGGGAGCCTTGAGATCTGATATGTATGTAGGAAATCCCACCTCTAAAATGATAAACATACCTTTTCTCAAGAACGAATGGTAATATATTCTATTTATGTGTAGCTTCTGCTATAAATCGCTAGAGCTGTGAGCTTCTTAGGGAGGCTACAACCATTTTCCAGCACTCCTTTATATCGCTCTTCTGTACTGTTTAATAAAATTCAACTTTTATTGATAAAGATAAAAAAAAAATGAGAAAAACAAAATTCCTTTATGTCGCTCTAATACCATGTTAAACAACTAGCGCATAACAATTGTTTAACATGGTATCAGAGTAGGAGGTCTTGTGTTTAGCTTCTAGGATGAATTTGCCTTGGCATTTATTTGTATCCAAAGTATGAATTCCCTATGTTTATCCTCCCCATATTTGTTCCCATGCAAAGTCACATGCATGGGAGCATCCAGATACCATATTTGGCCCAGATATATATAATTGCGCGTTCACCTATTAGCTTAAGCTTGTAAGAGTAATGATTGTTCAACGTGGTATCAAGGTGGGAAGTCTTCTGTTCAACTTCTGAGGGCGAGTTGCCTTAGCATTTATATGTATCCAAGGTTTATGTGCCTTATGTTTGTCATCCCCATATATGCTCTTATACGAAGTCGCACATGCGAGGGAGTGTTGAGATATTATATCCTGTAGTTAGACTTTCACCTCTCACCTTAAGCTTTTAAATGCAAAGGTTGTTTAACACATTGGGTCGATTAGCAGATGAAGAAAAAACTCACCTTCAAGTTATTTGATGTTAGTAATCTTTTCAGGTTACCTGTGAGGATGCGTCATGGTCCTCGAAATGGGTGCTGGATTAGCCATGATACAGGCCTGCATTCATTATCTATTTGTAAAGCTGTAAACCTACCCATAGAAGGGAGGCCTTATGGCTCTGGACCTAGAAGGATGTGAATGGTGTGGGACATTTTCAAGTATGGTCAGAAAACCATGAACATTTATTTGTTGATTGTGAATATAGCTCCAAGTTATGGGGTACTATCCTTCGAAATTGTTTTTTGTGCCTTTAAAAACAAATTTTGGAATGATATTATCCTTTGTGCGGCAAACAAGCAATTGGGTATGTCCTTCAAGTAGGTTCTTGGTAAGATTGTCCTTGGCACAACTGTTTGTCATGTGTGGAGAGAAAGAAACAGGCAAGTGTTCAAGAATGCTCAATCTACCAAAAAATGAAGTAAAGCATTGCTACTGATAAGGTTGAAGAAACAAGCAAATGTTCAAGACTGCTCATCTACCAAAAATTGAAGTAAAGCATTGCTACTAATAAGGTTGAAGATTGTACATATTTTGTTAAACTTACAATATTAACCTTATCTTTCAAAAAACAATATCAATAATGGTGGCAGTGATGGTGGTATCACTACTGAAAATTCTAGTGGCTATAATGATGAACATAGTGTTGTTATGCAGTTATGGTGTAAAAATTGTATAATACCATCAAAGATATTCGCATCAGTGGTATCACCATAAGAAATGGTCATGATCCTATTAATGTTGTGAGCATAGTTACAAATATTATTAATTGCTTTGACCAAACAATATAAAGAGAAAATTTCAGTAGTGTTGTCTTATTTGATCTTCAAATTCTGGAAGATGACATCCAAAATATCAAACTATTTCTGAAAAATGAAACGCAGTGATACATATATTTTCACATTTGAAATAAACAATTAGCAAAATATATTTCCTATTGAATATATTTTCTACATCTTATTTTTTATCCAACTAATCCATTGCCCACTCTTCTTTTGAGTAATGTAGACAAGTTCATTATGACAAATCAGTTCATTTTGGATTCAAATTTTCAAAAGTTTTAAGGAGTATCCTACACAGAAAAAGAACCAGTCTTTGTTTTCCTTACCAGTAATCCCCACAAGAACATTTTCCATCCCTGAAATGATGAAATCTCTTGTTGTCTCTTACAATGAGTTCTCGCTCGACTATCTTTGAAAGGATTTTTATGAAATTGTGGCAATCCCCGCAAATCCTTAAGTTCTTGATAATCCTTAGAGTGGTCCCAGGTGGTGTACTGATAAGCCCATAAGCAATGGCCAACCGCTCGCTGTGGTAAAGCAGGGCATTCTCTTTTGCTTCCTGATCAATGTCATGAAGAACATACCTTGTATCCGGAACATAGCCAGCTTCTTTCACTTCCTGACTCAAAGACCTTAGTTTTTCATAAGCTTTGCTCTTCTCATGGCTCAAACTCGTCTGGTTTGGAGTCAACTTGTTCTTTAATCTCTTTTTATCACTCAAATTCAATCTTGAAGGTGACCTGAGGTGACCAACCCCTATCAACCTCTCTTTTGGTCTAGTAATTGAATACTTCCCTAGCATCTCACATACAATAGGACTCGGTTCCATTGGCATCCTGGCAACAAATTCCTTGGCCTCATTGACCTTTCCTGATCTTCCAAGAAGATCAACAATGCTAACATAATGCTCCTCAGAAGGAGCAATTCCATAACATTTACTCATTGACTCAAAATGTGCTAATCCTTGCTCCACTGCCCCAAGGCTTCCACAAGCCTTTAAAACTCCCATGAAAGTATACCCGTCTGGTCTAACTCCATCAGTTTTCATCTGGGTAAAGATACCAAGTGCTTCTTCTCCCTCACCATTTTCCACCAAACCCATGAGAATCCTATTCCAAGAATCCAAATTCCTTTCTGGCATTTCTTCGAATACTCTGTGGGCAATTGTTGTATTACCCAAATCACAATACATCTCCACCAATTTGTTGAAGACCACAACTCCATGGCTGGATGGAGATCTCAATACATAATCATGCACCCTTTCCCCAGCTCCCAACATCTTCAAATCCGCACAAGCTTGCAGCAGTTCAACAAGGCTTTTTGAGTCAACAGTGGTCCCTTCTCTATGCAGGAGTTCAAGAGCTTCTTCCACTCTCCTTTCTTTGCATAAGCTATTAAAATCTGAACTCGTTCGATTCCCTTCCTTTGCAAAGGCAAGTTCTCTATCAGAGACGCTTGAACAAGTAATGGAACCTCTGTTCTTTATCTTCCAGGAAACTGGTCCTCCAAAACCATCAGAGAAACCAATTGATCTTATTTTGGTTTGTAAGTTCCAGGTTCCTAGCTTTGACACTGAAGAGAAATTCACAAAACCAGCCGTTGTAGCCCCACGAGCCATTATAGATGAAATCATGGAAGACTCTTACGATATGAATGCCCCCGCAGCCCTGCTTTTATTTATTTGTTTTATTTGAGAAAGATCTTATCAGTGAGGTTCACCTGAGAAAAATATCAGATTTTAGAGGCTGCTCAGTAACCTTTTAAAGAGAAGAGGGGGGAATATTCTCTCTAGATTCTGGCCCCCCTTTTCTTTTTCCAAGCATTACCCTCCCCAAACAAAACAATCCCACACTATTGTAACTACCTTGGCTATTTATCAAAGTGGGCCCACATTTTCTACGCGTGCAGCCCCCTAGTATTATATAAAGCTGAGCGATTTCTCCCTAACATTCTATACCGAAAGTATCCTCAAATACTTTTTCAAATTAATTTCTAACACCGAAATTTTAGTTTTTGGGCCGTAGCGATGTGTTTCGCCAGGGGAAATCAACGATTTGTTTCAAAAAGCCGACAAAACCCAGCGAAATTTCGCTGGGTTTCAAAGGTTTTTTTTTTTTTACCGAAACATGACCCATCCTCATCTTGACCTATGCACGATGGTGCAAGTTCTCAAGCAAACCTAATCATCTTTTAGTTCCAGCCTCTACGCATTTCTCCTCCTCTCTTTCATCATCTTCTCCTTCGAACTGTCATCGAGAACGGACCCTTATACGTCACTGCCTTCATCAATCGGGACCCCTCTGTTAAGGCGTTGCTCTCTCGCCTCGATCTCATTGGGAAGAACATTCGATCGCAGGAGGGTCTTGGGTCTGCTCTTGGCGTGAATCGCCGACGGCATCTTCATTTTACCCGCGTTGAAACCCTAGAGTCTAGACGACGATTTCTTTTCCAGAGACGATGACACCGACTAGAGTTTGTTTGTACTCGATCGTCATACCCCAATCAACGGTAGGAAGAGAATGGGAGTGAGAAAAAAACAGACAGATTACAATCAACGGTGGGAAGAGAATGGGAGTGAGAAAGAAACAGACAGCATAATCGATGATTCGATGAGCCTTTGAAGACTTTTTTATTTTCTTTTATTTGGTAATGATGAGTCCTTTAAGAATAAGACCATCGCTCAATTTCTTTGCAGCTTGTGGGAAAGACGGAAAGTAATGAAAGCCAAATGCTACACGGCTCACGCCTTAATCAAGTTCTACTAAAAAATTGATTTTTAGCAAAAATCATTAAAAATTTGGTTTCCTCGAAATTAAAAAAAAAAACCCATTTTTTAGCCAAACGGCATTCAAACCGTTTTTCCTTCGTTTCGTCGATTTTTTTCCGGCATGCCGTTTTTTCCAAAGGACAGCACGCTTCTCGAAACCAAAACTCTAATTCTTGTTAATAACTAACTGTGCTCTTTGTTTCTAATTTTCCGCTACATGCATAATGTGTCCATTCTCCTTATCATATATAAATGGAACACCAACCTCGGAAAGCGTGCCTAAAAATTATAGTTATCCTTCCTATAATGCCCTTATAATGTATTGCTAAAATTTATTAATATATGGTATATCAGTCTTCTCTATTTCAATGCATTTAAACTTAAACAATTAAAAACAATTGCATCCTACTTTTCCAACCGTTCGTTTACATACATGCAGTATTGGACGTGCACCTCCACTTATTTTTTAAGTGTCTTTTATTTAAGAGAGAATTAGAAGACATAAAAAGTATATTGTTTTTTTAACCCTAATAAAATTCTTCAAAAGAATTGAAAATAATTAAAAAAATTGGTTATTATTTCAGGTTTGTAAGGCCTATTTGAGAAAGAAAAAAAAAAAAAAAAGATGTTTGGGGACACGCCCTTGCTAAGGAATGAGAAAAAAATAAATAAATAAATAAATCTCATGCCAGCGTTTTTAATTGATCGGATATATAAAAGATGGAGTCTGGAGAGAGAGAAAAAAAACAGGTTGGATATATAAAAATGGCATTCAAAGTGACTTCTTTTGAGTGTTTAAGTAGGATTGGGAGTCCTACTTGTAGTTGTATTTGAATTTATGATCAGCGTTATATATTATAAACTCTCTTCTTCTATTCTCGTGATCTCTCTCATTCTAAGTTCGGAAGAGCAAGAGATTTGAAACGCGTAATAATGGCACTGCATCTGGAACAGCAGCAGGAAGATCAGTACTTCCGGTGGTTAGTGGCAGAGCTGCGGACTCATCTACGGCCTATGGGTATGGTTCCGGCATCACCGTCTTCGATCCAAGCGTTAGAGAAAAAGAGATGTGAGGAGGAGAAAAGGAGGAGAGGCAGATGAGGCATTATCATGTACAGTTTGTTTAGACAAGTTCTCGACCGGAGTGGATGTTACTCGGATGCCTTGTTCGCATGTCTTTCACACTCAGTGCATTCAGCGGTGGCTGCAGACCTCAAACAAATGTCCCTTGTGTCGCTTTGAGATGCCAGCCTGACTGGAAGCAATTAGTAGGATCATAGGCTATGGACTGAAATTTTGTATTACATTAATGTTAGAATTTAGATGCAATTAAGAGGAAATTAAAAGGATTTCATTAGTAAGTTGTAATTAGTTTCTTAGCTTTAATTGAGATTGATATTTGGCATATCTATTTGTTGATGAACAAGTGGCTTCCTGAAGGGTATATTAGTTTTTCAAAACTCAAAACTCTCTCAATTTTTTTTAATTCAAAATTATTAATTCCCAAGTTGTATCAAACAATTAGTGGGTGTTGGAATTAGGGGTGTAACTTGGGTTGGTTTGGTTTGATTTGAGGTTAATCCAAGACTAAACCGAAATTACATGCAATCAACCCAAAGCCGAACTAAACTGAATTATAACCTGAAAATATAAAACCGAATCAAATTACATAAGGTCAATTATAAGTCCCTTTATAATATATTCATAAAAATAAATAAGTCCCTTTTTTTTTATGATGAGGGGCAGGAGTGGATCCCTAGTCTTACTGCTAGCGCATGTGGCACCCTTAGCATTTTTGAATATTAATAATGTTTACAATTGCAATGATGACAATAAAAAAAAATTTGCAAATTTTATTAACAATCTCTAACTAGATCTATCCAATTAAATATTACAAATTCCATAATTAAACACAATGGCCCATATGGCTCATTCACTTGTTCGTTTGGAATTGATTTCCTAAGGGATTTCTTGAGATGTTTAAACAACATGGGTGAGCAAGAACTCAGTAAGCTGGAATTATTACACTCTGCATGAAAGGATTGCATGAATCCAGACTTATATAATTACGTACTTACATGGTAATATATTACTAATTAATACTATAACGTATTACTATGATTAAATACTAATTGCAAGTCATTAATTCCCATGGATGGATGCAACAAATTAAGGTATGGTATCAACCATAAGATGCATGCCTAATATTCATAATAAATAATGAAATAGTTCATAATTGACAGTCATGGGTCTGCAAAATAAAAAAATAAGGATTATGCAATTGATGATACAGCATGATTGGTTCTGATTCAAAACCAAACTGGCTAAGTCCAACCCACATAAAATCGAACCGGAATGAGTCAGCCAAACCAGACTAGCACATTGTTAGGAATATAATAAAATATATAAAGTTCATCCCTACTATCAGCTTGAGCTTTTAATAGGAACGGTGTTTTACACACGTGCCAACTGAATTGCTATTTCTTTTTACTTGTTACTTCTTTGAGTCTTGGTAGGATTGGGAATCCTACTTGGAGTTGTATTTTAATTGATCAGTGTTATTTCTATTGTCATGATCACATTCTAGGGTAGGAGGAGCAAGATACTTGAAACGCGTAACAATGGCAATCTTCAGTGGTTCAGTGCTGTGGCCTAGTGGGGAGCTTTTAACATCCCATGTGTTCCCTTATACAGACCGGCAACAATTGGGACTGGAACTTTTTTGAATTTTAATTCTTTTATTTACTTATTTTTTGAAACTCTACATGGATTATGGTGATGAAAAGTTTGATGATATTGACGATGATGGATCGATTGAATTAAGTCATTATGGTACGGTTCCGGCATCACCATCTTCGATCCAAGCGTTAAAGAAAAAGAGATTTGAGGAGGGTGGAAGGAGAGTTAGACGAGGCATTATGTACAATTTGTTTTGACAAGTTCTTGCCTGGGGTGGATTTTACTCTCATGCCTTGTTCACGTCTCTTTCATGGTAAATGCATTGAGTAGGGGCTGCAGACTTCAAACAAATGCCCTTTTGTGTCGCTTTGAGATGTAAAGCTTTTTAGACAAGGCAATAACAGTTTATTTGGCAAGATGGAGAGATAAGATTCGTGTTGCCGACCCCATTTTGGTAAAAACTGACTTGTAATGAGGAGTTTATGTGGTTACTTGCTAATTCATAGGATCATAGATCATAGGTAATGGACTAAAAAGTTTTGTATTACATTAATGTTAGAATTTAGATGGAATTAAGAGGAAATCTCTGCCTCTATCTCTTGTATTTTTACTTTTCCTGATTTATTACGTTTATTTCCATGTACAGCACAAAAGTTTGTACAATACCCACAATGATTAAAACATACAGAATTAGCGAATTGTTCTTGGGAAGTTCATATTCAGCCATTTGTAAGATCTACTCACACCTTGTGGATTTTTTTTTTTGCTACTTTATCGGCATTTTTACACCATGAAACCAAGGTGCCAATGCTTTAGGAAAGATGAAACTGGTTAAACTCCTAAAATCCTTAATAAGGCACAAACCATAGCCATGCCTAAAATCCTTAACAGAGGAACACTTGAAACTGGTTAAACCCACTTTCTCAGTGATCACTCATATCTCCAAAGAAGGAACACCTGCAAATGCATTATCATATGGACTCTAAACATTACAATAGAGGTAGGTGATTAAATAAACAGATACTATCAGGTTGAGGAACAAATTGTTATCTACTAAGTTGAGTTCATGCAATTATGCAAATATCAAAGACATGACATCTCTATTCGAGTTCAGTAATACCATGATTATAAGGTATAAACAGGTAAGAAATCCATGGGGGGTAAGATCAACTCAGCTCAGATCATTCCACGACCCATTGTCTGCTCTGCCGGAGGTACCATAACCAAGACTGATCGACCGTTGAATCCAGGATGAGGCGACCTTCGGCGGAGCACTCGCGCTTCCTGGCAGAGTGAGCATGGATGGCAGAAAAAGTGAGTTGCAAAGTCACATGCCCTCTCACACTGCTCAAGTTGCTTCTCATCCTCCATGAGGCTTCCGCAACACCCACAAGATCTAGAAAATGCCTCACAGCTACCCTGCTCATGCCACCCAAACCAGCTCAGAAAATATTACATATACCATCTACCTCAATTGGAAAATAATGTGACCAAATGAAAAGCAAATTCAATGAAGCATCAAAATAGGAAGAAGCCGCCTCCATGTAGGCTTACTTTATTCTACCGATCTAATTAATTATTTTAAAGTCCAAAATGGTATTACTTTGTTTTTCATCACCCACTATCAGTTCCGCATCAAATGTTAAATATTCTTTCAACTAGGGATGGATGGCAAGAATCTGAAGTAAATCTTCCTATAGAATGATAGGAACAGATCTCTCAATGACACGATGTTATAAAAGCAAAGTTCACCAAAATCATGTTGCTCAGTTGCTCCTGGTGTGCCTCCATATAGGCCATAAAATAACACCCTCCCTCTCCTTCTTCCTCTTTCATATCTTCCCACATAGTTATGCAAATACCTCACACATCTCTTCAGTAGTTGCCCCCATTTTAGCTGAAAGCTGGCCTCACTATTAGCTGACATATGCAAAGATTGCATTTTTTTTTTTTTTTTGTGAGCATTCTTAAAGATAAAAAAAAAAAGTTGTCATTATTTTTTAGTATCAACGTTATCCCAATTATAATCTATTCAAAAATCTAGTCAATTCAAAACTTAGACTTGTATATGTTATTTCTACAAATAATAAGGTTCAGACCTCAACAACTGAGATCTCCTCGCAATTGTGCCTTTACATGCTGGGATTATATTCATGCTTGAGAAAACGTTCTTTACCATCAGAATCCCCTCTCTAAACCTATGTTACAAGGACACTTCACACGACCCAAAGTACCCGTGTCCAACACAACAAGACATGGGTATGGGTACGAGATATGTGTCAGATCCTTCGCATGTTCTCTTGGACATGGCAACCCAAGATCAATCAAAAAATAATTATCAAATAATTAACTTGCAAGAAATGAATCAAAAAAGATAATAGTTTTTGCAAACTCAAAAATTGCAAGCAATGAATTAAAAAGAAAAATATAGGGGGAAGAAAAGGAAAAACAGAATTATGAAAGCTAAGCTTCTAATTGGCATTATTGACATTTACTTGGAGACTTTTCAGCCGAATCCCAGTATCCATATCCAAATTTTGGACACTTCTCAACCGAGTCCCCGTATCCTAAGTTTTGAGGGTCAAGTGAATCCAACTCCTAGACACATACCCACACCCGACACTCGTACCCGAGTCCATGTAACATAGCTCTAAACATTCATAATTTATTTTCTTGACTCCTACCTTTTCTGAAATATAAATTCCCAACTGATTCTATTTATGACTTAAGTCTCGAACCAAAAATACTTTCCATAACTATTAACAAAATTCTTTCAATATTTAGCAGACTAGGAAGCCTGATATTTTCTCTTATTTCCCCATGTTTCATTATTTCTTCCCAGGAATTACTTCTTCATAAGACTTAATATATTCGTCACTATCAGAAACTAAAGACCAAATAATGGAAAAAAAATTAATATTACAGAATGGTTTAAAAGAAAATTAATTGACTATTAATGTGTTTTAAGGGACATGGCCAGGCACCTATACAGTCACTGAAGCAGCTAGGAATTTTTTTCCAGAGGGGTGAAGTGAAGGTAGCTTGAGATCAGAATATTATTTATTTCATTTACTGATTATTAATGAAACCAATTAATTTATTAACCTTTTATGCTCATAATATACTACCATCAACCATTAGATACTCACTCATACATGCATGAGTGATTGCTGGAGTTTTGTTTACTGGAGAGAGGAAAACCACATAAAGTCTCTCAGGAGTAACACATCACTCATTCCCTTCCCGCCGCGCCGCCCCCCCCCCCCCCCCCCCCCCCCCCCCCCCCCCCCCCTTCTCCTTTTCCCTTCAACTACTATTTTTGGGGTTTCTTTTCATTTAAAACTGCATACAACCTAATTTCTCTCTCCTCCCCCATTTTATCTCTACTAGGTTTGTTTTCTCTTCCATATAAAGCTACCAATACCCCTCTCTCCTCCACTTCTCTCCCATTTCTTCTTTGCTATTTTTCTCATATAAAACTGTCAACAGTTCTACTCTCTCTATCTCCCTTACTTTCCTTTCTTCCTTCTTGTCTTTTTCATCTGAAATAGCCAGATGGCCTGAGCATGTTCTTTGCCAATTATATGAGATCTCAAGTTATACACCCCCCCCCCCCACCCAAAAAAAAAAAAAAGAAACAGCCAAAGACAACCCCCGAAAGGAGAGAGATAGGAAAAAAAAAAAAAAACTCCCTATGACTCTCCCATCACATTCACCCTTCACCCCTCCTTGCTCGCTCCCCCCTCTTTCCCTCCCTCCATCACTTCCTCTCCCTTTTTCCGCCTCACTCTCTCCCACTAAAACAATGACCCAAAAGGTCTAAACCCACAACAAACCTAACCATTGGCATTTTTAGTGCAAAGCTGCTGCACTTAAAACTTGAACTTGTGTTTTTTTGCTAGCAACCTGATGATTTCATCATTAACATGAAGTGATCTCTTAGTTGATAAAATGTTAGGCAAATCAGGCCTTCAAATAGTGTTACATAGATTAGGTATTAAACAAAAAGCAGGGAATGTTTAGAATATACAAATGGGCCTGTCCTGTACTCATGGTATAACTCTAGTTTCGAAAGACCAATTGTAAATTACCTGTCCAAATTAAGACACAAACAGTTGTCTAAAGATATGAACTTGCAAAAATTCTTAATTTCTAGGATCCCAAGATTATAAAATAAACACTAGTGCAAAAAGTAATATAAATTTAAAACAAAGAAAAGGAAGCAAAACAAATAAGAGTTGATTCTTATATTTTAAATTTTTAATCCCTGAACATGTTCAGCTTTCATAATTTCAATACATCTCGCAACTTCATATCTTAATAATGATTAGAAGATTATGTTTGGAGGAAATGTTTAGACAATGGGCTGATTCGGTTCCCTTGTCCGGCATTACAGTATTGGTGTTCTCTATATGCATCTGTTTCTCTATTAATATATTCTCTATTATTACCAATTAAAAAAAGGAAAGTCTGGAGGACATGTTTGAACCAAAATCCTCGTTTTGGTAATCCAACAGCTTCTCCACATGGCAAAATAGTAAAGATGAAGTTATATGACATTAAACTGATTTTCATTTCATGGTAAAACATTTTGAATTCTCATGATTACATGGAGTTATGTAGAGATCAACGAAATTTTAGATTTCTTGGAATCACCTTCTGTTCTTCAGCAGTATGACGTTCAAGTTGCTAATTATAGATGTTGGTGCATTGGTATACTATACAATGGTCTATGCAAAGCACACTAAACCTGAAATTTCAGATTCTTAAATGGCTATCTTCTCATATTCGGATCAGGTAAATTTATTCGTAAAGGTCACAAATATCACATTTATTGTAATTCTTGGTGATATAAGTTAACAAAGAAAACCTTGACTAATATATAGGAAGAGTATATAGAAGAAATTAGTTGTAGATCAAGATCTACAGGTATTATACATCGCTAATTTACACACTATGCATATAGAGATAAATAGCACAGCATTAGAAATACATTAAAACTGCAACATAAGGACAGAAAAGCAGAAAATAAGGAGTGAAAATATGAAAACTAACATTATGATGAAAAAAATAATGCAATAAATTTCAAAAATAGAAATTTCTTGCCTCAAGATTGAACTTCCTGCGTATTTCTGTCCGACTTGGATACGAAAACATTGGTGCCAAGCAATTTGAACCAAAGAGGGAATTTCCAAGTAGGTAAAGACCAGTATAAGCCAAGCAGTAATTTGCGAAAGATCCTGGATCAGATCCTAATCTCTCAGCATTACTTCCATATAGCACACAAGGGGCCAAACTTCCAAGAAGACCTAGCCACATTATCATGTTGGTCAATATGTAGAAAGCCAGGAAGCTTTGGAATGTCACACTCTTAAAGCAAAAAAATACCACAAAATATAAATCTCTGAAGTTTTCCACTTTTCCTCTTTTATATAACCCAATTGATAATATCCACAAAAACAATTTGTTAGTAGAAGAAAATGTTAAAACACACGCACATGCTGCAATAAACATTTCAAGTAAAGAGAAACATGGAGCGTAACCAATAAATCCATTTAATCCTTGGTGTTTCGGGTACTAAACTATACAGTTGCAACTCTATTTCATATGGATTAAAACCCAAATTAACATATAAATACTTCTAAATAATTCTGTTTGTTCTTGCAAATCAAACTGAAAATAGGATTCATCTGTCCCTGTCATTAATGAACAGACGACTTCAGTCCATAACTTTCATCTCACTACACCATAAGATCAACTGACCTAATCAGAGATTAATCAAATCTTATCTCCTTTGAATTGCATTTATCTTCCATAATTATCCCAACAGTTCGGAAAACAGGGAAATGGTCATGTACAGTACGATTGCAGAATAATAAAGCAGAGATTCTTTGACTGCTGTTCTGAATTCTCTTATAGACCACAGTCATTATCAAAGCTTTCAGGAAAGTAAGGAAATTACAAATTTACCTAATGATTAACATCCAACAACGATTCCCATACAATTACGTTTCAAAGATTCATTCACCTCAATTAGAAAAAGTCGTCTTGCTCTGACCATCCCCAACAAATTCACTGCTGATTGTTGTTTTAAAAAAAATGATTACATCAATTGATCCAAACCCCAAATTTTATCAATTTCACATCAATTCAACAATACCTCAAACATGAAATCGAAGAAACGAACAAAACTTAGAATAACAGATCTCGCACAACGCAAGAAACAAATCGCAGTTAACAGTTCAAGAGAAGAATCCGTAGCAACAGAACTTACAGACTTCAAGATCGCTGCTGCAGAACTCATCGTTACGGCCAAGACACGCGAAGAGACTCGAGTCCCAACGAGCACGAGCTACCGGTTCTCCAACCACGCTTCCATGCCCTAACGGCAACCCATCTGCAGTCCATCCATCGGTTCCAGAACAGACATGTTCAGATCCCGCCACCGACTTCGCTGGAATTCCGTTGAGCTCCGCCTTCCTATCTCCCTCTCCGTGCTTCGGAAGAAGAGGCCCCGATTCTTCTGAATTCGCCATCGAAATAAATCCTACAAGAAATTGAGGAAAGACGAACGACAACAGGAACGCAGGGAGCGAAATCACCAGATTAAAGATGAAAACGAACGCCGAAGACTTGCTGACCTCGAAACCCCGACGAATTCAATATTTTGCCATTTTTAAATACTAGTTGTACGGCAGCTTCGCACGTGTACATGTTATGTTTTCGATGAGAACGCTGTTTACAAATTTCAAAATTTTAAAATAAATGTAGTATTATCCCAAATTTTTAAGAGAAATTTAATTTTTAGTGGTACTTTATCAAACTATTTAAGATTTAGTCAACAAAGTTTTGAGTTTTAACTTTTAATACACTTTTATCAAAATGATTAATTTTTAGTATCATTTCACTATCACAGATAAATTCTTCCAAAAATACCCTTACATCACATATCCAAATGACTTGTACAAGTTAATTTTTGACTTGTACAAGTCATTTTATTACTTGTACAAGTCTAAAATGGCTTGTACAAGTTAATTTATTGCTTGTACAAGTCTCGAAAGTAAATTGTATAAGGGTATTTTTGGAAGAATTTATCTGTAATAGTGAAATGACACTAAAAATTAATTATTTGATAAAAATGTATTAAAAGTTAAAACTCAAAACTTTGCCGACTAAATCTTAAATAGTTTGATAAAGTACCACTAAAAATTAAATTTCCCAATTTCTAATAACATTTTAGTGATTGAATGACAAAAGAAATAAAAATTTAGAATTTGTATAATTTAAATTCAAGTTCCATAGATTGGGTGAACTTATAAAAATTCAACTATAATTCATTAGGATTGCATGAGCTTATAATTCAATTATATCATATTAATATTTTTAATAAGAAAATTTAATAAGTATTGTATTTTTTTGTTAAGTCATGATACTTATCTTCATATTAATCCCATGTTAATAATATTCCTATTAAATAACTCCATAGCTCTATAGCAGTTGGTGGGAATTATCTCTAGAGGAAAGCCCATATTGTGAAGATTGAATTGTAGGAACTGTCTCATCAACCCAGTGACGATGTTGGCAGATTATCCCGTTAAAGTAAATAAATTGATTTTTTAGCGTTACGTAGATTCAATCAATAATTAGAAAACAGTAATTGTAAAATCCCGAATTTTAATAAAATTAAAATTTGTATTTTATAGTTGCTTAATTTATTTAACTGATAGAAAATTTCAGAAAAAGGAGATCAAGGTGTTAAGCTAGAGATTTTTGGTCGAACGGATGGGTTAAGTATATTTAATTATGAAATGAGCATTATTTAAATATTATTTGGTTGGTTTGGGGATGTACAGATGAGGTGGCAGATAGAGGATCATGGCCATCTATCCTTGCTGGTGTAGGAAATTTTGTGGAGTGCCAAAGCAAGGAATCTTGCTTTAAACTAACTATATAAACAGCAGTTGGTTCGTTCGTTTATTTTGTTTGGAGTTTGAGCAACTGAAAACTAGAGATCAGAGAGGAGAAGAAGATGAGCTAGGGTTTGGGAAGCTGGTCTGGAAAATTTCAAGTGATCAGAGGGTTCTGTTGGTGGCTGTTTGATGCCTGTTCGAGAATGATAGAAGATCAATTTGCGGCAGCATTCAAATCATGTTCAAGAGTTGTGAATTCAGTTGTTTAATTCGAATTTCAGGTGAGTTTAGTCAATTAGGTTCTATTTAGTTGAATTCTATCAAGAGGAATGCAAATCTAAAGAGATCTGATCAGAAAATTTAATTTCAGCAGAGATCTGTTGTGCGATAAATTCTGGAGGATGAAACTCAGAAATTCGTTGGAGGAAATTGAGAGGATTCTCAGCTCAGATTTGCTTCTAAACGGTAAGTAGCACCTTTTTGAAGGATTTAGCATTGATTTCCAAGCATAAATTGTAGTGAATTCGAGGTATCAAGTGTAAACTTCATATTTGGGCATTTTAGGATCATATGAAGAACACTTGCAGGTTTGTGATGATTTACAAGTTCAATTGTTAAAGAATTGTTTAGAAAGTATTCCTTCATGATACAGAAAACTATTCCCAAAGTTTTAGAAGCATTTAATTAGGTTTTGGTAGTAAAACTTCAGAAAAATCCCAAAAAATAGAGTTGTTGTTCGTAACCTGGGAACTAATTTGAACTTAAGCCCAGTCGCCCGAAAGATGGCTCGAGCAGCCAAGCCCAAAGCACCTGAAGTCATGCTCCGTTAAGTAAGCCCAGCCGCTTGAAAGTAGGCTCGAGCGCCTGGCTTATTTTCCTGAACTCGAGAGTAAAATCTCCAAACCAATTGGCCACTCGAAACAAGCTTGAGCGCCGGTTCGAGCGACCATATCAGTAAACCATAAAGTGTCCAATTCAAGGTGTTTTTCACTATAGAATTATTTTTAATCAAATCCCCTATGTACAAGTAAGATTTAGGTATTTAGAAAGTGCTTACACAAGAAGTAGATTAAAATTTAATAAAATGAAGAGTTTGTGCACATTTTCCTAAATTAGATTCTTGAGACACTTTTAGTCTCAAATCCTTATAGAACAAGATTTTATTGATTCCACCACTTGAAACACTTCTCTAAGATCATTCTTAAGGTGTCTCTGAAGGCCAATTATAATAAGGAGTTCATATTAATTAATTGTCCACCTTGTCCTTGAGTTAATACGCCCCTTTTTGGGAATTTAAAGAGGATCTTAGGTTTCCAATTGCACTTATAGTGATTCCAAGGATTATACATAGGTATATTTCATTCCAAATTACTTGCAAGAGTTTAATTCTGTGAGAACAAGTTTATGGTCAGACTTGAGAATTTGAGTTGTAGACTTGGCTTTGAATCATTTTCTTTTACATCGGATTTGGTTAGTGCAACGTTCCAAAATTCAAGGTATTTTTTTTATAATAATACTAATACGGCTGAACTCTTAACGATATCAGGACATGAGTGAAAGTGAATAAAAGCAATTGAATATAAACCCAAATCTTATTAAATGAGACCGGAAATTCAATAAAATAAATTTAAAGAATAATACACATTATTTGCATTTTACACAATTTCTTATCACATTTCAGCAATACAAGCTATTTACTTTCCTAAGCTAAGTAGGCCAAACTAACATCAAGGTGCGCTGATCAAGGTACAAGTCCACTTCTTCGTATCTTGCTTCTAGTCCACATAAACCTCAATCCCTGTAAAATGGTAGGGTGAGCAATGCCTAGTAGATTTCATCTTACAGTCCGTGTCCCAAAAAGAACGTCAGACTATAGAAAAACACCTTCACAGAAATAATAATAACAGTAATGCAATATTTCGTAAATGGGCAATATTTATAAGTAAATATCCAACAATAATACAAGTTTCATAATTCATTTCAATCTGTCACTTACATAGTCCACATATAATTTTTCATATGCTTTCATTAGTTGCAAACAATAATTTAATAAACGATAAACAGGAAGATGTTGTATAAAGAATACAGATTCACCAAGTTTCCAATACCATACCGATAGTGTTTCCAAGGTAGTTTACAACCAGTACCAATTCGATGTGACATAACAGTACTCATGAAATTAGACTTCTTTGAGAGGTCAATTACCCGTGCAAATTTTTCTGCCTCACGACTTATGTGCAAAGCCGGCCTACTTTGGGTTTCGGACATCGTCTTATTGCGGAGCACCCAAACCAGATACATGAGTGGGTTGGCAAGTACAACCCAATCAAACTGCAACAATAAACACAAAGAAAGACCTCACCGAGAAAAGAACCACAAAATATTTATGTAAGTTGAAACCATCAATTTCTCAAGTAAACCAAAACAAGTATAAAAGAATCTTGCAGAACCTTTGGAAAGCTAAAACAAACAAACCATGCACCACATATAATATGAATTTAAAATGGTATTACATTACAACTCAATGTCAATATGGTTTACAATAATAATTATCCATATTTAATTATTTGTTATTATACTACACAAACATTTTAAAAACAGTAATACATATTCTACATCAAGTATGATTTAGTTGTTTATTTTTAATAAAACCACATATTTAATTATTTATTATTATTATTAACATATGATTTAAGGCATACAATTATGTTCTTATAAGAGGTCATTATTAGGGGCTCATCCATAATTATCAACATCTAATAATATATTTACTCTTTTTAGGGTTAAGGTAAGCACTCTATTTCATTATAGGATTAATAGGACCAACTTAATAAAATATTTATTTAACAATAAAGGTAATTATAAACCATCCCAACTTATCCCATACTTTATTGCCATCATTATTTTATTAATATACTTTTCTGCATAAAGTAAACAATTTATTTCATTATTTCCTTTCAATTAATTTTATCATTTCATTAATTATTTATTATTATTTTATTTATTTCTTTTATGGTGCAAAGTAAATAATTTATTTCACATTGGGATGTATTTATAATACTTATACTAAGATAGCCATGACTTAAAATACAGAAGTAGTAGCGGAATAAAATAATAATAGTACTAATCTAAGAATTGGTTCACTTATTAACCATATGATAAATAGCATTGTTGTATGACGATAAAGTAATAAGTTTTGTTGTGATGTATCACTTTGAAATAATTAATACTAATTCAGTACCTATATAGTATTTTTAAAAGCATCAATATGGGAAGATGACGAGTCTTAAAAGATATTAATTTCCTATATTACAATTTAGCATCAAAGTTTACAATAATAGCAGGAGAATATAATGGGTAAAAGTGTTATTTCTAATCTTCCTTTAACTTTAATTCTTTAGAATTTCTATTTGACCTAAAACTTTTTCCAATTTACGAACTTAAACCCCTGCATCACATGTGCTTTCTCTCACTTCTGTCAACAGCAAACATCAAGTCCTCCTTTTTCCTCTCTCTCTCTTTCTTTCTCTTTCTCTCTTTCTCCTTCATGTTCTGAATTTTGTTTTCTCTCTCTTCCGAAAATAAACATCAACAAACTCTCTCTATTGGTACTCTCGTGACTGATTCTCTCTCTTTAAAAATATAGGCCATCCCTTCCGAAAAGAAACCCAACATTCTTCTTTTTAATCTACTCTCTCTCTCTCTACTGTAAACCACTAAACCCCTTCCTAATTCTTTCTCTCTCTTCCGTAAATAACCACACAATCCCCTTCTTCCTCTATTTCTATCTTCTTATTTAATTTCTTTCCATCTATCAGCATTAAGACTAAAACATCACAACCCAATCGGTCATGTAATACCTGCAATGGCTATGGCCAATTGCTACAGATCTGACTAATTAAAAATTTCGAGATTTAAACATCTTAAGAAATAAAACAGGGTTTCATTGATTAAAGCAATTACAAATAGAAAGATGAAACCAGAAATACAATGCAATGTATAGGCGATCGTTCCCTAAAAATCTCCAAATAGTGATCAAAACAAAAACAAGTATAGATAGGTCGATTCTAACAAAATATTTTGCATACACAATCAAAATTATGTTGAATAATTATTCTAAAATCTGAAATTCCTGTTGGAAGCAAACTGTAGATCATATCCCTACCTGAACCATTGCAAATCCATCTTCTCGAATCTTTATAGCCGTCTCCTTTAGCTTCCCAAAAGCAAAACTTACTCTCCTAGCCGTCAAAGCCTTCTCCTAGGGTTTTTCCATCCTTATAATTTCACAGATCCTATTTATACCTAGCTAATAGGGTTAGCTAATCCCACTTTAAAATAACACCTTTTTTTTAAACATATAAAATGAGAGTTATTCTAATTTTCATATTATATTTATTCTTCATTTTTAAATTACACTTACTCACTTTATTTCTCATAGTATTACATAAATTAAGCTCTCTTAATTAACATAATAAATAGAAACCCTTTTCTATTTAATAAGCTATTTAAATGTTATTTAAATGCAAATTAAAGGTAAATTAAATTCCATTAATTTTTTAGAACTACTAAATTATTTAATTAATAATCCAATCATTCAAAATAACTAGACAAGGATGAAACTATTCTTATGAAAATTCTAGGTTATTACTGTTAGTACTTGCATGGGTTTTGGTTTCATAGTGAGCCATCTTATTCAGAAATAGAATGTTGTTTTACTTAACATGAATGATTTGTTATTCAAACTGTTTTGAGAAAGTTATTTTCCTTGAAAGATATGAATTTGTGATCATCCATGATGGAGTGGATTTGGTCATGGTTGACCCAGGGTTTGGATTGAACTCTTTTGAATACTTGCTGATTTGATTACAAGCTATTGGTCTAGCTTGCCTTGGATCCATGACTAAGCTTAGTAATGCAATGTTTTTACTTTATTGGTGTAATGGCATAGCCTTGAGTGTTGTCACGACCGGTGTAGAGCAGCCCGAAACCCTGAGTAGGTCGGGTTGTCAATGCCGAAACCTGGGGAGTAGGCCGGCATTGGATGACGAAACTCTGAGTAGGCCGTCATTTCAGAGTTCCAAAACCCTGACTAGGCCGGAACTATGTACATGGAGGTGTGGATGTCGCCTTGGCATGTTGATTAACCAATCTAAGCAACTACATGACATTGACCAACGTTGGGATTTGACTTTATTTGACCCGATATGTTTTATCTGTCGGTTTATTGGTATTTGTGGTTCACCGAATGAGTTTTTTTCGGTTATTTTGTATTTGTATCTTCCCTACCGGTGTAGAGCAGCATTGTGACCCTGAGTGGCTCGGTGTTATTAATGTTGAAATCCAGGGAGTAGGTCGGCATTGGATGATGAAACCCTGAGTAGGCCAAATATACATTGGAGGCGTGGGCATAGCTATGATGTGATTTTGATAATGACACTTGTTGGGACCAGAGATATCTTTTAGTTGTTTGAATTATGATTCCTCCGATGTGTTGTTACCTGGTTATATGAAATTTAATGGCTATATTCGTGATTTGATACCGACATTATTGCTTTGGTTTATACGATGGATATCCACGTTTATATCATTTGGACTATTGGAATTCCGTTGGATTATTCGGATTATACTTGTTATCGTCACCGTATATGTTTTACTGTGGCATGTTTTATAACTGAACTAAATGATTTGTGCATGCATGTGCTACTTACTGGGATATTCGTATTTCATTCCGTTTTGTTTTTAGTTGCTCTTGGAGAGGACGATACCTGCGGGTAGTTGCTTGGGTTATGTGAGTTTAGAATTATATTGCTGGAATTATTATTTAAATTGGGTTTGTAGCGCACTCTGATTATCTAGTTATTGTTTTATTCATGTTTTTCCTTTACTCTGATATTGCGATCCTGTGTTATATATTAACCACCGGAGATGAGTTATGGTTTCTCTACGTAACTCGGATCTGGGGCTTTACAGTAATACTTTTTAAAAATAATTGGGAAAAAGTTTCAAATAACTGTTCTTGACGTACTTCACAAAATGCTCTCCAAACACTTTAAAAATTTTTTTCTTATAAAATAGATTAAGAAGTCTTTTAATGGTATTTTTGGAATAACTCTTTCGTGAATAATGGCACTCATTCTCGATTATTTTTTAAAATTTTTTTTGCAAAAGCGATAATTATTGTAATATGAATTTTATAATTTATGTATATCTAGAGAAATTTGATTAAAATGTTAATAATTGAAAAACAAATGCACGTTATTATCGTTTTTTGAATTGCAATTTCTGATTTAAAAGAATTTGATCTCTTTATATGCAAACTAATATAGATATCATTTTAAACAATGAAATACAAAACTTATCATTGAGGTTTATAGTCATGAATACATCGATCCAAACTTTTGGAGAAGAATTACATTTAATATTTGTTACGGTAAAATTGAGAATTAGTGTCATTTTATTTGTGTCTTATTACTTTATAATTACCAAGCTTTATAGTCATTTAATTTGTAAATGAATATAAAACATATGGTTTTTAAAAATATCTCAATTAATTTTTATGCATGTTTTATAGTCATTTAATTTGTAACTATTGTGACATTACATTTTTTAAATATAATTAGTCATTTTTTCAATTAAATATAATTATATTTATAATACAAGTAAATTAATACATTAAAATCTTGCTAACTATAAAATAGTAATACTTAAATAAGGAACATTCTAAATTTTTAAATAAGGTAAATTACACTTAACATTTAGTTAAAACATATAATTCATAGTTCATTTAAGTCATCTACATGTATAATTTTTTCAATAATGTAAATTAGGCATAATATAGAATTATAATTCATTTACTTTTAAAAAAATTGTACTTTTTAAATGCATTTAAGTTTTACAATTATCTTTAAGTGGTCTTGTTGGAATGAATCTTTTGTGAATAATGACACTTATTTTTTTAAAAAAATTGTGAAATACAACGGAATTTGATTTAAAATATAACACTAAAAACAAATTTTTGGGAAATTTGAATGAGTTTCATTTTATAGTTCAGAGATGTTTCTACCTAAAATTTCACTTAAAAGGCTTATAAACCTTATGTTGAGTGTATTTGGAAGAAATGTTTTGTGAGCATTAATATAACCTTCAGTCTCAATATATTTATTTTAAATCATCCGATACCTATATAAAAGGAAGGTTTGAATCGATAAGCAGCTCTTATATCAACCTGATCCATCGACCGCACCGCCTAACCGCATATACTCGCTGTGCTGTGACCTGTTTTATGCAAAGACCGTTTAACCGAAAGAAATTTTGGTTTTAGGTTATATTTTTTAATTATAATTCTAATGTAGTCATCAAATAATTGATAATTTAAAATAATTGATATTCTTGAAAATAATTATCAATCAGTGCCGTTCTAATGTTAAGAAGGATGGGTAAAAAACACCACTAATTTTTAATTACCAAAATTTGGTAACTGAATCATAGTTATTTATAAAAACTTAAACTAAAAACTAATTTCATCCAAAAAAAACATCATTAGAAGCATTAAATGCGCTGTTGCATTTAATGCTCCGGTGGTTATTCTTGTAATTTCCACCAAAAAAAAAGAAAAAAAGGTTATTCTTGTAATTTTAAGCACTGAAAATTAGTTTTAGTTTTAGGTGATGCCTCTAAAAACATAACTCAGATTTGGTCACATAGTTCTTGATATTATTAAATGCAACAACGCATTTAATGCTTCTAACAATGCTTTTTCCCGACTAAATTGGCTTTTAGTTTAAGTTTTTATAAATAACTATAATTCAGTCACTAAATTTTGGTAATTAAAAATTAGAGGTGTTTTTTCGACTAATTGATAATTATTTAAAAAAAATCAATTATTTTAAATTATCAATTATTTGATGACTAAATCAGAATTATAATTAAAAAGCATAAGTTTCTTTTGGTTAAGCGGTCATTATATAAAGCTGGTCATAGAACAGCGAGTATACGTAGTTAGGCGGTGTGGTCGATGAAGCAGGTCGATAGAAGAGCTGCTTATCGACTCAAACTTTCTTTTTATATAGGTATAGGGTATAGGATACGGAACAATGCCTTACTACGTAGTAGGGACACATGGTTTGGTGTAAACCGAATTTTTCGGTTTGTTTGGTTTTTATCGTTAATTTGGTTCGGTTTCGGTTTGAAAAAGTATGAAGCGAACTGTATCAGCAGAGATGAACAACCAAAACAAATTACGGGTGTATGTGTAAAATCCCAGATTTTAGTAGTAAATAAATAAATAGACTAATTGGTTAATGATATGCAAGATATGAGATTTTGGTTCAACCCAGAGGAGTTCAAGATGAACCAGAGATGATAGGAGAGCCTATATAAGGTGAGTTCATGATTATTGGCTAAGTATAATTTTAATATAATAATTATTGTTGCTATGGTTTAAATTAGTAAGAATTAATTATATTATAAAAAAGGAGAATAAAAGGGGTTGGTCGAACCCAATGATAGTGGGTTGACCCAAGGGTTGAGTTGGTTTAAGACTTTAAAGGGTTGTTTGTAAATTGGTTTAATGAAGAGAGAGCAATTAAGTAAAAGCCATTAAATAATAAACAAACCTAGTAGTGCATGGAGTTGTTATTCACGTGGAGCTTAAAAACTTAAAATAGAAGAAGCCGCTCGTTTCCTTCTTGTTTCCTATTTTTTTTCTCCTAGTTGCTTTGTGACTAAACCAAACTCTAAACAACTATTGGTGCCATCTTAGAGAAGGAAAAGAGAAGATTTTCGTGCACAAAGAACTCAGGTAAGAGCAAGTAATAAACAGTTATGTTTTTGGAGAAATAGATATGTTGCTAGATTCTAAAAACGCGATTTTCTTAACCCAGACGTGATCGGACTTGTTGGGATTGTTTGACAAACTTAGGAGTGATATTTCGTTGCTCTTAGAGAAGGTTCAAGTTCCTAGAAGCAGGTAAGTAGTCCCTTGACGCTTGCATAAAATCCAAATTCGTGTTTAGACGATATTCATGGTTAATCTGTGTTTTGATGCGTTGTTTTTGCTATTTATGATGTTTTATTTGTTGGGAATTGTTCTAGCATGTTTATAAAGTATTTTAGAATGATTTAGAATGGTTTTGATGCATTGAATATTGGGTTGTGGAATTTTTATGGAATTTCATAAAGTTACGGATTTTTCACGTATCGGGCCGCCTGAGTAATCGTTCGAGCGTCCTATGTAATTATTCCAAAACCCGAGAGCAATTTTACCCAGATTGAACTGCCGCTAGAACAGTTGCTCGAGCGACCTATCGAGCAAACTACCCTGAATTAACCTATTCTGTAAGGCTAATCGAGCGCCCAGTCTGTTAGATTTTGGAAAACTTGTCTTTTCAACCTAGTTTTCACTACGAAAGTGTTTTTATCCAAATTTAACCTATGTACCATCAAGATTGGGGTATTTGGGAAGTGTTTGCACTGGCGGATGTTTAAAATTCAATTTTATAAAGATTTTGGGTAGATGTTTCTAAAGAGGCACTTTTACTTGATTCTATTGCTCCAAAAAATTTTACTTTTAACCAAGGTTGGTTTTGTGAGTTCATACACCTGTATTTGGGTGATATGAAAGTATTTTGTGCATCGATGGAGTCGATACACATTCGGGACATATTGGCCCGTTGAAACCTAGAGTTTTGGACATATAACTTGGTGCATTCTGTTTTGGTTTTGGGTCACTAGTGTGACAAGGCTGGTGCCTGATTTATTGTTTCCCGTATGGGCGGATTTGGTGATACAAATATGGTTCTGTACTTGGTGGGTGTTATTAAGAAGTATGTCCATTACCCTGGTTGGTTTTCTCACTGTTGAGTGGGCTTAGCAATTATATGGATCCATAGAATAGCTAGTAAGTAAAATGTGTATTAGAGGGGTTTGAATTCTGTGTCTGAGGCATTCCATCATCTCCTGGATTGGTCGATCGCTTCGTTACCCACTCCTGAATTGGTTGGGCCATACATGCTAACTTATGGTTGGGTTCTTCCGTTGGTGTTGAATAGCCAGACTGCAGGGCGGCTGGTCCATCGTAATTCGGTTAGGTAGCATATTGGAACATGTCTACTCTCTTTTTCTGGTATACTATTTCATGAGTCTCATGAGGTGGACAAATTGTATTTCATTATTGTTTTGTATCTTATTGTGATTATTCGGATTAAGCGTTGCATATTTTATTGTGGTCAACTATTTGCATGACTGTTTACTGAGATGTTGTTTATCACATTATTGTTTTATCGGTTTTGTTTTCAGATATTCCTGGAGAGGACGTTGCTAGGGTAGAGACTCCGGGGTATTACTGTGATTACTAGGAAGAAGACTATTTCATTCCTGTGTAGGTCCAGAAGGACATGGAGAGACATTTAGATTTATTTTCTTAGGGATTATTTTAGTATTTTGATTGAGGAGTTTGATGTTATTTGAAGGATGATTGGTATTTTTATTCCACACCCTTGGTGGATGTTATTTATGTTATTTAGTTGAACCATTTCCAGACTTTTTAGATGAAATATAAAAGGATTATTTTGGTAGTTTAATTCCGCGCTTTCTGAAAGATGTTTTTATTTCTGTACTCTAATATAATAAATGAAATTGTTTAAGTCTGGAATAGTGTTTTGGGCCATTTTTCCTAACGAACCAGATTTGGGTTTATGTGTACGTATAATACTGTATGCAGAGAGAAGGAACAGTTCTGCAAGTATCTAGATTTTAAACGGCAGAGTTTTGATTATTTTAACCTTATATTAATTATCCCTTATCAACGGATGGCAAGGGCTTTCAGGGTAGTCATGCATAATTGTCGGCACGCTTCATCACTTCATCTTCCTTATTTTGTTATTTATCTTTTCAAAGTCCAAACCCTATTGATTATTGGCAATTTCACATCCTACCACTACAACTTCTTTTTGCCAAACGTGGACCCTCATAGTCACGGGTTCTCTCTCTCTCTCTATCTCTGTAATCCTCCCTCCCTCCACCCCCATCTCTCTCTCTCTCTCTCTCAGTAATAATATATTTGTATCATCATTTCAGGATTCCTGTTTGGGCTATTTCTGCTAGAAATTTGCATAATCAAACTCTAAAAGCAAAACAGTCTAACTGCTCTGCTTTGGATTCTTTTTTTTTTTTTTTTTTTTTGTGAATAATTGAATTGTAGGTAGCCCTGTTTGTAACATGCGATTGCTCTAGTTTAGTTGAATTTTAAACATTTCCAACAATGTTGGAAATAATTTTGAATCAAGATTATCAGCTTTGATTTAATCTAGAAGATGGGAATAAATAAACCCTTTTCTTTGGGCTTTAGGAGAAGAATAAAGGGTTAGAGAACCAAAAGAAGAAGATGGGTATTTAGATGAAGAGAAATCTCACCATAGTAAATCAAGTGGTGGATTGTTGTATTTATATGTATTCAGTTAACCATTTACAAAATAAGAGCTAACAAATTACAGAGAAGTAGCCGACTTAACAAATCTACAAATGACTCGGTCAAAGTAGTAACAAATTAGTGGTTGTTATCTAAAGGAGTTTGTTATGCCAAATAAGCCATCATCCGTAGAATTAGAAGAATGATTATTGCTGACTTTGCTTGTGTCTTGTACTCTGTTGTCATTAGCTTTTATGTTAACATCCCCCCTCAAACTATACGTGGTGACCAGGTAAAGTTTGTGTCTCAAGAATTCGAGAGCTGCCTGTGTCTGTGGTTTGGTAAAAACATTTGCAAGTTGCAAATGATCAGTAAAGATATGTTGTGCAATCAATAACTTGAATGTCACCCTTTCACGAACATAATGGTAATCTAGTTCGATATGTTTACTTTGAGCATGTAAAACAAGGTTTACTGTCATATCTAAGGAACTTAAATTATCACAATAGAGAATGGGGGACTTCTTTACAGGAATCTGCAAGTCACATAGCAAGAAAGTAAGCCAAGTAATTTCAACAGTTGCTTGAGACATTGCATGTTATTCGGCTTCTGAACTTGAACGAGAGACTGTTTTCTATTTCTTTGCACTCAATGAGGTTAGAACCCACGAAGGTGCAGTACCCTGTGGTAGAACGACGACAGGGCAACCAACCCAATCTGCATCTGAGAATGCATACAGGTCTAATGTATAGAAACGTAACAGAGTAACAATGGGAGATGCTGTTGAATCAGTCATTTCTTTACATTCAGTAGTGATGAATATATAATACAGTCTTGGGTGATAAACAAGGTAATCCCAAATCAAGGAGATACGGGTGTGAGGCCAGCTGCTCTCCTAAATCAAAGGAGCCAACTGATTTCCTAAATTACAGGGATACAGATACACTTTCCATATTCAACAATATTGATTGCTAGCCTGGATTCGGTCTATCATGCCCCCGCAAGATGGTGCTCCCATTGGAGATACCAATCTTGGATCGAAGGGTGAAGAATTGATGACGAGCAAGAGGCTTAGTAAGAGCATCAGCTAGCTGATCTTTGGTGGAGATGTAGGCAATGTTGAGAAGTCCTTTGGTGACTTGATCACGGACAAAGTGAACATCAAGGGCGATGTGCTTCATTCTTGAATGGAAGACAGGATTAACAGAGAGGTGAGTAGCGCCAATGTTGTCACAGTAGATTGTGGGGCGTTTAGGTAAGGAGACGCCAAGTTCAGTGAGTAGTGACCGAACCCAAAGGACCTCAGCAGCAGTAGAGGCAAGGGCACGATACTCAGCTTCGGTAGATGAGCGAGCTATAGATTTCTGTTTGTGAGAGCACCAGGAAATTGCATTGCCACCCAAATAGACAATATAGGCAGTGGTAGAGGATAGATCATCTCGATTGCCAGCCCAATCCGCGTCGGAGAATGCAGTGATATCAAGAGGTTGATTTCGTTTGAGAAACAGACCATGATAAAGTGTGTTTTTCAGATAACGAAGCAAACGCTTGGCAGCAGACCAGTGATTGTCAGTAGGCTTGTGCATGAACTGTGCAAGCTTGTTGACAGTGAAGGAGATATCTGTTGATGGGTTCAGCTACTATGTAATTTTTGTTGATCATTTCACAAAGTACATTTGGTTGTATCCTATTCGTTATAAATCAGATGTTTTCTCGGTTTTCACTCGTTTTAAGGTTCTTGTTGAAAAATTTTTTAGAACCTCCATCACTACGGTTTACTCAGATGGTGGTGGCGAATATCAAGCTCTCAAACCATTCCTTGAAACTCATGGCATTCAACACCTGAAAACCCCACCCCACACTCCTCAACACAATGGTTCTGCTGAACGCCGACACAGACATGTTGTTGAGACCGGCCTAACCCTCCTCCATAATGCCTCACTACCGCTCTCTTTTTGGTCACATTCTTTTCAAACAGCCGCTTACCTAATCAATCGTCTCCCTACTCCTCTCCTCACCTACAAATCACCATTTGATGCATTATTCCACTCACAACCCAACTACTCCAAGTTAAGGGTCTTTGGCTGTCTTTGTTTTCCTTGGCTTAAACCATATACCACCCACAAGATGGAAGCCAAATCAAAACCATGTATTTTTCTAGGCTACTCCAGTAATCAAAGTGCCTACAAATGCTCTGATACCATATAGAAACGTAACAGAGTAACAATGGGAGATGCTGTTGAATCAGTCATTTCTTTACATTCAGTAGTGATGAATATATAATACAGTCTTGGGAGATAAACAAGGTAATCCCAAATCAAGGAGATACGGGTGTGAGGCCAGCTGCTCTCCTAAATCAAAGGAGCCAACTGATTTCCTAAATTACAGGGATACAGATACACTTTCCATATTCAACAATATTGATTGCTAGCCTGGATTCGGTCTATCATAATGAACTTGCAGCTTGAATGTGAAGGGCGAGATTGATAGTTCTTTTGACATATCTGAGAATACGTTGAACCATTGTAAAATATGAGTTTGTAGGTTTCTGCATAAACTAGGACATATGATTAACATAGTAGGATAAATCTAGACGTGCCAAGGTGAGATATTGCAAAGCTCCTACAAAAGACCGATAGTGCTTGGGATCGGAATATAGAGAGGAGTTTGGATCTGATTTGAACTTTTGACTCATAGGTATAGCAATCGGTTTGACTCATGCATTGAGTCCCTCTCCAACATGTCTACAGCATACTTGCTTTGATGTAGACTGATGCCATCTGAAACTTTGGACACTTGAATGCCTAAAAAATAGTGCAGAGTTCCAAGGTCCATTGCAAATTCTTGTTGTAAGGTATTTGTCAAGGATTGAATAAGAAAGGGAGATGAGCCTGTTAAGATAATATCATCTACGTAAAGTAGAAGAACTAGAATACCTTGATCAGATGTGTGAACAAATAAACTAATGTCTGAACTACAAGAGAAGCCAACATCAAGTAGGAATGAACTGAATTGGTTAAACCAAGCTCATGGGGCTTGCTTGAGTCCATAGATTGCTTTCTTTAGTAGACAAACATGATTAGGAAATTGAAGAATGCTTAAACCAGGAGGTTATTCAATAAACATCTTTTTGGAAAGAAAGCCATGAAGAAAGGCGTTCTTTACATCCAATTGCCTTATAGTCCATCCTTTGACAATAGCGATCGACAAGACCAACCTTATATCGCCTGGTTTGATGACTGAGGAGTATGTTTTAGAGAAGTCAATGCCATCAACTTGGAGATACCCTTTTGCTACCAATCGTGATTTGAGACGACTAACTGTAACATTTACATTGAACAGCCACCTTGAACCCACAATATTCATAGAAGACTTTCGATGAACCAATTCCCATGTATTGTTATGATGTATAACTTCCATCTCTTCTAACATTGATGCTAACCAACACAGGATGAGACGAAGCACTCTAAAGGTTATGTGGCTCTTTAGGAATGGTGTCATAGGTGTGAAACAGGACATATTTGGGATTTGGTTTCCTAATGCCTGTTTTTGCAAGAGTGAGCATTGGATGGGAGGTTGCTATGACAGGGACATAATCAGGAGAGTGGAGTTCTGCTGTCAGATCAAAAGGATTATGGGTTCAGTAAGAATTTCAGTGGTGACATTTAAGTCAGATGGTTGAGTTGCTGGAGATTGGCAGAGTAAGAAAATTGGGGTCTTCACTAGGTGAGCATGACGTATGTGACTGATATGATATAATGAGTTCTTGAGTAGTGGGGTTAGTTGACAAGTGCATATCAGAAACAGATGACTCATTTGAACTGAACACAACAGGGGAAGTGTTTGATTCAACTTGAGACTCTGAGGTAGTTCAGGTGTGCCTTTTTTAAATGCATCAGAGGCCTTAAAAGGAAGAATACTTTCATAAAAATGACATGTTTGGATATATATATATGCGACCAGTTGAAGGAGGAAGACATCTATAGCCCTTATGTCAATCACTATAACCTAGAAACATACACGGCAAATATTTTTTTATAAAACTTATCTTGTTTGGTATCCCACAAGTATGGATAACAATGACAACCAAAAACACACAAGGAAAAGTAATCTGGTGATTTATTATATAACCGAGAGAATGTACTATCCCATTGCAGTGTAGATGAAGGATTGCGGTTAATTAAGAACACTACTCTAGTGAATGCTTCAACCCATTATTTCTGTGGCAGATTGGCATGAATTAGCATTGTGACTCCTAACTCGTGTACGACAAGATGCCACCTCTGGACCATTCCATTTTGTTTAGGGGTGTAGGAACAAAAGACTTGATGAACAATGCCATTAATTTTTAAGTGACATTGAAATTTATGGTTAATGAATTATCCCCCTCCATCTGTTTGAACAGTTCTAAAGCAGCCATTAAACTATCGCAACACATATTTCTCAAACAAGAGATACTTACTAAAAAAATATGATTTAAACTTTAAAGGAATCAACCAAATAAACTTAGTAAAATCATCAATGATAGCAGCATAAAATTTGAAAGGATACACCAAGGAGATTAGTGCTGGTCCCCACAAATCAACATGAAGTTTCTCAACAGAGCTATAGTCTTAAACTGAAGAAGGTAAAAAAGAGAGTTTAGAACTCTTCCCTAATTGACAACTCTCACATAAAGCAGTCATATTATTGCTAATAACCTTAGTAAGACCCAACTGACGAAGTTTATCCATCACAACAGCTTGAGGATGCCCAAGTTCGCGATGCCATGTCTCTACAGAAGCTACCTGAAATCTGGTTGAAAAAATGGCCACTAGAGACATGCAGATTGAATATTAATTACCTCGCTTTCTTCCCTTCAGTAACACCTGTTGTGTCACTCGATCCTTGATCACAAAGTCATTGTCAGAAAACTCACAATTGACAGGATAGTCGGATATAAGTTGTCCAATTGATAAAAAAAAACTCCATTCTAAAGCAAGCACTAAGAGAACATTATGGCAAATAAGTTGAGAAGAACCAGTGCCAATAGATGCATCACCAGTATGAGTAATGCGTAAGAATTTCCCATTACCAATCAATACATGATCAAGACCATCATAAGTGCATATATTAGTTAAGACACCTGAGTGAAAAGTCATAAGTAAAGATGCTCCAGAATCTGAAGTCCATTCCTCCATTGGTGAATCAATATCCAAACTATTTGCAGCAAATTTTTGTGGAAGATTGTCAGGCTGGATGGAATGATTAAAGTGATACCAACAACGAAGGGCAGAGTGTCTATGTTTTCTACAAATTTGGCATAAGCTATAACGATTATTTCCTCTGGAGAAGGGGTTTGGAGTGCTATTGGTATAAGAGGATTTTGGGTGGATGTATTGGTTGGAGTAAAGCCTTTGCCTTTTGAAGAAAAAGAGGAACCTGATGATTTAGAGGCTTTATTGTGAGACTTGGTTTGGATTTCTAAGTGTAAAATGCAGTGAAAGGTGCAAGGTCTTGGTTGTGAAGGGTAATTCTAGTTTCATAGCTTTGAAGGAGAGGAACTACTTCACCATAAGACGGCATAGGTGGTTTCAGCATAGAAGTTATAAAGGGTCCATACCTTGTACCTAAACCTATAAGCAGAGAAAAGACCTTTGTTCTATCACTTACAGGATGACCAATGACAAAGAGGCTATCACAAATGCTCTTGAATTTGCTCAAATAATCATGAATGGAAGTTTCTGGATCTTTCTTCATGTAGCTCAGCTATTGAGTTAGCTGAAAGTGCCTCTTCTAAGAAGCTTGGGTGTATGCTTCATTGAGTGTAGCCTATACTTCCTTTGAGGTACTGACACTAATCACATGGCCTAAAGCTTCTTCCCATAGAGTGCGAACGATCCACCCTCGTAGAAGACAATCACTGGTCTTCCATTTCTTAAATTCTGGGTTTGGAATAATGTTGGCAGTGGAGTCATTAGTGGCAGGGAGAAGAGAAGGGGGTGATGGATTTTCACCAATAAGAAACCGAGAAGATCTTAACTCTCAGCTAAGGCCAAGACTGTTTTTTTTTTTGGTGGAAATTAAATAAGGGCTTGTCATAAAGAGAAGTATGTGAAGAATGTACAATGTTTACAATAAGTGATGGCCATCACCCCAAACAAACCCACAATCTAAGACACCTGCCCCCTGTAGCAACATAGATTACCTCTAAGATTTCCCAAAACCCTCTAATAACCTTAGGCTAGGGTGTGAGGATGCCCTAGTTAGCACATATTTCCTTTGTATAAGAATCTAGGATGCTAACATCCCTTGATGAATGTTTGAGCCTCATCTCCACCTCGATCTTGTTGATGATGTCCTCTTCTGGGGTCGCTTTGTTATGAAATATCCTCATATTTATTTCCTTTCAAATGTGATAAACAATAGCAGCTATTGAGGTTCTCTTGATCTTATCCGCTAGGGAGTTGCTTTTAATATTTGCCACTGCCCATCTCACTTTGTCATCCCATTTTAGGGGGTTTCTACACCATCTACAATTCCTCATGCATTGTTTCCAAATCCCAAAGGAGAATTGACATTCAAAAAACATGTGCCCAATGTCTTCTAGATGAGTCTGGCATAGCACACATAATGACTTGTTGATGATGCTCCAACTGAAGAGTTGACTTTAAGTAAGCAACCTCCTATTTATTGCCATAAAAAATATGAAGGCATGATGTGGGATATTATTTCCAAACTATACCAGGTGGCACCATTCAAATTTTTGTTGAGGAATTCTGGTGTTCTCATATGCTTTCTTTATACTATATATACTTGTTGGGGACGGCAACCAGCGTGTTTTGCCTACTTGCTCCTGGATTGGGGGTGGAATAGAAGAAAGAGAGACCCATGCATCTTCTAGCTCGAGTGTATGTCATTTGCAAATCCCACATGCCGTCTATAATTATTGCTGAGACTTTTGCATTCCTCAGAATACTTGATTCATAGATAGTCATGTTGCTAACTTTCCGATATAAAGGACCACAAGGCAGCCAATTATCAAACGAGAGGGATGTAGTTTCTCCATTCCCTATTCTAACATGCACTTGCTGAAAGAGATGAGTTCTTTGGTTTAGGATCTTCCTCCAATTCCGTGAGGCCTTTTCAGGAGTTCAGAATTGCCAAATATTTTGACTTCTCAGCAAGTATCGCTCTACCCATTTGCGCCATAGAGAATTTTCTACCTAATTCTCTACCAATACTAGTCTCCACAAGTATTGAGAAATTGATGCCGCATTCCATTTCTGCATGTTTATTACCCCTAGGCCTCCTTCATCTTTTGGGCTTTCTATGGTCGGGAACTAATCTAAAACGGAAAATTTTCCCCTGTTGCTTGGACTAAAGTTTGTACCCCAAAAGATGAAGGAGGCCTAAGGGTAATAAACATGCAGAAATGGAAGGTGGCAGTAATCTCTTAATACTTGTGGAGACTATTCTATTGTCGAGAACTGATCTAAAACGGAAAATTTGCCCTATTGCTTGGATTAAAGTTTTTACCCCAAAAGATGAAGGAGGCCTAGGGGTAATAAACATGCAAAAATGGAATGTGGCAGCAATCTCTCAATACCCATGGAGACTATTATTGTAACGCCCCAGATCCGAGTCACAAGGAAAAACCCGTAACTCGTCTCCAGAGGTTATTAAAATAGCAGGATCGCACTACCAGAGTAAAGAAAACATGAAGTCAATATTATTACGAAACAAAGTGCACTACAATAACCCCAAAGTAATAACTCACATGGCCCAATACACAGCCCGCAATTGTCGGCTCTCCATACGTATTTGAAAAACAAACAGAAACAAAAGAATGAGATACGGATATCTTAGCGAGCAGCACATGCATGCACAAATATAATTTACCAGTTGTAAGATATGAGTCGAATAATCACACGAGTAAGCAGGCAATAACTCGATGGAACCAACGGAAAACCCAAGGCTACCACAATCCAATAATATATTACCAATCTAGATAAACAAAAATCCCACAATGGTCAATGTCATGTAATTATTTGATTGGTTAATTAACACGCTAGAGCGACCTTCACACCTCCATGTACACAGTTCCGGCCTATTTAGGGTTTCGGATACTCTAAAATGACGACTTACTCAGGGTTTCGTCATCCAATGCCGGCCTACTCAGGGTATCAGCACTGACAACCAGGCCTACTCAGGGTTTCTGGCTGCTCTACACCGGTCGTGGCAACACTCCATGGCCATGCCATTACCCCAATAAAGCATATACATCACATTACTAAGCTTAGACTCTGGATCCAGGACATGCTAAACCAAAACCGATAAATAACCAAATAAACTCCGCATTCAACCCACATTTATTTCAAAACTGTGTATCCCATATACACATCACAAGTTGTTCCAACCAGAACAATAATTTCCTCACAAAAGTTCCAACCAGAACTGTAATTCCTCACAAGTGTTCCAACCAGAACAGTAACTCCTCACAAGTGTTCCAACCAGAACTTCAACTCACACAAGAAAATAGTCTTTACAATTCATTTCAAAATTTGCCAATAAGTAAAACCAGGATTTAATAAATTCACAACCAAGTACAGTGTTTAACCAAAGAGAACTAAAATAGGAACTCCTAGTGTTTGGTATCCAAAACAGCACCTACAGATAGCCCTAAGTTGCCTTGGAAGCTCCTAAGAATTTCCAAGATTTATCTTTAATATTCTCATAGGTAATATTGTTTCTAGAGTACTAAACATGTGATTTGTCGTGTGCTTGGAAACCTCTTATCATCAAAATCCAACTTGTTTTACTCAAACATGCAATTCGGCAAAGGAAAGGGACCATGCGCTCACCTCCTGCGCTAGGCATGAGGTCGGCGGGAGGTCGAGGATCAAATTTTGGGGTATGCGCCCACTTAAAGTCGAGTGAGCGCGAAGTGGGCGTCAGGTTCGCGCGAAATGCACGCATCGGTTTTAAGTGCGCGCGAGCTGAGCGCCAAGTGGGCGCAAGCTCGGCGGATGGTATACTTTGACCTTGCGCCTACTACCCGAAGTGGGCGCCAGTAAGCGCCAAGTGGGCGGATACTCACTGTATTTTTCGACTCTCTACTATTTCCAGATCTCCAACTCTGGCTGAACTTTTTCGGTCTGTAACTACTTCTTTAGTCTCCTAATATCCCCAGAACACATTCAAACCAGTTTTGGAATTAATCTAACACAAATTTTATTTATCCACATCCAGTTCTAAAGAAACAATCCTCGGACTATCTCCGTCCAGAAAACAAATGAATAACTCATTCCACAACCATATGCATTCGGATTAAACCTACGAGTAATACAAAACCCAGGTTTTAAAACAGTGCCACTCACCGGTATTGAGGATCTTCTTCTAGCTTCCAGCCATTCTGATGGAGTCCTCTCGAGACCCAAGCTGTTTGGCCGCTGCCCTAATTGCAGGGCAGCAACTTTTCCCCAATCTCCCAATCTCCGAAAATTTTTATATTAGTCATCTATTTATAGACGTCGCAAGGTCTAACCTAATTCACCCCCGGTATTTAATTAACCCTCGAGATTCCATATCTACCCCTAATTCAACTTGAGTTTACCCGGATTACTTATTTGCTAATTCCCTATTAACTACAATATTTTTAAGTTCGCAATTTATTACGTAATAATATTCTACCTTATTTCCTTTGCCAACTAATGACCACAATCTCCAGTAATAAATAAATTTTTGATTAAACCTATCAATAAATCCATGTCCATATATTTATATATTATTTTATTTACTATTATTATTATTATTATTATTATTTTCTCAAAACTGGGGTTTTACAATTATCAGTGGAAAATTTTCTATGGCACAAGTGGGTAGAGCAAAGGCCAAGACTTGCTCTTTCCATAATGGATAATTTTCAAGCTTTAGTTTTAAGTTTTACAAAATTGCTAACACTCAAAGAGAATGTAGAAGATATTTTCCTACTTTGACACCAAGATGAAAAGAAGACAAAATGATGAAGAGGAATCTTACCACACTAAATCAAGTGGTGGATTGTTGTATTTATATGTATTTAGTTAACCATTTACAGAATAATAGCTAACAAATTACAAAGAAGTAGCCAACTTAACAAATCTACAAATGACTGGGTCAAAGTAGAAACAAACAAGAAGTTGTTATCTAAAGGAGTTTGTTATGCCAGATAAGCCATCATCCGTAGAATTAAAAGAATGATTACTGTTGTCTTTGACTATGTCTCGTACTTTGCTGCAATTTTCTTCTGCGTTAACATATATGATCATTTGGACCATTGTAAACCCTTTTCTAGGAAATTAAAGAAGAATAAAGAAATAGTCACTCTACAACTCACACATAATATATCTTGCAATAGGACTGAGGATAGGATACTTGTTTTGTTAGGAAAAGGACAAATATTCTTATGAAACCCCTCTTCAAGGGTAAGAAAAGACAAAAAACACTTAGTACTTACATAGGAGCCAAGAAGAGAAACAAAGCACCAGCAATCCTTGTTTTAGAAACAGGTCATGATCTATCAAAGGAAAATCCTAAAGATGAAGTGAAGAACATCCTTGTCATTTCGGGTTTTCAGTTCCATTCATGGTTTAATCAATGTCTTCCGGTTCATTTTTGGTTTAAGTTTTTTAGCTGAAATTTGTTTTGGTTCAATTTTTGGTTTTAATCAACTTAATTTGGTTTGGCACGAAAACCAAACCTAACTGACCTAATTACACCCCAATACTATGTGTTATTTGCTACTTGATTTGTATTTCGTCCTTGAATGGTTTGAAACTTAGGAATGGCAATGGGGCGAGTTTTGGTGAACACAAGTCTACCCCTAAAGGGGTTTAGCCAATACTAAACCCTAACATGCACTCCTATGGAGTTGGTAATGTGCCGGAGAACAAAAAAATTTCGTATATTTTACTTCAACACAATAGATGGTGATTATAAATAATATGAAATTTTGATGAAAAAAGGGATTTTCCTCTCTTTGGTCCTTGATCACGTGAGCGTCCTCTGATTGAAGAGCAATTTGATGTAAACAAATGCAAGATGGCGTTCTTTGAATTTTAGAGTGATTGCAAATGTTCTTCACTCCGGGCTTTGTGCTTGCTTCAGCTTTTCTACTTACTTGAAAGAGGATTTTATCTTTGTAGAGAAGTTTCCCTTTCTTCTTTGGGAAGGAGATTTTCTTTTTTTAGAAAGTGCTTCTTTCTTCTTTAGGATGGAGGATTTACTCTAGCCTTCTTTGGAATGGAGGATTTGCTCTTACCTTTGATTTGTTTTTGCCTTTAGTGGAGGGTTTTCTCTTCAAGAGAATTTCTTCGAGATTTCTTTGATTTGCTTATCTTCAGATGGAGGGTTTTCTCTTCAAAAGAATTTCTCAAGAGCTTCATCCTTTGATTTGCTTGATTTGATTTGTGTGTGTTTCCCTATAACCAAGCCCCCTATTTATAGAGCTAAAATTACACGGAATTGAAAATTTTACCCTACAAGGGATAAATAAGAGAATTTTAAATTAAAATAACTCGAATTTATCTCTTATGGGATATGGGCTTACAATTGGCTTTAATGAGCTATTCTTTTACAACCCATTTACAAACTTGGGTTGGGCTTTGCACAATTTTGATGTCTACAAATGCCCCCTCGAGGCTTGTTTATTTACAATTTTTTTAATGAACAAGCTTCGACCCACTTTGCGTGAGGTTTAATTTTGTAAAACCTCTCTTTTGCTTTTTTGTGGGAAAATTGACGTTAATTATCAATTTTTTTACTTTATTTTTATTATTTTTTAAAAACTTTGTGGATGTATGGAATTGTCCATCCCTTTTTTTTTTGTTGGAAATGTTGACTTTTTTGTCAACTCTTTTTTTTTTTTTGTTTTGAGAAATTTTATAGCCATGTAAACTTTACTCCTTGCTGCAGTATTTGAGATATTATCAAACATTGTTAATGTTAATCACCTTAACATGACGTAAATGAGTTTCAATTGAAGAAGGAGAATTCTGCAATTTTAGAGTTTAAGTGAAAGTGGTACACTTTCTCTTTATAATCACCGATCCATGACCTACGAACATTGCTCCTATTAAGATTTCTGGCTTTCTTTTGAAGCTCTTTGGCTTTTGCAAAAGAATCTTCTTGGAGAACAGTCGGCTTTCGTGGAAGGACCTTTGCTTCTATCGGATCATCACCACATACAGTTACAAGTATGTATCCTCTTCTTCCACTTAGATGATATTTCACTGTGCAACATTAACAATCTTTTTGGATGCTTGACCAACGATGGAAGATTTCCGATACGTTCAATTTCAACTAATTGAAAACACGATCAAACGAGTGGTCGTCAATGACGGTTTTATGGTTCATTTGATTTGTGTTTCTAGAAGTTGAACTTAACAAAGTGAAAAGAATATAGGAGGAGAGACCACAATCAACTTTCTACTGTATGAGGTATAACTTTACTTTGGCATAACAAGACTTCTGGCTTCATGGTAGATTGTTGAAAAAAACTTCTCCAGTGATGCCATGCTTATGATCTTGTTTCCTACTGGGATTGCAAAACTGATAACAAACTTCCGGTTGAGAATCATGAAGTTTCCATGACTTTTCTTGTCCTCTCCAGAGGATTTGTTGCCTTCCAATTTTATCATTGATGACTAATGGAGAACACCTTGAAGAATAATATGTACAGTTCTTTCATGGTTGATAGTCGACAGACAGGTTGCCATCTCCAACGACTGAAAGCCAGTAAAGCCCTTCTGCTTTACTGAATTGAGAAATCTGGGAAGGGACGAAATCCAGGCTGATTTTCTAGCTACTGATAATTGTTCAAATTACTCAGTAACTTTGATACTTTTGAGACTCATTATTGAGAGTCATGGCCTAGTCTTCTTCCAAGTCTTATACATAGTTCATAAGCAAGGTTTACAGTTTCGGCAGCACGCCGCGGCGTGCCGCCGAAATTTCGGTTTTTTGCCCCCAGCGATGCGTTTCGCTGGGGGAAATCGTTAATTTGTATCGTTGGCGAAACGGACCGAAATTTCGAGCGAAACGGTCGGCGTGCCGACCGAAACGGGCGAAAAATGTAATTTTTTTAACGAAACGGACGGCGTGCCGGCGAAACGGAGCGGCGTGCCGTCGAAATTTTGTCGAAATCTAAAAAAACATAATTTTTTATTTTTTTTGCCATTAAAATTTTTCCGGCATTTCGGTGGCACGCCGCCGGCGTGCCGCCGAAATGCCGTTCGGTGCCGCCCAGGGCCACCGAAACTTAAAACCTTGTTCATAAGCCTTGTGAAGAAACCCTGATGTCCTTGCAATCGGTTTAAACTTTGGCTTTGTCCTTGTTGCATCCTTCAACTTTGTAGCATATTTTGGCTTGGAACAACCCTTGGCTTTGACTGATTTTGATCAGAGGGCTAATATATTCTCTGCAAGACCGGAGCTTTGTAGATGGCTTTGTAGACTGATTTTTGGCCGAAGGGTTGTTGTATTCTCTGCAAGTCCAGAGAACAAGAATAGGCATAGAAAACAAGAAAGTGCTAGAGAAATACAGATGGGAAGAGTGTCATAATGAGGCTGCAGACAAGGGATGACTACATGACAAAGAGAGCACATGGGACAAAAGAAAGAGAAGCTATGAGGTAGGGGAAAAGAGAGGGACGCGTAGGAGGAAGAAGGAAATTGGAGGGAGAGAGCACTTTTTTTTTTGGTGAGGTGGAGGGAGAGAGCACATGGGACAAAAGTAGGAAAAGTGGGATTTAACGAAGAGAGAGAAAGAAGGAGAAAGTGGAGAGAGGGAGACGTGGGAGAGAGAAAACAAGTCTCTCCATGTCATGTTCTTTTGCTTTTGCTTTCCTTTGTTTTTTTTTCAACTAAACCCTTCTTCTCTTTCTCTTTTCTTTCAATACCCTAAGCCCCTTTTTTTTCTTGAATACCCCAAAGCATTTCTTCTCTCTCTATTTTTTTTTATATTTTGGATACCTCCAAAGCTCTTTCTTTTATCTTCTTTTTTTTTGCAATGATAATAATTCATCACCTTTTTTTTTTTTTTTTGCAATCATGGCTTTATCATCATTGGTAAAGTTGCCTAAGGATGGATAGATTGTTGAACACGACAATCCCACTTTAAAAGGAAAGTATTTGTGCTTTTGTTTACATACGCTATAACTCGGCGGAAAAGAAGAGTCCATGTGGTTATAAACTCCCTAAAATAGCATAGTGGGGTCCGTTAGGAAACCCCCACTACAATGGGATCAGTTGGAAAAGATTCCACATGGCAAGGACTCTCTAAAAATATGGAAAGTGGGGTCCCCCACTACATAAACGTGGAATCAGTTGGGAAACTTCCCAACCGACAAGTTGGGATGTTTGTGCAAAGTGGAGATCAACTTCCTAACAATTTAGAAAGTGCATTCATTAGGAAACTTCCAATCAATTAAAGAAGCCTATAAAAAGGGGCTTGCAGGCAACGAAAAAGGGGATCTCTCGATCAACACAACAGAATACCACACTTAGCTATCCTGGTCTTCTCAGACCTTCTATCTAGTATTCTCAGATCACCATACTACCATGCTATCCTCATAGCATGAAGTAGCCTATCCTCCTTGTTGCTTCTTTTTGCAACAACACATGGAGATCCCCCTTATTCTTTATGGACAAGGCTAATGAAGATACGCCCTACTCCAATCATGGCTAGGTACTATCTTTCTTACTCCTTCAACCAAAGCTAAGGGCAATCACTATGTGCGCCCCAGAACTAGTACTCATCAAGATGGCCCTCCATCGTTTCTCTCTATACTCCGATCATGGCTATAGGGAAACAGGCGGCAAGTATCAAGATATTAGTGCTTTTCTTTTTACCTTCTATTTTTTTTATCACTATTCATCTTTGGAATGGGCATCACCCACATGGCTCATAATTCCTACACTTTTACATCAAATGGCTACCATTAACGTGGTTGTCATCTATGTTGCCATAAAATTAGGGAAGTGAACCTTGGAGGACAAACCCCAATCCTCCTAACAATCGTCAAATCAAAAGTCTCTCATCAACATGCGGTTGGGTCGTATCTGAACTGCAAACCATCCAGTTCTGCATGCGATCAACGCTAGGGTCAAAGTTTCTGACTCCTTGCATTTGCTCAAATGCCGGTATGCCCACGCACTTACGCATCCCCGAGTCGAGCCAGAAATGATGGGAACAGATTTCCTCAGGTCAAGGCGAAGTACCATTCAGATTTGAAGGAAGTTCCAGCAAAGGACCTACAACTTATTACTCATGATACCATGACTGGCTCTTTTAGCCATGTAAATTTGGACCGTGATAAAATACTTGACATTAGCCTGATTAGTGAGTATCCTCCCAAAGAATAAGTGTCCAGAGAAGACTTGATGAGAATGGAAAGTCAACCATCTTTATGCTCTCCTCCTCATCACAATTGCTATGAAAATTTTCTTGTCTCCAAACCGATGGTCGCATTGAAGGTTGGAGATGGCCTATCCAAATGGGATTCGGCACTCGGCTTTCACGAAGGAATCCAATATCTTAATGGATTTTGGGACTAGACAACTGAAGTTTATAATAAACTTCTTAGCATTGATCGTACCAAGGAGCTCGCACTTGCAATCTATCCAACATCTTTTGACTATCATTATCAAACTTCCATTTGTATGGATGTTGTGGAAGGCAAACAGAAGGATGGTGTGAACCCAATCTTTCGCTTGAATTTTCCTATTGATTCTTCTACTGACGGAGAAACAAGGATTGTTGCATACTTAGGCCTAGTTTGGCTTTCATTCCGGATTAGGAACTCATTCCGAAAATGAGTTCTTAAAACTCATTTTGCTAATTAATTTTGAAGTCTTTCTAATTGCGTTTGGTAAACACGTAGTAGAATGAATTTTTACCCAAAAAATTGTTTGGCTAACAAGTAATAAAATGAGTTCCATGAAATTTTTTTTCCCTTATTTTTTTTCTTTTTCCATGAATAATTATAAGAAACTAGTTGATCCTTAAAAGATAAAACTTGAAACACCTAAGAAATGAAAAATAAAAAAATTAAAACCGTCTTATAAATATATTTGGATACAATTAATTCAAATATATAACACCTAAAAAAATGTTTTCAATTGCAAAAACTGAATCATTCTTGCAATAAATATTAGTTGAAAGATGATAGATAAAAATAAAATATAAACATGTAATAAATAAAAGACGGGTTTGCTGATTATGTCTATTAATTTAAAACACATAATGATACCAACTATAAGTAAAGTCACAAAGTCCTATTACATCCATGATTTATAGCAAAGTTCATTACATTAATACGAATAATACTCTCAAGGGCATTCACTATTGCAAGCATGCGATATAGCTTCAGCAATTGATTGTCTAAATAAATCCATCCTCCTTATTTCTTGTTCTTGTACTACTCCATCTGGATCTGGTTCATCATCAATGTGCTCTTCTTCAATAATTAAATCTTCTCCTTCATATTGATTAAATAACTCATCTCTCAATGTTTCTTGTCTAATGAAGTTATGCACAGTACATGTAGCAATAACAATATTTCTTTCTGTTGGAAATGAGTATGGAGGCATTCTCTTAAGAATAGAAAAGCGTGCCTTCAACACACCAAAGCATTGCTCGATTACATTCCTCAATGAAGAATGAGCATGATTAAATAACTCTTTCACTCCACTTGGTGAACTACCTCGTCTATAGTCAGGTAGATGATAGCGCACTCCTCGATATGGTGCAAGAAAACCCGGCATGTTTGGATATCCAGCATCAACAACATAATACTTTCCTAATAAAATAATAAAATATTTCAATAACTTGGATATTTAAAAAAGTTATATATAACTATAAAATTTGTTTACCTTTAGGGGCTTTTGGAAAGTTCAAATGTGGTTTATGTATAGCCTCCAAAAGAACTCTTGAATCATTAGCTAATCCCTCCCAACCAGCATAGACAGAGGTGAATCGCACATCAAATTCACATGCAGCCATCACATTTTGGGAAATACTTGCCTTCCTATCTCGATAAGGAATTTGCTTCTCAGTAGAAACCACAGCATCAACTAAAGAGCCATCAATTGCACCAATACAATCCTTTACAAGATAAAAATATATAATTACAATAGAAAAAACAATGCTAACTATTTAAACAAAATTTCCATTTAGTATATACCTTGAACCATGGATAATACTTTGGATTCCTGCGAATTTCTATTGGATTATGAGCAAATGACGGGGGCACTATAATTTCTTGTGCAAACTTCACAAAAGCTAATAACACCTTATTAAAGTGACGGCTTATTGTTTTACTTGAATGTTGAAACCTTTCTTGCATGATTCTGTTTATTTCATTATGTCCAATAGTTAGAAGAAATATAGCTAACTGCTCCTCCACAATTAGTGCCTTTTAATAGTTCATGCTCACAAAGAGCACAACATAAATTTCTAAGTACATGTTTATCCATTCAAAATGAATCATAGCATCTTACAGGATGACCAGTTAATACTTCTTGCACATAAGCATGCCCTGTAAGAAGAGAAACATGACATGGTTCTTTATAAAGAATCAAATCCATGTAATTTTGTATTGCTACTGCACCAGCCAAGTATAACAACACCTCTTCATCATCTGAGTCCATTATAACTATTACATAAAGTCATCCACAAACATAAATATAAATATAAAATAAATAACACGTACCTAAAGAGCAAAAGTCGTGTGTAATTCAAGAAGATCATGTTTTCTATTATCATTGTTCTCTAAATCCAAAAGAACATGTATGAATATTACAAAAGTTATGTATAATTTCTTAATCCAAAAAATCATGTAGAGTTTGTCATATTTGTATAACAAAAGGAAAAAAAACATATCTAATCACATATAAAGTTCCAAAATATTTTCCTTGTAGTTCCCAAAAAGTGCAACTTCATACTAAAATGAAGTCATTCATGACAAAATCCTCTTCAACCATATGATACGCATCTCAAGGGTTAGCTCTATGAAGGTCTCCCTTATAGAAGGATTTTGAAATGCATCAACTGCATCCATAAACATCTCAATTCCCTGTGGTATCTCATTCATTTTCATCAAATACTCAATGCAAGCACCAATGGAGTACTTGTCAACTTTTGTCTCATTTCTTTCCAGTTTTACTTGAGCAAGGTTCACTAGGCCAGAAATAGCCTGAGTCAACTCAAAAGACCTTGAATCTTTTCGATATCATCTGGTTGCAGAAGGTGCTTCAAGTGGTCTTTTATGTCGACTACTCCCACTTCTCTCATCTTGAATTCCAACATCATTATCTTGTGTCTCCAATTGTGATGCTGGAGATGCATCTAAAGTGCATGGATCTTGCTCATCAATGTGTACAATGTCATCACCATTATCATTAGGTAAGTCATCTTGTGAAGGGGCCCAACTTGCCTCCCCAGTAGCCATGGTACAACCAAATATAATGCACAACTCATTATAAAATAACAACGGCTTCTTGCGAAATTGAGTTGCATTTGGGTTTGCCTATTAGTAATATTTTGTTATAATATATCATAATAATAAAAATAATTTCTCTATTTAAAAACTAATGTACTTTTATATAATCATTCCACTTTTCAACGGATGCAAAAAATGTTCCAAGCTCGTCATCCCAACCCATTCCACTGTTGTCCACTAACTTCTTCCATGCACTCCAAGCTCTTCTCAGTGAATTGTAAACATTTTTCAATTGGGCTCTATCATATTGTAGATGGGTCTTTAAATTGAATTCCTTATTTATTGTTGCCCACCCAGACTTGTTGAAACTTAAGCCTGGCCTATTACAAATAACCGTCTACTCTAATGCAAGGTCGATAAAAATCTTTTTCAAATCATCCGACCAAAAGGCTTTATTTTTGGCCTTCGATGCTTGTTGAGTTTCCATGAATCACTAAAACATAAAAGTAATAATAAGAGATGCTAAGTTAGAGTAAATAGATGGACTCTTTTTGAAATCTTAATATTATATTGATATGAAACTTCAATATTTTCCTTAGGGGAAGCGAACTGCGAAAAGAGGGATAAGAAAGATGATTTTACAAGCAAGTTACTACAAGAGAGGCAGACGATGGCAATGGGTGGACTGTCATGCTTGATTACAAAACCCTCAAGACCCCCTCCAAGAGGCCACTCAAGCTACCAACACCTGCCCTTGCCTTCGCCATTGCAACTGAATGGGAATACCAGGTGCTTTATCTTCTACTCACCAAGTGTTTAAATTATGGAAAAGAGTTGGCCCTTTAGAAACAGTTTTCCTGGTGGCCTCTATTTTTGGTCAAAAAACCCCATAAAGCTTTCTTTTTTTTTTTTTTTTCAGAAATAGGTTAAATGATAGAAATCAAAGTTGAAAGGTTTTTCCACTTTCCTTCCACAAAATCTTATTGACGAAACACATCCTAAGAGGATAAAAGAAACAATGAGTTCCACTTCTTAGAACTTATTCTAGAAAGTATGCCAAGCAAGGACTCAATAATTGATTCCTTTCCTCTTTTTCTTCAGATGAAACAATGCATGTGGGGGTGGGACATTCTTGAACAACTTACCACTAAGTCTTGCCTTGAAACTACAAACTAATAGTGTTTGCAGTCACCTAGTTGAAGTCCACATCGTCTTCAATGCATTATGGCTTTTTTTGTCCCCTGAATCAGTTTCTAAGTTACAACAGTGTGTTTAAGATCAAAGATTTCAAATTTAAAAGTCCTGGATTGATAGTACACCTTTTTGAAAGGCCAGTAAATCAAACACACATTTTTTGTTTGGCATTGTTTCTAGGCTGATTACATGTAACAGTCCTGAAACATGTCTAATTGGGGATAGCATAAAGGGGTTCCAATTGACACGGTTTGTTAAACAAAGGAAACAATTCTACTGAGAAAGAGTAGAGCATTACAAATAGGATGATGGGAATACCAAAGAGGATATGGATGGAATTGACAGTAGTTAAAAAGAGGATCCAAATGAATGTGTGCATTTTTGCTTGGTCAAAATGGCTGAACATGATTCAAGCTACAGAATAGAACTTATTGGAACAAGCATGTGCATTAATCGATGTTGATAATGTTGTTTAAACGCAATCATGTTTATCTTCTATGTAACATCCCAAACCCATACCCAACAAGATATTGTCTGCTCTGGGCCCTCACGGATTTGTTCTCAAGGGCTAACACGAGAAAACTTCCCAATGGTCACTATGCGCGCGTCGGAAACGCGGCACGGGAAAATTCGAAGTCGCCACCGCCTGATGGGGTGCAGGCGGACACTTGGGTGCCTAATCTTGTCTATTAGGGCTTTTTGGTCTGCGGCTTTGAGATTCTAAGTAGGGTCTCGGTTGCGGTCCGGGGAAGTCCGTAGACACCCCGGTCCACCCCGTCGGGTGACAGGTCCCTTAGGTTTATCCTGGTTTGAGTCAGCTTACATTGGTCTCACCCGATTCCTAATCCGATATGCAGTTTGCTTAAGTCTGGCGGGACCACCTGAGTGGTGTGGGTCCCTTTAATTGCTTTTATCTTGATTAAGTAGGTAATCTGAGTCTGGTTCGGTGGGCCCCGTTGGAAGGCCCATGGTGTCCTTGGTGGGCTTAGACAAGCCCATGTACCCTTGTGGGCCTCAGTCTAGCCTGAGAGGCCTTTTGGGCTTTGGTTAGTTCAATTGATTTTACTTTAGGTTCAGATTTAAAGTTTAAGTGTTTTTCATGAAAAGGTGGGCCGGATTGGTTTATAGGTCCTTAAGGTGTGCCCACATGGTGGCCAAGTATTTTTATTGGATTTATCCTTTTTTATTTGCCAAAGTGAGTTGGACACTGGGCTTGGGGCTCGTAGTCCAAATTTGGGCCTGTAAGCCCAAGTTACCAGAAGTTAGGGTTTGCACCCTTCCTTGGTTCGGTTGGTGGGCTTTGGCGGGCCCGGTAGGCCCTTGCCCTTGGTCTCGGCCAGACCACGCAATTCATGCATCAATTTCACAAGTCTGATTCGGGTGGACTGCCTTAGGTTTGGCCTGCCCGGTTTAATCGGTTAATTTTGCTTATCTTGATTAAGTTGCATGCATACATGTTTATTGGGCCAGGTGGGCCCCGTTGGAAGGCCCACTGGAAATCAGGTTGGATCGGGGGTCCAAGTCCCATGTCGGGTTTCCGGGTGACCCGGAAACCCTGTTGGTTTATCCGGTTCGGTTCGGAAATGCTACCCATATCTAGCAAAAGTTACAGCATATAAGTCACTTCCCGGGTACCTCCCCGCACCAAGGAACTAGCTGGACGCGCAGCGAACAAAGGGGGTGCGGGGGGCGAAGCCCCCCCCCCCCCCGGTACAGTAAAGGGTATTTTCGGAATTTTTAAAAAATCTAACAATTCGGCATGTTTTAGGGGTATGCACTCACTTCCTGAAGTGAGCGCCAGGTGAGCGCCAGTAGGCGCTAAGAACCAGGCAAAATTTGGACCTGGCGCTCACTCGATACTAAGTGAGCGCGAGCTGGGCGGGAAGTGAGCGCGAGCTGAGCGCCAAGTGGGCGCGAGATGGGCGCCAGAATTGCGCGTGGTTTTAAGTGAGCGCGAGCCGAGCGCCAAGTGGGCGCGAGATGGGCGCCAGCTCGGCGGGTAGTGAGATAAAAGGGGCGCCTACTTCCTAAGTGAGCGCAAGTGAGCGCCAAGTGGGCGGCTACTCACTACGATTTTCAACTCTCTGTTACATCGAGATATCCATCTCTAGCCGATCTTTTTCGGCCTGTAATTGTTCCACTAGTCTCCTAATATGCCCAGAACACTTCCCAACTAGTTTTGGATTTAATCTAACTACTTAAAGACACAATTCCATATCTCTTGAAAAAAGGAAAACCAAACCCGATTATCACAAAACAACACAGGCCTAACTACAGACAGTTAATGGGGTGATGGGAGCATACTTACAGGGACACAACAAGGAGCAAGCAGCATACGGCAGGGGGGTTGGGGGAGCATGTTAGCAAGTATAGCAAGCAATAAAACAACAAGAGAAAAAAAACACTAATAAACAGAGATTGCCTATGCAACATGGAAACCTAATTTTTTTCACCTACGCATGTCCCTAAGCTCTGTGCATGCATGCAGACACTCGGAGAAGGGAAGGATGAGGGGGGTTTACAGGGGTACATTAGATGACGGGAACCTGGGGAACATGCTCCCTTTTCGATGCAAACAACGCATACCTCTGCCTCTTCCTCTTCCTCGCTGGGTGGTCTTCATCGGATGGAAGTGAAAAAGAGAAAAAAAAAAAGCATGGCAAGCTTTCATGGCAATGGTCTTATACCACCAAAGAAGACCGGCTTACAAAAAAAAACACCGCATATTCATATATGTAAACCCAAAGTAACAGGGGTCCTTACCTGGTGGTTTTTGAGTTCTGGAGCTGAGTGGGGGAGCCTCCTCGAAGTAGGACAGCAGCTGGAGCCTCCACTTTACCGCACCGACGGTGGCAAGCTTCCACTTGCTTAGGTGGAAATGGAGGAGAACCAAAGAAGGGTAAGGTGTAAAACCCCGAATTTTTCCTTAAATAATAAATTAAATTAGTAAATAATATTACCAAGAGTTATGATTGATAGAAACATCTTAATATTGTAGGGGGTGATCAACTTAGCGGAGATCCAGAATTAGACGCAGATCTGACCGTCCGATCGTGAGATATCGAGGTATGTATTCTAATTGGGCAAGGTGTATAGAAGAGTTGCATGGGAGATGCATAGGATCAAGGGGTATATATATGTATAAAGAAATAACCTAATTTTATACTTGTATTCTCGCTCGTATTGAAGCCGCAAGCAATGAACCTGTTTGAACGACCAAAGAGAAGAGAAGAAGGAGAAGAAGAAGGAAAGGCTGGGCGTGCGTTCATCGTCCAGAGAGTTTCTCAGTGCTAGAGGTTCGCCATTGTTCAGAATAGAGAAGGAGAAATCAGCGTATAGAGGTAGGTGACATCGTTTTGGTTTTAAAATTGGATTTACCACTGTTTAATCGCAAACGCATGTTTCTATGATATGTAATGTTGTATTTAGTTAGCTAAGCATGTTATAAATACATTAGAATGAGTTTAGATGAGAAAAATCATGATTTAGAACTGTTTCTGCTCGATTTTGTATGACCGCCGACCTCGACTGTACTCGGCGCTCATCGGCGATCCTAGGTGCTGGTTATAAAATTGAGGACACCGTGGACCGCGGGACGACGGACCGTTGGCGCTCGAAATTGAACTACCGCCGACTGGAGACCGCCTGGAGCGATCCTGAGCGATCCCAGGCGCTCTAAGCAGAAATTCCAATTTTTCATAATTTCGAACCTAATTCAACTCTAAACTATTTTTAGACAATTTTAATGATTAACAAAGGTCTTTTAAGACCAAAATAAACTATCTAATTCCTTGTTTTACAGAAAAACAAATTAGGGAGATATTTAGGACATTAGTTGCCAAGTTTTGAAGGTAAATGAGAAATGTGATTTTGGAAAAGCCTAACTACCATTTGATTATCTAAACACTTCTAAATGGCATTATAAATCATAAGACATTATAAAGAGAATCCAGAATTCAAATGACTGAATAATGAAGTAAATGTACAGATATAACCATTATATGCCGCTATGCACCAACCCTTATAGAATTATGATACTTTAGGGAATTTTGGAGTCTAGTGGGCATAGCTGGTTATGGATCCATAGTCGTAGCTAGATAGCTGAGGGATATGTCATTTGGGTTGAGTTACTCCTATATGCGACGCGCTTCCTTTGCAAGTTAGTTTGTCTGGGAAGGTCCTATGTCTGGAGGGACACCCCGGTGAGCCGCTGGTGATTCCCTGTACATGTGGATAAGCGATCATCTCCATGTATTGATTCTGGTGCTGCATGCTGGTGGTACATGCCAACTCTGATGGGTACGTGTGCAATAAGTCGGTGACTACGGCTCTTGTCTAAGTTGCGCTGCATGGGGCTTGAGTATCATTAGTAGCATCGCTCCTAAGTCACACGGTGGTATAGCAATTGGTTGAGAATCATCTCAAAAGGTTTATCTATCTTTGTGAGTCCTACAATGACACTGAAAACACAACACTTGATATGATTATTATTATTATTGTGCACGTGCGGGATGCATGTGATTGGGATATTGGTTGGATGTGACTGCTTAGTACATCCTGGCAATGTATGGATTATGCTACTGATTTGGCTATTGAGTTCTTATATTAAAACTTGCTGAAAATCATTTCTAGAACTGTTTATCAAATTGTTTTGTGTTCATGAATGGTATAAATGATTATGCGAGCCTGAATTATCGATGTTGCTTAATCGTGCATGAAATGTTACTTTGCTTATATTAACTGTTTAGTCATGCATATGTTACCTACTGAGATATTCGTATCTCACCCTACTTCTATTCCATTTTTCAGCTGATACGCGAGAGGGGGATCTCTTAGACTTCCAGGGAGAGATAGCCGAGTATTCGCCGGAGGATTATTATTATCCAGATCTTGTCTGAGGTGGATTGATGTTATAGACTTAGCATTTTGATTGGTTTATTATCATTTATTTGGATTGATGTATGAGAGAGATAAGAGAGAGATAGTAACCAGTTCATTTTACCAGACTTTGATATTACCGACTGATGGTTAAGCTTTATGCTTAGTTGAGGATTTTGATCTACACTTCCGCACATACTTGTTTCCGCAACTCTGATAGTTTAATAAAATGATTGGATTTTGCTTTCTTTGGTCTGGTATGTTATTGATGTTGTAATTGATATGGGCCAGTAACACCTCGGATTTGGTTGTTGAACTAAATTCGGGTTGTTACAGTAGCGAACCGGGTTCGAGTCGGGTGCCGGTTTGCACTGACCCGGGTTCGGGGCGTTACATAAGGCGCTTAGGGTTTTTTGGGAGGCAAGCAGGGATGAAGAGAGGGGGGCTTCGGGTGAGGGAAGAAGAAGGAGAAGGGAGTCAATTGGGGAAAAACCCAAAACCCGACGAAGAACAAACCAAAAACCCTTCGAACCCTCCAAAATCCGAACACATAGCTTTTTTTTTAGAAATCTTCCAACCCTCTACGCGAAAAGTCGCGCGGCTTATATAAGGGAAAAAAAAAGGGGGCGCCCACTTGCTTGCCACGTCCGCTCGAGCGACCGCATGATGAAAAATCATTAAATACGGCCGCTCGTTTGTCTAAAAAATCGGGAAATTAAGATTTAATCCCTGGTAATTTTCAATTCAATCCGATATTCTTGGATTTTTACAGATTTAGTCCCTGGGATATTTCGTATATTTGGATATTTACGGATTTGATCCCTGATATATTTTCCTAAGCAACTCGCCACGTGTGCAGCTTTTTGCCACGCGCGTAGATTGCCGGTTTTGCTGCTCGGGAATTTCGTCAGCTCATATTTCCTTCATCCAGGCTCCGATCTGGGCAAACTTAGTTGCATTAGAATTGTATCGGCGCCCTCTATCCAATGACCTAGGGGTAGGCCTCCGGATCGGATTTTAGCAGAAAGTCAACTTTTGGCTCTGCTCCAATTTGACTGCCCGCAGAACCTTCATCCGGAGCCCGATTCCTGCAAATCTCAGTTGCGTTGGAACCGTGTCGAGATTCTCTATCCAATGACCTAGGGGTAGGCCTCTGGATTGGATTTTAGCAGAAAGTCAACTTTTGGCTCTACTCAAGTTTGACCGCTCGCAAAACCTTTATCCGGACCCCGATTCCTGCAAACTCAGTTGCGTTGGAACCGTGTCGAGATTCTCTATCCAATGACCTAGGGGTAGGCCTCTGGATCGGATTTTAGCAGAAAGTCAACTTTTGGCTCTGCTCAAGTTTGACCGCCCGCAGAACCTTCATCCGGACCCCGATTCCTGCAAACTCAGTTGCGTTAGAACCGTGTCAAGATTCTCTATCCAATGATATAAAGACAGGTGGCTAATTTTCACTTGATCAAAAAAGTCAACTTTTCACCCCTTAGGGTTTGACTTTCTGTCCAGGGTTTGCATTTTTGGTTTTTCGGGGAGCGCAAAAATGAGGTGCTTACAGTCACCCATCCTAACACTACTTTCACCCGAGCACGCTTAAAAAGGCCTCTTGCTTTGTAAGGGATCACAAGACTACTTATAGTATCCCCAAGCGTTTTGGGATTCCTAAAATATGCACATCCTCCCCTAGTAGCTTGCCCAGTGAGATTACCCATTCACCCGCCCACTCAGACAGCCTGGATGTCACATTCTATCTCCCACAATGGTTGTGTAAGCACCTTATTTTTGCACCCCTGGAATTGCTGAAAATGAAAACCCTGGCAGAAAGTCAAACCCCGAGGGGACAAAAAGTTGACTTTTTGATCAAGTGATAATTGACCGCCATGCTTTATCTCAATGGATAGAGAATCCCGACACGAGTCCAACGCAACTGAGTTTGCTAGAATCAAGGTCCAAATGAAGGTTCTGTGGGCCAGTCAAACTTGAGGTTGAGCCGAAAGTTAACTTTTCCTCGAACCCCATGCCAAGTGCTTAGCTCTATATCATTGGATAGAGGGCTCCGATACGAGTCTAACGCAACTGAGTTTGCTCAAATCGGAGTTCGGATGAGGGAGATATAAGCTGTCGAAGTTTCCGCGCAGCAAAACCGGAAACTGCACACATGGTGAAGAAACTGCGCACGTGGCGTTGAATGCAGCAAAATATCTCAGGGACTAAATCTCAAATATCCAAAAATCATCAAATATCTCAGGGACTAAACCAAAATTCGCAGGGGGCAATCCGTAGATATCCAAAAGTGTCAAATCAGTTGAATCGGTCGAATCGGTCAAGTCGAGGGGCAAATCTGTAATTTTTCGATTTGTATCCGGCCAAATATGCCGGATACACTTGCTCCTCTTCATATCCGGACTCAAATGTCGGATACAAAGATTTGCTCGGCGAAATTCGCGCCGATTCGCCGACAAATTCGCGGCGGCATTTAATTTTCGAAATTATTATGTTTTGTATCCGGCATATTATGCCGGATACAAAGGAAGTGCAGTGTATCCGGCATAATATGCCGGATACAAAGGAAGTATAGTGTATCCGGCATATTATGCCGGATATATTAAGTTTTCTATAAAAAGGCAACAGCAGCCCCATTTCCGGGGTAGGCTTCTCTTAGGCTGTTTCCACCCTTTCTTCCCCCTCTGTTCCAGCTCCGAAACCCCCTCTTCTTGCCCCTCCTTGCTCACCCAAACCCAAAGGACCATCCTTTTGCTTCCATTCCTCCCCTCTCCTTCATCTTCTCCACTCCAAATCTCAAGAGAAGAAGGTGAGTTTGCTGTTTTGAAGGAGGAGGTGCTACTTCAGCCTGTGTTCTTGCTTTAAAGGAGATCCCTACACTGCTCAAGGGTTCAAGAACCCCCAGGTGAGACTCCCCATCATGTTGTGTTGCATATATATTATAATGAGATTTTTCTGAAAAGTTTTCTAATATTGTCTTTTCCCTAGCATGAATCTAGTATAGATGTCCATTTGCATGCCTTTTCTTCTCGTTTTTTGGTAATGTGGAGGTCTATAAGGTTAGGAGAGAGCCCATCTCATTTTTAGTCCCATGAAGTTGCCATTTTGAGTTTTGTTCCATCTCATTTTAATTATTTGTGGGGGAGCATGTTCCCTTTAGCATGATCATCTATTGTATCCCAATTTAATCCCCCCTATTCCCTTCTTTAGACACTTTTTAGTTAGATGTGTGAGCTGGGTGCATAGGGTTATAATAGGAGGGATGGGTGATATATGTTCCTTTACTCATTTGGATAGGATCATAGCTTTAAGCATGCTTGGTTTTCTTTACTTTTGCATGTGTTCACTTAAGGTTATAACTCATGTTTAGTTGCTGTTTTGACCATCATAAGAAGTCAGCCCCACTTTTCTTGTCTTGTATTTCATGAGCATGATCGTATTCTTAAAGATGTGAAGGGTAGGTTGGTTCGCTTTCTTCAACTCACGAATTGACCTTTACATGCATAGAAATGTTCTTTTTCAGCTCCTCAGCATAGAAAGCACACACCACACTTTTTTTGTACAATAAATGTGCTCTTTGAGTCCATGAGATGATCGTTATGTTGACTTATTCATGCTTAATGGTTGCTGAAGTTTTTTTTTTTGTGAGAAGAAACCAAAGCAAGGGCACTTAAGTCCCTGCCTATTTGTTAGTTCTAGCCCAAATGAAGGGGAGGGTGGATCTTCATCCATCTCCCTTGGACTTGATTCAAAACCCTCAATAGGAGGCCCGTTTGACTTCATTTGAACCACTGTGGGCTCACACAGGAGCCCACATAACCCCTAGAGCACCCTAGAAGGCCCAGAAAACCAACCCCAAAGCAAGAATCCGAAAATTTAGCTTCTGTAGGTTGATCCGGCAACTCAAGCCGGATCAACAGGAACCCATTCGTAACTGGCAGAAGGTGTCGGATACACTAAGCTTTGTGTGTAACCGGCATCTCAGGCCGGCTACACTGCCAAGATACCATTTTGAGCCATTTTCTGATCTTGTGCCATATTTTTGGTTTGTTTGGTCAATCCGGGCGAACCAGTAGGGTTTCCGGGTCACCTGGAAACCCAAGATGGACCATGGGCCGACCCGGTCCGAATTGCTTCCCGGTGGGCCAGACCCTTTGAGGCCCACCAAAGGCCAATTCGGGGCATGCATGCTCAAATTATGTGATGGTTTGGCCGAGACCACGGGCAGGGCCTGTCGGGCCCATTAAGCCCATTGAACCCAACCAAGGTTAGGGTTTCCAAAACCCTGACTCAAGAAGCCTTGGGCTTTCAAGCCCAGGTAAAGGGCCCCAAGCCCAAAACCTGGCCCATTTTGGTATAATTAATCAAGATAACACAAAGTCACTTGGCAAACCCCTGTGTGGCCCACTCAAGGGCCCACAAAGCAATCCCGACCCACTTTTGCATATAAATCAAATTTAATCAAACTTGAAATTCAAATAAAATCAATTCATTGAGCCAAAACCCAAAGGGCCTCTCAGGTTTAGACTGAGGCCCATCAAGGGAACATGTGGGCTTAACCAAGCCCACCAAGGGATCCGCGGGCCTTCCATGGGGGCCCACCTAGTCATACTCATCTCATCTTCAACTAAAAAGATAAAATCAAGTAAAGGGACCCACACCACTTTGGCGGTCCCACCAGACTTAACAAAAACTGTGCATGTTGGAATAGGAATCGGGTGAAACCAACTGAATTGACTCAAAATTAGGAAACCATGGGACCCGTCTTTTGACGGGGTGGACTGGGGTGTCTACGGACTTCCCCAGACCGCAACCGAGAACCTACTTAGAATCTCAAGCCGCAGACCAATCCCTAATAGACAAACTTAGGCACCCAGGTGTCTGCCTACACCCCATCAGGCAGTGGCGACTCCAAACAATCCCGAGGCACGCATCGTTTTGCGTGTGCCTCGTCGTTCGACTGAAATCCGGTGCGCACAGGTTGCTTGATTCAATAAATCGAAAATGACTAACCAAAGAAAATACCATTCCAAATGAATAGCATTAGCAATAGACACTTCATTAACAACAAGGATGGAAAATCAAGCAACAAATAAACCCTAGATAATGAAGAAGAATTAAAGGAAAAGAATATAAATATGCAACAGACAAAAGCTTTCACAATCACCTCTAGCCACGACGCAAAATCCTTCCTTGTAGTCATCAAATGCCGTTTAGATAATAGTTTTCCCCTTCAATAACCAGAGCAACGAGCTAGCAGAACTGTTTTATTAAACTAGAAAGTCTTGCGTTGAAGAAGAAGAGAAGGCTCTATTGGCATATTTACAATTTATGCCATTACTTAAAGTTAACGTTATTTACAAGTTTGCCGCCGCAAAAAATCAAAATTTATTCTTAAATCTAAAAACGGGGTTGAGGGTGTTTCTGAAAAACCACGGGTTTTCTCATTTTCATTCTTATAGAATGAGTTCTTGCATGCCTTACCAAAAACTCATTTTGGTATCAAAATTCATTCCAAGCCTTGGAATGAGTTCCAAGGCTTGGAGTGAATTCCTAAAATGAAAGCCAAACGAGCCCTTAGCTTTGTGGCTTTGCCAGTATGCTCTACCAATTGGAGAGGATTTCATCCATCCCAGAACTTTTAGGATTGCTTCTCGGATGGATCAGGGGGTCACTTATAGCGCAGTTCCTCCAAATTTAGCCAGCATATACAGAGGACATTGGAATACTTATATTAGTATTCAAAAAGATGGTAGTCTTGGAACGTTATCTTCCCCTTTCCCTAGTCATTTTCTTTATGCATGGATGGGGTTTGTATTTTGCACACGAGGTATTTGCTGACATTGATGAGGATTGTGGTCGCCCCTTATCAAACGACTCAAAGGTCCTTTAAATACATATTTCTTCTTTAAGAGTGACAAGGAACATCAGTCGTGGGACCATGATCAAGAAGGACTTCTTCTGGCATCCTTATTCATTACACCATCCAAGACCAGGTATAAGAAGTGATACTTTCAATCGATCAAAGGAGACTATTGAATTCATGTTCAACATTCATCCTGGATTTATCATGCATCACCATGGATCGATCTTCATTCATGAGATGTACAACCCACACCGTTTTGCCAGACAACATGGATTCCGCCAGAAGCTTCTAGGAAGTCTTCTCCCTTTTTCTTCTAGAGTTGATGCATCTTCTTTATTTAGTTTTTGGTTATCTCTAACCAAGGTTGGTAGTAATGCAGAGTTTCATATCCTCTATCCTTGTGACGACATTGATGACCAGTGTGATCCTGATTATTTGGATTAGTGGGAGAAAATTGTTAAACCCTTTTTGGATGGGGTTAGTGTCAAGACTTTAAATGAGAATGAAAGGCCAAGCTTCCGTATTGATTTACATAGAAGCAAAGTAGATCTAGATGCCATGAAAAAGGCCATGAATAAGGTTTCTTATTCTTTGAGTCAGAAATGAAGTTTTACAACTGCTTTTGCAGATCAAAGACATCCTTCTTGTCAGTCACTAAAGATCATTTGGTCGAAAACAACTTCAACAAATGCAGTAGCCAGCGAGTCAACATATCTTGATGATCTTGATAATGTTCCACTTAGGACGCGCATGAGCAGCATTGGTGGATGATGACAACACCAAGGAGGCCGCAAAGAGAGCACGCCAAATGGCAATAGAAATAGAACAAGCATGTTCCCACCTATCTCTGGTTTCAGAAGATGATGCTACTCTAGTGGTTGAAACTTCCGCTCCTCAAACAACGGAATTGAATTTGGGTAATGAATCAGCTAATCTTTTTGAAGGTAATCCTTTACTTCCATTTTTTTTTCATTTATTTATTTATTTTTTACAATTTTTTTTTTCAGATTTCCCACTGGTACCAAGTGATGCATTTTTTGAGCATCCTTCGGGTTTGAATTTTACTGATGGATACAATGCAATTGTGACCTTGCCAATGCACTAGATGATGTAAGTCTTGACATTCCCATATGTGATGGTCTCAGAGATGTCCGTATTCTTGGAGGTGGTGTCTTAGCCCTTGAGAAAGAGGATAATGATGAGGAGGTCAACTTAGGATGTGACTTGGATATTTCAAGGCAGTTGGGGCCTACTACATCTACTTCTCGAGAAGTAATTAGGAAATCTAATCCCAATCCATTGTCCTTGGCCAAAGCCCTTAACTTTGATGCATTGCGAGCCTTTCTTATATCACAGCTTGATTGTGCGCTTGGTGATGTTCTTTCCAACATGAAGTCTTGGCATGACACCCATTTTCCTACGATCGAAGAAGCTCTTCGCATGTTCTTTCATGTAGACAATACCTCTTTCAGCCAAGTGATAAAGTCTATTTTGATGCAAATAGATGAATACCTCTCTCGTTGTGAGATAAGCCTTGCAACCCTAGCCCCAGAGGAGAAGGAAAAGAAGTTGGCATTATTTGATGGCTTAATAAAGGAACAGGAAGACATCTTTAGCCCAAGAATCTTCAGGGATTGCATTGAAATTGGCTGTTTTGAAGAAAAGAGAATCTGAGCTCAAAGCCGAATTACAGCATCTTCTTGCAGAAAGTGATGACTTAGTCTCAAAGCAGAACCTCTTAATTGATGAAGAGCAAAAGATTGAAGAGGCTATCGCTTCTGCAAAAGAGAGATGCACCAGGATAGAACAAGCTCCTATTAGATATGAAACAGAAGTAGCAGCTATTGACCAGATGCAAGCAGATTTGACATGTGATGTCATGGACTTGGCCAATGCAAGATGGGTCAAGGAGGATTCTTCGCTTGTATTTTAGAACTTTCTTTCTTTCTTTATTTTTTCTTTGTCTATTTTATTTACATGAGAATATGAATGCCAAGAAACACATTTTTTTATTTATATGACTGAACCTTTTGCAGGCTACCTACGTACCCATATAGGGATCAAGTCAAACATAGTTCCATTTTTTTGTGCCTTTCACAATTTAAACTCTTGCAGGCTAGGAGTATTATATAATGTAGATATTATAAATCACTTTAGATAGTTTAAGCTCATGTCTGGGAGCGTTGTAGACAGTTTAGGAGCTTATCAAGGAGCATTGTAGATAGTTTAAAGCTTGTACCGAGGAGCACTGCTTTCTTTCATGGATAGTATCGCTTCAGAAACTTACCATTTATCAAGCCAACTCTCAAGCCATCTTGAATGAGCAACTTTTAGGCACCATTTGTGTAAACTTCCTAGACAGCGTATAGTCCTTCCCACTTTGATGTAAATTTTCCACAAGTTTTATGAGTGATGACTATGGATCTTCTTACAGCAAGTACCAAATCCCCTTTTTGAAAAGACCGAGGTCGGATATTTTTGTTGAAAGCTTTGGACAGATAGGCTTGGTGGCACTCAAAATGTTGTTGTGCTTCGAGTCTCTTCTTGTCTAATGCTTCTAATTTTTCAAGCCGCACTCGAGCATTTTCTTCATTTGTGAGACCTTCTCGTATAACAATTCTTAATGAAGGGATTTGACACTCCAGAGGAAGAACTGCTTCTACACCATATACAAGAGAATAAGGAGTTGCTTGAGTTAGAGTCTGATATGTTGTACTGTAAGCCCACAATGTTTCTCCTGTTCTTTCATGCTAGTCCTTTTTGTCTTAGAGACAACATTTTTAAGTAGGTTGCAAAGAGTCATATTGAATGCTTCAGCTTGGCCATTTGTAGTAGCATAATACATTGAAGAATTTCTTTACTTCATACTGAACTTCTCACAAAGTTGATCCATGGCACTATTGTAGAAAGGCTTTCCATTACCTGTAACAATATACTAAGGTACACCGTTTCGCTAAATTATATGATACTTGATAAAGCTTACCACAATCTCCTTGTTAACTTCTTTGAGTGGAATCGCTTCAGACCAATTGGAAAAGTAATCCGTTGCAACCAGAATGTATTGATGACCAACTGACAATTTTGGAGAGGAGAACCCGATTACATCAAGACCCTATGCTTCGAATGGCTAGAATGCTACTGTCTGATGTAGTGGCTCTGGTGGTTGATGTATGAAGTTGGCATGAATTTGGCATGCCTGGCATTTCTTGGTATACTTCATACGGTCTTGGATCAAGGTAGGTAGAGCTTAGAGCCCGCTTGATGAGCAAGATAAGTTCCAGAATGCACTTCTTCAAGAGCTTGGATCGCTTCCTCTTCTCCTAAACATCTCAGAAGCATGTCGTCAAAAGACTGACGATAAAGTGTGTTCTTGTAATACAAAAATCAAGTTGCTCACCGGCAAACTTCTATTCTTCACCTTGGATCATCTGACAACTTTCCGTTTTGTAAGTAGTCAATAAAAGGTTGTCGCCAATCGTCCACTTCAATTTCAAGCATAGCTATATAATTATATTCTTCATCATTTGTTGGTGATAAGGGAGGCAAGACGCATCTACGGCAAACTAGCACAGACATGTTTTCATAATCAACTTTAGTGAATACTGCAATGAGATTGGCTAATACATTAACCAATTTATTCTCTTTTCAAAGTATGTGCCCGATAACGATATCCTCAAAACGTCCCATGAGTTGCATTTTGATGGTATGGGACTAAATCAGGATTCCGAACGTCATACTCATTTAAGAGTTAGTGATCAACTTTGAATCACCCTAGATGTCTATTTGGCCAAGTTGTATTTCAAGAGCCATTTCCAAGCCAATGATCAAAACTTGATATTCCGCAACATTATTTGAGCATGGTTGCGTCAAGATGAAGGAGAATGGTAGAACTTCATTTTGAAGTGTAACAAATACAACCCATGCTCCTACACAGTCTTTGCAAGCTACACCAACAAAGAACAACTTCCAGGATTGCATGACATCAACATAGAAGACTTCTTCATCTCATAAATCTTCTCAGAGCACCCATTCAGCAAGGAGTGGATGGTCAGCAAGGAAGTTAGCTAAAGCCTGTCCCTTAACAACTTTTAGTGGGACGTAAATGATCTCGAATTTTGAAAGAAGAAGGCCCATTTAGCCAACCTTCCTGAAAGAACCAGCCTTGTCATAATGTACTTGAGTGAATCAGCACGTGAAGTGAGATGAATTGTATGTGCCAACATGTAATGCCCCGGTTCCGGGTCTATTTGCCAAAACCCAAGGTGTTATGGTAAGTAACAAAAGCAACTAAAAATTTGAATCAATTTAAAACTTTTTCTAACTTTATAATCAGAGTAAATGCGGAAGCTTGAAATAATATCCAATAACAAATAAACTTTAAACCATTACAATGTTTTTAATCTCAGGAAGCTAATCTACAACTAAATTGACTACCTCTTTACATACTAGCCCCATGTTGTCATCCTCTCCAAGAATACCTGAAAAATGGGAGAAACCGGAGTGAGAATAAATCTCAACAAGTAGCAAGGTGCATGCATGAAATCAGTCCATGTTTATATAAAATAAGTCCTGAGGTGTACGATTAAACCAACAACATCATCAACAAAAAAAATGATAATATAGGGAAATCACGGCAAATAACATACCACATCTGTTACACCACAGGACTAATGGAATTGTAAACAGAAAAAGAGAGTAGACATGTGCCAATATGCTACCTAACCGAATTACGATGGACCAACCCCCCTGCAGTCTGGCTATTCAACACCAACAGAAGAACCCAACCATGAGTTAGCATGTATGGCCCAACCTATCCAGGAGTGGGTAACGTAGCGACCGACCAATCCAAGAGCGGTACCATCCTCGAGATGATGGAATACCTATGACACAAAATTCAAACCCCCTCTAGAAAACAATTTCATTTACTAGCTACTCTAATGGATCCATGTAAGAGTTAAGCCTGCTAGACACAACTCACAATCAAAAACTCTTAATAACATATCAATTAATAATGTATTTACGAAACCTACACGATTGTGGAAAACCAAACCAGGGAATGGACATACTTCTCAATAACACCCACCAAAGACAGAACCTTATCTGTATAACCAAATCCACCCATGCGAAAACAATAAATCAGGCACCAGCCTTGTCACACCAGTGACCCAAAAACCAACACAAGATGTATCAAGTCATATGTCCAAATTCCAAGTTTCAACGGCAAAATAATCCAAGTATATACATAAATCATTCAAAGCTCAAAGCATGCTCAAATAGTTCAAATACAAATGCAAGAATTCCTAAAATCAAGTTTTGTTTAAAAGGCGATAAATTAATACATTAACAATGTTCCTAACTCTTAATTAAAACTTTCTCTATTTCTATTATCTATAAACATCCCACTTTCCCTCATTTAGAACTCAAGGTGTCAAAACTTATTAACTCTGTTATTTAGTACTTCTAGAAGGTATCTTAGGTCTAATTTGAAGTTTAAGAATAGGTTAAGTCACCCAAAATCATATCCAAATAGGTTGTGACCTCTTTTTACTTAAGATATCTTTAAAAGTTTCATATTTACAATCATCGTCCAAAATTACTATTCTTTAATTCAAATTTAATTCCGCCACTTCCTACATCTCAAATTAACCTAGTTACAGGTGTTACAACTTTAGGATTTATATAAAAATCATTAAAAATTAAACCTGGGCACGAATCCCAAAATCTGGAATTTCTGACATGGGTCGCTTGAAGAGGCGCTCAAGCGACTATAATTTCAGGTTCTGTTTTAGATGCACGGGCAGGTCGCCCGTGGTTGCGCTCGAACGGTGTATCAAGCAACTTGTTTTCATATTCTGGTATAAGGTATATAGATAGGGCACTTGAGCGACTATTCTAGCGCTCTGCCCAAAACTCAGTTTTTCTGGGTTTTTCATAATTTCCGAAACTTCTCAAATTCCTATGGTTTTAAATTGTTTCTAAACATTTAAATTTCATTCCAAATTACTTCTAAGACAATCCTAATCAAATCTTGGTGATTATAATTTATCTAAGATTTCTTTCTAAATTAAACCACTCATAAGCAACACTTTTCTTGATTCTTCAAGAGAGATTTAAATCACCAAATCAAAACTTTATAATCATCAGACGTTTCCAATGAAATCCAACTTAAAAGCCAATACGATCACACATCAAAATCACAAGAAAACATGCAGTTCCTCCAGTTTCAAGTGTTTGCTACTTGCCTTTTTGATGAACCCAGATTGTTCAGAACTTCTTCTATGCTCGCTTTTGGAGCTCAACCACACCCCTCTAAACTTCTCCAATTTAGATCTCCACCGTTCAGTTTGAAGTCCTCCATGAGTAAAACAAAATCATACAATTTCAGCCCATTCCAATGGTTGGATCTTCTTATCTCTTCATTCGAAGTTGGTTAATCGGCCATTTCTGCAACTCCTTTTTCTTTCTAAATCTGATTTTTCAACCAACTTCTGGATTAGTTCACACCACCTTAGACTCCTCCAAATCCGATCTCCACCATTCAGATTAAAGTACCTCAAATGAAGATCATAACCTCCAAATTTCATGACAATCCAATGACTGGATCTTCGCGGATAGTCATTCAAAGTATGCTAGTTGGACCCCTGCAGCATCTCTATTTTCTTTTCTTCCCTCTCTTTTCTCTCCTCTCTTCTTCCCTTTATTTTTCTCCCAAGCCTAAGCACGAATTCCCTTTTCTTTCCTCCTTATTTTTGACTTGCTAAAAACCTTAAACCTTTCCTAGACCTCCCCTTTTATAAGCTCTCTTAATTAGAAGTCCCACTAGATTTAGGAGTCCTAAATAGGATTCCACTCTTAATTGGAAACCTCCCTATCTTAACCCTCATTCTAATTCCTCTTTTAAGTATCTCATATAAAAGAAGGTTTTAATTTAATTTATTTTCGTACTAATTTAATTTCTTATTTTAAAATATTACTAAAACACCCCAAAACTCCTCTTATCCTTAAATTTAAGACTCCTTATCAACCATAATCACCAATATACCCTTTTTCTTACGTTTAAGTCATAATTTGCTATTTAAATTCAAACCTAACCCAAATTTAGTCTAGTTAAATATTTCGAGTCTAATAATTATTTACTTACTCAATATATTAATTTGGCTATTTGGAAAATGACTAAAATACCCTTTCTTTGTAATTCCATACTTAACCTTTGAATCTTTTTCCAAAAATTCTCCTCTTTATTCCTCACATCAATCTCAACCATATAATGCACTTGGATTAATACCTATCTTCTCCAATCCTTTATATTTAATTTACTCTCCCAATTTATCTAAATCAACCCTTCTCTTTCCTATTTAAATGAAGTCACTATTTAAATTCCTAATTACTCAAAATTATTATTTATTTACTTAGTTACTAATATCTCTTTGGATCATAATATTGTTCCTCCAATACCTAAATTAAACCTTAACTTCTCAATATTTAGGCTTATTTAATTTACTTTATTTTAGGAAAATCCAGGGTTTCATACAACATATAATGCTGCAATTTCTTCGCCGCAAAGATGAAAGCAAGGTGAATCTTTTCAATTGGTGAGTAGTTCAGTATTTCGAAAAGTAGTTGATTTTGAGATAAACAGTAAGATGAATATTTGGGGTTTATAATATAGTTCTAATTGTTTAATGCTCATATTTGAAGTAGGAAATTGGTGATGATTGATTAAGCATGCAAGGTATTGTGTACTTAATTGGAAGACGAGTCAAATGTATATAGCCATACTTCGGTAGTCTAAGGCATCGACTAATGCTGAATATATACTTGAGTATTAAACTTTATACAAATGGGGTATGTAAAGTAATACTTATATGTATATAAGAAATTGTGTGTATGTGCTATATTTGCTTAATTTAAGCCCAAAGGGGATCTGCATGATTTCTTCCATATCCTTCATATAGGTGCACATATATGGAAAGGATTGACTGTAGCAAGTCATGATGTTTTCTTTTGAGTTATTTTTGTACTTTATTACTAAGTATGGATATTGAGATCAAAGGAGTTATATGTGATTAGATTTATAAGGATGGATTAGAGATTTAGAAATTAATGAATGCGCAATGGAAGCGTAGTGGATTTAGAAGATAAAGGATGAGATGTAAAACCCGATTTTCTGACTAATGTTAATTTTGAAGGTTAAGCAATAATTTTAATAAGATTATTAAGTAAATATCGTAGGTAATTGATAGGCAAGGGTAATTTTGGAATTTCTAGAAATGGCGTAAAAAATAGTAAGTGGTGTATAAGATTAAATTGAAAAATTAATATTAATAATATGTATAAGTTATTTAAATTGAGAAGTGTGAGGGTAAACTCTTGGTTAGAAATTAGTTCTATAATTAAAAGTTAAAAGGATTGTGTAGAAACATTTGGTGGGTGAGTGTGAGACATGGGAAAAAAATCAATCTAATGATTTCCTCAATCATCACACGGGATTATAAAAAACAAAGAGTCGCCACCATTCAATTTAGGTGTGAATGGACACCAAAATATTAAATAAGCACAAAAGGCAATTTTAGGGTAAAAATAACCCTCCTTTAAAAACAACCAGAGATGGATAAGGGGATTAAGTTATGAACAGGGGAAGGTGTTAGGCACCCCTATTCATCCACATAAAGTGGTTGCCTGGTATTTGTTCATGTTAAAAAAAAGGAAAAAGCTTGCTATAAAAATCACAAAAAGACAAAAATTGTATGGTTTTTTCATATGAATAATCTGATTGATCCAGAACTTTCAAATATGATCATACCATTCCTAGGGTTTCATGATTAAAATAAAATTGAGATGAAATCCAATAAAATCAATTCAAAGTGAAAAATCCAAAAATCTGGCTTCAAGTCAAAATTCTAGAAATCTAGAAAAATATGATTTTTATAAAATATTTCAAAATTGAACTTGAATAGTCCAGGACATAGATAAAGCCCAAATTTCACATTAAATCAGAAAATAAAAATATAAAATACCCACGTTGATGAAAAACACCAAAAGAGGAGAATTTAGACCGTAGGGTCTTCTCTCAATAATGAAAAACGATTTTAAAAACCACCTCATGAAACCCTAGAATTTACTTTCAGGTTTTTATATCCAGATCTATCATATTGATCATGATAAATCCAAGATCCTAGCCTAAAACCACAAAAATCGCAAAAACAGTGCTGTAGGTGCAAAAGTGGCAAAAATCCAAATTTTGGCAAAAAGAGAGGATCTCATGCTATAAACATCATAGACTCATGTTATTCATTCAGATATATCATAAAAAGCATTAAAACATGATCAGGATATTCAAAATAGCCACATCTCACAAATTAGAGCACATGGGGGTCTACCCTATGGATCCACCTGTTCCCCTTTCCCCTAGTTCTCTCTTCACGTTTTACGGCTAGAGAGACTCTTGAGGTACTTAGAGATAGGTTTGGTTACACAAACACAATCACAGGCCTTATTCTATGAAACAAAGAAAAAAACAGATATGGGGTTCTATTCTAGGGATCCACCTGTTCCCCTTTCCCCTAGTTCTCTCTTCACGTTTTACGGCTAGAGAGACCCTTGAGGTACTTGGAGACAAGTTTAGGAATACAAAATAGATATGGCCTTATTCTACAGCAATAGAGATGATCCTATTACTTCTAGAATTGAAGACAGAAAATAAAAAGGGATATGGGACTTACCTGGATTGAGCAGGCAGGCAGCAGGAGTTCTTTCTCTTCTCTTGAAGCTTCTTAGAATTCCTTGGACTCAAAATTTCGTGGCCTTTTGCTTGAGGAAAGGCCCTCTATTTATAGGCAAACACAGGGGTATGGTTGGTCCAGGGTTTGGCAAGATAGAGTTTTAGTTTGAGTTAAACACAAGATAATGCCCATCCTTTATCCATAAGGATATTTCGCACGAATAAAATATATAATTCGCTCATTTAAAGGGATATTGGACTAAAGATAAGGCTCAGAAATCGAGATAAGAATAAAACTCGCACGAATCTAATGTGCCCGTAAATGATTTACGGTCCCACGATGTCCGTATATGTATTACGGGCGCTGCGTGCCCGTATTCAAAATTCGGGCGCACTTAGCCCGTAGATACAATACGGTCCAGGCTCAAATTATCCATTTTCATACATTTTTTGCCTGTTTTAAATCTCAATTAATATTTTCAATTATTTTCTCATTTTTAGTGCAATTTGGGGTGTCTACAGCTGCCCCCTCTTTGCTGGTGATTGGAACCAATTACTAGCAGAGAGTAAAAAGACCCACTAATTGCACTTTTTGAGATCTTTGTCTAACCAATTGCACTTTGCAAGGATCAAATGGATGATTTTATAAAAAAAGAATTGATTGTGGAAGATTTGCTAAGAAGTACCTCAACTTAAGGGCCAAATCCTCCTCTCTCCTCTTACTGAGCTCTCGTAGCTATGAAGTGAGATTTGAGACAAAATTTTTAAACAAAAGTGGGTAAGGTGGCAATCCTTGCAACTTACAACTAATATAAACATTAATCTCCCAAAAAGTGTGGAGAAAATGATGAAAAAGACAATTTTTCTGGGTGGCCTGCAGTTGTAGCACAATGAACAGACACAACTCAAAATTACACATTTGAAAGACATCTCATTAATTGAACTTGCTTTGGTCAAAAAAATGAGTGATAAAAAACATGGATTTTGAAGATAGCCAATGAAACCCCTGCTTGAAGTCTGATGGGGTGGCGCCTCTTCCTTATCTCAGATTTCTTGGAGCTCTCGTGGCTATGAAAAGAAATTTGAGACAAGCAAATTTTGAAAAGAATGTGGATTTAAAATTAACCACTGCAAACTCAATTGATTTTGATGTTTTTCACTTTTTGAATTTTCCTGATTAATTTTCTTATTTGATATACCTAGGTGCCATTTAATACCCGAACCTGTGCTTGAATATTTTGCAACTTGCTTTTGCTTCTTTATCTTCTTGCTCTCTCAATAACGATGTATGTGCCCTTACTGCCCATAACCTGTCTTCATGCTTTTTAATTGCCTAAGTGAATGCCCTCATCTTGATTGATGGATCATGATCTGTTGATCTAACCTCATGCATTTACAACCCACGATCTGTCTTTCATTCCTTCTTGCTGCCTCGGTAAAATCCTTCTTCATGATTGAAGAATTGAGAACCCTTGTTTAACGAAGAAAATAGTCCATTGCTTTGAAGCCTTTTTTTTTTTTTTTTAAATTCGAAGACTAAAGCTTGATTGCTTCTTCCAGATGTTGGAATTCATTCCAATGAAAACCCAAATGGAAAGACACTGAGCATGCCCCGGTTTTGATTGTTTGAAGAAGTATTTGCCCCTCAGTAGAGATGATCCTCTCTTTTCCTTTTTCTCTTTTTTTTTCTTTTTTTCTCTCTTTTTTTTCTCTTTTTTTTTCTTTCTTTTTTTTTTTTTTTTTAACCTTTGCCAAAAAGAAACCCTAATAAAAGAATGCAAATGCAAAAATAAGAAAATAGGTTTTATACTAGTGGCCTCAGAATTCTCTAATGCTTGCAAAACCAATGTTTTATGAAAAGATATAGATTCTCATCATAGGCCAAAAATATATTTTTTTGCTTTTTTTTTGTGTTTTTATATTTTTTTTGAAAAAAATGATCCAATCACTTATTAGCATATAGTCCAAAAGAATTAAAATCAAGTTGAATAATGAGAAGATTATTTCAAAAAATGACGAAAGACCAAAATCAACCTTCGGAACCTTTAGAATCATTCCCATGACCATCGGCTTGTCAATTGATGCTCCAGATATGACGACTCTTTCAATTTGACTATTTTGCCCCAGTCTAGAAAGATATTTTCTTTCATCCAATTGAAGAGCAATTGTTTTTCCGTTGTATCTATGATATGAGAATTTATGACTTCAACTTCAGCAATAATTTCCTAATGGCAATTTTGATGGCCATCAACTTGTTCATAGATGATTCATATCATAGTTCTGATTATGTTGCTTTAGTCTTGAAAAGAAAACTTTTCTCAATCACTTGAAGAGTGATTGTATCTCAAAAGTAACCACCAACAGGAGGACTTCACCTGGATCTATGCCAATTCTAGACTTTCCTCTCTGACGATTTCCTTCTTGTAGATAGCTGATTATTTGCCATGTAGCGCCCTTCCGGGTTTTCACTACATTTTCTCCATTTTTTCCTTTTTCTTTTTTCTTCTTTTTTCTTTTTTTTTTTTTTTTCATCACCAGCAACCATGTAGTCAAAACTGCCTTAATTCAAAATATCTTAATCAAAGAGGACTTATGAATGGGACGAAATGAAGGCTTGGTGTTTGTTTAGAAAGAAAAGGAATAAAAGGCTCAAATACCCTATGATCAAATGGGTTAACTAAAATTGTAATTTTTAAGGCATTTCTTCCCTTGGAATGAATACAAAATTGCCCCAGTAATGAAGTTCTTCCCTCAATTTGATTTCTTCATTTGAAACTTATTCTCCGGTATTGAACTTTTTTTTTCATTCTTTTCTTCACAATTTTGAAGACATTCTCCAAATAGCATTTGATTATCCTTTTTTCTTCCTTTTTTTTTCTCCTTTTTTTTTTCATTTCTTTGCCCCATTTTCTGAAAACATATTCAAAATCCCTTTTGAACTTCAATAATTGTCCCTTCATTCCCTTTTTTTTATGCCTTAATAAATTTGCCCCAGTGTGGGGTTACAATTCTCAGTTTAGGTTACTTGGAAAAATGTATCAAGCTCAAAGGGTCTAACTAGGGATTTCAAAATTTTTGGGGATATAAGAAAGAAAGGCCTCTTATCATTTTAAGAAAAAATTGAATTTTCAGACTTGGTAGGAGTTGCACTACATGACTGGCTCAGGATTTTTTCTTCTTCTTCTTTTTTCTTAATCACCTTCTATCAACATGAAAGCCTATTTAAATAGAACTTCTGTTATGAACAAGTTCTTCACCTTTTGATCAATCTTATGAATTTGGATGCTTTCCATCAAATGATGCCCAATTCTATTTCCCACGAAAAGGTCAGATCTTCTCCCATATTTTCAAGTGCAAAGCCCCAAAATTTCTTCAAACAATATTCTCAACTTCCCTTTGAACGAATCAGCAAGTGATGCGATCCTTTCTGTATTTAATGAAAAAACTTCAAATCTTCTTCTATCTTTTCTGTTGAAGACTGTGAGTCATCTTTGGTTCCAAAGGCCATAAAATTGGTCATTTCATAATTTTACAGAATATTCTTCTCATGACACTTAAAAGGATTTGGATTTTCATATAAAATGTCTTTTTCTTCGACTTTGGTCTCAAAATTGAGCCCAATGTCAAAGTCATATTCAACTCAATGAAATTCAATAAGAGATATGATTCATAAGTAAAAAGACCTTGTTGAAAACTTTTTTTTTTCTAGAAAAAAGTTAAAGGGAAAAATCTTTTTTTTTTTTTGAAGAGCCTTTATTGAAATCACTTCCTGAGAACAAGGCTCCTTAAGATCCTCAGGAAATTTGCATTCTTCTTATGCAAGTTTCTTTTCAGAGAACATGGGAGTTCGAAAACTACCCCTGTTCTCAAAGGCAAAAGCTGACTTTTCTTCCTTTTTCAGATAATTTCTTTCTCCTACTGAGTAAGGCAAGCCTTCCTGCTCATAACCAGGAGCATTTCTTTCAAGATAAACCCTGACTGTTGGACCAACAGGAGTGATAAGCTGAGAAGGGTCAAATCTTCTTTCTCCAGAGAAAATTGCCCCTATTGCATTTGAGTTGCCTGCCCCATTGTTATCGGTAGGTGGGATGGGAGTGACTGAATTGAATGATAAGGAGTTATTATCCAATAAATCCTGGATTGCATGCTTTAGGGCCAAGCAACGATCTGTGGTATGCCCTGGAGTGCTCATATGATAATCACATATTGCAGATGAATCATAATCCTTCCCTTTGCTTGCATGAGGATTTGGCAACCTCAAAGTCACGTAACCCTTTTGAAGTAAAGTAGGCAAAAGTTCAGCTGGTCTCATAGGCAGTTTAGAAAATTCCCTTCTCTTCCTTACTTCTGTTTCCTCCTTCATAGGCTGTGCAGAAGGGACATTAATTTGAATAGGCAGCAAAGGAACTTGATGGGTTGGCTTGATAGGAGGCGGATGGACATTGATTTGAAAGGGTTCCCTGGGAAGTTGCACCATATTCACTTCTCCTTTTCTCCTTTCTTCATTCTTTATTCTTTCATTACCATTCTCCTTTTTCTGTGTAGAGAAAGTGGTGGAAGCTTCTTGGTTCAACACTGTAGAGTAATCAGCTATTTTCCCAGACTTGATCCCATCTTCAATTCTGTCTGCCACTTGCACTAGGGCAGCAAAGTTGGTGGTAGTTTGACACACCAAGTGACTGTAAAATGGTTGCCCCAATGTCATGATGAAAGTTGAAATCATTTCTGGTTCTCCCATGGGTGGCTTGACTTGTGCAGCCAACTCCCTCCACCTTTTAGCATATTGCCTTATGGTCTCATCATTTCTCTTTGTCATCCTCATCATGTCATACCTATCTGGTATAATCTCAGAGTTGAATCTGTATTGTGCCAAAAAGGAATCTGCTAAATCCTTCCACCTTCTTATTTTCCCATGATCCAAAGTGGTGAACCACCTCAAAGCAGCTCCAGTTAAACTTCTCTGGAAGAGTTGAATTAGTATGCCGTCATCCCGGCCAAACTGGCATAAAGCCCCGCAGTATAACTTCAAATGGCTCATTGGGCAGCCAGTGCCATCATATTTATCAAAATCTGGGCATTTAAACTTGGCTGGTAGACATACATCGGGGAATAGGCACAGATCTTCAAAATTAGTGCCCCCAAAGTTACGTATCCCTTTTACCTCCCTCAGTTCGTCTTGGATAATCTCCAGCCTATGCATGAACTTCTTTTCCATCTCATCCCTCATTCTTTCTTTTTCCTTTTCTTTCTCAGACTCAACTGTCTCATCCCTGATCAATATAGGTTCAGGGGTGAGTTCATAAATGGGTTCAGGAATAGATTGAACCGGAGGTGGAATATTGGTTTGAGGTGGAGGTGCTGGGTTGGAATTGGATGCTTGATTCTGGGCTTGCACTTGTTGGGCCTGCACCGATAGTATGTTCTCTAACATTCGGGCTAGTCCTGCCACTTGCTCCTGTAGCAGGACAAGATCTGGGTGAGGAGCATCAGCTTCAGTCTCAATGGGATTCATGGTGCGAGCTCTTGATCTGGTTACAAGAGCTATGGTTGCAAGTGTACTTGGTACCTGGAAAAATAAAGAGAAAATATCAGTGCCAATTTAATCTCATTCACATGCCTATGTATGCCTATGTGCAAGCTGGGTGAACACAAGTTTGGATTTGTTTCTTTATTTGCTTCTCTTTTTTTTTATTTTAGAATTGTTAGAATATTCTAGGGCTTCCAACGGGTCCCACAAAAAGAGAAAAGGATCTGAAATTCAAAGGCTTTCAGAGGCCCAGGGGTGTTTTTGGAAAAAGTTCTGAAATTCAAAGGCTTTCAGAGGCCCAGGGATATTTTTAGAAAAAGTCTGAAATTCAAAGGCTTTCAGAGGCCCAGAGATTTTTGAGAAAGATCTGAAATTCAAAGGCTTTCAGAGGCCCGAGGAAAAAGATCTGAAATTCAAAGGCTTTCAGAGGCCCAAAGAATAGGTGTCTATAATTCAGAGGCTTATAGACGGCCGAAAGGAATGATTTGTCTAAAATTCAGAGGCTTTTAGATGGCCCAAAGAAATGATTGTCTAAAATTCAGAGGCTTTTAGACGGCCCAAAGAAATGATTTGTCTAAAATTCAGAGGCTTTTAGACGGCCCAAAGAAATTATTGTCTAAAATTCAGAGGCTTTTAGACGGCCCAAAAAGGATACGTGTCTATAATTCAGAGGCTTATAGACGGCCCAGGGATATTTTTGGAAAAGGTCTGAAATTCAGAGGCTTTCAGAGGCCCGGGATTTTTGATGAAAGTCTGAAATTCAAAGGCTTTCAGAGGCCCAGGGATATTTTGAAAAAAGTCTGAAATTCAAAGACTTTCAGAGGCCCAGAATTTCTGAAATTCAAAGGCTTTCAGAGGCCCAAAAGTTCTGAAATTCAAAGGCTTTCAGAGGCCCAAAAGATCTGAAATTCAAAGGCTTTCAGAGGCCCAAAAGAAAAATGTCTGAAATTCAAAGGCTTTCAAGGCCCAGAAGTTCTGAAATTCAAAGGCTTTCAGAGGCCCAAAAGATAAAGGTCTGAAATTCAAAGGCTTTCAGAGGCCCAAAAGTTCTGAAATTCAAAGGCTTTCAGAGGCCCAAAAGATAAAGGTCTGAAATTCAAAGGCTTTCAGAGGCCCAAAAGTTCTGAAATTCAAAGGCTTTCAGAGGCCCAAAAGATCTGAAATTCAAAGGCTTTCAGAGGCCCAACAGTTTTTTGAGAAAAAGTCTGAAATTCACAGGCTTTCAGAGGCCCGAAGGTTTTTTGAGAAAAAGTCTGAAATTCAAAGGCTTTCAGAGGCCCGAAAGTTTTTTTGAGAAAAAGTCTGAAATTCAAAGGCTTTCAAAGGCCCGAGGAATTTTTTAAAAAATCTGAAATTCAAAGGCTTTCAGAAGCCCAGGATTTTTTTTTTTTTTTTTTGAAAAATCTGAAATTCAAAGGCTTTCAGAGGCCCAAGAGTTTTGAAAAAGTCTGAAATTCAAAGGCTTTCAGAAGCCCAAGGAACCTTTCTCTCACATTTTCTTTCTTTTAATTATTTTGTTTGTTTGTTTGTTTTTTTTTTTTTGAAGCATTTTATTCAAACTTGTTTCCCTTTATCACTATTTAAGGGTTAAAGGAAGATTTTAGTGGGAAAAACTGATTAAAGTTGAATATTCCGATAAAACCGTATACACAGTACAGTCCAGTCTGGCCCGTATTCAAATTACGAGCAAGCCGTGACCGTATGGAAAACACGGGCGAGCCTAGCCCGTATAACTAATACGGGCAAGCCCAGCCCGTGTACTAAATGCGGTTTTACGGAACCCTGTTATGTTTTTCCAGTTTTTACATGGTCTGATCACTTTCATTGTTCATCCAAACGTACGATTCACCCATTGCAGAGCTTCTAAACTGTCCCAAAGTGGACCTTAGCCTCTTTGCTAAAACACATGTTTAGGAAGGCACATGCACCTTCCAAATTGACACCATACTCAAGAATTTGGTACCCTTTTGTTACCTCTTGTATGAACATAGGGTAGGATTGATTCTAAACAGAGTTAGAGACTCTTCCTATGGGCTGCACCAATTTTAAAAACATGTAAATTTTGGGACCAATTTTATCCCGAACCAATGGGTGCCATGACACCCCTATGACATGAAAATAATGCAAAACAATAGGATTACCTTGTTACCTTGTTTACCTTGAATATGGCATCCGCATTATGCCCTGGTTTGTAAGCCATGCACACGGCCTTCCCACAATCATACAAACCCATATCCCCACGTAATTGTATACTTTAGCCAAAAACGTGTAACTCCACCTTCAAGCGTAGGGGTTTTGGGTTTTGGCTTAATGGTAACTTAGCACTCAAGCCTAGTGATGACCAGAATCCCAGATCCACATTATCATCACATCATTAGCTCAAAGTTCTAAGGTGAATGTTTTCACTTTCGCTTTCCGAAGTATCGACCTCGTTGCGCCAAGCTACACACATTCGGGTTCAACTTCCTATAGGTTAAGGGTAGGCCGTGTAAAAAAATAAAAGGTGCACAGTGCATTGTAAAAATAGGGTGCATTCACAACGTCCCAAACCCTTGCCACTCTTTTCGCAGCCATGCATAAACAAACCAAGGCATAATAGGAAAGCATATTTAAAATAAACAAGTAAATAAAGCAATCCTATAGCACCCAAAACATGCTCATAAAAAATCATCTATCATGCAAACATATGATCATGTTATACACCCAAAATCATCATGGAGATCATGCTGAAATTTAAAACATGCTATCATAAAAATATAGCAAGAAATAAGCATGGTTCAGCAAAACGGACCTCTCCTACGCATGTTTGTGGAAACAATCCTATAAATCAAAATTAAGCATGTTTCTACCCCCATGAATTCTGGAGCAATAATTCAGATTTAAAATATACTCAACATGCTTAAGAACACAAAATAGCAAGCAAATCAAAAAATCAAAACATGAACAAACACCAAAAGGCTGAAATCCACAACTCCCCAGCAAAGTCGCCAGTTGTGAGACATGGGAAAAAAATCAATCTAATGATTTCCTCAATCATCACACAGGATTATACAAAACAAAGAGTCACCACCATTCAATTTAGGTGTGAATGGACACCAAAATATTAAATAAGCACAAAAGGCAATTTTAGGGTAAAAATAACCCTCCTTTAAAAACAACCAGAGATGGGTAAGGGGATTAAGTTATGAACAGGGGAAGGTGTTAGGCACCCCTATTCATCCACATAAAGTGGTTGCCTGGTATTTGTTCATGTTAAAAAAAAGGAAAAAGCTTGCTATAAAAATCACAAAAAGACAAAAATTGTATGGTTTTTTCATATGAATAATCTGATTGATCCAGAACTTTCAAATATGATCATACCATTCCTAGGGTTTCATGATTAAAATAAAATTGAGATGAAATCCAATAAAATCAATTCAAAGTGAAAAATCCAAAAATCTGGCTTCAAGTCAAAATTCTAGAAATCTAGAAAAATATGATTTTTATAAAATATTTCAAAATTGAACTTGAATAGTCCAGGACATAGATAAAGCCCAAATTTCACATTAAATCAGAAAATAAAAATAGAAAATACCCACGTTGATGAAAAACACCAAAAGGGGAGAATTTAGACCGTAGGGTCTTCTCTCAATAATGAAAAACGATTTTAAAAACCACCTCATGAAACCCTAGAATTTACTTTCAGGTTTTTATATCCAGATCTATCATATTGATCATGATAAATCCAAGATCCTAGCCTAAAACCACAAAAATCGCAAAAACAGTGCTGTAGGTGCAAAAGTGGCAAAAATCCAAATTTTGGCAAAAAGAGAGGATCTCATGCTATAAACATCATAGACTCATGTTATTCATTCAGATATATCATAAAAAGCATTAAAACATGATCAGGATATTCAAAATAGCCACATCTCACAAATTAGAGCACATGGGGTCTACCCTATGGATCCACCTGTTCCCCTTTCCCCTAGTTCTCTCTTCACGTTTTACGGCTAGAGAGACTCTTGAGGTACTTAGAGATAGGTTTGGTTACACAAACACAATCACAGGCCTTATTCTATGAAACAAAGAAAAAAACAGATATGGGGTTCTATTCTAGGGATCCACCTGTTCCCCTTTCCCCTAGTTCTTTCTTCACGTTTTACGGCTAGAGAGACCCTTGAGGTACTTGGAGACAAGTTTAGGAATACAAAATAGATATGGCCTTATTCTACAGCAATAGAGATGATCCTATTACTTCTAGAATTGAAGACAGAAAATAAAAAGGGATAGGGGACTTACCTGGATTGAGCAGGCAGGCAGCAGGAGTTCTTTCTCTTCTCTTGAAGCTTCTTAGAATTCCTTGGAATCAAAATTTCGTGGCCTTTTGCTTGAGGAAAGGCCCTCTATTTATAGGCAAACACAGGGGTATGGTTGGTCCAGGGTTTGGCAAGATAGAGTTTTAGTTTGAGTTAAACACAAGATAATGCCCATCCTTTATCCATAAGGATATTTCGCACGAATAAAATATATAATTCGCTCATTTAAAGGGATATTGGACTAAAGATAAGGCTCAGAAATCGAGATAAGAATAAAACTCGCACGAATCTAATGTGCCCGTAAATGATTTACGGTCCCACGATGTCCGTATATGTATTATGGGCGCTGCGTGCCCGTATTCAAAATTCGGGCGCACTTAGCCCGTAGATACAATACGGTCCAGGCTCAAATTATCCATTTTCATACATTTTTTGCCTGTTTTAAATCCCAATTAATATTTTCAATTATTTTCTCATTTTTAGTGCAATTTGGGGTGTCTACAGTGAGCAATCAGCAAATCAGGATAGGATTGAGTCCCAGCGAATCCTATAAATAAGCTACTCAAATTCTAGTTGCTGTTTTGGTCAGATGAAAACAGAGATAGAACTCTGAGAGCTGAGTTACTGGAGAGAGATGGAGGTTCCAAGGAGTTATTAAAGTAAGGTCAATCTCAGATCTAAACAGATCTGGATGCTAATATAGATCTGAGATCATCGGCCATTAAAATTTCTTCTTTCGGAGGTGTTGATCAAAGAAGTTGGAAGCTAGGAGAATTACTCATTAAATCAGGTGAGTAGCATTAGTTTTACTCTGTGTATTGAAGCCGAATACCTGAGATTAATCGATATTGTCAGTGGTGTGTTTTATCAATGATTGAACTGAGTTTTCGGAGGGATTTTCGATTCGGAGCATGTAGTTTGGTGGAATTAATTTCAACTTGGTTTTAAATGTCTGTTAGAGGTGTAGGGAGTATAGATTAACTGTTGTAGGAGGTTGATTTTAAGTCGATCGTGGTTAGATTGAGCTAATAGTGAGCAAAATTGAGTATCGAGAAATCAGGGGGTTATCCACTGAGTGTCGCTCACTGACTTCACTCAGCGGCTGTATAAAAATAGGATGCGCTGACTTGGCGCCTACTGACTTGAGGTCAGTGCACCCACCAAATTCCCAGGTGAAGTGCGGCTGACCATTTTGAGCTGATTTTCTCCACTCTAATGCTTCAAACACTTATCTAGAAGCTAGATTAAGATATTGGAAGTATTATAAAGTGGTCAAAACCTAATGAGATTATTCCGTTAATTATTGGGAGGATTTATGTGTATTTAAAGTCAGATTTTGAAGGCCTGTTGGTAGTTTAGTTGCTGGTTTGGTACTAGGTGTGCTTGGATTTTATTTAGTAAATGTTTTATTGTAAATTTCTAGTTGTGATACTGTTTAACCGGAGTTTTATCGGGTTACAATGTGCTGGGCAGAAATTATAAAAATGTCTTTGCTTTAGTAAAAGATTATACGTCCGGTTTGGATTTGTGTTCTTTGGGTTAGAATATCATGTGAAGCTTTATGGGTTACTGTTCTGGTCATGAGTGACCCGTGATAAGTGGTTTGTTTTATTATTGGTGATACTAGAGAGTGGTGTACTTTGTCACTAGAAATGAGTTATGCATTGAGTATTCTGTTTGGGTTTAGCTTGTCCCGGATACTAGACTAAGCTTAGTAATGTAATGGTATTGCTTTATTAGTGTAATTGCATGGCCTTGTGTGTTGCCACGACCAGTGTAGAACAGCCAGAAACCCTGAATAGGCCTGGTTGTCAATGCTGAAACCAGGGGAGTAGGCCGACATTGGATGACGAAACCCTGAGTAGGCCGGAACTGTGTACATGGAGGTGTGGATGTCTCCTTGGCACGTTGATTAACCAATTTAAGCAATAGGCATGACATTGACCATTCGATGATTGATTGATATTGCTGTTGGTCTCTTGTTTAAAACTATTATTGGGATTAAGCTGATTTTGGATTCTCAATTGTATTTCTACTGATTACTTGTGCTCGTTTATTTATTGTGGTATATTTTAGAACTGATATAACTATTTTGCATGCATGTGCTACTCGCTGAGATATTCGTATCTCATTCTGTATTGTTTTGTTTTGTTTTCAGCTTCACTTAGAGAAGTCGAATCTTTCGGCAAAGGAGATGGATGGATGTATTGAGGGATTATAATTTTACTTTTCATTATCCTTCGGCTTAAGGTGTAAGACCCCGAATTTTTGGAAAATAATTAAGTCACAAATAAATAGAAGAAAATAGGGGTATGAATAAAGTGGAAATAAAATAGGAGAAATTTAGAGGATTAATAATTTAAATAAACAAGAATTTTTAAAATAAAAGAGAATTTTGAAAGAAAATTGACTTAGGAGGATAGAAGGGTATTTTAGTAAATTCCAAAAGGACAAATTAATAAATTAAATCATTAGATAATTAATAGAATTGGAAAAATAGAAATTAAAATTTACTTGGGTTGGGTTTGAAGTTAAATAGCAATATTTATGGCTTAAAAAAAGGAAAAAGGGCTATTTGGTAATTATAAGTAATTAGGAGCCTTAATTTGGAGAAAAAGTGACTTAACGAGGTGTTTCGATAATAATTAGAAATTGGTATTAAATTATGGACGAAAATTCATTAAAATTAAGAGTTTCTTTTAGGGGTTAAGAAATAAAATTTAGAAGGGAGAATTAAAATGGGAGAGACAAGTGGATTAATTAAAAAGTTTCCTAATTAGATACCTATTTGATTAACCTATTAATTAAGACACTAGAGAAGGTTTAGGCTTTCTTCTAATCAAATTATATAGAGGAAAAGGAGGAGAAAGGAGGGTTCACACTTTTGGAGAGTATAGAGAGAGAGAAAGGGGAAAGGTAAAAGACTTCTAGAGAAAGGAGCTGTTGCAGAAATCTCAGACTAGCATTCATCAAAGTTAGATTGGGAGAGATTCAACCGTTGGATCGACCTCAACTTTGGAGATTTTGTTCACAACTGGTGATACTTCAATTTGAACGGTGGAGATCTTGTTTGGAGAACCCAGGATAGTGTAATAATGGCAGAAACTTGTATACATTTCAAGATTCAATGAGAAGATGGATTTCGCGTATTGAGGCAAGTAGCAATCACTTGAAAACTAGAGGAACTGCATGTTTGTCATGATTTCAGATGATTTTTGGTCTTTTTTATTTAGATTAAATCATGTTTCATGGATTGGATTGTTTTCCCTGCAAGTTTTCGTGTTCTTAAAAGAAAAATAGAAAAGTATTGACTTGAGTAAGTTTGATCTTTGTAGATACTCATAAATCTGCAATCAATCAGTAAAAATAGGTTTAGAGTGTTGTAGAGAAGATTTAGATTAATTAAAAGTAAATTTAGATCAATTAAAATCAAAGAAATATCACAAAATTTGGAAAAATTGGAAAACCAGAAAATCTGTCGGAATTGGGTGGGCACTCAACAAATCGCTTGAGTGCCCATATCAAGCGCCCTCTGTCAAAATTTGAATTTTGGGGATTTTAGGTCCAAATTGATACTTAATAATTTTTCTAGCAATTTAATTATTGTAACTTCTGTATAGGGGTTAATTTGAGGTGTAGGAATTTACGAAATTAAATTTGGAATTAAGACTAATGATTTGGAACGATGAATGTAAAGTAGTGCTTAAAAGGGCAATGTGGCAGAATTGGTGGATTAGATTTAATTAAATATAAATTTGGAGAATTTAATCTTCTCTTAAACTTCAATATAAATCTTTGTGAACTGCTAGAAGTGATAAATAACAGAGATTGCAAAATTTGACACCTTAGGTTTTAAATGAGGAAATTTGGACATTATTTGGTAGTTTAATTAGGAAAGTTTTAGTCAAGACCTAGGAACTTAATTATTTCTTTTGAACATGAACTACCAACTTGTCTAAAACTTAAATAGGTATGATTCAAGTATGTCAACACTTATGAATTTGATTTGAGGATTTAATCGTAGTTTTTGGGTGTGTTTTCTTTAAAGAGTTTAACTTTGGGTAATAAATGAATTTCTTGTTCCTTTTCTTATGGTTGAGTGATACTACTTCTTGTGGTTCAGTTGATACTAACTTTTACGGCAGAAATGTGTAATCCTCTGTGGTAGAAATGTGTAATCCTCTATAGTAGAGATGGGTAATCCTTTATGGTAAAGGTACGTATTCCTCCTGTAGTAGAAGTGTATATACTCCCATGTTAGAGATGCAATTATCATGTGTTTGTATTAATGAGATTGAGATATGTTCATCACCTGAGGGTGTAATATGATTATTGATTTTGAATTATTACCAATGAAATCATGGATTATGGAATTATGCATATGGATTGGCAATTTAATTGTAAATAGAATAAGTTGTGATATGTGTGAGTTGTGTCTTGTGGGCATAATTGTATATGAATCCATAGGCTAAGATAGATAGTGAAGGGGTATTTCCTTTGAGTTGAATACTCCAAATTTGCGATCGCATTTCCTTTGCGAGTTAGCTTGCATTGGAAGGTCTTTATGTAAAATAGGGTCTTATTTCAAATACTAATTGCTGGTGAGGTGCCCTGTATGTGTTGATTAGTGGCCATCCCTATGTTCAAATTTCAGTGGTTGCATGCTTGGATTAGTGAAGGGGTATTTCCTTTGGGTTGATTACTCCAAATTTGCGATTGCATTTCCTTTGCGAGTTAGCTTGCATTGGAAGGTCTTCATGTAAAATAGTGTCTCATTTCAGATACTAATTGCTGGTGAGGTGCCCTGTATGTGTTGATTAGCAGCCATCCCTATGTTCAAATTTCAGTGGCTGCATGCTTGGATGATACATGCTAAACTCCGTATTTCAGATACCAGTTACTAGTATGTGAGTTTCGTGCGCAATAAGTCGATGTCTAGGTCCCATATTTCAGATTCCAGTTGCTGGTATAAGGGTTGTGATTACTAGCTTCGCTTATAAGTCGCATGGTGGCGTAGTAAATGAAGAGTATCTTTTCAAAGACTTATCTTTTTTCATAAATCATGTGATGTCACATGTTGTGTATTTATGTATGTTTTATCGGTTGTTTTGGAATTGTTAACGTGGAACTAAACTTATTTATTTTTGACTTGATTTATTGTTATACCTCATGACTATTTCGTAAAATGGACTGTTTTCTTGCATGCACCTTAATACTTGTTGAGATTTATATCTCACTCCGATTTTCCCCTATTTTTCAGGTATGCTTGGAGAGATCGTCAAGAATGGGGTAGTGTGCACATGGGTAGAATTATGTTCATGAATCTAGAATTAATTCAGATTAAAGAACTTTTTATTGTAAATTAATTTGTTTAAATTGAAATAATTATGCTATGCTTCCAGTTGTACTCTGATATAATTAAAAATTTTAAATTCCCTCATAAATTTTAGTTTGTTCTGGCCTATTTTCACTAACACTTTGGGTTTGGTTATTTGAACCAGATCTGGGGCATTACATAAAGCATCTTAGTCATCTTATATATATTGTTATTGAGTCGTAGAGGTGCTTCGCAGGATGAGATATCCACAATAGCTATCTTCATGGCTAGTAAGTGCAGTCCTTTTGATACTGTTAGAAACTAGCCTAAAGAGTTTAGTATTCATGAAAAGAGATTGATTTTAGCACGAGTCCATGTAGAGCCAGATTTGATTCAACGTATACGGGAGAGACAGTTATCAGATCCAGATTTGAGGCACACCAGAGAGCTAGTGGAGAGAGGAAATGAGACTGCCATAAATTTTGATTTCAAGGATTATTTATTGAGGTTTAGAGGCAGGATCTGTGTACCAGATGATGCAGAGATCAAGAGATTGATTCTTGAAAAGGGTCATAGGTCCAAATATGCTGTAGCGCCCGAGATCCAGGTCTGCCCTATCACGGCACCAACCCATACCTGAGACCTACTTATGGGCCCAAAAGAACCGGATGAACATAATTAACGCGGGCAATTACTATGTAATCATCAGAGTGCATAAGATAAATAAGCATGGGATTTAAAATTTTCCATATAATACAAGATCATTTGTATAATAACCTCAAATGATAACGTCTGTGTATACAAAAAGGCAACTAGACCTCACCATCTCTATCTCTCACATGAACATTCATATACAAGTGATACTCTAAAGATAACTCTCAAATCTATATATCCAAAAGAATAATTACATCCCATTGATAGTTTAAAAAAAAAACTAAATACAATAACATAAAGAGAACCCTACTACGGGTAGTAAAAACCATCGAGCTTGCGCTCAAGCTCACCCTCAATATCTACCCCAGTATGTGGCTCACCAAGCGGATCTAAAAACAAATCCGGAAAAACAAAACACGTGAGACTTAAAGTCCCAGTAAGTAGCAAACATGCATGAAAGGAAGCAGTTGATGCAATTCACATGATATCATGATTGGAACAATTTAGGCAATTTATATAACATTAAATGAATAAAAGCAATTCATGCAATTCATGCAATTCATATTCCTATGTAAAGCATCTAATTAATATAACACATAATGTAAAACAAACCTATCAAATCAATGAGTAAAACCAGTATTTAACCAAAGCCAAGTGAGATTTACACCGTCACTGGCATTTAACAAAAGGGGGTAAGTGAGATCTACACCGTCACTGTTAGTCAACCACGGCCAAGTGAGATCTACACCGTCACTTCAAATCTCATAAAAAGAGCTCTTCATATCTTTACCAAACTCAAATCAATATTCAAAACGCGTAAAAAATAACCAATAAGCACTTCACATCCAAAGCCAATTCACAGTAGAATACATACACCCTAAAGTCCACAAATTACGTATCTGAGAAGTGGGATAGCCTTAGGATCCCCAATAAAGACACCATGCCAAAAATTAACGGATTCCGAGACAAAAAGTTTCGGACCTAAAAAATATTCCAAGTTTGGTTAAAAACGTTGACTTTTCGGTGTATAATTTTTCTAGACAAATCTACAAGGAGTTTCGGGCTCAAATTTTGGTTGTAGTCTATTGAAGGGTAAACAAATCTCTTAAAATTTTATGGGCATCTGAATCACTCATCTGGGTGTCAAACCCAAAACGGGATTTTTGATTAAAAATTGAGAAAACTGGAAATTTAGGCATGAATTGGAAAGTTGACTTTTTATTGGTTGGGAATTGGGCCTTAGGAGTATTTTTATTGGTTCCAAATGGGGGGTAAAACCTTATTTACATGTAAAGACTTAAGTAAATGGAGCAATAAATACACATGAAATTTACTTAAATGTCTTTCAGGTAAATAAGGGTGCTGTATGGGAGGCCTGGGTTGTTTGGGAAAGGGTTTAGGAAGAAAGGAATGAAGAACTGTCAAAACAGGGTCCACGATTAGGGTCAGGATTAATCGCCCAGGGGCGATTAGCTTGGACGTTTGGGCGTTAAGGTATTAAGCAAGGCAACGTTCGCACGTTAAAGGGTAAATCAGGGCCAACGCGCGTGCGTCTAGGGTCAACATTCGCGCGTTAAGGTTAAAGCAAGGTGAACGTTCGGGCGTTGAAGCTAAGGTTCGCGCGTTCAGGCTTTGGATTAATTGTCCAAGCTAATCCTGATTCGCGATTAGGAAAACAAAGGCTGATTTTTGGGGTCGTGGCTCAGGATTAATCGCCAATATCCAGGATTAATCGCCACCTCGGGTTTTCAAACATTTTTTGCTATTTTCAACACAAAACTCATGCAACTCATTCCTAACCTTTCCAAAACCAAATGGGATGATCATACATCATCCCAACATACTTAAAACACCTTTCAAAACAGGGATTCAACTCAAACCCTCATGAACACAAATCCAACACATAAATCATCATTCAAAATACCAAATCTCAACCCTAATCAGAAGTATAATCAATAGAGGTTGTAAATCCATGGCAAATCAAAAGAAAACTAAACAAGATAGTTAAATAAACCAAACCCTACGAATTTTAGAAGTAAAACCCCACATGCAAGTTATTTTCCAGTTTATCAAAACCCTAGGAGAGAGAGAAATACGAAAATCCAATAAATTCATTTTAGTTTAAAAGGTTTGCTACTTACTTGTTAATGGAGAATCAAGCTTCTCTTTAATCTCTCATCTTCTTCTCTTTCTTCTTCAAGCCCTCAAGCAAGCTCCCACTCCTTTCTCTCTTGTTCTATACGTCCAAGACAAGAGGAATGGTTCTCAAAAATACTTAGAATAGAAATTAGGGCATTCTTTTATATGCCTAACTTTTGGTCTTTCAAATCTGCCCCTAAACAGAGCTTTTATTTAACTAAAACCCTTAGGGTGTACTTAAGGCATACTAAAGGGTACCTTAGTGTTATTTGAGGGGATACCTTGGTGTTTCAAGGGGATTTGCCTTAGTTACTCAAGGGGTTATACTTTAGGTAAACTTGAGGGGTACCTTAGTTATACAAGAGGGGGATACCTTGATTATTGAAGGGTGTACCTTAGTTATACAGGGGTGTACCTTTAGGTAATAATAGGAGGGTGTACCCTAAGGAATGTAAGGGATGTACCTTAGTAATATAAGATGGTACTCTAGTTATACAAAGGGGGTACCCTAGCTATATAAGTGGGTGTACCTTAGTTATTCAAGGGGGTACATTAGCTAAAACAGTGAGGTACCTTAGCTATAGAAGGGACGTACCTTAGTTGTTTGAGAGAGGTACCTTAGTTATAGGAGGGATGTACCTTAGTTGTATGAGAGAGGTACCTTAGTTATAGGAGGGATGTACCTTAGTTGTATGAGAGAGGTACCTTAGTTATAGGAGAGATGTACCTTAGTTATAAAAGTTATATGAGGGGGGTACCTCTAGGTAATACAAGGGGTATACCCTAGGTTATGGAATGGGTGAACTTTAGTAACATAAGAGAGGTACTTTAGTTTTGCAAAGAGGGTACCCAAGATATATAAGGGGGTATTCTAGTTATATAAGAGGGTGTACCTTAGATAAAACAAGAGGTACTTTAAGTAAAATAGTGGGGTACCTTAGGTATTTAAGTAGGGTACGTTAGGCAAAACAAAGGAGTACCTTTAGGTAATACAAGGAGTACCTTGGACAAACACATGGGGTACCTTAGGCAAAGCAGTGGGGTACTTTAAGTATTCATGTGGGGTACCTTAGGCAATATGAGTGAGGTACCTTAGGCAATATAAGAGGGTACCTTAGGTATAATTATGGAGTACTTTAGGTACTCAAATGGGGTACCTTAGTCAAAACAATGGGGTACTTTAGGTATTTAAGTGGGGTACCTTAGGTAAAATAAAGGGGTACCTTTAGGTGTACTTGAATGGTACTTTGGGTAACACTTGGATGTACTTTGAGTAATACATGGGGGTACTTCGAGTAATACATGGGTGCACCATAGGCATATTTGGGTGGTACCTTGGGTAATACTTTGGTGTACTCTAGGTATACTTATGCAGTTCATCCTGGTAGTACAAAGATGTACATGAATCTTAAATCTGTTTATTGGTGGTCAAGAATGAAGAGAGAGATAGCTGAGTATGTTGCTAGATGTCTTGTTTTCCAACAAGTCAAAGCAGAGCATCGTAGACCTCTAGGATTACTTCATCCATTGCCCGTTCCCGAGTGGAAATGGTAGCATATTACTATGGATTTTGTATCTGGTTTGCCAATTACAACAAAGAGCTAGGATGCTAGATGGGTGATTGTTGATCGGTTGATAAAATCAGCCCATTTCTTGCCTATCCATACTTTTCAGACATTGAATTCATTGGTGGAATTGTATATCCTAGAGATTGTACAGTTGCATGGAGTCCTAATTTCTATTGTATCAAATAGTGATTCTCAGTTTACATCTCAGTTTTGAAAAAATTTCAGGAGACTATGGGTATTTAGTTGTACTTTACCACCAGTTTTCACCCACAGATAGATGGACAGTCTGAGAGGACCATACAGACATTGGAGGACATATTGAGATGTTGTGTACTAGATTGGGGTGGTAGTTGGAGTAGTCATTTGCATTTGGTGGAATTTGCTTACAATAACAGCTACAAGGCGAGTATATAGATGGCATCATTTGAGGCACTGTATGGGTGAGCTTGTAGATCACATGTTTGTGGGAGGAGGTTGGTGAGAGGCAGTATTTGGGACCACATATTGTGCAGGACAACGTTGAGAAAGTGAGTTTGATCAGACAGTGTCTTTTGACTGCACAGAGCCGTCAAAAGAGTTATGCGGACAATATACGGTGAGAGTTGAAGTTTGAGGTTGAAGACCAAGTGTTTGTGAAGATTTCGTCTCCCAAAGGTATCATGAGATTCGGCAAGAAAGGAAGTTGTTTCCTAGATTTATTTGTCTATTTGAGATTGTGAAGGAGGTGAGCCCAATGGCATATCGACTAGCTTTACCTACACAGATAGGTAGAGTACATGATGTATTCCATATTTCTATGCTACGTTGGTATATTCCAGACCCAAGCCATGTGTTTGATTTTGAGTCATTGACCATTGGGGAGTACTTGTCATATGAGGAGAAACCAATTCAGATTTTGGATCAACGTGAACAAATCCTACGAACAAAGGTGATTCCACTTGTGAAAATCCTATGACAAAACCACACTACCAAGGAAACCACTGGGGAAAGAGAAGATGAGATGCAGAAGAAGTACCCAAAATTGCTTATCACTTCATGAGGTAAATTTCGACGACGAAATTTATTTTGTAGGAGAGGAGAATGTAAAATCCTGAAAATTTAATTTTCAATTAAATTGGGACTTTATTAATTGATGATGTAATTATATGGTCATTATTGTAGCTGAAAGAAAAGAGAAAAAGTTGAGAAGTTATGATGGTATCTAAGGGAGGATGTGGAGTTTAATAAGGTAAGTGGTTAAGAACAATTTTAACTGATAATTAGGAGACTTTAGTAGAGTGGCTTTGTAGTAGATCACATCTTATGATTATGGATTGAGTAGGTGATTATAGTGGTATGACAAAGCATGGGATCACGTTAACTTTAATTTTAGTGGATGTGTAGGTAGGTTGGGTGGAGTGGCATCACATCAGAATATATGCAATTCAAACAATGTTGGGTAGCAACTATAAATAGGTGGACAAATCGGTTATATTAGTTTTGACCAGCTAGGATTCTAGGGTTCTCTAGTGGACCTGAGAAGGTTTGAGAAGGAATTGGAGGGAAGAGTGAGATCTGGGAAGAAGGAAGAAGAGAGGAAGAGACTTCTGAATTGTTAATTGAATTCGGTTGAGGATTGTGAAGGATTTCAAAATTCAAGTGTTGCAGTCGGCTGAGAAATTCAGAGTGATGAAGAGTTTTGTTCAGATCAGAAGAATTGCAAGTGAGATTTGATTATTTTATAGCAAATACGTTTGTATCAAGTGTTCTCTTAAGTTTGAGATTAGATCTAGTAAAGATATGATAATTTTAAAGTGTTTCGTAGAAATTAGTGAAGGGAGTGAAAAACCTTGATCGAGTTCAGATCTGTGATTTCATTGGTGATAGTAGTTCGAATTTGAACCTAACAGGTAAGTAGCACCTTTCTAAACAAATCTACAATGGAAATTTCGGATTAAACGCATGAGAATTGCTTTTGAAGTATTGAATGCATGATTTATGAGTTTTTGAGCTAAGAATATAGAAGTTCACAGATCTGATCTACAACCAAATTAAATTGTCGTTTGTGTAATTAAAAAACTTTTATTAATGCTTTAGAAGAAGTTTGTGGAGCTTTAGAATGATTAAATTAAGTTTTGGTAGCTAGAATTGTGAAAATTCAATAAATTTCCAAATTTGTTTGCGAACTGAAATTTTAGCCGAACGCCTAGGATCGCGCTCGAGCATTATCCCAAGCGCTCCGCCTGTGTTTTTTTTAAATTTCAAAAACCTGAAAGTTTCATTTTCCAGTTAAGCCGAGTGCCCAACATGACGCTTGAGTGTTATGCCGAGCATCAACTTTTGGAATTTTGTTTCTTTGATTGCCTGTCTGGACACTCGAGCGCTAGGTCAAGTGCCCAACCTAGAAATTCCTATTTTGAGGAATTTGAATACTTTTAAATTACAATTTGGTTTTTAATCAAATTCAACTTATGTATAAATAAGATTTAGGTATTTAGAAAGTGTTTACACTGGAATTATCTCAAAATTCAATTTAACAAAGAGTTTGAAGACATTCTATTAAACTAGATTTTTAAGAGACTTTTGGTTCCAAATTACAATAGAATGAGTTTATTTTGATTCCATCACTTGTAACATTTTCTTGAGATACTTTCTAAGGTGTTTCCAAAGGCAAATTGTATAATTGGGATTTTACCAAATATTTGGCCACCTATTCTATCAAATTAGCCTATTTTGAGGTTAAAAATGTGTTTTGGGTTCCATACTAAATTGCAAAGATTTTTAAGGATTTCCATTTATATAATCATTGTACTTATTCATGTTTTAGGTAAATGAACATCTAAGATTATGTTTCTGGTCAGATTTGGAAAAACTGGGATTTTTGAACACTATTTTGGGTTGTTTTGGATTAGCTTGACTTTGTTGGAAAACTTGCATTGTTTTCAACTATTGTGAATTATTTCAAGAGATTTGAGATTTATATGATTCATGATTCATGAGATTTGATTTTTGGTTTGGTTTTCTTCCATGTAATTAGAGAGATGGATTGAGATGCCATGTACTTGGGTAGATATTATACCTCCATTTACTCGGGATGCCCCATGTATTTGGGATGATTAAATAATTTAGAGGGCGTTTGGTAACGTGTTTGAACACCGTTTTTTGGTTTTTAAAAACAAAAAACCGAAAACTTGTTTGGTAGTAAGAGTTTTCAAATCACTTTTTAGAAAAACGGTTGAAAAACAACCGGTTTTTAAAAACCGAAATTTTTGGTTTTTAAAAACGACGAACCGTGTTTAAATTCGAAGGCATTTTTGTAATATTTTGATCGAGTTCTCCTGGACTCCTATTGTCTTCCTTAGCTTCAGTCTTCAGCTTCCTCTAATCGAGTTTTGAAGACTAGTGATTTTGTTTGCTCTCTGGTCCTCCCGGCGCTCGTTTCCGCGGCCGTCCCACCCGAAATGCATTAATTGTCGAAGGCCGTGTATACTGCGACACCTGCCGTGCTGGCTTCGAGACTTCCGCCACCACTCACATTCCCGGTACATTCACTTGCTCGGTTTAATTTTGAACCATTCCTGTTTCAATTTCTAAGATCAAATCTGATGATCTTGAAGAGATCAACGATTCAGTTAAATTAATTTTCGCTTTCTAGAGAAGAATACCATTATGCGTCCTTGGGTAAAATGACGGCTTTGGGAGGTTTCCTCCCCTAGATCTAAAGAATCTGCCACCACTTCTGATGCTCTCGATGTCATGAAGAGGAAAGGAAAAATGATTTTGGAAATATTATTTTCTTCATAAAGGTCGGTGTCTCTTAGATTCAGAACCCTTCTATCGATTTTCTGAAATCTCCTTGTAATTTCGAGAGTATTACTCGATCGTTCGTGGGTAAGTGCGAATTTTCCCTTTCTTGAATAATTTTTTGTTAATTCTTCATCTGTGTGCTTGGCTTAGCTGGTCTGAAGTCGTTTATGGCTCAAGGTTGATTGTCTCGCTGCCTCCAACCCCCACTGGACGGCTTATTTTCTGAGTTGCAGTTGAATTGGATGCTATTGAACTTGGTTCTCCGGTTATTGCTTTTTTCTGTATGTCGTTAGATTCAATCAACGAGATTTAGAAGAGCCGCATCAGATGCACTTTATATTGGGTTTTATTGGAAAATCAGGGATTTTGATTACTGGGGGACTATGTTCATGATATTTTGATCTTCATTTCTGATGTTCAGGGAAAATCAGTTTCTCTTGTTTTCTAGCAACAGAGATTAGTTCCCACTTCTCAGAAATCCATACCCTCATGTCAGACTCCATGTGTGTCTCCGGCTCAATAAGCTTCTTTAGATAATCTTGATAGCTTTGATTTTAACAATACTTTTTTCTTGAATTTAGAATTCTTGATCATTACTTGTTCTTTCAATCTCCATGTCTTATCCCCAGCTGCTTGGGATTGAGGTACAAATTAACTTGTCCTGTTCTTGCAATCCTTTAAACTTTCCTGTTTTCATTCCTATCAATGTTCACTTTTCAATCTTCTCATAACCTGTGTTAGACGGCTCCTTTTTATCCTCACATCTAATGATTTTTCATTGAACATAACCAAACCATCTCTATCAATGTTCACTTTTCAACCTTCTCATCCTTTTCCTTGATACTCATCCACTTTTAGAATCCTTACAAAAAGTGACAAAAGCGCCATGATAATACGAGCTCCAGTGCAGCTGCCCTTCATAAGATGTCCTTCTCTGTCTTAAGTGTCTCTTTGACTGCTTGTAAGATCAAGTTAATGTGTCTTTAGCAAACTCTATCATGACCCTATATTGAGTTAAGAGCTTTCAGAATGTCAATTACTGAAGTGGCACTTGCATTTGTCAATTTTTCTCTTATTTTTGTGTTGATTGGATGCTTAGAACTTCACCATTTTTAGCTTGTCCAGTTTCAATCTGCTACCATTAAAGTTGATAACTCAAGCTCCATGAAGCCCTATAAAAACAATTGGGAGTTGCTAGTAGTTCTCATTTTTCTTCTAATTCAAATTTCCAACACCAATGGCACTAAAAGGCAAATGACACCCAAATGACCTCAGTTTTTTGTCATTTTCTTTTCTCCTTGCTATTTTAGGTTAATGTGGTGGTGCGGGCGATGGAGTTGTAGAGAGGATAGAGAAAGAGATAGGATAAGGTACCCACAGCGTTGCTAGCTTGTTTGAACGAACAGGGAGAACGTGTGTGGCTATGGATTTCTGACCTCTCGTTTCTCCCCCATTACCATATCAAGATCATCTCTCTCTAGGACAAATTTTGTTAAACGACAAAGATTGATGTGGTAAATACGAAGCCACTCAATTAAGGTACTATCGCAACCAATCTGAGAAATCAAATTCGAAATTTCTCAGTAATTGAGAACACAGTTGTTTACCACCGTCTGATCTTTAGACTTTGATTGTCAAGGTATAGATATATGTGGTTAATTTCAGCCAGTAAAATCCTTCCACGTCAGCTTGTGTTTGTGATATATGCTGGTGATGTGGTAGTAGTTGAGTGGGCCAAATCAAATCCTATCTTTTTTTTTTTTTTTTTTACATTTTCTTTCTCCTTTTTTCCTTTTTTCAAGAGTATACTTGTGCTTGGCGGATCTTACAGGTGAATGGTGTCCGCATGCTTGACGTCATTTTTTCTTTTTATAGTAATGGTATAAGAGTTGTTTAGAATATAAGTAGGGAAGGGGTTGATGGGATTTATCCTTTGTAATTTGTGATATGGAATTTTGATTTCCCTTTTTTTTTCATAACAAATTTGTTATAGTTCAATAGGCTTGCAGGTTGTATAACACTGCATATTTGTTGATTTTGAAAACTTGAATCGTTTTTTTTTAATCAATTGTTACCAAATGGGTTTCTTGTCACATGGTTTCAAAAACGCAAAAAACAGTGATTGTTACCAAACGGGTTTTTTGTCACTTGTTTTCAAAAACCCAAAACCAATTGTAACTGTTTTTAGTTTTCAAACTGTTTTAAAAAAAAAAGTTAAAAAACAGGCCTCTTACAAATTCAAAAAAATTAGGTCATAGATTTTGTCAAGATGTTTTTAAATGCCATATATTGAATGCCTTTTTCTGGCATGGATATGGTAATTTTATATTTTTTTCATTCTTATTATATTTTCATGCGTAGAATATATGACCCAATATTTGATTGAATGTTCCCAAATTCTCTATAAAAAAGTTTAAATAGGTTGGATTGGAAATGTAACATAGTTCGAATCATCAATTTCGCTGACATCTATGTTATATTTTAACATATAATATCAACTTTATTATATTAAAGGTTAGGAAAGGCTTGGGCCTTTTAACTTGGGAAGAATACATATGACAGATTTATTAGTTTTATTTTAGAAAAAAGTACTAGAATCCAATACCTTGGCAATAATTATTCTGAGAAAAATCAGTGTTTTATGATCCCCAAGTACTTTCAAAATATATTTTTCAATAAGCCAAAGCAAACTAACTTCATCATATGATCATTGATTACGACACAAAAGCAAAATCCTTAAGCACACAAAGCATGATGAAAGATAAAAATACAAAAAAATAAAAAATAAAAAATAAAAAATCATCTCACTTTTATCCAACCCCATTCATAACTCTTCCCTCCCCTCTCAATAAGTCTTCAACAAATGCCCCACAAATTTATCAATGTTCTTGTCTGAGCTTCCGCCCTCACAAATTGCTTCCCTAGCCAATTCCCTCATTTTAATGGCTTTCCTCTTAATTTCTTGGCTTCTGGGTCCTTTCATTACTTCCCTCAAGCAAAACTTAAGTTCTTCCCTTCCTATAGTTCCCCCCTCATCCTCTTTAGGCCTCAACCCCACCCCCCAGACTTCCTCAAAAAACTTTGCATTTGCCAACTGGTCTGCCCATTTTGGTATCCCCACCATGGGCACACCTAGACTCAGACCTTCCAGTATGGAGTTCCAGCCACAGTGTGTCACAAAGCAACCAACAGCCTTGTGAGCTAGTAGCACCTCTAGTCGATTACACCATGTCACAACTAGTCCCTTCTCTTTTGTTGAATCAATGAAACCATTTGGCAAATTTTCGCTCTCAGATTCTTTCACAACCCATAGGAAATTGAAGGAACTCCCCTTCAATCCAAATGCAATCTCTTCCATCTGTTTCGCTGTCAAGGCAACCATACTTCCAAAGACACATACACCACTGACTCCAGTGGCTTTGAGCCTAGCCAGTTCTTGCATTCTTCACCAAGGGGCTTCCATAAACTAGCTCCATACCCTTTATCATCTTCAATTCTCCCATCTAGATATGCTGATGGAACCATTGGCCCAATTGGGACTCCTGTCCAGAGCCCCAGTATGCCTTTCAACACCTTTTTTGAACACAGAAACATGAAAAATCATCAGAAAACAATGACTATGCTCCTATGGTAATAGTATTACCCTTTTTTTCAACTGAGAAAGAAGGAACTATAGAGTTTGACATGATAGTGAGTTGATTATATATACTTATGTGACCTTCCAGCTCTTCAAATGCGTTCCCAAAGATCCAATCAGCCATTTCCAGGTTTGAATACTGACTCAACTTCATTGCCAAGTATGCTGGGTAAGATTCCAGCCACTTGTAAAAGCTTGGCAGGTCACAGTAGTTCAATGGAAGAAGGCCTGGTATCAGGAGTGGCATGTCTTCAAGCGTCACAGGCAAGGTAAGTAGACCATGGTGTATGGGACAGAATATCGACGAACCGTTGCCGAATTGGTGAAGAATGAGGCTCCATATAATCCATGTTGCTTAGCAACATCAAGAGCCCATGGTAAGAAAGAGTCATATATGACACAATTGACTGGAGAACCAGAGCTCTTGAACTTGTGTATGAGCTCTGAAAGAGTTCTGGAACCATTACCCTTGAATGCTTTTAGGTATTCATCTTCATTGGAGGCCTGAGCATAACCACCCTCATCAAACCCATCAGAGATGGGTTCAACCCCAACTTTTGCAGTATTAATGGACTTAACAGTGTAATGGGTTGTGGCTATTGTAGCCTTGACTCCTTTGGATGCCAAGAGTTTGGCAAATTGGAGGAGAGGGTTTATGTGCCCTTGGGTAGGGTAGGGGATCAACACAACATGACCTTTGTACTCTTTCTTCTCCATTGCTATTGCTCTCTTTCTGCCGGAATTCACCCGGGGTTTCGTTATTTATAGTCGCAGAGGCGCAAACAACTGCCATCATTAATGTTCTTCATTCTTCTTCCATCTTCTTGACATCTTGTTTTTGTTGTTTGTTTCTGTTGTTGTTCTTCATTCTTCTTCCATCTTCATTCGTTATTTGTTTTTGATGTTGCTCTCTTTCTGTTCTTTTTTCCTCTTCTGGTAAGTCTTTTAGACCTTCTGGGGTTTCGTTATTTTTTTTTTTTTTCTGGTAATTGGTTTAGTTTTTTTCATTCTCCCCCCCCCCCCCCCCCCCCCCCCCCCCCCCCCCGGTTTATGTAACACATAAATCAGAGTCAGCCTTCTATTACCTCTAATTTTCAGTTATATGTTTTTGCCCATTTGGAATGGATAATGATAAGTTAATGTTTCATGCAACTGTTGATATTGGATATTTGGATGCTGTAATAGATTTTCAAACGAATGCTTGTTTGCTTGTTGTTCAGTTCATCTTTTCATGTCTGGATGTTTCTGTCATCTTACTAGACATTTGAGAAGTTTAAAATTCATTCGGAAGTTGTTCTTATGATTTGAAAGTTTGATGAAACTAAGTCAATGAGAAAATTCGATGAAGAAACTGAACATTTTATGCATTCAATGGTGAGCTGATCTACATTTTTCTTCCAGTGACTTGACTATTCTGTATAAAAGAGTCATCAACTGATCTTCACTTGGCTCAAAAGTTAATTATAGGGAACTCTCCCCCAGGTAACATTTCTTTCATTGCCTTTTATTAGTGTTTTCTAGTATTGATTAGTACCTCACTGATTATGTCTTAATAGATGTTGATTGCACCTTAGAATTTTCAATCTTGTACTTCAAAAGCGCCTTCTTTACATATTAGGTTTTGATGGATTTGAGCAACAGCGATGAAACTAAGAATGTTGAAAGCACATTGAGCTGCAGCGAAAGCTCCCTCAGCTCTTTTTCTTATTCTTCCTGTGCAATGGTGGAGAAAAGAAAAGAACAGGAAGAAGATGAAGAGCTGCACGGGCTTCTTGTTCCAAATATTCATGATCTTCCACTTACTCCTCCTTCTGCAATAGAATCTAATTTTGTTAGCTACTTTGCTCCTGGTAAATTGAAATTCTAAAAATTTGTCTGAAGCTACAGTCTCTCTCTCTTTCTCTCTTGATTAGTTTTCTCTCCCATTGTATTGGGTTGCACAGATTTTATCAAGCCAGGACATGATCAGTATGTTTATCGCCATGCCAATGGGTAAAAATTAGATATTTTGAATTTTACCTCAGATTAAAGTTCAACCTCCATTCATATTTAAAATATATCTTATGGATGAAAGGTTGTGCGTAATTGGTTTAGCACCTATGCATGTGGCTCTAAAGGAGACAGCAGTTACTGCAGTTGATTTTAATGTTGGGAAGCATGATCGGAGTGAAATTAAGGTCACAGGAAAGCGTAAAAAGGTGGTCCTCTTTACCCCGTAGTTATTGACTAATTGGCAGATATAAAGCTCAAAAATAAATAGCAAAAGAATTAAACAAATGCTGTTTAATTCAATTATGATTCTGCCTGATTATGAAGTTGGTATTGAAATAATGAATTTGAAACTTAATGGTATCAGGGGTTTCCTGCCAGTGTACATGAACAATGCAGTCAATATATTCTTGTCTTTGTACTCTTTCAAATCCATAATTCTACCATAATATACTGTTACTTATGAGTAAGAGGTCCCTGTAAAGCTAACTAAATTTCTCAAACTTGATGTAAAGCAGGATGTTATATAAATGTTGACATAATGAATTTGTAATAATACTTTATTTTTGAGTTTAAGAAGTCTATTTTCTGATTTGAGATGGGATTTTGCATCATCATTTTACAGTTAGCTGATTAAATGCAAAATTATTATGATTGTTAGACCATGATTTAGTGTATCATTCTGGTAGTATTATTGACAAGCCATTACTATATTGTAGTGCGCCAGATCAAGATATGCAACCAGTGTATACCAATCAATACATGAAAGGGACTTTGATTCCACCCAATATCTTGAACTGATTCAGTTTCGTACTGGTAGGAACCAGTTAGTCTTTACAGAGTCAAAATTGAAACAGGTACAGTTTTATGTGCTGATACCTTCAAACCCTAGAATGGACATATAAAACAGAGGCGTAGGAAGGCATTGTGAGAAAGATCAAGATGGTTCATATCTAAAGAACTAAAAATACAGACGAAAGACTAAAAGGATCTAGATAGAGTCTTTCAAAAATTATTGAAATTTGCATAATATGACTGAACACCCAATATCTTGAACTCGTTCAGCTCGATACTTTTATAAACTAGTTAGCTTTTACATGGAATTAAACTGAAACAGGTACAGTTATATGTGCTGATACCTTCGAATCCTAGCATGGACATGGATAATAGGCTTAGGGAGGCACTGTGAGAATGATCAACAGGGTGCATATCTAAGGAACTAAAAGGATTGATGGAAGACCAAAAAGGATCTAGATAGAGTCATTTAGTAATGATTTGATATGCATAATCTAACTGAATGTTTGCTGCTCAATAGATTCTGATATCAGAACATGATTCTTGTTGCTGACTGTAGCTATCTGGGATAAGTCATTTTGTTCATGTGTTGATTTTGATTCATAGTATTTTGCAATTTTGGATGCGTAATTTAGCCTTGGGCTAATGCATTCTTTACATTTTGTTTATCCATCAAACTTGAATTCTATTAACCTCATAGATATGTGACACAGAATGCGCAACACTTTGAATCAAACACTGCTTTATGTAAAGTATATACGAATGATACTTTCTATATAGCAAGGTTAAATCTCTCTCTCTCTCTCTCTCTCTCTCCTCTCTCTCTCTCTCTCTCTCTCTCTCTCTCTCTCTATCCTCTTATTTTCAATCTATTTGTCTTTTGATTTTATAAGGTAAAAAGGTTGGCTTTTGATAGGTGCTGTGTAAAAGGCTCTCTTTTGGAAGTGAATGATAGATTAATTAACCAGCCAGGATTGCTTATCACATCGGTAATATATGCCTTTTGCTGTCATTTTCAATATTATGCATTTCCCGTGAAGGATGGATTTATATTGGCATATGTCACATAGTGGTCTCATAACTGTTTTCATTCCACTTTATTTTTTATAATGATCTCTATAATGCGAAAGTTAAATTAGCATCTATGAACTCTGAAGAATAGATTGGATTATATTTTTAAACTGTTAGTTATCATCTCATGCTCTGGAGCTCTTGAAATAATGTTATTGTTGATCTATCTAAGTGAATTGGTATGGAAGATACTTCAAATTTTGACTTGCTTTTGTAGAAACATGAAGATGCTCGAGTTGAATCTAGGACAAATATATATTTGTTGTTGTTGCTTAAATAATTTACAAATCTGAAAAAGTATGCATCTCTACTAAATTCCAAAATCTTCGCTTACAGAATTCTTTTAATACAGTAAAACTGAAAATGTTCATTTAGGTCCTTGCCAATTATAAGTAGAGAATTCAAGCAAAGCAGACTGAAAGGATTCTGTGAACTTCAATGAGGGTGACATTATCCCGACATGCATCTGCCAGTAATATTCAGTTAATAATGGAAAGGATCTCCAAGGAATACAGATTGCAAAGTGGATGGTGGTTGGTGGGGATGGAAATTCTTATTTTGATTATGACAAGAGTAAAGAGGTGATTTCTCTAGGGCTTTTAGGCTGTTTACTTCATAAATATTCATCTATAATCTGATAAGTGTGGAATCAGGCTAGGCAATACATTCATATGGTGGGCACAGAGCAAATTATTCATTTGTTGTTTACCAGAGAATACTGTGTTCTTATCACAGATGCCAACAACAAGAGGTCCAAGAAATTTTAAGAAATCACAGAAAAATGAGAAACTTTAGTTAAAATATATTTGCATAAAAAGTGTAATAAAAAAATGTCAGAAAATTGCTGAAGTGTAATTGAAATAGAATAGTGTTGTTTTGGTATCTTTGAAGTAAAGTTGCAATGACAATCACTAATGAACCCTTTAATAAGAAGTTAAGAACCTTAATTAATCCAGTTATGGTTTTAATCCATTTTCTTTATGAAAACCCAACTTATTAGAAGTCTAATTCACATGATTAAGCTTATCTATAATCTAGAGTAGCCCTAAATGCAAAACCAATGAAAGCCCCCAGTTTTCACCCTAAACCATAAGCCAGATGAAAAGTAAGCCCAAATCCACAAACTATAGATGAAAACATAAAACCCCATGAAGTTGGGAGCTAGGATGGAAGGAGAGTGGCAACCTATGAAGCTGATCTCGTGGAACATAAGAGGTGCAGGTGACAACTGTCAGAAAAAAAAGGGAAAAAATGGCCCGTGAAGGAATTGTCTCAGTTCACTAGGCCAGACATAGGACTGATCCAAGAGACCAGGTTGGAGTAATTGGATAGAAACCTTGTTAGAACAAGGGTTTGAGGAGACTGTGACAGGAAATGGGCCGTTTCACCCTCATCAGGAGCTGCTTTGTTCTCTTCTGTTTTTTTTTTTCTAGATTTTGGTGTTGGGTTAGGGGAGATGGTGTGTATTGGTTTGGGTTGGGTTGGGTTTGGTCGTGAGGGGTGTGGGGGAGGGGGATATTTTCTGCTGTTTGAAGATAAGGAGATAAGGATTGAGGAATACTCAATTTCAGTAAGCTTTTCTAGTAAAAGTTATGGTTTTAATTGGTGGCTAGCAGGGATTTACAGGCCTTGCAGATCCTGGGAAAGGGAGTTCTTCTGGCGTTGAACTTATGAATGTATCTCTGGAAACTAATTTCATTGCTTTGGTTCGTTAGTTTTCCTTTGTGATGCAAAAACACTTTCTCTGGTTCAGAAATAGTTTTATTGACCACTTTGGTAGAAGGGTATGTATGCTTGTATGAGAAGATCAGAAGAACACGTGCCCCCTGAATCTTCCATACACATTGATAAGAAACATCATCATATGCTTCACATTTGGCTATTAACTTGTGCTAGTGATCTTGTCCTTCACGCCGACCGAACCTAACATTTTTTGTTTCCGTCTCTTTGCAGGCAGATAGAGAAGGATACATTGCAATTATCATGCCTAAACCATCTGACTGGCTTAAGATCAAGGGTTCATTAATGAGCTTTGAAGAATATAAGAAATTGAGAGATCTTTGATAACTTATCCAGAAGTACCGTTCAAGGTCTCCTTTTATAAATTCATGAAGTCCTCAATTTTTTTTAGTTTACAAACAACATTTGAAATATTTAAAACAAACATTATTGTATCCATCTGACAAGTTCGTTTGATGCTATGTCACTCATATTGGATTTATATTGTTAGAAGTTCATGGTTTGACATCTTCAATTAACCTTGTCTCGGTGTGCCATCTATTGATTTTTCTGAAAATAAATGTTTACACTAAATTCTCTCTATTACTTCTCAATTAATGGCGGTCATGAAAATTCGCAACCTTACGAGTTTTTCTCTAATCCTTTTAATATTTATTATAACAATTGTCATCAAATACATAACCTATGTTTACTTAACTAATTGGACTCTTCTGCTATGCTTACTTGAATTAGCCCTAGATACTTGAATTGGCCCTTGCTTGCTCTAGGTCAGTGGTTTTTTGGAAGATTAATTTTTAGTAATAATTTTTGAAAATAATTAAAATTCATTTAGCAAAGTTTTGAGTTTCAACTTTTAGGAAACCTTAATCAAATTTTAGGGATAATTAATTTAATATATCCCTAAATTTTAATTTTTTTGGATAAATATTTAAGAATGCCGAGATGGCACTGTATTTAAGAATGCTGTACTAATATTTAAGAATGCTGTACTAAGTCTGTCATGTGTTGGTGTTGTTGTGTGTGTGGGGGTGTGAGAGAATACATGGCTGGTTTAAGGTTTGCTTGCAACCCTAATCTTAAGGTAAACGAGAGGTTAAATTCTGGGGGTTAAACACAATTCTTGATTTCTCCCTTTATATTGATTAAATAGTTTGATCATGTGTGTGCGGAGGTGCAAACTTTCCTACCCCAAAACCAATTTAAAAACCCAAATCAAAAGACCTTTGACTGTTCAATCAATTGACCCAAGTTAACTGTCCATATTGTGGTTCAGGTCATTACACCAAGCAAGCTAGTATTTATCAACATTAACTGAATTCTTTTGGGATATGTTGTGCAAACCTTTTAATCCAAGTGTAATTGTTTGATTAATATCATAGACTTATTTATATTGAGCAAAAATTTTTTTTGTTTAGTGAAAGATATCCTTTTTTGTTCATCTAATAATGTTAGCATTAAATAAATGCCATCTAATAATGTTAGCATTAAATAAATGCCATCCCAGGTCTTATCCACCACAAATGGCTTTGGAGAACAATAAGCTGCCATCTGTAGATAATAAATGGGAGGTGCTTGGTCATCTGCAGCTTCTTGAGTCACATTCAGTATTCTTTGATCTATACTGGCATTTGCAATAGTGAGGGGACCTCTCTGCACCTCTGCAAGGTTCAATTAGCAACGCAGGTGGACCATATCCTGATATCCATATAACCTGTTTTATGAGGATAGGACTTTACCATCTCTACTAGGCGTCATTTGTTGGGCTTGGTAAAGGTTAGGAAAGGCTTGGGCCTTTTAACTTGGGAAGAATACATATGACAGATTTATTAGTTTTATTTTAGAAAAAAGTACAAGAATCCAATACCTTGGAAATAATTATTCTGAGAAAAATCAGTGTTTTATGATCCCCAAGTACTTTCAAAATATATTCTTCAATAAGCCAAAGCAAACTAACTTCATCATATGATCATTGATTAGGACACGAAAGCTCAATCCTTAAGCACACAAAGCATGATGAAAGATTAAAATACAAAAAAAATAAATAAAAATAAAATAAAAAATCATCTCACTTTTATCTAACCCCATTCATAACTCTTCCCTCCCCCTCAATAACTCTTCAACAAATGCCCCACAAATTTATCAATGTTCTTGTCTGAGCTTCCACCTTCACTAATTGCTTCCCTAGCCAACTCCCTCATTTTAATGGCATTCCTCTTAATTTCTTGGTTTCTGGGTCCTTTCATTACTTCCCTCAAGCAAAACTTAAGTTCTTCCCTTCCTACAGTTCCCTTCTCATCCTCTTTAGGCCTCAACCCCACCCCCCAGACTTCCTCCAAAAACTTTGCATTTGTCAACTGGTCTGCCCATTTTGGTATCCCCACCATGGGCACACCTAGACTCAGACCTTCCAGTATGGAGTTCCAGCCACAGTGTGTCACAAAGCAACCAACAGCCTTGTGAGCTAGCACCTCTAGTTGAATACACCATGTCACAACCAGTCCCTTCTCTTTTGTTGAATCAATGAAACCTTTCGGCAAATTTTCGCGCTCAGATTCTTTCACAACCCATAGGAAATTGAAGGAACTCCCCTTCAATCCAAATGCAATCTCTTCCATCTGTTTCGCTGTCAGGGCAACCATACTTCCGAAAGACACATACACCACTGACTCCAGTGGCTTTGAGCCTAGCCAGTTCTTGCATTCTTCACCAAGGGGCTTCCATAAACTAGCTCCATACCCTTTATCATCTTCAATTCTCTCATCTAGATATGCTGATGGAACCATTGGCCCAATTGGGATTCCTGTCCAGAGCCCCAGTATGCCTTTCGACACCTTTTTTGAACACAGAAACATGAAAAATCATCAGAAAACAATGACTATGCTCCTATGGTAATAGTATTACCCTTTTTTTCAACTGAGAAAGAAGGAACTATAGAGTATGACATGATAGTGAGTTGATTATATATACTTACATCACCTTCCAGCTCTTCAAATGTGTTCCCAAAGATCCAATCAGCCATTTCCAGGTTTGAATATTGACTCAACTTCATCACCAAGTATGCTGGGTAAGATTCCGGCCACTTGGTAAAACTTGGCAGGTCACAGTAGTTCAATGGAAGAAGGCCTGGTATCAGGAGTGGCATGTCTTCAAGCTTCACAGGCAAGGTAAGTAGACCATGGTGTATGCGACAGAATATCGACGATACCGTTGCCGAATTGGTGAAGAATGAGGCTCCATATAATCCATGTTGCTTAGCAACATCAAGAGCCCATGGTAAGAAAGAGTCATATATGACATAATTGACTGGAGAACCAGAGCTCTTAAACTTGTGTATGAGCTCTGAAAGAGTTCTGGAACCATTAGCCTTGAATGCTTTTAGGTATTCATCTTCATTGGAGGCCTGAGCATAACCACCCTCATCAAACCCATCAGAGATGGGTTCAACCCCAACTTTTGCAGCATTAATGGACTTAACAGTGTAATGGGTAGTGGCTATTGTAGCCTTAACTCCTTTGGATGCCAAGCGTTTGGCAAATTGGAGGAGAGGGTTTATGTGCCCTTGGCTAGGGTAGGGGATCAACACAACATGACCGTTGTACTCTTTCTTCTCCATTGCTGTTGCTCTCTTTCTGCCGGAATTCTCGGGGGTTTCGTTATTTATAGGGAAAATTAATTTTTAGTGGTGTTTTATCAAAATATTTAAGATTTAGTCAGCAAAATTTTGAGTTTTAATGCTTACTGCACCTTTATCAAAATAATTAATTTTTAGTATCATTTCACTATTATAAATCAACTATTCCAAGAATGCCCTTACATCACTCATCCAAATGGCTTGTACAAATCACTCATTCAAGGTACAACTACAACCTATTTTATTGACTTGTACAAGTTAATTTATTGATTTGTATAAGTTCCGGAAGTAAGTTGTATAAGGGTATTTTTTGAAAGATTTATTTGTAACAATGAAATGGTATTAAAAATTAATTATGTTGATAAATGTGCAGTAAAAAGTTAAAATTCAAAACTTTACTGACTAAATCTTAAATATTTTGATAAAGTACCACTAAAAATTAATTTTCCCTTATTTATCGCAAACAACTGCCATCATTAATGTTCTTTTTGACTACCAAAAAATCATTAATGTTCTTTCATTCTTCTTCCATCTTTCTTCTTGATATTTTGATTTTTTTGTTTATCCTCTTCTGGGTAAGTCTTTTTTGACATTTTGAACTTTTTTCTTTGCTTTTCTTTTTTCTTTTGTCCGTCTTGTAATAAAGGAAGGGGAGATATTCCTCTACAATCAACCTTAGACCCCACCTCATGACCCAAAAAAAAAAAAAACCTTAGACCCCACCTATCATTTGAATTTCTCCCCTCTACTTTGAGGCTCTTTAAATTGTATCCAAGCAACCATGGATTAGTTTCAAATTCCATCCATGTTTAGTTTTCTTTGTAAATTGCTAATGTTAAAAGCAAGAATCACATTGACATTGAGTACTACAATAAAGTGATTGCAAGCCTTTCCCCGGGACCCCATGTTTAAAGAGCCTTTTGTTATGTTGAATTGTCTAAACATCTAGGTGTGTCTAATAGGGGTGCAACTCGGTTGGCTAAAACCGAACCCAAATCGATCCAAACCAACTTCGGTTCAGTTTATTAATTGTTTGGTTCGGTTTTGGTTATAAATTTTTAGAACCGAATTAGTTTGGTTCGGTTTTGGGTTACATCTTCAGTTAAATCGAATCAAAATCCAAACTGAACTAAACCATATATAATAAATTTATAGATACGTTTTTTTTTTATAGTAATTTATAGATATGTTAATACTCTTTTAGATATGTTAATAAATTCATAGATATGTTAATACACTTTTATCCTTCACCTAAATTTTAGGAGTGGTGGATGGTTGAAGACTTATGGAGTGAGAGTGGTGGGTGTCTCCAGGTGATCTTCGTTTAGTGAGACTCATTGATCACTTTTTTTTTTGGAAAGAGAGACTCGTTGATCAGGTGGCTCGAGGTGATCCTCGTTTAGTGAGACTCATTGATCAAGTGGCTCGAGGTGATCGTCGCTTAGTGAGACTCATTGATCACTTTATTTTTTTTGAAAAGAGAGACTCGTTGATCAGGTGACTCAAGGTGATTCTCGTTTAGTGAGACTCATTGATCACTTTCGTTTTTGAAAAGAGAGACTCATTGATCACAGGGCGTTTCCTTCCAGCAGAATAATGATGGCCGTCGCTTCCAACACCTCGTTCTCCAAGTAAGCTTCTTTCTCCTCCAGCGTTTCTTCTCCTCTGGCATTCCGTCGTCTACCTTTACTCCCATTTTCGCAATTTATCCTTCATCTTAAATTTAGGGCGCTCTTTCCTCAAAATCTAGTCTCGCCATTACAGTTGCTGTTGCCCCACCTTGCCTCCTCGCCATTGTCGCAGATTGGTTCTCTCTCTCTCTCTCTGTGCATGAGCGGAATCCCCTTATTTCGATGTCAAAATACGATGAATTACCGACTATTACTTCGCGGGATGTTGTTGGTGTGTGTCGAAGTCAAGAAGTATTTTATTGGAATCCCATGGATTTTGTTTCAATTTCAGTCGCATCCTATTAGAACCTGGTTCGTCAGTCAACCTTCTTTGTTTCTTATCTTCCTTGATTTCGATTTTTGGGAATCAGTTTTTTTCCTTGGAATCTCATGAATTTAAGTGACGAAATTGATTAGGCATTTTTGGTAAATTGTATGTATCTGGATGTGCATAGAAGCTCGAGGTTTTTACATTAAAAGTGAGTGTTTGCAGGCTTTGAATTGCTAGCTAGTCTCTGTAACTCTTTTGTTCTGCTTTGGAATTGTATGTGAGTGCTGTTAGAGTTGAAAAAGAGAGAATAGCGTAATGGAGTTATTAGTTGCAGAGAGAATGTCGGTTTAACCCGAACCAAACCGAACTGAATTGACCCATAGAATTAGGTTTGGTTCGATTTGGATTTCGGTTTTTTTATTTTAATTTTGGTTCAGTTTTTGGTTTTGCATTTTCGGTTTACAATTCGATTCGGTTCGGTTTTGGGTTGAGTGTATGTAACTTTGGTTTAGTCTTGGGTTGACCTCAACCTAGACCAAACCGAACCGAGTTGCACCCCTAGTGTCTAACATTTGCAGAGAATTTTTTTGATGAATAGTGAAAAGTATGTATTGAATAATAAACCTTAAAAAGTAAGAAAAAAAAAAAGAGAGAACCCATGAGGTATGGGTTACAACAATCTGAACCTAAATACCTACATAACAAGGACACAGAAAACAACAATATAGATAAAAACAGATTACTCCAAAAAAGAAAAAAAGAAAAAGAGGATTTATAATCATCTACCGCTGTTAACTACTACTCTCACAAACATGGAGCGTTCAATAGTTGCTGTCATAGTGCAGCTTGATTCAGATGCTGACACATGGAGCACCTTACCGTCGCTGAACTTTTTCTTTTGAATACATAAAAAAACTCTTGTCGGTAAAGCCAACCGAACCATGAAATGTTCCAAATGACAGCATCTCACAATCATTGCATGGATGGCAGCAATAAATGGCGGTAGACGCTAACACCCCAAAAAAGCAATAAAACTGTTTTTTACTTTTTTTCCTGAGGCAAAATCTATGACCGAGGCTTAAGAGCCTACAATAGTCTTGAACATCACATATTGACATTGCTTACACTAAAAAATGGTTGAGACCCACCATCTGACAAGTTCCATTGGAATGAAAAGACGAAATTTTTTTACCCTATAAGTTTGATCAAGCGATTTTTTTTATAGATATTGAAAAAAGTTTTGATCAAAATTTACAACTTAGATCATTTAAAGCTTTCAAACTACTTTAGTATTCAAGGCTGACATTCTATCTTTTTATTGATTTCCTTCGTATTTCAATAAATTCTCGGTGCATTGGGAACTCATATTTTGGTAGTTTCTTTAATTACCTTTTTGATAATGCAAAAGTTTCCTTTCTTACAAAGGTAAATCATAAATCCATGATGTGAACTGTGAATGCATCGAGACGTCCACAATAATGACGATCACATGGTTTGCCGGTGTAATGGCATACAGTTTATCCTTCTACAGTAGGGCATAAATACAGCAAGCAATAAATATCATAATGCCTCATCAACTGCATCACATATTAAGGCATCGTTTGGCGTTCATTTTGGGAAGGCTTGGAATGAGTTCTAAGGGTTAAAATGAATTTGTGGGGCTATATGGAGTGTTTGGTTTCATTTCGGGAATGAGTTTTACCCAAATGAATATTGAATAATACACTACAATCCATAATCATCGTAAGATCTATTTCTTGATTTTCAGAATGAGTTTTGCAAAAGTACAATGGTATACTTGTAATATCTATAAATTGCGAAGGATGTACTGGAAAACCATTTTAAAAACTCTTTTATATCACAAGGATAGACTAGTCAGTTATGAAAACATTCTTTTAAGTTAAAAAAAATGACACTTATAATGTCCATAAGTTCCACAAAAATCAATTATCTTTCGCCAAACATCAGACTTAACCTTCAATTGCTGCAAAATCATTTGGCGAACTATTTAGAATGATCGCCAAACGATACAGACGTAATGGTGTGTGTGTGTGTGCATGCATGCATTCATATGTGCGTGTTTTGTTGAAAAGAAAGGTTGACACTCACTCTTGAAATTTTCAGTTAATTTTATTTATTTATTTTGTAATTCAGGGTGTACCAAAGAGGTTTCCAACTAGATTACTAGAGACCTTGGCGGGACCAAGACTTGGCCACCAGCAATTTAAAAAAATTTGCAAACAACCTCGACTAGTCCTAGGGGAAGGCCCTGGGGTGACCCCAAAGAATTGTACCAAAGAGGTTTCCAACCGGAGACCTTGGAGGGAGCATACACCCATACACCAAGCCTTGGCCACCGGCAATTTAAAAAAAATTTGCAAACAACTTCCCGCCAAAAAACACAGTTTTTAGGAGCTGGGAGGGCGTTGTTCAGAAAAAAATTGGCATCTTGAAGAAAGCTTTTCTGCTGTAATTAAGCACTTTCAAAGTTGTCACTAAATACTCCATACTGGGTTGCAAGTCCTTCTAAGTCCCGAATGAACTTCTTGGCCTTCAGAAAGTTGCATCAAACAAGACGTAATTATCTTAAAAACTTGTGAAGATAATTTTCTTAAATTTTTGTTGCAGTAATTTTTACACATTTTGGAAATTGAAAAATAATTATAATAGCGGAGAAGTACAAGTTTATCCTTTTTATTAATTTTTTTGGGTATAATAATCAAATGTTGGGTCTTCCCTTTCTCATACCCCACACAAGATGGTAATAAACTAGGCTCCGTTTACGTCGGCTTTCAAAAGTGAAAAGCAAAAAAGTACAATTTTCATAAGATATATTTTCTTAAAACAAAGAAAAAAATAATAATAAAAAAAAAATTAAAAAAACAATTTCTTAATGTATACTATTATTTTAGCGAACCTTAAAGGAATATTCCTCCGGATTCTAGTCATCTTTTCTACATGGACACAAACAATCCTTTTAAAATCCTAAAAGACTCCCATATCTAATAAGAAACCATCCACCTAACTAGTTCTTATATTCCATAGAAAACTACCCCTTAAGTAACTAATTACTAGCGAGGTGCACGTGAAATACAAATAAAAGAGAAGGGAGTAGACAACTAGCTGGATAAGAACCGTTTTGTAACTGTTCAAATTTTAGAGAACTTCAAATATATTAGAAAGAAAAAGACAACTATACGGTTTTACCCTTATATTGATGAACTTTAATAATGATTTATTTAGACTTTATACTGGTTTTAGGCATGCTTTTGAAGGGGCGGTCCCTTATATGTCTCATAGAAAACTACCACCTAAAGGTCTCACGTTAACATCGTGCAAGTGCCTCTTCTAGTTTATTAAAAAGCAATAATTTATTTCTTCAACGGTACTTTTACTTTTTAAAAGTACTTTTTTATTTTCAAAACTAAGGAAAAAGTTTTTTTGAAAAGCAATACGTATTTTGGTGAAGATAAAGTTTAATCCAAGATCTTATGTATACTAATATAAAGATAATATAAAGAGAACAGGACAGATTCGAGACTGCTTTTCTGAATCATCCTTCGATTTTTCTCTTTTTACAATTTAATTAGGCCTCGTTTGGCTTTCATTCTGGATTAGGAACTCATTCCGAGAATGAGTTCTTAAAACTCATTTTGCGAATCAATTTTGAAGTCTTTCTAATTGCGTTTGGTTAACACGTAGCAGAATGAATTTTCACCTAGAAAACTGTTTGGTTAACAAGTAATAAAATGAGTTCCATGAAATTTGTTTTTCCCTTTTTTTTTTCTTTTTCCATGAATAATTATAAGAAATTGGTTAATCTTTGAAAGATAAAACTTGAAACACCTAAGAAATGAAAAAGAAAAACAAAATAAAGGACTTGCTGATTATGTCTATTAATTTAAAACACATAACGATAGCAATTATCAGTAAAGTCACAAAGTCCTATCACATTCATGAAATGAGTTCCATGAAATTTTTTTGGATCATAACGGATTACCTGTTGCATTCCTAACAAATTTCCAATCATATGAGGAACATGGCTAGTCTAGTGCATCCCAATTCAACCTTTTTGGACCGTCGAGAAAATTTGTTTACACTAACTGTAAAGGAGTTTACCACAATACCTTTTTTTTTGGTAATGAGTTTACCACAATACTGTTTTTTTTTTGGTAATGGAGTTTACCACAATACTTTTTTTTTGGTAATCAGTTTACCACAATACTTGCAGCAATTGATGTATGGGGAATGTCATGAATGGAGTAACATACATGAAGGAAGAGAAAATAAAAACTGTGAGATTCAGCGTTATGGGACATATTTCCGTTTCATGGATTTGCCTAAAAGATTTTTAAGGACAAGTAATCTTTAAGGACAAGTAAAAGTCGCAAAGTCTCCAGCTGAGTCCTATTATTGCGGTCTTTATTCTCCCAAGTACATCTCTTCCGTCCCCTTGCACCCCGATTTTATTATTATCTCAAAATCCAAGTTTTTCATGCTCATGATCGGCTTTCAAGAAGATGAACTCCGGTGAGACGAACCATAGCAACTGTCTATAGAAGGATTACGATGTCTAAGCAGCATCCATTAATCTCTAGGACAATCACTGACCTTGTATTATAACACAGAAAACCCTGATGTCTACGGCAAGACAAACCTGAACTTGTTTCTTTTTAATTTTTTGGAAAGAACATGACATTTTTTTTGTGTAAATCGAATTGACGCCACGGGCTAGAAGAAAAATTGGGACTAACTTGGTCGTTGAGCACATCAAAGGGATTCCATCAAAGGGCGATCGGGCTGCCACCACTGTGTGTTATCTTTAAGTTTCCGTCAGCATCGATCATGAAGATTCCACTGGAGTCGGAGATGGGAGTGTTTCTGTTGGCAACAAACACCATCATCTCATCGGGATGATGGTTGTACCATACAGCCAGGTACCAGAACTTGGAAGAGCGGGGGTTGAAGAAGCCTAATTTGAAGACTCCGCTCGCAAAAACCAAGGATTCATGGTCTCTCAACTATCGGCCTCTCCAGATAGTGTCTGTTTCTGCCGCGCCGTAAGCACAGGGTTGGACCCAAAAGAGGAGGCATGACAAGACGAGGATGGTGAGGGTTCTTCTTCGTCTCACCATTAATGAGAGCCAGCACTTTAGTTATCCCACAAATCAATCTTAATCTCTTGTTTTTGAAGTTGAAATGAAGAAGAAGAAGACTAATGTTGTCACCAATCTCCCTCAGAACTTACTATAATGGCGTAAATCTTTTGAGTCAACCCCGAGTAAAACTCAGTCAGGTTATTTTATTTTCTTTCTTTGGTTTGAAACTCAGAGCAACGAAGAAGAAGAGAAGAACTGTGTTATTCACGTTTGGAATGTCTTGCTTGAAGAAGAAGAGAAGGTTCATTGGCATATTTACAATTTATGCCATTACTTAAAATTAACATTATTTACAAGTTTGCCACCGCTAAAAATTCAAAACTCATTCCTAAATCCAAAAACGGGGTTGGGGGCGTTTCTGAAAATCACGGCTTTTCTCATTCTCATTCTTATAGAATGAGTTCTTGCATGCCTTACCAAACACTCATTTTGGTATCAGAATTCATTCCAAGCCTTGGAATGAGTTCCAAGGCTTGGAATGAATTCCTAAAATGAAAGCCAAACGAGGCCTTATTGTGCACAACTACCTAAATTGAAGAGTGTGCACGTTTTCCTAGATGGGCCCATGTTCATTTATTACGTTGGCAGCGCGTGCGTAGTCTCTAGTAATCCATCAATATCACCAATCCGAAGTGATTCTAGAACGGCCAAGTCACGTGTAAAGATTGCTTAAAAAAACCCACTAGGCAACCTGAATCACATTTTTCCTACCAAAAAAAACCTGAATCACATTTTCCTTTTTTTTTTGGGTACACAGCCATTGAGAAACACATGGTGGGGGCGGATGCAGGGCAAATTACTAAAGTTTTCATCAAACAAAAAACAAAAAATAAAAATGTTTTAGTGGTTGTCTTTATTTGAGATATAAAGTATATGAATGTCAACCAATGAGATGCAGGCTTTTGTGATACACGTGTAACTTTTTTCTTTTCTTTTTTTTTTTTTTAGTAAAAATAAATGATGTGAACTTTAAGGTTTATGGTTCTATCCCAACAACAAATTCTTGGAGAAATAGATGGACAAGTGGAATTGGCTAAATCACATCTTTATATGTCAAAGCCTGATCTCATCATTAATCCTTGTCTCAAAAAATCAAGATTGAAAACCTAATCACATGCTTTCATTACATGTTATTTAGGTTTTCAAATTTTTGGTTTTTCAAAATGGTATGAATTAAGCTCTTGATTAAAATGAATCTAACCATTTGGGTATAAGTAAAGATATAAAGTGGTCCAAGGTAAGTTTTTAAGGGTTTTACTACTAACACCACTAAAGAATAGTCTTGGTCTTTAATATGTAGATCTTAAGTAATTAGAATAAAAATGGGCAAAATTATTAATATATATATTTTTCTCGTCACCACATCGGTCAAATTTAGAGGAGGAAGCTGTAATTATTCCTTTTGGTTTTTCTTTTACACTTCCTATTTTCTCTTGACATCTAAAGGCAACCTTAAGAAGACAATAGTAATCATATTATGAGTGTGCCTTTTACTTTCACGACAAATGTTATAGTGAAATTTGTGTATTCTTTACTTATTGTTTTGACTATAGGAAATGGTGAGAAAACAATTTTTATCCTATTATTTTCACAAATCTAAAGGAAAGAATCCTCATATATACTATTAATAAAGCCAATTAGAGGAATATTCTCCAGATTCTAGCCCCCCCCCCCCCCCCCCCCCCCCCCCCCCCCCCCCCCCCCCCCCCCGCCCTTTTTTTTTTCAAAGATTGCCCTCCACAACTAAAAGAATCCCAAACTATAACCACCATATCCACCATTTTTTTCACTTTCAAATTTAAACCCCTCCTTTACTTCTATGCTATGGTTATCGGGTTCAAGACGTGCAGTATGCAAGTGCCACTACTAGTTTCTAATAAATGGATGTCTAGGGGCTTTTTCTAAAGGGATACTGTGCATGCGTTCGTTTTGGGGGATGTGTGTGTGCGTGTCTGTGTGTATGTTAAGGGAACTTCAAATATATTAGAAAGAAAAAGGTATACTAATTAACTTTAATAATGATTTATAAAGACATTAAGGACAAAAAGGAAATGGTTTTGGGTATGCTTCCTAAGGGACACTTTTATGTATCCCATAGAAAACTACCACCGAAGAGGTCTCATGTTAACTACCTGTGACGTGGAGTAGTACATGTGCCTCTTCTAATTATATATATATATATAGTAAAGCAGAGTACAGAAACATCACCTACTTTCTCCTTCACGTGGACATCCCCTTCTTTCTCCAATGGCCCTTTTAGGCCCCACATCAAAATAATTTATTTGAAATCAATAATTTCTTAAAATGGATAATATTTGATTTTTTTTGTTATCTTTAACTAAATTAAAATATATCTTATCTACTATGCTCCTTTTCTCCAATGTTATCTTTAACTAAATTAAAATCATCTTTACGTTTAATATCAATTTTAAAAAAAATCAAACGATTAATATCTTTATCCATATCTTTTATTTAATGTTATAGTACTAATTAATATATATCTTTAACATTATGTTAACCTTACCATTTTGGTTTATAGGTTTATATTTTATAGTAATTAATTAATATATATCATTAACAAACCATGTTATTTTTTACGTCTAATCATCTTAACCATAATTAATAATATTTAATATATTGATTAATATATATCTTTAATGTAATTAAATCAAGAACCATAAATTAATTTTACCAAAAAAGTTTAATAAGGATTTTAAATATTGATATTATCAACATAGTAGATAATATATCCTGAATTATAGTAATAGTTATTAATAATGCAACTAAAAAAAAAGTTAATATTTAGTTATATCTTAATTTAAATATTTATTTTACCATTATTTAACAATAGTAATAATAGATTTATTATTTAAATAAAGTAGCCCTTTTGGGTGCCACTTTAAATATTTATTTAACTATTATTTTTACGAAAAGATATTTATTTCACTAATATAATATAATTATATTTATATTTTAATAAATTAAATAATTTTTATTTGTTTAAATAATTAAATGTGTTATCCCAACGTTTCTTTAATAGTAATCCTCTAGATAAATAATAATTATTTAATTATTAAAGTTAGAAATTTAAATTCACAATTATGTAATATATAAAATAGTTGATTAAATATTATTGGTGCCAGTCGTTTTCCTTCACAATGCATCATTTTAATATTACCCAAGAGGACCAACGCCCAACTCCTCATCCATCTCCATCCATTGGTTGTCTAGCATCCTAAAAACATATATGAAATTCATTGTTTATGATATATTCATATGCCCATGCCAACAAATTTCCAATAGATGCTTACAAACAATAACTATTATATATGTAGAAGTTCGGAAAACAACAACCAAGTTCAGTAAATACTTCAAAAATACTACTTTGAACATTATTACCAAAACCGGGTTTCAAGTCGGTTCAGGTTTAGCCCAATCCACTCTGATTCTAACTATATACACATACTATTATAGATATATTCTATTTAAAAACAAACAAAATTTTTAATTTTTTTAATACAACGGAGTCAACCCAACATGCCCTCACTACCAACCTGACAGGGGTGATTTAGGGTTTTTGCTGCCATCCCTAAAACTAGATAATGAAATCTTATCCAAATAACAAGAACAAATCATATATCATATATATATATATATATATATATATATATATATATATATATATATATATATATATATATATATATATATTAAAGCAGAGTCTTGAAACACCACATTCTCTCTCCTCCACGTGGACAACCCCTTCTTTCTCTAATGGCCTTTTGGGCCCCAAATAAAAATAATTTATTTGAAATCAATAATTTCTTAATATATAGATATCTTAGCTCCACGTGAATATTATTTTTTAGGAGTTTTACAATTTTTAAACTACTAAGAATTTTTCCATAAAACAGCACAAATAATCCAAACACAAAGGTGAATTGCAAGTAAAAATTTTGTCGAAATGATTGACGAGTGACGAGTCCAGACAAAAAAAAAACATCATAATTGGCGTGGCTAATCTTGACACCACTTATAGAATACAATTAAGAAAAATTGTATTAATAATGATATGAAATATATGTTAATATTATATTTAAAAAATATGTTAACAAATATAAGAAATATAAGAAATGTAGGAAAAAGATATGTTAGTATATATTAATAATATGTTATTTTAAAAAAATAATATGCTCCCGTGCTTAAGACGGGTAAAACAACTAGTTTATTGAAAAGTAATAATTTATTGTTTCAACCATACTTTTGCTCTCTAAAAATACCTTTTTACTTTAAAAAGCAAGGAAAGAGTTTTTTTGAAAAGCAATACAGAGTTTGGTGAAGATAAGGTTTAATCCTAGGTCTTATAATCCATCAATATCACCAATTAATCCGAAGTGACTCTAGAACGCTCAACTCACTTATAAAGATTGTGGGAAAAAACCACTAAGCAACCTGAATCACATTTTCCCTTTTTTTGGTAAGCAGCCATTGAGAAACACATGGTGGGGTGGAAGCCGGGAAAATTACTAAAATTTTCCTCAAACAAAAAAATAAAAAATAAAACTGCTTTACTGGTTGTCTTTATTTTGAGATTCAAAGTATTTGACCGTCAACCAATCAGATGCAGGCTTTTGTGATACATGTGTAATTTTTCCTTCTTCTTTTTTTTTGGATAAAAATAAATGATGTGAAATTTAAGGTTTGTGGTTCTATCCCAACAACAAATTCTTGGAGAAATAGATGGACAAGTGGAATCGATTAAATATTTAAATCACATCTTTATATGTCAAAGCCATCTTATCATGGTTGATCTCATCAATCATTAATACTTGTCTCAAAAAAATCAAGATTGAAAGCCTAATCACTTGGCTTCTGTACTTGTTATTTAGATTTTCAAATTTTGGGTTGTATGAATTAAGCTGTTGATTAAAATGAATCTAACCACTTGGGTATAAGTAAAGAATAGTCTTGGTCTTTAATATGTAGATCTTAAGTAATTAGAATAAAAATGGACAAAATTATTAATATATATATTTTTCTTGTCACCACATTGGTCAAATTTAAAGGAAGAGGAAACTGTAATTATTCCTTTTGGTTTTTCTTTTACACTTCCTATTTTCTCTTGACATCTAAAGGCAACCCTATGAAGACAATTGTAATCAACAATGTCAAGATAGTATACGATTTGATTGAAATGCACAAATTCACTTTAATTTGTTTAAAATATACAGCAACTGTAATGTTACAGCTTAATTAAGTGTTAATATGAAGCAAAATCTTAATTAATTTTCCAATTTTGAGTCCAGTTGCTAAAAACAACAATGAAACCTCCATTGCTTTGATGCTCAGTTACAAATTTCTTTATGCTTGGTGCTCAGCAAGCAATGGAACCTCCGTAAAGATTCCAATTTTGAGTCCAGTTGCTGAAAACAACTGAATACTTGGTAGCGTTGTTGGAATGAAACCTATAGAAGGAAAAATCTAATTAATTTCTCCATATACAGGATGAGAATAATTTTTATGAAAGTCATATTGTATCAACTCTACTAATTGGCAAGATACTCAATTAAGAGAGTGTACACTTACCTTGTTGGGTTTCAATTTTTCTATGCAAAAATTCAAATCATGTTTAAGAACAGGGAGGGAAAAAACAGCTTTTCTATGAAACAAAATCACTAAACAATCACAATCTTGTTCAAAATAGATAGAAAGCAGGAAACTGACATCGTCAAAACACCTAATAACTTAAATGGAAGTACTATGAAATCCACAGGAAAAAACACAAACACAATTTTAAATAAACGCAAGGTCTGAAACCAAAATTTTTCATTATGTCTACATCATCCACATTGGACATAGCATACATGCAACATCAATTATTTCAGAATTTTTAATCCATATATATTCCACATAGCCCATTACCTCCAGATTTCTAAATTTGGCGGGAGATATATATACATAATTTCCAAACTTGAAAGTTCTCACTCTTGTCATCATTATCATCCGCTTGAAGCTCTTTTAGATTACTACCATCATTCTTAACATAGAAAATCAACAGAAAATAGAAAGCATACTATACATGTATGCACGAAGCAGATATATAAACAGAGAGAGAGAAAGAGAGAGGGAGGGAGAGGGAGAGGGAGAGGGAGAGAGAGGGGGGAAGAGAACATTATAGAGCATAATTTCTCCCTGAATCTTCCATTTAATGCATCGACGAAAAATAAACAAAGAAAGTAAGAAAAAGTCAACAATAAAAGACCCATGTAAGAGACAACCTTCTACACCTCAGAGATTACCAATAAAAAAAGTATCAATAAAAATAACAAAAAAGAAAGAGGATAACTATAAGATAATATCAATCAACTCCTGTGCTATAGAACACCACCTTTCTCCTTTCCACCTCAAACATGGAATATAGAGTAAAAAAAAAGCACAAACGAAGGAACAAACATATAATAAACAAAATGCAAAAAGTCCAAAATGTCACCTTGATTTCTAAGCAAAGCTTGTGAATGATAAAGAAAAAGAATATATAGGAAGAGAGCTTCTTTTACTTGCATTTTATGGCATCAGAGAAGAAGATGATGACTGTCAGAGATGGAGGAGGAAAAAGCCCATTATCTGGCATTCTTTTTTCAATCATGCAACAGCTGATAATGCCTGGGAATCATGCTCACTCCCAGCCAGATGAACAAAATTCTGCAGAGAAAGATCAACTTAAATCATAATCCCTTTCCTTTTTTACTTTTATTTATCAATAGTTTTGCACGGGATCTTGTCCTTTTATTCGCCTTGCACTTAAAGAATAAAGACTTCATATAAGATAATTATGAAAGGTTGAAAAACTAATTTCGAGTAATTTCTGATTGAAGGAGGAGAATAGCTATTGAGAATCAAATAAAAACATGGATAAGTGAAACTTCAACTGCTTAACACAGTCCTTATGTGCCATTTTTAAAACATGTTATATAGTTCAAACAAAATTTGTTGGAGATAGCAATCAAATAAGTTAATATTGAAACAGGGAAAACAAAACCTGACTACATTTAATTATATAAGCCAAAGCTACAGCTGTTTCAGGGGGTGAAACAAAGAGAATTGGATCAGAAAGACCACGAATTAATGAACACATCAAGTTGTCCATGTCATATCCCTTTAGCTTGAGATATATCAGTTGATATAAACAAAGACCCAAGTATTCCTAAGTCCATGAAGTTGACAAATCCTACAAAAGGGAATTAAGCACATACACAATGTTATCAGAACTCCAAGCAGAAAGTAGTTTTGTGAAAAATAATTATATTACTTATCAAAATCTGCTCAAGAGAAGACCCTCGTTTGAACAAGAACGAAAGGAATGCCGATTAAAATAATCCAAAATTTCTAAAAATTTCAAAACTCCCTCTTCGTCATTTCCCCTGCCAATTGCGCGCAATCGTTTTTCTCTCCTCTGCGCATTGTTTTTCCTGCTGATTAATAGCGATGACGGCAGTCCTGTTGGTGAATGTCCTCACAGTTGAGCTCGAGCTCTCAGATCCATACACCTTGACGCCGATATTCTCTTACATTAGTTTGAGTGAATGAGCTCGAGCTCTTAGATCCAAACACCCTGACGCCAGTCCGGTTGGTGAATGCCCTCACAGTTGAGCTAGAGGTCTTAGATCCAAACACCCTGAGAACCCTTTTTTGTTCCCGATTGAGCTCGAATTCCAGTCGTCTTTTGTCGCTCTCCTCTCAAATAGCAAGGTCACGGCTGAAGAAGAGGTATTTTTTTTAAATTTCATACTTGTTCATTTGAGTGATTAGATTTCGTTTTGGCTTTATTTGAAGGCTTCGTCATTTTCCTTTAGTTCAATGATTTGTTAGTTGTTACGAATGAAGCTACAGAGATGTTGACGAGGATAGCTAACTGAGTGTGAGACATGGAAATGTCATCTAAGATGACTTCCTATATCGTCACGCAGGGATCGATAAAAATAAAGAGTCGCCACCATTCATGTTAAGGTGTGAATGGACATCAAAGGGTTCATAAAAGCCAAATAGAGCCAAAGTAGCTCTAATACAAGAAAAAAAATCTAGAGATCAGGTAAGGGGAATTATTTATGAGCGGGGGAATGTGTTAGGCACTCCCACTCATCCGTCCAAGACGGTTGCCACATGCTTGCTCATGCTAAGGATTGTTTGCTAATAAAAAAAAACAAAGGATGCTTAAAATAAGCAAAATGTATGTGATTATTCCATATGAGTAATCCAATGAACTTGGACTCTCCTCATGGATATATCACTTCAGAACTTCATGAGTGAAGGAAAATCCAAATAAAATTTGAAGAAAAACCAATTTGAGGCAAATCTGGAAAATTCAGATTATAAGAACTTGAAAGCTTCGATTAACCACAAATCACTCAATTTAAATCCAAATCACATGAAACCAAAGCCATTAGAAAACTGGTTTGAAATATAGTATTCAGTAAAAAAATCAGCTCAACCCGACTTAAGACAAGAAAGAAATCCACATGTGTACCTACTGTTGTAAATCAGGAAAAAAACGACGAGTAAGCAACTTGGAAACCTTATTCATGGAGTTTGGCTCCATAAAAATACATGAAACTTTGCATAGATGGAGTATGTGATACCATCTTTCAAACGAAATAAACCTCACCCAAATCTCTATCCAAATGTGAATTGTGTGTGCCTTTGAACAGGCCTTGAAGATCACAGATTAGCTCAGGACTATGCCATTGAGCTGCTTTGAGTCAATCAAGCACACAGGCTACAAATCAGATCAAAATTTGTTGTAACTAGTTGGAATGGAAAGTAGACTCCTCAAGTAAAACACAGAAACTGAAATCACTCAAAACGGATTAAAGTTGAGCAAATTGTGCACCATTAAAGCGGCAAGTTCAGCAATCTGGGCTGAACTAACTTACAGACTTTGAACAGATGGTGTCAAAATTTGGCTCCATAAAAAAGAATGAAAATTTCCAGATGCAAACTAGACATGCTCATCTATCACACGTCTTTAGAATCACTCAAAAATTCATCCGGAGGATGAAGTTATAAGCATTCTAAGACAGGCCACAGATGCTGCCCTGTTTTGAAGATTTTGAAGAAGAAAACCAAACTAGTGCATGTGTGCAAGTGGATTCGACCAAAACAGTTGGAAATCAAGAAAAACAATCTCATGAAGTTCTAAAATTCGTTCTAAAGCCAATAATCTCATATTTCCCATATTAAACACGGAAATCCAAGATCTAGCTTATCCTTGCAAAAATAGTGAAAAGTGTTTGGTGGTGGAAATCAATTCTCTAGGAGAAGGCTGGAATCCATTGCTATTGAGAGCAAGGATTCACACATTTTCTCCAGAAAAAAATGCACAAACATCAGAAAAATCATCCATAGGCTCAAAATAACCAAATAGCATGCTCTTCATCATTTGTAGGTTCTAAGCCTAGAGGATCCATTCCTACTTCTTTTTCCCAAGGCTCTCTCTTCACGTTTTACGGCTAGAGAGGATTCCCAGGTACTTTGGAAGAGGTTTGGGTTTGCAAAAATACACAAAATGGCCTTACACTACAAAAAGGTAGAAGATGGGAGTTGGAATGTAAATAAGGTGCTAGAAACCGAACTAGAACAGTACCTTTTGTAGCTTGAGTACTTGAGGCAGCAATCCAGCAGAGTTTCTTCTCTTCTTGCAGAGCTTCCAAGCTTCAAAATTATCAGCCATTTGCAAGAGGAGGACCCCTCTATTTATAGGCACAACCAAGGGGATAAGAGTCCCAAGGGTATGCCAAAAAACTCTTCTAGATTATTCCAATTCTCATTAAAGGCTTGAATTGGAGTAATTTCGAAAGTTTCGGAGGGTGAAATAGGGAGTTCAAGTCCCTAAGAGAGAGGTAATATGCGTAAATAAGGCTCGGAGATTGAGCCATTTCGCAAATCCCCGAAATAACCAAAACCGCATACACAGGGCGGTTTCCACAGAACCGCCACTTTATGTGCGGTTTCTATGCAAATTCACCTCAACCGCACATACAGGGCGGTTTCAATTCAGTTACGTTCATCATGATTGTTGTCGACGCGGCTCAACGGCCAAAGCTTCTAGAAGCCACGTGGCAGCTCACGCGAGAAGCATGAACATCAACCGTGTTGTGTATGCGGTTGCAACCGTACATACAGGGCGGTTGAGACCAGATTTTCAAAAATCGTATATTCAGTGCGGTTAGCACCATTATCGAGTATTTTTGAGTGTTTGACACATGTCAAGGCTCAAATAAAACATTTAAAGTTCTTTTTGAGTGTTCTCTCACGTTGAAGTGCAATTTGGGGTGTCTACACTGAGTCGTTGCTTTATTTAAATTTATCTGTTCTTTATTTTACAACTAAACACTTCCCAAGGAAGCACATCTGATGTTGTTGGCATGATCATCTTACTGTATCTTTCTTGTTATTTTGTTAGGATTAGCTCAAATATTATAGTTTGAGTAGGATATGCTTTTCTTAGGCTGAGTAGAATTAGATTTTCCTTATTTGTTTGTAATTATAGTTTCTTAGTGTGAGACATGGGAAAAAATCACCGGAGTGATGGTCCCTCCGTCAACACACGGGCTCAACGCAAAAGTGGGAGAGTCGCCACCATTCATGGTTTTGGGGTGAGAATGGACACCAAAGAGTTCAAAAATATGCAAAAATAGCCAAAAGACAAATTCTAGGGTAAAAATAACCCTGCTTGAAAATAAAATCCAGAGATGGGTAAGGGGATTAGATTATGAACGGGGGAAGGTGTTAGGCACCCCCATTCATCCACACGAAGTGGTTGCCAAGTGTATGTTCATGCTAAAAAGAAGTAAGAAGCTTGCTAAAAATCATGGAAAAGCCTTGAAAAAGGTCATATGTATGATATTTTCACATGAGGATCTAAATGGATTTTAGATCCTCTCTTATGTCAATATCACTTCTGGAATATCTTAAAAGACGGAAATCAAAGCACAAGTGGCCAAAACCAAGTTGAGGCAAATCCGGGAATTTCGGTAAAAGTAAGCCATTTGCCTTAAAATCATTCAAATCCAATTCTGAATTGAACCAAACCAAATCCATTTGAAAGATTAGGGTAAATAAGAGTCTCATGTAAAATTTCACTTCATTCCAATGAAAAATCTAGGAGTTATGCTCCTTTGAAGTTGCTGTTGGGGATTTGGAAAAGTAGTAAGTGGGCAACTTTGGAAAATTGTCTAGAAAAATCCACTACATAGAAATCCACGAAATTTGGTGTGATTGAAGTCTGTATGGCCATCTTTCAACAGAAACTAGCCTCATACAAAAATCCCTTCGGATGTGCCTTGGGTGGTCTCCCGAACAGGCCCCGAAGATCACAGATTTACCCAGAAAAATGCAAATGAGCAGTTCTGAGTAAATCGGCTACCAATAATTCAAATGGAATCCAAAAATTATGAAACCAACTGGATTTGAAAATAGACTCAAAAAGGAGTACTCAGAAATAAAAACCACTTGAATCGGACTTAAATCGAACACATGGCGGTCCGTCGAAGTGACAAGTTCTGTATTTGAACCTGAACTGTCCACTCAACTTCGACAGAGAGGTGTCAAAAATCGGCTAGATGAAAATTCATGAAATTTGGTGGACATAAACTAGACAGCCTCACCTTTCCCATGGTTCTGGAATCACCCCAAAATTCATCCGGATGATGAAGTTACGGGCGTCCGAAGTAAGGGTACAGGTGCTGTCAAGCTAAGCCACTTTTGAAGAAACCAAGTCCGAAAATTGATAAAAATGAAATTCGTGCAAGATAAACACAAATACTTTAAAATCATCCGAAAGGCATTCCAGAATTGATTGAGGCCATTTATTTGAGATTTATCACAATAAATGCAATAAACCCCAAATATGAGCCTACCCCGCCAAAATAGGGATATGTGTGCAAAAGTGAAAAAAACCAAGCAAGATCCATACACATGCATATAGATTCAACAAAATAGGTTCTAGCATAGCCTAGGGTTCCGTTCCATTATCGTTTCCCTCTGTTCTCTTTAAGATAATCAAGGGTACTTTGAATATGGAACGGTTTTCAAACATTCAAAAGCCTTACGCTACATGGGTTCTAGCACTAGGGTCAATCCCCAGTCTCGTTTCTCCTAGATCCGCCTTCACGTTTTACGGCTAGGGGAGTCTTGAGATACTTTGAGCCGGGGAAGGATTTCCACACATACAAACAAGGCTTTACACTACAGAAAGGTAGAAGAAGAGATCTAGATCTAGGAATGTAAAGACAGAAAATAAAAAGAAAAGTTGAGGCTTACCTGAGTTCTGGAGGCGATTCCACAGCGGTTTCCTTCTTCTCTTGGAGTTCTTCTTTGCGAGAATTCAAAACAAGAGTTGTGTGCCATTTGCTCAAGGAGGAGGCTCCTATTTATAGGCAAGGGCTAAGGTCATTGGTAGACACAACTTAATGTCTAGAACCCCTCCAACCTAAACCTTAAGGTCATTTCCGCGATTTCCCCTCATTTAATGAGGGACATGATGGTAAAAGTGAAAAGCTCTCGGAAAACCCTAATTTTGAGCAAACTTAAGGTATCCGGTACATCAGACCGGATAACAAAGGGCCTTAAGGTATCCGGTACATGGTACCGGATACGCTAAGGCTCACACGTATCCGGTATGACTATCCGGATACGGGAAAGGGTACTTGTATCCGGATACTCAATCCGGATACAGGTAAAAGTTTATTTTCTTCAAATTCTGTGCTGGCTTTCCAGGAGATAATGATTTTTGATGATTGTTTGTGCAATTTGGGGTGTCTACACTTAGTTCTACTAGAATTAGATGTCCATTTGAAATAAGGAATTATGTCTATAAATAAGCATCTAATCTTCTATTTCGAATATCGAATGGCAATAACTTTTGTATTGGGTTCTAGAGGTGAGATTAGGTTGTGGTGAAGAGTTTCTAATATATGTATAAACTCTTGTGGTGAAATAAGGAATTGCTAAATTTTTTTTGGAGGCTAGGAGTGTTTATGTATTTTGTAGACTAAAAATTTTGCAAAACTATAAATTTCCTATTCCCTAACTCCTAAGCAGAAGCACCAAATTCACAATTTTGTAGAACAATTAATGATTATGTTGGTCGTGTATGCTCAACTTCATTGACTGTGGCACATACCTAACTATTTTTCTTCCCGTTTTTTATAGATCGACAATATCCTTTCATTGCTATGGCTAGTTCAAGTTCTTCCGTAGACCAGCCTCAACGCTCTAACGAGACTTTAAATGATTCTAAAATAAGAGAGTATCAATGCAATCCTTCTTTACTCAATATAATTAATTCGATGGGTGCTATTGATAGAGTAGAGTGGGCTAAACACACACGACTGGGGAATACTTTAATGCTTGCAAAGATAAAAATCAATTGGAGTTTGATTATTGTTGCATTGAAATGTTGGAGTTCCAGTGATGTTGTGTTTAACTTTCGAAATATTGAGATGTGTCCTACTCTCGAAGAAGTTGGAAGATTACTACACTTGTCCTTGGAGGGTGACATTTTGTATCCTGATATAAAATCAAAATACACTAGTGACTTCTCTAAAGCTCTTTCGATTAAGAAGAAGCGATTAAAAAGAGAAGCAAACGGCGATTGAAAAAGGTGTTCATTAAAGTTGCTTCTAGAGTTATATCATGAAATGGATTCAAAAGATGAGAGTAGAATAAATATATTTACACTTTCTGTACTCGGTCACATATTATTAGCAACAACGGAAGAGTACGTAGATGGAGCCCTTTGCAAGATCATGGTAGATTTACAAACTGAACATCCTGGAACAAAGACGGTTGTCCCTATGATTCTTGCTGATATATTGGTGGGTCTGACGGCATGTTCAAGTGGAAATAAACTGCATCTAACGGGATGTGTGCCTTTGTTACATGTGACTTAACAGTGATATGTGTGTTTTTAAGTTTTCAAGTTGATACACAATTTTTTCTGAAACGTAATTTTTTTATTGGCAAGCTGTGGCTTTTGGAACATATTCCTTTTCTTGGGATGTTGAAAGAACGGGCAAGCATTAATCATATGAATCTCATATTGGATCATATACTTAAGTGCCCGCAAGCATGTTACTCAAGCATTGAGGAGAATTTGAATTATTTAGTGAATTTAGATGCAAATAAATTGATTTGGAAATGTAAGTGGCAGTACAGGCCACAAAATACATCTTTCCCACATCTTATTACGATCGGGCAGGAAGGTATTGTGCTAGTTGGATCTTACTCAACTACATCGTATGTGCCATTGAGAGTCCTCCAACAATTTGGTTATCATCAAAGTATAATGCTAGCCGTCAATCAATTCAAACAGCGTAAGTTGAACAAAAAAAATGAAGAATACCTAAAGCATTTATGGCATTCTTCGACGGAGCAAAATGTTGGTATTTTCCTGCAAGCTATTGACGAGTAATCTAGTAAGGAAGTGCTTTTGTGATTGGGAAGATTGTTTCAAATTTTATAGCTCTACTACTTTAATTGTAACAATTAATTTTAGATCAATTGTAGTTGGTATTTATGATGGCTTGTAATAATTTTTTCGTTTAGACATTTGGAAGCTAGATTATGTGCAGGATTATGAGATTCCTTCATATCATATTAGTTTTGATTGATTGTATTCATGTTCTCCCATTATTGCTTTTATGGAAATGAAGAGCAACATTGTAAGCTTTCCATTGATGCGACATTTATAGTTTTTATTTTGATCATGTTTATTGTCAATATTTTACTTAATATCCAATTTATTTTTAGTAATGTTGTTAAAATAACTTTATTGGTTTGATTTTTTTAAAGAAAGTTGTAAGTAATTTTTGTATATAATAGTGATCATTACTTAAAGAAAGTTTTAGAAGTCTTTATTTTCGGATCAGTGATCATTACTTCCAAACATTCAGGTTCTTTATGTCAAAAAACCTGTAAGTAATTTTCTGTATATAATCGTTTTTTTTATATTCCATGGATTAGTTTATTGTAGGATTGAGTTTGTTTTATTATTTCATGTGTAGGTTTCCGTTACGTTTATAACTTGTCATCTCAAATTTATTAGGATTTATTTTCTAGCATGTGTTCGTTTTATGTCAGCATGCCGTATGATTTCATCATTGTATTGAACTTTCGTTGCTATCTTGGTTCATGAAATTTTTTTTTCTTCCATTGGAAAATTAGATGGGTGTTAATTTTTGTAGGATACAAACTAGTTGAATCTACTCTTGCATGAATGTTTCTATGGCATCATCAAATGAAAATTCGCTATATGAGTTAAGATACGAAAGTAAACATTGCTTTTGTAAGAAGAAGGCAATTGTAAGAGTATCCGAGACTCGTGATCATCCAAAGAAATTATTCCATACATGTGCAAGGAATGTATTGGTACGTATTAATTATACTTTAAGTTGGGTTTAATAATGATATTTTATATTTGTCTAATAAAACTATTAAAATGTAGGCTTGTGAGACATGGATTCGTCATCTCGGATGACTTCCGATATCGTCACGCGGGGGTCGATAAAATGTTAAGAGTCGCCACCATCCATCTTAGGGTGTGAATGGACACCAAAAGGTTCATAGATGTCAAATAGAGCCAAAGTAGCTCTAAGATGAGGAAAAATCCAGAGATTGGGTACGGGGAATTATTTATGAGCGGGGGAAGGTGTTAGGCACCCCCACTCATCCGTCTAAGACGGTTACCACATGTTTGCTTATGCTATAAATTGTTTGCTAGTAAAATAAACAAAAAGGTGCTTAACAAGCACAATGTGTGTGACCATTCCACATGAGAAGTCTAATGAGTTTAGACTCTTTTTGTGGATTCATCACTTCTAAAACTTCATGAGTGAAGTGAAATCCAAGTAAAAATGAAGAAAATCAAGCCAAGGCAAATCTGGAGAAATTCGGTCAAAAGAGCTTGAAAGCTTTGATAAACCATAACTCATTCAATTTAAATCTAAATCAAATGAAACCAAAGCCATTTGAAAACTGGTATATATTGGAATATACAGTAGAAAATCCAGCTCAATCCGATCCAAAACAAGAGAGAAATCCACATATGAAATCTGCTGTTATAACTCAGAAAAAGTGTTAAGTAGGCATTTTCAAAGCTCTATTCGTGGAGTTTGGCTCAATAAAAAAACATGAAAATTGGTATGGAGGAAGTATATGGTGCCATCTTTCCAAAGAAAAAAACCTCACACCAATCTCTATCCGGATGTGACTTGTGTGCTCTCTTGAACAGGCCTAGAAGACCATAGATGAGCTCTGGACTATGCCAGCGAGCACCTCTGAGTCCATTGAGCACCCAAGGCACAAAAAAGATTGAAATCAGCTGAAACTTGTTGGAAATGAAAATAGACTTCTCAAAGAAAACTCAGAAACTGGAATCACATAAAACGGATTAAAACTGAGCAAATAGTGCACCATCAAAGCAGCAAGTTCAGCAATCTGGGCTGAACTGTCTTACAAACTTTGTAGAGATGGTATCAAAAATTGGCTACATGGAAGTGGACGAAAATTTCCAGATATTAAATAGACCTTCCAATCTATCACATGTCTTTGGAATCACTCAAAAATTCATCCGGAGGATGAAGTTATAAGTCTTCCAAGACAGGCCACAGATCTGTCCTGTTCTGAGGTTTTTTGAAGAGGAAATACAGAAACCAGTGCATGTGTGCATGTGGATTCGACCAGAACCTCAAAATCAACAAGAAATCCTCTCATGAAGTTCTAAAACTCATTTTAAGGCCTAGGACCTCAGATTTTCCATATTGAACATGGAAAGCCCAAGATCTAGCCCATTTGATGAAAATAGTGAAAAGTGAGTGTGAAAGTGTGGAAAATCTCATTTCTATGAGAAGCTTGGAATCCATGGCTATTGAGAGCATGGATTCACATCTTCTCCAAATATAAAATAAAATCAGATAAGCATTCAAGGGTTCAAAATAACCATATAGCATGCTTTTCATCACTTGTGGGTTCTAAACCTAGAGGATCCATTCCACCTTCCTTTTCCCCAGGCTCTCTCTTCACGTTTTACGGCTAGAGAGGATTCCCAGGTACTTTAGAAGGGGTTTGGGGTTACAAAAATGCACAAAGGCCTTACACTACAGAAAGGTAGAAGATGAGAGATTTGCTAGAACTTAAAAGGGAAGACTGGAAATGAAAGAGAGCTTTACCTTGGTAGCTTGAGCCTTCAGTAGACAATCCAGCAGAGCTTCTCCTTCTTCTTGCAGAGCTTTTAAGCTTCAAATTGTCAGCCATTTGCAAGAGGAGGACCCCTCTATTTATAGGCCAAGTCAAGGGTAGAAGAGTCCCAAGGGTAGGCCAAAAAGGCCTTCTAGATTATTCCAATTCTCCTCCAAGGCTTGAATTGGAGTAATTTAGCAAGTTTCGGAGGGTGAAATAGGGAGTTCAAGTCCCTAAGAGAGAGGTAATATGCGTAAATAAGGCTCAGAGATCGAGCCATTTCGCAAAGCCTCGAAACAGCCAAAACCGTATACTCAGTGCGGTTTGTACAGAACCGCCACTCAAAGTGCGGTTCAATACAAATTTGATCAAACCGCATATACAGGGCGGTTCAATTCAGTTATGCTTTAATTGAGTGCTGTCCACTCGGCTTAACGGCCGAAGCTTCGCGAAGCCACGTGGCCGCCAGCGCAACAAGCAAGGACCTGAACCGTGCTGTTTGTGCAGTTGCAACCGCACATACAGAGCGGTTGAAACCGAGATTATAAAAACCGCATACACAGTGCGGTTGGCACTGATTTTGATTGTTTTTGAAAGTTTGCCATATGTCAAGGCTCAAATAAGACCTTTGGAGCCCTTCTTAGTTAATCTCTTATATTGGGGTGCAATTTGGGGTGTCTACAACTGCCCCCTCTTCGCTGGGATTGGAATCAATTGGCAGCGGAGAGCAAAAGACCCGCAAATTGCACCTCTCAGGATCATGTCCATTCGATTATGAACTGCAAGAACTCCAATATGGTTTTTGAAAAAGAACTTGTTTAAAGGATTTGATGAAAAGTCCCTAACCTTAAGGGTCAAATCCTCTCCTCGCCTCTCACAGAGCACTCGTGGCTATGAAGTGAGATTTGAGCAAATTTTAAAAGCAAAAGTTGGTAGGATGGTGTTTCTTGCAATTCACAATTGCCCTGGACATAGATCCTTTGAGAGAGATTGAAAAAAGTTTTAAAAATTCATTTTTGGGTGCCAACCGTACTGAACATGCGGTTTTTAGCATTTTCAATTTCAACCGTGCTGTATGTGCGGTTTTCAACAATATTAATACCAACCGCTCTGTGTGTGCGGTTTTCTAGGTTTCATATAACCGAGACCGCGACCGCGGTTCCTCACTCTGCCTTCGCAAAACCCTCGAACTCCCGAACTCATCTTTTTCCTCTGGCGACCGTGGTTTCGCTCCGGTCTTCTCTTCTTCTCCTCCGGTGAGATCACTCTTCCTCCGGCGAGCTCATCCTTTCCGGCGACATCTTCTTTTTCCGGTGGTTCTTCACTCTCTTCCGGTGGTTCTTCACTCTCTTCCGGTGGTTCTTCACTCTCTTCCGGTGGACCTTCACTCTCTTCCGGTGGACCAACCTTTTTTGAGCGATTGATAATCCCGGCGGTGACTGTAGCCTCCGGCGAGCACTTCCTACTGCCCTCCGGTCTGCACCTGTTGCGCCTACTCCCTACGACTGCCACTCCAGTCGACCGTCCTCTACATTCCTGGTGAGGCCAAGCTCCTATTTCCTTGCCAGATTTATCTCTCGGTTGATACAGGTAAGTGGCCGCATCCTTGATCTTACTTGCAAACAATTAGTTCGAAAGTCTTGTGCCTTGATTCCATGATTGCCTGAGCCATGTTCGAATTTGATTCTTGCTATTGATTTACTGCATTAGTTATCCTGTTGTCAATGGGATAAAATCCCCCATTTTGCATATGCCCACTGCTTGTATTGACCTGAACTTCACAATGACCTGCATTACTTTAGACTTTTGGCATGATTTTGCTCTTGGTCGAGAGAGACCTCCAAATTGGCCTGTGCTTACTTGCTTTGTTTTTTTTTTCTTGCCAAAATTTCATCCGGACTGTATGCACTTGGCGATTGATCAACTTATTGATTATGCTTTGCAAACTTGGTCTGCTATTTCTACTAGCCTGGACCCTTAGACTGGAATTTTTTGCTTTTCCGGCATGCTTGAATGTCTTGATTGAAGACAATCCCCAAATGCTATGTTTGCCGACAACATGGATTTCTGATGATTTGTGATCTTTTTGAATGCCAACGCCCCAATTATTTCTTCTTTCTTCATTTGTTCATGCCAGTATATAACTGATTTTCCTTGGTTGATACCTCTGCATGCTTGAATCTGGCTATTGTTCCCATTCATTCATGTCTTTATATTTGTTCCAATTGTCTAATTGTAGCAAATGCGAATCACTTTCTGTCCTTTGCCTTAGGTGTTTTCAACCGAAAACCCCACCACGACCAGGTTTAAATAGATCCTTGCTATTATAATCCTGCCTTGGCCGTCCTTGGTGCTGTCTGCCCTTGGTAAACCTGAAATTGAATCATATACATTGGTTTAGGGACTTTAGGCAATTCGTGACCACATCCACATCTAAAATCTTAGAGATAAACTAGGAATTTCCAAGCTCTCTCTCTCTTTTTTTTCTTTTTTCTTTTCTTCTTCTTTTTTTTTGCAATATAAGAGAGATATATAGGGATCCCGTTTCTTATATATAATTCTTATAACAGAATTTATAATAATTTTGATTCGGTCAGACACTCTTTGAAGTGCCTCCTCGGGTTTCTTTTTCTTCCTGCAATCCAAACAAAATGATTAATATGCAGAACAAAATAGTGAAGAAAACCTAAGAATAAAACAAAAATCTATGACTTTTAAACATGAACAAAACACTTTAGTGAAAATTATGACTTTAAATGTAAAGAATATAATGAATTTATCCCGGCAATTTGGTCCTGTAGATGGCCCGTACACGTCGTGCTTCTCGGGGTCCCGTAGATGAGCCTTCATCTTCGAGGGTTCGGAGGGATCCGGCCGATGTGGCGTCTTCCTCTAGGGCTGAGCCAGACCCTGACCCTTCTTCTCCTAGTGGTCTGGAGCTTTCAGATTCAGATTCTGGGGCGTCTGGGGATTCGCTGGAGTCGATCCCAGAGGTATTCCCTTTCCCTTTTTAATATCCGACCTTTCTTTTATCACATTCAACTTAAACCCCTTTTTATTCGCCTTTCTAGCCTGCTGGTGAGGTCCGTGAGCGTAGTGGAGGCTGTCGTAGAGGTAGGGCAGGAGCCCGGGCGACTCGCGTCGCCATTCCTGCAGAGATAGCAGATCAGATCCGGGATACCTCTCTTCTTAGTAGTTTGACGACGCATCCTTCGGCAGGCGTCAGGGCAGACATCCCCCTTAGATACCCTTCTTCCCATTTCCGAGGGAGCTGGGCCCTTTTTGCTGATGTTGTAGGGGCTTGCTCGTCTTCTCTGCGCCGAGAGATGGGCCGTTTTGGATTTGGCCCCTTCATTACCATCACCGGCGTTCGTCAGGATCGGCCCTTGATCTTGGCTTTGTTGGAGCGCTTTTTCCCGGAGACCCTGAGCTTCCATCTGCCTGATGTGGAGATAGGCATTCGACCCTCCGACTTCGCTCTCATTACCGGGATCAGGATGACTGGAGATGTCATCACTGAGATGGATCGGCCGACGGACTTGGAGATTGCCGAGCTGTTAGGATATGACGAGATGCCCGTGGAGGCGTGGGATCGGAGCAGGATCACTCGTATATCCCGGACATGGTTGAGGGAGGCATTTGTGGAGAGGGGATTCAGCACCTTAGCAGCGGATCATCCCAGCTTCCCGATGGCTTTCAGATTTCTTTTTCTTCTGATGATGGGTTCTTGCTTCTGCCTGGAGGATACTACTTCGGTCAGCCCCCATTTCTTGAGTCTTCTCCGGGATCTGCACCGAGCGAGGGATTATGCCTGGGGTCAGCTTGTCTATGGCACCTTGCTAGCGGGCCTTCGACGAGTGGTCTCTGGCCTGTCTTCTCCCAGGGGAGTCGGAGTAGGTTGCAGATTTTTCTGGCCCTTTCTGCAGGTATAAATTCTTTTCTTCTTTCTTTCCTTTCTTTTCTCTCTTCTTCTTTCTTTTTTTTTCTTTTTTTTTGCTTAAACCCTTTTTTTTTCTTTTGTTCTTTTTTTTTCTCTTCTCTTCTCTTTTTTTTTTTCAGTTCTTTGCTCGGGTCTATGTGGCCCACTTTCGCCCTACCTCCACTTTGTCTGAGGGGACATTTCCCTTGGCCCGCCGGTGGAATCAGATTAGGCGTGACTCAGAGAAGAGTCGCCCTAGGTCGGCCAGGGCTCACCTGGACAGGACCTTCAGGAGAGAGGTAAGCATTTTTCCCGTCTCTCTTTTCTTCATTTCCTTTTCTCCTTTTTATCAGATTCTGATATTCTTCTTTGTTCACTCTCAGCTATCTGTCCCCCGTCTTGACGGCCTGCATGACGAGCTGGCTTTTCAGCCCTTTGTGGATGACGCTTTCGCCCTGGATCAGCGGCGCCAGAGGTACCCATTCTTCATTGGGCAGTTGGGTAGTATATGGTACCTCGGCGAGCGATTTTTCTTCCAGCATACTGGCGAGCTCCGGATCCCAGTGGCTCCTCCAGCTACAGCCCCTTTCATCCCTCCTGGTCCATTCGACCCTGCCCATTTTGGCGAGTGGGAGGCAGGAGATGGCCTTCTAGTTGATGGTGACTATGATACCTGGTTCGGGCAGGTCTCAGTGGGTTGTCTGATGCAGCCCATGCCCGTTCGAGGTGGAGTTACTGAGATAGGGGGGTAGTGATCCGCCTCTATGACACCACGGTATGAACCTCCTTTCCTTGTGCAGTCTTTTAGTCTTCCTTTCTTATTTACTGATATCTTTTCTTTTCTTATCTCATTTCAGGAGGCACAGCTAGAGGAGGTCCGGGCTCGATACGCGGATCTGGAGCGCCAGCTGGCTGAGAGGGACGCCGCCATTGCTGAGAGCGATGTCATCATTACTGGGCAGGCCGCTCTCATTGCTGACTTGCGGGCCCAGTTGGCCAGTGCCCAGGGCCAGGCGGGGCCTTCAGGAGTTCAGGTCTGTCTTCCTTAGTTTCTTGTATTTTTTTCACTTTATCTTTCCTGCTTCTGATCAGCCTGTCTTTGTCTTCCAGGAGGATGTGGTGCCTTCACCATCCAGTTCCCGCACTTTGTCCTTCTCTTTAGGAGCTATAGAGATCCCGGAGAGAGAGAGCGAGGTGGCGGCCGAGGCTACTTCTGCTGGTGTAGTTCCTGAGTCGGCCGAGATGCCGGAGGCTGTACCTGTATTTGAGACCGCTCCTTCATCTGAGCCGGAGACTGCTCCTGAGCCAGCGGAGGGTGTGTAGACACCCCAAATTGCACAAACAATCATCAAAAATCATTATCTCCTGGAAAGCCAGCACAGAATTTGAAGAAAATAAATTTTTGCCTGTATCCGGATACAAGTGCTCCTCCCCGTATCCGGATAGTCATACCGGATACGTGTGAGCCTTAGCGTATCCGGTACCATGTACCGGATACCTTAAGGCCCTTTGTTATCCGGTCTGATATACCGGATACCGTAAGTTTGCTCAAAATTAGGGTTTTCCGAGAGCTTTTCACTTTTACCATCATGTCCCTCATTAAATGAGGGGAAATCGCGGAAATAACCTTAGGGTTTAGGTTGGAGGGGTTCTAGACATTAAGTTGTGTCTACCAATGACCTTAGCCCTTGCCTATAAATAGGAGCCTCCTCCTTGAGCAAATGACACACAACTCTTGTTTTGAATTCTCGCAAATAAGAACTCCAAGAGAAGAAGAAAACCGCTGTGGAATCGCCTCCAGTACTCAGGTAAGCCTCAACTTTTCTTTTTATTTTCTGTCTTTACATTCCTAGATCTAGATCTCTTCTTCTACCTTTCTGTAGTGTAAAGCCTTGTTTGTATGGGTGGAAATCCTTCCCCGGCTCAAAGTATCTCAAGACTCCCCTAGCCGTAAAACGTGAAGGCGGATCTAGGAGAAACGAGACTGGGGATTGACCCTAGTGCTAGAACCCATGTAGCATAAGGCCTTTTTGATTGATTGAAAACCGTTCTATAATCAAAGTACCCTTGATTATTTCGAAGATCCGTGTTTAACGGGGAGAGAGAACAGAGGGAAACGATAATGGAACGGAACCCTAGGCTATGCTAGAACCTATCTTGTGGAATCTATATGCATGTTGTATTGATCTTGCTTGGTTTTTCACTCTTGCACACATATTACACTTTTTGGTGAATAGGCTCACATTTGGGGATTTACTACATTCATTGTGATAAATCTCCAATAAATGGCCTCAATCAAATTCTGGAGTGTTTTTAAATGTTTTTCAAAGGTTTTGGATTCATCTCACACGAATCACACACTTTTTGTCAATTTTCGGATTTGGTTTTCTTCAAAAGTGGCTTAGCTTGACAGCACCTGTACCCTTACTTCGGACACCCATAACTTCATCATCCGGATGAATTTTGGGGTGATTCCAGAACCATGGGAAAGGTGAGGCTGTCTAGTTTATGTCCACCAAATTTCATGAATTTCTATCTAGCCGATTTTTGACACTTCTCTGTCGAAGTTAAGTGGACAGTTCAGGTCTAAGTACAGAACTTGTCATTTCAACGGACCGCCATGTGTTCGTTTTAAGTCCGATTCGAGTGGTTTTTATTTCTGAGTACTCCTTTTTGAGTCTATTTTCAAATCCAGTTGGTTTCATAATTTTTTGATTCCATTTGAATTATTGGTAGCCGATTTACTCAGAACTGTTCATTTGTACTTTTCTGGGTAAATCTGTGATCTTCGGGGCCTGTTCGGGAGACCACCCAAGGCACATCCGAAGGGATTTTTATATGAGGCTAGTTTCTATGGAAAGATGGCCATACAAACTTCAATCACACCAAATTTCGTGGACTTTTGTGTAGTGGATTTTTCTAGACAATTTTCCAAAGTTGCCGACTTACCACTTTTAAAAATCCCCAGCAGCAACTTCAAAGGAGCATAACTCCTAGGATTTTTATCGGATTAACTTGGGATTTTGCATGAGTTCCTTATTTATCATAATCTTTCAAATAGAGTTGGTTTGAATCAATTTGAAATTGGATTTGGATGATTTCAAGACAAAGGACCTTCCTTTTTACCAAAATTCCCGGATTTGCCTCAACTTGGTTTTGGCCACTTTTACTTTGATTTCCATCTTTTGAAATACTCCAGAAGTGATATTGACATAAGAGAGGATCTAAAATCCATTTAGATCCTCATGTGAAAATATCATACATTGTTCCTTTTTCAAGGCTTTTTCATGATTTTTAGCAAGCTTCTTATTTTCTTTTTAGCATGAACATACATTTGGCAACCACTTCGTGTGGATGAATGGGGGTGCCTAACACCTTCCCCCGTTCATAATCTAATCCCCTTACCCATCTCTGGATTTGATTTTCAAGTAGGATTTTTATTCTAGAATGCTTCTTTTTTCACTTTTTGCTTATTTTGATCTTTGGTGTCCATTCTCACCCCAAAATCATGAATGGTGGCGACTCTCCCAATTTTTGCGTTGAGCCCGTGTGTTGACGGAGGGATGATCACTCCGGTGATTTTTTCCCATGTCTCACAACTAGCGACTCTGCTGGGGACTTGTGGATTTAAGCCATTTTGTGTATATTCATGCTTTTTCATCACTTTTGAATGCTTGCTATTTTGTTTACTTTATTGATGTATATTGGTGTATTCTAAATCTGATTGGGATACTTTTAAATTTTACATTGATGAAGGCATGTGTGTATGCTTGGATATGCTAAGGATCATGTTTAGGGCCTTACTTTGTTGTGCATGCCTACTTGTTTTTTGTTTGCCTTGGGTTAGGAGGTTCTTAGTGCTATTATTTGAGCATGAAAACATTGAGCAAAAATCGGTAAATTCAGTAGCCATCATATGGGTTTTCAAGCATGTTTTTACCATCAAAACTCTCCTTATACCATGTCAAGTAGTTGATAAATGTTTGGGCATTAATTTGGGGTATAAGTGATGCACTTTTGAGCATAAGAAATCTGAAAATTTTAGTGCATATTTCTTGAAATTTTAAGCATGTTTTACCTCATTGAAACACTTTGGTATCATGTCAAGTAGTGCTAAAATTTTAGGCTCCAATTTGGGGTAGAAATGGTATACTTTGAGCATGAAAAAGAGCATGAAATCTGGGATTTTAGGGAATGCTTTTGAGTTTCAAGCATGCTTACATGATTTAATGGTTGTTTGTACAAATGACATGTTTTGTATAACACTTTTTGGGCATGTAATATTTTTTGTGCATATTTAGTTATTTTGGTGCTTGCTTGCTTGTATTTAGCTTCATTATCTTTGTCATTAGTACCTTGGCTTGAAATTGAATGCATGGCCACGAAAAAGAGTGGCAAGGGGCTGGGACGTTGTGAATGTTACCACAATTTAAAATTGCACTTGAGCACTTGAAACAATTTGCACAACCTACCCTTTACCTATTAGGAAGTTGAACCATGAATGTGTGTAGCTTGGCGCACCGAGGTCGTGACTTCGGAAAGCGAAAGTGAAAACATTTACCTTAGAATTTGAGTCAATGATGTGATGACAATGGGATCTGTGATTTGATTCCGGGCATCACTAGACTTGAGTTCTAAGTTGCCAATTAAGCCAAAACCCAAAAACCATACGCTTGAAGGTGGAGAAACACGTTTTCGGCTAAAAGCACACAATTGCGTTTGGGGAAATTGGGTGTAAATGTGGGAAGGCCGTTTGCATGTTTTACAGGCCAAGGTATAATGTGAATACCATATTAAATGAAGGTAATACAAGGTGGCAAGGTAAAACCATGTTCTTTTCATGAATTTGGGGATTTTGCAAATATAATGTCCAAGCCCAATTTGGGGCAAGTTTTGAAGGTCAAATTAAGGTGAACATCAATTGGGAATGAAAAAAAATCAAATCTGGTGAAAAAAAAATGAGTCAAAAAGGGCCATTTCGGCAATAACCGGCAACTCAAGCCGGTTAATAGCAGCTCTAATCATATCCGGTACATATTTCCGGATACAAAGACATATGCGGATATCCGGTTAGGTTGACCGGATACAATAAGGCATATTCTTATCCGGTATATTATACCGGATACATTCAAAAATGCACAAATTGGCTTTTCAGCCCAAATTTTCAAAATAAAATGCCTAAAACACTGTGGATAATCCTTAGGCACCCCGAAAAGAACATAAGAAATGTTCCCAAAAATACAAAAAAACAAAAATACAAAAAAAAGAAAAACAAAAAAGAATAAAATAAAATATTCTTTCAGGATTTAACCTAAGTTTGAAAATCAAAGAGGAAACCAAGGTGTCATATTTTTTGACACCAACTCAACTCAAACATGTGTCAGTCAAACTTTTGAACTTGAAAACTGAGAAAATTCAGCAAAAATAAAAAAAAAGAATAAAAAAAAAGAAACCCTTGGTTGGTTATTTTTATCAATCAAATCAAAACATTTGTGGGATACTTGGAAGCCCTAGAATATTCCAAGACACCTTTGGTTGGTTATTTTTATCAATCAAATCAAAACATTTGTGGGATACTTGGAAGCCCTAGAATATTCCAAGACACCTTTGGTTGGTTATTTTTATCAATCAAATCAAAACATTTGTGGGATACTTGGAATATTCCAAGACACCTTTGGTTGGTTATTTTTATCAATCAAATCAAAACATTTGTGGGATACTTGGAAGCCCTAGAATATTCCAAGACACCTTTGGTTGGTTATTTTTATCAATCAAATCAAAACATTTGTGGGATACTTGGAATATTCCAAGACACCTTTGGTTGGTTATTTTTATCAATCAAATCAAAACATTTGTGGGATACTTGGAAGCCCTAGAATATTCCAAGACACCTTTGGTTGGTTATTTTTATCAATCAAATCAAAACATTTGTGGGACCCTTGGAAGCCCTAGAATATTCCATGAAAACCTTGGTTGGTTATTTTTATCAATCAAATCAAAAAAATTGGGACCCTTGGAAGCCCTAGAATATTCCATGAAAACCTTGGTTGGTTATTTTTATCAATCAAATCAAAAAAATTGGGCCATTTGAAAGCCTCTGAATTTCAAACATCAACCTATTTTGGGCCGTCTATAAGCCTCTGAATTATAGACATGTATCCTTTGGGCCGTCTAAAAGCCTCTGAATTTTAGACAAACCTTTTTGGGCCATCTAAAAGCCTCTGAATTTTAGACACAACCTTTATGGGCCGTCTATAAGCCTCCGAATTATAGACATATATTCTTTGGGCCATCTAAAAGCCTCTGAATTTTAGACACAACTTTTTTGGGCCGTCTATAAGCCTCTGAATTATAGACACGTATCCTTTGGGCCGTCTAAAAGCCTCTGAATTTTAGACAAACCTTTTTGGGCCATTTGAAAGCCTCTGAATTTCAAACATCAACCTATTTTGGGCCGTCTAAAAGCCTCTGAATTTTAGACACTATCCTTTGGGCCATCTAAAAGCCTCTGAATTTTAGACACTACCTTTTTGGGCCATCTAAAAGCCTCTGAATTTTAGACACATATCCTCTGGGCCGTCTATAAGCCTCTGAATTATAGACATATATCCTTTGGGCCATCTAAAAGCCTCTGAATTTTAGACACATATCCTCTGGGCCGTCTATAAGCCTCTGAATTATAGACATATATCCTTTGGGCCATTTAAAAGCCTCTGAATTTTAGACACATATCCTCTGGGCCGTCTATAAGCCTCTGAATTATAGACATATATCCTTTGGGCCATCTAAAAGCCTCTGAATTTTAGACACAACTTTTTTGGGCCGTCTACAAGCCTCTGAATTATAGACACGTATCCTTTGGGCTGTCTAAAAGCCTCTGAATTTTAGACATTTCTCATTCTTTGGGACCTTTGGAAGCCCCAAAATATTCCAACAATCAAAAAAACAAAACAAAAAATGGAAAAATATAGAAAAAAAACAAATAAATCCGGACTTGTGTTCACCTAACCCACTTATCTACATTTATAGGTGTGTGACTCAGATTAAATGGGAGCTGACATGTTTCTTTGCTTTTCCTTATTCAGGTACACTTACTTGCAATCATTGCTCCCGTGACCAGATCCAAAGGTAGAGCTATGAACACTGAAGAGAACCAAGCCCAAGCCACCGTACCCGCTCAAGACTTTGCTCAGCTGCAGGAACAAGTGGCTGGTTTGGCCAAGATGCTGGGAGACCTACTGGCGGCTCAGGCCCAACAGGCCCAGGCCCAAAACCAAGCATCGACTTCCCATCAAGCACCACCACCTCAGGCCTACATTCCGCCTCCGGCTCAACCCATGCCTGAGCCCATTTCTGAACCAGTCCCTGAACCCATTCTGATCAGGGAAAATACAGCAGAATCCGAGAAAGAACTGGAGAAGGAAAAAGCCAGGGAAGAAACTGAAAGGAAAATGCTGCTCAGGATAGAAAGGATCCAGGAAGAACTGAAGGAAGTGAAAGGGGGAAGCAGCCATGGAGGCACCAACTTCGAGGATCTGTGCATGTATCCTGACGTATGTCTACCAGCCAAGTTCAAGTGCCCGGACTTCGACAAGTTCGACGGCACAGGCTGCCCTATGAGCCATTTGAAACTATACTACGGGGCTTTGTGCCAGTTTGGCCGGGACGATGGAATACTGATCCAGCTCTTCCAGAGGAGTCTGACCGGGTCAGCCCTTCGGTGGTTCGCTACAGTGGACCATGGAAGGATCAGGAGGTGGAAGGACCTAGCAGACGCTTTCTTGGACCAATACAAGTTCAACTCTGAGATCGTGCCGGACCGGTACGACATGATGAGGATGACCAAGGGGAAAGATGAACCGGTACGGCAGTACGCCAAGAGATGGAGAGAGGCCGCCTCCCAAGTCAGGCCACCTATGCAAGAACCGGAGATGATCTCCACATTTATGGGCACACTGGGGCAGCCCTTTTACAACCATCTGGTGGGCCAGATCACCACCAACTTTGCAGCCCTGGTACAGGTAGCGGACCGGATTGAAGAAGGGGTCAGGTAAGGACGGCTGATAGACTACTCTACTTTGACTGGGTAGTCTGATTCCTCTGCCTCCATGGCCCAGAAGAAAGGGGCCGGGTTTAAAAAGACGGGGGCCCGAAAAGAAGGGGAGGTGAACCTGGTCCAGGCTCCTCCAGCCAAGAAGCCACTGCACGTCAACATCTCTGCACCCCAACAGGCCCAGCAGGCCCAGCAGTCGTACCAGACCCCGCTGAATGTCAACTTCCCTCCTTCTGTGCCAGCTAACACAAGGAGGACATTTTCTAAGGAGGAGCGGGATGCCTGGTTCGCAGCAAGAAAGAACCGGGTTTTCACCCCTCTACCCATATCGCTGTCCCAACTACTGCCAACCCTGCTGAAAGGGGAATACTTGACTCTGAAGGAGCCTAACCCAAATGCCCCGAAGGGGAGAAATTTTGACACATCGGTCACCTGTGATTTCCACATGGGTGCACCGGGGCATTCTACAGATACCTGCTGGGTATTGAAGCATGCGGTCCAGGACCTGTTGGACCAGAAGGCTTTGGTCTTTAACACTGCTGCACCCGCCCCGTCGGGGAATGATATTGGGCAGAATCCTCTGCCTTACCACAATGGGGCAGGCCCATCCAACTCCATCACTGCCATATCCACCACCAGAAGGGCCTTTGACCCATCACAGCTCATAGCTCCCGTGGGGACCACGGTCCAGGTCCGATTTTTCCCAGAAGAGGAAGAAGAGGAGATCAACATGGTCTCCCAAAAAAATAATACAGCTGCTGAGGACATAAGTTCCTCTTTGAACCGGGTCTCATCTCTTATGACCCAGATGAATACTGCAAGGCCCGCATTGGTCTTCAATTGCAGTCCACCCACTTGTTCCCCATCCAAGCCGTCTAAGGCTCCACTGGTCATCAATCTTGACCCCACCACTGCTTCCATCACTTCTTCTGTCCCCACCAAATCCAAACTTCAACCCCTGGTTGTAAATGTGCAGCCAGCCCATACTATCCCTAAACCGGCCCATACATCCCGGTCCAGACTCCAGCCATTAGTGGTTAACATCCCTAAACTAGCCTATTCTGAGGCCGCTGTACCATGGAATTACAGCGAGGGAATCACGGCTACGGTTCCAATGGTCAGGAACCAGAACCAGGAGGAGGTGAACCTCATGACGAGGTCAGGGAGATGTGCAGGGGGTGAAGAGAAAGAAAAAGAGACAGAAGTAGAGAAAGAGAAAAAAGAAAATGAAGAAAAAAGAAAACAAAAAGGAAAAAATAAAGTGGGAGAAGACACCCCCCAGGGTGTAGACAATGAGGCAGCCGACCTCATAAAAATAATAAAGAAAAGTGAATTCAATCTTGTGGATCAGCTAAACAAGGTCCCGGCCCAGATTTCAATATTGGGCCTTTTGCTGAATTCTGAAAAGCACAGGGATGCATTGTTAAGGGTGCTACAGAGTGCACACGTATCCCAGACCATTGATCCGGACCAGCTTGGTAAAATGGTTGGTCAAATCTTGTCACATAATGTGATAAGTTTCTCGGAGGGTGAGATCAGCCCAGGTGGGTGTTATCATGTGGACCCTTTGCACATCACTGTGCTTTGTAAGGGCTGCATGGTTGCACGGGTTTTAATTGACAACTGGTCGGCGTTAAACGTTTGCCCGTTAATCACTTTTACCAAGCTGGGTATGGACCAGTCAAGGATCAAAAGAAATGGGCGGATAGTAAGGGCTTTTGATAGCTCCAAGACCCACTCCCTAGGGGAGATTGAACTGCCGGTCACAATTGGGCCGAATATCTTTAACATCACATTTGAAGTGATGTATATACCCGCAGCCTTCAATCTGCTCCTAGGAAGGCCATGGATACATTCGGCTAGGGCAATACCATCCACGCTCCACCAAAGGGTGAAATATATAAGAGGGCAAAGGGTGATAACAGTCCTAGCCGAAAACTTGGTGCCGCCCATCGTGTCACCTGATGTACCCTTGATCAATGTGGACCTAACTGTCGACAAGATTGCATTCCACTCATTCCAATTTGAGGCGGTCAATTACATACCTGGGGGGTGTGAGAAAAAGAAAGAAAAGGGGACCACTGGAGAAAGGATGGTCAAGAAAGTGATGGAGAAATACCACTTTCACCCAGGGAAAGGCCTGGGGATCAATCTGCAAGGGATGGTGGAGCCAATCACGGCTAAGAAACTGATCCCCAAAGTAGGGTTGGGCTTCAAGCCCAGAGGCTGGAGAAGAATGAAACACGAAGAAGGGGAGAGCAGAAGCAAAGGAAAACTCCCTCATTTAAGGGAAAGCTTCCCAAAACCCTCCTACATAATCCAAATTTCTCCTCCTATGGACCAATCCAAACCTCCCTACTACAATGTCAACCCATTTCAAAAGCCTTCCATTTCGGCTTTGCAACCATATAACCCCTCTCCAATACTGGAAGCAGTGGATGGGCCTGGACCACAGCCCGAGCAGCAGGTGGACTTTTCTGAAGATGTTGGTGCATTCTTCGCCATGACTGAGGGCGAAAAGACAGGGGCAGACATGGAACTGCCATTCATTGATTGGGCCGCAGTAAAGGTTCCAGACAAGGTCATTTCTGGATTGGGCCCTGTAGCAGAAAAGGGCAGTACCCACCCGGTGATGATGGCATCGGATGCTGGACTTGAGGAGCAGACTTTCCCTATTTCCCCTGCTCCCCAAAATTTTGTAATAAACAATTGGGAGGAAACTCCCCTTACCTTTGAAGCAGCGTTTGTTCGGCAAACTAACGTGGCTTCCAAAAAAAAACTCCAATAGTGGAATGCCATTTCCCTGAAGGTTCTAATGGGCCTTCGTCTTCAGGGGAATTATGTTTAGAAGGCCCACAAAAAACCCAAAAAGATTTTTCTATTTTTTCTAGAAAATTTAAATTTTTCAAAAAGGTCCAAATCACTTATGAACCATATAATCAGACCGAATGGGACCAGGTTGAATATGACTTCGACCTTGAGCTCGACTTTGATCTCATGGGGGTCGAAGAAGAGACCGAGGTCGAAGAAGAAGACGTTCCAAAAGAAATTGAATACCAATTGGAACGTCATGAAAAGGGGGTCCAACCTAATATTGAGGAGACCATATCCATAAACCTTGGGACCAAAGAGGACCCAAAAATTGTGAAAATCGGGTCATGCTTGTCTGATGTGCAGAAAAATGAAATGTCACAATTCTTGGCAGATTACAAGGATGTGTTTGCTTGGTCATATCGGGACATGCCGGGGTTGGACACTGACATGGTGGTGCACAAGTTGCCAATTTTGCCAGGGGTTAAGCCGATTAAGCAGAAGCTGAGAAGATTGAAGCCTGAATGGACCTTAAAGGTCAAGGACGAAGTGGTCAAGCAGTTCCAAGCTGGATTTCTGGCAGTCTCTACGTACCCAGAGTGGCTCGCAAACATAGTGCCGGTACCCAAGAAGGACGGGAAAGTCCGAATGTGCGTGGACTATAGAGACTTAAACAGGGCAAGCCCAAAGGACGATTTTCCGCTTCCACACATCGACATTCTGGTCGATAATACTGCGGTACATAGCCTGTTTTCCTTCATGGATGGTTTCTCAGGATATAATCAGATCAAGATGGCTAAGGAGGATCAAGAGAAAACAGCATTTATCACACCTTGGGGCACATTCCACTATACAGCCATGCCGTTTGGACTTAAGAACGCTGGGGCAACATACCAGCGGGCCATGACTGCACTATTTCATGACATGATCCATAAGGAGATGGAGGTCTACGTGGACGATATGATTGCCAAATCATACAAAGAGGAGGACCACTTGATCAATCTGAAGAAAGTGTTTGATCGGCTCAGGAAGTACAGTCTACGGCTTAACCCGGCTAAGTGCGTCTTTGGGGCTACATCAGGGAAGTTACTGGGGTTTATAGTGAGCCGAAGAGGAATTGAAATTGACCCGGCAAAAGCCAAGGCCATAATTGAAATGCCAGCACCCAGAACTGAGAAGGAGGTCAGGGGCTTTCTTGGAAGGATTCAATACATAAGCCGGTTCATAGCACAGCTCACTGCTATCTGTGAACCAATTTTCAAACTTCTAAGGAAGGATAACCCTACGGTCTGGAATGAGGACTGCCAGCAGGCATTTGACACCATAAAGAGGTATTTGCTAAACCCACCTGTGCTAGTGCCACCAACTCCAGGAAGACCACTGATCCTGTACTTGTCAGTGTTGGAAACGTCGATGGGATGTGTCTTGGGGCAGCATGATGAGACTGGTAGAAAAGAAAGGGCAATTTACTATCTGAGTAAAAAATTCACAGAATATGAAGCCAAATACTCACCATTGGAGAAGACTTGCTGTGCTCTAGTGTGGGCCACTCAGAGGCTAAGGCATTATTTCCTTAGTCACTCCACACTATTGATATCCCGGATGGACCCGCTGAAATATTTATTTGAGAAACCGGCACTGACTGGCAGGACGGCAAAGTGGCAACTACTACTGTCCGAGTTTGACCTCACATACATCACCCAGAAGGCGATCAAGGGTCAAGCCATAGCTGATCACCTGGCTGCACATCCTCTGCCAGAATATCAACCGTTGAAGACCAACTTTCCCGATGAGGCGATTCTGTACACTGAAGAGGAGGACAGTGAGAGTTCTTGGCAGATGTTCTTCGATGGGGCCGCCAACATGAATGGGAACGGAACAGGGGCAGTCTTGGTCAAACCGGATGGTTCTCACATCCCGATTGCAGTAAAGCTGAGATTCCAGTGCACCAATAACATAGCAGAATATGAGGCATGCGTAATTGGATTGCAAGCAGCCATGGATCATGGAGTAGAGGAACTTGACGTATACGGGGATTCGAGTCTTATCATCTTCCAAACAACTGGTGAGTGGAAAACCAAGGATCATAAATTGATCCCCTATCACCAGTATTTGGAAGAAATAAGCACAAATTTCACTCGAATTTCCTTCAACTATATGCCAAGGGCCAAGAATCAGTTTGCGGATGTTCTAGCAACCTTGGCTTCAATGGTCAGCATACCTGAAGGAGTAGACATCAGACCACTGGAAATTGAGGTTAGAGATGAACCGGCTTACTGTCTCGTTCTAGAGGGAGCACCAGAAGAAGAAGCACCGTGGTTTCAGGATATCAAGAACTTCTTGAATAATCGGAGTCTGCCAGAGAGTGCCACTGCTACTGAGAAGAGAACAATACAGAGATTGGCTGGTCAATTTCTGCTAAGTGGTGGACATGTGTACAAGAGGTCACATAATGACATTCTGCTAAGATGTGTTGCCAAGGCTGAATCGGAAAGGCTGATTGAGACTGTACATGGAGGAGTCTGTGGGCCCCATATGAGTGGGCACATGCTGGCTAAGAAGATCCTGAGGCTGGGATACTACTGGACGACCATTGAGCATGATTGCTGTATACATGTCAGGAGGTGCCATCAATGCCAGATATATGCAGATAACAAGCATGCACCCCCAGGCGAGCTGCACAACATGACATCACCCTGGCCCTTCTCTATGTGGGGCATAGATGTTATTGGCATGATCTCACCTAAAGCATCGAACGGGCACAGATTCATCCTGGTGGCAATTGATTACTTCACTAAATGGGTGGAAGCAGCATCATATGCAAATATCACAAGCAACCATGTTATTAAATTTTTGAAGCACAATATCATTTGTCGCTATGGACTGCCAAGTGCCATAGTATCAGACAATGCTTCAAATATTAAGAACAAGGACATGAAGAAAATGTGTGAGCAGTTTCAGATCACCCACCACAAGTCAGCTCCGTATAGGCCAAAGATGAATGGGGCAGTGGAAGCAGCAAACAAGAACATAAAGAAAATCATTCAGAAGATGGTAGTGAGCTACAAGGATTGGCATGAAATGCTGCCACTTGCTCTGCATGCATACAGAACCTCGATCCGGACCTCAACTGGAGCAACCCCGTATTCCCTAGTCTATGGAATGGAAGCAGTCTTGCCAGTGGAAGTAGAAATCCCGTCACTCCGAGTGCTCATGGAAGCAGAACTAGAAGAAGCCGAATGGGTCCAGTCGAGACATGATCAACTTAACCTGATAGAAGAAAAGCGGTTGAAAGCACTTTGCCATGGACAGTTGTACCAGAAGAGAATGGCCAGGGCATACAATAAGAAGATGAGGCCCAGAACTTTCCAAGAAGGAAACTTGGTGTTGAAGAAAATCTTACCATTTTTGGAGGATCCTCGTGGTAAGTTCAAGCCCAATTGGGAAGGCCCATATGTCGTCAAGAAAGTCCTATCAGGGGGAGCACTCATCTTAGCAGAAATGGATGGGTCAGATTTTCCTGAGCCCATTAACTCTGATGCGGTAAAAAGGTATTTTCCTTGAGTGAATATTTCTAGGAAATGATCCGAGGCCATTTTTCTTTATTTCCTTCAAAAGTTTTAATCCCTAGTCTAGCCAAGTTGAGCTGGTTCGTTTCTTTGATCAACCCAAACCGGATTTACAGTCAAATTGGGGCAAAATCAATTGGGGCAAAAGTAAGGAAAGAAAAAGAAAAAGAGAGGAAAAGCAATGGAAATGGCAAATGAAAGCCAAGTGTGAAAAAAAAGATGCAAAAAATGCAATTTGGGGGAAAAGGGTTAAATTCATCATGACTGTAAGTCCGGTTGACCTATTTCCACACTTGAAAATTTTTTGGGCCTTTAATACCCTTTCTTTCATAAACTGAGCCTAGCCTTTATTTCGTCCTATTTTTAAGCCCTCGGTGATCTTAGCTTGTTCATTCAAATATCAGAGTAAGATGGGTAATGACGGAATTCAGAAGCCGGCCCTAGTGAAAACCGTAACTGGCGCTAGGGGCAATATTGGCGAAAAGGCAAAAAGAAAAAAAATAAGAAAAATGAAAGAAAATCAGAGGTTGAGTTGATCATGGGGATCCGAGCTTCAAGCAAAGTTGGCATGAGCAGAATGGGGCAGTTTTGGCAGTTGGGAATGACTCTAAAGGTCCTAAGATGGACGGTTCTGATCCCTCAGTATTTTGTGGACTACCCTTTTCATTATTTAACCTGGTTCTAATTCCTTTAATTATAGGTGATTAAGTGCATGGACCAAATTTCAAAAAAAAATACAAAAAAAAATATAAAAAGGAAAAATTATACTTTGGCCAGTGATGATAAATCAAATACTTTTCATAAAACCTTTGTTTTTACAAGCATCTGAGCATTCTGAGGCCAATAATATAAAAACTTTATTTTGAATTAAATCCCTTGTATTTCCACTATTGGAGTTCAATTTTGTACAAAGGTATGAAAAATGTGCAGGAAATAAAGCCAGTCTCCTAGCCGCTCCTCAAGCTCCCGAATCCGAGCTGCCTGAGCTGCAATGACTCCTGAAGCCCCCTCTGCAGCGGGATCACTCAAGAAGGAAATGACCTCATCTGAAAGGGCCTGCTTGATCCTCATACTCCTAAGGCTGGCCAAAGTATCCTGGTACTTCTGCCGGATCATACGGACCTCAAAGCAACGAGCCTGCCTCTGCTCCTCCAGTTTCTCTTCCACGGCAATACGGCGTGAGATTTGCTCCTCAAGCTGCCTCTCCAGATAAGCGCCCTGTATCCTGAGCTCCTGGGCCTCCCGTACCCATATATGCTGAAGCCGCTTATGAGAAGCCCGCTCAGACTCTAGAATGTCCTCATAGGTGGGAGCCAAGACTACAGGAGGATCTTCGGGTACTGGGGCCTGAGTCTGTATCTGTTCCTTGATCCAGAAGAGATAATCCTTCACATGGGCTTCTGAGAAGACTGGACCATGCATAAAGCGGACATAGGACCACTCCTTCATCAACCAGGCATTCAGCTTCATAGAAAGAGGCCCAAGACGATCCTCATATCCACATGGGATGATAATCCCCTGGGTCGCTCGGAACTGACGAAGGACCCGCAGAGGAAGATAAAGCACTGCATGTCTCAGGCCAGTCAGAATCAGAAAGTTGCGGTCTCAGAAGCTAATCACTGTCTCCGCATTAGGCTGATAAGTACCAGGCCATCTCACCTGGTCATCCTGAAGCGAGCCCAAGAAAGTGAACCAGCCCTGTTTGCCCCCTGGAATATCGGGGCACCCCCTGTTGCTCATCAAGAGAGGGACTTTCAGACTCGGGAAGAAGTGTCGATTGATCTCTTCAATCTGGCTCAAATGATCAAGTAGCCAAAGCTGCAAAGGAAGGGAGATATGTCAGCACAAATCAAAAAAAAAAAATCAAAAAAAAAAAAAAAAAGAAAAAAAAAAGGAAAAAAAAAGAAGAAAAGAAAAAAAAGAGAAGGAAAAGGAGGGAGCAAACTTGTGCTATAATTCTTACTATTTTCTCAAAATCCTATTTTTGCCTTGAAATCCACCTCACAGCCACGAGAGCTCTGTGGAATTCGGGACAACTTTGGGAAATGTGCCTGGTCAAAAGGATGATATCCACTCAATTTTCAACTTGGTTTGATAAAAAATCAGTTTTTCAAAAAAATCCTATTTTTGGGCTTAAAATCCACTTCACAGCCACAAAGGGCTCAGTGGAATTTAAGAACTCTTGGAGAGATGCCCCCTTAAAGTGAGGGCCTTTTTGGCAAATCTCCACTCAAAAATTGTTTTCTACAAAAATTGAATTGAACCGAGCAAATCATGCTCAAGGGAATGCAATTTGGGCTTGTCTACTCTTTGCAGCTCACTGCTTCGCAGCTCCCGCAAAGAGGGGCAGTTGTAGACACCCCAAATTGCACAAACAATCATCAAAAATCATAATCTCCTGGAAAGCCAGCACAGAATTTGAAGAAAATAAATTTTTGCCTGTATCCGGATACAAGTGCTCCTCCCCGTATCCGGATAGTCATACCGGATACGTGTGAGCCTTAGCGTATCCGGTACCATGTACCGGATACCTTAAGGCCCTTTGTTATCCGGTCTGATATACCGGATACCGTAAGTTTGCTTAAAATTAGGGTTTTCCGAGAGCTTTTCACTTTTACCATCATGTCCCTCATTAAATGAGGGGAAATCGCGGAAATAACCTTAGGGTTTAGGTTGGAGGGGTTCTAGACATTAAGTTGTGTCTACCAATGACCTTAGCCCTTGCCTATAAATAGGAGCCTCCTCCTTGAGCAAATGACACACAACTCTTGTTTTGAATTCTCGCAAAGAAGAACTCCAAGAGAAGAAGAAAACCGCTGTGGAATCGCCTCCAGTACTCAGGTAAGCCTCAACTTTTCTTTTTATTTTCTGTCTTTACATTCCTAGATCTAGATCTCTTCTTCTACCTTTCTGTAGTGTAAAGCCTTGTTTGTATGGGTGGAAATCCTTCCCCGGCTCAAAGTATCTCAAGACTCCCCTAGCCGTAAAACGTGAAGGCGGATCTAGGAGAAACGAGACTGGGGATTGACCCTAGTGCTAGAACCCATGTAGCATAAGGCCTTTTTGATTGATTGAAAACCGTTCTATAATCAAAGTACCCTTGATTATTTCGAAGATCCGTGTTTAACGGGGAGAGAGAACAGAGGGAAACGATAATGGAACGGAACCCTAGGCTATGCTAGAACCTATCTTGTGGAATCTATATGCATGTTGTATTAATCTTGCTTGGTTTTTCACTCTTGCACACATATTACACTTTTTGGTGAATAGGCTCACATTTGGGGATTTACTACATTCATTGTGATAAATCTCCAATAAATGGCCTCAATCAAATTCTGGAGTGTTTTTAAATGTTTTTCAAAGGTTTTGGATTCATCTCACACGAATCACACACTTTTTGTCAATTTTCGGATTTGGTTTTCTTCAAAAGTGGCTTAGCTTGACAGCACCTGTACCCTTACTTCGGACACCCATAACTTCATCATCCGGATGAATTTTGGGGTAATTCGAGAACCATGGAAAAGGTGAGGCTGTCTAGTTTATGTCCACAAAATTTCATGAATTTCTATCTAGCCGATTTTTGACACTTCTCTGTCGAAGTTAAGTGGACAGTTCAGGTCTAAGTACAGAACTTTTCATTTCAACGGACCGCCATGTGTTCGTCTTAAGTCCGATTCGAGTGGTTTTTATTTCTGAGTACTCCTTTTTGAGTCTATTTTCAAATCCAGTTGGTTTCATAATTTTTTGATTCCATTTGAATTATTGGTAGCCGATTTACTCAGAACTGTTCATTTGTACTTTTCTGGGTAAATCTGTGATCTTCGGGGCCTGTTCGGGAGACCACCCAAGGCACATCCGAAGGGATTTTTATATGAGGCTAGTTTCTATGGAAAGATGGCCATACAAACTTCAATCACACCAAATTTCGTGGACTTTTGTGTAGTGGATTTTTCTAGACAATTTTCCAAAGTTGCCCACTTACTACTTTTAAAAATCCCCAGCAGCAACTTCAAAGGAGCATAACTCCTAGGATTTTTATCGGATTAACTTGGGATTTTGCATGAGTTCCTTATTTATCATAATCTTTCAAATAGAGTTGGTTTGAATCAATTTGAAATTGGATTTGGATGATTTCAAGACAAAGGACCTTCCTTTTTACCAAAATTCCCGGATTTGCCTCAACTTGGTTTTGGCCACTTTTACTTTGATTTCCATCTTTTGAAATACTCCAGAAGTGATATTGACATAAGAGAGGATCTAAAATCCATTTAGATCCTCATGTGAAAATATCATACATTGTTCCTTTTTCAAGGCTTTTTCATGATTTTTAGCAAGCTTCTTATTTTCTTTTTAGCATGAACATACATTTGGCCACCACTTCGTGTGGATGAATGGGGGTGCCTAACACCTTCCCCCGTTCATAATCTAATTCCTTTACCCATCTCTGGATTTGATTTTCAAGTAGGATTTTTATTCTAGAATGCTTCTTTTTTCACTTTTTGCTTATTTTGATCTTTGGTGTCCATTCTCACCCCAAAATCATGAATGGTGGCGACTCTCCCAATTTTTGCGTTGAGCCCGTGTGTTGACGGAGGGATGATCACTCCGGTGATTTTTTCCCATGTCTCACAGGGTGGATCGGAGATTCCTGTGGTTCATGAGACGGCCGGGCCTACGAGAGAGGAGGATGTTCCTGGCGCAGCAGATCCAGAGGTGGCCGAGCCTACGAGAGAGGAGGATGTTCCCGGCGTAGCAGATCCATCACTTCCGGTTGAGGACTCTCGGGTTCTGGAGCTGGTTCCCTTGGCGACGGACTCTTCAGTTTCATGCTTCATGGACCTGACCCGGGGTGATCCAGCCCCAGCCTCAGCCTCTTCCACCGATCCTGCGCCTCCTGCAGACCCGGTGCTTCCTGCTGGTCCATCCTCGCTTGGTGAGTCTTCATCTCCCGCTGGCCAACGTTTCTCAGATCACTTTTTCATCCGGCAGCGACGGCGAGGTAGAGGCGATAGGGATTGACCTGTTAGAGATAGGTCTAGATTTAGGATTTATCAGATATTTGTATATAAACTTGATGTATTCATTGGCAGTTTATATGAAAAGAGAAGATTTTTTTAGTTTTGTTTCCTTTTTTGTAGATTTTTTGTTTATTTTTGTATATTTGTCATGTTACAATTGTTTATACAGGTAACAGGTTTTCTGGGAACATGACTTATTAAAAGAAAGAAGTAAAACCCCTTTTTGTGCAAAAACCGTACATTCAGGGCGGTTGTGCAAGAACCGTACTTATCCCGCGGTTTTTAAACTTTGCGGGAATGCAACCGCATATTAGGTACGGTTCAGGCACAACCGTTCTGTGTATGCGGTTTTCGCCCTTAGGTTATTTTAAAACCGCGAATTGCGGGCATGACGTCATTTTGACGTATTGCTTAGGTCAGAAGCCCCCTGTTTCGGCGATTTTCTCTCTCCTAGCTGCCTTTAATCCACTTTTGCCCATTAATGGCCTCTGGTTCAGCTTCTGTGCCTTCTTCATCTTTTGTACCTGAAATATCAGCACCTAGACCAAAAATTAGGTCCAAACCTCCTAATTTGACTAGGTATGCCATTGTAGATACATTCTATGAGAGGTGGGTCTCCTCAATGACCCCTCAAGATGAGATGGATTGGGCCTCTGCCAATCTAGGCCACCTCCTCTCAATCCCAAAGATTCCCCTAAAATGGGAAATCATAGAGGCACTAATTGGGCATTGGGAGCCTCAGTTGAACCTCTTCAGGTTTGGGGAAAAAGAGATGACCCCTACAGTCGAGGAGGTTGAAACCATCCTCAACCTTAGCTTTTCTAAGAAAGTAGTTAACCCACCTCTCAAACCGAGCTTCAAAAAGGAAGCCTCCACTTTTTTGGGGATTAACAAGAAAGAGTTAGGGGAAGCCGACGCTTTATTGACCCTATCCAAGTCATTTTTGACTGAAAAGCTGTTGAATAGCCCAAACCAGTCGGCCCGGTTCAATGCTTTGACCTTGATAGTGGTCAATCAACTTTTATTCCCCCGAGATGATAGCGAGGTTGATTTATCCCTCATTTCAGTCATCTGTCAAGTTAGGGAGCGCGAAAGGCTTGCCCCTATGATCCTGGCTGAAATATACCAGGCCTTGACTGACTGCTATCACCGGAAGCAGAAAAGTTTCCTTGCCTGCGCCCCTATACTTCAGGTAAAATCTGAATCTCTTTCCTTGAATTGTAATTTTTATTGCCATGTTGAAATTTTCTAAGGTTGGAAATGCTTCCCTGTTTTGTGTAGCTCTGGTTACTTGACCACCTGAGTCAAGTTGAAGAGATAACCCGGCGCTTCTTCCCCAGATTGGACGTTCCTGTTTTGATGAGCAACAGGGGGTGTCCCAATATACATGGCGGCAAACAGGGATGGTTTGCTTTCTTGGGGACTCTTTAGGACGACCAGGTGAGATGGCCCGGTGCTTACCAGCCCTCCGTCGAGACAGCGATCAGCTTCTCTGACCGAAACTTCGCTGTGCTCATGGGCTTGAAGTCTGCTTTGCTCTATTTGCCTTTGAGGGTCATCCGGCAGTTTGGAGAGGAGGTGCAGGGGATCCTAGTACCTCAGGGATATGAAGAGCTCATAGGTCCGCTCACACCAGCTACCATGGGTCTCTGCTTCCGCCTATTGAAGGACTGGTCGCAGGCCTGCTTTTTGAGAGGTCCCGTCTTCTCCAAATTACATGAGAAGGACTATCTCCTTTGGATTAGGGAGCAGGTGCAGAGCTGTGCCTCTGTACCGGCTGATCCTCCCGCTATCCCGTGTCCTACTTATGAGGACCTCTTGGAGACCGAGCGGGCTTCTCATAGGCGGCTTCAGCTCATATGGGTGGAGGAGGCCCACACTTTGAGGTTGGAGAAAGAAGACCTGGAGCGGCGATTATCAGAGCAGATACAGGCCCGTCGCTTCGAGGTGAGAGCTGCATGGCGCAGGCATGACGAGACCATGGCCAGGCTCAGAGATATGAGGACCAGGCAGACCCTCTCCGATGACGTCATCTCATTCCTCAGTGACCCAGATGCAGAGGGGGCTGAAAGGCTTGTGGCGGTTCAGGCGGCTCGGATCAGAGAGCTTGAGGAGAGGCTAGGGGATAGAGATTAGCCCCTTTCATTGTATTTTTTCCTTTTTTACACTTCTGTACAAAGAGAAACTCCACTAGTGGAAAGATAGAGAATACAAAGTAGGTTTTTATACTATTGGCCTCAGAACTCTCATATGCTTGTAAAAACTGACAGTTTTAATGAAAAGTCACTGATTTCTCATCATTGGCCAAAATATAGTTTTCATTTTTGTGTGTTTTTATTGTAAATTGGTCCATAATGCTTTAATCCCATATGGTTGGACGAATTGAAGTAAGTTGGGCAAAAAGGGTGTTTCAGTTAATGAGGAGGAAGCCAATCCGTCCCCCTTGGAACCCTTAGACTCATCCCCAAGTTTCCTTCCCACTTTCAGGGGGCCTGCCCCAGCCTTCTGGTTTAGTCCTGTGCATAAAATCTGCTCAATTCACTTCTGCTGCGTAAGACCGCGCATTCAGAACGGTTTAGCCAAAACCGTCTTCAATATGCGGTTGCATAGCCCTTCTGCCAAAACCGTAGGAAAAGGGCGGTTTAGTTCAATCTGTATCCCAAGTACGGTTGGTGACCTTTTTCCTGTTTCTTCCTTTTCTTTTATTCTTTTTTTTTCTTTCGCCTTCTTTCTGCCAATATTGCCCCTAGTGCCTGTTACGGTTTTCACTAGGGCCGGCTTGTTTTATTCCGTCATTGCCCTTTCGACATCCCGAGCTTGAAGGAATACACCCCGATCACCGAGGACTTGACCAATAGGACGAAATGAAGGCTGGGTTGAGTTTATGAAAAAAGATTATTATAGGCTCAACATTTTAACATCTTGAAAATGGGACAACTGGGCTTACAGTCATAATGGATGCGACCCCCCATTCCCAATATTGGCCTTCTTTTTTCTTTTGGCCTTTCTTTTCTATTTCCCTTTTTGTTGTTCTATTAACCCTGCCCCAATCGCGACTGTAAGCTCCAGTTTGGGTTCTTTAAAACACGAACAGGCTCAACTTGGTTTATTCTAGGGATATTAGACTTTGTGAGGGAGGAAGAAAAATGGCCTCGGATCATTTCTTTGTGATATTCCTTCAAGGGAAATATTGTTTGACCGCATCGGAGTTGATTGGCTCAGGAAAATCTGTCCCATCCATTTCTGTCAAGATAAGAGCGCCTCCTGACAAGCTCTTCTTCACTACATAAGGTCCCTCCCAATTTGGCTTAAACTTTCCACGAGGGTCTTCCAGAAATGGTAATATCTTCTTTAAGACTAGATTACCCACTTGGAAAGCTCTGGGCTTCACTTTCTTGTTGTAGGCCCTGGCCATTCTCCTCTGATACAGTTGACCATGGCAAAGCGCATTCAACCGCTTTTCTTCTATCAGATTAAGTTGCTCATATCTAGACTGAACCCATTCCGCCTCTTCCAACTCTGTTTCCATAAGCACTCTTAATGAAGGGATTTCTACCTCAACAGGTAAGACTGCCTCTGTTCCATAAACCAAGGAATACGGCGTTGCCCCAGTAGAAGTTCGGATCGAGGTTCTGTAAGCATGGAGAGCAAATGGCAACATCTCGTGCCAATCTCTATAGCTTACCACCATCTTCTGGATTATTTTCTTTATATTCTTATTTGCCGCTTATACCGCTCCATTCATTTTTGGCCTGTAAGGGGCTGACTTGTGATGAGTTATCTGAAACTGCTCACACATCTCCTTCATATCCTTGTTCTTAATATTTGAAGCATTGTCTGAAACTATGGCTTTTGGCAACCCATAGCGACAAATTATGTTGTGCTTTAGAAACTTAAGAACATGGTTTCCTGTGATATTTGCATACGAAGCAGCTTCAACCCATTTTGTGAAATAATCAATTGCCACTAGAATGAACCGGTGTCCATTAGATGCTTTTGGAGAAATCATCCCAATGACATCAATACCCCACATAGAGAATGGCCATGGAGAGGTCATGCTGTGCAGTTCACTTGGTGGTGCATGCTTATTATCAGCATATATTTGGCACAAATGGCATCTCTTAACATGTAGGCAGCAATCGTGCTCCATTGTAGACCAATAATATCCCAATCGCAATATTTTCCTTGCGAGCATGTGTCGATTCATGTGCGGTCCACAGACTCCCCCGTGCACTGTTTCAATCAACCTTTCTGCTTCAACCTTGGTGACGCATCTGAGTAGAACATTATTGTAAGATCTCTTATACAACTGCCCACTACTTAGAAGAAACTGTCCTGCTAACTTCTGTATTGTTCTTTTTTCAGTGGGACTAGCGCTTTCTGGAAAATTCCGATTATCCAAGAAATTCTTGATATCTTGGAACCATGGTATTTCTGTTTCTTGCGCTCCTTCCAAAACAAGACAGTAAGCTGGCTCGTCTCTGACTTCAATTTCAAGTGGTTGTATGTCTACCCCTTCTGGAATACTAACCATTTAGGCCAATGTCGCTAAGGCATCCGCAAACTGATTCTTAGCCCTTGGCATATAGCTAAAAGAAATTTGAGTAAATTTGGTACTTATTTCTTCCAAATATTGGTGATATGGGATCAATTTATGATCTTTGGTTTTCCATTCCCCCGTTGTTTGGAAGATGATAAGACTCGAATCTCCATATACGTCAAGTTCTTGAACATCGTGGTCCAGAGCAGCTTGTAATCCGATTATACATGCCTCATACTCTGCTATGTTGTTCGTGCACTGAAATCTCAATTTCACTGCGATTGGGATATGGGAACCATCTGGCTTTACTAATACTGCGCCGATCCCATTTCCATTCATATTTGCAGCCCCATCAAAGAACATCTGCCAGGAGTCTTCACTTTCTTCCTCTTCAGCAAATAAGATAGCCTCATCCGGGAAATTCGTTTTAAGAGGTTGATAATCTGGCAATGGGTGCTCTGCTAGGTGGTCAGCAATTGCCTGACCCTTGATTGCTTTCTGAGTGACATATGTCAGGTCGAATTCTGAAAGCAAAAGCTGCCACTTTGCTGTTCTACCAGTTAAAGCCGGCTTCTCAAACAGATACTTTAGCGGATCCATCCTTGAGATCAGCAAAGTCGAATAGCTTAAGAAATAGTGCCTAAGCCTTTGAGTCGCCCAGACCAAAGCGCAACAAGTCTTTTCCAAAGGCGAATATCTTGTTTCATAATCTGTGAATTTCTTGCTCAGATAGTAGATAGCCTTTTCTTTTCTGCCTGTTTCATCGTGCTGCCCCAATACGCATCCCATTGATGTTTCTAGAACTGATAGATACAGAATCAGTTGTTTTCCTGGAATTGGCGGTACTAGAACAGGAGGATTTGACAGATAATCCTTTATTTTGTCGAATGCTTGTTGGCAATCCTCATTCCATATAGTTGGGTTATTCTTCCTTAGAAGTTTAAAGATCGGCTCGCAAATAGCAGTAAGTTGTGCTATGAACCGGCTGATATACTGAATTCTTCCCAGAAAGCCCCTAACTTCTTTTTCAGTCTTAGGAGCTGGCATCTCAATGATTGCCTTGGCTTTAGACGGGTCTATCTCAATCCCTCTTCTGCTTACAATGAATCCCAATAATTTCCCGGATGTGGCTCCAAAGACACACTTTGCTGGATTAAGCCTTAAGCTGTACTTCCTTAGATGGTCAAATACCCTCTTTAGATTGATCAAGTGATCTTCCTCTTCACATGATTTAGCGATCATATCATCCACATAGACTTCCATCTCTTTGTGGATCATATCATGGAAAAGGGCTGTCATGGCCCGCTGATACGTTGCCCCGGCATTCTTTAATCCAAAAGGCATGACTGTGTAGTGGAAGGTTCCCCAAGGAGTAATGAAAGTGGTTTTCTCTTGATCCTCCTTTGCCATTTTGATTTGGTTGTATCCGGAAAAGCCATCCATAAAAGAGAACAGGCTGTGCACTGCCGTATTATCAACCAAGATGTCGATGTGTGGCAATGGAAAATCATCCTTCGGGCTTGCTTTGTTCAAATCTCTGTAATCCACACACATCCTGACTTTTCCATCCTTCTTTGGAACTGGGACTATATTGGCTAGCCAATCAGGGTATGTGGACACCGCCAAAAACCCGGCTTGAAACTGCTTTACTACTTCATCTTTGACTTTCAAAGTCCATTCCGGTTTCAACCTTCTCAATTTCTGCTTAATAGGCTTTACTCCTGGCAGGATTGGCAGCCTGTGTACAACCATGTCTGTATCCAACCCTGGCATATCCCGATAAGACCATGCGAACACGTCCTTGTAATCGGCCAAGAATTGGGACATTTCTTTCTGCTGCATTCCAGACAAGCATGCTCCAATCTTTACAATTTTTGGGTCCTCCTCAGTTCCCAGGTTTATGGAAATGGTTTCTTCAACATTAGGTTGAATACCCTTTTCGTGACGCTCCAATTGATATGATATTTCTCTTGGAAGGTCATCGTCTTCGGCCTCGATCTCCTCTTCGATCCCCATTAGGTCGAAGTCGAGCTCGAGGTCGAAGTCGTATTCAACTTGCTTTAATTCGGTCTGTATATATGGCTCATAAGCAGTCTGGACCATTTTGAAAGCTTTAGATTTTCTAGAAAAAATTGAAAAATCTTTTTGGTTTTTTTGAGAACCTTCTAGAGAGGCTTTTCCTGAAGATGAAGGTTCATTAAAGCCTTCAGGAGAAGGGCAATCCACTAATGGAGTTTTTTTTTGGAGGCCGCAGCTGATTGCCAACCATATGCAGCCTCAAACGTCAAAGGGGTCTCTTCCCAATTTTTTAGTACAAAGCCCTCTGGAACAGGTGGTATAGTGCAAACCTGTTCTTCCCCAAACTCTTGATCCGATACCATCATTACCGGATTTGAAAAACTGCCCTTTTCTGCTTCGGGGCTGAGTTCAAAGGTGACTTCATCAGGAATCTTAATTGATGCCCAGTCGATAAAAGGAACCTCTTCTTCTGCTTTCTCTCTTCCTTCATTCTCTGTCATTGCAAAGAATGCCCCTGTCTCTTCTGTGAAATCCTGCTGCTCTTGTGGCAGTGGCTCAGGCTCACCCGTGGCTTTAGGCGCCAAAGTGGATGAGAGGGGGATAAAAGGCTGAAGGGTTGAGGTAAAAGGTTTTCTAAAAGGGTTGTCATTGAAATACGGAGGCTTGGAGGAATCTGTAGGAGGAGCCAATTGAATGGTATGAGAGGGCCTCGGGAAAGTTTCCCTTAAATGAGGGAACTTTCCTTGATTCTTTTCCCTCTCATTTTCTTTCTGTGATCCCCTCTTCCATCTTCTCATTTTCATCCCTAGTCCTACTCGTGGGACTAGCCTCTGTGCCTCTATAGGTGTCACCCTTCCTTGCAGGTTAATTCCCAACCCCTTCCCTGGGTGGAAATTGCAATCCTTTAAGACTTTCTCCACCATCTTATTGGCGCAGGTCAACCTCTCTTTCTTTTTTAGACACCCCCCAGGTATGAAGTTGACTGTTTCAAACTGAAAAGAGTGAAAGGCAATTTTGTCTGCCGTTAATTCCACATTAATGAAAGGTACGTCAGGTGATATGACGAGAGGGACTAGGTTCTCGGCTAGGACCGTTATTACCCTTTGGCCTTTTATAAATTTTACTCTTTGATGAAGAGTAGAGGGTATAGCCCTAGCTGAGTGGATCCACGGCCTTCCCAGAAGTAGATTAAAGGCTGTCGGAATATCTATCACTTCGAATGTGATATTAAAGATATTCGGTCCGATGGTAATCGGCAGTTCAATCTCTCCCAGGGAGTGTGTTTTGGAGCTATCGAAAGCTCTCACAACCCTCCCGTTCTGCTTTATCCTGGATTGGTCCAGGCCAAGCCTCACACATGTTACAAGGGGGTAGACGTTTAAGGCTGACCCATTGTCAATTAGGACCCTGGCTATCATGCTACCCTTACAGAGCACAGTGATGTGCAAAGGGTCCATGTGATAGCCTCCACCAGGGCTTATCTCGCTTTCTGAAAAGCTTATTACATTGTGAGATAGGATCTGGCCGATCATCGTGCCGAGCTGGTCTGGCTCAATTGTTTTGGGCACGTGGGCGCTCTGGAGTACTTTCATTAATGAGTCCCTATGCTTTTCTGAATTAAGCAATAATCCCAGTATTGATATCTGGGCAGGGACCTTGGTTAATTGGTCAACAATATTGAATTCACTCTTTTTCAGTATTTTTAGGAGATCCTCTGCCTCCTTATTGTCGACCTGAGGGGTGTCTTCCCCTATTTTGGCCTTCCCCTTCTGGACTTGCTCTGCCTCTTTCCTTTCTTGTTCTTTTCCTTCTACACACCTCCCTGATCTTGTCATGAGGTTTACCTCCTCCTGACCTTGATTCCCGGCCACTGGGATAGTGGTCGTATAACCCTCGCTGTAGTTCCAAGGTACAGCGGTTTCTGAATAAGAGGGTTTAGGCACGTTAAATACCAAGGGTTGGAGGTGGGACCTTGGTGCAGGAGCTGATGTGGGAATAAGGTTAGAAGAAGGCACCTCAATAACCAGAGGCGAAGATTGCCTTGGTGCCTGGGGTTGAGAGGATTTTAAGGTCTGAGAAGAAACAGACGTAATTGAAGCAGTGGTGGGGTCATAATTAATGACCAAAGATGGTTTGGATGATGGAGTAGTGGGGGAAGCAACAGCCTGGTTGCAATTAATAATGAGAGGGGGTTTGGCTACATTAAGCTGGGCCATAAGAGAAGCGGCCCGGTTTAGAGAGGCATTAATGTCCTCTGCAGTCTTGCCATTTCCATTATTTCCAGAAATGACGTTGATTTGTTCCTCTATCTCTTCCTGGTCAAAATAGACCTTAACGGACGTCCCTATTGGCGCAATTAACTGCGAGGGATCAAACGTCCTAGGTCTAGAAGAGATGGTCCCTACGAAATTGGAAGGACCAGCCCCATTATGCTGGGGCAGAGGATTCTGACCAATGTCAGTCCTGGCGGGAGAGGGTGCAGCTGTGTTAAACAACAGGGTTCCCTGATCGATCAAATCTTGAATGGCGTGTTTTAATGGCCAGCACCTGTCTGTAGGGTGTCCTGGTGCACCCATATGGTATTCACAGGTGGTGGAGGGATCGAAATTCTTTCCCTTTGAAGCATTCGGATTTGGTTCTTTCAGGGTGACATACCCTGCGTTTAACAAAGATGGCAAAAGTTGGGATGGAGTCACAGGAAGAGGGGAAAGGACCCTGCTCCTTCTGGACGCCATCCAAGCGTCTCTCTCCTCTTTTGAGAATACCCTTTTTTGGTTGGGTATTGCTGCCTGAGGGACATTAATGTTGAGAGGGTTTTGATAGGTCGATTGTGGCTGCACCGGACTGGGTGGAGGTGCAGCAATATTGATTTGGATGGGTTTTTGTGGTGGTTGGGGTTGTACCATGTTTACTTCCCCTTCCTTCTTTCCTCCATTCCTTCTTGCCCCATTTTTCTGCTTCTGGGCCGAAGGATCAAAAGTTGGCTCCTGCTGACGAGCCGTGGCAGAATGGTCGTGGATTCGCCCGGATCTGATTCCATCTTCAATCCGGTCCGCGACTAGTACTAGGGCAGCGAAACTGGTGGTAACCTGACCCACCAAGTGATTGTAAAATGGATGCCCCAGCGTGCCAATAAAGGTGGTAACCATCTCTGGCTCCATCATGGGAGGCCTGACCTGAGAGGCGGCTTCTCTCCACCTTTTGGCATACTGCCTAACTGTCTCATCTCTTCCCTTACTCATTTTCATCATATCGTACCTATCTGGCACGATGTCAGCATTGAAACGGTACTGAGCAAGGAAAGCATCAGCTAGGTCTTTCCACCTTCTGATTCTGCCGTGGTCCACAGTTGCGAACCATCTCAAGGCTGCCCCAGTTAGGCTTCTCTGGAATAGCTGGATCAGGATGCCATCATCCCGGCCAAATTGGCATAACGCCCCACAGTAGAGCTTCAGATGGCTCATTGGGCATCCGGTGCCGTCATATTTTTCAAAGTCCGGGCACTTAAATTTGGCCGGTAAGCATGCGTCGGGGTACAGGCAGAGATCTTGGAAGTTGGTACCACCCAACGTGTTGATTCCCCTCACTTCTTTCAATTCCTCCTGAATGGACTCCAGTTTGTCCAAAAATTTCCTCTCCACTTCTACCCTCAGTCTCTCTTTTTCTTTTTCCTTTTCCTTCTCACATTCAGATTCCTCCTCCCGGATCCGGATAGGCTCGGGGTTTGGATGAGAGAGTTCAGGTTGAGGTGGGATAGGTTGGATTGGTGGTGGAAGTTCAGTCTGGGGTGGAGCCTGTGGTGGTGCATTGTGGGATGATGAAGCTTGGTGAACCTGAGCCTGCGCCTGTTGCGCCTGCACCTGAGCCTGAGCGGCTTGGTTGACCAGCAAATTCTCCAATAGTTTGGTCATCCCTGCCACTTGCTCTTGCAATTGAGCAAAGGCCTCAGCCGAAACAGTGGATTGTTCTTCAGCAGGGTTCATGGTAGCAGCTTTTAATCTTTGAGAACGTCGGGGAGCAATGGTTGCAGTAGGAACTTAGTACCTTGGTTAAAGAAAAAGGCAAAAGAGAAAAAATGTTAGTATCCCATCAAATCAACTTTACACACCTATGCATGCATGCATGTAGGCTTGGTGAACATGAGTCTGGGGGTTTCTTTGCATTCATATTTTTTTGATTTTTGTATTTATGGTTAACATAACCTTATTAAGATGAGGTGATTGATACGAAAAAGATCAAACCTCAGAAATTTTGTAGGAGTATTCTAGGGCCTCCAACATGTCCCACACAAAAGATGATGTGCCCACAGTAAAAGCCTGTAGACAAATCAAGACTTGGAATCACGCAAGCTTCCAAGGGCTTATGCTTTGGATTTAAGGCTTCCACAACCTCCCGAAATTACGCAGGCTTTCAGGGGCCTATGATTTTCTAAATTCAGGCTTTAGAAGGCCTATGAAGATTTTGAAAAATTCTGGAATTTCAGGCTTCCAGGACTCCTATGAGTTTCTAAATTCAGGCTTTAGAAGGCCTATGAGGATTTTAAAAAAAGTCTGGAATTTCAGGCTTCCAGGAGTCCTATGAGTTTCTAAATTCAGTCTTTAGAAGGCCTATGAAGATTTTGAAAAAGTCTGGAATTTCAGGCTTCCAAGAGTCCTATGAGTTTCTAAATTCACGCTTTAGAAGGCCTATGAAGATTTTGAAAAAGTCTGGAATTTCAGGCTTCCAGGAGTCCTATGAGTTTCTAAATTCAGACTTTAGAAGGCCTATGAAGATTTTGAAAAAGTCTGGAATTTCAGGCTTCCAGGAGTCCTATGAGTTTCTAAATTCAGGCTTTAGAAGGCCTATGAAGATTTTGAAAAAGTCTGGAATTTCAGGCTTCCAGGAGTCCTATGAGTTTCTAAATTCAGGCTTTAGAAGGCCTATGAAGATTTTGAAAAAGTCTGGAATTTCAGGCTTCCAGGAGTCCTATGAGTTTCTAAATTCAGGCTTTAGAAGGCCTATGAAGATTTTGAAAAAGTCTGGAATTTCAGGCTTCCAGGAGTCCTATGAGTTGATTTTCTGAAATTCCAAGGCTTTCAGATGCCTAAAATATTTTTGATTTCCCCTTAGGTGCTTTTGAGTTAAAAAGAGACTCAAATTGCTTTCAAGGAGATGATTTACTTAAAGTTTTCCTTTCACTTGATTTTTAAATGATTATTTGCTTGGAATTCAAAGGTTTCCAAGTGACCCAATTGCTCTTTGGAAGAAATCTTAAAAGTTTGAACACTTTATGTTTAAAGGTTTCTTAAAGATTGATTTTTGATTGGAATTTGCCCCAATTTTTTTAAAAAAGTTGAGCTTCCTTTCATGAATTGCATTACACTTTAAGCTTAACATGTTTTGGGAACTTATTGTGATTTCCAAGTTTAATTCTTGAGGTTGAAGTATGATTAGGTTGGTTATTTGAACCAATTTTCTTTCAATCATTTACTTCACTTAAGATGGGTTAAGTGTTCAAATTAAGTAAAAAGAGCCTAACATGATCTTAAACCGCAAAATTTGGTGCTTGACCTGACTTTTGGTTTGAGCCAACTTTATTTCATCATTTTCAACTTTGAGTTGGATTAATTTGCTCAATTTAGGTGAATATGTTCAAAATGACCTTAATTTCTTGATCCGGGTGGATTTGGAATGGTTTAAATGCCATTTATCTTATTTGGAGTCGCTGTCCATTTGCTTATATAACTTAGGGATGAAAGGACCCAGAAATGTTTAATTAGCATGGCCAGAATGGGATTTCGGCTTAAAACCGCACACTCAGGACGGTTTGGCTCAAACCGTATGATACATGCGGTTACAGCGAAAATGCAGACAACCGCATACTCAGGACGGTTTTCAGCCGAAAAACAGATTTTCGAATTGTTTCCTTTTCCAATTGGTTTTATTAGCTTGGTTACTTGCCCAAACACACTGTTCACCACTGGGTGGCTTCTGGACTGCCCCAAATTGGGCACTTGACATATCAAATGGCATTAAAGGCCCGTTTAACCCTTGAATTTCATGAGATTGCATGGGGATACCAAAAATATGCACAAACAGACTTCTTATGATAAAGGAAACATGTTACAATACAAATTGGCCTTCAAGGGCATGAATCAAAATAAAATTACAATTTTAGCCTCCTTGGGCTTGAGAATGAGAATTTTTAAACTAAAAAGGAAAAATCCCTTTGTACCAGCAGCTCCAGGGTGTTCTCCACACCAATTTCCTGCAAAACAAAGGATTAGTAATATTCATACATAGGAGGGCCTAGGTTCCCTCCCCAAAATGGACACCCAATGCATGGATTTCGGGACTTTTAGGTGCCTCCTATGGACATTTGGGGTAGAACGACACCTAAGAAGAGTAAAAACTCTCTCTAAGGGTTACACCAATCCTAGGATAACAACAAATTTCTGGGAATAACAAAATCCCCACAAATGGCCAACATGAGCTTGATATTTACAAAGTAAAGATGTTACCACAAATAATAGGCTTACATTACCTTGTTACCTCATGTTTACCTTCCAAATGGTGTCCATATCATGCCTTGGACCACCTGAGCCATGCAAGACGGCCTTCCCTCAATTACAAACCCTTTCCCCATCGCATTTGGTTTATTTTGGCCAAAAGGGTGTTTCTCCACCTTCGCGTAGAGGTTTTGGGTTTTGGCTTATTGGCAACTTAGAGCTCAAGCCTAGTGTATGACCAGAATTCTAGATCCACCATGTCATCACATCATTGGCTCAAAGTCTCCAAGGTGAATGTTTTCACTTTCGCTTTCCGAAGTAACGACCTCGGTGCGCCAAGCTACACACATTCCTGTTCAACTTCCTATAGGTGATAGGTAGGCTGTGTAAAAAATAAAAAAAAAGTTCTCAAGTGCATTTGAAAAAGAGGGTCACATTCAACACAACGTCCCACCCTTGCCACTCTTTTTTTCTTATTCATGCAAGCGCAATCACATTCACCAAGGCATGATATGGAAATCATATTTGAAGTAAACAATCATGAGTAAAACAAAGTAATAAAAAAAACACCTAGCATGCTCATACTAACATGTATTCACACAAGCATCATGCAAGCATGTTATCATGTTGTACAAAAAAGCAAATAAATCATGGTGAGCATGCTTAATACAAAGTAAACATCTCTCCAGCATTCTGATCTCATGCTTACCACATCAAAGTTCTAATCAAAGCATGCTTATCATGACAAAAATGGCAACCTAGCATGGTAAGACTATCTAGGTCCACTAACATGGTTTTGAATATAATCAAAGCATACACCCATCACATGGCCTATTGTCTGAGGTCTCAGGTATTCTAAAAATTATAACACTCAGATCAAACATGTTTATCACAAATGGTAAAATAGCAAACAATTCATGGAAATTAATCGATCATGCTCAAGCAATCAAAACATGGCTCAATTCCACTAGCCATCCCCAGCAGAGTCGCCAGTTGTGAGACATGGATTTGTCATCTCGGATGACTTCCGATATCGTCACGCGGGGGTTGATAAAATGTTAAGAGTCGCCACCATCCATCTTAGGGTGTGAATGGACACCAAAAGGTTCATAGATGTCAAATAGAGCCAAAGTAGCTCTAAGATGAGGAAAAATCCAGAGATTGGGTACGGGGAATTATTTATGAGCGGGGGAAGGTGTTAGGCACCCCCACTCATCCATCTAAGACGGTTACCACATGTTTGCTTATGCTATAAATTGTTTGCTAGTAAAATAAACAAAAAGGTGCTTAACAAGCACAATGTGTGTGACCATTCCACATGAGAAGTCTAATGAGTTTAGACTCTCTTTGTGGATTCATCACTTCTAAAACTTCATGAGTGAAGTGAAATCCAAGTAAAAATGAAGAAAATCAAGCCAAGGCAAATCTGGAGAAATTCGGTCAAAAGAGCTTGAAAGCTTTGATAAACCATAACTCATTCAATTTAAATCTAAATCAAATGAAACCAAAGCCATTTGAAAACTGGTATATATTGGAATATACAGTAGAAAATCCAGCTCAATCCGATCCAAAACAAGAGAGAAATCCACATATGAAATCTGCTGTTATAACTCAGAAAAAGTGTTAAGTAGGCATTTTCAAAGCTCTATTCGTGGAGTTTGGCTCAATAAAAAAACATGAAAATTGGTATGGAGGAAGTATGTGGTGCCATCTTTCCAAAGAAAAAAACATCACACCAATCTCTATCCGGATGTGACTTGTGTGCTCTCTTGAACAGGCCTAGAAGACCACAGATGAGCTCTGGACTATGCCAGCGAGCACCTCTGAGTCCATTGAGCACCCAAGGCACAAAACAGATTGAAATCAGCTGAAACTTGTTGGAAATGAAAATAGACTTCTCAAAGAAAACTCAGAAACTGGAATCACATAAAACGGATTAAAACTGAGCAAATAGTGCACCATCAAAGCAGCAAGTTCAGCAATCTGGGCTGAACTGTCTTACAAACTTTGTAGAGATGGTATCAAAAATTGGCTACATGGAAGTGGACGAAAATTTCCAGATATTAAATAGACCTTCCAATCTATCACATGTCTTTGGAATCACTCAAAAATTCATCCGGAGGATGAAGTTATAAGTCTTCCAAGACAGGCCACAGATCTGTCCTGTTCTGAGGTTTTTTGAAGAGGAAATACAGAAACCAGTGCATGTGTGCATGTGGATTCGACCAGAACCTCAAAATCAACAAGAAATCCTCTCATGAAGTTCTAAAACTCATTTTAAGGCCTAGGACCTCAGATTTTCCATATTGAACATGGAAAGCCCAAGATCTAGCCCATTTGATGAAAATAGTGAAAAGTGAGTGTGAAAGTGTGGAAAATCTCATTTCTATGAGAAGCTTGGAATCCATGGCTATTGAGAGCATGGATTCACATCTTCTCCAAATATAAAATAAAATCAGATAAGCATTCAAGGGTTCAAAATAACCATATAGCATGCTTTTCATCACTTGTGGGTTCTAAACCTAGAGGATCCATTCCACCTTCCTTTTCCCCAGGCTCTCTCTTCACGTTTTACGGCTAGAGAGGATTCCCAGGTACTTTAGAAGGGGTTTGGGGTTACAAAAATGCACAAAGGCCTTACACTACAGAAAGGTAGAAGATGAGAGATTTGCTAGAACTTAAAAGGGAAGACTGGAAATGAAAGAGAGCTTTACCTTGGTAGCTTGAGCCTTCAGTAGACAATCCAGCAGAGCTTCTCCTTCTTCTTGCAGAGCTTCTAAGCTTCAAATTGTCAGCCATTTGCAAGAGGAGGACCCCTCTATTTATAGGCCAAGTCAAGGGTAGAAGAGTCCCAAGGGTAGGCCAAAAAGGCCTTCTAGATTATTCCAATTCTCCTCCAAGGCTTGAATTGGAGTAATTTAGCAAGTTTCGGAGGGTGAAATAGGGAGTTCAAGTCCCTAAGAGAGAGGTAATATGCGTAAATAAGGCTCAGAGATCGAGCCATTTCGCAAAGCCTCGAAACAGCCAAAACCGTATACTCAGTGCGGTTTGTACAGAACCGCCACTCAAAGTGCGGTTCAATACAAATTTGATCAAACCGCATATACAGGGCGGTTCAATTCAGTTATGCTTTAATTGAGTGCTGTCCACGCGGCTTAACGGCCGAAGCTTCGCGAAGCCACGTGGCCGCCAGCGCAACAAGCAAGGACCTGAACCGTGCTGTTTGTGCGGTTGCAACCGCACATACAGAGCGGTTGAAACCGAGATTATAAAAACCGCATACACAGTGCGGTTGGCACTGATTTTGATTGTTTTTGAAAGTTTGCCATATGTCAAGGCTCAAATAAGACCTTTGGAGCCCTTCTTAGTTAATCTCCTATATTGGGGTGCAATTTGGGGTGTCTACAAGGCTACAACTTCAAACTCAGCATGTAAGTTTTTTCAGTGGTGTAAACCTATGGCACCCCATAATGTTTGTGCTTTGAAATACGAAAGTCGAAGCTGTAAATGTAACAGAAAAGCTATCATTAGAGTTACTGAGACATCAACCCATCCAAACAAATTATTCTATACTTGTGCGAGGAAGGTTATGGTAAATAGTAATTTTGTTGGTTAATTTTATTATTATCCAATTTTAAAATAATATATTAATTACTAAAAGTACTTATACATGTAGGTTTCTAGTTCAGACCCAGAATGTGATTTCTTCGAGTGGTGTATTCCCTTACCACATTTGAGTCATATTGGCTCTATCGATGAGAAATCTTGTTCTAGCAAGACGACCTGTAGTCAGAACATTTCTGAAGATAACTTGACTAGAGCATCAATGGAGGATCTTAGTTCACGAATGATTTAGATTGAGGGTAAAGTGGAGGAGCTGAAGTCTTTTGAAAATCAATTAGTGTGTCTGCGCAAGGAGATGGATGGGTTCAAAACACTCCTGATTGTTGCAATCATACTCCCAATTATTCTGTTTGCTTTTCAACTTATGTCATTTGAGGTGTGTACTTATTCTCTTGAATATGGTCCTTCCTATATTTGTTATTAAATTCAAAGTGTTGTCTTTTGGTAGTGATGTTGTGGTTATTATTTTGAAGGTGTTATTATTTTCAATTTGTGTTTATTGGTTGAGTTCGAACATTCATTACTTTTGTCAACATTTAAAGTTTGTTATGAGCATGTTATAGGATATAAATTTTTGATGATGTGCACTCTGGCTCATAAACAATCATTGCTATTTTTTTTCCAGGCATGAAGCTGACTTAGCTTTTGTTGCTGCACAGGCTCTTCTTGATGATGACGATGAGATGTAGTTCCATGTGGAGCTTAAGTTTCATCTTGACTTCTTCTGTAATTGAATGACAAAAACCAAACCAAAATCATGTATTAAACGGTCCCTATGATTTATGTGGAGCTCATGTAAACAGATGCATTCAAGTTTTTATTCGTGACCTTGTATCCTTCCATATGTAATGTTTTAGGTTAACGAATTAAGCTGAGCTGTAGATGAGCTTTATGCAACTCCAATTAACGAATTATCCTTCATTGTGTTATATCAAAATCTTTTATTGGTTCTATCATATTTTTTGTCTTCCTCTTGGTCTCTTATGCTCTTCAATATGCATCCTATTAATTTCGGTTAAATTGAACCACCCTTTTTACTAGTTTAATGCATGGGTTTATTTTTTAAATTGATAGTTTAATCCAACATTTACTCAAACAGTTCGATGCTTCATCCCAAAGTTTGAGTAAAATTTTTTTTTGGTATTCATTGATTCCATCGAATATAATGGTTTATTGGTTCAAAAAAAGTTTTTAGCACATTCACGAAATAAAAAAAAACAAGGTAACACATTTAAGGAATCAAGTCCAACTGTCGAAGGGCAAAGTGCTTGGGTTAATGATTCAGCGTCGTCACCAATTAATGCTTTGGTCTTGTATGCATTGAGGGTGGTGAATATATACACCCAGAGGTTTATATAGGTTAGGTATAGATCCAACCAAAAGGGTTAAGTGGCTCAAAAGAAGAAAAATAAGAAAAAAGTTTTTCTTCCTCACACATGAGGATCTACGGTTCCAAAAACAACTTAAAGGTGTTTAGGAACGACCCCAATAGGTTTATATAGGTTAGGCAGAAGTGTAGGAGGAGTGGGATTTGATTTAGAAATAAAAGAGAATTTTTAAACTGCATTTACGTAATGAACGTTCGAGTGCTCTCTAACGCAGCTCGCACGTTCATTGGTCGCAAACAGCTAATAACGCAAGGTTCGAACATTCGTCAAACACAAGGTTTAAATTATGCGCTCGTTCGAATGTCGGGTCAAACTCTCTCAAACGCCACTCTCGGGTTTTGCAGAAATCACCACAGATACTGCCTCGTTCGAACTTCGGGTCAAACTCTCTCAAACGCCACTCTCGGGTTTTGCAGAAATCACCATAGATACTACCTCATTCGAACGTCGGGTCAAACTCTCTCGAATGCCACTCTCAGGTTTTTATAGAAATCACCACAGATACTGCCTCATTCAAACGCTAGCTCAAACCCTCTCTAACGCTACTCTCGGGTTTGTTTGCAACTCAGTAATTAAGGTAACGCTCAAACGCCACCTCAATCCCTCTCTAACGCCAAGCATAAAATCTTCAAATTAACTCCAATTTTCACGCGGTTCAAAGCACGACTTCGAAAACTTATCCTAACCAACTTAAAGGCATTGAAACACATTGTTTAACACAAAATCTAGCCGACCTAAAATATTAAACCTAACAATCTCCCTATTTGGCAATGCAAGGTTCACAAACTTGGATCTATTAGGAAACCATACTAGCACTTTTAACATTTATTTTTATTTTGTAAAGACTTCCACCAAAGTGGTTGTTATAATACCTCAAAAATTTCTAGAAATTTTAATGAAATAATAATCAGTATTTTATTGTGAATTTATTGATGTATTATAATTAAATATATAGGTAATCACATTGATGAAAGAGATCAGGAGTTTGATGCAAATCTAACCGTTAGATCATGAGATAACGAGACAAGTATTAATTTAAGGCTATTTGTCAATTTGATTGGTTAGTAGTATAGGATTTGATGGAGGGGGGATACATGGAATCATGAGACTAAAAATAGGGTTTATACTTAAGAGAGTATACGACTAATCAATTGTATACCTTGCTTGTATTTCTCTTGCGGCTGAAAATAGAAGAAGAGAATAACTGAAAGGAGAAGGAAGAAACCATAGAGCTTTGCTGATCTTGAAGTGTTTTGCAAATCAGGAAGAGCTTTGTGTTGCTATAGAGGGAGAGATCAACACCTACACTAAGAGGAAAGAGGAAGAAGGAGTTATTGGAACTAACAGAGGTAGGTAGCACACCCGTTTAGTCGTATTGCGTTTTATTGTGATCTAATCGTTCTATATGTTCTAGATATATTGAATATATGTTTGTGTAGATATTAGAGATGATCTTGATGTATAGAATATAGTGTATTGCATAAAAACTTGTTTTTGGAAGTTGAGTTAGCCATTGTTTGTCGAGCGCCTGGCATGGTCGCCTGAGCGACGTAGCCGAGCGACTTGCCTGTATATATTTTTTTAAATTAGTCGCCCAACCAGATCGCCTAAGAGACCAGAGTTGAGCGATAGTAAAAAATAACTATTTTTAGTCTAGGTCGCCTAAGGATCGCCTGGGCACTTACCTTGAGCGCCCGTTGATTTTAAAATTTCGTTTTAAAATATACGATCGCCGAAGCAATGGGGTTGAGTGATCAACACAGAAACTTGATTTTCTCAAATTAAAGAATTATTCAAATACAAAATGATTTTAAATGAATTTTAATATTTGAACCAACAGATATTAAGTGTTTATAACTGTTTTCAATGATCTTTTGAATCAAAAACAATTTGAAGAGTGATTTAGGTTTGTTTGCAAAAAGATTGTCTTACTTTGGAAATAAAAGGATTTTTGGGACTATTTCACAATCTGATTTGAGTTGATTCCTACTCGGTATAATATATTTTAAAGTATCTTGATTTCTGAACTTTAGAGGAACTTCACACCAGAAATATTTTATATAGTTATCTTTGAAAAGAGTTTAAGCTTCGGAATACCCTATATGCCATTAGGCACTGTTATTAACTGTATTGTTTTGAGTTAGTTGTTATTGTGGGTGTCTAGTGGGCATAGCTGCATGTGGATCCATAGGGTTAAGCTAAAGAGTGAAGAGGTTTTTCTTTGGTTGGATACTCTTAGTTTGTGCTCGTGCTTCCTTTGTAAGTTAGTTTGAATTGGGGGGTATTCATGTCTGTAGGGTCTCATTTCGAGTTTTTATCCTTACATACAAACCTTGTATGTAAGGATAAGCGGCCATCTCCATGTATTGATTAAGGTGCTACATGCTAGTGGTACGTGCCGAACTTCGTAAGTTTCGTGCACAATAAGTTGATGTCTAGGCTTCTTACTGTTAGACCAAGATTCGGGTTTGAGGATATTTACTAGTTTTGCCCATAAGTCGCATGGTGGCATAGTGAATGGAAAGTTTTTTGTTAAAGGCCTTCTTGTCTTCATGAGTCCTACAAAGACATGTGATGGATTGGTTTTGGTTTTGCTTATTACATTTTTGCGATGGAAATCATGTTGAGAGGAAAGATTATATCTGTTGAAATGTCTTTATTGGATTACCGTTTTATTTATTGAGATTGTATCCTGTTTATTCGTTTACTTTATCGAGCATGAAAGAATGACTATTTTATGTATAAACTGTTTAGTCATGCATGTTGTTACCTACTGGGATATTTGTATCTCATTCGTATTTTGTTTTGTTTTGTTTTTAGCTGATACGTGAAAGAGGGACTTGGGGTTTGATACTCAGGGTGAGATTGCAGATTTTCTTCCGGAGGATTATTATTATCCTTAGTAGTTAGGTTTTCGAGGTTGATACAAATATTTGAGACATTGGTTATTTATTTGTTATTTTATGGATTGATGTTTATGAGAGTGAGAGTGATAGAACTTGTTTGACTAGACTTGATTTATTTTTGATGAGATGGTTTGGATGACTTTTATCCACACTTAATGAGTTTTTATAGATGATAAACTTCCGCACTCAGATATTCATTGTTTAATGAATGATATTATTGGTCTGGTAATTTGATGTTTTCGGCCCAGTAGCACTTCGGATTCGGGTTGGGTGCTTGTTTTGCATTGACTCGGGTTCAGGGCGTTACAGTTGTATTGACAAAGTATAGAGTTGACATTTTACACACAAGCTTGACACATTGTCAAGGAATTTAGTAGGGGATTTTAGGTACAAGGCCACTAATCAGAGTATATATATACGAGAACCAAAAATGACACAAAATTTACACACCAAAATGAAACATTGATTCAGGATAAAACAAATATGTACACCCATTTGTACATCATCATCCATGATAAAATAAAATAAATTAAAAATAAAATAGACATGTTTGTTAATTACAGTCATCCAGGATCCAAAATATACATAAAAAATATAAGTCCATTGTGCGCGGTGAAATCGCATGGCGGGGCGCACGTGTTGTGTGCATGCTTCCTAAAAATTGAATACCGAAGTCACCACCGCCTGACAGGGTGCAGGCGGACACCTGGGTGCCTAAGTTTATCTATCTTGGTCTACGGCTTGAGATTCTAGCTAAGTGTTCGGTTCCGGTTCGGGGAAGTCCAAAGACACCCCGGTCCGCCCCGCTGGTTTAGCGGGTCCCTTGGGTCACCCTAGTTTGAGTCAACTATACTCACCATGTCCTAATCCAGCATGTATCAGATTAAGTCTGGTAGGGACTTTTGCAAGTGTAAGTCCCTTTTATTTATTTTTATCTTTTTAGTCATTTAAGTGAAGTGGGTCGGATATGGGCCCCATTGGAAGGCCCATGGGTAGCCAAGGTGGGCTTTTAATCAAGTCTAATGCCCATTAGGGTTATTGGGTAACTTTTATTGGATTTGGTTATTTTGATTTTGGGGTCAATTAAAAATACAAATTAATTAAGTGCATTTAAGTTTTTTAATTAAGGCCCATTGGGCTTGGGGTAACCCATGGGTAATTAACCGGGCCTTGGACCCATTTATTGAAACGGATCCTGGTGTGGGTCAGCCTGGATGAGGGCCCCATTGGAGGGCCCACAAAGCCTTGATGGGCCCAAGTCTCAAAATGGGCTGGGTTTGGCCCAAAAGCCCATATGGTTCATTTTAAAGTCATTCGGTTTTGATCGGGTGGACTCGGGTCTAGAAAATCGGGTTAGAATTTAAAGAGCTCGATCGTACTTCCATTGTAGTCTGGGTCTGACCGTAGACCCGATGCAGTTTAGGCCTAGCTGCATGTATTATGCGGTTAGCTTTGAACCGTTCTGTTTGCGGTTCGACCGGGAAATCGAAAAACGCCACAAATTCCGGCCAAGATAGGTTCACCGGTTTCCCAGGGGCGTCCGCCGGCTGCTGTTGAGTTTCCAAAGTGCACATAGTAGCTTATGGATTCATTTTAACTTAAAATTCCTACTTCTATCAAACCATTAACATGCTCTTTCAAACCATCCTTAAGTAAACACAAGCATCAAACCAATATATGAAATCATGCATGCAGAAGTTGACAATCGTTAAAAATGAAAGAAAAACATCTAAAGAATCAAAGGTGTTTTGAAAAGTTGATTTAAAAATGCCAAGAGTGATCTAGACCATATATAATATTTAACCAAAAGTATATGTTTATAATAAAGATTAATCAATACAAACCTGAAATATTGCAAATGAGCGTATGGGTGTGTGCAATGCTTTCTTCTTCTTCTTTTCTTTTCTTTCCTTTTTTTTTTAGAGAAAATACTTAGGATATCGAAATCGTTGATGAAAACATACTAAATAAGGATGAACTCTATAAAGTAAAGATAACAATGTTTAAAAAAAGAAAATAATATGTTTAAAAGAAGAAATGGAGAACAACCACATCCTTTAAAATTAATTTTTGGGGTCTGTAGTAGGGACTGTTGAAGTCCCTACTTCTTGGTGCGTTGGAGATTCACACTTTCTCTATACAATGAACCAAACATGCATGGCATGAAAACTATAACCATTCACCATTCAATCAAATTCATTATCATTCATTCGACTAGTGTAAAGAGATGTAACAGCACCTTTATTCACAAAGATGAAGCATTAGTAACAATAAATAAGCAAAAAACCTTCTTAAGAAACTGAATATAGTGTTGAAAATATACCAAAAGTATCAAAAGTGACGACATGAAAAGTGTGTGAGTGGATTAGAAAACAAAAGAATAAAGAAAACAAAGGAAAGATTAATACATATACTTCGTGAAATACAAAGGAAAGATTAGCATATAAGTGACGACATGAAAAGTATCAAAAGAATAAAGAATACAAAAGTGAGTTCAAAAGTGACGATATGAAAAGTATCAAAAGAATAAGGAAAACATAACCTATAAAAGAGAGTTTAATACATATACTTCACAGAATACAAAGGAAAGATTAGAATATAAGTGAGACAAATCAAATAATTGTGTGTGTGTCATACTTTCTGATCTTACTACACACATGTAATATGACCCCTTCTGATATCATGCAAACCTACTTTTAGATGGTAGAAAATAGCATTAAAGAAGGGAATGGGGGAAGAGAAGGTTTTAGGGATACATGACACCATTGAAGAGGACAATCCCCTCTTAAAGCATTAGATCAATGAATAATCAGATCCAAACAAGACTATCCATTTAGTAAAAAAAAAAACCTCCTCTCACCTTTTTATGTGAGGAGTCCCCCATACCATGGGGACTTCAATGATCATGCAAAAGAAAGATAAAACAGTGAGAAACCAGCTTCAACAAATAAACAATAACTTATTTAGATAGAGGCTTACTCAATCTTGTTTTGTATTGACATATGTTAAATAAAAAAACTACAGGAAATTTCACCTTGACTCTTACCTGTTCTACCAACTGTGTGATAATCTCCAGTGATGTTCACAACAGATTGGGAGCTTCCTCTAGTTCCGAATAAGGTCCTCTTTTGATTTCCAAGATGCTAGGAGAGTAAAGGAGAGTGAAAGAGATGTTTTGAAGGGTAAAGTGGGGATAAAAGAAGTGATTTAGGGGTAGAAGAAGGGTATGGAAGTTTGCTGGTCGAAGGAAGTGAGGTGGGAACGTAGAGAACCAAAAGATTTGGAAGGAAGTTGGAGAGGTGGTAGAGTGGGAGAGGTGAGAGAGATAGAGAGAGCAAATGACCGAATGAAGAAATGAGAGGCCATGAACTTTTTTTTATGCCACATGACTAAAATTTGAATATTTACAAAGGATCCCTTTTTTTAAAAATATTTCCTATTCTTATCTTGGACAGCTCATGGGGGATACGTATCCCCATGTGCAAAATGTTTAATATTTTAATATTTGCAATATCTTTTATTTTCTATTTATTTAATTAATGAGATATTGTTTGATTTTAAGATTATTTTATTAAGATTTTTTCTCTTCTTTTGAGCACATGCGTCCTTTGCATTTTTTATTTTCCTTTTTCAATTAAATTAAATGCTTTAACTAAATTTTAATAAAAAATATTATTTTTTAATTCAGAACTTTTACTTCATTGTTCTTGCTTCAGCATTTGCCACATGTGCAGATTTTCCGAAACTTTGATTGCTCATATCTCTTTCATCTGGTATCCAATTCCAGCAAATTTAATGGCATTGGAATCAGTATGAGATTCTTTACCCACTGAGCTAGAGTTTAGCAACAAATTCAGATTTTTAGCATAAATGCGAAACTGCTCCCTCGGAGGCAGTTTTGCTCATATCTTTCAATCCAGGACTCCGATTCCAGTGAACTCAGTTGCGTTGGAATTGTATCAAGATGCTCTTTCTGCTAACATAAGTTTGGGTGGCTGATTTGGGGTTTAGCAAAAAACCGATTTTTGCTATTCCCCGTTTTGACCATCCTACAACTTCTTCATCTGGACTTCGATTTGGATAAACTTGGTGTCGTTAGAACCGTATCGGAATCCTCTATCTAATGGTATGAAGTTTGGTGGTCAATTCGCACTGGATCAAAAAAGTCAACTTTTTGACCCTTCCTGGTTTGACTTTTCAATTAAGGTTTTCATTTTCTGTACTTTCGGTGCGCAAAAATGAGGTATTGACAGCTGCCCCTCTTCGCTGGAATCGCCTTGGGGATGAACGGCAAAAAGAAAAAAGAATCTTATTTTTGCGCCTTACATTTCTGTCGACATGGTCGACGAGCTCAATCCTTAAATTGTATTCAATGAAAGGGAAGCACCAGATGATTTGGTGTCACTTCCTGATCTTGGAACTTCCTTACCCTTTCTTGGGTTTTTGTAGGTCAGCTCCTCAGCTTTTAGTTTATATTTTATAAAAGAGATAAAATTGGATTAGAGCTCATCAGCCTGTTTCGGCGTTGATGCAAGACACTCAATAATGTCCTTTTCTTCTTGTTTGTTCCATTAAAGCTTTTAAGTGATTTATAGCTTTTGATTCAAGATTTTTAAGGACAGTTTTTTTTTTGTTTTTGTTATTTATTTATTATTATTTTTTGTTTGTATTTTGTTTTGTTTTGTTTTTTTGGTTTTTTTGTTTTCGTTTTTGTTTTTGTTTTTGTTTTTTTTTGTTGTTTTTTTTTCTTTTTTTGAGATTGACCAGGAGGTGGAAGCAACAAGAGAAAAGAAATGAGGAGGGGAGGAGGTGCTCTTGGCGAGGAGGTGCTGCTCAGTGCCTCGATGAAGCTCACACACCTATCCTACTCTATTTACAAAAGTGGGAAATGAAAAATTACAAAGGGGCCAATTCGCCCGGAATTTCTTCATTTTGTCTTTTTCTTCATGTCTTGATTCTCTGTCATCTCCAAGAACATCTTGTTCAACTTTGCGGAGACGCCTTGCTCCTTACGGACACCTTGTCCTTCAATCTTGGGAGACACTTTGCTCCTTAAGCATATATTTCCATGTTATTCAAATGTGGGAGACGACTTTCTCCTTAGGGACACATTTCTATGCCATTGAGTTGTGGGAGATGCCTTGCTCCAGAGTTTTTCAATCTTGAGAGACACTTTGCTCCATAAGCATACATTTTCATGTTATTTAAATGTGGGAGACGCCTTGCTCCTTAGGGACACATTTCCGTGCCATTGAGTTTTGGGAGACTCCTTGCTCCAGAGTTTTTCAATCTTGGGAGACACTTTGCTTCATCAGTTTCGGAGTCGCTTTACTCTAGGGACGCCTTGCTCTCTTGGTTTCAGAGTCGCCTTGCTCCAGGGATGCCTTGCCCTTTTGGTCTTGGGAGATGCCTTGCTCTCTTTGGTTGCGGAGACACCTTGCTCCTCTTGTCTTCAATTTCTGGAGGCACCTTGCTCCACTAGGGTTGGGAGACGCCTTGCTCCATTCTATCTTTAATTTTAGGAGGCACCTTGCTCCATTAGGGTTGGGAGACGCCTTGCTCCTTCTGTCTTCAATTTTTAGAGGCACCTTGCTCCATTCTGTTTTCAATTTTCGGAGACACCTTGCTCCATTAGGGTTGGGAGACGCCTTGCTCCTTCTGTCTTCAATTTTTAGAGGCACCTTGCTCCATTCTGTTTTCAATTTTCGGAGACACCTTGCTCCATTAGGGTTGGGAGACGCCTTGCTCCTTCTGTTTTCAATTTTTGACTGTACCTGCAAAAGTATATAAAATTTAATCAATCAGAATTAATTTGTTTATTGTCAAAATTATGTGCAAGTTCAAGCAATTTCTTTGATTGAAATCTTTTGGGAATTCACCAAATGTTTGGAGTTTCTTCTTTTAAAGTGGGTCCATGGCAAGACCAGTAATCTTTGGGTCAGTCACTTGACACTCTCATGTAGACTTATGAAATTGTGCCTCCGGCACTCCCTGTAAAGGTATCAACATTTTTGCCTTCAATGGCATGCCCCAGGTAGGAATGAGGGGGATTGTTTTGGTTCAGGGGGTTTCTCTGGCACTGCCCTCCCCTAGTTCTTTTGATTTTCTCTCTTGTTTTTTTTTTCTTTTTCCCACCCTTGGTTAGGGTTGTGAAATGGTTTTTCTCCTATTGGTTCCCTCACTTAGGCTTGGTGCCTTGCCCCAGTCTGAGGGTCCTGTCAATTTCCATGGATCATGATCCAACAATCAGAGAGGACTTTATTAGTAGGACGAAATGTAGGCTTTGGTTCCAGTGTTTAGAAATGAAGGATACACAGGTTGAAACCCTATACAACTTCGTTCTATGGGTAACCATTATGTCTAGCCAAAGCTCTTCTCTATTTTTTTGGTTCCATCATTACCAGTTTGTCCAAGATTCAGTGTTACATTCTTTGTAATCAGAAAGAACTTCACAATAGAACGAAACGTAGGCTGGGTTTAGGGGTCCAAAAGAAATGACATGAAGGCTCAAAATTGGTGAACGGGGTAAGAGCTATGTCCTGTCCACTTTTCTTGGTTAGGGCTTGCTTCATCTCTTATTCCTTCAACTTTGTCTCCAACTTTTATTTGTAGCTTCTTCTCCTTTTTTCCATCTTTGTTCTTTTCATTCTTTTCCTTTCTTGGGTTCTTTGCCCCAATCCTCGACTTTTGCTTTTGGGGTTTGCCCCAGCTTTTGTTTTTCTTTCTTTTTCTCTTTTCTTTTTTCCTTTTTTTTTCAAAAGGGATTGCCCCAGTTCTTTTTTCTCATTCTTGTTTTCTTGGTTTTATCCTGTTCCTCCTTTTTAGGGTGCTTTTCGCTTTACCTTATCTTCACCTTGGTCTTTCTCGTGTCTCCACTTTCGCGAGGCTCTGTGCCCCAGTTTTGAAGACAAGACTTGATAGGGTCAATGAAGGAATTGTTAGGCCCAAAGTGTTTTTTTAGGGTTTCATCTTGTGTCAGATGATTTTTGGAGAAAATCAAAGATGGCCTTTCATCCTTTTATAGAGAATGTAACACTTACTTGTCTTTGCACAATTAACTAGCTTAAGAACCATTTTCATCTTTATTCATTTTCTTTTCTTTCTTGCTTTTTGACTTGGCCCCATTTTGGGGTGGCTAGACATAACGTGGGTTAGAAATGAGACGATCAAGCTCAATCACGTTTGACTAGTGGAATTTGTTTGAGGTATTTCAGCCAAAGATGGCCTCTCATCATTTTATTGGGATCATTGATCCTGGATCATGTCAATGACTTTTGACTAGTATGGGCACCTTGCCCCTGTTCTCTCTTTTATTTTTTTTCTTTGTTTTTTTCATCACAGCTTGCCCCTTGTGTTTGGCAAGGTAGGTTTCAAATATGGTGCTGGCAGGGGATCCCTTGGCTACGTCGAGACCCGCACAGTTTGTGCTGTTTGGCACATTTCATCTATCAAATTTGATTGTTCAGGTTTGTCCCGAGATTGTGGTCATGCCTTGGTGTGGTCCAACACTTTAGTGATTTCCCAAAAGATTTCATGAGTTTGCAAAAAGAAACATGCTGTCAAGTTCTGAATTTAAAAGGAAGGAAAGTATAAACAAAACATAATAGCAAACTGTGCAAGGGGTGGCCGCTGCAAATTGGCATTCTGGGAAGAAGCCTTCAAGTGCTCTCCTCATCCTCCTTTTCCACATCATCTTCTCCATCCTACGGGAGGATGGTCGATTCAAAAGTCCAAGCTTGGGCTAACACGTCAGAGGTATCTTGTCTTTCAGCAGATCTTGGTTGTTCGACAAATTCCTTTAGGAACCCTTGATCAATCAAGTCTTGGATGCCATGCCGTAGATCCCAACATTGCTCTGTGCTATGTCATGGAGATCCCATATGATAAGCGCAAAATACATTTGGATTGTACTTGCAACTAGCTGATGCTCGTGGGTTAGGCCGCTTAGGCTGTAAGAGGCCCTTCTTTAGTAAACCAGTTAGGATCTGGACTAGTTGGGTATTTAGAGGGGTGAAATGCCTATTAAGTCTGGCATGCCTTTCTTCTGGGATTTTCTTTGAGAGGGAACAATTCATCAGTCTGTCATGTTTCCCTTTGTCATGGTGAAAACTCAGCTTCTTCACGAGTCGAGGACTATCTGCTACCACGACTTTCCTTTTTCCTCTTTGCTCTTGACCATCTGCTAAGGTGGGTGGAAAGCTCACTTCTGAGTTACTCCGGGGTATCTCTGCCTTCAAGCTTTCAATCTCTTTTTCCAGATCCCTTACTTGAGATCTAGCTCAAAAGTTTCCTTTTCCAATGCTTCCCAGCATTTGTTCCACGTTTCTCCCCTGATTGTTATCTGCTGGGCTGCATCATGATTTGGCTCTGAAGAACGGTCCATGTTGGTTGTTGATGAGGTTCCTGCCATAAAGACCAAACATTAGGAAGCAGAATACATGATAAGATGCATGGGAATGATGATGATTTTTCCTTTTTTCTTCTTCTTCTTCTTTTTTTTTCTTTTTCTTTTCTCTTTTTTTTTCTTTTTCCTCTTTTTCTTCTTTTTTTTTCTTTTTCTTTTCTCTTTCTTTTTTTATTTTTTTATTTTGGCAGGGATCGATTTTGAGTTCCCCAGCTTCAAGAAGGTCTTGGACTGCATGCCGAAGGCCCCAACATCCATCAGTATCATGGCCTTGTGCACCCATGTGGTACTCACAGCTCTTGCTTGGATCATAGCCCCTCATTTTTGAAGCCTTGGGATTTGGCGTTGCTAGTTGCAGGTGTCCCTCCCTCAAGAGAGTTGGTAGCAATTCAGAAAGCGTATATGGAAGCGGAGTGAACTCCCGATTCTTTCTTTCCTCTTTGGTGAGGCGCCTCCTAAGGTGAGACGTGGCATTGTTAATAGAGGGGAGGCTTACGCTTCTTGAGGAAGTTACGTGAAATGGCGCAGAAGGTTGTACATGGTTAACTTTACTTGTGCCATCATCATTCTCTTGCTTTTTGCCACTTGAGATTGTCCCCTGCAACAAGCTCGTCATGGAACCTCCGAGCTTCTCCATTTTAATCGCATCCTCAATTCTTTCTGCCACAATGATTAGGTCGGTGAAACTTTCCATGCACTGTCCCAACAGCATTGTGAAGTATGATTGTCCCAACAAGGATATGAACAAGGAAGTCCGTTCTTGTTCAAGAAAAGGGGGTTGTACCACATTGGCTAATCCCGTCCACCTTTTAGTGTAATCTCTCACAGACTCGCTATTCTTCTTTGATAATCTCTGCAACTCTGCACGGGTTTGAACCATTTGGCTATTTAAGCGGTATTGCTGGATGAACACGGCGGCGAGGTCGTTCCATGCCTTGACCTTTTACTTGTCCAGACTTAGGAACCAAGAGTATGCTGCCCCAGTTTGAGATTTCTGGAAGAATTGGACCATAATCTTCTCATCCTTTGCATATTGGTACATGTCGGCTGAGTAAGATCTCAGGTGATTCAGTGGACAGCCGGTGCCGTCAAACTGGTGCAATTCTAGGCATTTAAACTTAGGAGGGAGTTGTATGACCAAGAAAAAACAAAGATTCTCTAGAGTAGCTTCGCTCTGAACTGTACTCGGTTGCAGTTGCTTCATCAGATCTTCATGCATGGCGACCATCTGTGCCTTGCTATCTTCCTTTATTGCTGCCAGTTGTACCATGTGATCTTCTTTGATTGCTGCCAATCTTTCCTCCAGCTGAGCCTCCCGTGCCTTATTCCAGTCTTGCTCTTCTTGCCCCAATGGGATAGGCACCAATGGTTCTTGTTGTGGAGGATGGACGAGAGCTGCCGCCTGATGTGGGAATGTAGTATCCCGTGGTGGCGGATGTGCTGCCATGGGTGCTGGCTGAGACGATTGCCTCTGCTAGGTTTCTGGCATTGGAATCCCCATGGCATGTATCATGGTCACTTGTTGATCTTGATCCATTATTACCGATTGCTCTTCAGCCCTTTGCTGTGATGATGATGGAATTGAGGCCTCCGATGAATCCATCGCAGTCCTTTCTTACTGCGAGTGCAGTGCTTTGGGTGGTGCTCCCAATGTGAAGTATCTGAATCGTACTTGTTGATCAAGGATTTCAATCAATTCCTCCACAAATCACAAATGTGGTGTCGTGTGTGATGATATCATTACACCGTGAGTGGTGTTCTTGTGCCATGATGGGCGAAAACAAATACGAGGCGGTTCATGGATGAAAATCATGCCTTCGACAAAACATCATTGTGAACAGTGCGTGACAGTGCAATAGCCAATCAGGAGTTCCTTCTGAGAATTGTGTAGTTAAAAAGCTTGCAATTCGATCTTTCAGAGATTCAAGACTCTGGAGACCATATCGTGTTTGATGGTTTTCAAAAAAACCGTGCAACACGTGCTTTATGAGTGTAAACCTTAGGAAATCATGTTGCGAGGATTAAACATCAAAATCTGTGCCTTGATCGGCAGCGATTGTAAATTCCTTTGAAATTGTGCGGTGGTAAGCAAATTATAGAAATCAGGAAATATGCCTTGGAGTACCCACATCATGCCATGACTGGCATGGAGAATGTATGCCACAAGATGGGCGATTTGATTTTTGTATATAAGGCCAGCTCAATATAACCACAAATGACGGTTTATTGTGCATAGCAAGAGACAATACAATGTATGTCCTGTGAGACGATTCAATGTAGGCCCGGAGGCCATCTTATTGTTTGCTTTGAAAAAGCAACCTTGATGTGCTCCTTGAAAGGCGACTTGATGTACGCTCGAAGGCAGTTCGATGTACACCCGGAGGCGATTTGATGTATGCTCACAAGCAATTTTGATGTACGCCCAAACGCGACTTCGATTTTGGAAATTCTTTTGTGCATTTTTTAAAACAGTTCGGCTAAACAGCTAGTGTAAATGATCTCGAGGTGTGTGTACTTAATGCATGAACATGTGTATACACGAGTAAAATGAAGTTTAAATGCTATTATCATCTTGAGAGCCTATGTTAACTGTAAGCACCCAAATTTTGATCAAACCAAAAAAAAAAGAAAAAGAAAAAGGAAAAAAGGAAACATAAAATGTGCTAAAAGACAAAAAGTCAAACCCTAAGGGGACAAAAGTTGACTTTTTGATCAGGTACGATGTGAGCAGGTCAAACTTGAGGGGATCTGAAAGTTGACTTTCTGCTAAACCCCGAACCAGGTGCTTACCCCCATGCCAGTGGATAGAGGACTCCGATACGGTTCTAACGCAATTGAGTTTGCACAAATCGAAGTCCAGATGAAGAAGATATGAGCTGTCAAAGTTTTCGAGCAGCAAAACTGGCAAACTGCACACGTGGCGAGTTGTGCAGGAAAATATCCCGGGGATCAAATCCGTAAATATCAAAACATTCAAAATATCCCAGGGATTAAATCTGTAAAAATCCGAGAGTATCGGATTAAATCAAAAATCTCCAGGAACTATATCTTAAATTCCAGATTTTGAGACAAATCCGCAGCCGCATTAATTGTTTTCCAATGATTGTGTCGCTCGCGCCAAGTGAAAAGCACTCGGCACCAGCTCGAGCCAGCTCGGCGGATACCCCCATTTCTCCTCTATAAATACCGCAGCCCCCTTCTTGCGAAGGGGTTCGGCGATTCGGGTGTGCTGGTTCGGCTTTTTTCTGGTGTTGGCTCTCCCCACAGAGAACCCTTCTTCTCCACTCTGCCTGGTTCGAAACCCCCCCTCCGTATCCCTCCCTTTGCCTCCACAAGCAACCATCCCACATCACTTGAAGCCCTGTCGACCCTCGGTTGCTCTCTTCTTCTTCTTCCTCGTCAAACCCAAAGGAGAAAGACTCGCCGTTGGTGCGGAGAGGTGCTGCTCGCCAGTCGTTCATGCTCAAGGAGGTTCAACACGTCCCGCCAGGGTTCGTTAACCCAAGGTAATGTCCCTTGCAACTTTCGTTCAATATAAATGAGAATAAGCCCATTTCAAGCATGCTAGGGCATTTTCTTTTACCAAGTTGTTTGCTGGTATTGCTTTTCTGATTCGAAGGTGGGAGCCTGTTCCCATGGTCATCTCCTCTCATGTACCCCGATGTAAACCCCCCATTTCCCCTTCATCGTGAGTTACAGTCGTTCTGATTTCCGGATTTGGGTGTTTTCGAAGAGATTTTGGTTTGGATTATAGAGTACTTAGATTGATTTCAAAGTGAGTTTGGACGTCTTCTGGGAGTCTAAGGATCACCAGAAAGCTGTTACAGAGCTTAAAAACCAGTCAATGATGGAGTTTGAGCAAAAAACAGAGAGTCGCGTTTTGCCAAGGGTATGCGCTGAGCTCGCGCGGAGCATTTTTGCGTCCGCCGAGCTCTCACTAAGCTTACGCCGAGCGCGCGAGCGGGTGCTTTTTCCGCTGTTTTCGGTCCGCCGGGCTCGCGCTGACCTCGTGCCGAGGGCCTGAGGTCAGCGCACCCCCTTTTAAGGCCGAGTTGCTTATATTTTTTAAAACTCGAACCTACCCTTATACCGTGATTTCTGTATATTCTATGATTTTGCTGGATGTGGGTGACCTTTTCAAATAGAACCAAATGAACCAATAGGGTTTCCGGGTCACCCGGAAACCCAACATGGGACTCAGACCACCCGATCTAACTTGATTTCCAGTGGGCCTTCCAACGGGGCCCACCCAGCCCAAACCATTCAATTATGCATAAATAAGATAATTAAAAAGAATTGAGTGGGCCAAACCCACTGCAGGCCCACCAAAGCCCAGCTTGGGGCATGCATGTGTAGTGTAAAATTGTGGTTTGGCCGAGACCAAGGGCAGGGCCTCTCGGGCCCACTAAGCCCACAAAACCAAGCAAGGTTAGGGTTTCAAAACCCTAACCCAGGAAGTCTTGGGCTTTCAAGCCCAAGCCCAGGTGAAAGGGCCCCAAGCCTAAAGCCTGGCTCGCTTTGGTACAAATTAAGCAAGATAATCTCAAATCATTTTGGCAACCAACATGGGGGCCCGCCCAGGGGCCCACAAAGCAGTCTCGACTCACTTGACATGGAAATTACTAAATAATCAAACTTGAACTTCAAAATAAAATCAATTCATCAAAACAAAGTCCAAAGGGCCTCTCAGGCTTAGAACAATGCCCACCAGGGAACATGTGGACCACACTTGGCCCACCAAGGAATCCGTGGGCCCTCCAACGGGGCCCACTCAATCAGACTCACTTCACTTTAAGCTAAGAAAATAAAATCAAGTAAAGGGACCCACACCACTTTGGCGGTCCCACCAGACCTAACCAAATGTGCATGCTGGAATAGGAATCGGGTGAGTGAGAGACCAAAGTTGACTCAAACCAGGGAAACCTATGGGACCCGTCATTTGACGGGGCGAACTGGGGTGTCTACGGACTTCCCCAGACCGTAACTGAGAACTAGCTTAGAATCTCAAGCCACAGACCGCCTAATAGAAAAACATAGGCAACCAGGTGTCTGCCTGTTCCCCATCAGGCAGTGGCGACTCCGAATTCCCATTTTACCCTTTGGGAGATCCGAGCCCGTGTCGTGCGATTTTCAATGTGCACATTAACAAACAAATAAAAACACCCAAAAGTGTGTGCATAGTCCTAGAAGGGTTGGTACTTATCAAGGCACGACTCCTAGACATACTTGTGTGAGGAAGCACGTTTAAGTCATGATCAGCCTTTGTCTTTCATCTGTCGTGGTGTCAGACCACAACAAAATATTTACAGCTTGCCCTCGAGGGCGAAGTTTACAATAATTACAAAAATCTGCAAATGAATCACCTTTAGGGCTGTTGGGAACCCAAAAGGAGGGTACAAGCTTGCTTCAAAGAGGTAAGTCAAATTCCTGTTTGACTGTCTGATCTGGCCAACTTTCATCTCCTTAAAAAGGTTGACTTAGACTTAGGGTGATTCCAGCAGACTTAATGGGTCAAGGCCCACGGCTCACGGGACTCAATGCATGGATCTGGGGTGGCTTCCCTGATCAAAAATTTGATAGGTTTCCTCAATTAGGGCTAAGACAGCCCATGATCTAGGGCTTACTCAATTTGATGCAAAAAAGGCGGGGGTTGCTACCCCTGATGGACTCTTGGGTTTTAGATTGATTTTACCTTTCTTTATTTCGCCATTAACATTCATATTCACATTCACATTCACATTCACATTCACATCATCAGGGTTTATTCAGAAGTTATAGGTGGGTGAAGGATACCCAGCCCGAGGCATTCGCCTACAAGGGTCTGAGCCAAGTGTGCGCGCATCGGAAGCGCGGCACAGGAAAATTCGGAGTCGCCACCGCCTGATGGGGTGCAGGCGGACACCTGGGTGCCTAACCTTGTCTATTAGGGCTTTTGGTCTGCGGCTTTGAGATTCTAAGTAGGGTCTCGGTTGTGGTCCGGGGAAGTCCGTAGACACCCCGGTCCACCTCGTCGGGTGACGGGTCCCTTACGTTTATCCTGGTTTGAGTCAGCTCACTTTGGTCTCACCCGATTCCTAATCCGATATGCAGTTTGGTTAAGTCTGGCGGGACTACCTGAGTGGTGTGGGTCCCTTTAATTGCTTTTATCTTGATTAATTAGGTGATCTGGGTCTGGTTGGGTGGGCCCCGTTGGAAGGCCCACAGTGTCCTTGGTGGGCTTAGTCAAGCCCGTGTGCCCTTGTGGGCCTCGGTCTATCCTAGGAGGTCCTTTGGGCTTTAGTTAAGTGCATTTATTTTTCTTTAGGTTCAGATTTGAAGATTAAGTATTTTCCATGCAAAGGTGGGCCGGATTGGTTTGTGGGCCCCTTAGGTGGGCCCACATGGTGGCCAAATAATTTTATTGGATTTATCTTTTTAATTTGCCAAAGTGAGTTGGACACTGGGCTTGGGGCCCGTAGTCCAAATCTGGGCCTGTAAACACAAGTTACCAGAAGTTAGGGTTTGCACCCCTCCTTGGTTCGGTTGGTGGGCTTTGGCAGGCCCAGTAGGCCCTTGCCCTTGGTCTCGGCCAAACCACGCAATTCATGCATCAATTTCACAAGTTTGGTTCGGGTGGACCGCCTTAGGTTTGGCCCGCCCGGTTTAATCAGTTAATTTTGCTTATCTTGATTAAATTGCATGCATACATGTTTATTGGGCCGGGTGGGCCCCGTTGGAAGGCCCACTGGAAATCAAGTTGGACCGAGGGTCCAAGTCCAATGTTGGGTTTCCGGGCGACCCGGAAACCCTATTCGGTTTGGTTCGGAAATGGCACTCACTGTTAGCACCTATTTTTGCACCCCCAAAATAAAGAAAAATGAAAAGTCAAACTAAAAGTCAAACCCTGAGGGGGTCAAAAATTGACTTTTTGATTCAAGTAAATTTGGCCATCAAACTTCATATCATTGGAAAGAGCATTTCGACACGGTTCCAACGCAACTGAATTTGCTGGAATCGGAGTCCAGATGAAAAAGATATGAGCTGGTCAAACTTTTGGGGAGCAAAAAGTTGACTTTTTGCTCGACCCCAATTCAACTGCCAAATTTGATCCCAATGGATAGGTGGTTCCGAGCCGATTCCAACGACACTAAGTTTGTTGAAATCGGACACCGGATGAAGAAGTTATGAGCAGTTGAAGTTTCAGAAAAACTGCCCATGTGGCAAAAAGGCAGCAAAAATGGACTAAACCAATAAAATAAATAAGATAAAAGTGTTTAATAATATTTTAATAAAGGAATCTCGTTTATATAATAAAATAATCATAAAATCGAATGTCAATCTTGCAAAAAATCAAATTGAATAAAGATTTGAAATCCAAACATTTTTAAAACGTGCTGGACCGTATTTGCATTACGGGCAAGGCATGCCCGTATTTAAAGTACGGGCACGCTTCTAGAAGGAAACACGCGTCGCTGTACGGCGGGACACGCGTCCCGTACGGCCGAATCTGCGATAATTGCAAATATTCGTTTTTCGCCCGTACTTGAATTACGGGCAAGGCACGCCCGTACTTGAAGTACGGGCAAGGCACGCCCGTACTTCAAATACGGGTACGGGATTTTTGCCTATAAATAGAGAGGCCTCCCCCCCCCCCCCCCCCCCATTTCAAACAAGCCAAGCTTCCAGGCCTCCACCCTCTCTCCCTCCTAGTACACACCACGGCCAAACCATGCCAAATTGCTGCCACCCTCAACCCCAAAACATCATAATACCCAAAGTACCCTTATAGGCCTAAAACTCCTCATCCTTTGCCTCCATGCATGAGCTACCCTCTCCACCTCTTTCCATTTCATTCTCATAAAATTGGGAGGACGCGGAAGCGCTGCCGGAATTACTAGAGAAGCATTACATCACCAAATCCAAGGAGTACTAGTGGGGTAACCTTTATATTAACTTATGTTTAATATATGGATCATTTCATTTAAGTGTTTTTTTTTATTACTATGCTACTGACCCATTGGCTCCAATGTTTGTTGAAGAACCATCCCATGCAAATAAGCATTGTCTTACGGAGTGAAAAGGAGATGGAACCATAAAATTAATAAAAGAAGAAAAAACCTTGGTTAATTGGTTGAGCTTATAAGTGTAAGGGGTATTCGTCCTCTTTAATTTTCCTATGTAATCCCATATCCATTACCCTTTCTTTTACCCCATGATCAGAAGATGACATGGTCCAAGAAATGGAATTTACTTCCATTATCAAGCACCAACAAAAGGGAATTTGAAGATGGTGAATGAGGCAAGTATGCTATGAACAGAAAGCACTGGAATCACTACAGAAGCCATTGGAGGCCCCAAGAAGGCCACGGAATTGATCCCAGGCAGAATCGGCGGCCAAAATACAAAGCTGAAGAAGCCCGTAAACTCAGAACGGTCCTGTCTGGACCGTGTTTACTTCACGGGTAAAGCTGAACCGGATTTCATCTACGGGCGACAATGGACCGTATAGAAAACACGGTCCAATATAAATGTAACTTAAAAAATGTAATTTCTTGGTTCGGTTGGGCCTGACCCGGCCTAAGCCGGCTTGAACCATTCCCTTAAACCACTTGGGCTACCTTAAGCCCATTTTTGGACTTTGGGCCTAAATAGGCCCATCAAGACCCCTTTGGCCCACTGGTGGGGCCCATTTTAGACCGGCCCATACCAGGCCTGTTTTCAATAAACAGGTCCGGGCCCCTTGACTCTCGGCTAATGGGCCAAATCCAAGCCCACTAAGCCCATGAAATATGTAAATAAATAGGATAACCAAATGGGTTACCCAATAACCCAACTGGGCCCAAGGCCCAACCATGGCAACCCGCGGGTCTTCCAACGGGACCCGGGTCCGACCCACTCCACTTAAATAAATAAAAGATAAAATCAAAATAAAAGGGACCCATACCTTCAGAGGGCCCCGCCAGACCCAATAAACAGCATGCTGGTCTAGGAAGGGTGAAACTGACTCAAAAACCAGGGAGACCCGAGGGACCCGTCAAACCGACGGGGCGGGCCGGGGTGTCTTAGGGCTTCCCCAGACGTAACCGAGGACTTAGCTAGATCTCTAATAAGCCGCAGACCAGACTTAGACCCGGATAGGGCAAAACCGTGTCTGCCTGCACTCTCAGGCAGTGGCGACTCCGAATGTCCCGAGGCACGCACCAAAGGTGCGCCCGGTGTGCGATCTAGGCCAGGTTTAGGTGCGCACAGCTTGGCGACTCTGCTGGGGACCCTCAACCCAGTCGGACCCTGGTTATCAAATGAGTCAACTAGGTGGATATAAGCAGATTTAGGAAGTACTTCTTGTCCAACCTTAGTTGTTTATGGAATTTATGTAATTACATGATATTGGGGGATCCTGTCAAACGGACATGATAATCGCCTAAGGAAAGTGGTTTTTAACAGGGACCAATGTGACCCGCCCACTTACCTGGGGATCCACCCAAACATTGTATTACATACTGTTCTGTATTCTCACTATAAAAGCGACATTAAGGAACCCTTAATCAGCCCATTATCCGAGAATCACCCGAACAGACACAGCACTTGACCCCACTGCACACACAAGCACCTCACTACACCGTGAATGAATTTTTAACTGCATGGGGTGACATGCACGAGGGAGTCTGCATGAATGATCCGAACTGAATGCTGTCTGAACATGTGAAGGCTCTTCTTAACCAAAACCTAGATCTCTCTAGCAGCCACCCTTCTTCAATCGAGAAACTTACTTTTGGGATGGTATTAGCCCTACGCTCCCGTGGCTTGCCGGGGAAAGCAGGGTAAACCCATCTCCCCAGGTTTCTAGACTTTTCAAGCGTCATTGGTTTCTTGCCATGGTACGCGAAAGGTCTAGTACTTGGCTCAGACCCTTGAAGGCAGGCGCCTTGGGCTGGGTATCCTTCCCCACCTATTACTTCTGATAAACCCTGATGTGAGCATGAACATGAATGAACAAATAAGGGTAAAATTAATCTGGGGCATTAACCCCCACCTGTGTTAGTTTTAACCCCAATTTAAGGAAATTAACCCGATTTAATCCGTGCATTCGAGTTGGTCTTGGTTCAGTTGAAAGCCGGCCAGATCAGACAGAAATGGGTCAGAACAGGGGCAGAAAAACCCTAGAGATAGGATTTCAGCCCACCTGTTGAATAGCAAACTCGTACCCTCCTTTTGGGTTTTCAACAACCCTAAAGGTGATTCTCTTTCCAGAATTATTTTTGTAAATTTCGCCCTCGAAGGCAAGTTGTAAATATTCTTTTCAGTCTGACACTAGGGGCAGATGAAAGAGCAGATGAAAGAACAGATGAAAGAAAAGGCCGGCTAAGACCTGAATGCGCTTTCCAAACATTTAAAGGACATAACCTTTAAAACCCCATAACTTAAATGCTTGAATTTGATTTTTGATTGCATAAACTGTTTAGGCATTGATTTAATTTTTGCATATCATATTGCATGCCTTAGACTAATTTAGAGTTTTTGGTGGAAAACCCTAAATTGACTTGGAATTTCAATCGGATAGTCGGCATGGCATCTTCATCCTCGACTGAGAGAGTTCGCTTCCCTAGGATAGAGAAGTGTGCCTTTGATACCCCTTGGATCCGTTCTTGGACAAGGCAATTGCAAGGAGATGAGCAAATTCAATGGGAACAGAAATACCATATGGGACAAACTCTGTCCCTGTTAAATGTGCCCATTAATTGGGACATGATTCAGGCGGTCCTACTTTTCTGGGATCCCCAACTTTCACTCTTTATGTTTGGAACTAATGAGTTGACACCCACAATTGAGGAATTTGAACTATTCCTCCGATTTCGTGACCATGGAGAACCAGCTAGGCCAAGTCTCAAAGATAGCTACAAGAATGAAGCTTGTACTTTCTTTGGCCTACCAAGAGGAGAATTCCAGACATTAGGAGGTGACCAAGCATTCATGCGGGTCTCTAAAACCTTCCTTGCTGAAAAGATAAGGGATAAAAAGCAGGAAAGACCCCGGGTTTGGTGGGACACCTTCACCCTCGTGGTTCTGTCACAGCTCTTCTTTCCTACTGGGGGAGACACCATTAATTTGGCCCTCATGGAAATTGTAGACCAACTCCAAGTGAAATTCCGGATTGCACCACTAATCCTTGCTCAGCTATATCATGCCTTGACCATGACCAAGAACGGAACTAGGAGATTTCAGGGATGCGCTCCTCTCCTACACATTTGGCTCCAAGATCACCTGATGGTTGCTGAACCTGTCAGCCCACGTTATGGGTACGTCCGTGACAATGTCACTCTGATGGCCCGAAGAGAGATTAGACCAGACTTACCCTCCAGAGAGGATTGGTTTGACCATTTTCTCCAATTGAAAGGGGAAACTGATATAAGATGGGGAGGCACATTTGACCAAGCATATACTCCCGTCATAGCTTTTAGGAAAAGACATTGCCTAGCCTTGATAGGCTTAACCCATGCCATGCCATACTATCCGATTCGAATTCTAAGACAGTTTGGGAAGTCTCAGGGAATACCAATCAAGGATGAGGCGGAAGGATTAACTGGCCCACTTACATGGGAATTGAAGAAAAAATTGGTGAAGGAATGGCAACACGTGCACATACTCCAAGAGGACATTTTCACTGCATCCGACGTTCGTAATTACGAACAATGGATTGCTCGAGAAACTGGCCTAGACAGCCCACCACCTCTTCATATCGTCACCTCTGACGATATCCCAGTTCCGCCCCCTGACACATACAGGGATAGGGTGGCCGAACTGCGGGAATCTCATTCTCGAATCCACCGTGCATACGTGGATTCCGAGCGTAAAAACAAGCAGGCCAATGAGGCCCTTCAACAGCAGCTTGACACCCTGCGCAGACGCGCAAAAGAGGACCGACGTCTGCGGAATAAACTTCTGCGTGCCTTGAAAAGGCGAGACGTGTCCTCTCATTTTCATGATGACCAACCTAGCTAGACTCTGGGTTTGTTTGTTTTGTTTAATTTTGAAATTACTTGTTCTGAATTTTGGCATTGTACCTCTTTTTCCATGAAGAATTTTGTGCTAGATTTAATAAAGTCAATTAAGACATTCCCCCCAATTCCTTTTTCAAGTAATCTGGCCCCAATCCATTTAGGCGATCTGAATAAGGAACTCGCCAAAATTTTTTCTTTAAGCCCAGGGGTTCTGAATAAAGAACACCCAATTCCTACCCAATTTTCAAATCTTCAGAAATTAACAATTTCAAATTTAAGCAAAGGGTTCTGAATAAAGAACACCCAATTCAAAATTTTCAGGCAATCTGAGTAAAGAACTCACCAAATTGTTTAAATCTTTAAAAGCAAAGGGTTCTGAATAAAGAACACCCAATTCAAAAGGCGATCTGAGTAAAGAACTCGCCAAATTCTTTTAATCTTTAAACTAAAGGGTTCTAAATAAAGAACACCCTATATTTACCATCAACTCTAAAAAACTTTCAGGCAATTTGAATAAAGAACTTGCCAAAAGAATCTTTAAAATCCAGGGGTTCTGAGTAAAGAACACCCCGACCTTGTCAACTCTCAAACTTTCAAACTTTCAAACCTTCAAACTTAAGCCTTAAAACCCCATCCCTTGAGCTTAGATCACACCCGTTTGATTTAAAAAGATCACACGGTCAGCCTATGGGGCACTGATGCCACTGGTATTTAAGCCAGAAAATTGGCAGAGGATCGTCCTGGCATAGCATACCCCGTTGTGTGGCGCCAAGGTCAAGCAACTAAGCTAACGACTAAGGTACGCTCGGGTATCCCTAGCCAAACTCTTGGGGCACTGATGCCACTGGTAATTAAGCCAAAAAATTGGCAGAGGATCGTCCTGGCATAGCATACCCCGTTGTGTAGCACCAAGGTCAAGCAACTAAGCTAACGACTAAGGTACGCTCGGGTATCCCTAGCCGAACTCTTAGGGCACTGAAGCCACTGGTGTTTAAACTAGAAAATTGGCAGAGGATCGTCCTGGCATAGCCTTCCCCATTGTGAGGCGTCAAAATCAATGGTGATTAAACCAACGACTAGCTAAGACACGCCCGGGAACTACTAGCCGAAGTTAGGTGCTAAAACCATCAGAGATTAAACTGAAAATTGGTTAAGGTACACCTGGATATTGCTGTTTAGCTCATCCCCTGCGGAGACTTAACATGGTCCAACCTCGTGATACTGAGCTCAAACCAACCTTTTAAATTTAGGGTTCCCTTTCCCAGCCGTTTGGCTAAAACAGATCAGTTTAGGGTTCCCTTTCCCAGCCGTTTGGCTAAAATAGACCAGTCTAAACCGGGTTCTCTCTCCCAACCATTGGTTAAAACAAATCAGTTCTGGGTTCCCTTTCCCAGCCGTTTGGCTAAAATAGACCAGTCTAAACCGGGTTCTCTCTCCTAACCAGTTGGTTAAAACAGATCAGTTTAGGGTTCCCTTTCCCAGCCGTTTGGCTAAAATAGACCAGTCTAAACCGGGTTCTCTTTCCCAACCAGTTGGTTAAAATAGATCAAGTTCTAGATTCCCAATCATTCTCAAAATAACTCAAATAAATCAATCCTTAAATTCATTTGGGTTCTCTTTCCCAACTATCTTAGGATAGTTAAAATAGATCTGTAATCATTTAAATTGATAATTTGACTACATAAACCATGTAAAAATTGCACTAATTAATGGTTGTGTCAAGCAGGTACCAAAATTGCTTTCCGAAGCCCGTACCTGTTAAGATCAAGGAAAAGACTTGAAATGGAACAGTCAAGGGAACAGACCTCGCCAGGACAGGACCAGGCAGAGTCCAGCCAGGCACAGACAGTGACTGACCTGCAACAGAGGATAGACAGCATGGGTACCATCATTCAGGAACTAATGACAGAATTAAGAGAACTCAGGATGACTCCCCCTGCTGCACCAGTGACTCTGCAGCAACCAATTGCTCCACCACAGGCGGATGCTCCACCACCATACCCTGCGTACCCAGCTCCGTTGGTACCACCTCCACCTCCTCAAGCCGTCCCTCTTCCACAGATTATTGCACCTTCCCAACTGGGGCAAGAAGAGGAAGATTGGTATAGAACACAGCAGGCCCAGTTTGATGAAAAGATGGCAGCCACTAAGTCAGAGGTAGATGCTTTGCGTGAAGAGCTGAAAAGCCTACGACCCAGTGCGGTCCCCATAGAGGCTACTTTAGACAGCCTCCGCTTCTTCTCCGATGTTCATCTTCCACCGAAATTTAAATGCCCTGACTTGCATCAGTTTGATGGCACCGGGTGCCCGTTAAACCACCTAAGGTCATACTCTGGAGATATGTGTCAATATGCCAAAGATGAAAAAATTATGATACAGTTCTTTCAGAGGTCGCTGATAGGAGCAGCATATACTTGGTTTTTGAGTCTGGACAAAACCAAGATTAAGACCTGGAATGATTTAGCAGCAGCATTCATCCAGCAGTACCGTTTGAACAGTCAGATTGTACAAACCAGGGCAGAGCTGCAAAGGCTGACAAAGAAAAATCAAGAGTCAGTGCGAGAATATGCCAAGAGATGGAAAGAATTGGCAACCCTAGTCCAACCTCCACTACTTGAACAAGAGATGACCTCCTTGTTCATTGCATCACTTGGACAACCATTCTTTTCCCTGTTACTGGGGCAGAGCACATCCAATTTCAATGACCTGATTCTAACAGCAGACAGGATTGAAGATGCTGTAAGGGCTGGAAAGATAGATGGTAGTGGTCAGGGCCCTACACAGAGAAGGGCTGTGACAGGACAGAGTAATAGAAGTCAGGGGCAAGAGCCCAAAAGGCAGGAGACTCAGGCTGTTAATTATGTACAGCCTTACCATATCTCTCAAAGGCCTGAAGGCCAGGGGCAACCCATGAGAAGAACCAGAGAAGAGGCAGAGGCAAGAATGAAGAGGGTTTTTACCCCGTTGCCTTATGCACCTGCAGAACTATTGGCCACCCTGTTGAAGAAGGGGTACTTACAGATCAAGCCTCCAAATCCTCGAATGGTAAATTCAAGAAACTATAATGCGACAGAGAGATGTGAATACCATTCTGGAGCTCCCGGGCATTCAACAAATCGATGCTGGGATTTGAGGCATGACATACAGGATCTGATAGACAGCAAGAAGATCTCTGTAGATCCCCCAGCACCAGCAGCACCTACTCCTCCTACTGGTACAACCACTAACCCCCTCCCAGACCATAATAAGGCTTCTGGCAGCGGAACAGTACATCAGGTCATCAGTGACCTGGGCAATGAAGTACAGTTTGACCCCTCTTTGTTGATTGGGCGACCGGGGCAAATTGTCAGGATTCACCTCCAAGAAGAGATAGCAAAGCAGCAAATATGCGTCATCAATGGAGATGATGACGAAGAAACCTTCTTGGGGTTCCCTCTGGTGCATTTCAACTTTCCCGAACCAGAACTTTCTACCCTCCACCTGTCCCAGATTCACCTCCCTTGAACATCTTTGACATGATGAACCCGTTTAATGAGCCTGTGGACTTCATGCTAGAACCACCCACCCTCAACTTACATCAACTTCACCTTAACCCAACTTACTCTGCTGTACCTCCACCTTACCAATTCCTACCCATGTACCATGATTCCACTATCACTTCCACTGAAAGAGAAGTCGATCGGATCACCCGTTCTGGTCGATACATAAACCCTAACCCTCCACTTGCACCAGAGGGAGAGACTAGTGAGGAAAGGACAAGGAAAGAAAAAGGGAAAGATGTGGCTACTGAATTGCCACAGACCCATAAGAAGAAAGGGAAGGCCCCAGAGGAGGAGATTGAAAAGCTCCACTATAGTGCCTTCACTCCGGAGTATGATCTAGTGCAGCAGTTGAATAAGACACCAGCTCAGATATCCATTATGCGTCTCTTATTGGATTCAGACAAACATAAGGACGTACTTATGAAGATACTGGGTGATACTCATGTGCCTGACGACATCAGCCCTAAACAGCTAGAGACAATAATGTCTATAATTGCTACGCCAGAAGCAATCTCCTTTTCCTCAACAGACTTGCCCCCTGAAGGTTATAACCATACAGAGCCTCTGTTTATCACTGTAAGATGCTCCGACTTGATGGTGAGACGGGTCATGATCGATAACGGGTCAGCTTTGAATATTTGCCCAGTCAGGACCTTCCACAGTCTGCAGCTGAACACTGAATTGATCAAACCTAGCTCCAACAATGTCCGCAGGTTTGACAATGCCAAGAAGGATTCCCTCGGAGAAGTTACTCTGGAAATTATAATTGCTGAAAGGTCCTTCTTCATCACCTTTGAGTTGATGGATATCAATGCCTCCTTTAATCTGCTGATTGGAAGACCTTGGCTACATCAAGCAGGGGCAGTCCCGTCCACCTTACATCGGATGATCCGATTTATTTCGGGAAATCAATTGATTACGGTGCACGCAGAAAATCACAAAGAATTTGAACAAGGAGGGGTACCTATGATTGATTATGAGTTGCCTACTTCCCTAAATTTTCAAGCCATTGAAATGGTGCAAATAAACAGCATCCCTACCCCCCTGCAATCAGACTTGTCCCGCAGAAGGAAAAGGAAGAGCATGTTCGGTGCTGCTGAATGCGCCGACTGGGGCCTCCGAGTAGGAGAAGGATTGGGCAAGTATAAGCAAGGCATCAAGTCTGCAATCCAGCCCTGTGACAAATCTGTCGGCTTTGGATTGGGGTTTGTTCCTGAACCTGAAGACTATGCTAGGCTATTTGGCAAGAAAGCTGAACAAAAGAGGGCACGAGCAGAAGGAAGAGACCCACACTGGCCCATTTGTGTACAGGGCTAGTTATACCATCACTTTGCCAATATGGAGAGAGAAGCTGCACAAGCCATTCAGAACATAGTCCCTCAGGGATGGGGCGATGAGTTCAATGATCCAGTTGAGCAAGCGGAAGCTAATTATCTGCAAAGCTTATGGGATGAACCTCCCTTGCCCCAGGAGACAGTTACAGAAGAGAACTCAGAGGCTCTCAGTGGGATGATGGAAGAACTGTCTGCTCTATTCTCTTGGCAATTAGTTGATACTGAAAAACCAGCTATCCCAGAAGAAGCGTTTGCCTATCCAGATAATGTCGAGACACCGCCAACTGAGGCTGAAGAAGAAGAGCTGGCTTAGTACATCTACATGATGGAAAACCAGAATAGTTCAGGAGAACCCACTCCAAGGCAAAGGTCTCCCCCACCTCCTATCTGCATTGTACACCCAAGTACCAGGGATGGTCTGGGTCAGATGTTCCAGAATATGCCCCAAGTACTGGGACTGCCCACTGAGCTAGCTTACCATGAAACTTATGGTAACTGGGCCCCTGACGGACATTCTTCTAGCAAGAGGGATGAATCATCTGGAAAATCTGTAACCAAAGCATTGCCTAAGGTGGAACCACCCAACGAAGTCACTGTTCAGGTACCGGGGACTGTCGTCCGCCGCAGGGTATGGATTAGTGTATCATCAGAAGATTCAAGCCAGAATCAACCAAAGATGGGCATAGCTAATGACCCCATCTGCATCTCCTCTGACAGCAGCATCAGCATGATACAGACTGGAAAGGTGAATGCGGTGACCGCTGTAACCAAGAACAAACACGCATTGCAGAATTGGAGTTCGACGCCACTTGCCACTCGCAAAGCCGAACTACCACAGGGAGTTTCTTCCACTTCTGAAATTCCCCCTGTAGATATTGCTGCACTTTTTAATAAATGCGTGAAGTCTTTTGATTATTTTTCTGCTTCTATGAATAATTCTGCAAATAAGCAAACCCAAAATCGCAACCTTAGTATCAATCTCGACGCACACCCGAAAAATTCGGAGCACGAGATAGATAATCAGGCTGCCACAATCAATCAAAAATAAAAAGAAATCCAAAGTGTCGAGCATAAATCAGATAGCGACACTTACTCATCACAACCTGATGATTCAGAAATTATCCCCAGTGAACTTGAGGATAGTGATGAATCATGGGAGACCCCACCTGAAATCCAATTTGCCTTGGACAGACATGAAAAAGGTCTCCAGGCTAACATTGAGGAAACTGAACCTATCAACATAGGTGACACAGCACAACCAAGGATTCTTCAAATTGGCAAAAAGCTTACATTATTACAGAAAACACAGATAAATGATTTTCTAAAATCTTACATTGATGTGTTTGCATGGTCATATGAGGATATGCCTGGGTTAGACACAGATTTAGTTGTGCATCGGTTACCTATAAAGTCTGAGGCCACACCAGTGAAGCAAAAGCTCAGACGCATGAAACCAGAATGGGCCCTGAAGATCAAAGAAGAGGTCACCAAGCAGTTGAAAGCTGGGTTCTTGAAAGTAACAAATTACCCAGAATGGTTAGCAAACATCGTGCCAGTCCCCAAGAAAGATGGAAGGATCAGAATGTGTGTCGATTACAGGGATCTGAAAAAGGCAAGCCCGAAAGATGACTTCCCGCTGCCACACATTGATATACTGGTTGATAATACTGCAACTCATTCCATGTTCTCCTTCATGGATGGATTCTCTGGGTATAATCAGATACGAATGGCACCAGAAGATATGGAGAAAACTTCCTTCATCACACATTGGGGCACATACTGCTACAAGGTGATGCCATTTGGGTTAAAGAATGCAGGCGCCACATACCAGCGAGCAATGACTTTGCTATTCCACGATCTGATGCACAAAGAAATGGAAGTATACGTGGATGACATGATTGCAAAGTCAAAAGAAGAGGAAAATCATTTGGTGAACCTTGGAAGAGTGTTTGACAGGCTCAGGGAATGCAAGCTCAGGCTGAACCCGAATAAGTGTGTATTCGGTGTTACTTCAGGGAAGCTGCTCGGATTCATTGTTGGGAAACAAGGAATTGAGGTTGATCCTGTCAAAGTAAAGGCAATATTGGAGATGCCTCCCCCATCCACGAAAAAAGAAGTAAGAGGTTTCCTCGGCAGATTACAGTACATCAGTCGGTTCATAGCACAGATGACTCCTGTGTGCGAACCAATATTTAAATTGCTGAAGAAGGATAACCCAGTGGTTTGGAATGAGGATTGCCAAGAAGCATTTGACAAAATCAAGGCCTATTTGATGAGCCCGCCAACTTTGGTTCCCCCTGTACTAGGACGACCGCTAATCATGTACTTGTCAGTCACAGAAACAGCGGCTGGATGCGTCCTAGGGCAGCATGATGATACAGGAAGAAAGGAACAAGCAATTTATTATCTGAGCAAGAAATTTACCAATTATGAAGTAAGATACACATTGCTTGAGAAGACCTGTGGCGCATTGGTATGGGCAGCTCAGAAGCTCCGGCATTATCTGCTCAGTCACACTGTCCTTTTAATCTCAAATACGGATCCCTTGAAGTACATCTTTGAAAAGGCAATCTCCACTGGAAGGATAGCCAAGTGGCAAGTTATCTTATCTCAGTATGACATTGTCTACACCACGAGAAAGGCAATAAAAGGACAGGCAATAGCAGATCACCTGGCAGAACACCCTGTGCTCGACTACCAACCACTTCTCACTGGACTGCCAAATGATGAAATAATGTATGCCGAGTGTGCGCGCGTGGGAAACGCGGCACGGGAAAATTCGGAGTCGCCACCGCCTGATGGGGTGCAGGCGGACACCTGGGTGCCTAATCTTGCCTATTAGGGCTTTTTGGTCCGCGGCTTGAGATTCTAAGTCTGTTCTCGGTTGTGGTTCGGGGAAGTCCGTAGACACCCCGGTCCACCCCGTCGGATGACGGGTCCCGTGGGTTCCCTGGTTTGAGTCAGCTTACATTGGTCTCACCTGATTCCTAATCCGATATGCAATTTTGTTAAGTCCTGCGGGACCACCTGAGTGGTGTGGGTCCCTTTAGTTGCTTTTATCTTGATTACTTAGGTGATCTGAGTCTGGTTGGGTGGGCCCCGTTGGAAGGCCCACGGTATCCTTGGTGGGCTTAGTGAAGCCCGTGTACCCTTGTGGACCTCAGTCTAGCCTGAGAGGTCCTTTGGACTTTGGTTAGTTCAATTGACTTTACTTTAGGTTTAGATTTGAATTATTAGGTTGTTTTCATGCAAAGGTGGGCCGGACGGATCTGTGGGCCCCTTTGGTGGGCCCACATGGTGGCCAAGGGTATTTTAGACTTATCTTGTTTATATTTGAGCCAAAGTGATTTGGACACTGGGCTTGGGACCCGTAGTCCAAATCTGGGCTTGTAAGCCCAATTTACCGAAAGTTAGGGTTTGCACCCTTCCTTGGTTCGGTTGGTGGGCTTTGGCGGGCCCGGTAGGCCCTTGCCCTTGGTCTCGGCCAAACCACGCAATTCATGCATCAATTTCACATAACAAGGCTCGGGTGGGCCGTATTGGGTTTGGCCCGCCCGGTTCAAATTGTTCGTTTTTACTTAAGTTATTTAATGGCATGCTTTGGTGTTTATTGGGCTGGGTGGGCCCCGTTGGAAGGCCCACTGGAAGTCAAGTTGGACCGGGGGTCCAAGTCCCACATTGGGTTTCCGGGTGACCCGGAAACCCTACTGGTTTATTCGGTTCGGAAATAGCATTCACATCTAGCAATAATTACAAAAAAAAACACAAGATGGACACTCTGTCAGAAAAAAAAAAAACTGGCTCATTGTGCTGGGTCCAAGGGGAGGGATTTATCAAGGTAAAGGGCATTTTCAGGATTTTTCAGGGTAAAGGGCATTTTCGGGATTTTATTTAAGGCAAAGGGCATTTTCGGGATTTTTTTAAGGGTAAAGGGCATTTTCGGGATTTTTCAGGGTAAAGGGCATTTTCGGGATTTTATTTAAGGCAAAGGGCATTTTCGGGATTTTTTAAGGGTAAAGGGCATTTTCGGGATTTTTCAGGGTAAAGGGCATTTTCAGGATTTTATTTAAGGTAAAGGGCATTTTCGGGATTTTTCAGGGTAAAGGGCATTTTCGGGATTTTTCAGGGTAAAGGGCATTTTCGGGCTTTTATTTAAGGTAAAGGGCATTTTCGGGATTTTTCAGGGTAAAGGGCATTTTCGGGATTTTATTTAAGGCAGAGGGCATTTTCGGGATTTTTCAGGGTAAAGGGCATTTTCGGGATTTTATTTAAGGCAGAGGGCATTTTCGGGATTTTTCAGGGTAAAGGGCATTTTCGGGATTTTATTTAAGGTAAAGGGCATTTTCGGGATTTTTCAGGGTAAAGGGCATTTTCGGGATTTTTCAGGGTAAAGGGCATTTTCGGGATTTTATTTAAGGTAAAGGTGAAGTGGGCGCACCCAAAAATCGAGGTGAGCGCGAGGTGAGTGCGAGGTGAGCACGAGGTGAGCACGAGGTGAGCGCGAGGTGAGCGCATCCAATTTTAGGTGGGCACGAGGTGAGCACGAGGTGAGCGCATCCAATTTTAGGTGAGCAGGAGCTGAGCACGAGGTGAGCACGAGGTGAGCGCGAGGTGAGCGCATCCAATTTTAGGTGAGCATGAGGTGAGCACGAGGTGAGCACGAGGTGAGCGCGAGGTGAGCGCATCCAATTTTAGGTGAGCATGAGGTTAGGTGAGCATGAGGTGAGCGCGAGGTGAGCACGAGGTGAGCGGACCCAAGCTAGGTGAGCGCGAGCTCAGCGCGAGATGAGCGTGAGCCTCGCGCGAGCTTCGCGCGAAGGTGCGCGCGAGCTTCGCGCGAGCCTCGCGCGAGCCTCGCGTGAAGGTGCGCGCGAGCTTCGCGCGAGCCTCGCGCGAGCCTCGCGAGCTTCGCGCGAGCTTCGCGCGAGCTCGGCGGATACCCGATGCTCTGGGTTTTTTCTTTCAGACTCCATTTCTGAGCTAATTTTGAGCTCTGTAACTCATTTTTTAGGCTCTGTAAGCCCTCCCAGGGCTTCGGCCACTCCCCAAAACATACTTAAACTTATATTGAAATTAATCCAAACAAGATTCATGCTTCATAAAAATCTCTTAAAAGAACAGAAACAAACCCGATAAAAAAAACAAACAGATACAGATGCATTAACATGTTGGAAAAAAAAAGGGGGGGTGATGGGAGCATGCTAGCAAGTATAGCAATATAAAAACAACAAGAAAACAACATGCAGACATACATGCACTTTCCTCCCCCGACTGGGCCTCCGAGCCGGCACATTAACATCCGAAGAAGGGAGAGAGGAGGGGGGTTTACAGGGATACATCAGATGAAGGGAACTTGGGAACATGCTCCCTTTTCGGCGCGAGCAACACATGCCTCTTCCTCTTCCTTACTTGGTGGTCTTCATCAGATGGAAGTGAACAAAAAGAAACATGGTTTCATGGCTGTGGCCTCATACCACCGAATAAGACCGGCTTACGAAAAAAAACATCACATACTCATATATGTATAACCCAAAGTAACAGGGATGTTTACCTGGTGGTTCTTGAGTTCTGGAGCTGAGTGGGGGAGCCTCCTCGAAGTCGGACAGCGGCGGGATCCTCCACTTCACCGCACCAGCAGTAGCAAGCTCCCACTTGCTTGGGTGGAAATGGAGAAGAACCAAAGGAGGGTGAGCCTCTTGGGGTTTTCTGGGGGCAAGCAGGGATGAAGAGAGGGGGGAGCTTCGGGTGAGGGAAGAAGAGGACAACCGAAACCCTTCGCACCCTCAAAAATCCAGAAGAAATCTCCGAACACTTAGTTTTTTTTCGAAATTTTCCCAACCCCCTGCGCGAAAAGTCGCGCGGGTTATATAGACAACAAAAAAAGGGTATGCGCCCACCTTGGCGCCCAGCTCAAGGTGGGCGCAAGCCCGCTCGCCACGTCCGCGCGAGCGGCAAAATGATGAAAATCATTTAATGCCGCCGCTCGCCGGACGAAAAAATCTTTAAAATTCAGATTTAGTCCCTGACAATTTTTGGTAAAATCCGATATTCTCGGATTTTTACAGATTTAGTCCCTGGGATATTTCGAATGTTTGGATATTTACGGATTTAATCCCCGAGATATTTTCCTGCGCAACTCGCCACGTGTGCAGCTTTTTGCCACGTGCGCAGATTGCCGGTTTTGCTGCCCGGGAATTTCGTCAGCTCATATTTCCTTCATCCGGACTCCGATCTGGGAAAACTTAGTTTCATTAGAATCGTATCGGAGCCCTCCATCCCATGACCTAGGGGTAGGCCTCTGGATCGGATTTTAGCAGAAAGTCAACTTTTGGCTCTGCTCAAGTTTGACCGCCCGCAGAACCTTCATCCGGACCCCGATTCCTGCAAACCCAGTTGCGTTGGAACCGTGTCGAGATTCTCTATCCAATGATATAAAGCAAGGTACTTGGCACGGAATTCGAGGAAGAGTCAACTCTCGGCTTTTCCTTAAGTTTGACCGCCCGCAGAGCCTTCATCCGGACCCCGATTCCTGCAAACCCAGTTGCGTTGGACTCGTGTCGGGATTCTCTATCCAATGGTATAAAGCAAGGTACTTGGCACGGAATTCGAGGAAAAGTCAACTCTCGGCTTTTCCTTAAGTTTGACCGCCCGCAGAGCCTTCATCCGGACCCCTGATTCCTGCAAACTCAGTTGCGTTGGTATCGTGTCGAGATTCTCTATCCAATGATATAAAGCAAGGTGGCCAAATTTCACTTGATCAAAAAGTCAACTTTTCACCCCTTAGGGTTTGACTTTCTGCCCAGGGTTAACATTTTTGGTTTTTCGGGGAGCGCAAAAATGAGGTGCTTACACCGAGTCAGCAGAAAAGGAAACCCGATGGCAGATGTTCTTTGATGGAGCCGTCAACATCAATGGGAAAGGGATTGGAGCAGTAATCATTTCCCCAGAGGGAGTCCATCATCCTATAGCAGCAAAACTCTTGTTCGATTGTACTAACAACATGGCAGAATATGAAGCATGTGTGTTAGGCTTGCGAGCCGCAATTGAAATGAATATACAAGAGTTAAAAGTTTATGGTGATTCCTGTCTAATCATCTACCAAGTAATGGGGGATTGGAGGACTAAGGACCCAAAATTGGTGCCATATCAGGAACTGATTAAGGAACTAGAAGGACAATTCAAAAGCGTGACATTTGATTATATGCCACGGGATAGAAATCAGTTTGCAGATGCCCTGGCAACACTAGCATCTATGGCAACCATCACTGGCGATACTTGGGTACAACCATTGGAGATATAGGTACGGCGTTCTCCTGTCTACTGTTTTAATGTTGAAAAGAACACGCCACAAAGGGAACCCTGGTATGCAGATATGATGAGGTACCTAAAAGACAGGACTTTGCCAGAGAATGCCACAGCATCTGAGAGGCGTACGATTCAGAAACTGGCTGGACAGTTCTTCCTCAGTGGAGACAAGCTATACAAGAAGTCCTACAATGATTCATTGCTGCTATGTGTAACAGAAGAAGAGGCACGACAGCTGGTTGATGAAGTCCATGGGGGACAATGTGGCGCACATATGAGCGGGCACATGCTAGCCAGAAAAATCTTGAGAATGGGTTATTACTGGTTAACTATGGAACATGATTGCCATATCCATGTAAGGAAATGCCAGTTATGCCAAGTTTATGCTGACAACATTCATGCACCGCCCAACTCTTTGTACTCAATGACTTCTCCTTGGCCCTTCGCCATCTGGGGAATTGATATGATTGGAGAGATCCATCCGAAGGCATCAAATGGGCATCGATTCATCTTGGTCGCAATAGATTATTTTACCAAGTGGGTAGAAGCCGTGTCCTTTGCAGATGTTAAAGGGTCCCATGTACTAAAATTCATCAGAAACAACATTGTCTGTCGCTATGGTGTGCCTGAAGCACTCATCACAGACAATGCCAAGAATTTGAATAACAAGGACATGGACAAGATGTGCGAAGATTTGAAGATCAGACATCTCAATTCTACAGCATATCGGCCCAAAATGAATGGAGCGGTAGAGGCTGCAAACAAAAATTTGAAGAAGATACTGGAAAAGATGGTAGTCACCTACAGAGACTGGCATGAGAAGCTGCCATATGCTTTGCATGCATACCGAACCTCAATCAGGGTCTCAACAGGAGCAACTCCTTTCTCTCTTGTATATGGAATGGAGGCAGTCCTTCCTATAGAAGTGCAGATCCCTTCGCTCAGAATCCTGAAGGAAGCAGAGGTTAATGACATTGAATGGGAAGAATCAAGGTTTGACCAGTTGCAGTTGCTTGATGAGAAAAGAATTAAGGCTTTGTGCCACGGGCAACTCTATCAGCAGAGAGCAGCTCGGACTTATAACAAAAAAGTAATACCACGACACTTCAAGGTGGGCAACATTGTTATGAAAAAGATATTCCCCCACCAAGAAGATAATAGAGGGAAATTCAAGCCAAACTATGAAGGACCTTTCATAGTACACAAAGTTCTGTCCAGAGGAGCACTGATCCTACAAGAGATGGATGGAACTATTTTTCCTGAGCCAATAAATGCAGATGCAGTTAAACTGTATTACCCTTGAGATCGTTCCAATTGGGAAATGAAGAGAGGCCATCCTTGACTCTCCCCTAAGACTGTAAATCCTCCCAAATACCCAAAAAGTTCTCCTCTAGTTAGACACTTTTGAGCCTGAGAATTCCTTTTCAAATCCTAATACAGGTGTTCCTTCACATCCAAATGGGCATTCCTGGCCCTAAAAAAAAAAAAAGAGCAATTGCGAAGAAAATCAAGAAAAAGAAGAAAAGAAAAGAGTTGTGAAAAACAAGTAAGATGGGAAAAATATGAACCCCACACCAAAGAAATAAGCCAGGATGTAAGCCCCAACAATAAAAGGAGCACTGTACAGACCTATAAAATCACAGCCTTCTTGGGCCACTTATCTTTCTTTCAAAAACCCCGGCCTAGCCTACATTTCGTCCTATCTTGAAGACCCCTCGGATCCCAAAGAGAATGATCTTGAGCAAAACAGTCAAATCTGCGTTTTCTGGTAATGACGGAATTGGATTCTCCCTGAAAGGACCAAACATGGTGAAAACCCAAAAGGGCGCTGTGTGCAAAAAGGGTCAGTCGTGTTTAAAAAAAAAAAAAAAAACGGGTCATACCTTGGTTAGAAGCAAAGGGGGGATGCAGAAAAAACAGAAGCACTGAGTGGGGACAGCTAAGTGACCTGAAGGGCCCAGACTGGCAGACTGTGTTTAGGTTAACGCTTCACAAAGGCCTATGATGACAAGGCTAAAAATACCAAGCACTCTAATCAATGTCTAACTTAAGGATTGACTTTTATGATAATTGCAGGCACAAACACACACTACCACATCTGTGTTTTTCCGTAATTATTCTGCTTAACTATTTTTTTGGAATTTCCCCATCTGTGCTGCTAACCCATGAAGAGGGGCTCATTGCCTTAATCAATAGCCATTCTGACTTTGATAAATTAAAGGCCTAGAATAAACCAACCTTGCATGTCTGACATTTTGTTCCTTGTACAGGTTCAAAGAAGGAAGAAAGATGCAAGATGAACATAAGGAGGATACTTTGTTCCTTCATTCCCCAGCAGAGGCTTCTTCCCTTTCATCCCCAGCGGAGTTCGGAAGAAGGAAGATCGTCAAGATCCTTAGACCCTCCAACAAAACTTCAAGATCTAAGAGGGACATCACAATTATCCCCAGGGAGTCGTCTTGACAGATCATGCTCCCACCAGATCCCCAGTGGAGTAACTCTTGAATGGAAAAGAAGCTCTAATGCCTCGACAAGAGAAAGAACTTGGCAAGGAGAAGCAACAAGGAAGAGCAATAATGGGCCAATTCGCCCCTTCTTGTAAATTTTGATTCTCACTTTTGTAAATAGCATAAGCTAGAGTAGGTGTGTGGTCTCCGAGATGATGGACAGCAGCGCGAAAGCTTCCTCCCATCCTCCCACCTTCACTCCCAGTCCCTAACCTTGGCCTGATAACCTCTTTTTCCCTAAAAAAAAAAACTGAAGTCACGAAAAGCTTTAATGGAACAAACAAAAAGAAAAGAACATTGTTAAGTGCCTTGCATCAACCCCGAAACAGGCTGATGAGCTCAAAACCAATCCTATCTCATTTTTCAAAAAGAAACTGCCCTATTCAAACCCGAAAGAGGGTATAGGGATTCCAAAACCAGGAAGTGATACCAGACATCTGACACTTCCCTTTCACTAAAAGCAATTCAGTGATTGAGCTCGTCGACCCTGTCGACAGAAATGCAAGGTGCAAAAATAAGGTTCTTTTTCTTCTTTGCCGTTCATCCCCTAAGGTGACTCCAGCAAAGAGGGGCAGCTGTTAGCACCTGATTTTTGCACCCCCAAAATAAAGAAAAATGAAAAGTCAAACTAAAAGTCAAACCCTGAGGGGTCAAAAATTGACTTTTTGATTCAAGTAAATTTGGCCATCAAACTTCATATCATTGGAAAGAGCATTTCGACACGGTTCCAACGCAACTAAATTTGCTGGAATCGGAGTCCAGATGAAAAAGATATGAGCTGGTCAAACTTTTGGGGAGCAAAAAGTTGACTTTTTGCTCGACCCCAATTCAACTGCCAAATTTGATCCCAATGGATAGGTGGTTCCGAGCCGATTCCAACGACACTAAGTTTGTTGAAATCGGACACCGGATGAAGAAGTTATGAGCAGTTGAAGTTTCAGAAAAACTGCCCATGTGGCAAAAAGGCAGCAAAAATGGACTAAACCAATAAAATAAATAAGATAAAAGTGTTTAATAATATTTTAATAAAGGAATCTCGTTTATATAATAAAATAATCATAAAATCGAATGTAAATCTTGCAAAAAATCAAATTGAATAAAGATTTGAAATCCAAACATTTTTAAAACGTGCTGGACCGTATTTGCATTACGGGCAAGGCATGCCCGTATTTAAAGTACGGGCACGCTTCTAGAAGGAAACACGCGTCGCTGTACGGCGGGACACGCGTCCCGTACGGCCGAATCTGCGATAATTGCAAATATTCGTTTTTCGCCCGTACTTGAATTACGGGCAAGGCACGCCCGTACTTGAAGTACGGGCAAGGCACGCCCGTACTTCAAATACGGGTACGGGATTTTTGCCTATAAATAGAGAGGCCTCCCCCCCCCCCCCCCCCCCCCCCCCCCCCATTTCAAACAAGCCAAGCTTCCAGGCCTCCACCCTCTCTCCCTCCTAGTACACACCACGGCCAAACCATGCCAAATTGCTGCCACCCTCAACCCCAAAACATCATAATACCCAAAGTACCCTTATAGGCCTAAAACTCCTCATCCTTTGCCTCCATGCATGAGCTACCCTCTCCACCTCTTTCCATTTCATTCTCATAAAATTGGGAGGACGCGGAAGCGCTGTCGGAATTACTAGAGAAGCATTACATCACCAAATCCAAGGAGTACTAGTGGGGTAACCTTTATATTAACTTATGTTTAATATATGGATCATTTCATTTAAGTGTTTTTTTTTATTACTATGCTACTGACCCATTGGCTCCAATGTTTGTTGAAGAACCATCCCATGCAAATAAGCATTGTCTTACGGAGTGAAAAGGAGATGGAACCATAAAATTAATAAAAGAAGAAAAAACCTTGGTTAATTGGTTGAGCTTATAAGTGTAAGGGGTATTCGTCCTCTTTAATTTTCCTATGTAATCCCATATCCATTACCCTTTCTTTTACCCCATGATCAGAAGATGAAATGGTCCAAGAAATGGAATTTACTTCCATTATCAAGCACCAACAAAAGGGAATTTGAAGATGGTGAATGAGGCAAGTATGCTATGAACAGAAAGCACTGGAATCACTACAGAAGCCATTGGAGGCCCCAAGAAGGCCACGGAATTGATCCCAGGCAGAATCGGCGGCCAAAATACAAAGCTGAAGAAGCCCGTAAACTCAGAACGGTCCTGTCTGGACCGTGTTTACTTCACGGGTAAAGCTGAACCGGATTTCATCTACGGGCGACAATGGACCGTATAGAAAACACGGTCCAATATAAATGTAACTTAAAAAATGTAATTTCTTGGTTCGGTTGGGCCTGACCCGGCCTAAGCCGGCTTGAACCATTCTCTTAAACCACTTGGGCTACCTTAAGCCCATTTTTGGACTTTGGGCCTAAATAGGCCCATCAAGACCCCTTTGGCCCACTGGTGGGGCCCATTTTAGACCGGCCCATACCAGGCCTGTTTTCAATAAACAGGTCCGGGCCCCTTGACTCTCGGCTAATGGGCCAAATCCAAGCCCACTAAGCCCATGAAATATGTAAATAAATAGGATAACCAAATGGGTTACCCAATAACCCAACTGGGCCCAAGGCCCAACCATGGCAACCCGCGGGTCTTCCAACGGGACCCGGGTCCGACCCACTCCACTTAAATAAATAAAAGATAAAATCAAAATAAAAGGGACCCATACCTTCAGAGGGCCCCGCCAGACCCAATAAACAGCATGCTGGTCTAGGAAGGGTGAAACTGACTCAAAAACCAGGGAGACCCGAGGGACCCGTCAAACCGACGGGGCGGGCCGGGGTGTCTTAGGGCTTCCCCGGACGTAACCGAGGACTTAGCTAGATCTCTAATAAGCCGCAGACCAGACTTAGACCCGGATAGGGCAAAACCGTGTCTGCCTGCACTCTCAGGCAGTGGCGACTCCGAATGTCCCGAGGCACGCACCAAAGGTGCGCCCGGTGTGCGATCTAGGCCAGGTTTAGGTGCGCACACTCACATCCAGCAATAATCACAAAAAATATACAAGACTGACACTTTGTCAGGGAAAATCTGGCTCATTGTACGGTAAAGGGCATTTTCGGGATTTTTTCAAAAATATGGCAATTCGGCATTTTTAGGGGTATGCGCCAACCTCAGGCACTAGGCGCAAGGTCGGCAAGGTGGGCGGACCGAAAAACCGAAAAAAATGATCCGTGGGCGAAGTGAGCGCACCCAAAAATCAAGTGGGCGCGAGCTAGGCGCACCCAAAAATCAAGTGAGCGCGAGCTGAGCGCATCCAAAATTAAGTGAGCGTGAGCTGAGCGCATCCAAAAATGGAAGTGGGCGCGAGCTCGGCGGATGCCCAGAAAAACAATCCGCTCACCCTTTTTTGGGTGCGCTGAGCTCGCAGAGCTTGGCGCATACCCCTACGAAACCCGATATTCTGATTTTTTTTTTGCCCGAACTCCATTTTTAATGGTTTTTAAGCTCTGTAATCACCCTCTGGGGATCCTTAGAACCCCAAAAAACCTCTAAACACAATTGGAAATTAATCTAACCTAAGTTGTGAGGATCAAACCTCTTTGCAAACCTACAAATCCGAACACCAAACACTACAGAACATGAATAAAACTCCGAAAAAAAAAGCACTAACTAACAGAACATGATTAATGAAGAAGGGAATAGGAGGGGTTTTATCGGGATACAGCAGAGTTGGAGAACTCATGGAGGAACATGCTCCCCCTTCGAATCAACCAAGCACAAACAGCAAATAAATTGGCACACCCAAGAAACACCCTAGTCATGCTTGAAAGCTTGAAATGAGCTCGTTTATTAAACAGGGAACATTACCTTGTTTTAATCCCTTGTAGGGTATGCCGGAGGGTTCCTTGGTGTGTACGAGCAGTCGTTGGAGCACCACCTCTCCTCACCAACTGGTCGTCTTCTCGGTTGTGAGGTAATCGGAGAGGAAGAAGGGAGGGTTCTTTTAACTCAGCCCAAGCGAGGAGGACTAGTTCTCCGTGGGAAGACCCAACCCTGGAGAGAACCAGAGAGTGAGAACTCTCTGCCCCGGAAAGAATTTCGCCAGAGAAGAAAGCCGGCACCGAAAATCCCCAACCCCAAAAAGTGCCGACCCAAGAAAAACCGAACCCCAAAAGTCCCAAAACCAGAAAATGCCCAACCCTTTGCACTAAATCCTCGCGCGGCTTTTATAGACGAAGACAGAGGGTATCAGCCGAGTTTGGCGCCCAGCTCAAGCTGAGCGCATACCGCTTGCCATGTTCGCGCGAGCGGCATAATTATGACAAAAGATTTAATTCGGCCGCTCGTCGGTCGGAAAATCTGAATTTTTCAGATTTAGTCCCTGGCCATTTTCAATTTAATTCGATATTCTCGGATTTTTACAGATTTAGTCTCTGGGATATTTCGTATATTTGGATATTTACGGATTTGATCCCCAAGATATTTTCCTGCGCAACTCGCCACGTGTGCAGCTTTTTGCCAGGTGCGCAGATTGCCGGTTTTGCTGCTCGGGAATTTCGTCAGCTCATATTTTATTCACCCGGGCTCCGATCTGGGCAAACTCAGTTGCGTTAGAATCGTATCGGAGCCCTCTATCCCATGACCTAGGGGTAGGCCTCTGGATCGGGTTTTAGTAGAAAGTCAATTTTTGGCTCCGCTCAAGTTTGACCGCCCGCAGAATCTTCATCCGGACCCCGATTCCTGCAAACTCAGTTGCGTTGGAACCGTGTCGAGATTCTCTGTCCAATGACCTAGGGGTAGGCCTCTGGATCAGATTTTATTAGAAAGTCAACTTTTGGCTCTGCTCAAGTTTGACCGCCCGCAGAACCCTCATCCGGGCTCCGATTCCTGCAAACTCAATTGCGTTGGAACCGTGTCGGGATTCTCTATCCAATGATATAAAGCAAGATGGCCAAATTTCCCTTGATCAAAAAGTCAACTTTTGGTCCCTTAGGGTTTGACTTTATGCCAGGGTTTCCATTTTTAGCATTTCCAGGGGTGCAAAAATAAGGTGCTTACACCAAGTACCAGACCTCTCACGTACCACGGCAAGAAACCAGTGGCGCTAAGGAATCCAGAAACTTGGGGAGATGGGTTTACCCTGCTTTCCCCAGCAAGCCACAGGAGCGTAGGGCTAATACCATTCCAAAAATAAGTTTATTGCAATAGAAGGGTGGCTGCAGAGAGGTCTAGGTTTTGGTAGAGGAGAACATTTACAACCATAATCCATTCATCATTCTGGTCGGATCATTCACGCAGTCTCCCCCGTGCGTGTCACCCCATGCAGTTATAAAGTCATCCATGGTGTGGTGGGGTGCTTGTGTGTGTAGTTGGGCAAAGTGCTGTGTCTAATTGGGTGAGTTTTGGATATTGAGCTGATAAAGGGTTCCTCAATGTCTCATTTATAGTAAAAGCACAGAATTGGCACGTAATACGATGTCTAGGTGGGTCCCCAGGTAAGTGGAGGGGTTACAGCGGTCCCACTTAAAATCCACTTACCTTAGGCAATTATTGTGTCCGTTTGACAAGACCCCCCAAAATCACGTAATTACGCATATTCCGTACTTTACAAAAGTTGGACATAGAGTACTTTCTAAGGCCTCGTTTGGCTTTCATTTTGGGAACTCATTCCAAGGCTTGGAATGAGTTCTAAGGCTTAGAATGCATTTCATGGGTTAAATGGGTGTTTGGTAAGCTATGCTAGAACTCATTCTAATAGAATGAGAATGAGAAAAACTATAGTAGAGAAAAACGGCCCTCAACCCGTTTTCAAAATTGAAGAATGAGTTTTGCATTTTGCGGTGGCAAACTTGTAAATAACAAAAAGTTTGACAATGGCATAAAACATAATATTGCAATAGGTCCTTTTCTCTTCTAAGATTATTTTCTCTTCAATCGGCCCTCTCTCTTTTCTTCAACGAACATGTTCTTCCCCATTGCTCCATTCAAGCTGTTGAAACCCTAGTAATGGCGATCGAATCGAACAGAGATGAGGACTTTCCGCTTCTTAGCGAGCCAAGACTTCGGCCATCAGTTTCTAACGGAACTTCTCAGGTTGCGATCGTTGGTTCCAATGTTTGCCCCATCGAGAGCTTGGATTACTAGTGAGGTTTGAGTAAAGATTGTTTGATTGAGGATTTTGTTGCGTTTGGTGTGGGTGAAATTGTTGAAATTTGTATTTGGTTGAGACTTGTGCGCTTGTTTCTCTTCGCTACAGGATAATTGAGAATGATTTGCTTAAGTAGGTGTAAGCACCTCATTTTTGCGCTCCCAGGAAAAAAAAAAAAAAAAACCAAAAATGCAAACCCTGGACAGAAAGTCTAACCCTAAGGGGTGAAAAGTTGACTTTTTGATCAAGTGAAAATTGGCCACCTTGCTTTATCTCAATGAATAGAGAATCCCGACACGAGTCCAACGCAACTGGGTTTGCAGGAATCGGAGTCCGGATGAAGGTTCTGCGGGCGATCAAACTTAAGGGAAAGCCAAGAGTTGACTTTTTCTCGAATTCCGTGCCAAGTACCTAGCTTTATACCATTGGATAGAGAATCTCGACACGGTTCCAACGCAACTGAGTTTGCAGGAATCGGGGTCCGGATGAAGGTTCTGCGGGCGGTCAAACCTAAGCAGAGCCAAAAGTTGACTTTCTGCTAAAATCCGATCCAGAGGCCCACCCCTAGGTCATTGGATAGAGAATCTCGACACGGTTCCAACGCAACTGAGTTTGCAGGAATCGGGGTCCGGATGAAGGTTCGGCGGGCGGTCAAACTTAAGGAAAAGCCGAGAGTTGACTTTTTGTCAAATTCCCTGCCAAGTACCTTGCTTTATATCATTGGATAGAGGATCCCGACACGATTCCAGCGCAACTGAGTTTGCAGGAATCGGAGTCCGGATGAAGGTTCTGCGGGCAGTCAAACTTGGGCGAAGCCAAAAGTTGACTTTCTGCCAAAATCCGATCCAGAGGCCTCGCTTTATATCATTGGATAGAGCATCCCGACACGATTCCAGCGCAACTGAGTTTGCAGGAATCGGAGTCCGGATGAAGGTTCTGCGGGCAGTCAAACTTGGGCGAAGCCAAAAGTTGACTTTCTGGTAAAATCCGATCCAGGTGCTTACCCCCATGCCATTGGATAGAGGGCTCCGATACGATTCTAACGCAACTGAGTTTGCCCAAATCGGAGCCCGGATGAAGAAGATATGAGCTGACGAAATTCCCGAGCAACAAAACCAGCAAACTGCGCACGTGGCAAAAAGCTGCACACGTGGCTAGTTGCGCAGGAAAATATCTCGGGGATCAAATCCGTAAATATCTAAACATTCAAAATATCCCAGGGACAAATCTGAAAGTATCTGAAAATATCTGAATAAAATAATATTAAACCTAAATATCCCAGGGACCATATCCTAATTTTCAGATTTTTAAGACAAACCCGCGGCGGCATTTAATGATTTAATCATTATGTCGCTCGCGCCGAGCGACAGGAGCTCGGCGCGAGCTGGGCGCCGAAGTGGGCGGATGCCCATTTCTCCTTCTATAAAAGCCACAACCCCCTTCATTGCAGGGGGTTCGGATTGTTGGAGGTTCTGCATTTTTTGGGTTCTGCATTTTTTTTGGTTCGACCTTCTTGTGGTTGGAGACTTTTTTTTTGCCGGGCAGTTTTTAAGGTTGCCTGTTTCTTTTTTCGGGATTCTTTGTTCGGCTTTTGAAGACCCCGTTCCTCTCTTCCTCCTCTTCCTCATCAAATCCGAAGGAGACCTCGCTGTGGGTGTGGAGAGTAACTGCTCCAGCAACCATTTGTGCTTCAAGGAGATGCTTCCCCCCCCCCCCCCCCCCCCTCTAGGGTCTCGAAGCATTCAAGGTAATGTTCTCTCTTGTATTTTTTACACAGCATATCTAAGATTAGATTCATTTGGCCATGTTTAGAAAGATAAGTCTCTCCCGGGATCAGATCTGGTCTTTTGCCTGCTTCGGATTCATTTTGCCTGCTTGCTTTTGTTATTGGTTTCATTTTAAAGGAGTATGTTCCTGTGAAGATCTAATGTATCCCGATAAAGCCCCCCGTTCCCTTCTTCCTTATTCGGGTTCTGTTGTTAGTGTCTGTTTCCGGATTTTATTATGTTCTGTTAGTGTTTTGTTCGGATTTGTAGGTTTGCAAAGAGGTTTGATCCTCACAACTTAAGTTAGATTAATTTCCAGGTATGTTAGAGGTCTGCTGGGGTTCTAAGGATCCCCAGAAACCAGTTACAGAGCTTAAAACCAGTCAGAAATGGAGTTTGGAGAGAAAAAACAGAGATTCAGGGTCTGCGCTGAGCTCACGCTCACCTCGCGCTCACCTAGCTTGGGTCCGCTCACCTCGCGCTCACCTCATGCTCACCTAAAATTGGATGCGCTCACCTCGCGCTCACCTCGTGCTCACCTCGCGCTCACCTCGTGCTCACCTCGCGCTCACCTAGCTTGGGTCCGCTCACCTCGCGCTCACCTCGCGCTCACCTCATGCTCACCTAAAATTGGATGCGCTCACCTCGCGCTCACCTCGTGCTCACCTCGCGCTCACCTCGTGCTCACCTCGCGCTCACCTCGTGCTCACCTCGTGCTCACCTAGCTTGGGTCCGCTCACCTCGCACTCACCTCATGCTCACCTAAAATTGGATGCGCCCACCTCGCGCTCACCTCGCGCTCACCTCGATTTTTGGGTGCGCCCACTTCACCTTTACCTTAAAAATCCCGAAAATGCCCTTTACCTTAAATAAAATCCCGAAAATGCCCTTTACCCTGAAAAATCCCGAAAATACCCTTTGTCTTGAAAAATCCCGAAAATGCCCTTTACCTTAAATAAAATACCGAAAATGCCCTTTACCCTGAAAAATCCCGAAAATGCCCTTTACCTTAAATAAAATCCCGAAAATGCCCTTTACCCTGAAAAATCCCGAAAATGCCCTTTACATTAAATAAGATCCCGAAAATGCCCTTTACCCTGAAAAATCCCGAAAATGCCCTTTACCTTGAAAAATCCCGAAAATGCCCTTTACCTTAAATAAAATCCCGAAAATGCCCTTTACCCTGAAAAATCCCGAAAATGCCCTTTACCTTAAAAGATCCCGAAAATGCCCTTTACCTTAAATGAAATCCCGAAAATGCCCTTTACCTTAAAAAATCCCGAAAATGCCCTTTACCTTAAATGAAATCCCGAAAATGCCCTCTACCTTAAAAAATCCCGAAAATGCCCTTTACCTTAAATAAAATCCCGAAAATGCCCTTTACCCTGAAAAATCCCGAAAATGCCCTTTATCTTAAATAAAATCCCTAAAATGCCCTTTACCTTAAATAAAATCCCGAAAATGCCCTTTACCCTGAAAAATCCCGAAAATGCCCTTTACCTTAAATAAAATCCCTAAAATGCCCTTTACCTTAAAAGATCCCGAAAATGCCCTTTGCCTTGAAAAATCCCGAAAATGCCCTTTGCCTTGATAAATCCCTCCCCTTGGACCTAGTACAATGAGCCAGTTTTTTTCTCTGACAGAGTGTTTATCTTGTGTTTTTTCGTGTGATTATTGCTAGATGTGAATGATATTTCCGAACTGGATAAACCAATAGGGTTTCTGGGTCACCCGGAAACCCGACATGGGACTTGGACTCCCGGTCCAACTTGACTTCCAGTGGGCCTTCCAACGGGGCCCACCAAGCCCAATAAACACCAAAGCATGCCATTAAAATAACTTAAGTAAAATGAGCAATTTGAACCGGGCGGGCCAAACCCAATGCGGCCCACCCGAGCCTTGTTATGCGAAATTGATGCATGAATTGCGTGGTTTGGCCGAGACCAAGGGCAAGGGCCTACCGGGTCCGCCAAAGCCCACCAACCGAACCAAGGAAGGGTACAAACCCTAACTTCCGGTAACTTGGGCTTACAAGCCCAGATTTGGACTGCGGGCCCCAAGCCCAGTGTCCAAATCACTTTGGCAAAATTAAAAAGATAAATCCAATAAAAAATACTTGGATACCATGTGGGCCCACCTTAGGGGCCCACAAACCGGTCCGGCCCACTTGTGCATGAAAAACACTTAATCTTCAAATCTGAACTTAAAGTAAAATCAATTGAACTAACCAAAGCCCAAAGGACCTCTCAGGCTAGACTGAGGTCCACAAGGGTACACGGGCTTGACTAAGCCCACCAAGGATACCGTGGGCCTTCCAACGGGGCCCACCCAACCAGACTCAGATCACCTAAGTAATCAAGATAAAATCAACTAAAGGGACCGACACCACTCAGGTGGTCCCGTCAAACTTAACCAAATTGCATATCGAATTAGGAATCAGGTGAGACCAATGTAAGCTGACTCAAACCAGGGAACCCACGGGACCCGTCATCCGACGGGGTGGACCGGGGTGTCTACGGACTTCCCCGAACCACAACCGAGAACAGACTTAGAATCTCAAGCCGCAGACCAAAAAGCCCTAATGGGCAAAATTAGGCACCCAGGTGTCCGCCTGCACCCCATCAGGCGGTGGAGACTCCGAATTCCCACGTGGCGCGTTTCCGACGCACGCACAGTAAGACTGGAGAAGTCAAGGTAAGTTCCTTATTGTGCAGTACGTATTTATGAAATGGGCATTGTGTTTCCTTCTCGGTGTTATCACCAGTTTGGTTGGATTCTTCAACAACCTCGCCGTCGAGAACATTGCCGGATTGAAGTTTGTGGTCACTTCCAATATGATGTTGGAGAGCAAGTAATAAGCATTGTCTTTCTAAGTTCTGGAAATTATGTATTTTCTTTGCTTTTATGATAATTTATCTTTTCCTTTTTTCGAATCAAGGGAAAAATTGGTGAATCTTTGCTAATATTTTCCTCTCTTTTTTTGGTCCTTTTACTGTAGGTTCCTTATGGCTTTTGGGGTTTTCGCTGCTTCTAATTTAGTTCTGATTCTGTTCTCATCAATCATCACGGAGTTCATAGCTCCTGAAGCTGCTGGCTCCGGTATACCAGAAGTCAAGGCTTATCTGAATGGTGTAGACGGCCCGGGAACTAAATACTTTAGGGTGTAGAGTCCTTATTCTTTTGGTTTCATTGCATCTGAAAGAAATAAATACTTGATCACTTGTTAACCAAATCAGCAATCTCAAGTCTGGTCAAGTGATCTTCAGGCATCAGAAAACTAGTTAACAACTCAGAATCGTCAAGATTTATAGTAACCTTATTCATTTATTTTAAAAATGATCAATCTCAAGTCTTGTCAAGCGAATATATAGATAGTTAATTTGGAAATGGTTACAAATCAGCAAGCAAGTGTTGAGAAATTTCAATCAAGTGCCCAGATTAGCCAAGAATTTGGGCTATAGACTAGCAAATTTGGGTATCTCAAGGGAGGATTTTCATGTGGGGCTTCTCTTACAGGAAGTTCATGGGACTGAGTGGTTGTCTTTGGATGCTTTATGTTGTTTTCTTCTTGTTGTTAGTGTAAGGATATGTCCCGGTGTAGATCAGATTCTCTTATGTTCTACACACCTTTAACCTTTCTATTCTGTTTTTAATAATACTGTCTCATTAATTATAAAAAAAATGGTTATAAGGTAAAATAAACTGAGCTAGAATAGGGAGAATTAGATGGCTGACCAGCCATGTAAGATCCTCTCTTTCTCTCTATGGAACTAATTTCATGGAACTCATTTTATTACTTGTTAACCAAACAGTTTTCTAGGTGAAAATTCATTCTGCTACGTGCTAACCAAACGCAATTAGAAAGACTTTAAAATTGATTCGCAAAATGAGTTTTAAGAACTCATTCTCGGAATGAGTTCTTAATCCGGAATGAAAGCCAAACGAGGCCTAAATCTGCCTATATCCACCTAAGTTGACTCTTTTTCTAACCAGGGTTCAACTAGGTCGAGAAGTCCCCAGCGGAGTTGCCAGGCTGTGCGCGATGAAATCGCACGACGGGGCACACGTGTTGTGTGTGTGCCTCCTAAAAATTGAATACCGGAGTTGCCACCGCTTGACGGGATGCAATCAGACACCTGGGTGCCTAAGTTTATCTATCTTGGTCTGCGGCTTGAGATTCTAGCTAAGTGCTCGGTTACGGTTCAGGGAAGTCCGAAGACACCCCGGTCCGCCCCGCTGGTTTAGCAGGTCCCTTAGGTCACCCCCGTTTGAGTCAACTATACTCACCATGTCCTAATCCAGCATGTATCAGATTAAGTCTGGTAGGGACTTTTGCAAGTGTAAGTCCCTTTTATTTATTTTTATCTTTTTAGTAATTTAAGTGAAATGGGTCGGATATGGGCCCCATTGAAAGCCCCATGGGTAGCCAAGTTGGGCTTTTAATCAAGCCCAAGGCCCATTAGGGTTATTGGGTAACCCTTATTGGATTTGGTTATTTTGATTTTGGGGTCAATTAAAAATACAAATTAATTAAGTGGGTTTAAGTTTTTTACAGCCCATTGGGCTTGGGGTAACCCATGGGTAATTAACCGGGTGGCCTTGGACCCATTTATTGAAACAGATCCTAGTGTGGGTCAGCCTAGATGTGGGCCCACAAAGCCTTGATGGGCCCAAGTCTCAAAATGGGCTGGGTTTGGCCCAAAAGCCCACCTGGTTCATTTTAAAGTCATTCAGTTCTAATCGGGTGGACCCAGGTCTAGAAAATCGGGTTTTTTAGAATTTAAAGAGCTCGATCGCACTTCCCTTGCAGTTTGGGTTTGACCGCAGACCCGATTCGGTTTAGGCCTAGCTGCATGTATTATGTGGTCGGCTTTGAACCATTCTGTTTGTGGTTTGACCCAGAAATCGAAAAACGCCACAAATTCCGGACAAGATAGGTTCACCGGTTTCCCAAGGGCGTCTGCCGGCTGTTGCTGAGTTTCCAAAGTGCACACAGTAGCTTATGGATTCATTTTAACTTAAAATTCCTACTTTCATCAAACCATTAACATGCTCTTTCAAACCATCCTTAAGTAAACACAAGCATCAAACCAATATATGAAATCATGCATGCAGAAGTTGACAATCGTTAAAAATGAAAGAAAAACATCTAAAGAATCAAAGGTGTTTTGAAAAGTTGATTTAAAAATGCCAAGAGTGATCTAGAGATATAGAATATTTAACCAAAAGTATATGTTTATAATAAAGATTAATCAACACAAACCTGAAATATTGTAAATGAGCGTATGGGTGTGTGCAATGCTTTCTTCTTCTTCTTTTCTTTTCTTTCCTTTTTTCTAGAGAAAATACTTAGGATATCGAAATCATTGATGAAAACATACTAAATAAGGATGAACTCTAAAGAAAATAATATGTTTAAAAGAAGAAATGGAGAACAACCACATCCTTTAAAATTAATTTTTGGGGTCTGTAGTAGGGACTGTTGAAGTCCCTACTTCTTGGTGCTTGGAGATTCACACTTTCTCTATACAATGAACCAAACATGCATGGCATGAAAACTATAACTATTCACCATTCAATCAAATTCATTATCATTCATTCGATCAGTGTAATGAGATGTAATATCACCTTTATTCACAAAGATGAAGCATTAGTAACAATAAATAAGCAAAAAACCTTCTTAAGAAACCGAATATACTGTTGAAAATATACCAAAAGTATCAAAAGTGACGACATGAAAAGTGTGTGAGTGGATTAGAAAACAAAAGAATAAAGAATAAAGAAAACAAAGGAAAGATTAATACATATACTTCGCGGAATACAAAGGAAAGATTAGCATATAAGTGACGACATGAAAAGTATCAAAAGAATAAAGAATACAAAAGTGAGTTCCAAAGTGACGATATGAAAAGTATCAAAAGAATAAAGAGAACAAAACCTATAAAAGAGAGTTTAATACATATACTTCATGGAATACAAAGGAAAGATTAGAATATAAGTGAGACAAATCAAATAAATGTGTGTGTGTCATACTTTCTGATCTTACTACATACATGTAATATGACCCCTTTTGATATCATGCAACCTACTTTTAGGTGGCAGAAAATAGCATTAAAGAAGGGAATGGGGGAAGAGAAGGTTTTAGGGATACATGAGACCATTGAAGAGGACAATCCCCTCTTAAAGCATTAGATCAATGAATAATCAGATCCAAACAAGACTATCCATCTAGTAAAAAAAAACCTCCTCTCACCTTTTTATGTGAGGAGTCCCCCTTACCATGGGGACTCCAATGATCATGCAAAAGAAAGATAAAACAGTGAGAAACCAGCTTCAACAAATAAACAATAACTTATTTAGATAGAGGCTTACTCAATCTTGTTTTGTATTGACATATGTTAAATAAAAAAACTACAAGAAATTTCACCTTGACTCTTTCCTTTTCTATCAACTGTGTGATAATCTCCAGTGATGTTCACAACAGATTGGGAGCTTCCTCTAGTTCCAAATAAGGTCCTCTTTTGATTTCCAAGGTGCTAGGAGAGTAAAGGAGAGTGAAAGAGATGTTTTGAAGGGTAAAGTGGGGATAAAAGAAGTGATTTAGGGGTAGAAGAATGGTATGGAAGTTTTCTGGTCGAAGGAAGTGAGGTGGGAACGAAGAGAACCAAAAGATTTGGAAAGAAGTTGGAGAGGTGGTTGTCAGCACCTCATTTTTGCACCCCGAAAAATGAAGAATAAAATCCTAATTGAAAAATTCAAAATCCAAGGGGTCAAAAAGTTGTCTTTTTGATCAGGTGCAAATTGGCAACCAAACTTCATACCATTGGAAAGAGGACTTCGATACAATTCTAACGCAACTAAGTTTGCTTAAATCGGAGTCCGAATAAAGAAGTTATGGGCTGGTCAAATCTGGAAATAGCAGAAATCGGCTTTCTGCAAAACTCCAAATTAGCTGCTCAATTGGATATCAGCAGAAAGAGCACATCGACACGATTCCAACGCAATTGAGTTTGCTGGAATCGGAGTCTCAGATAGAGAGATATGAGCAAAACTGGTTCCGGGACGCGACTTTGCACTTCTGCTAAAAAACCCAAATTTGCTGCTAAATTCTAGCTCAGTGGATGGAGCATCTCAACCTGATTCCAATGACACTAATTTTGCTGAAATCGGATATCAGATGAGGAAGTTATGAGCAGTCAAAAATCTCAGAAAATCTGCACACGTGGCAAAATACTAAAGAAAGGACAAAAAATGAAAAAAAATCTAACAATAAAATAATATTATATCTTAAAAATATATTAATATAATTAAATAAAAAATAAAAGAAAATTGAAGACACGTGTGTGTCTAAACAAAAAAATCAAAGAATAAAAGAATAATAAAAACATAAAAATCAAGTAATTAAAATAAATAAAAAATAAAATAAAAAAAATTGGAAGGTGACAACACATTCTCCCATATGGAGAATGCGTTGAAATAACTTGGTTGTAAAACAACCCACGTATCATTCAATTTGTATTTGGTAAAAAGTGAATAAGATAAATTAAAATTAAAATTTGATCACTTTTTTATTCTATAAATAAGGGGTTCTCCTTCCCCCATTCCAAGGAGAATTCTCTCCCACTCCCCCTCCATTTTCTTCTCCCCTCTCATCCCCACTTACTTTGTCCGAAACCAACAACCCCCTTGTCCATTGTTTTCACCTTAAGACCCTTTTTATTCCCATATTACCCTCTTAACCATTCCCTTTTCAACCTCCCTACTTCTTTTAACCTCTTGGAGACCAACAAGACATCATTTTTGGAACCAAAAGAAGCACTCTTAGGTGCTGTCCATTTCCATTTGAAGACCTCCATCAGTTCATAAGAGGAAGTAATATAAGTGTAAGTGTATTTGATATACTTTACCCCACGTACAAAAATTTCTAGAAGTATATTTCTTTGTTAACTCTTGGTTTTATTTCTTGTTGACCTTCTAACCACCTTTGTCTCTCTTTGGCATGATATGGGAGGTAAAGGGGAACTCCCTACACAATAAGATGGGAGGAGAGTGCGAGGTAAAAGTAAATAGAAAGGTGGAGATGTTCTTGATTTCATCACCTTATGTCGATTTATTAAGGAGGGGTTTGTCCTCCTCAAAGAACTTTTGTACCCCTTAATATCCTCTCCCTCATCCCCTTCACTTACTCATTTCTAGGTATATTTATCATTCTCCTTTTATAATCATGCATATAGATAGTAAAGTTATCACATACACACATGCACAATTTTATCTCATTTTTATTTACTTTTTAAAAAGAAAAAAGAAAGAGCACTACACACACTTATTCAGGGCATTTTAGAAGTGTATTCAAAAATTTATTTTGCTTTCTTCCTTTAGATATTTGTATTAAACTTTTTTGTTTTCAATTCACAAGTAGATATACTTTTATATAAAGTATATTTTCATTTGTACAAAATAAGATTTTTTTTACTTAGAATTTCTCCTTTAGTGAAGGAACTTCACATGCACATATTCATTTGTAATGCTTTAGATTTGTTTTAATTGGCTCTTTCCCATTATAAACACATGTATAGGATTTCGTCTTTACTTTGCTCACTAGCACACACTTTTGGATTATCTTTATTATTTTAACTCGCTTTCTAAAACATGTTTTGGTTATCTAGTAGGCTCATTCCATTTATTGGTTTTAAGTGTTTTATGTCATCATTCCTATACATGACCATACGAGTATATCTATAAGAAGTTCACTAATTGGGTTAAGGCATGATAAAAATAAGTTATTGAAGCCAAATAGGAGAATTTGTACCACTGTGAGTTCTCTTTGAAACTCACATCAACTTACCCCAAAATAAATAACCAAAATAAGGGTTACCCAATAACCCTAATGGGCCATGGGCTTGGCTTAAGCCCAATTTGGCAACCAATGGGCCTTCCAACGGGGCCCACATCCGACCCACTTCGATTAAATGGTTAAAAATATAAAAAATGAATAAAAGGGACTTACACCTACAAAGGTCCCTACCAAACTTAATCTGATATATGCTGGGCTAGGATTAGGGTGAGACTGAGTTGACTCGAACCAGGAAAGTCCAAGGGACCTGTCAGACCGACGGAGTGGACCGGGGTATTTTCGAACTTCCCTGGACCGTAACCGAGAACTTAGCCGGAATCTCAATGTAAGCACCTTATTTTTGCACCCCTGGAAGTGCTGAAAATGAAAACCCTGGCAGAAAAGTCAAACCTTGAGGGGTCAAAATTTGACCTTTGGATCAAATGATAATTGGCCACCTTCCTTTATCTCAATGGATAAATAATCCCGACACGAGTCCAACGCAACTGAGTTTGCTGGAATTGGAGTCCGGATGAAGGTTCTATAGGCCGGTCAAACTTAAAGGAGAGCCAAAAGTTGACTTTTCCTTGAACCCCGTGCCAAGTGCTTAGCCCTATGTCATTGGATAGAGGGCTTCGATACAAGTCTAACGCAATTGAGTTTGCTCAAATCGGAGTTCAGACGAAGGAGATATAAGCTATCGAAGTTTCCGCGCAGCAAAACCGGAAACTGCACATGTGGCAAAGAAACTGCGCACGTGGCGATGAATGCAGCGAAATATCTCAGGAACTAAATCTCAAATATCCAAAAATCATCAAATATCTCAGGGACTAAACCAAAATTCGCAGGGGGCAATCCGTAGATATCCAAAAGTGTCAAATCGGTCAAGTCGAGGGGCAAATCCGTAATTTTTTGATTTGTATCTGGCATTTAATGCCGGATACACTTGCCCCTCTTCATATCCGGACTCAAATGTCAGATACAAAGATTTGCTTGGCGAGATTTGTGCGGATTCGTCGACAAATTCGCGGCGGCATTTAATTTTCGAAATTATTATGTTTTGTATCCGGCATATTATGCCGGATACAAAGGAAGTGTAGTGTATCCGGCATTAAATGCCGGATACATTAAGTTTTCTATAAAAAGGCAACAGCAGCCCCATTTCCGGGGGGGGGGGGGGGGGGGGGCTTCTTTTTGGCCTTTTCCCACTTCTTCTTCCCCACTACCCTTGGTGCGAAACCACCCATTCTTACCCCCGCCCCCCCCCCCCCCCCCCCCCCCCCCCCTTGCTTCTTGCTTCCTTTAACCCCCAAGCACCTCACCTTGCTCCACCCACCATTCTATACTTCTTCTTCTCCATTTCCACCCAAGCAAGTGGAGGAGCTACTGCTGTTGGAGCTTGAAGGAGGGCCTCCAGCCCTTGTTTTGCTTCCAAGGGGGTCACACACCTTCACAAGAGAGCTGAGACACCCAAGGTATGTCTCCTTGCTGTATTTTACTTCACATATATGAAAACTAGCATGTTTTGAGCCGATGTGAAGGGGCTTGTTTCTCCTTGTTGTAACACCTTTTCTAGCATGCTTTTATTCCTTCTAAAAGGGAGCTTGTTGTGCGCGCGTGGGAAACGCGGCACGGGGTAATTCGGAGTCGCCACCCGCCTGATGAGGTGCAGGCGGACACCTGGGTGCCTAATCTTGTTTATTTAGGGCTTTTGGGTCTGCGGCTTGAGATTCTAAGTCGGGATTTCGGTTGCGGTCTGGGGAAGTCCGTAGACACCCCAGTCCACCCCGTCGGATGACGGGTCCCGTGGGTTCCCTGGTTTGAGTCAGCTTTCTTGCTTGGTTCTCACCCGATTCCTAATCCGGCATGCTTTTAAGTTAGGTCTTGGCGGGACCACCTGAGTGGTGTGGGTCCCTTTAGTTGATTTTATCTTTGCTTTAACTTAAATTGTCTGAGTCTGATTGGGTGGGCCCCGTTGGAAGGCTCACGGTGTCCTTGTCGGGCTTGGATAAGCCCATGTGCCCTTGTGGGCCTCTGTCTGAGCCTAGGAGGCCCTGTGGGCTTTGGTTAGTGAATTGATTTTGCTTTAGGTTTATATTTGAATTATTAGGTTTGTTTTCATGCAAAAGTGGGCCGGATAGATTTGTGGGCCCCTTATGTGGGCCCACGTGGTGGCCAAGGGTTTTTTAGACTTATCTTTATATTTGGGCCGAAATCTTTTGGGACGCTGGGCTTGGGGCCTGTAATCCGGTTTTGGGCCTTGGAAGCCCGAATTCAATGAAGTTAGGGCTTGATCCCTTCCTTGGCTTAGTTGGCGGGCTTTGGCGGGCCCGGCAGGCCCTAGCCCATGGTCTCGGCCAAACCAGATAGTTTATGCATTCACTCATATCACGAGATACGGGCGGGCCGCATTGGGCTTGGCCCGCCCGGTTCAATTTGTTCATTTCATTTAAGTTGTTCAATTAGCATGCTTTGGTTCATTGGGCTTGGTGGGCCCCGTTGGAAGGCCCACAAGTGTGCCAAGTTGGACCGACGATCCAAGTCCCAAGTTGGGTTTCCGGGTGGACCGGAAACCCTGTTGGTTCCGTTGGTTTAGCTCCGGGTCATTCAAAATTCGGCAAAGGATCAATGACATGCAAAAAAAATCATGCTGCTGTGTGTATCCGGCAACACAGGCCGGATACACAGGGTCTGTGGGTGATCCGGCCAGTGCATCCGGATACCCAGAGGCCATAGGTGATCCGGCCTGAGTATCCGGATCACACTGGAATTGGCCTTTTTGGGTTTTGGCCTTTTGGGACTGATCCCAGGGGGTTCCAGGGACATGTTAAGGGTCTTGTGGGCTCCTGGATGAGCCCACGTAGGTTCAGAATTGGGAGAAGCCACACTTGGCTTCTCCCCTTGGACTTACAGCGAGGTAAGGGGGGGGCCTTGGGGAAGGGGATCATTCTTTCATGCATGCATTCACATATAGCATATTCACATGGACAGATTTTCGAATAATGAAGACAGTAACTATCCTGTCATGGAAGGCCTAGTCTAATACGTAACATACACAACAGTAGATAATGACCCATATGGCTCTACCATGCATATCGCCATGCGTGCAAGAGAGAACACGAAGAAGATAAAACCACAACAGAGTCTAGAGCTCTAGTCCCATGCTTTAAACAAGAAGGAGACGCCGTAAGAAGGGAAAGAGAAGGGGGCTTATTCTGGGGGGTACATTAGATGAGCGGGGAGGGACATTCTCCTCCCCGAGATAATTACAACAGCGTATTAAGTATGGCATTTTACTAAGCATGCATGGTTCCTTAAGAGGCCTACGTGGGTATCATACATGAGGTGACTCCATGCCACGACAGGGAGACCAAGTGTGTGCATATAACGTGCTAAAACTAGGCCATGCAAAGCCAGAAGACAAAAAGCAGAAGAAATTCCAGAAAATTCTACATTTAATATATGTTGAAGCTAACGTGATGAGGAGTGATACCTGAGGTCCTTGACCTCTTGTGCAAGGTGGTGGTATGCCTTGGGGGTGGTACAGCTCCTGGAGACCTCCTTGGAACACCAACAGCCACTCAAGTCCTTCTTCTTTCAGTGGGGATAGAGAGGAGAAGGAGAAGGGGGGAAGGGCTTGGGATGGTATGGGGGCCAAGAGGGGTTGAAGGGGTGGGGATTCGTGTGGGAGAAGAGTGGAGGGAGGAAGCTCAAGACAGCCAAGAAAAGCCCAACCCCGGAAATGAGCTGCTGGTTTGCTATTTATAGAAATTTTAATGTATCCGGCAACTCAGGCCGGATACACTAAGGCCTCCTCGTATCCGGACTTCAAGTCCGGATACCCTAGCTTCCCTTTGTATCCGGTTTTCAAGTCCGGATACAAGACATAATCATTCGAAAATTAAATGCCGCCGCGAATTTGTCGGGCGATCGGCGCGGATCTCGCGCGAATATCTTGATGTATCCGGTCTTCAAGTCCGGATAAGAAGGGGAGGCAGTGTATCCGGTATAGGTAACCGGATACAAATCGAAAATTTACGGATTTGCCCCTCGACTTGACCGATTCGACTGACTCGACCGATTTGACCTTTTTTGATATCTACGGATCGCCCGTACGAAAATTTTATATTTAAGATTTAGTTCCTGAGATATTTTGCTGCGTTGGCTGCCACGTGTGCAGTTCTTGCGCCACGGGTGCAGTTTCTGGCTTTTGCTACCTGGAAACTTTGACAGATCATATCTCCCTCATCCGAACTCCGATTTGAGCAAACTCAATTGTGTTAAACTCGTATCGGAGCCCTCTATTTAATGACATGGGGCTAAGCACTCGGCACGGATTCCGAGAAAAAGTCAACTTTTGGCTTTTCCTTAAGTTTGACCGCCCTTAGAATCTTCATCCGGACTCTGATTCCTGCAAACCCAATTGCGCTGGAACCGTGTCAGGATTCCCTATCCGTTGGGCTAAAGTAAGGTTTTTGGCACGGAAATCGAGGAAAAGTCAACTCTTGGCTTTCCCTCAAGTTTGACTGCCCTTAGAACCTTTATCCGGACTCTGATTCCTGCAAACCCAGTTGCGTTGGAACCGTGTCGGGATTCTTTATCCAACTGGGTAGACCAAGGTGGCCAAATTTTATCTGATTTAAAGGTCAACTTTTCACCCCTTCAGGGTTTGACTTCTTGGCCGGGTTTTTTTTTTACATTTTCTGGCTTTTTGGGAGCGCAAAAATGAGGTGCTTACAGCTGCCCCTCTTTGCCGGAGTCACCTTGCGGATGAACGGCAAAGAGAAAAAGAATCTCGTTTTTGCGCCTGGCATTTCCATCGACATGGTTGATGAGCTAAGTCTTTTGAAATTTTCACTTGGAGAGGGAAGCGGCCAAATCATGTGGCGTCACTTCCCGGCTTCGGAGTTTCCTTACCCTTTTCTTTCGGGTTTTTGTAGGGCAACTCTTTAGCCTTTGGTTTAAGTTTTGAAAGAGATGAGATTGGACTTGAGCTCGCCAACCTGTTTCGGCGTCGATGCCAGATACTGGACAATATTCTTTCTTCTTGTTTGTTCCATTAAAGTTTTTAGGTGTTTTTTTTTTTGACTTTTGATCCATTTTTATATCTTTTACCCGAAGCTTACCTTTCTCTTGACGGCCAAGGGTTGGGTTAGGATGCGGACCGAGTGGGGAAAAGAGGAAGGAAGAGTGGAGGAGGCGCGGCTGTTGGTGAAGAGGTGCTCCCAGCGCTGTCCAGTGCCTCAGAGGGGCCCACACACCTGCTCTAATCTATTTACAAAAGTGTGAAATCAAAATTACAAAAGGGGCCATCTTGCCCGGTGATATCTTCATTTATGCTTCTTCTTCTTCATGTCTTCTTGTCCCTTCTTTGGTAGCTCTGGCTTGTTCTCTTAGAGAGGCTCCCTGGCTGGGCATGACTGTTGCTGGAGATTGGGAAGGAGTCCTTTCCTCATTGCCTCTCCTTTTGATTCAATCCTTGTCATTGGCGAGCGTGGGAGTCTCTCTGGGAAGGATGCTCCACTGGGGATAAGCGGGGATTCCTTACTCTGCCATTTTCCTTTATACGGCCTTCTCCCTCTGCTTGGGTGCGAATTCTTCATGTTCGTTCAAGCTTTTGTTGAGTGCGAGAGGTTCCGCCAGGGATTGATGCGAGCTTGCTTGTCTTCTTTCCGCTCTTCTTCGCAAAGCCGGCCTCTTCAGACTGGGCAAGGCTTGAGAAGTCCACATCATCAAGTATCTTACTGCTTGGGAGGACTCAACTGGGGATGCAAGGGTGTCGTCCTTTGTTTGCTGAAGGTCTTCCACTGGGGATTTTGGAGGCGACGTCCGTCATCTCACTTTCGGCGTACCTGTGAAGGCAGGCAAAGACGACATGTTAGCCAGGGAATAGTTGGGGAGTGCAAAACATTTCTCTTATTCTCTTTTTGCTCCGAGCCTTTTGCCCATTGCAGCCAGCAGCGGCCCTTGCCAAGGTTAAGAGATTATCAACTCAGGTTAGTGGCCCAACATGGAGCTCAAAACAGTTAAGCAGAATAATTATAGAGAAAACAGGTGTGTCAGTGTGTGCCTGTGTATGCAATATCAACGAAATTTCCCAAGGTCAGAAGGGACTTGGAGCGCTTGGTATTTTCAGTAGCATCGTCATCACGGGCCACTGTGAAGTCGTTAACTCGGGCACAACCTGCCGGTTCGGACCCCTCAGCTCTGTGCAATTTTCTCAGTTTACTGTCTGCCACTGTCACTGCTCTCGTCTGTATCTTGCTCCGCTTGATCCAGATGCGACCAGTTCTTCTCTTTTTTTTTTTTTTTTTTTTTTTTGATTGATTGACTAACCACACAACGCCCTTTTTTCGGGTTTTCGCTGTGTCCAGCCTTTTTAGGAAACTCTGAATTCCGTCATTGCTGATGAACGCAGACCTGACTGTTTGCCCTGATCATTCCTTTCAAGATCCGAGAGGTCTTAGAGATAGGACGAAACATAGGCTGGGTCTCGGCTATGAAAGAAAGGACAGATGGCTCAAGAAGCTTAATTGTTTGGGTTTGCAAAGTGTGCTACTTTTATTATTGGTGGGACTTACATCCTGGCTTATTTGTACCTCTGTTTTTGTTGGGTAAACAGTTCCCCATTTTTTGTGTTTCTTTCTTTTTTCTTTTCTTTTTCTATTGCATTCTCTCTTCTTTTTGAGGTTTTTTTCTGGGCAAGAGTGCCCTGCTTCTTTTTGCTTTGCCGGGAATGCCCGTCTGATGTGTAGAACACTTGCACTGGGTTGAAAGAATTTTAAGGCTCAAAATTGTCTAACTAGGGGAGAATTTAAGGTATTTGAAAGGATTTACAGTTTAAAGGAGAGTTAAGGATGGCCTCTCTTCATTTCCCAATCAGAATGATCTTAAGCATAGTACAGTTTGACTGCGTCTGCATTTATCGGCTCCGGAAAAATTGTCCCGTCCATTTCTTGCAGGATAAGGGCTCCTCGGGACAGAACCTTGTGGACTACGAATGGCCCTTCGTAGTTCGGCTTGAATTTCCCTCTATTGTCCTCTTGATGAGGAAAGATTCTCTTCAGTACCAGATCTCCCACTTTGAACTGTCGTGGCTTTACTTTCTTATTGTAGGCTCGCGCCACTCTCTGTTGATAGAGCTGGCCATGGCACAAAGCCTTAATCCTCTTTTCATCCAATAACTGCAACTGGTCAAATCTGGATTCTTCCCATTCGACATCACTGATTTCAGCTTCCTTCAGAATTCTGAGTGACGGAATCTGTGCTTCCACGGGGAGGACTGCTTCCATTCCATATACCAAGGAGAACGGGGTTGCCCCGGTCGATGTCCTAATCGACGTCCGATAGGCGTGCAGTGCATACGGCAGCTTCTCATGCCAGTCTCTGTAGGTGACCACCATTTTCTCGAGTATCTTCTTCAGATTCTTGTTGGCAGCCTCTACTGCCCCATTCATCTTGGGCCGGTATGCCGTGGAGTTTAGATGTCTGATCTTCAGATCTTCACACATCTTCTCCATGTCCTTATTATTCAGATTCTTGGCATTATCAGTGATGATTGCTTCTGGAACTCCGTAGCGACAGACTATGTTGTTTTTGATAAACTTGAGCACATGAGACTTCTTGACATTCACGAAGGACATGGCCTCTACCCACTTGGTAAAGTAGTCAATTGCCACTAAGATGAACCGATGCCCGTTTGAAGCCGTTGGATGAACTTGGCCTATCATGTCAATTCCCCAGATGGCAAACGGCCAAGGTGATGTCATGGAGTACAGTGTGTTTGGCGGCGCGTGCATATTGTCGGCATAAATCTGGCACAGCTGACATTTTCTGACATGAGCGTAGCAGTCTGCCTCCATGGTCATCCAGTAATAGCCCATCCTTAGAATCTTCCTTGCTAGCATATGCCCATTCATGTGTGCGCCGCACAACCCTCCATGGACTTCCTCAATCAATCTTTGCGCCTCGGCTTCCCCGACACATAGCAGTAGGGAATCGTTGTATGATTTCTTGTACAGCCTACCTCCACTGTAGAAGTATTGCCCTGCCAACCTCTGTATAGTTCGCTTCTCTGCAGCTGAGGCACCTTCTGGCAAAATTCTGTTCCTTATGTACCTTTCGATGTCCGCGTACCAAGGCTCTTCTTTGGGTGTGCTTTTCTCGATCCTGAAGCAGTAAACAGGGTAGCGTCGAATTTCTATCTCCAATGGTTGCACCCAAGCATCATTCGTGATGGTGGCCATTGATGCCAGCGTAGCTAGTGCATCCGCAAACCGATTCCCGTCTCGTGGCATGTAGTCGAATGTCACGCTCTTGAATTCTTCTTCTAATTCCTTGACCAGCTCTTGGTATGGTACTAACTTCACATCTCTGGTCTTCCAGTCTCCTATCACTTGATAGATAATAAGACTTGAGTCACCGAACACTTTCAGCTCTTGTATATGCATCTCAATTGCCGCTCGCAGGCCTAACACACATGCTTCATATTCGGCCATGTTGCTAGTGCAATCAAACAGAAGTTTCGCTGCTATCGGGTGATGGACACCGTCTGGGGAGATTAGTACTGCTCCGATCCCTTTTCCATTCACATTCACTGCCCCGTCAAAGAACATCTGCCACTTGGTTTTTTCTGTATCATCTGCAGATTCTGTACACATCACATCTTCGTCTGGGAAGTGAGTCAGAAGCGGTTGGTAGTCAGGTAGCGGATGTTCTGCCAAGTGATCCGCCACAGCTTGCCCTTTTATTGCCTTCCTAGTTGTGTAGACAAGGTCATACTCCGATAAAAGGACTTGCCATCTAGCAACCCTACCAGTGGAGATCGGCTTCTCAAAGATGTACTTTAATGGATCCAGATTGGAGATTAGTAGGACTGTGTGACTAAGCAAATAGTGTCGGAGCTTCTGAGCTGCCCAGACTAGGGCACAACACGTCTTTTCAAGCACTGTGTATCTGACTTCGATGTTGGTAAATTTCTTACTTAGGTAGTAGATTGCTTGTTCTTTCCGTCCTTTCTCATCGTGTTGTCCTAACACACATCCTACAGCCGTCTCAGAGACTGTCAGATACATAATCAAGGGTCGTCCTGGGACAGGTGGGACCAATGTTGGCGGACTCATCAGGTAGGCCTTGATCTTATCAAACGCTACTTGACAGTCGTCATTCCAAACCACCGGGTTGTCTTTCTTTAGCAACTTGAATATAGGCTCACACACAGGAGTCATCTGCGCAATGAACCTACTGATATACTGCAATCTGCCCAGGAATCCTCTCACTTCCTTTTCTGTCGATGGAGGAGGCATCTCCAGAATTGCCTTTGCTTTGAGAGGATCGACCTCAATGCCTCGCTTGCCCACTATGAAGCCGAGCAGCTTTCCTGAAGTCACTCCAAACACACATTTGTTTGGGTTGAGCCGAAGTTTGTGCTCTCTGAGTCTGTCGAACATCTTTCCAAGGTTCACCAAGTGGTCTTCTTCTTCCTTAGACTTCGCTATCATGTCATCCACATACACCTCCATTTCCTTGTGTATCATGTCATGGAATAACAGAGTCATCGCACGCTGATATGTAGCACCCGCATTTTTCAGTCCGAACGGCATCACGCGGTAACAGTAAGTGCCCCAGTGCGTGATAAAGGATGTTTTCTCCATATCCTCGGGTGCCATTCTTATCTGGTTGTAACCAGAGAAGCCGTCCATGAAGGAGAACATCGAGTGTGTTGCAGTATTGTCAACCAGTACATCAATGTGCGGCAATGGGAAGTCGTCCTTCGGACTTGCTCTATTCAGGTCTCTATAGTCAACACACATCCTGACTTTCCCGTCTTTCTTGGGAACCGGCACGATGTTGGCCAACCACTCTGGATAGTGAGTTACTTGCAAGAATCCGGCATCCAACTGCTTGGTGACCTCTTCCTTGATCTTCAGGGCCCACTCCGGCTTTGTGCGCCTGAGCTTCTGTTTCACAGGTACGGCCTCAGACTTTGTTGGTAACCGATGCACAACCAAGTCCGTATCTAACCCGGGCATATCCTCGTATGACCATGCAAACACGTCAGAATAAGATTTAAGAAAATCAAACATCTGTTTTCTCAATAATGGTGCCAGCTTTTTACCAATTTGGAGAATCCTTGGTTGTGCTACTTCACCTATGTCAATTGACTCTGTTTCCTCAATGTTAGCCTGGGGACCCATCTCATGCCTTTCCAATGCAAGTTGGATTTCAAGCGGGGTCTCCCATGATTCATCGTCGTCCTCATGCTCGAAAGGCTCACAGGGGACGATGTTTGAATCTTCTTGCTGCGATGGGCGAGTGCCCCAATCTGACTTGTCGAGTTCTTGCTCGTTTTCCGGATTGGGCACTGGCTCATGCATTTCATTTATTATTGCCATCTGGACTGGCTTTTCAAATTCCTTTTGTTCTTTTTGTTCAATTATGGCAATCTTATTACCAATCCCGTGCCCCAGATCTTCCAGGTGTGCGTCGGGATTGACACTAAGATTGCGATGCTCAAGTTGCTTATTTTTGTTATTTTCTTTTTCAAACAGATGCAAGTAGTAGGAAGCATTGAGATATTCATTAAAAGTTTCGGCAGTAGCTACAATAGAAAGTTCAGAGGTAGTGGAAACCCCCTTTGGGATAGTAGCTTTGCTGATGGCAAAAGGTGTGGCGCTCCAGTTTTTGAGTGGTGCCTGATCTTCCTGGTTGATAACGGCTGCCGCTTCCGGCTCTTCAGCTAGTACCATGTTGGCGCTGTCGTCAGAAGATAGGCAGATAGGATCATGCGCTGCGCATCCCACTGGCTTGTTCTGGCTTCTCTCTGACTGGGGGCCAGATTCTGATGATATCCCCATCCATGCTCCACTGATGGGGATGGCCCACGGTATCTCGTCCCTGGGTGGCGCATATGCGATGGTGACTTCGTTGGCCGGGTCAACTCTGGGGGGTGCAAACATTATGGGCATCCCAGTTGGTATCCCAGGAACCGTAGAAGAGTAAGCTGGTGGTGCCCATTTGCCGTAAGCTGCATGGTACACTTCTTCCGGTACCGGCCCTAGCACCTGAGGCATGCTACGGAACATGCGGTTCAAACCATCGCGAGTTCCAGGGTGCGGGATATAGGGGCGCGGAGGAGGCGATCTTGGCCTGCGGGTCGGTACTCCTGAGCTGCCTCGCCCTTCCATCATGCAGACATACATGATTGGGCCCTCTTCTTGGGAGTCTCCCAGGGGAGCTGGTGGTGGTGCTTCTATGACAGTCGCCGAGTTGATCGGGATCCCATCAGGGATGAACTGCTCATCTGGTGGGGCGAAGGCCATGGTGACTTCGTCGACTGAGTCTAGGGCGACCAGTGCTGGCAGGCCCTCTGGTGACCCCTTAGGAACCAACGGGTCTACTTCCATTATATCCCCAATCATTTCCATAGGTGGTGGCTCTTCCCAGAGCATCTGAGCTAGGCCTTGCAGGTAGTCTTCTTCTGCAGCAGGGGTGTCCAGAAACTCATCTCCCCACCCTTGGGGGACTATATTCTCGATATCCTGAGCCGCTTCATGCTCCATGTTAGAGAAGCGGTGGTACAAGTTCCCGTGTGTGCATATGGGCCAGTGGGGGTCTCTTCCTTCAGTTCTGGCCCTTTTCCTCTCTGCACGGTTCCCATGGAGTCGGGAGTAGTCTTCTGGCTGTGGTCTGAACCCCAGTCCGAAACCAGTAGTCTGCTCATGAGGTCGGATGGCTGCCTTAATTCCCTGCTTATACTTGCCTAATCCATCACCGGCCCTAAGGCCCCAGTCCGCGCAGTCAGCAGCGCTGAACATGTACTTTCTCCTCTTTTTCGAGAGTCGTCGCCCCCTCTCAGCTTCAGGGATACGGTTCACCTGCACCATCTCCACTGCTTGGAAATTGAGTGTGGTGGGCAACTCATAGTCCACATAGGGTACTCCGACCTTTTCGAACTCTCGGTGATCCTCGGCATGTACTGTTATAAGTTCGTTGCCTGACACGAACCGGACCATTCTGTGCAGTGTGGAAGATACTGCTCCTGCCTGATGCAGCCAAGGCCTCCCGATCAGCAAGTTGAATGAGGCGTTGATGTCCATGAGTTCGAACTCCATGGTGAATGGCCTATCCGCGATCATGATTACCAACGTGACCTCTCCCAGTGAGTCCCTTCGGGCGTTGTCAAAGCCTCTGACATTGTGCCCACTTGGCTTGATCATGGTAGGGCTCAACTGCAGACTATGAAATGTCCTCATCGGGCATATGTTCAGTGCTGACCCGTTGTCAATCATGGCTCGTTTCACGATGAGATCGACGCACTTCACTGTTATGTAGAGCGGCTCAGCGTGGTCACAAACCTCTGCGGGCAAATCTGCTGCAGAGAAGGAGATGGCCTGGGGTGTCATGATTACTGACACCACTGCCCCTAGCTGTTCCGGGTCAATGCTTGCAGGTACGTGTGCATCCCCTAGGACCTTCATCAGTATTGTCCGGTGCTTCTCTGAGTCAATCAGAAGTCGCATTATGGAGATTTGGGCGGGCACCTTGTTCAACTGCCGGAGGAGGTCGTACTCTGGGGTGAACACACTATGGTGCAAATCTGTGACTTCCTCCTCTGTGGCCCTTCCCTTTCTTTTGAGGGTCGGTGGCAATTCTGTGACCACGTCCTTCCCTTTTTCTTTCCTTTTCGCTTCTGCTTCTGCTTCCTCTCCCTCTGGTGCGGGTGGGGGATCGGTGTTTACGTATCGACCAGATCGGGTGATTCGGTCGATTTCTGCTTCAATGGTGGTTGCAGAGGTGGCGTGAAGGCGGAAAGATGTAGTGGGGTAGGGTGGGGATACCCTGTTGTACGAGGGTGGTTCCAGGTTGAGTTGTGAAAGGTTTAGGGTGGGTGGTTCAAATGAAAGGGAGAAAGGGTCTTGTGGAGGTGAGTCCATGATGTCATGGATGTTAAGGGCGGAGGGGTTGGCGAAAGGGGTGGGGTAGAAAAACTCTTGGTCTGTGTGTGGGTGAAAATGCACCAGAGGGAGATCCGTGGGGAAGTCACTGCCATCTCCTTCAACGACGTTCACTGCCCTGCTTTCCTCTGCCGACGTGTCCTCTGAGTCCGTATCAGGGGACTCATCTGAACTCTCATATGGATCAAGCAGGGTTGCAGGTTCAGGAGTGGATGGCGGTTCCTCTTCTTCCGTGGCATAAGGGGAGACGAACCACTCTAACGTGCCGCGGGAAGAGGATTCTGAACTTGGCTCCGCTGATAGGAGATCGGAGAGGGATTGTAGGTCCGGCTCTGAAGTTGCAGACATATATTCAGGTGGCCATCCGGTAGACATCTGCGGGGGTACCTTTGAACTGCCCACTGACGCGTCCGTGTCCGGCGGCCCATTTCGGAACCAGGGTCCCTCAGAACTGCCGATTCCTTCCCTACGTGGAGGGGATGAGTCACTGATCCATCCGCACTGTACCGGGTTCCATGGCCCTGAGACCTCCTCACTGCTCTGAGGTTCATCCTCAATCGTGCAGACCTGGGCCTCTGTATTCTCATTAGCTACCCTTGCTGCCGAGGGGGTTCCTGCTCGAAGCTGCACCCTCACTGTCTGCCCTGGTTGGCCAATAAGTGTAGAAGGGTCGAACTTCCTGGTGCCCTGATCGCTGCTCACCTGATTCGCTGTTCTACTAGTGGAGGCTTTTGAGTGATCTGGGAGTGGATTGGTGGTTACGCCAGCTGCTGGAGTCTGGGCCGGTGGTGCTGGAGGGTCGACCGTGATGCGCTTACTATCAATTAGGTCTTGGATATCGTGCCTCAAATCCCAGCACCGATTGGTGTGGTGCCCTGGGGCACCAGAGTGGTACTCGCACCGCTCTGCAGCGTTATAGCTTCTGGCGTTGACCAAACGAGGGTTCGGGGGTTTGACTTGCACGTACCCCTTCTTTAGCAAAGTAGGCAGCAACTCTGCCGGTGCGTACGGGAGTGGAGTGAAAACCCGCTTCATTCTGGCCTCCATCTCTTCCCTTGTTCTTCTTACCCCTTGGTAAGCAGCTTGTCCGGTTCCTTGGGGTGCCACTACTTCTGGTCTTTGAGAGAAATGATGGGGTTGTACAGGGTGCACGTAATTCACTGCCTGCTGTTCCTGCCTCCTGGGCTCCTGCCCTTGGTTTCTGCTGGCTTGCCCTGACACTGGCCTCCTTGGTGCGGCACTCTGCCCACTGCCATCTATCTTTCCGGCCCTTACTGCGTCTTCAATCCGATCTGCAGTCAAGATCAGGTCATTGAAGTTCGATGTACTCTGCCCCAGCAGCAGAGTGAAGAAAGGTTGGCCCAATGACGCAATAAACAATGACGTCATCTCTTGTTCTAGCAACGGCGGCTGTACTAATGCTGCCAATTCCTTCCAGCGCTTGGCGTATTCTCTTACTGACTCTTGGCTCTTCTTTGCCAGCCTCTGCAATTCTGCCCTTGTTTGCACTATCTGACTGTTCAGGCGGTACTGCTGGATGAAGACTGCTGCCAGGTCATTCCATGTCTTGATCTTAGCCTTGTCTAGACTCAGGAACCAAGAGTAAGCGGCCCCGGCTAGTGACTTCTGGAAGAACTGCACCATAATCCGCTCTTCCTTGGCATATTGGCACATGTCACCAGAATAGGACCTCAGATGGTTCAGGGGGCACCCGGTGCCGTCGAATTGGTGCAACTCAGGGCATTTGAACTTAACCGGGAGTTGGATATCTGAAAAGAAACAGAGGCTTTCCAGAGTAGCCTCGCTCTGCACTGTGCTAGGTTGGAGTTGCTTGAGCTGCTCCTTCAGGGCGGCCATTTCCGTTCTATTCTCCTCCCTTACCGCTGTCAGCTTCTCCTCAAACTGCATTTCCTGGGTTCTGTACCAGTCCTCATCACCCTGTCCCAGATGGATAGGCAGAAACTGATCTGGTTGGGGGACATGGAATGGCACCGCCGGTGGTGGTGGTGGTGCTAGGGGAGGGGGGTTCGCTGGACGCGGCGGTGGCGCCACTTCTGCCTGTGGTGGGAACGGGGGCTGCGGCTGCTGGGCAACTGGTGCTGCCGGTGGGGCCTGCCTCACTTCCCTCAGTTCTGTCATCAGTTCCTGGATGATGGAACCCATACTGTCCATCCTTTGCTGCATCTCATTGACCACTTGGGCATGACTGGACTCTGCCGGGTGTTGCCCTGGTGGCGTCTGCTCTCCTTGCTGTTCCATATCGAGCCTTCTCCTCGATCTTAACAGGTACGGACTTCTGAAAGCAATTTTTGGTACCTGATGGGACAATTCGCAGGCATTAGTGCAATATTACACAAATTGATTACACAATTTTACCTGATTGAATTTATTCATTTATTTATTTATTTTTTTTGTTTTATGATATGATTTGACTAACTGGTCTATTTTAGCTACCCTAAGGCAACAAGGGAAGAGAACCTGGTTTCGAATCAAATGATCTATTTTAGTTACCCGTAGGTAACAAGGAAAGAGAACCTTAAGGAATTTAGAAGACTGATCTATTTTGGCTATCCTAAGACAACCGGGGAAGAGAACCCTAATGATCGAATCTATTCTAGCTACCTGCAGGTAACTGGGAGAGGGAACCCTACTTTTTTTTTGAAAGCTGATCTATTTTAGCCGCTCGGAAGCGACTGGGAAAGAGAACCCTATTTTCTGAAAGCTGATCTATTTTAGTCGCTCGGAAGCGACTGGGAAAGAGAACCCTATTTTCTGAAAGCTGATCTATTTTAGTCGCTTGGAAGCGACTGGGAAAGAGAACCCGGTTGAACTAATCTATTTTAGCTGTTTAGGCAAGGAAAGAGAACCTTCAATTTAAGGGGTTTTGCTTGAGCTTAGAATCACAGGGTTGGACCAATCAAGGTCTCAGAAAGGGGACTGAAGAACAGCACTCAGGGTTGCCTTAACCAAATCCTGACTCACTCGTCGGGGGTCTCGGCGATACAAAGATTCAGCTAGTAGTACCCGGACGCTCCGCAGCCAATATCCGATTCACTCACCGGCGGCTTTGGTGTCACTGAAAGGGGTAGGCTATGCCAGGACGCTCCTCCACCAATATCCGACTCATCCGTCGGCGGCTTTGGTGCCCTAAGAATTCGGCTAGTAGTACCCGGACGCTCCGCAGCCAATATCCGATTCACTCACCGGCGGCTTTGGTGTCACTGAAAGGGGTAGGCTATGCCAGGACGCTCCTCCACCAATATCCGACTCATCCGTCGGCGGCTTTGGTGCCCTACAGGTTTGACCGTATGATCTTGAAAAGATGCAGACGGGTGTGATCTGAGCTCAAAGTCTCGGGTGTTTTTAAACACTTGCCGGGTTTGGCGATCTCAATGAGAGAGATGCAATCAAAGGTAATTAGGTGGTCGCAGCGACCAAGCACATTGCAATTATCTGGAGAGAGGTGGTCTGTCGGAGACCGATTTGCCCTATTGGAGGGAATTAATTATTTTGTCTCTTGTTCTTATTAAGTTTGCACAATATGTAGCAAAGTAGAAATAAATTCATGCTTTAATCAAAAGGCGCCGTCACGGCACAAAGTACATCATCATTCATGGCAAAATACAACAAAGCCAAAGTCTAGCTAGGTTGGTCATCATCATAATGGGAGGACACGTCCTGCCTCCTCAAGGCTCGTAGAAGCTTGTTCCGCAGACGTCGGTCCTCCTCAGCGCGCTTCCGCACTAATTCCATTTCATGTTGCAAGGCCGTATTGGCCTGCCTGCTCTCCCGTTCCGAATCCACATAAGCTGAATGGATACGGGAGTGAGTCTCTTGCAGTTCGGCCACCCTGTCCCTATATGTGTTAGGGGGCGGAACTGGAATGTCGCTTGTAGCGATAGGCTGGAGAGGTGGGGGGCCGTCGTGGCCGAACTCCCGAGCTATCCACTGCTCGTAGTCTCGAAAACGTGATTCGATGAAGACGTCTTCTCGATATACACACATTGTCTTCCATTCCACCAGCAGTTGGGTCCTTAGTCCCTTGGTGAGTGGACCAATCAAATTGCCCAAGTCGTCCTTGACCGGGATTCCCTGCGGTTTCCCAAACTGTCTCAGAACTCGAATCGGATAGTATGGCACGGCATGGGTAAGGCCTATCAAGGCAAGTCCCTCTCTTTTCTTGAAAGCTATGATGGGGGTGTAGGGGATGTTGTAGGTACCCCACCATCTAATGTCTGTTTCTCCCTTCAGGTGGAGAAAGTGGTTAAACCAATCCTCACGGGCGGGTAGGTCTGGTTTGATCTCTCTTTGAGCCAACCAATGGATGTTGTCGCCGGTTGCCTTGTAATATGCACTGACTGGTGATGACACCATCAGGTGGTCTTGCAGCCAAATGTGGAGAAGGGGAGCGCACCCTTGAAACCTCCGAGTTCCGTTTTTGGACAAAGTCAGGGAATGGAACAGTTGAGCTAGGATCAGTGGCATGATTCGGTACCCTGCCCTGAGTTGATCCACAATTTCCATGAGGGCCAAATTGATGGTGTCTCCCCCAGTTGGAAAGAAGATTTGTGACAGAACCACAAGGGTGAAGGTGTCAAACCAAGCCCGGGGTCTTTCCTGCTTTTTGTTTCTCATTTTCTCAGCTAGGAATGTTTTAGAGACCCGAGTAAATGATTTGTCACCTCCTAAGGTCTGAAATTCTCCCCTTGGGAGGCCAAAGAAAACGCAAGCTTCATTCTTGTAACTTTCTTTGAGACTTGGCCTGGCGGGTTCTCCTAAGTCACGAAATCGGAGGAACAGGTCAAGTTCCTCAATTGTGGGAGTCAACTCATTGACCCCGAATCGAAACACTGAAAGCTGGGGATCCCAGAAAAGCAGGGCTGCTTGGATCATATCCCAGTTAATCGGCACATTTAACAGGGACAAAGTCTGTCCCATGTGGTATTTGTGCTCCCATTCAATCTGCCCACTCCCTTGGAGCTGCCTTGTCCAAGAACGGATCCAGGGGGTATCCCAGGCACACTTCTCTATCCTAGGGAAACGGGTTCTCTCAGATGAGGATGAAGATGCCATGCCAACTATCCGATCAAAATTCCGAGTCAAATTAAGGTTCCACACCAAGACTCTAAGTTAGTCCTAAGACATGCATAATTTTAAGCAAAAGAGATAACCACTAGCAGTTCTATCATGCTTCACCAAAATGAGCAAAACAAAACAGTGCGGAATTTAACTCAGGCACACCTGGTGTGTGGTCCTAGGGGTTGGCGCCAGTTAAGGCGCGACTCCTAGACATACTTGTGTAGAGGAGCACATTCAAGTCCCGATCAGTCTTTCTGTCTTTCATCTGCTTTCGGTGTCGGACCCTAGCGAAATTACAGCTTGCCATCGAGGGCGAATTTTTACAAGATATTTACAAAAGCTGCAAAGAATTCATCCTTAAGGCTGTTGGGAGCCAAAAGGAAGGATACAAATTGCTTTCAAAGTGGGTAGGCTAAAAAAAATCCCTAAATCTAGGGTTTAGTACCCTGGCATGTTTTCATCTGTCTGTCTGATCTGGCCGGCTTTCGTCTGCTCTAAAAGACCAATCTGGACTTAAAGTGCTCCCAGCGGACTCTAATGGGTCAAGACCCATAGGATACAGGACTCCATGCATGGATCTGGGGTGGTTTCCCTGATCAAGAATTAGGTGAGCTTCCTAAGCTAGGGCCGAGGTAGCCCAGCATCTAGGGTTTACTCAATTTGATGCAAAGAACGGGGGTTGCTGCCCCAAATGGACTCTGGATTTTATTTCAATTTTAATCATCATTCACATCCTACTCACCCTCTCATGCTCAACGTAAAGTTCATTCAGAAACGTTAGGTGGGGAAGGATACCCAGCCCGAGACATAAGCCTACAAGGGTCTGGACCAGCACTGGATCCTCGCGTGCCACGGCAAGAAACCAGTGGTGCTAATGGACTCCAGAAACTGGGGGGATGGGTTTACCCTGCTTTCCCCGGCAAGCCACGGGAGCGTAGGTGCTAATACCATCCCAAAGATCAGTTCATAGTAAGAAGAAGGGTAGGCTGCTAGAGAGGTCTAAGTTTTGGTAAAGAAGTAGCAGTATCCGATTCGCTCATCTATCAAAAGGTCGGATCATTCACGCATCCTCCCTCGTGCGGGTCACCCCACGCAGTTTTATCACACAAAATGCGGGAAATTAAATTTTACATATATGCCATCATCCATCCAGGGTGTGGTGGTGTGCCCGTGTGTGCAGTTGGGCTGGGTGCTGTGCCTATACGGGCGAGTTTTGTCTGGATTTAGGTGATAAAGGAATCCTTACTGCCTCGTATAGTAAAGTTCAGAATTGGCACGCTTTACGATGTCCTGGGAGAATCCCCAGGTAAGTGGAGGGTCACAGGGGACCTCTTAAATTCCACTTGCCTTAGGCAATTATCGCGTCCTTGTGGCAGGACTCCCCAGAACACGTAGTTACGTGTATTCTGTACCTTGCTAAGCGGGGTAGCAAAAGTTCCTAGAATATCGCCTAAGTCCCTCTTGAGCTGACCCGGTCCTAAGTAGGGTCCTACTGGGCTGAGTAGTCCCCAGTGGAGTCGCCAGGCTGTGCGCGCGTGGGAAACGCGGCACGGGGTAATTCGGAGTCGCCACCGCCTGATGAGGTGCAGGCGGACACCTGGGTGCCTAATCTTGTTTATTTAGGGCTTTTGGGTCTGCGGCTTGAGATTCTAAGTCGGGATTTCGGTTGCGGTCTGGGGAAGTCCGTAGACACCCCAGTCCACCCCGTCGGATGACGGGTCCCGTGGGTTCCCTGGTTTGAGTCAGCTTTCTTGCTTGGTTCTCACCCGATTCCTAATCCGGCATGCTTTTAAGTTAGGTCTTGGCGGGACCACCTGAGTGGTGTGGGTCCCTTTAGTTGATTTTATCTTTGCTTTAACTTAAATTGTCTGAGTCTGATTGGGTGGGCCCCGTTGGAAGGCTCACGGTGTCCTTGTCGGGCTTGGATAAGCCCATGTGCCCTTGTGGGCCTCTGTCTGAGCCTAGGAGGCCCTGTGGGCTTTGGTTAGTGAATTGATTTTGCTTTAGGTTTATATTTGAATTATTAGGTTTGTTTTCATGCAAAAGTGGGCCGGATAGATTTGTGGGCCCCTTATGTGGGCCCACGTGGTGGCCAAGGGTTTTTTAGACTTATCTTTATATTTGGGCCGAAATCTTTTGGGACGCTGGGCTTGGGGCCTGTAATCCGGTTTTGGGCCTTGGAAGCCCGAATTCAATGAAGTTAGGGCTTGATCCCTTCCTTGGCTTAGTTGGCGGGCTTTGGCGGGCCCGGCAGGCCCTAGCCCATGGTCTCGGCCAAACCAGATAGTTTATGCATTCACTCATATCACGAGATACGGGCGGGCCGCATTGGGCTTGGCCCGCCCGGTTCAATTTGTTCATTTCATTTAAGTTGTTCAATTAGCATGCTTTGGTTCATTGGGCTTGGTGGGCCCCGTTGGAAGGCCCACAAGTGTGCCAAGTTGGACCGACGATCCAAGTCCCAAGTTGGGTTTCCGGGTGGACCGGAAACCCTGTTGGTTCCGTTGGTTTAGCTCCGGGTCATTCAAAATTCGGCAAAGGATCAATGACATGCAAAAAAAATCATGCTGCTGTGTGTATCCGGCAACACAGGCCGGATACACAGGGTCTGTGGGTGATCCGGCCAGTGCATCCGGATACCCAGAGGCCATAGGTGATCCGGCCTGAGTATCCGGATCACACTGGAATTGGCCTTTTTGGGTTTTGGCCTTTTGGGACTGATCCCAGGGGGTTCCAGGGACATGTTAAGGGTCTTGTGGGCTCCTGGATGAGCCCACGTAGGTTCAGAATTGGGAGAAGCCACACTTGGCTTCTCCCCTTGGACTTACAGCGAGGTAAGGGGGGGGCCTTGGGGAAGGGGATCATTCTTTCATGCATGCATTCACATATAGCATATTCACATGGACAGATTTTCGAATAATGAAGACAGTAACTATCCTGTCATGGAAGGCCTAGTCTAATACGTAACATACACAACAGTAGATAATGACCCATATGGCTCTACCATGCATATCGCCATGCGTGCAAGAGAGAACACGAAGAAGATAAAACCACAACAGAGTCTAGAGCTCTAGTCCCATGCTTTAAACAAGAAGGAGACGCCGTAAGAAGGGAAAGAGAAGGGGGCTTATTCTGGGGGGTACATTAGATGAGCGGGGAGGGACATTCTCCTCCCCGAGATAATTACAACAGCGTATTAAGTATGGCATTTTACTAAGCATGCATGGTTCCTTAAGAGGCCTACGTGGGTATCATACATGAGGTGACTCCATGCCACGACAGGGAGACCAAGTGTGTGCATATAACGTGCTAAAACTAGGCCATGCAAAGCCAGAAGACAAAAAGCAGAAGAAATTCCAGAAAATTCTACATTTAATATATGTTGAAGCTAACGTGATGAGGAGTGATACCTGAGGTCCTTGACCTCTTGTGCAAGGTGGTGGTATGCCTTGGGGGTGGTACAGCTCCTGGAGACCTCCTTGGAACACCAACAGCCACTCAAGTCCTTCTTCTTTCAGTGGGGATAGAGAGGAGAAGGAGAAGGGGGGAAGGGCTTGGGATGGTATGGGGGCCAAGAGGGGTTGAAGGGGTGGGGATTCGTGTGGGAGAAGAGTGGAGGGAGGAAGCTCAAGACAGCCAAGAAAAGCCCAACCCCGGAAATGAGCTGCTGGTTTGCTATTTATAGAAATTTTAATGTATCCGGCAACTCAGGCCGGATACACTAAGGCCTCCTCGTATCCGGACTTCAAGTCCGGATACCCTAGCTTCCCTTTGTATCCGGTTTTCAAGTCCGGATACAAGACATAATCATTCGAAAATTAAATGCCGCCGCGAATTTGTCGGGCGATCGGCGCGGATCTCGCGCGAATATCTTGATGTATCCGGTCTTCAAGTCCGGATAAGAAGGGGAGGCAGTGTATCCGGTATAGGTAACCGGATACAAATCGAAAATTTACGGATTTGCCCCTCGACTTGACCGATTCGACTGACTCGACCGATTTGACCTTTTTTGATATCTACGGATCGCCCGTACGAAAATTTTATATTTAAGATTTAGTTCCTGAGATATTTTGCTGCGTTGGCTGCCACGTGTGCAGTTCTTGCGCCACGGGTGCAGTTTCTGGCTTTTGCTACCTGGAAACTTTGACAGATCATATCTCCCTCATCCGAACTCCGATTTGAGCAAACTCAATTGTGTTAAACTCGTATCGGAGCCCTCTATTTAATGACATGGGGCTAAGCACTCGGCACGGATTCCGAGAAAAAGTCAACTTTTGGCTTTTCCTTAAGTTTGACCGCCCTTAGAATCTTCATCCGGACTCTGATTCCTGCAAACCCAATTGCGCTGGAACCGTGTCAGGATTCCCTATCCGTTGGGCTAAAGTAAGGTTTTTGGCACGGAAATCGAGGAAAAGTCAACTCTTGGCTTTCCCTCAAGTTTGACTGCCCTTAGAACCTTTATCCGGACTCTGATTCCTGCAAACCCAGTTGCGTTGGAACCGTGTCGGGATTCTTTATCCAACTGGGTAGACCAAGGTGGCCAAATTTTATCTGATTTAAAGGTCAACTTTTCACCCCTTCAGGGTTTGACTTCTTGGCCGGGTTTTTTTTTTACATTTTCTGGCTTTTTGGGAGCGCAAAAATGAGGTGCTTACACTTGTTCCCTCATTCTAGCTTCTCATGTATCCCATATGTAAGCCCCCCTATTCCCTTCTTTAGACATTCTTTAGCTAGGTATGTGACTTGGTTTTGCATGGTTATGGCATGAGTAGTGTGGGATGCATTTGTTTTACTGATTTGCCCATGATTATAGTTGTAGACTTGCATGTGATTTTACCTTCATGACCATGTGTTCGAAGCATGTAGGTGGGCAAAGTTTGGTGGGTGTGTAAGGCAAGTGACAAGCATGTTTTTTTTACTGTTTTAAGTGTCTTAGTTAGGATCCCAACTCATGTTGGGTTGCTGTTTTGGCCTTCATAAGAAGTCAGCCCCACTTTTCGTGTCTTGTATTTCATGAGCATGATCACATTCTTAAAGAGGTGAAGGGTAGGATGGTTCACTTTCTTCAACTCACGAGTTTACTTCTACATGCATAGAAATGTTTTTCAGCACCTAAGTATAGAAAGCACACACCACACATTTTTTTTTTTTACAATAAATGTGCTCTTTGAGTCCATGAGGTGATCTTTATGTTGACTTATTCATGCTTGGTGGTTGCTGAAGTTTTTCTTTGGTGAGAAGAAACCAAAGCAGGGGCACTTAAGTCCCTGCCTATTTGTTAGTCCTAGCCCAAATGAAGGGGAGGATGGATCTTCACCCATCTCCCTTGGACTTGATTCAAAACCCGCAATATGAGGCCCGTTTGGCTCCATTTGAGCCACTGTGGGCCCACACAGGGGCCCACACGATCACCAGAACATCCTAGGAGACCCAAAAACCCAACCCCAATGCAAAAATCCGGAAAAAATGCTTCTATGGGTTGATCCAGCAACTCAAGCCAGATCAACTGAAGCCCATGTGTAGCCGGCTAAAGATGCCGGATACACAGAACCCTGTGTGTAACCGGCATCTCAGGCCGGCTACACTACCAGACTGCATTTTTTGCCATTTTCTGATCTTGTGCTGTTTTTTTTTGTTTGTTTGATCAAATCCGGGCGACCCAGTAGGGTTTCCGGGCCCCCCGGAAACCCAAGGTGGGCCTTGGACCGACCCGGTCCAAATTGATTTCCGGTGGGCCTTCCAACGGGGCCCATCAAGCCCGACAAACCCACTTCCGTTAAATAAAGATAATCAAATTGATCGAGTGGGCCAAACCCATTGAGGCCCACCCAAGCCCATTTTGAAGCATGTTGATCATATTTATGCATGGTTTGGCCGAGACCACGGGCAGGGCCTATCAGGCCCGCTAAAGCCCATTAACCAACTAAGGTTAGGGTTTCAAAACCCTAACTCAAGAAGTCTTGGGCTTTCAAGCCCAGGTAGAGGGCCCCAAGCCCAATGCTTGGCCCATTTTGGCACGGATAATCAAAGATAAATTAAATGATTTGGCAACCAATAGTGGGGCCCACTTACGGGCCCACAAAGCAATCCAGACTCATTCTTTGCATAGAAATCAAATTTAATCAAACTTGAATTTCAAAATAAAATCAAATCCATTTGAACCAAGCCCAAAGGGCCTCTCAGGTTAGACCAAGGCCCACCAAGGGACACGTGGGCTCAACCAAGCCCACCAAGGAATCCGCGGGCCTTCCAACGGGGCCCGCCTAATCCGACTCACATCACTTTAACTAAAAAGATAAAATCAAGTAAAGGGACCCACACCACCTTGGCGGTCCCGCCAGACTTAAACCAAATTTGAATGCTGGATTAGGAATCGGGTGAGTGAGAAACCAAAAGTTGACTCAAACCAGGAAAACCTATGGGACCCGTCACTTGACGGGGTGGACTGGGGTGTCTACGGACTTCCCCAGACCACAGCCGAGGACCTACTTAGAATCTCAAGCCGCAGACCAAGCCTTAGTAGAAGAACTTAGGCACCCAGGTGTCTACCTGCACCCCATTAGGCAGTGGCGACTCCAAACAAACCCCGAGGCACGCATCGTTTTGCATGCGCCTCGTCGTGCGACCGAAATCGGGTGTGCACACTCAAACCGCAGACCAATACGAAAATCTAGGAATCCCAGGTGTCTGCCTGCACCCCCATCAGGCAGTGGCAACTCCTAAATTCCCGAGGCACGCACTCTCACGTGCACCTCGCGTGTGACCATGCACACAGTGGTAAAGTGGGAGAGGTGAGAGAGATAGAGAGAGCAAATGACCGAATGAAGAAATGAGAGGCCATGAACCTTTTTTTATCCCACATGACTAAAATTTGAATATTTACAAAGGATCCCTTTTTTTAAAAATATTTCCTGTTCTTATCTTGGACAGCTCATGGGGGACACGTATCCCCAATGTGCAAAATGTTTAATATTTTAATATTTACAAAATCTTTTATTTTCTATTTATTTAATTAATGAGATATTGTTTGATTTTAAGATTATTTTATTAAGATTTTTTCTCTTCTTTTGAGCACATGAGTCCTTTGCATTTTTATTTTCTTTTTTCAATTAAATTAAATGCTTTAACTAGATTTTAATAAAAAAATATTATTTTTTATATCAGAACTTTTACTTTATTGCTCTTGCTTCAGCATTTGCCACGTGTGCAAATTTTCCGAAACTTTGACTGTTCATATCTCTTTCATCTGGTATCTGATTCCAGCATATTTAATGGCGTTGGAATCAATATGAGATGCTCTACCCACTGAGTTAGAGTTTAGCAGTAAATTCAAATTTTTAGCAGAAATGCGAAACTGTTCCATCGGAGGCAGTTTTGTTCATATCTTTCAATTCGGGACTCCAATTCCAGCGAACTTCGTTGCGTTGGAATTCTATCAAGATGCCCTTTTTACTAACATAAGTTTGGGTGGCTGATTTGGGGTTTAGCAAAAAGCCGATTTCTGCTATTCCCCGTTTTGACCATCCCACAACTTCTTCATCTGGACTCCGATTTGGTCAAACTTGGTGTAAGCACCCAAATTTTGATCAAACCAAATAAAAGAGAAAAAATGTGCTAAAAGACAGCAGAAAAGTCAAACCCTGAGGGATCAAAAATTGACTTTTTGATCAAGATAAAATTGGTCACCTTGCCCTATCTCAATGGATAGAGAATCTCGACGTGGTTCCAACGCAACTGAGTTTGCTGGAATCGGAGTCCGGATGAAGGATCTATGGGCCGGTCAAACTTAAAGAGGAGCCGAAAGTTGACTTTTTCTCGAACCCCGTGCTGAGTGCTTAGCCCTATGCCAATGGATAGAGGACTCTGACACGGTTCTAACGCAATTGAGTTTGCCCAAATCGGAGTCCGGATGAAGAAGATGTAAGCAGTTGAAGTTCTAGGGCAGCGTGCTAGAAAACTGCATACGTGGCAAAAGTCTGCACACGTGGCAAGCAGCAGAGCAAAAAGGTCTCAGGGATTAAATCTGTAATTATCCAAATCAATGAAAAATATCTCAATGGTAAAGCTGCAGATATCCAAGGGTATCAGGGACTAGATCCATAAGCATCAAAACTTGAGAAAATATCCCAGGGACCAATCTGTAAATATCCAAAAGTATCAGGGACTAAATCTGTAAATATCAAAAGTATCAAGGACTAAATCTGTAAATATCCAAAAGTATCAGGGACTAAATCTGTAAAAATCCAAAGTTCCAGGGACCAATCCACAAATACCAAGATTTGCTCATGATTGATGTCCCCTATGGGCATGCATGGGCATCATCCATGCATGCATCCCTCTCTCTCTCTCTCTCTCTCTCTCTCTCTCTCTCTCTCTCTCTCTCTCTCTCTCTCTCTCTCTCTCTCTCTCCCCCCATGATCACACATCATCATTCATACATGCATCCCCTCTCTCTCATGGTTGATGAGCATGCATGTGCATCATACATGCATGCCATCCATCCATAACTCTCTCTCTCTCTCCCCCCCCATAATTGTGTCCCCCATGCATGCACACACATCACATGCATGCATACCCATACCACCCCACTATAAAAAGCCCAAGCCCCCATACGTATGGGGGGTTGAGCACATCTTTGGTGGAGCACACTTTGTCTCCCACCATCTTCTTCTCCAAGAGCTCCATTCTCTCTCCCAAACTCTCTTCATCTCTTCCAAGCCATTCCAAGTCTTGAAGAAACCCTTCCCACTTTCTTCTCCCCCCATTGTTGCTCAAGAAGGAGGTGTTGGAGGTCATTTGGAGAGGAGGAGGTGCTGCCCAAGGATTGTTGTGCCACAAGAGGACTCAAGCACATCTCTAAGGAAGATTCCAACCCTAAGGTATGGCTTCCCCATGACTTTTGTTTAACATATATGAATATAGAGTGATTTGAAGCATGTTTGCATATATGATGTTTTGTTATGGGATATTGCATGTCTCCTTCCCCCACTAGTCTCTTGTAAGCCACTTTGAGAATGGTTACTCCCACATGGCAAGAAAGGTGAGGTGTTGGTAGTATAAAGAAAGAATGGGAGGTACTTTGATGGCTTGAAGGTGGTCATGTACCCCCCATTCGGCCACTACTTTGCTTGTTTTCTTTATTTTTGTTCTATTTTCATCAAGAAGAGGAGCATGTTCCTCTTGTGCATCCCATCTTTTGTATCCCACATGTAACCCCCCTTCCTCATCCCTTCTTGTTGGTTTGTTCTCCTGCTAAGTAAGTGGCTTTTATGAGCATGATTAGAGATAAAGTGTGCATATGTGGAGATGCTGGAAAGTTTAGTGATTAAGGGAGCATGTGTTCCTTTGTGCAAGCATGACCACCTCCCCTGGTAGCCCACTATCATGACTCGCATGAGTTGCTGCTGGAGGTAGCAGCAACACCCCCATGGCCATACTTGTCCTCCTTTTTAGTTGTTCAAGGTCAAGTCCCAATATTGCTTTCAATCTCCTTGTTTGCCTTTGGGTTAGAAATCCCCTTTGAGAGAAGCCAAGTGGCTTTGGTCTAAACCACTATGGGCTCACACAGGAGCCCATACGACCCCCAGCACATCCTAGGAGACCCAAGAAACCAACCCCAATGCCAAAATCCAAAAAAATAGCTTCTGTAGGTTGATCCGGCAACTCAGGCCGGATCAACTGAAGCCCATGTGTAGCCGGCTAAGGATGCCGGATACACTAAGACTTGTGTGTAACCGGCATCTCAGGCCGGCTACACTGCTAGAATGTTGTTTTTTGCTGTTTTTTGTGTTTTTGTGCTATTTTTGTGCTTGGTTTGACCAAACCACATGAACCAGAAGGGTTTCCGGGTCACCCGGAGACCCAAGATGGGCCATGGACCGACCCGGTCCAATGTGAATTCCAGTGGGCCTTCCAACGGGGCCCACCAAGCCCGACAAACCTATTATGCTTAAATAAGACAATTAAAGGAATTGAGCGGGCCAGACCCTGTGAGGCCCATCAAAGCCCAACTGAGGCAACATGCATGCTTAGATTTAGGCTTGGTTTGGCCGAGGCAAAGGGCAGGGCCTATCGGGCCCACCAAGCCCATTAACCAACCAAGGTTAGGGTTTCAAAACCCTAACTCAAGAAGTCTTGGGCTTTCAAGCCCAAGCCCAGGTAAAGGGCCCCAAGCCCAATGCTTGGCCCATTTTGGCACAGATAAGAAAGATAATCAAAACCACTTGGCAACCAATTATGCGGCCCACTCAAGGGCCCACAAACAGTCCCAGCCCACTTGTGCATAGAAATCACTTAAATAATCAAACTGGAATTTAAATAAAATCAATTCACTTAAACCAAAGCCCAAAGGGCCTCTCAGGTTTAGACTGAGGCCCACCAAGGGACATGTGGGCTCAACCAAGCCCACCAAGGAATCCGCGGGCCTTCCAATGGGGCCCACCCAATCAGACTCACCTCATTCAATAATAAGAAGATAAAATCAAGTAAAGGGACCCACACCACTTTGGCGGTCCCGCCAGACTTAACCAAAATTGAATGCTGGATTAGGCATCGGGTGAGTGAGAGGCCAACTGAGTTGACTCAAACCAGGGAAACTTATGGGACCCGTCACTTGACGGGGTGGACTGGGGTGTCTACGGACTTCCCCAGACCGCAACTGAGAACCTACTTAGAATCTCAAGCCGCAGACCGCCTAATAGAAAAACCTAGGCACTCAGGTGTCTGCCTGCACCCCATCAGGCAGTGGCGACTCTAACCTTCCCGAATTACCCTTTAGGAGGCGTGACTACCCGTGCGACCACGCGCACACTTGGTGTCGTTAGAACCGTATCGGAATCCTCTATCCAATGGTTTGAAGTTTGGTGGTCAATTCGCACTAGATCAAAAAGTCAACTTTTTGACCTTTCTTGGTTTGACTTTTCAATTAAGGTTTTCATTTTCGACACTTTTGGTGCGCAAAAATGAGGTGCTGACATCCATGCCAACCAATAATCCAAATCCATACATCAAAAATATGCATCCATGCCAACAAACTCAAGATGTAGAAGGCCTAGCATCACTTGGTTGTCCTCCTCCCCCTCCACTGGTACCCGGATCATCAACATGTGGAGCAATAGCAGTTGGAGCAGCTGGAACACTACTAGGTTCCTCATCACTTCATTGTCCTCCAACTCCATTGGTACCCGGATCATTAGCACATTGAGCAGTAGCAGTTGGAGCAACTGGAACACTACTAGGTTCCTCTTCCGCCTCACCATCTTGACTATTCAAATAGTCAACCAACTCTTTGTAGACTTTGTTGTGTTCTTGCTCCAAATTTCTCTGCCTTAACTCAATCTTTTGAAATCTTCTTTGACACTCTTCATGGTTCTTCTTCATCTATTCATTCATGGATTGTAAGAGTTAAAGAAGTTGGGAATTTTGTTCTTTGAGAAAATTTAATTCCTCATGGAAAGGAGGAGGTTGAGTGTAAAATCCCAGATTTTAGTAATTAAACTAATTGGTTAATAAAATGCAGGAGATGAGATCATGGTTCAACCCGGAGGAATTCAAGATGAACCAGATATGATAGGAGAACCTATATGAGGTGAGCTCCTAATTATTGACCCAAATATAGTTTTAATATATTAATTATTGTGCTATTATATTATTAGTAGGAATTAATTGTATTATAATCAAGGAGAATACAAGGGGTTTGATCGAACCCAATGTTAGTGGGTTGACCCAAGGGGTTAAGTTGGTTTAAGGTGGTTTGATTTAAGTTTGTTTAATGAAGGAGGGGCAAATTAGTAAAAGCCATTAAATATTAAACAAAGACCTAGTTGTGCATGGAGTTGAGTTATACATTGAGCACAAATCACCAAAACAGAAACACTAGCCGTGTGTTTCTATTGTTTCCTATTTTCCTCTCCTAGTTGCCTTGTGATCATACCCAAACCCTAAACAATTGTGGGAGTCGTCTTAGAGAAGGAGGAGTATTTTTGAGCCCACAGAAACCAGGTAAGAGCAAGTTAGTAACAAGTTTTGTTTTTGAGAGATAAAAGTGTTGTTGGGTTCCTAAAAGTGTGGTTTTTGAACCCAGACGTGAGCGAGGCTTTCTGGAATCGTTTGACAAACTTTGGGGTGATATTTCATGGATATTAGAGAAGATCTAAGTTCCTAAAACCAGGTAAGAAGTCCCTTGACGCTTACATAAAAATCTAAATTCGTGTTTAGACGATATTCATGGTTATTCGATGTTTGATGCGTTGATTTCGTTATTTTTTATTTTTTATGTTTTATGTGTTGGGAATTGTTCTAGCATGTATATAATGTATTTTAGAATGATTTAGAATGGTTTTAATGCATTGAGTATCGAGTTGTGGAATTTTTATTAAATTTCGCAAAGTTACAGATTTTTCACGTATTGGACCGCTTGAGCAGTCACTCGAGTGATTTATGTATATAGTTGAAAACCCGAGAGCAATTTTACCCAGATTGAACTACCGCTAAATCAGTCGCTCGAGCAACCTATCGAGCGACCAACCCTGAAATTACCAGTTCTATAAGGCCGATCGAGCGCCCTTGGCCGCTCAAGCGACCAGTCTGTCAAATTTTGTAAAACTTGACTTTTCAACCTAGTTTTCGTTAAGGAAGTGGTTCTATTCAATTTTAACCTATGTACCATCAAGATTGGGGTATTTGGGAAGTGTTTGCATTGGCGGATGTTTAAAATTCAATTTTATAAAGATTTTGAGTAGATGTTTCTAGAGAAGCACTTTTATTTGATTCTATTGTTCCAAAAGATTTTTCCTTTAACCAATGTTGGTTTTGTGAGTTCATATACTTGTATTAGGGTGATATAAAGGTGTTGTGTGCATCGATGGAGTCGATACGCATTCAGGACATATTGGACCCTTGAAACCTGGTGTTTTGGACATATGACTTGGTATATTCTGTTTGGTTTTGGGTCACTTGTATGACAAGGCATGGTGCATGTTTTATTGTTTCTCGTATGGGAGGATTTGGTTACAGATATGGTTCTGTACTTTGGTGGGTGTTATTGAGAATTATGTCCATTACCCTGGTTGGTTTTTCTCACTGTTGAGTGGGCTTAGCAGTTATATGGATCCATAGAATAGTTAGTAAGTGAAATGTGTATTAGAGGGGTTTGAATTCTGTGTCTAAGGCATTCCATCATTTCGAAGATGGTACCGCTCCTGGATTGCTTGGTCGTTACGTTACCCACTCCTGGATTGGTTGGGCCGTACATGCTAACTCATGGTTGGGTTCTTCCGTTAGTGTTGAATAGCCAGACTGCAGGGTGGCTGGTCCATCGTAAATCAGTTAGGTAGCATACTGACACATGTCTACTCTCTTTATCTAGTATACTATTTCATGAGTCCCATGAGGTGGACAAATTGTATTTCCTTATTTTGTATCTTATAGTGATTATTCAGATTAAGCGTTGCATATTTTATTGTAGTCAACTATTTGCATGATTGCTTACTGAGATAGTGTTTCTCACATGATTGTTTTATCGGTTTTGTTTTCAGATATTCCTGGAGAGGACGTTGCCGGGGTAGAGACACCGGGAGAATTCTGTGACTACCAGGAAGAAGACTATTTCATTCCTGTGTAGGGCATAGAGAGACAATTAGATTTATTTTGTTACGGATTATTTTCAGTATTTTGATTAAGGAGTTTGATGTTACTTAAAGGATGATTGGTATCTTTAATCCACACCTTGGTGAATGTTATTTATGTTATTTAGTTGAACCCTTTCCAGACTTCATGGATGAATTATAAAAGGATTATTTTGGTAGTTTAATTCCGCGCTTCTGAAAGATGATTTTATTTCCGCACTCTGATATAATATATGAAGTTATTTAAGTCTGGAATAGTGTTTTGAGCCATTTTTCCCTAACGAACCAGATTTGGGTTTATGTGGTAAAGTAAACCTGGATCCGGGGCATTACATTGAGGTTCCACTGCATCATCTGGATTTGGAGCCGGAGTAGAGGAGAAATGAGCTCTACTTTGATGTAAAGTGATGTCACTAATTGATTGGTTAGCTTTGACGAGGTCAAACTTGGGAAAAGGAACACTAAGCCCAATAAGCAACCTAGCAATTAAACAGGAATAAGGCAACCCATAGGACCGTTTGGAACAAATCATTGTGGGCAAATCAATAGAATGTTTCTTTTTCAAAGCATACAGAAATAGGATTTTTTGGAAAGGAACCGAGGACATGTGTGCTACTGGAAGTAAGTTTGTGCTTTGAATATGGAAAAGCACAATGGTATTGGCAGAAAACTTATTTGTATCAAGGGCTTGACCCTTATAAACCCAACATCCCCTTATAATCCTAAGAAGGGTATCTGCTACCCCATTTTGAAAGTTAGGATCAGTTTCTACATATGGATATTGGGGATTAGGAACTCTAGGAATTCCTAAGACAGACGAGATGACATCTGGAGAGATCCTGAGCGTAGACCCTCTCAAGCATGTGGAAAAAGAACATTCATCCCAATTTATGGCATGCAAATTAAAGTAAAATTCTCTAACCATCTCCAGTGAAGGTAGGGTAAAGTCCACGAGCATACAATCCCATCCTCTTTCAGTCAAACATGAGGTAATCTCATCAGGAAGGGTTGTGAGCTTCACAACCCTCTCTACTATAACAGGTCTTTGACAAAAGTATTCCTGAAAATTCTTTCTTGCTCTCTCATCAAAGAAAGCATTCTCCTCAATCCTAGGCCTTTTATTGGAATTTTTTGAACCTAGAGACTTGGTTCTAACCATCTAAGAAGAGGACAAATAGGAAAACACAAAGAGAAAGACACAAAAAACAAAACACAAAAAAACACATGTAAGAATTAAATCTAAATGAGAACTTGTAATATGGAAATGTAAACCAAAATACATGCATAAGAAGTGTAAAATGCAAGAAAGGAACGAAGAAAAACCAATTAAAAAGAAATTTTGGCCGAAAAATTACCAGTTCTTGAGGAACAGTTGATGAATGTTCGAGTGGTGGCTCAAACGTTCAAGAACACAAACCCCAGATTTAGGGATTTTTTATTCTAACATAAAATCATGAAAATAACTCAACGAAATCAGTCAAAAATGAATATAGAACATGATTAAAACATTTTTGATGAGATTTTAAACCAAATAAAACAAAAACAAGTACAAATCGAGGATTAAAGAAATAAAACCCTAGAAAATGCAAGAAATCGAAAACCGACGAATGCAACTAAAAAGAAATGCATGGTAAACATGATTTTTCACCTTTGAATGCAAGATCCTCCGTTAATTGACACGCAAATCACTGAAAATAGGCGAAATCAGAAAATCGCTGCTCGCACGAAGGGTTTGGGGTTTTTAGAAATGCTCAAACCTTCTCGCACGTGACTTAAATGAAAAAGGGCTTTTACTTGACCGTTCGAACATCACCTCTAACATGAGACGAACGCCATACATGACTTGGTTTTTAAAATAAAGTGTTTGAACCCTAGTCAAACTATGAGAACCGTTCGAACGTTCAAATATAACTAAAACCAACGTTCGACAGCGTTAGAGGCAACATTTGAGGCTATGATAGAGAACGTTTGAGATGTCATTCTAACATTCATGTAAAACTCAGAAACAATTCTCAAATTTAGCTTACAAAACTCAACCTTTTTCAACCAGATTGCTTAAAGAACTAAAACAAGTACACAATTATGAAAACTTAAAATTTATACATCTTGAGATCCTTTTAGGTTAAAAGCACAATAGTTTGCCTAAATGAGAACTCGGTGAGGGGATTTGCTAGATCCAAAAAAAACCCTGGTGGCCATATATTGGAAGTTATTTTGTGTTGCCTTTTTCTTGTTAATCACCATGTTATGATAAAACCTAAGCTTTTGTACAACCACAAGCAGAGATGTTCTCCAGGAATTGACTTTTGGAGTTGGTCTAGATGGAGTGGCCTGTGTCTCCCTTCTTCTACTTTCAAATACAACCGAAGCAAGCTAAGGTACTATTTTTGTACTTTGCATTATTGCTCCATATTTTTATTTCCAATTTTATCTAAATTAATAACTACTTCTATTCACAATTTCTCCTCTATAGTATCTTCTAAGATTGAGGGTTTCTACCATTTGTACCATATGCTGCTAACAGTAGACTAAGGTAGTAATTAGGTTATGTTACCACAATAAATTCTGAGTTGATGGATTGAGCTATTGAATGACAATTGATGTAACTAGAACAAGCACAAACTCAATCTTACTCTCTTTGATTTTGTTTTGAATTCTCATTCTCCAATTTCATCGAAACTAACTACTTGTTCTCATTGTTTCTTAATAGCATGTTGAAGAGTTAGGACTTCTCAAATGGTAAACTAAAATTCAAAATTAATAATATGAAATTCTCAAATGCTAGACTAAAATTCAAAATTAATAATCTTGGTCGTGGTCTCCATAAATGGAAAAATGTATAGCTGATACAAACAATAATCAACCCAAATGGGGCTAAGCATTACAATCAAGGAGGAGGAAAAAAAAAGTAGAAACGGGTTCAAAAAAAATCCATGCTTAGAAGCTGTGGGGCAAGAACGACAACATGAGTAAGGGCAAGTTGAAGGACTCCGCTACCTGAAGAGAAAACAAGTGACTTAATTAAAAGAAAAGCCAAAAGCTATAGAATGTTCATAAGTGGAAGTATTCAGCTCATATCGTAGGCAGAATAGCAGGTTTCATAGCAACAAACAAAAAGGTTCTTATTCTTTAATATGCTCCTACATTACAAATGGGAATTAAAATGAGGAAAAGATTGCTATCATGGATAAAACCTTAATGCGAGATGGCCATGTTGACTCTCTCATTTTGCATTCGATGGATTGCCATGGTAGAACACAAATGGCTGCCAAAAGGAAATGTATTTTTAGCACAATAAAAATTGTTGTTTGTGATCAATCAATTTGAACTATTACCTGTAGCATTTGAGTGAAGCCATAATTGCCTTGCAGACCCTGGGCCAAAATCCTATGATCACCAACAGTACCTTGCGACACTTGGTTGGAGGGAAAAAATGCCTGCATATTTTGTCAGCTACCTTATAAGAAACACCAAGACTGTGGTTGTGTGCAAAATGAAAATAATGAAGTAAAGTATACCTGAAATGCTAGAGTATGTGGAGTCAACGGCCTAATAGGCATCATAAATGCATCCCTCATATATGGTGTTAGTGGAGTGAAAGAACTCTGAGTAGGTTGACTATTAGAGGTAAATGGCCTAAAAGTTGGTGCAACTTTTGTTTGGTTATTGGTTTCCTGTCCTGACATGTTACAATCTACATTGACGACTCGTTTTGCTTTCTTCCGTGTACGCTTGATAGATCGTTCCAACACACCTTTTGGCCTACGAACACTTGTTCCAACACGACCACCCCTTACCTCCTGTTTAATACCTTTTGCCCTTTAAAGGATTTCCGTGTCATCGACACCGGTAGCATGATAATCATTGTCCCCGACACTATCTAGATTTGTGCAATCCGGCTGAGAACTTGTTTGTGAAACGTTCACGCTTCCAACTTCACTTTGAGTTCCCTCTTTTCATGATGCATCGTCCATACCGCTAGCTTTGTTTTTTTCTTTTAGTATTTTGTTCACCCCACATTCAATTTGTTTAACCAGATCACTAGCAAAATAAGAGGACTCTTCATGCAGTGCAGCCTTTCTTGTAGTTTGGACAAACGTGCGACACAATTCCCTAAACCTCCTCCCAGTTGCCACTTCGGGGTTTTCCTCAACAACAACCCCTTCTTCATATGCAACCAACCCACTCTTCGCCTCTTTTGTCCATCTTTTCAAAATATATTGATCGGGTATCTTCTTTATCTTATTAAAACGAAGAATGTAAAATGCATGACAGCACAATATGCCACTAAATTCAAATTTCTTATAGCTACAATTGACTGAAGTAGTTGAACGATCGAATGTAACAGTATATTCACGAGCCCTTCATGCGGAATCATTAGTGACTTTATACTCAACCACTTCGCCAACTTCCGTACAAACATGCATCTCACAATTAAGGACACCATCAAGTACTTCTTTGTGAACTAATTCGTAGATTTCTTCTATGTAGACATTTCTTTCACATTCCAACATTTGATTTACCTCGATTGGCAACGCAGGAGTACTATTCATCATTTTGCAATTAGCCTTCAATTTGTCATACCGTCTATCATCCAATAATTCATCAAAGCGACCTAAGAATCGTAATAAATCATTTTGGCTATGTAGATGAGTTTTTAGTGATGCATTCATGCTCTCGGACCTTTGTGTTGTACTCATGTTTGCACAGAACGTGTTCCTTCCATATGCTAGAGATCATTTCTCTTTTTCCTCAAACCTTGCTTTCAACCATCTATTCGAGGATAAATCATACTTGTTAATCATTATGTTCCATGCTTCTATGAATTCCTCCTCATCTTCATACTCATAAACACATCTACTAAAATCTTTTGCGAATGATCTCTCACTGCTAAACACATCTCTAAGATGCTTTGCAGCATTTTGGAACATGTGCCAAACATAGAATCGATGGTATGTATCTGAAAGCACCGAAGCTATTGCACTCGTCATAGCTTGGTCATGATCTGTAAGAATTGTCTTCGGCGTCTTACCAGACATAGCTCTTACAAAGCTTTCAAATAACGAACTAAATGTCGGAATGCTTTCATCATATAATAGGGCAGCACCAAAGATTTTTGTTTGTCGATGATGATTAACACCAACAAATAACCCAAATGGTCTACCATACTTGTTTGTTCTATATGTGGTGTCAAAACAAACCACGTCACCAAAATAACTATAATCTGTCATCATCTCAAAATCATCCCAAAATATGTTACTAATAAGATCTTAATTATCTAACTGAATGGCATAGAAAAAGATGCATCTTCCGATTGTTTTCTCTGAAATTATTCCAATAAGGCTCCTGCATCTCCCTTTTGCATGGCCATCATACGTTTAGACCGCAAATAATTATGACAATCTGCCCGCATGAATCCTAGGCATTCAATGCCACCTGTTTCCCTTCTCATCATTTCAACAATTCTCTTGGGTTGTATCCCTGTTAAATCTGCTATATCAATTTCAGCTGCCTAGGCCTCTATTACTTTTCAATGCGATCATAACATATGGACTATGCTTTGCAAAAGCAACTCATGATTATGTGTCTCTTCGAACTGTGTAATCATATAATTTCCACTCGCTTCCAGTACAATTTTTATTCTTGCCATACACCCAGTCCTAGTATCTGCACAATGTTTTACAACCGTTATATCCCTTTTATCTGTTCGATGATAACCTTCCTTTGAGCAACAAAAAACCCTATCTAGGAGTATGCCCGTACGTTGATGCTTATGCTGTAAGTCTTTTCTCGTTCCAAAACCAGTTCGTCTTGCATACTCATTATAAAACTGATGTGCGTCGTCTTCAGAATCAAACACCATCCCAATCTTTGGTAAATAATCAATCTGTATTGATTCTTGCAAATCATCAACGTCCTCATTTATGGTGTCTTCAATACCATCAATTGATCTAGATGACATGTCCTCCCCACTATCCATTTCCCTAGTGTTCTCTATTTAGATATAAAACTCACATCATATCTCCAACTGCTAAACTCAATTTATTTCTTTCTTAATTGCATGCATGTGGGTCACTAAATAGGACTTGATAACAAATGTTACCTTAACAAAATATACCTCGTAGTCATAAGACTAGTCAACAATACTTGGTTAAGGCTGTGGTGTTTCATCCGTTGCCCTGTAGCCTTTTCAGCATAGGATCGACTTTACTAGCCACGGTGTTTACCTAGAGGGATGAAGTTTGTAAAAGAAATAAAAAGACTAAGAAATATATAAAACATGACAAAACAATTTAAATTTGATAAATACAATGAACGAAAATATGTATACAACAATTTCGGTATTAAAAGAATAGTACTAAGTGTAAGCATGAATGTTGCAATTGAAATAATGAAATGAATCTGCTCATTGTATCAAAACATTATACACCAATAAATACCATCAAGACAATCTACATTAAAATAAGCAAAGATACAGATACACTTTAACATATCACACTAAACCCATTCTTCAGGGATGCATCCATCGGTCGAGTGGCTCAACCTCTATAGTAAACATCCTAAATTAATGTGATAACAAGAACGGATTCATGATGAAGACAAGCTTGGAAAATGTGTTTAATTAAATCCTGAGCAAGAATCAATAGAGAAAATTAAAAACAGGGTCCCAGAAACAAATGTATCTTTCTAGATAACAAGAACAGATGCATCGTTCCGACTGTTGTTGGAAACCCCATCTGTTTACATCGTCCAAGGGACACCAGATGTGGATTGATGCACAACAAACCCAATCACACGTAAAGGCTTTCAAAGCTAATAAGAAAAGCTAAACCACTATGAAATTTCAGGTAGCAACGTTACCGATGAGCTGGAAAAGAGATTATTCCTTTCTTGATGATGAATAAATTTGTAGCGTAAGAGTCCCAAAATTTCTGGACCTCCAAATTCCCTTATCAACTGTTGGATAAGGATCAATTGTTTTTGTGACTTACACTGATAAGCAATAAACTTCCCTTGCATCTTCTAACCAAACAAATATTAATACCTCTCTAACTATTCCCTTCCTTTTACTTGTGTTGGTATATCTTTAGGCACAGCACACAACCATTATTCTACCGTTGTTTGCTAGTTCAAAAATTCATTCCTTACCGTATTTAACAAATTCAGGTACTCCATAAATTGAATCCATCACCGCTCAACTCCCTTGATCGCATAGCAAATTAGAGATATATTTCTTGACAAAAAGTTATCCGAACATAGATTCTAGATTAGGACATGAAACGGAAGATATATTAAGCGCAACCAAATGCATTAAAAAAATTGGCAACTCACCTGTGATCGTTCACCGTTCGAGCAACTCGATTTCAAGCCAAATCCTTGAAGACGTTAGCTCCCCAAATGCTGGCAGTTGCTCAAGACGTGAGCTACCAACTCCTTCATGACGTGAGCAACCAATCGGAAATTCTTTTGATGGCTTTTGCAGGGGGCGAGAAGCTTGTTTGTGTAATTGGATAACAATCTCAGACAATACCAGGGGCGGAAACGAACCCTTTGGCGTCCCAAATTTACAATCATTTCAAGCGCAATCGGCAAGGGAAATCAACCATTTTCTTCTCCTACGAACGACAGGGGAAATCAACCAAAGGTTCAGTAATTTCGCACGCAATCGGCGGGGAAATGACGAAGAGGGAGTTTTGAAATTTTAAGAAATTTTGGATTATTTTAATCGGCGTTCCTTTTGTTCTCATTCGAACAAGGGTCTTCTCTTACTAACGGAGAGAGGAGACGGATGAAAAATAACGGGGCGAGACGAAAACGGCTGTTGCTGTTCGCTGAGGAGAAAGGAAAGCAACCCGTGGATGCGTGTCGCGCGCTTGTCATTTGAATGACCATACGATGATACGAACGACTGTTCGTAAGAGACTAAAAGCATGGGAATTTTGGTTGGGGGTAGTGAACCATTGTTCACCCTAACCTGGAGATAAAGAATTAGCATCCCCACAAAAGCATGGGAATTTTAGATACCTGGTATGATGAACACTGAGTATATGAGTATTGGTGAGTAATGTGTGCTGTTCACCTCAATTGGGGGTAGTGAACCATTGTTCACCTCAATTTGGGGGTAGTTAACTAGCCCCTCCATAGCAGTAAGTCTTGGTGGGTAGATGGATCTATTCATCTCGGTTGGGGGTAGTGGACCTTTGTTCACCCTGACCTGGAGATAGAGAACTCGTATCCTCCATGCAAGCTTGGGATCCGTGACATGTGATATGATGAATATTGATTGTGATTGTTATAAATTGATGAATTGTACACCTAAGCACAAGCATGCACCAATTGTATGGCACTGAGTTGTATTACAGTAATTACGATTTCAAATACCCGCATGTCATGATTTCATCGGAAATTATCAGCATGAACTGTGTTTTCCCGTGCATGCATGTGTTGCTTACTGAGACATTCATCTCACAGTTGCTTCTTATCTTATTTTTCAAATCAATCAACGTCCGGTGTGAAGAACTGGGCTGGGGATAGAGGCAAAGAAAATGCCATCGGGTATAGAGAGAGACTATTATAGGCCTTAGGATTTTCTCCTGTTATACATGTATAGTTTTGACTGTAACCTTTACATTTGAGATGAGTGATTAGTCACCCACTATTTTGCAACCAACTCTTGTGTCTTATTACATTTCAAATATATATATATATATATGAACACACTTTTGATCTGCACAAGTATAAATTGTTTATCACTTGCACTTGGTAGGAAAAAGTTTTAATTCCTTCGTATTTTTTCAAGTATAATGGCCTACTTGCCACGGTTTGGGACGGGTTGTGCCTTGAAGGGGCAGACCTGGTTCCGGGTCGCGACAAATTTTTGGTATTAGAGCGTAAATAAGGTCCACAACCTAGAATAGAAGCCTTAGGTTGGGTTGGGGAGCGAGTGCACGCTAGTTAGAACCCCTAGGTTGTTTCTAGGGATTCGTTCCTTATTTTTGATTGAATAATTATTACTAGTACCCTATGTGATTATGTGTGATGAGCCAAATGTATCTGGTTATACTAAGGTATTATGAAGCATCGGCCAAAGCTGAATATATACCAAAGTGGCTAACCTTATACAGATGGGATAGCTTATTAGCTAAACCTGCATGAAATGAAACTGTATATACCTATACACTATTATGAAGAGATTGGTGAAGGGATTTTCATGACGAACCCCGACCTTCGTATAGCTGTAGATATAGTGATGAAGTATTCCTTCAGATTTCTTCCCCCTCTTGTACCAAGGGAATGCATGTAAATTCTTTGTTTTAAGTTGATTGTCGTAGTTGGTTGTATTTGTTTAAAACAATTTATTGTATTTTTCTAAATTGGTTGCACCTGTAAAATTTCAGTATCATGGCACCTAGACCCAGAGGCAGAGGCCATAGAGCGACAGCTGCCTATGTACCAGAGTTTGATCCCGCGGATATTCCGGTGGAGGATCCAGTGATAGACCCAGTGGTAAATCCAGTAGAGGATCCT